>BSBK01003293.1:527500-2026721 GCA_027943335.1 Chamaecyparis obtusa | reverse complement strand
AATGTCACTCTTACCTATAAGGTTCATTCAGAGGCTCTTTAGAAACTCTGCGGATGATTATCTAATATTGATTATGATAATACTTTCTGGATTATGACTATTTACTCTGAGCTCCCCTCTTGTTTAAGTCAAAATTCTCAACAGAAAAGTGCTTCAACTTATGTGTGGTTAGAAGGTGTTACTAAACTCCAAAGATTTCATATGTAGAATGGTTTTTAGAATAAATGGACGGTGGTAGCAGGGCTCTCGGCATTGCTAAAATAATTACAGATGATGATAAAAAGCTCATTTCTTTGGTAAAATTGCAATAGGATAAATGTTAATTTCAGTCTTTCTTCTAAAAACTGCTTAAGGGGAAGAATATCTTGTTACTTTCCAGGTTAATATGTCGGTATTATGGTTTTCTCCAATAAATTTATTGTTTAACTTCTTTATATAAGGGATCATCTTTTAAAAGGGATTAATATATTTTAAATGTTGCTTTTAGATTGCCCCATCACAAGGCAATAAGAGTAGGATTAAGAAACCATCTCTATAATAATCTTCTATTGATTTCTAGTTTAATTCAGAATCTAGACATTCCAGTTAAACAAAGCTAAAGAGGATTTTTTCTATAGAATGTATATTATCAATACCTGTCTAAGTTTTCTTATAATGAATAGAATATTGCATCATCATAAGCATATTTTCATAAAGAAGTTTTGTTAGTTCTACTAGTTATTTTTCAAGACCAATTAGCTAAGCCTACAGTACGCTCATAGCCGGAAGGTACAGGCACAGGTATTTCCTTTTTAAAGCAAATAATTTTTTTTTATAAAAAAAAAGGGGAGCTTCATTCACAAGCATCATCTTTACAATAACATGCAGAATTTGGATTGGTTTAGTAAGAAATCATATTATAAGAACACTAACAATGATCTTGGCCAAGAATAAAGAAATTTTAGGTATTTTGAGGATATTACACCCAGGGGGAACAATGTACGAAGTTAAGATCGTCTTTAAAAGGAAAATAATCAGGAAGTGGTCCAAAAGCATTGAAGCTAAGCCAAGAAGGGAAGTCCTTAACCACGAAGATAGGACAAGCATAAGAGTAGAACATTTTCTTGTTAAATATGTATTTTTATCAATTTGTAATTAGGATGGAAAGGGACAGTACTATTTCATCTTAAGATGTAATTTCTCACTCAAGCAGTTTAGGTATCGGAGGGAATGCCCTCCTAAACTTTTATGTATTAGATTCTGGACCATGGTCCCAGGCAAGGCTGGAGGTTTTTCTTAGCCTCGCTCTTTCCTACTAGTGCCTGCACTGAGCGAGGTGTCATGTATCATCAATTCTATGATTAATATAATTTTGGCTTTGGTCTTTTAACAAAAAAAAAACAAAAAAACTTATATATATATATATATATATATATATATATATATATATATATATATATATATATATATATATATATATATATATATATATATATATATATATATATATATATATATATATATATATATATATATATATATATATATATATATATATATATATATATATATATATATATATATATATATATATATATATATATATATAATATAATATAATATATTATATATTTTAATAATATTATACGTAATATATATTAAAAACTAAACTATTAAAACAAAATTAATTAATAACTAATGAAAACTTTAAAAAAATCAAATAAAACTTCATTTGTTATGGTGGGGCCACGTCTCCTTTGAGGGCGGCAGGATTGTGCCCATCGCAGCCCCATTAGGGAGCGGTGGACTTGTCATCGTCACCCTTTAGGGTGGCGGCATGCAGGGTTCCCCCACTACCAAAGGGGTGCGGGAGGTTGTAAGCCCCCATATACCCTTTGGGGTGCGGTGGATTTTGGAGCCAATTTTAATTTTAGATTTTTATTTAATTCTGGGTTATCATTTTTAATTACTAGTTATTGGTAATTAATAACAATTGACTTTTCTCAGCCCCTTTTTGAAAGTTGATTTTTAAAATATTATTTTATTTTGCCTTGAGATTTCAAAAGATTCTCTTTTATTATTTTATTGGAATTTCAAATATTTGGTCATTAGATGACTGATTTGATTTATTTTTAAATTTAATATTGTTGGAATATTAATTAATGGACCTTTTTAATATTTTTATTATTATTTCTTGAGATTTGATATTTTCATATTTATAATTTAATATTCAATTATTATTGGCCTTATTACTTTTTTATTTTAGGTTTGGGGATTATTTTTAATATTTACTATTTTGTGATTTTATTATTTTTGAATTAATTAGATTATTAGGGGAGATTAATTTAAATGTCCTAGGTGGGACCTAGGTAAATTATTTCTTCCTAGCAGTAATATATTATTTATTATTTATAATTTTATATGGTTTGAAATCCCCTTTTACTGATTAATATAATTGATTAATGAACTTTGGTACTTTATATCTTAATTTAAAATTATATTAATTTAATTTAATATAATCAAATATTATTATATTTTAATAAGAAATAATTTGTTAACCCTAGATTACGCTTAAGGTTATTATCTTGATCATATTTTATCATTTTATCTCTTTATTGATATTTTGCATTTTGACCTTACTTGGTAACTTGGTTTCCGTTAGGAACCATTAGGGTTACGATTTCGATTGAATTGCACTTTGTATTGCATTGAACCCCTTTTGGATATGTTGACCCAATCTTTGACTTTTCAATATTTTCTTAGTATTATCGCCTTGGGTTATCCCCTTTTATTAACTTTTTTTTTTAAACCTGGTTAGGGTTTCTTAGAGACGTAATTAGGATTTCATTTTGTCTAATGCAGTAGATGAATAAGGGATGTTGGCAAGCTAGCACATTCCATGATACCTCTTGTGAGTTAATATGCATTGGTTGTCGCATTTCATTTAGTGTTGAGTGTTCCTTAGTATGTAACCTAGTTGATTCAATGTGCTTTTTAAAAAAATTATTGTGTGTGTTTTGCCCTAATTTTTGGGCATGACTTATTATTTCAAAAAGATTAATTATAAAATTCAGTTTAGGTAAGAACAAACTGAAGGATTAAAAAGAATTATTGTATAAGGGACAAGAAAAATTTGGGGGAGGGAAGTACTAATAACAAGAATTAGAAAGGTAATCATAACCTATGTTCTATATCATTTCAAGGACAGGCATGAGGGAATGATACGAGACAGATTTCTAGGATGTTCCCTAAAGAGCCAAAAATAGGGGACAATAGTATTAAGAGGCCTTTAAATTGAAGAAGTGGTATTAATGTTACAAGCAAATAAAAAAATTATTTCTTTCATCATTTTTGCCATCCAAAGGTATAAACATATAAAACAAAATTGGAAAGAATTTATTCCCATCCTACACCAAGAAAATTCAAGAAATCAGTGAAATTCAAGCTGAAAATTCAAAAGTAGAAATACATGCAAAAATCACCATCTATAACTGACATCCAAATTAAGGGTTTTATAAATGTGTTTCTTTTGTAATCTGCTAGCTGGAAGTGATATATTGAGGTAGTTTGGAACACATTATGGTGATTTTGACATGCATTAGTGTACTAGTTATATGGATGATACCTCTACATACCTCAATCACATTTTTCATGTTAGGAGAATATTGTTTAGTTCCATGAATATACATGGCGCTACCATAGACATAAGAAACAATAAACATATATCTTTCCTACATAAGCTAGATGGAATGGCTAACAAATTGAGACTGATAAAATCTCATATAAATGGGAGGCTGCACTTTGGTTAGGGGTAAAATAGAGGAAAGGAAAATCTAGAGACATCCGCCAATATAAGCCCAAACACCATGGAAGGAATAAGCATATCTCTCTTCTTAGGATTTAGGTGTTACCATGCATATACAATTATTGTTCTCATACACATATCAGTAGAAATTTTTTGTAAATAATGATGAATTCCAAAGCATAAAGAAAAATAAAACTATTTCATCATTAAAGAGGTAATTCCTTGCAATTTTTATAAATTCCCCCTATTTCATGATTATAAAACTCAAAAAAAGACCAACCTTCCTCTTCTACTTTTGGTGTGCCTACAAACACTTTCTCTATTACCTTGTAGTTGGCAAGTAGTAGTAGCAGCATCTTGAGTGGAACTTTGACAAATGATCTTTATAGAAAGAGTGACACTTTCTCTTTGCAAATACTCATAGTGCATGATAAGTTATTCAAAGATGAGGTCACGGATGAGAAGGGTGATCATGCCAAAATGGCATCATTTTTTAGTGGCATGGAAGTTTTTGACCTTGTGAAGACAACATTAGGGCCTAATGGAATGGATAAAATTCTTCAATCGACGGGTAGGAGACATAGTGTGATCGACAAACGATGGTGCTACAATCTTGAAATCTCTTTATATAGATAATCCTGCAGCCAAAGTTATGGTTGACATCTCCAAAGTGTAAGATGATGAAGTAGGGACTGAACCACTTCTATGGTTGTTTTGGTCATAGAACTTTTGAGGGAGGCAAAAAACTAGTAGAAGTGAAGAATCATCCAATGATAATTATATATGGTTATATAATGGTTGTTGAGTGTCCTTGTAATACATTAGAAAATCAGGTATGGGATAATAAAGGAAATGTATAGAAATTTTGTTCAGATCTTATGAAGATTGCAATTTTCAAAGTTGGATATCGATGTAGTAATGTGGCTTAAGGGTAGCATAAATTTGGAAGCAATACATATTATTAAAAAGGCAAGAGGATCATTAAAGGATTCATTCTTGGATGAAGGGTTCATATTAGACAAAAATATTGGTGTTGGTCAACCAAAGCATATTGAAAATGCAAAAAATTTGGTAGCTAATACTGCTATGGATATTGACAAGATTAAAATATATGGATTTCATGTACGTGTAGATTCAATGGAAAAAGTGGCCTAGATCAAGGCAATAGAGAAAGAGAAAATGAGGAGAAAGGTGCAAAATATCATTGCACACAGAGTCAATTATTTTGTAAATAGATAGTTAATATATAATTTTCCAAGGGATCTTTTTGTTGATGCTGGTATATTTTCCATTAAGCATGTTGATTTTGTTGGTATTGAATGTTTGGATCTTGTAACTAGGGGAGAAATTGCTTCAACATTTGATAATATGGAGTCAATTAAACTTGGGCATTGAAAACTCATTGAGGAAATCGTGATTGGAGAGGAAAAACTAATTCACTTTTCATGAGTTCAGATGGGGAAAGAATGTGCCATAGTCTTATGAGTAGCAAGTTTCTATGTTCTAGATGAGGTTGAGAGGTCTTTGCATGATGCATTATGCATGCTTGTCCAAAATGTGCAAGACAATGGAGTGCTTCTTAGTGGTAATTGGTTTGAAATACTCATGGAAAAGCAAGTTGATGAGCTTTCAAGAAGTATACCTAGAAAGAATTCTCTTGTCATTAATTCATTTGCATATGCACTCAGGGCAATTCCAACTATTATAGCGGACGATGCTAGATTAGACAATGCAAATTTAGTTATGCAACTTTGTGTAGAACATTAGAAAGAAGACAAAAAAGTAGTGATTGATGTCATAATATGAGCTATTAGAGACATGGAAAAGATAGGAATTTACAATTCTTTCAAAGTAAAATAAGTTATTCTTCTTTCAACAATAGGGGTTGTAGAGCTAATTTTGAGAGTAGATGAAGTCATTAATTGTGCTCTTAGAAAGAGAGAGAAAATAATGTAACCACAAGAGGTCTTACTAAATTGTGTTTGGTAACTTTTTTTATTCAATTAGTAATTCTAGATAGGATATCTATTTACAAGTTCCTAAATTTTTTAGTTTGCATCAACTATATGTTATTTGGTTTATTCTTGGGCCATTTACTGTTCTTGGAAGCTTCTGAATGAGCTCGTTTTATCATCAATTGCTAATCCTAGTCATAGTTACAAGCTTGGTGACTACTGGTTCTATTTCCTTATGATTTTTTAATGTCACCAAAGAGCGGGTTTTTTGCAGTTTATATTATATTCATATTGTACTAGTAGCTTGGGAAGGAAACCCAGAATATTATTTGTTGGAAGTTTTCTCATAGTACAAATTTTTTTGGGAGGATACACTAGATTGAGTTTTGCATTTTTTTAACTAAATGGATCTCTAATGAATGTTTATGCAAAAGCATGCTATAGTAATCTCTACTTGAATCTTAGTTTCCTTTTCATTGTGTCCAAGAGAAGACTCATTATCATGCTAATAATATTCATTGTTTTAATAGGATTTGTTCATGTTTATTGTCTAAGAAAAAAATCATTATTGTGCATACAAAAAAAAATGAACAGGAAATAGAAAAGACTTGTGAAATAGATTTTAGAGCTAAAGCTGCTTGTTTAGAATTATTTTATTCATTATCCATTCATTTTTTATTAGCGTGAGGACTGGTTTATATTCACAGTGACAACCTACAAATATTAGGATTTTTAGGGCTTCAATGACATCTTATTTCTATTGTGAAACTGAGCAAAATATTCTTAATCATAGCTTCTGCCTCTTGTATTTTCTTAAGATGGGCTTCAATAAGCTTATCCTAATCCATGCAGTCTACAATGAATTTCCTTCCTTGATCAACAAATTCTTTTAAAGATGCTTGACCAGTCTTGAGTGAATTCAAATCTAGTGCAAAGTTGCTCATCAAATCGTTCAATCTCTTTTTCAGATACTTTTCTTCTGCAACTTGGGATGTAGATTCTTCAAGGCTTGAGAAATTACTTTTGAACTAAGAAATGATTGTACTTGCATCATCAACAAAGTGTACCTTAGACACTTTCTTGTCTGCATGCAACAAACTATTCAGTATGTTCACTAATTCCATAAGGAGAGGATTTCTCATTACTTGTTTCTCCTTTGCCTTCTCCATAGCTAGGACATTGAACTTAATCAAGTCTTCTTCTCTCCATGAGTCCATTCTGGATGTGTCAGGTGTCAAACTTGACAACAATGCTAAGGAGGGAGTGATGGGAGTGCTATCCATCACTTCTAGTTTTACCTTGGCTAGTTCAACATAAGTTTCATCTTTCTCTTGTTCTTTTTCTTCTTCTTCTTCTTTCTTTTCTTCCTCTTCCATTTTCTCTTCTTCTTTCTCATCTGTTATATTTTCAATCAATACCTCTTCTTGATGAGTGGAGGTGTGCTGCTGCATAAAATCTCAGCTTCTTGTGTGCTCACAAAAGCTTCCTCAAACTTGTCCAATTTTGTGTCAGTGGCCACCATGGCTATCTCCACATTATAAATGATAATGGTGCTATCCTTGAGTGATTCTGACATGGGCGTAGACTTGTCTGCCTTTGTTCGTACTTCCACTATAGGAACTAAATCCTGAGGACTTGTAGAATGTACTTTGATGGTCTTTGACCCTTTGGTAATCATTATGGGTGCATTAGTTATGGGCGCAATAGGTGGATACATGTTTCTATTCATAAATACCTTCTCAAAGGCTTTCTCTGTCTCTTTTGCAATCAGCTCATAATTTTTATCCATTATGTTCAGAGTCCTTGTCTTAGTTTTGAGGTGAGGCTTCACCAAATCTAACAGCAATTTCTTTTCTTCTAGTTCACACACACAAAGGGTATCATCAAGAATCTTTTCCCATATTCGCATATCTTCCTCAATAGCCTATCTCTTTTGGAATTCAAGGATATTCCATACATTGTCAGGAATCATTATTTTTAGTTCCAAAACTGTCCTTTTGAACTTGATCATGTGCTTTATGATCATGCTATGAATCTCTGACTTGTCAATTTCACTATACTTGTCATAAAACTTCCCGAATTGATCAATTCTTCCTTCATCAACTATTCTGGCACTTAGCACACTGAGACTGGATTTGAAGCTTACTTCAAGAGGTGCTCAAGTGTTCCTTTTGTTTCTTGTGACTCATGAGGATGGATGACTAGTGCCAACCTCTTTCTTCCTCTTAGGCATTGCCTTATACTCAGGAGGAGCAGTAAGGTCAATGGTTACCTTGGGCACAGAAGGAGTATCATCTTCTTTACCCTTCTGACTATCATCTTTTTCAATTTTCACCTTCTTCATCTTGGGATCATCAAACTTAGCTTCCAATGTGGATGTTCTCTTAATTTCCAAAGCAATCTTTTCATCCCTTGCTTTATCAAGGTCTGCTTGAGATACACAATGAATCCTTAAGATATCTGATGTGACTTTAGAAACCTTTCTTTTTGTTGTTGCGTTGTTAAGATTAGCATCTACTTCTCTGGATTTCTCCTCATATGTTCCCCACCTAGGTTCATTAGGATCTTTGGGGGCTGATAGTAGTACCAGTGCATATGCTTCAAGGACCTGTTCCTCTACCTCATAACCAAGCGGATGAATCCACTTAGTTCTTGGCTCAATAGATTCCATACAAGTTGTGTCTGTCTTGACCATAAAAAAAATTGTATCCTTGTACTTTTCCACAATGCTCTCTGGAATATTGTACCTCATTTGCATCTTGACCCTGAAGGTCTTCAACTCCAATGTTATATAATCTCTCAATGTACTCTCGGTGGATGCTTTGTTAGATATCTGTGGCATGGCTGGAATGGACTTGTCCAAATACAAATCTGATACTCTCCCAACAATATGAAGGTATATGTAAATGATTAAAGACCCAAACCTAAAAAATTTGGTCTTATCATGCTTGATGGCCTTGATGTTATCAATCAACTATGTGCACAAGATCTCACACAAGTTGAACTCCCCATCTTCCTTCACAAGTCTGATGGTTGCTAGAATTGTGCCCACAGACACACTATTCACCCTTCTGGTGTGATGAAACCTATATTCTAGTATCATTGACATCAATTTTATGTCTGCTTGTTCAATAGGCTCAATAGTTATCTTGCGCCTATCACTCCTTGACTTACAAGTTTGCTCAACAATCTTTCTGACATCCTTGCCCACAAGAAGGATGACGCCTATCCTAGAAAGGCCTTTCATCTCATATATCAAGTCACTAGTGATTCTTACTGGCACATCACCTATCCAAAACAAATCATCATGAATTCTGCTCAATAAAATCTTTATCCATTCTATCTCATAGAATTCATATCCCATAGAATACTCAACAATAGGGTGATCATTCCATTTAACATATTTATCCATGAATGTTTTGTCTAGTTTCAACATGGTATCCATGTACGCCCTTAACCTATCCAACCCTACTATTTCTTTCTTGTAGTAGATGTAAGCCATTATGTCTTCCACATGCATGATGCCCATAGGCATGTGGGAGAATGCTCCCTCTAAATCATCTAGGGTTGACTTAAAAGGATGTTTCTTGAATACATATCTCTTCTTCATAGTGACATCATAAACTATGGGAGTGGCCATGACTTATTTAATCACTTTCCAACTAATCTCCGAGATAATCTGAAGACTTTTGGATCTGCGCGATGAACTAGGGTTTCTGCAACTAACTGAATGCACTGCAAATCACTGATAGATCAATCTCCAAGTCTTCACAAAAACTTCCAAGGTTCTTTCTACTCTTTAATCGCTCTAAGTTTTAATGCAATGAGTAATTAAACAACTTTATGTGTACTTAAAGTGAGAATTCTACCATTAATGCAAGTTGTGCAAACCAGGCTGTCACTTCAAAATTTCCAACTCGAGTTTAGTTCATAATCAACATGTGCACTCTTGCACAAAGGTACCTTTATACTCCAAAAGCTTAAGTCCAAAGTCGCATACTCTAAGGATGAGTATACCAGCCACATAGGGGTCTAGAGCTAAATTAGCTCCCCCTATGACCCTAAGGGTCATTCATCTAGATGTAGAGAGTGCATCCACTGCGGATGCATCAATACATTCTCATCAACTTTGTCCTTCTTTTCTTTTGTCCAAATCAAGCTCGCAACCTCTGAGGCTTTCACAAACTTGACTTCTCCTTCAAGATCAAAAACTGGTTCTTCAGCCTTTTTAGGGTTTTCCTAACCTTGTGTCCTTGATCTACAAAACCGTGAGATATGTCCAGCCTTGTTACAAGAGTGACAAATGACTGGAGGTCTTATATTCCTTGGCACATTAACATGAGTCACCAATCTGTATTGTCTCACTGAGTGGCCATTATAGTTACATATCTAACATGTAACATTCTGAGAACTTCTTGTGTTTGTCTGATTCTAATTTCTCTGATCATGATGAATCATGTTCTTCTTACTAGCCTTGCAATTCATAGCTCTATGACCAAACTTATTGCATGAATAATAGTAACCATTAAAAGGTCTTACCTCTATACAGTTCCTTGCAATGTGTCCATGCTTGTTACATGCAAAACAAGTGTGTTCTACTTGCTTGCGCTCATTCTTAGGTGGTCCACCATTATCTTTGGTTTGATCTTTAGTCTTTTCAGCATCAGTGGAGTCCTTTTGTGAATCCTTTCTTGCTCGCATGTTGTCAATTTGATTTTGTGCTTCATTGTATCCAATACAGCTAGTGTCTCCTTTGGCTCTCCTTGCATACAACTGAGATTCTATCAAATCAGAACTGGTGTGTAATTTGTCAATATGATTCCTTGCTTCTTTTAATTCAGACTCTAATCTTTCTTTGCAATTCCTTAGCTCCAAGATTTCCAAATTGGCTTCCCTTAATTCTCATTGAGTTGAAGGTTCTCTTTGACTTGTTCATTGTAGACTTCTTGATTGTTGATCAGCTTATCATCAAATTCTTCAAGTAGTTCTTTCATAGATGCATTTTCTTCATTTAGCTTCTTGACCTTTGCTCCTAGATCACTGGTAGAGCATTCTTTCAAATCCTTTCTTAGCCTCTTGATAACCAATTGTGCATCACTGACTTTTTCTTTTAGTTCTTCAATTTCTCTTTCTGATTTGTCCAGGTCTTCAAGAGAAGCTTCAATATTTCTTTTTAGATGTTTCATTTCTACTTTGTCCATGATATCCTCAAGTGGTTAAACTTCTATGTTGAGGACCAGAGCTCTGATACCAATTGTTAGGAATGGGAACACTGAGAGGGGGGTGGGGGTGAATTAGTGTTCACTGTATTTTAACTTTTCACTTTTATACTAAACTTACATGCTTAAGTACTAAATTAAACATTCACATAAACATGAAACATGAAATCAACACATGACACCAATATGATTATGGGGAAACCCAAATAGGTAAAACCCTGGTGGGAATTGACACCCACTAATATTTTGCACTAGTGTTTTGTGATCCTTGTTAGAAGATCCTTAACCCTGTTAGGAGTTGCTTTACAATGCTTTTAGTATAGTAGACCTTGTTAAGGGTTGAACCCTGTTAGGAGTCTTTTACAATAGTCCTTGTTAGGGGAGAGGATGCACTATCCAAGAGCTCACTGCTCAAGTGGTGAAGGCTACAACCTTCTAATCTCAGATACACACTATATCTGAAAGATGAATTGTCACTGTGACATTGCTTGTCAGATCAGTTCCTTTGATGTGTTGATGCTTTGACCTCTAGAAAAGCTCTAATACATCTTTTAGTGCCTTCACATACTTCTACTCTACTTATTACAACTCTCTATCAACTTCCATACTAAATACAATGGGTGCACCTTATATTTATACGCTCATACAAAATAAACAACTAGGTCGGCCCTTAGACCTATTACATACAACACTTCCAAATGAATTAGCTTAAGTGTGCTTACAAAAAAATAAGTATATATGTCGGTAACCTAAATACAATGGGTTCATAGCCTTTACAACATTGTATTATAACCATAAACCAAAATACTAACTGTCGACTTCATGCTCTATTCTTCACTGGCACACACTAGCTGTGCAACTTCAACTGACTGTAACTTTCTCATCTTTGCACATCTGATCATGCACTCTTAGAATAAGCATGAATATAGTCTAACCAACTTAACTTCTAGGGTGCATACCATAATTCATCCGTACGCATGTGCACTGATGCTCTAAGCTGCAGGAACTCTATACACTGTCCAGTCTTCAACACTTAACTAATTTCTGATCTTCTCTTCAAGTGCGCTGACTCCAAACTGCTATATGACTTTGTTGCCATAATGACAACACTATATTAAGTCATATACATCAGTATAGAAAACTTTCCAACAAACACTACTTAATATGATTATGTGAATTGGTGGTTTTTGCTCTTGGAAGTGAGGGTATTTATAATATTTTGGGAAGGGCTTGGGTTAGGAAGTGGAGTTAGGGTCAGAGTCAAGGTTTGGGGTAGAGCTAGGGGTATGGTTAGGGGTAAGGTTAGATGGATGAGGGTTAAGGGTTTCTCACACATGTGTGAGAAACACTAGGGAAGAGTGCCTAGGAGACCAAGATGGAAGAAGGGTCATGAGTTTCATTATGAGGCTGTAAGAGGCCTTAATGTGGGTGTAAGAAGCCATTAATGAGTCTGTAAGGCTCATTAATGAGGGGGTTTGGCCAAAAGTCAAAGGAGGGTGGATTAGACTAAGAAGGCTAGGAATTACCTTCTAATTAGGTTTAGGAAGGGTTTAGGAAAGTTTAGATAGGTTTAGGGTTCTCTATAAGATTCTAGGGTTCTTAGGGATTTAAATAAATATTTAATTTATTTAAGGTTTGTGACATTATTTATCAAATAATGATTTAATAAATAGGGGGAAAATCATTTAAATTTGATTTAAATTCTTTTGGCTAGGGTTCCTTAAGTAAATGTCTTTAATTAAAATAGGAAAGGAGATAATGACAATACAAACTAATTAATTAATTAATTGATAAATGATGATGTCATCAGGGGTTTCTAGTATTTTTATTTTGGAAAAGGCATTTTAGGTGTCTACATTTTTCCCTTCTTTGATGTGATGTCATAAGTGGTTTGGTGTCAAAGACAAGAAAATAAGATGCCCCAGGCTAGAATAGAAGATAAGGGGTTGTGCCCCCTCGAGAAAAGAATGCAAAGAGGGAACTTTGTGGAATTTTCTTGAAAAGGGTGCAAGAGGGAATGAGGAGACAAGAAGGAGGAGAAATAGATGACCTTCCAAGAGCAAAGATGCATGAATGCAATATGATGTGAGAGACAAGATGAAGGATGCAAGATGTAAGATTGATCTATATGATGCAGGATGATGCTATATGCTAGATTGGGCGATTTGGGGAGCTCCTTGTGTAAATGTGGAGAGAAAAACCTAGTTTGATATAGAAATTCTAGAGACATACCAAGGTTACTGAGAATACAAGGCCTTGTCACCAGTGTTGCATAGGACTGATGCTAAAAGACATGCAAGGGTTTCCCCATCAAAACACATGAACCCAAGAGGAAGCATGGTGGAAACGATGTTGGAGAAACCACAAAAAAATGACATTTCCCAAGTGGACCATGTAACCCAGAAGATCACATGTGAACCGTGCAAGGGTCATGTCTAACTAACTCACAGGAAAAATAAAAAGATCAAAAAGACCTTTCCCCAGATTGTCCTCATTCACAGTGCACCATGATATAAAGGATCGTGGAGACTTTGAGGAGAGGAACAACGAGAAGCCGTAAAAGATAAACAAGATCCAAAGGACAAAATCCAATACCAAAGTGATAAATCCACAAAATGTCCTTTGCCAAGGAGAAGGATTGATTTGATTGATGGGGGGAAGATTAGGTGTGAACTTGGAGAAGGATACATCATCATGGACCTGGGTTGATTGATGGAAGATTAGGTTAGACAGGAGGAAGGATACATCCTCAAGGACCCATTTGATGAGGAGAATGTTGTGTTGTTTGCTGGAAAATGATGAATCAAGGATAATCATGTGATCAAAGATAGGTGAAAAAAGATGTTGCTGAAGTACAAGGTGGGTGGGACAACGATATCTGATCAAAGTTGTTGTAGGATTGACACAAATATGTACAACAAGACATGATGATATGTACAATGGGCATGGAGATATGTACAACAGATATTTACAAAAGCTCAAGGATTGAGATAGGAAGATCTCGCTATACAAGATATTTATAAGAAGCTCAGGATTGGGGATAGTACTCGGATGGATGGATTGGATATGCTTGAGGATAAAATACTATGGGAAGTGATGGGCTAGTGGTGGGGATTTGGATGGGTGAAGAGCATTTGGGATCGGGATTGGGATGGGTGGGGGATGGTATTTTGATAGATAATGACTCATTCCACTATGTATGGTGTATGTTTCCAGGTTTTCACCAACATACTT
The DNA here is from genome assembly GCA_027943335.1 of Chamaecyparis obtusa. Classification (NCBI taxonomy): domain Eukaryota; kingdom Viridiplantae; phylum Streptophyta; class Pinopsida; order Cupressales; family Cupressaceae; genus Chamaecyparis; species Chamaecyparis obtusa. The sequence continues at coordinate 2,012,529 of BSBK01003293.1, read as the reverse complement.
GTCCAAGGCGCTTGAATTGCCAAGTTTTCACCATTTGACAATTAGTTTTCTTTACTTTTTTGGCTTTTTTGATGATTTTTTTGTATTTTTTTGGATAAACCAATTTTTATGGATTTTTTGGATTAGATAGGATATGGTTCAAGCATAGAACCTCTTCATATGTATGATGTTGATAGGATCATTCAAGGGCTCCTAGTGTTGATAGTTGATAAGCTCTGGAGCCAAAGCATGCTATGACAACATAGGGGCCCAACCAAGTAGGTTTGAACTTGCCTTTCTTCTCTCAATGTGCTTGTACTTTTTTATTTTCTTTGAGGACTATGTCACCAACCTGGAACTATCTTGGATGGACCTTCTTATTATAACTCCTCTTGAGTCAATTTTGGTATGCAACCAGGTGATCATAGTCTTCATATGTGGTATAGTTCTTCATGGAGAAACGCAATGATGGGGGCTCAACCTCAATGGGTAAGATAACTTTAACACCATATACAAGGGAATATGGGGTGGTGCATGTGGGAATGTGATAAGAAGTATGATACGCCCAAAGGGCGGGATTTATTTGGAGATGCTAGTCATGACCAGAATCATTGACAACCTTCTCGAGGATTTTGAGGATTGTTTTGTTGGTTGCCTCAGCTTCGCCATTTCCTTGAGGGAAATATGGGTAGGAGAAATGATGGTGGATGTGGTGTGCCATTATCTATGAAGATGGTAGATGGTATGCCAAAATGACAAATGATATGGTATAGGATGAACTTGGATATTTGAATGTCAGTAGTGAGGATGAGAGAAATAGCTTCAACCCACTTTGTGAAGTATTATGTGGCTGTTATGATATATTTATGTCCATCTGAGGAAAGGGGAGTGATTAACCCAATGATCTTGAAGCCCCAACATGAAAAGGGCTAAGGTGGCACAATGGGTTGCAAGTCTTGAGATGGCACATGTATCATATTTGCATGCTTCTGACATGGTAGACATTTCTTGATAAATTCACAGGTATCATATTCCATTGTTGGCCAGTAATACTTGACTCTAAGGAACTACTTTTCTAGGACCATGCCACTCATGTGGGAACCACAAATTCTAGCGTGAACTTCTTGTAAAGCCGGGATGACCTCATTTGAATCTAAACACCTAGAGAGGATGTTGTGATATCCTTGATGATAAAGGGTGTTGGCTACAAGAGTGTAGTGGGAATCTCTATGAATTAGGTTTTGGAGTTGGGTGTTGGTGAGATGGGGAGATATGATACCATTTTTAAGATATGTATGAATGTCATGGTACCATGGGGACTGAGGACCAACCAAGATACATACCATTTCTGAATCGACATTCTCATAAGAAGGCATATGTAGCTTTTCAACTAAGAATTCATATTGTGATGAGTCGTGAGGGATTTCTAATAAGGATCTGATGGTTGCCATTGTGTTGGTCACTTTGTTTTGAAGCCTTGGTATCTACATGAACTGTAGGCTCAAGAAGTGTTATCTTAATTTGTCCCCCAGTTCTTTGTAGGGTAGGAGCTTGTTGCCCTTTATTTGAAATTTATCCAGGACTTGCTTGATTATCAACTGTGAATCTCCAAACATTTGTAGTTTTGTGATGTTCCATTGGATAGCTATTTTGAGGCCTGATATGAGTGCCTCATATTCTACAATATTGTTAGTGGAAGGGAATCCCAGTTTAAATGATTTAGGGATATAGTCATCTTGAGGTGTGACGAATAGGATTCCTATCCCTGATCCATGCGATGTGTAGGAGCCATCAAAATATACCTTCCAGAGTGGTTTTTCTTCGATTATACATATATGCTCATCAGGAAATTCCATGATTAGGGTATATGCATCCACCAGAGGTGCTTCTGCTAGCTAATCAATAATTACATGCCCTTTGATTTCTTTTCGATCTATGTATTGGTTGTCAAACCCGCTTAACATCATGACCCATTTTCATGCCATACAGCCTATGAAAGTTGTCCTTGATAGCATATATTTGAGTGGGTCCACCTTTGAGATGAGCTTGATGGTGTGGCTAAGCATGTAATGTCTAATCTTTTGAGTGGCGAAGACCACTGCGAGGCATGCTTTCTCCATTGGTGATTAATTAAGCTTATAGCCAACAAGATTTTAATTGATATAATAGATGGCTCTCTCTTTGTTGTTTTCATCATGCTATGCTAAGAGTGCCCCCAGTGTTGTAGTGGTTGCAGAGATGTATAGGATCAGAGGGCATCCTGAAACTGGTGGTACAAGGATGGGAGAATTAGCTAGATATTATTTTAGCTTCTCAAATCTTCTCTAACAAATGGGATCCCATTTGAAGCTTGTGTCCATGTGGAGCAAATGCGTGAAAGGTTGGCACTTGTTTGCCAGCTCTGATATGAACCAACGCACTGATTGCAATTTTCCTTGCAAGCTTCTGAGTTGCTTGAGTGTTCTTGGAGGAGGCATTTATGTTATAGCTTTGACCTTCTTGGGGTCAATCTCTATGCCACTCTGTGATACAATGAAGCCTAGAATCTTTCCATATGTTACACCAAAGACACACTTCTTTAGATTTAGATTTAGACCTTAATGGTGTAGATGATCAAATATGCTTTCAAGGATGTTAAGGTGTTCATAATGTGTCTAGGATTTTGCAAGGATATCGCCCATATAGTCTTCCAGGGTCTTGTGTATCATATCATGGAAGATGGTTGTCATTGCTTGCTGATAGGTGGATCCTACGTTCTTTAGCCCAAATGGCATCATACTATACCAAAAGGTACCCCATGGTGTGGTGAATGATGATTTGTGTTGATCACCTCTACTATTCTAATTTGATTGTACCTTGAGAAGCCATCCATGAGTGACAACATCTCATGGCCTGTTGTGAGGTCTACTATCATCTTGATGTTAGGTAGCAAGAAATCATCCTTAGGACATGCTTTGTTCAAGTCCTTTAATTCTTTGCAGATTCTTATCTCTCCTGAAGGTTTGGGGACATGCACCATGTTGGACATCCACTCCAATTAATCAATAGCTCTGATGATTTTTTCTTGTACAAGCTTTTCTAATTTTGCTTTTACTAATAGGACTACTTTAGGATGTATTTTGCATAGCTTCTACTTTACTGGCTTGGCATTAGGGTCCACTATAAGGTTGAGAACAACAAGATTAGGATCAAGCCTAGGCATATGTGCATATGACCATGTGAAGTTGATGGTGGCTTCTTGGAGGAGCATTGTGAAAGCCATTTCTTCTCCTTCAATCATAGATGTTGTGATGTATGTGATCCTTGGATATTCTTCAGTGCCCAAGTTATCTGGCTTTGTTTCCTCAATGATGATGGGTGATTGCTCTGGTTGATAGTCCTGGATGGGAGGAAGAGGCAAGTCTTCATCTTCTAGTGCCTTAGAGAGGTTTTCACCAGAAGATACACCCTTTATTTTTACTCTTTTAGAGTCAGAATGTGCTTCGGAGGGGTTTTCGCATAAGGACTCATTCTTTTCTTTTTCTTTTTCAATTTTGCAACTAAAGCTTGCCTCTTCCTTGAAATATCCTTTAGGGTTGAGCTTGCAGACATGAGTTGATTCTTGGTCTTGATCTGTTAGTTGGCCTAATGCTCCCATGAACTTTAGGAGTGCTTTTGTGCTTTGGAACTTATCGATATGTGTGATGCTTGGTTGACCCCAGTCTATGAATTTGGGATGGATGAGGGGAAGTTCAATGACATTTATAGAAAGTTGATGGAGGATAGAATTGCCAAGGAGGTTCTCATCATCGAAGATGTCATCGTAGGAATTTTGTTCTTCCTCTTCATGGATTTCTTTGATCTCTACAAGGTCATCCTAGATATTCTAGAGGCGAACATTGGGAAAGTTGGTGCCCCCAGTTGCGGTATCTGGTTCTTGTATGCACAGGCGAGGGGTATTAAAGCCAAGACCTTGATGTTTTGGATTCTTCAAGGATGTGATTGGATCTTTTCTTCTTCCTTCTTGTGGTCTTAGACCACTGCCTTGGTATTTCCATTGTTCTATGGTGTACTTGTGTGATGCTGGATATTTGTCTTTGAAGTAACTAAGAAGGTCAGTGTCAAGAGGTGGGGGGTCTCTGTACAGCCATTGATTGATGCCAGGGTCTATTTCTAGACTGTCAATGTTTCCATGGGAGACAAATGTTAATGGCCCCAACTACTTGATTTTGTGATTGGCTTCAGTAGGCTTGCTTTGGTGGCTTGGGTGCCCTTGTGTATGTAGATCAAGAGGTAGGGCCCCTACTACAAATGCATCATTTAGGTTGTACTCACCTCATCCTTGGTTGTTGATCTTGATGGAGGAGAGAGTGGAGGCTAGGATAGTCTTTGGATCTCTATGGGATTAGGATGAGTTGGCAACAGATGTGCCAATTTCAATTCCAGGACAATGTGTGTAATGGGGGAATAAAGCTTCCAACACATGACAATATGCGAAGGGTTGGGGATCTGCATGGATGGTGATCTAAGTACCTTGATGTAGAAATTTGAGGCACTGGTGATAAGTAGATGGTATGGATTTGATGGAATGGATCCATGGTCAAACGAGGAGGATGTTATATGGTAGGTTTAGATCAACAACGTGGCAGATGGTGTCTTGAGTTACAGGGCCCAGCTTGATAGGCAAAATAATAGTACCTTTAGAGGTACACTCTAAGTTATCATAGGCCTTGATGGTAATGACATCATGTGATATGTCAGCCTCCATGAATCCCACTTGCTGCATGAACTTCAAAGTGCATAAGTTTAGGGCTGAGCCATTATCTATCATGACCCTTTTGATGGCAAAGTCTCTGACCATGATGGGGATGTGGAGAGGGAGATTGTGGTTAGGCTCAACAACTGGTATATCAGATGGCTTGAAGGAAAGAGCACATGATGCTAATAGATGTCCCACAAGGTTCTCAAACTGAATGGTATTTATGTCTATGGGGACATGTCTGTCTTAGAGGGCTCGGTTGAGGATCTCTTGATGGATGGGTGAAGTGCAGAGAAGGTCAAGAATGGAGACTTGGGGAGGTGTATTCCCAAGATGTTCTAGAAGGTTATATTGGGCATTGTGAGCTAGCCTTGAATTAGCACTAGTGATAGATATCTGGCCTCTATGAGTGGTGACTGCACATTGACTATCAGCTCCCTTGACATGGATGACATTGACTGTGGGTTCAACTTGGGTCATTCATCCAAAAAATTTGTCATAGTTGATATGAGCAGTAGTATAGTCTTTGTGGTCAACATGGTCTCCTTGCTTTCCTTTGCCTTGGTTCTGGAGTGGAGGATTGGTGTTGACTTGGTTCTTCCCAGTGTTGTGCTAAGGGAACACATTTTGATAGATTTACAAATTGGCATTTGGTGAAGCTTGGGCTGGTGTGTCTACTTGGATCTATTTTTTGTCGATGAGATATTGGATATAGTGCTTCAATTTCATGTACCTTAGTGTTGCGTGTTCTTTAACATGATGATAGTCATAGTACTCATGGCCTTTGTACCATGTAGGCTTGGGAGTTGCATCATCAAACTGCTGGGTTGGAGGATAGGTAATTAGATTGGCTTTTCCCATTCGATGGAAGATTACGTCTAGTGGTTCATTGAGAGGTGTGAAGGTATGTCACTGATAGGCCTGGACTCAAGGCCTATTCTGATTTGGGGTAGTGGATATGGCATTGGCCTGATTGGTTGGATTTAGTTGTTGGTTTTGATAATGTTGCATGGGTTGCTAATTGATTGGTGGTTATTGTTGTTGATATGCAGGAGTTTGTGTAGGACCGACCACAACAATTTGGACATGCTTGGTGTCAGTGGCTCCATCAGTAACAACATTCTTGTTTCTATTCCAGTAGTGAGGCTTGTCATTACTAGGCTTGTTGTAGGAATCATCCTTGTAGTGCAGGATTGTGCCTTTGTCTAAGAGACCTCTTTCAATATCTATCCCCTTACCTTTGATGTCTTGATAGGTCTGGATATAGTTCATCCTCATGAAGTGGGATAGTTTGGGATGAAGGTTATCAATGAATATTTTTGTAAGATGTTTCTCAGGGGGTTGATATGATAACTTGGTAGTGAGGTTCTGCCATTGTTGCAAGTAATCGGCTAGGCTCTCTCCTCCTTTCTTCTTCGAGTTGTAGAGGTCCAATCAAGACAACTCATTCTTGACATTATGGGCATATTGGGCTATGAACTTCTCAAAGAGTTCGGCAAAGGTTGTGACTGTTCCATAGGGTATCTTGTAAAACCACTCAATAGCAATTCCTCCCAAGCTTTTGGAGAATAGGTGCATAAGGAAGTTATCACTATATGCCACTTCTTGACATGCCATATAGAAGTCTTTGACATGGCTGACTAGGTCTCCTTTCCAGTGATATTTATCAAACTTAGGTTTCTCAAAGTGTTTGGGAAAGGGTATTTTCGTGATTGATCTGTCAAAGGGATAGGGATAGACCTCATCAAATTTGAAGGCCTTTCTCTCTATCCTACACTTGAGATCCTTAAGAGTGCTCTTCATTTCTTCCCATTCTGCATTGATTGGTGTCAAAGTGGGAATTCCCATTGGGAAAGGATCTGATCGTGCTAGTGAATAAGGATGATTTTGTGGTGGATATTACGGAGTGGGATATGGAGATTTCCCAACAAGATAGGTAGATTCGAATGGATTTTGGGGTGATGGTTGTTGGGGAGGATATGAAGTGGCTTGTTGCTCCCGAGGTGCAAGAGGGTATTGTTGTGGAATGTAGGGAGTTGCTTGTTGCTACTAGGGTATGATGGGATTTTGTTGCTAGGATATGACAAGATATTATTGTTGCACTGGATAGGATGATGCTTGTTGTTGTTGGGGGATGATAGGGTGTTTTTGCTGCTGCATTGAGAAGTATTGCTACTATGGAGGAGGCTGAGGGAATGGTGCAATTTGCCGATATGATGGCCCTTGATGTACTTGGCTTTAGGCTTAGCTAATGTAGGTGGGATGCATTCTTGTATTGCTTAGGGGTGGAATGGATGTGTAGAAGTTGGTGATAGGAGGTGGTTGCGCAAGGTAGCTGGCGAGATGAGATGAACTCTACTATTGGGGTGGTGGTATGTTTTGAGAAGCGGTGGGTGGTACAGATAGATAATTGGTATATGAAAGGAAGGATGAAGCTGGCAGAGGTTGTGATGGTTGTTGTTGTGTTGATTGAGGGAAAGTGGCTTGTTGGTTTGCGGGCATAGATACATGAGATTGGGTCGGTATACCCAAGGCTTGTATTTCTGCTTGGGTGAGGCCCCAATGAGAGCTGATTTGTGGCAAGAGTTGTGATGTAGAGGATGTGGAAGTGATGATGGAATTTTGGGATGTAGATACTAGATTTTGAGGGCCCATGAAGGGAATCCCTATTGTGAAGGCAATTTGTTGGGCTTGTGTGTGAGTGATGAAAGGTGGAGGTGGAATGTATGCTTGGGAGAATGCTTGAGAGGTGGAAGAAGGTGCTTGTGTTCCCCATGGGAAGGATGGTGCAAATGTGGAGGCTTGCTGAGGGAAGGAGGGAAATGGTTGCATTGCCCCTGGAAATGATGTTGCTTCTTGGCTTATGAAAGGTGGAGGAACCACTTGTGTGGGAGGTGGAGGTTGATTTGGTGTGAAGCTTTGGGCCTGAGTGACATCTTGAGATTCTATAGAAGATGGTCATGGTGTTCCCATGATGGGAAAGGGAGTGGATTGCATTATTTCTTGTGTTGTAGGATTGGAAAAATTGCTTTGCAAGAGATGGGGGATAGGTGAGGCTTCCTGAGATATGTGCAAGTTAGGATCATGGATTTGTTGGATGATGGGGGTATAGGTTTCAACTATGATATGGATAGTGTTGATGGAGATGAGGGGCTGGAGATGTGGTGGAATGGAAGTACCCTCTTGTGCAAAGTTCTCCATTATAGCCCACTGATTCTAATCAATGATTGCACTTACCATTTGTGCATGTCGTGGATGGCTCATGAAGGTTTCCATGGAGAATGAAGTGGGGGTTTTAGTTATATTTTCCCACACATTCTCAACTTGTGGGATTTGTGGATTGTAGGTTACCATCGCGCTGGTAGGGTTGCTGGGATCAGATGAACTAGTGGCCAGATTGGGATCCATATTCCTTCTCCCCTTGGATCGCATCTTGGTAGGCATGGAATGCAGATCTAAGAATGAAGGTACAGGTGATGGGCGAATGCACGATGCTTTCTAAAAAATCTAAGGATGATGGATGCAGATCTAAAGAATCTCTAAGGATGGTGAATTTCTAGGATATGGTGTAAGGATTTGGATCAACATTTGAAGGATGGTGGGATGCTGAAGGATGGTGGGAAACTTGATTTGGATCGAGGATGATGGGAGATTGGTGGAGGATTAATAAGTGTCGGTTAATGAGTTGTTGCTTCCTGATGTAGGATCAAAGAGGATTGGATTGTCAACCTAGGATAGACTGATGATCTTCAGAAGATGGGATTCTTGTCAATGCATGCCAATCTCTTGCTTGAGATGATGAGGCTTACAAGAACAATTATAGGATTCCCTAGATAATTTTTAGTCAAAGGGTGGAGATTTCTGATTTGGGATAAGGATTTAAGCAGACTCAAAAGAATAGGACACGAAGTGAATGGATTTGGTTCAATGGATGATGGTTTCTTACTTGGATGCTTGATTCTAGATTTGGGTCAAGGATAATGGAATGGGATAAGGATTTTGATTATGGATTGTTGATGGAAGGATGATGATGGATGAATGACTGATGCTATTCTAAGAGGATGACCTAGATGCAACTGAAAAGGATGACCTATGATGCAACTAGGAATATGACTTATGATGTAAGAATGTAAATAAGAATGATTTAGGATGTAACTAAGGATAGATGGTGATTTAATGATGAATCTAAGGATGATATAGGATGCAAAGGATGCTGAGATAGGATGTAGGATTCTGAAGGAATGATGGATATATGACAAGCCATGCTAATCTTCTCTCTCTAGATTGACATAGTGACGATTAACCTGGAACTGCGATGCAAACTATTTCAATCTTGCATTATAGCCCACATTGTCCAATTTCTCTTGATACTTTTATTCTCCTTGGACTACTTTGAGGGAAGGTTGGTGATATTTCAGGTTTCTTTCTGCAATCTTCTTCTCTTGATAGACTCAGGAATTGGGAAGCTTAACTTTCTTATGTTTGATCGAGTCAGACATGGCTTTGAAAGATTTTGGAAATTGGATTAAAGTAATGCTTTGGGTGTCTAATTTTGAGGGATCATTTTTCAAGGATGTCTGAATAACTTTGATCAAGATTTGGATTGGTTTTGATGTCTCTAATGACAAAGGACAAACTCAAAAAAGACACCCTGAAAGCAATCCTGACAAAGGTTAAATCAACTTTGTGGGATACAAGTAAATGATTGACCACTGAATTTGATAGTGTTCCCAAAAAGTGTGCATGTTCTAACAAATATTTGTACTAAGTTTGGAACTTCAAAAAACACTTCAAACAAGAATAACCTAGAGATAAGCTATTCTTAGTATATTTACCCACAACTTGGTACCCCGAAAGGGATACTAATGGTGAGTAATCTTTAGGTGATTCAGGAAACCACTTGGATCAATCCTTGCACAAAGATTAGGATACCTTCGGGAGTAGATTAGGAAGTCTCTGATTAATAGGTATCTATTTTGGTCTTTGGTGTCTTCCCAATCGGTTTGTACATGTGTGACTCACTTAAGAGCCTAGTTGACCATGCCAAAATAGTAGGGATATTCACCTACCTTGGGCTACCATCAACATGCATCACCTAAGCTTGAGGGGATGAAGCAAGAGTTTTCTTAGCACTTTATTTCTATACTAGATAGGGAAGTACCAGTTTGAATTTGTTTTCCAAAGAGGAAGCACTTTTCTCTCTAGATAGGCTTCTCTAGAAGTGAAACAAATGAACTCATCCAAGTTCAACTTTGTTTTACGTCACTTAGTTAACAAGGATTTGCAGAATTGAAGACTCCTAGAATCACACCATGAAGAGTTATTTCTCAAATTGATTTCAGTGATTTCAAATGAAGGCTTGCAAACACATGTGTTTAGGTTTTTGATTTGTTCATTCTTTGAAGACAAGAAAGCTTTTTGATATTTTGCAAGTTTTTTACCTTTATGCATTCAAGAATGTATTTTGTAGGATCCCGATTTGAACTTTGAAATGAAATGAAATGATTTTATTTCAATTTAGGGAATTCAAGATTGTGTTTTTTTTTGGACTCAAAGAAAAATGACTCTTTTTATTTGGGCTTTGGTTTACTTCTTTAGATTCATTCAAGACTTCATGCTCTAGAATTCAGTTTTAGGCCCAAAAGAGGTGTTCCTAATTTTCTTTATGAATGCATGAAACTTTGAAAACATTAAACATTTTACAAAAATAAGTTTGTTTTAACCAAGAAAAATGCATTAGGATTGATTTAGGAACATTTAGGATAGTTTAGGATTGGTTAGGAACCAATTAGGAATGAGATGCAGATTTGTTCCTAGATTGCATGAAACTTTGAAAACACTTAAGATATTACAAATGAAGTTCACTTTAGCTAATAATAATGCACCAAGTTTGATTTAGTAAATTTTAGAGTGTACTAGGGTTTATTTAGGAACCAATTAGGAATGCAATGCAAATTTCTAGTTCCTTCTAAGCACCCAAAATTTGAAGTGTTCCTAGCTTGCATAAAAACCCCTAAAATCTCTTAGATTTGATTGAAAGAAGTTTTTATTTTATTTTTTTTATCCAAATTGAAACATCACAAGTGAGTTTGGTTGATTTATAATTTATTAGATTTAGCTTTGATTTGTTTAGGAAAGATGCACAAATTTCTTGATTTCTAGGCATTCGAGAGTGAAGTAGAGTTCATTTTAAGCCCAAGAGTAAAGTGCTTTGGTTCCTAAACATGAAGAATGGTTGATTATCCTTAAGGCCTTAGTTTTTTTAGTGATATTATTTCTCCCAATGATTTCCTACAAAACATGGGGTTAAAAACTAAAAATTTACATTCTAGAGGCATGAGGAGGGCTCAATAAACCCTAAAAATCAACTAGACCCATGCTTAAGGCCTTACACATGCCCCCTGTTTCCCATATGAGTAAACAAGGCAGGGTATTTTAATTATTTTACTCGTACGAGTCAAGATGAGGGCTCATACGAGTCACCTTGACTCCTGGTATGAGTAAACAGGGCCAGAGGCTTTAAAATAGGCCTAAATTACATGCAGAGGTCCCATACGAGTATTGGAAACCTTTGGTACGTGTAAAAATATGTAATCATATGAGAAACTAGATCCAAGGAGTTTACTCATATGAGAATCCTCCTAGAACAAAATGAGATTTGTCAAAAGGTGAGTTTTTGGCTTTAAAACCCTCAAAAATGCAATTTTGAAGGCTTGTGGTGTCCCACCAGGTGTGCAAAATGTGATCAGAGAAAATGTAACATGTTCAAAATAAGATTATACATTCAAACATTATCCTAATAGTATATTCCTAGCATATAGTAAAAACAATTTGCAAAGACACTTCAGATAGAGCTTAACGGGAGTACCATGTCACCGTTCGGTTTGCTCTCAATTTAGGGATGTGGGTGTGCTCTCGAAACACTTGGAGCATGTCCCTAATGCAGATTAGGGAGGTTTAGGATAAAATAGGGACCATGGGAACCCCATAGTGGCACAATATCAGGTATAGAACACCTGATTTTGCCCTTAGAGCCTCAAGGAGCCTAATGAGGCTGAAATGCAGATTAAGCTAAGAATGATTATACTAGATTAATTTTAAGCCCAAATATGAGTGTGAGATGATGAAAAGGCTATGAAAAACAATGAAATAAACTAGATTAATCCATTAATGCTAAGCTAAGATGTGAATTAGAAAGCTTAGAAAGGAACAAAATCTATCAATTGGGAATTAAGCAATGATGATCTAGAAGTAAATTAGCATGATAACACTACTTAATATGATTATGTGAATTGGTGGTTTTTGATCTTGGAAGTTAGGGTATTTATAGGATTTTGGGAAGGGCTTGGGTTAGGAAGTGGAGTTAGGGTCAGAGTCAGGGTTTGGGGTAGAGCTAGGGGTATGGTTAGGGGTAAGGTTAGATGGATGAGGGTTAAGGGTTGCTCACACATGTGTCAGAAACACTGGGGAAGAGTGCCTAGGATACCAAGATGGAAGAAGGGTCATGGGCTTCATTATAAGGCTGTAAGGGGCCTTAATGAGGGTGCACGAAGCCATTGATGAGTTTGTAAGGCTCATTAATGAGGGAGTTTGACCAAAAGCCAAAGGAGGGTGGATTAGACTAAGAAGGTTAGGAATCACCTTCTAATCAGGTTTAGGAAAGTTTAGATAGGTTTAGGGTTCTCTAGAAGATTCTAGGGTTTTTAGGGATTTAAATAAATATATAATTTATTTAATGTTTGTGACATTATTTATCAAATAATTATTTAATAAATAGGGGAAAATCATTTAAATTTGATTTAAATGCTTTTGGCTAGGGTTCCTTAATTAAATGTCTTTAATTAAAATAAGAAAGGAGATAATGACAATAAAAAATAATTAATTAAATAAATAAATAATAAATGATGATGTCATTAGGGGTTTTTGCAAAATAAAATATTTTTATTTTGGCAAAGGCATTTTATGTGTCTAAATGCACATATCATCTCTAGATGAAACTTATCCAAACATCTTTTATCGAGGGCATTCAGGCCCTTTATATTCCATGTTGCAATTTTCATTGCTTTCCAAGGGAGGTGTCACCTCCCTTGGATATAGTCATGTACTTTTTGATGCTAGAGAACCCCAATTCTATCATTGTTTCTTCCTTATATTCTTCTCAATCCTTTCCCTATCTTTGTTTTTCCAAGTATTTGGAAAGCAGACTGGCCAATGCACCTTAGATCCACAATTCCTAATTTATCCAACTCTTAGATATATACATCGAAGATAAATTTTCCTAAATTTTGATCCTCATTTTTATAGTTTTTGACTTCCAACACAACATGCCTCAATTCCATCCCAATCATAGGGCACTCATCAATCTTGTATTCATATTTGAGAGTATTTCCACCTTATAGATCTTTCCCTAGCCCTAACTCACCCCAATTTTGAGGGAAGCTTTAAAATTTTCTTGACCCACATCCTTCCTTTCTTTTGGCTCATTAAGGGTGGGGAGGGACATCTCAATATTTTGTGTTGCCACCATTCTATCTTTCTTGACCCTATGTTTTTTTTCTAGGATCAAACACTTTTTCTTTCTAGAGTCTTTTGCTACTAGATCTCATACAAAAGAATTGGTGTCCTCAATTTCTATTTGATGGCACCAAAAATCTCCCTCTTATTTAATTCTAACCATATTAGAAATTGGATTAATAGAAACCACTTTAGTTTTGGAAACTGAACACATAATCACCATTTCCTATATTTAACCTAACACTATCCCAATCTACAATCTAATTAATTTCAAACAATCACCAAACCAATACTTCAAAGGTAGATTATATGGATGGATCTAATAGCCTGATTGCAAATATTTTCTACTTAGGGTTAAACTATTCTCCAATTTTTGAATAAATATCAAAGACTTACTAAACCACTATGGCGATTTAACCAAGATTCCATCTCTTCCCTATTTGGTTACAAAATGTACAATTATTTTTCTTTGGAAGGAAACACACCTCCAGTTCATCACTCCAAATTCAGTTTATTCAGATCAATGCCTCTTTTCTACTTGTTCTTTTCTTGATTATCATTTTTATTATTCCCATTTTTCCTAGAGCCTTCACTAAGGCATACGATATCACAAAGACATCCACATTGCATGTTTGTTTTCTCAACACCCTAATCCTTGATATGCCAATATCATTTCTGACCTTTATGTTATCCCTACTTGAAAACCTTGGTTTTGTGTTACCTCCATTCGTATTCATTCGCTACCCTATTTTTTAATAACAAGATTAATGTATTATTAGATAGACTATTGTATTATTATTATATTTTTATATCATTACATTTCTATTTTATAATTGTCGTTATCCTTTTCTTTCGACTATAGGAATTAGGTACAACACTCCCTATAAATTGCAATGTACCAGGTAATTTTTTATTTTTTTTGTGACTAGTGATGCTAGCACAACACATCCTCTAGTACCATGTGGGTTGGGGGGAGACTAGACCTGGTGCTTTACCACAAGAAGCTCTTGCCAATCAAGCAAGTCCCCCAACCCATATTTGTTCTTATCCTTATCCTTGAGAAAAAAAGTGGATTTTATGGCCTACTTTTTTGTGAATATATGTATATTTTATAATTAAAATGTACTAATCATGTAATAAGAGTAATGAAAAATTAAAAAGATAATAATAAAGTGTCTTTCACGCATTTAAGCATCACCAACACATCAAATTAAATGCTTCCAATTTTTATCGATGGACATTTTTGTGTCCATATGTGAGTGTAATATGCCTTTAACACAATTAAACTAGCATACCTATCTTTAAAGTAATATAAGTAAAGTATGTTGAAATACATCATATTTCTTCATTATTCCACTTTAAAAAAATTCTTATATATTACATAGTAATTAATATTGTGATGGGAAGAAATGACACTTCTAAGCAATTGATCGAGCAATGTTTTATCTTTGTTTTCTCTATTTTAGGGTGCTTTCTAGAGTGAGGTTGATCAACTAGAGCTAATGTTGGGTGGTAGTGTGTTCTTCAGTGTTTGTTTTGGGATTTTTTTGGTGTCTTAGTAGGCTATAGTGTGCTTATGAGTGTACACACTAAATAGTGCACTTCTCTAAGTCATTACTTCCAAGGGAATCCATGAATGGGAAACCTTGAGAAAGTGACCTAGAGCTCCCTAGGCATGGAGTCACAAGGATGTTGATGGTGCTCTTAGCTAGAGCTATTGAAGCATGCAACCTTGCTAGTAAACCACACCATGGGAGATTCAAAGAGACAAGGGCAAGAATGCCAATATCCTCAAGAATCAACAATGGAAATGCAATGCAACTATACTAAGAATGAAGATGCAAGCTAAGCTTATGAAAGGAAAGTATTACAAACCCTTGCTAATTAAGCTATGTGAGTTAATCTAAATCATAAAGGAAACTAAGCTAGATGCCATGAAAGCTATGATGCAAGAAAGAAACTAGGATGCAAGAAATGATCTCCAAAAGCTCCAAAGTCTCCAAGAAATCTTGCAACATAAGATTAGCATAAAAAGTTGGGTCTAGAAATGAGAAGAGAGCTCTCCTTTTAAAGGAATTGAAAAAGAGTGGACCATGGAGATTAAGAGGCAAAATATTTAATCAAGGGTGGAGCATCAAAGAGGAGCAATCCATGTGCACAAATATCCTCCAATGAGAAAATAAGAGTTGACTTTTGTGTCCATATGAGACAAAAAGTGCTTTTCTTCTTTTTATAAAATAGGAATAATGCTTTATTTGTGCAACTTAGGATAAAAGGAAAGTGGAGGCTTTTTATTTAATAAAAGGGGAGGAAATTCCTTTTAAATAAATAAAGGCTTTAGGATAAAATGGTTAGCCCATGGAATAATCGAATAAATGATAAAATAGGATTTGATCAAGGAAATTGATATTGAGCTGAAAATGTTGATTTTTGAAAAATATTGATTCAGGGATTTAATAAATTGTTGAATGGGGGCCCAAAGTCTAGGCAACCATTTTAGGGTGCATACAATGAGTTCTTTGAGTAGCGAGAGGCCTATAATTATATTTTCCTCAATAGCCCAAGGTGTTTTGTATTTTTTAGCCCGTGGAGATCCTTTTATCTTGTGGTGGGGTGGTGTTTGATTTTCCATCATTTTCTTCTCATTCTTTTTCTATCATGTATTTGGATTCGATGGCAAGGTAGGATGTTTCTCCAAGTATGATGATTTTTGAAGTCATGGACATGGTGTATCCATCCTTTTATTTTCATGCAAAGGCCATGGACCATTTGCAATAAGTTAATGTCTAATGAAGGTATTCCTTTGGGAATTGTTAAATGCATAGGAAAACTAAGAGTTTCCTATAAAACTTATAAATCTTCTCTTGAAGTAGATCCACAAAAACTTATCTTAATCCTTAATCACAAAAAATGTAAGCATGAAAAGAGCATGTGAAAAACAAGAAGTGTCATACATAATGAAATGTCAAATTTACATGGAAAACCTTGTTAAGGGAAAAAAATATGGAGAATATTAATTTTAAAATATATAAACACCCATTGGGGTATACCAATTAAGGCGATTTTATAAATAATTCTCACTTCAAAAAGGCTCACTGTTAGAGGGCTCACTTTCTAGAAAAAATGCTCACTACCAAAGGGCTCATTGCCTAGATGAAGAAGAATAAAAGTGAAAATATCCACAACTAAGAAGTTAGTATTTTCAATACTTTATTCTAAACATGTGAATTTGATTGCAAATCCACAATGGGTCTTGGAAAGCATTGATGTCAAAACAAGAACTCCCCTCATTCAAAGAGGCACCCATAGACATTATAGAGCCACCAAAGAACAATACTCGCATACTAACTGAAGCAGGACCTTCACTTGTAGGGGTAGGAAATGAACCACTATCATTCAATGTATTTTGTGTAGAAATGCGCAACATAATCACCACATTAGACATAAAAATAGAATCCAAAGTTGAGGCTTTGCTCGACAATGATGATAATGATGGGAGCAGAGAAATGTTTTTCCTACAATTTTAAAATTTAAGCTAGGGATGTAATCCCTAGGCTAAATACAAATCCCCCACTTCAAATCCCATGGGTAAATAAAGATACAAGATATTGGGGGCTCTTACAATTTTAAATTTAATCTAGGAATGTAATCCCTAGGCCAAATACAAATGCCCCACTCCACATCCCATGGGTAAATCAAGATACAAAATCTTTGGCCCCACTCAATTTTTGACATGGAAGATAGTAACTCCATAAGGTTTGAACCTTTGTTTCATGTACTACAAGAAAGGATCCCTACCATTCCATAAAAGGGTCACCCCTAAATTTATGAACATCAGTTGTAAGTTCTACAGACAAAAGCCCCACTATTTCACCAAGGGTCAAGGTAAGCAACCCTTTTATTGACACCATATATAGATGAACTCCATGAAGTTTGAGTCTTGGTTGTTGCTCATTATACTTATAATTTTTATGGTAGCAAGGCATTTTTTGATAAAAAATAACTCCTACATTAACAAAATTAAATAAAAATAAAAAATTCTTAAATGAATAAAAAAACACGTTAAAAAAAAAACTTAAATATTTATAGATTAAATAAATTTTTTTTAAATAAATAAAACTTTAAAATGATATTTCTAAATATTTTATTAAGTCGAGAGTCTTCTTACTATGGAAGCAAATTTCAATGCAAACATTTAGGCTTTTCGAAAAAAATGATGTGCAAGTGTTAGTTTGAATTAGCTTTGCTATTAAAATTTGTCAAAAAAATTGGCAGTTACACTCAAATACAAAAAGGCATACGAAAAATGGAAGATAAAATGACATTCACCTATCTCTTGATTGTGGAAGAGGAAGCGATTAGAATGCTTAATTATCTGTAAAATTTTCTATATCACTCAATTTCTCTTTTATGAAGAATTCATAATGTGAAGAGTTCATGATTCTTGGTTCTCTTCCATGTTGGGTATGTGCAAGATCATGAGGGGCCAAACTATGCCCTTAAGTGGCAATGAAAAATCAACAAATCAGGGTTAGTCAACTTGACGTGAAAATTTCAACTAGCTATGAACCTAATATCAAAAAGTTGTAAGAATAGAATCCATAGAAAATTGAATGTAGTTTCTAAACTACTAGGCCTTTTTTGAGAAAAAGTTAGTATGATTGGTGAAAATTATAGATTTCAATGCAGTAGTACACAAATTTCAAAAAAAAAAAAAGAAGTAGGTGTATGTCTGACCACCTTAATCATAATCAAATGATAATATTTTATTATAAGATTTTATATATAAGTAGTAGACTCATGCCTGGATGTGATGCATATTTTTTGTAATTTTATTCCAAAAAAATAATTAATTATGAATTTTCTGCTACAACATTTTCAGAATAAAAAAACTCCCGTGTCTGACCACCTTAACTCATTCAAAACTTTACAAAATTCAAAATTTTAATTTTTTTCCTTATAGTAGGTGAAGCATAGAATGTGACACATTTTTCGGATTTCAAAAATGTTATACCGTTTGAAAGTTATAGTCATTTTTTAATCAGTATATAAATCAGCACTTTAGAGGTAGCTCAATTGAAAAATAACTAATAATTACTTACCGAATTCAAAATTTGACAGCAATTATATCGATAGAAAGCTGATAATCTCCTTAAGATACCCTTTTCATTTTATCAAATTTGGGTGAAAAAAAAGTCGTTAGCTACATTGTCAAAGTCTAGAACTCAGAGAAATAGGGGAAAAACACGTATTTGAGACATTCCAATAGTTGACCATGTAGGTTTGGTGCACAAAGCAATACCAAGCCTAATCGGGTACCCTATATTTACCCGATATTTTGAATTTTCACTTTGCCTCCACTTTCTCCCTCCCATTTCTCCATCCTTCATAAACATATATATATTAGATATATATTAGATATATTAAATATTATATAATATCAATTATATATTAAATGTTATATAATATATATTTTACATTAAATATTATTTAATATTTATTAATATTAAAAACTATATATTATATATATTAAATATTATATAATATACATGTTACATTAAATATTATTTAATTATATATTAATATCAAAAACTATATATTAGATTATATATTATATATTAAATATTATATAATATACATTTTACATTTTAAATATTATTTAATATCATTCTGAGCATGAGCATGAGTCCCTACAAGGGCAGAGTTGTTCCTTTTACAGGTGCCGAAAACCCTAACTACGTAGAAATGGAGGCTTTGAAGAATAGTTCACTGGAGGCGGATTATAGAAGCAGAGGGCAAGAGAATCACTCTATTTCCACCGCCTGTAGTTGTGAAATGGTACCTTTCCCTGCTTTTTCAACTGGAACACTAAATTTCAAAGGTTCTCGAAATAGATTCTGGTTATCGAACAATTGTACCACACCTATTGATAATTCAGCAGCTCAACAGAGTCATTGGGAGGTTAAACAAGAACAATCGGATGAACCTTTGAACCGGTCAAAGAATGTCGTAGGACCCCTTAAGACACACTTGAGCATTCCAATGTGTCAAAAGGGGTCATGGGGACTCCCTATGGGTCCTAGTATGCCTTATCAAGCATTAGGACCCCTAGGGAGTCCCCATGACCCCTTTTGACACATTGGAATGCTCAAGTGTGTCTTAAGGGGTCCTACGACCCCTTCGGACACACTTGAGCATTCCAATGTGTCAAAAGGGGACATGGGGAATCCCTAGGGGTCCTAGTATGCCTTATCACACATTAGGACCCCTAGGGAGTCCACATGACCCCTTTTGACACATTGGAATGCTCAAGTGTGTCTTAAGGAGTCTTAGGACCACTTAAGACACACTTGAGCGTTCCAATGTGTCAAAAGGGGTCATGGGGACTCCATAGGGGTCCTAGTATGCCTTATCACGCGTTAGGACCCCTAGGAAGTCTCCATGACCCCTTTTGACATATTGGAATGCTCAAGTGTGTCTTAAGGGTCCTAGGACCCCTTCGGACACACTAGAGCATTCCAATGTGTCAAAAGGGGTCAGGGAGACTCCCTAGGGGTCTTAGTATGCCTTATCACATGTTAGGACCCCTAGGAAGTCCCGATGACCCCTTTTGACACATAGGAAGGCTCAAGTGTGTCTTAAGGGGTCTTAGGACCCCTTCAGACACACTTGAGTGTTCCAAAGTGTCAAAAGGGGTCATAGGGACTCCCTAGGGGTCCTAACACCTGATAAGGCTTACTAGGACCCCTAGGGAGTCCCCTTGAACCCTTTTGACACATTGGAATGCTCAAGTGTGTTTTAAGGGGTCCTAGGACACCTTCAAACACACTTGAGCATTCCAATGTGTCAAAAGGGGTCATGGGGACTCCATAGGGGTCCTAACGCATGATAAGGCGTACTAGGACCCCAAGGGTATCCCCATGACATCTTTTGACACATTAGAATGCTCAAGCATGTCTTAAGCGGTCATAGGACCCCTTAAGACATGCTTGAGCATTCCAATGTGTCAAAAAGGATCATGGGGACTCCCTTGGGGTCCTAGTATGTCTTATCACGTGTTAGGACCCCTAGGGAGTCCCCATGACCCCTTTTGACACATTGGAATGCTCAAGTGTGTCTTAAGGGGTCTTAGGACCCCTTAAGACATGCTTGAGCATTCCAATGTGTCAAAAGGGGTCATGGGGACTCCCTAGGGGTCCTAGTATGCCTTATCATGTGTTAGGACCCCTAGGGAGTCCCCATGACCCCTTTTGACACATTGGAATGCTCAAGTGTCCCTGAAGGGGTCTTATGACCCCTTAAGACACACTTGAGCATTCCAATGTGTCAAAAGGGGTCATAGGGACTCCCTAGGGGTCCTAACCCGTGATAAGGCATACTAGGACCCCTAGGGAGTCCCCATGACCCCTTTTGACACATTGGAATGCTCAAGTGTGTCTTAAGGGGTCGTAGGACCCCTTAAGACACACTTGAGTGTTTCAATGTGTCAAAAGGGGTCACGACCCCTTAAGACACACTTGAGCATTCTAATGTGTCAAAAGGGGTCATGGGGACTCCCTAGGGGT
The DNA here is from genome assembly GCA_027943335.1 of Chamaecyparis obtusa. Taxonomy (NCBI): domain Eukaryota; kingdom Viridiplantae; phylum Streptophyta; class Pinopsida; order Cupressales; family Cupressaceae; genus Chamaecyparis; species Chamaecyparis obtusa. The sequence continues at coordinate 1,991,733 of BSBK01003293.1, read as the reverse complement.
CCCAGTACAGCTTATCATGTGTTAGGACCCCTAGAGAGTCCCCATGACCCCTTTTGACACATTGGAAAGCTCAAGTGTGTCTGAAGGTGTCCTAGGGCCCCTTAAAACACACTTGAGCATTCCAATGTGTCAAAAGGGGTCATGGGGACTCCCTAGGGGTCCTAGTAAGTCTTATCATGAGTTAGGACCCCTAGGGAGTCCCCATGACCCCTTTTGACACTTTGGAACATGCAAGTGTGTCCAAAGGGGTCCTAAGACCCCTTAAGACACACTTGAGCCTTCCAATGTGTCGAAAGGGGTCATGGGGACTCCCTTGGGGTCCTAGTACACCTTATCATGCATTAGGACCCCTCGAAAGTCCCCATGACCACTTTTGACACTTTGGAATGCTCAAGTGTGTCTAGAGGGGTCCTAAGACCCCTTAAGACACACTTGAGCATTCCAATGTGTCAAAAGGGGTCATGGAGACTCCCTAGGGGTCCTAGTACACCTTATCATGCGTTAGGACCCCTAAGGAGTCCCCATGACCCCTTTTGACACATTGGAATGCTCAAGTGTGTCCAAAGGGTTCCTAAGACCCCTTAAGACACACTTGAGTGTTCCAATGTGTCAAAAGGGGTCATGGGGACTCCCTAGGGGTCCTAGTACGCCTTATCACACATTAGGATCCATAGGGAGTCCTCGTGACCCCTTTTGACACATTAGAATGCTTAAGTGTATCTTAAGGGGTCGTAGGACCCCTTAAGACACACTTAAGCATTCCAATAAAGGGGTCACAGGGACTCCCTAGGGGTCCTAACATGTGATAAGGCCTACTAGGACCCCTAGGGGGTCCCCATGACCCCTTTTGACACATTGGAACGCTCAAGTGTGTCCGAAGGGGTCATAGGACAACTTCAGACACACATGAGTGTTCCAATGTGTCAAAAGGGGTCATGGGGACTCCCTAAGATTCCTAATGCATGATAAGGTGTACTAGGACCCCAAGGGAGTCCCCATGACCCCTTTTGACACATTGGAATGCTCAAGTGTGTCTTAAGGTGTCCTACGACACCTTAAGAAACACTTGAGCATTCCAATGTGTCAAAAGGGGTCATGGGGGCTCCCTTGGGGTCCTAGTATGCCTTATCACACATTAGGAATCTTAGGGAGTCCCCATGACCCCTTTTGACACATTGGAATGCTCAAGTGTGTCTTAAGGGGTCCTATGACCCCTTTGGACACACTTGAGCATTCCAATGTGTCAAAAGGGGTCATGGGGACCCCCTAGGGGTCCTAGTACACCTTATCATGTGTTAGGACCCCTAGGGAGTCCCCATGACCCCTTTTGACACATTGGAACACTCAAGTGTGTCTTAAGGGGTCTTAAGACACACTTGAGCATTCCAATGTGTCAAAAGGGGTCATGGGGACTCCCTAGGGGTCCTAGTATGCCTTATCACGCGTTAGGACCCTTAGGAAGTCCCCATGACCCCTTTTGACACATTGGAATGCTCAAGTATGTCTTAAGGGGTCCTAGGATCCCTTTGGACACACTTGAGCATTCCAATGTGTCAAAAGGGGTCAGGGGGACTCCCTAAGTGTCCTATTATGCCTTATCACGCGTTACGACCCCTAAGAAGTCCCGATGACCCCTTTTGACACATTGGAAGGCTCAAGTGTGTCTTAAGGGGTCTTAGGACCCCTTCGGACACACTTGAGTGTTCCAAAGTGTCAAAAGGGGTCATGGGGACTCCCTAGGGGTCCTAACACGTGATAAGGCTTACTAGGACCCCTAGGGAGTCCCCATGACCCCTTTTGACACATTGGAATGCTCAAGTGTGTTTTAAGGGGTCTTAGGACACCTTCAGACACACTTGAGTGTTCCAATGTGTCAAAAGGGGTCATGGGGACTCCCTAGGGGTCCTAACGTGTGATAAGGCATACTAGGACCCCAAGGGAGTCCCCATGACCCCTTTTCACACATTGGAATGCTCAAGTGTGTCTTAAGGGGTCACACTCAAGTGTGTCTTAAGGGGTCATAGGACCCCTTAAGACACACTTGAGCATTCCAATGTGTCAAAAGGGGTCATGGGGACTCCTTTGGGGTCCTAGTACACCTTATCACGTGTTAGGACCCCTAGGGAGTCCCCATGACCCCTTTTGACACATTGGAATGCTCAAGTGTATCTTAAGGGGTCCTAAGACCCCTTCAGACACACTTGAGCATTCCAATGTGTCAAAAGCGGTCATGGGGACTCCCTAGGGGTCCTAACACGTGATAAGGCATACTAGGACCCCTAGGGAGTCCCCATGACCCATTTTGACACATTAGAATGCTCAAGTGTATCCGAAGGGGTCTTATGACCCCTTAAGACACACTTGAGCATTCCAATGTGTCAAAAGGGGTCATGGGGACTCCCTAGGGGTCCTAACACGTGATAAGGCATACTAGGACCCCAAGGGAGTCCCCATGACCCCTTTTGACACATTGGAATGCTTAAGTGTGTCTTAAAGGATCCTAGGACCCCTTAAAACACACTTGAGTATTCCAATGTGTCAAAAGGCATCATGGGGACTCCCTAGGGGTCCTAGTATGCCTTATCATGCATTAGGACCCCTAGGGAGTCCCCATGACCCTTTTTTACACTTTGGAACACTCAAGTGTGTACGAAGGGGTCCTAAGACCCCTTAAGACACACTTGTGTCTTCCAATGTGTCAAAAGGGGTCATCGGGACTTCCTAGGGGTCCTAACGTGTGATAAGGCGTACTAGGACCCCTAGGGACTCCCCATGACCCCTTTTGACACATTGGAATGCTCAAGTGTGTCTTAAGGGGTCCTACGACCCCTTCAGACACACTTGATCATTCAAATGTGTCAAAAGGAGTCATGGGGACTCCCTAGGGGTCCTAGTACGCCTTATCACGTGTTAGGACCCCTAGGAAGAACTTCATTAATGTATGCTCTAGGAGGAAGATTATAATTTCCATATTTCTGCAAGAGATTCTCCAAAATTTGTAATATTATATATAATATATTAGTATACATTAGTATATGTATTATATATATATATATATATATATATATATATATATATATATATATATATATATATATATATATATATATATATATATATATATATATATATATATATATATATATATATATATATATATATTATATACTTGTTAGTATATATAATACATTATTATATTATAATACATTAGTATATTTTAATACATTAGTACATGTAATACATTAGTATATTATAATACATTAGTATTTATATAATATACATTATATATATCATATGCATCTTTTATTTATATCTATTATATACATCAATATATGTAAAAGTTAAATTATTTTCATTTGCTCCTGCCTTTTTTTCATCAGCCTAAGAATATCGGGTACCCGATATAAAATCGAATACCCAATTTTTGCCAGGTAATATTTGACCAAAATATTCCCTGTCCCCATAGACTAGACAATCATAGGATTTGATACTTTTTTCACGTGTTGCGAAAAAAAAGAAGTGATTTGGGGTCCACTGTTTGATTTTTGTCGACTTGTGGTCTCACCATGGGAAGAAGCAGTCATCGAAAGGCTAAACGCAAGAGGAAGTTGACAGATGATGAAATTCAAGCATATAGGGAAAAAGATAAGGAAAATCACTGAAGAAGGAGAGAAGGTATGTTAAACATTAATCAAGGTGACCCTGTAAATGTAGTTGTAAGTGAAGAGGATGTTCAATTTGAAAATGCACAGATGGAGATTGAAAATGTAGACTTTGGGAACGAAAATGTTTCACAAGAACCACATGAATGTTATACATCTCCAAATTATATGCGAAATGAAGTCCCTTGCAATAAAGATAATCAATCTTCAAATTCGGGGCTTTCAAGAACACCTAAATGGTTAATTGAAATTGAGGAGAACATTATGAATAATTGGGAAGGAAAGAGGTCACATAGAACCATTAGGTTGTCGGCTTCAAGACTTTATGATCAATTTTTTCGAAACAAGACATTGGTTGAGCAATGTCAAATTTTTGTGCAGTTGTTAAAGATGCAAAACATGAGACTTGTGCTTGTGAAATTGAAGATTCATGTGAACAAGAAAATGGAGAGAAATGCCATTGTTGTGAAGAATCTTTTCAATGCTCTCAATAGCATTGGGAAGACTAGCAGATAAAAAGACAAGAGAGTTTCTCGGAGGGTTATTACAACCTCCTTAGTAAGTCATTAGTTGAGAAAGGCTCGTTTGATGAGACAAACTTGTGTTGACTTCAATATAGACCGTAAAACTTTGGGTAGAGCACTTGCAAGAAGAGAAAGACTTGATGATCCGCTTCAAATTGATACATGGGCTTATGGTGGGAGACTTCCATGTTTCGATAAGAAGCTAACAGATATTTTCAAGGATGAAATTCAACAATTTTGGGATGCTAACTCAAGAGTGTCACCAAATGTGAAGGATGTCTTGAAGTTGAGAGTTGGCAATGGAGACCGCACTCCACATCCTAAACATTATGTGGAGGTAAGTCAAACAATGTTGTATAAATTTTTTTGTGAGACACATCCAACATTGAAAATATCACAAAGGTCTTTTGAATCCGTGAAACCATTTTATTGTGTACCCCTTAAGATTTGAAATACATGTTGTTGCAAATATCATGTTGAGTTTTCAATGCATCATGAATTATTACGGTCCATTCGTTCTACTTTGCATACTAATGAAATGCTAGAGGATTGTGGTGCAAGTGGTCTTCCCAAATCATCAAGAGACTTGCTAGATCAATTTTTATGTCATAGAGATGATGGTTGTTTATTTTATAAAAAAGATTGCTTAAATGCCAAGTGCTCAGAATGTGGTGGCTTGTCCAAGTTTAGAACATGTTTTCATGAGGGTTTGGAACACAATTTTGGAAAGACACTCGTCCAAAAAAAGGTATACGAAATAGTGAAATATACATTGAAGAGTGGAGGTGAAGGCTCTAGATGTGAGTTAGTTGCAAAAGAATACAATGTTGTTGATTTTATCTTAGATTTCAAGACAAATCTTTTTTACAAGTATGCAAGGCATAGTCACAGGTCTCAATGGTTGGATCAACAATTCAGGACATGTAAGGACACTTTCCCCATTGGAACTATTATATCTATTGTAGACTTTGCGGAGAACTATACATTGCAGCCCCAAAATGAGACTTAAGCTCAATATTACAATTCCATTTAGGTTGCTATTTTTGTACACATCACATATAGACATTCCCCTGAAAGCACAAAAGATGAGCGAAAGATAATCAGAGAGTACCATTTTTATATGAGTGATGACAGGTCTCACTCTCATGAGTTTGTTCAACATTGTTTCCAGAACTATTTTGACTTCTTGTAGGAAAATGGTATTGCTATGGATAGGCATCTCATTTGGTCGGATAATTGCACCGGTCAATTTAAGAATGCCAGAATGTTTTATTGGTTGTGTAGAATGCATGTGGAGAGAGGTGTACCTCATATTTGGAGTTTTTTTGAGTCAGGGCATGGGAAAGGGGAGCATGACAGAGCAGGCGCGTGTGTGAATAGAGCTCTAGTTAAGGAGAAATTGAGGATTTCAGGTGTTGTACTTCTTGATGCTTGTTCTATTTTTTATTGGTGTACTTTAGCATTATCACAGGGGGGGACTCTTGATTCTACAGTGTGTAGATTCTTTTGGTTGGTTGAGGAGGGAACTATAGGAGATAGATTGGATTGTCAAATAGTGAAAGACTCTTCAAAAATGCATTCATTATAAAGCTCCAATAGTAGTACATGGACCATTTGGACACGAGAGTTGGCTTGTTTTTGCCCCATGTGTTTTCAGTATGATTGGGATCATTGTGAGTCAAGTGAGTGGATGGATACATGGGTTCCATAGTATCTGACTCCTTTATATTTGACACTCTCTATAAGAAATGATGACATGGACACTTCAGTTGACTATGATCATCTTTCAGATCTTCTGAAGCTAGGAGATGTTTTTGCATTGGTTGCACTACAGGGGAATGATGAGAGGTCAAATTATTGGTTAGCACATTGTGTACGAGGTAAATAGAAGCTTGTACAACCGATGACAGATGGTGATGGGTTCACATATCCTATTGGTTCAATTGTTGTTGCAGGAACATGGCTGTGAACATACATGATTAGAAAGAATGGAGTTCCTGCATTTGAAGACTATGAGAAGCACAAAACTATTCTCATGTATTCACACCTTGTTATAGCAACAAATGTCAAGTTGTCAAAGCATCAAGGAAGACCAAAGACAAAAGAACTTTGGACTATTACTATTGCTAATCATGAAGCACTATTGGAGACCCTGAAGCAAAGAGATGACCCTTCAGGAACACTTGAATAGGTAATAAGTTAACTTAGTGCATTGTTTTCTAAGTTCATTAAGCTTAATTTCAATACATTAATTTGACCTTTCTTAGATTGTATTTTGAGTCAATAAACTTGGTTTTGTATGTGGATTGTAACTTGTACAGGAGCACCTATGAAGATGCTTATGGTCACCATGGATCCAATCAGAGATAGAAGGACAAAAGGATCCTTAATGGTTAATTGAGATCTTTTGAAGCCTATAATGGCAATTTGTAACAATCAATTTGATTTAAAAGTTAAATGTCCTAAAAATCTTCATAAGGACTTATGACCAAAATCATGTATGGGTGGCCAATAGTGCCAAGAAGGGATCTTACATGTCATATACTTATGTCATTTGCATGGTTTGAATTCTTACATGTTTGATTGTTGTTTCTAATGCTTTAAGGATATTATTTTTTAGCATTTCAAACAATCTATAAAAGTTAAACCTCAAACATAATAAGCTCCATAGTTCAAATTTCACAAGCTTAATCATGATTAATTTCACAGTTCAAATTTCAAACATACTACTAACAGTCAGTTGAAAGCGGCTCAGCAACGTATCTTTCAAACTGACAGCGATCTTCCAAGGCTCGTATCTTAGACTTCGTGAGAGGTATCAACAAATTGTCAGGTGCTACGGGATCATGTTTTCAAGGTCTACAATAACCTCTCTCAGTTTTGGGCGATTCGACTTCATTTGCATTTGGCAAGGCGATCTCAGTCGATGCCAAAACTTGCAGTGAGGGTCAGTTGAAAGTGGCTCAACAGCGTATCTTTCAAACTGTCTAATGTGGCATCAAACCATCTACTCTATTGGCTTCGGTTGGCTGGGTAAATGCTAGTGACAACCCCGTTTTACCCACAAAGTCACCGGAACGCTCGCAATCACGCTCGACCCAAGTGACCCCAAGGTGCACTAAGCACGATTGGGAAGTGATCTTCTGGGGCTCGTATCTCAGACTTTGTGAGAGGTATCAACAAATTGTTAGGTGCTACGAGATCATGTTTTTGAGGTCTACAATAACCTCTCTTAGTTTTGGGTGATTTGACTTCGTTTGCATTTGGCAAGGTGATCTCAATCGATGCCAAAACTTGCAGTGAGGGTCAGTTGAAAGTGGCTCAGTAGTGTATCTTTCAAACCGTCTGACCTAGAATCAAACCATCTACTCCATTGGCTTTAGTTGGCTGGGTAAATGCAAGTGACAACCCCATTCTACCCATAGAGTCACCGGAACGCTCGCGACCACGCTCGACCCTAGTGACCCCAAGGTGCACTAAGCATGATTGGGCAGCGATCTTCCGGGGCTCATATCTCAGACTTCGTGAGAGGTATCAACAAACCGTTAGGTGCTACAAGATCATGTTTTCGAGGTCTACAATAATCTCTCTCAGTTTTGGGCAATTTGACTTTGTTTGCATTTGGCAAGGCGATCTCAGTCGATGCCAAAACTTGTAGTGAGGGTTAGTTGAAAGTGGCTCAACAGCGTATCTTTCAAACCGTCTAACCTGGAATCGAACCATCTACTCCATTGGCTTCGATTGGCTGGGTAAACACTAGTGACAACCCCATTCTTCCCACAAAGTCATCGGAACGCTCGCGACCACGCTTGACCCAAGTGACCCCAAGGTGCACTAAGCATGATTGGGCAGCGATCTTTCGGGGCTCATATCTTAGAATTCATGAGAGGTATCGACAAATCATCAAGTGCTATAGGATCATGTTTTTGAGGTCTACAATAACCTCTCTCGGTTTTGGGCGATTCGACTTTGTTTGCATTTGGCAAGGCGATCTCAGTTGATGTCAAAACTTGTAGTGAGGGTCAGTTGAAAGTGGCTCAGCAATTTATCTTTCAAACCGTCTGACCTGGCATCGAACTATCTACTCCATCAGCTTCGGTTGGTTGGGTAAATGCTAGTGACAACCCTATTCTACCCATAGAGTCACTAGAACGCTCGCGACCACGCTCGACCCAAGTGACCCCAAGGTGCACTAAGCACGATTGGGCAGTGATCTTCCAGGGTTCGTATCTCAGACTTTGTGAGAGGTATCAAAAAATTGTTAGGTGCTATGGGATCATTTTTTTGAGGTCTATAATAACCTCTCTCAGTTTTGGGTGATTCGACGTTGTTTGCATTTGGCAAGGCGATCTCAATCGATGCCAAAACTTGTAGTGAGGGTCAGTTGAAAGTGGCTCAGTAGTGTATCTTTCAAACCATTCAACCTGGCATCAAACCGTTTGCTCCATCAGCTCTGGTTGGCCGGGTAAATGCTAGTGACAACCTCATTCTTCCCACAGAGTCACTGGAACGCTCGCGACCACGCTCGACCCAAGTGACCCCAAGGTGCACTAAGCACGATTGGGCAGTGATCTTCCGGGGCTCGTATCTCAGACTTTGTGATAGGTATCAAAAAATCATTAGGTGATACAAGATCATGTTTTTGAGGTCTACAATAACCTCTCTCAGTTTTGGGCGATTCAACTTCATTTGCATTTGGCAAGGCGATCTTAGTCGATGCCAAAACTTGTAGTGAGGGTCAGTTGAAAGTGGCTCAGCAACGTATCTTTCAAACCGTCTGACCTGGCATCAAACCATCTACTCCATCAGCTCTGGTTGGCTGGGTAAATGCCAGTGACAACCTCGTTCTACCCACAAAGTCACCGGAACACTCGTGACCACGCTCGACCCAAGTGACCCCAAGGTGCACTAAGCATGATTGGGCAACGAGCTTCTGGGGCTCGTATCTCAAACTTCATGAGAGGTATCGACAAACCATCAGGTGCTATGGGATTATGTTTTTGAGATCTACAATAACCTCTCTCAGTTTTTGGTGATTCGACTTCGTTTGCATTTGGCAAGGTGATCTCAGTCGATGCCAAAACTTGTAGTGAGGGTCAGTTGAAAGTGGCTCAGCAACATATCTTTCAAATCATTTGACCTGGCATCAAACCATCTGCTCCATCAGCTCTAGTTGGCCGGGTAAACACTAGTGAAAACCCCGTTTTGGCCACAGAGTCATTGGAACGCTCGCGACCACGCTCGACCCAAGTGACCCCAAGGTGCACTAAGCAAGATTGGGCAACGATCTTTCAGGGCTGGTGGAGGACACCCTCCACTAGTAGGAATTTGAATTGCATTGTTATGTTTGTAATAAATAGGATGGATCTAAATAGATCATCCTAATTTTGGTTTGGAATCCCTAATGTGTGATCAAGGATCTTTTGGCAATGTTATAAGCCTAAGATACCTTAGGTCATGGGGTTCACCTAGTTAGTGATAATTTTCTAGGTTAGGCTTATGGAGTCTTAAAGGTTGATTTTAGATTATTTTCACTTGAAAAATCATGTTGATAGGTTTTGATCTCAAAAATAAATCATAAACTCTATCGAGTTCATAAAATGGCATATTTTGCAAAATTGCAAAAATGCAATAAAAGTTGTTGTTGCAACTTTCTAAAATTTCTCGAGAGATTGGAATTGGAAAACCAAGAGTTAAATGGGTTCTCCAATCGATATACCTTCATTTTGAAGGTTATATATGCTCATCACTTCGAACCATAATGGTAAGAAGTTGATTTTTGTAAACTGATGCCATAAAGGAGGAATACAAACCGTTTTTGAGCCATTTCTCAGAGTTGTAAGGGCGTGTACGAACTTACAATGTCATGATTTGAATGTGGGAATAATGTATTGCATGTTAGTGAACATTGTCATTGATTTGAAGAAGTTTTAGTTTCATTTGTTAAAATTATTTCAATTCTTTTCAAAACAGTCTAGGAAGCAAGCTTTTCTAGGGCCCTAAACACTAATGGAGGCCTAACTTGCATTATAGCCGTGGGTTTAACCTAAGAATTTGGAAAATTAAAGTTAGGTATATGTATCAATGGATTCTAAAGGCTCATGTAGTGGCTCGAAGGGCAAGGCCTTCATGCATCAGGCCCTAGTCTGAATTTTTGAGAGGATTCAGTCTAGAAAGTAGAAGAAAGTTGTAAAGAAGTGCATAGAATAGATAAGTGAGTGAAGTAAAGGTGGTTTTGAGTCATTTTGGGTTGGAGAAGAATATATAAATCAATGTACTAGTTCCATGAACCCTATACCTCATACTTGCTTTGTAAACCAAGCTTAATTAGGCCAATTAGGTTTGTGTCCAAGGTGGGTGTTAGGTGGCGCTGGAGTGGAATTGGAAGGCAAGGATTTGGGATCTTAAATAAATTCCAAATGGGTGTCTTAAAATGCCCTAATTTCATCAAGATACTCAGTTGTGCAAAAGTTAGAGTAGAAAACCTCTATTGAGAAGGCTACAAGGAAATTGGCGTGCAGGTCTAGTTTGCCATGGTACGGTTTTGGTGGGAATAAACCAAGTGTTATTTCAGAGGCCTTAGGTCATATGAGGACCATCTAAATGCTTGGGAGTGGTCAGGAAGTCCACTGGTGAAGAGTTCTATCAATAAGTTAGTTTTAGGCCTAGTGTCCCTAAAGCCAAAAAGGCATTGAAGTTTGATTGAGTGTGTAACTTTGCAAAGGGATTTTATTCAGATAGAAATACATTTTTTTGGTTGTGTTATACCATCAAAAGAGTTTGGGATTACCCTTAAGCCTTTGTGGTTGGTTGGTGAGTTTTGGGAGGTAGTAGAAGGGCACTCCACTTTCTTGTTGTAACCTCTGCATTAGGGGCTCGTATATGTAAACTATTCGACAGAATGCCCGCAAGTAGAGCACGGCATATGGAATTACAAATAGGAGCAGTAGAACTAGTAAAAGGTATCCAAAAATGAAGTTTCCAAAGCTTTGTTAGGTTAGACTGGTCAATGACAATGAGAATTGGTTTTGCACATCGACAGTATTGGCATTCGAGAACATGATAATCTATAACACAATTTCAATATTAAGACATTATCATTTCCTGAGAATGCCCCAACACCGAATGTCAAGGAGGACCCGACATCTTCCCTGATGGACATAACCTTGTTTCATGCTCGGTTGTTGGATTCATAGAGGTCTGGGACTATATCAGTGGGAAACTTAAGAGTGATTTTCAATACCAAGCTGATGATGCCTTCATGTTGCATGATAATGTAGTTCTTTGTGTTGACATCAGTCATGATTCAGAGATGTTGGCTTTAGGTTTACAGGGTGGGAAAATTGAGGAGGATGTGCTTGCAATTGAATCCCAAAATACGTATGTATGATGGCTTTGACAAAATGTTTCAAGGGTGTCACTTGCATGAAGCGGTATGTGTGTGGAGAGCCATAAATGACACGCTCTAGTTATAGCACCAAGCGTCCAATCAAAACACAGAGGCATTAACACTTGTGTTGCAATAAGATCTAGATGGTACTATTCTATAGGAATAGATCCATTTTGAAAGATGTAGAGCACCAAGTAACATGGACTTTCATAACAAAATATTACTAAGGCACTCACAAAGGGAGACTTTAATGTATTCGAGAAAGAAGATGTGGATAGAAACATCCTCAAGAATTAGTTATTATAACAGGAAAGAAACTGACCAAAAGGGGAAAATAAATAAGGCTCGTAGAGGAGATTTTGGGGGTTCCAGATTCCGCTTGACCCGAGAGACTTTGTGCTAGGGGAGGGATAGATTAGGATTTTTATTGTAATGCAGGGAAAGAGGGATTTTATTTTCAGATAATGATTAATGTACAGGAACAGCAGAATCTTTGTTGTTTTGCTGTGTTCAAAGAAGGATATGTCAACATATTAAAACTTTGATTTTAGATGCTCACTTTCTGATTGATATTCATCTTTGAATGATATTGGTTTCTTTTGAATGCGTATCTGTTACGTCTGATCATCAACATGATCATCTGTGGACTTTGTGCTATAGTTTTTCATGTATTTGGAAAGAACCATTCGTCTTTCTCTCTTAGTTTCTTTCTGTAATGCATTGTTTAGGCAAATGAAATTTGTAGCATTTACTGTCCTTTTCTTTTCAGTAAATTAGTCCCTTCGCATCTATCTTGTGTTTACGAATAGATGTTTGTAAGCCTTTATTACTTTCAGGTTAAAAGCATTATCATTTATAGTTTTAGTTGATTCATTGTAAATCCTGCACGGGGAGCTGTACCCGGATAATTCAGAGGGCACTTACGCTTCTCAATAGCGAAGTGACCCAACTGTTGGTGTTGGTTGAGTCTTTTTGTTTGGGCTTTAAGGGTCATTTTGTAAGCGTTTCTTTGGAAGACAAATCTATTCACCAACAAGAAGTTAAACCTCAAACATAATAAGCTCCATGAACAGGGTATTCCAAAGTAAAGAAAAACAAATGTAGCTTCAACAAGATATAATTTAAATCATAATGATAATCATAGTCAAGATATAACTTCACCATTCAATTCCATAAACATGAATAATAAATATGTATATACAAAAGATGATGCAAATATAACATATAAATGAACATGTTCTATATATGTATCAAATGTATCAAAAGTATGTCCATATACAAATATGGCACATGCCATTTCAAAATGTCTACAAAATCAATGTTTTAAGGTGTACAATGTGGCATATATGCCATCTCAAAATGTGTCAAGTGTCATCTCTAAATGACTACAAAACTAAAACTGCATCCTATGCTATAGGGGGATCATCAAAATGTAGCCTCTTTGAAGAAGTGTTGGGCTCTGATTGATCTTGCATAAAAAATGAGTTCAAACCAAAGTTAGATTGCTTACTTTATATGATTTGTACACACACACACACATATATATAATTCATAATTTTCAAACACTAATTTAATTAAAATTATAACTGAATACAAATATTTGTACCTAGTCTCTCGATCGCCTACCACGAGCAGGTGTCCTAGCATAAGTCCTGGATAGCAAAGGGACCATGCCAACAATACCAACTCTGACCTATAAATATATATTTGCAATAATGAGATTAGCAGAGTGGTGCAACATAGAGTAATAAATCTACAAAATAGGATGATAGCATAATATAATTACAAATTGATTGAACCAAAATTAAAACTTACATTTGGTGATCCCTCCTCTGGAATAGTGGGCTGGGTCAACAAAGAAATGAAGGATTCTTGTGGGCCCTCCCTCACAGTCGGAGTAACCTATGAGAGTAAAAAGATTGTCAATTATATATCAATGTACTTCATCATAGCAAACCTGGTTACAAAATACAAATAACAATATGTAAAAGTCTATGTACAATCGGGCTATCACTCCGAATTGAGATGCCTATAACCCTACGCTGTCGAACCGGTGTTGGGACATCATGGATAGCCACACCCTATACAATAAAGTGCAAGTAAAATATTTATTACTACACACAAGTGGCATACATATGCATGCATAATTAATCTTAAACAATTAACTACCTTTCCTTTGTTGACACCTGATGAAGGAACCCCCTCATACCCCCCACTAACATCGGTTGTAGCCTACAAGAACACAATAAGATGACAATATATATTAGTAAATGTATGAATTTTATTGCTCTAATTGATAGAGATTTAAGCATGTACACCAAATGATATAAAAACAAACTAATGGGTACATAATTTATAATATACCGTATAGTCATCAAGGCCAAATGAAATGGCCGAAAGTGTGGACTCATCCACCTGTCTCACCTCCTCCTATGTCATCGACTGAACATAAATGGAAAAAATATATATACATAAGTGCATGCAATCATTAAAACTAATCTAAATAAATAAATTATTTTTAAATTAAATAAGTCATGTGACAAATTTATTTATAATGTTTACTCTTACCATATCAACAGGAGTCAATGGCTCTGCCTGCACCTCCTGAGCACTCTCATGAGATGTAGATGCTCCATGAGGTGTTGCAGCCTCTGTAGCTGCATCTCTTGTATCCCCCTCATCAATATAATGAAACTGATATATATTAGAATCAGTAAGTGGTCCAAGGCACATATGCCTACACGTAATGTACATATGGGGCTCACATACATGTGAACTTCGACGAGCTGTCGATGCGCCAACAACATCTAAAGGAGGCAACACTGACATGGTCTGAGTGATCAACTGATCACTCAGTAAATGAATGGCTCTAATAGTCTGTGAGGCAGCCTCTGCAATGATATCAGGATGCTGCACTGGAGGAGGGGGTGCGACATCAGTGGGGGGGACAAAGGTAGTGGCCTTTCGGTGCTGGGAAGATGGCCTAGTCTGAGGAGCTCCTCTGCCTACGCCCATGTTGGGCCTCATACTCTAATAATCAACATGGTGACCAAGCACAAACTCAGCATACAATTTTTTAAGGAAATAAAATGGGACCTCCAAATTGCTATGGGGTGGTTTATCAAAAAACATCCACCAAAGATCCCAAAAGTTTGTGCGCATTGCTTCATTTGTGCATCATTTTATTGATAATTTGGGCTTTTTGGGGTCAACTGGTATTCCAATTTTAGGATCGATAAAAAGGGCGGCTATATCTTCCTTACTTATATTAAGGGCCGCAATCCCATCATGGTCAAGCCCGTTATCAAATTGGGCATGCATATCATCATGCCAATGAAGAGCAGCATTATGTTGCTGCGTGAGTGTGTCAATGTTTCCAACAATTGTATTTAGTGTGGCAAGCATGGGACCTAATGTAGGTATATTTTGATACGTGTTTTGGAAACCCCGTATTGTGTTCAAATTTTCTTGTATCAAATCTTGTAAAGATGGAGGGTTTTGAAGTGGGGGATTGTTTTGGAGATCGTTATTTGGTGTGGGAGGGTTATTTTCTTCATTGTTGTCAGCCATGCCTGATTAAATAAAAAAAAATCTAAATTTCAATCTAATTTCATATATTATTAAAAATTTAAATACAAAACTCTATTTAAAAAAAAAATGCTACATTTAGCATGAAAATGAAATAAATTAATAAAAATCATATAAATAACTACTTACCGAATATGCTTGGAGTTGAATTTGTTGTTTCTAATATCAGGTATCCGAAAATATATCGGGTATCTGAAAATCGCGGAAAGAACTTAAGAAAATCGCGCAATGAAATGAGGAAAAGGGCTCGCGGGTTTTGGATTTATGCCACAGTTATCGGGTACCCGATATTATCGAGTACCCGATTAGGCCTATGCTTTGGTGGCAAGTTTGCCCAGGTGTACTGACACCCAGGCCTACTAAAAAGTCAATAAGCACTTTCATGCGCTTTTGGACGAGTGAAAAGTGAATGTTTTTCACATCGCCACTTTTTGGCCCCTCATGATCTTGCACATACCCTATTGTCATTCTTGAGCTCTATAAAATCCTCCACTAATACAAAAGAGGTACCATGTTTTCTTCAATTCCTTTGCCATTTTCCCCAGTAAGAGTTCGACTGAATATAACTGTAATCAAGAAGTGGGGTGAAAACCAATCCAATAAAAAATGGTACAAATGAATTTGAAGAGGTTATTCTTTAGTCTTGTTGGTTTACTACAGCTCAACATTATATTTCTTCCATGAGTAGGAAAATGATGCCATTAGATTGGAGAGTCATAAATTGATTGGAAAGGTTGACCTACTTCGAGTTCCAAGCATGGAAGAATGAAAGCAACCAAATTCATATTTGGTGCCTGTACTTTCACCTTTCCTTTTTTTCCTAGTACATATAGGAAAAAGCAAGTATCCATGGAAGGGAATTTGGTTTGAATGCGTAGTGGTGGAAGTGTTTGAGAATATGACCTTCATTTATAATGCTACTAATCTAGTTACCTACTTCAATTCCTCCATGCACTATTCCATTGTTGATTCAACCAACATGCTAACTAATTTCATGGGCACATCATTTTTGTTGATGCTAGTGGATGGCTTTGTTTCCGATTCCTTTGTTAGTAGGTTTTAGACAATCATTTTCTTTGGATCTATAGAGACACTTGTAAGTTTCTCTATTTTGTTGGCTATATTATAATAAGGGAGTTTTAGGTGATTTTAATTGAATGGACATTATCAGTAAAAGAAATTTTAGTTTAAAAATTAGATGGAACAATAAAATGATCTTATGTTGAATAACAAAGTGACCTTATGAATGATATAAATTATTTTTAAAGAAAATATATTTTTTTTCTCACATACTTGTATGAAAAATGCTCTTATGAATGATATGAAATCTTTTGATTTTTTTTAAAATTAAAAATTTATATTGCTTTTGTTCAAAATTATCTCCATTTTCATGTTGTTGAAGCTATTTGTGTCGTTCATTGCAAGCATACAAGGATGAACAATGTCTTTTTGAAGTACGTCGAGCAACATTGTTGATAATTGTTAATAGTATTTGGATCTCATGGATATGTTATCATTTTCTCCCTTGGAATTTAAGGTTATCTCTCCAATGAATAGTTTCATTTTCATAGAGAAAGACGTGACACAATTGGGAATGGCAGGGACTTTTAATAGATATTTTGGAAAGGATGTACAAATGGTGCAGTTATGAGATAGTTTGTGTAAGACCATGAAAATTTCTTCTTTACAACTTCTCAAGGCATTGAAGATGGAATTAAGAGAGGGTTTTTGGAGCCAATGGAAAGTTTAATGGATTGACTTTACTATCAACAATTTCACAAGTCCTTGGTACACTTTAA
This sequence comes from Chamaecyparis obtusa, assembly GCA_027943335.1. Classification (NCBI taxonomy): domain Eukaryota; kingdom Viridiplantae; phylum Streptophyta; class Pinopsida; order Cupressales; family Cupressaceae; genus Chamaecyparis; species Chamaecyparis obtusa. Next base: position 1,974,770 of record BSBK01003293.1, on the reverse strand, counting down.
TATTTGTTTTGGCTATAATATTCTTTTTTTTGTATTTATGCTTATCCAAACCCTTTCCGCCATGTAACACTCTATTATGCATCTGGTTCTTATGAATTATCTGCTCAGTGCATCATTTATGATTTTAATATCTTGAGCTGAACCAGATAATATGAAAATCCATGATTATATTGATTATGTTAATCCTCTAGTTGTTCACAAATACAAAGTAAGTCAATTTTTCTTTTTTCTATTTAAATGTGGCTATAAAATTATTTATTTTCTTTACAATATAGAAATAGAGACAACCTATTGTGTGTCAAATTTACTAATCGATTTTTTAATAAAGTTGGTGCTTTGAATCGATGAGTGCATTTAGCGAGATTATTTCCAAATAACATAAACAAAGACTTTCTTAACTAAATGTTGGTAAATTTAATGTAAGACATCACAAAATAGATCAATTGTGATTGAAGGCTACATTCTTAAGTTTTCATGTAAAGAAGTGCAAAGTACATAAGAAATAAATGAGTATTAATAGGATCCATTTATAATTTATTTTGCCAAAACATAATTATGAAACTATGGTAAGATATGGTATTAATTTAGAAACGCTTAAAGAATTATACAAATAGTAAATTTGACATTTTTTTTAATATTTGAGCGAATATTACATATATTAACCCATCCAAAATTCCAAGCAATGGAGTTCTTATATACCAAAAATTATTAGATCTATGCATTTCATGTATATTGTAGATATAAACTTGTCAAAGTGATATTTTTTGTAATTTTTTTTAGTTTATTTACAATCTTCTTATTTTCTCAATACAAAAAATGATGAATTATTTATATTTATGAATAAATATCTTGAAATTTAATATCTCTGAACTTATTTTTAAACAATTAATTAAAAATATAGATATACTAGTAAATAAATTTTCAAACACATATATATTTTATAAGATATATAACTATAACAAGGAATCGAAATCAAATAAGCCATATCTCTCCCCAACCAAAAATAAAACAGAATAAATTAAGAAAAGCTTGGAACTTAGGAAGCTAATGAGTACAGTGGATTATATAATTGTGGTGGAGACAAATTATAGGTGAAATTCCGATCCAAGTTGTATAAATAGAATTCGGGTGGTGGAATTCGAAAGACAGTTTAGGATGCCTTCCTTTCTTCGCGCTGTAATACTTATTCTCCAAACTCAACTGGCTTTATCCACGTGTAACAAAACTTTGCGAGGCAAATCAGAGCTCAACACCCAGTCCAGAGCCTTATATATACGAGAAACGCTTATTCGACGGTCTAGGATTAATTGCGATCGATGACAGTTGGCTATCGGTAATATGTTGAAGGATTTATCTAGGGTTTTTTAGGCGCCCTGCAACGTTTTTTAAATGACTTTCTGTTCAAACTGTTATAACAAACCACAGTTTTGGTGTTCGCAAGTGCTTCGGATTGAAATTTCTCTTTGGTTTGGATTTGCATATATTTTGCTCAAGTAAGTGACTTTACTGGATCATCAATTCAGGATGGGATGGGATTTAAGCTTTTGTTGTTTGGAATTTTAATTATGTGTTTTGATTTACAGATTAGTTTCTGAGGTTTTTTATTGGACTTGGAGAAATGGGTGGTCGAAGGAGATATAAAGGAGTGGAAGGAGGTCGACGATGTACACCGTCGTATCTTCCGAACAAGGATGTTGTGGATCTCTGTCGTACCCAAAAAATGACAGGTACAGAAAGTTAAATGCTCTAGATTTTGTAGTTTTATTGATTTACGATGTTCATTTGCTCAATCTGTTATTTTCTGGATGTTACATAGGTAGCGTATTTTCTAAGTTTGATATTTTGATTTGATGGTTTTCTGACACCGCCTCTTGAGTACTGCACCCTGATATGAGTCATTATATAAGGCGACTATTGGGTGCAGGGTTAGGCAGTACAAAACTCTGTCAAGTTTGAGATTGTGAAATTTGAGCTTTTATTTATGGGATTTATTGCATCTCAAAAACATAAGGTGAATTGAGATGATTATTGGGTGTCGCTCATCTCACTATATTTGCCATTGGTAATATGGGTTTAAAGTCGCACTTTTTGATTTTTTTCAATTTAATGTTGTCTTATCTGCTAATTAAAAATTTAATGAGATTATAATTTCGGTTGCATGAAATATGTGTTATTTGGTGACTTGGTTCTGAATATGTTGGGATGTTTGGTATCTGCCTTTTTTCTTGGTAAATCTGGGGGGAAAGTTAAGGATCGTATGGAGTGTGCTTGAACCAGTCTTAGACACGGGCCGGGCTTGAGTTTTCCCTTCAATTGTTTGATTACAACCTCACTACATGTCCGCCGGTGTTCTTGGCTACCTTATTGCGAGGGAGGATTGACACTTGAATCATTCTAACCCTCATTTGTGCAGTATCTTGCTATTTCTAGCAGAGTTGAAATTGGGGAATGAGGACTTTCCTGCTTTGAGTGCTGGTAGTTTTGCCCTTGTTGAGTCGGTTTGAGAATTAATAGCGTTTTGGATTGGAAATTATGAGTCTAATAAAGGGCGTATTTTATTAATGAATAAAGTGACTCTGTTTGGTGAGTATGGTTGAAAATAGGGTTAATAGGATATAGGCGCCTTCCACTGGCATGCATAGTGCGGGATGTGTTTGCTTAAATTTCTGTCAACATTTGTTCTTATGTGTAGGGCGAGCACAGTCAGAGGCAATAGCAGATGTAAATTGTTTGTGGTTGAAAAGTATTTTAAGTATATTATCTATTGATGTTGAAGCGGGTTGAAACCAATTTCTCTTAGGGCTTTGCTATTGATAGTAAGATCTGTTTTAACGTGCGTTTAATGTATTGTCTAACTCGTGTGTGGATGTTCCCAGCCGTTTGGATACCAGCTGTACCTTTGTGGGAAAAGGAATTTTGTGAGCAATGTATTGGTCTTTCATGGAAAGAATTTTGTGAGGCCAAGAAAAACACAATTTTCTTTCCAGAAATAGAAAAGTGGAACGATTCAGCAGCAGTAGAAGCTTTTCATTTTGCCAAGAGGAGGTATATGGCAAATACTAACGGCACTCCTTTTGACATACCAGAAGTTGACCCCAATGAATACATTGATGTAGTAGACTGGAATGCACTTGACGTGGGAGATATTGACTTGCCAGAGGGACATGGCTCTGATTCAGAAAATGAAGAAAACTGTGCAAATGGAAGCCAAGAGACTGGAAATTTGCCAGATTTGTATCAAGAGATAACAGCATCTGAAAAAGAGAGGTATAGAAAAGAAAAAGGTCAATGGAAGGAAAGGCCTTTTGGATATGGGCGTGTCTACTTTCCCGAGATTCATGAAGCACGCACAGTTATCTGCAAGGTTGTTGACCTGTATACTGCTGAGCCTCCATTAACTGATCACTGGTTGGTGGTTTTGTGGTCAAAAAGTTTAAGGTCAAGTGAGAAGAATTCAGTTACTGGCTCTTTGGTTTGTAACAATAATGAAAACATCTTTGGCATAAGTGCAATGCAATCAGGCTGGACTGAAGATGAAATGGAAGTGAAAACAAATTCAGCTGGACATGATATAGAGCAGAAAAATGGCTCTATGGAAAACAGAGCATGTCAGTTTGTAGAAGATTCAGATAAGGAAAAATGGGGAAATACAACAAAAATAGGCTTAAATGAAAACAAAATGAAAGCAGCATGTTACCCAAAGGTCCATCCAATGGAGCAGAAGAGTGCAGCAATGACACATTCAGCCAAGAATAAGCTTGAAGCCTCTGGATGGGGTGCTGAGTTTGAGCACGAGCAGGAAACATGTGATTCAGCTGTTCCTCCTCTGGTTTGTAATAAGAATCAAAAGAAAAAGTGGGAAAATACAATAAAAACAGGTTCAAACGAAATTGGAGTAAAATGTTATCCAAAAGTCCACATCATGGAACAGAAGAATGAAATGGTGACAACGAAGGATGAGTTTGATGCTTCTGGATGGGGTCCAGAGTTTGATCATGAAAAGGAAAATGAGCGGATGGGAAATTTGCAAGAAAATTTTCCATATCATGAATACAAAGTGGGTGCCTCTAAAATTTTCATTCCTGCAGCTAGCAGGAATTCTGGTGGCTGCAGATACGGAGATGAAAATGAGTGTAATTATGAACTAGGTGATTGCCAATACCAAAATGAGTATTTTGCACAAAATGACGGGGAGCCATTTTCACAATTTTCCACAAGGAGGATTGATGTTCCTGCAAGAAGAAACCGGGGATTTCAAGCCAATAAAAAAGTTAATGGGGGGCAATTGTCTCTCAATCTAAATCATAATGTAGAGTTAAATCCAGCATCTGCTTGTAATGGAGGTGTGTATCATTCTTCTCTTCAACTCGTTAAATTTTAGTGCGTATCATTTAGAATATTTCTTTTTTCTGAGCAGAATGTTCTCATGCATTTTCTTATTGAAAATATTCAGGTTATTTTAAGGAATATCACCCAGCACCCAGCAGTCATGATTTTCAGAAGAACGCCAAATACTGGAGGCAAAATAAGGTTTGGTGAGATGGACTTGGAAAGAATTTACATACTAGTGATACCTCTTAAGTGGCATGCTGGTGTATGCTTGAGAAAGTTCTTAATGATGGCGATCACACAATTGACATACTGGTGCGAGGCAGAGATGTATTTGGTAGCAATTGTCTGATCACTGGTCAAGAAAATATTTGTATATCATATTGAAATCAATGCAGTGAGTTTTTTTTCCTAGTGATTATCTGTCAATAATCACATTTTTCAATCCCATAATATAATGTTTTCTGAACTTGATGCATATTTTTAGTTAAGTGGAGAGCATGCTGGTTAATTCAGAATTACAGCCTGTAATTATATTATGACAGGATATTCTTTGTGTATAATTAGCTACAACATTACAAATTTACTCAACATGGGGTTGAGGCGCTTGTATACATAGAAATTCTACATTCTTTATAAGATATAACATATTGCTGTAATTCTGTGTTTCTGTGTTATGTTTCTTTTGGTCAAATTTCATGCCTCAAAAGTGCAAGCTGGATTAAAATACAGAAATTAAAGACTTTATAGCCATTATTAAGAATTTGTTTGCTTCACAATCTTGACCCAATCATAATAGTCTTTAGCTAGATCTCGTTTTTGGTCAACAAATTTCAAATTTTAAAGGTGGATGTTTCTCCAAATATTATTTTTCTTGTCAGTATTATCATAGTTTGGGAACAAGGAACAGATGCCTACAGATCTGAGATGTGGTGGAATAATCATGTCTGTTGAGTTCTGGTTAAAAGTTGTAACGTTACAGACACAATGAATTGACATGGGAGTTTTAGATCCATTATACAGTACAACACGTTTTTTTGAATGCTGTATCTGCATTGGATCCTTTGCTTTTTCATAAACAGGATGGAGACAGAAATTAAAGACTTTATAGCCATTATTAAGAATTTGTTTGCTTCACAATCTTGATCCAATCATTATAGTCTTTAGCAAGATCTCTTTTTTGGTCAACAAATTTTAAAGGCTGATGTTTCTCCAAATATTATTTTTCTTGTCACTATTATCATAGTTTGGGAACAAGGAACAGATGCCTACAGATCCGAGATGTGGTGGAATTATCATGTCTGTTGAGTTCTGGTTAAAAGTTGAAACATTACAGACACAATAAATTGACATGGGAGTTTGAGATCCAGTATACAGCACAACATGTTTTTTTGAATGCTGTATCTGCATTGGATCCTTTGCTTTTTCATAAACAGGATGGAGAGTAGTTGATGTGGATGTTTTGCTAATTTTGAGATGGCATTTTATTCTTGTGAATTACTTATAGCACACCCCGTACATTCCTCCAGTTGAAATTACATTAGTTTTCTTCCAATTATGCTACATGTGTACAACACATATTTATACCCAAGGATACCCTTCTTCCCCATGCTTAGAGTGTTACTGTTGCAGAAGATGAGCACCTGATTTCTAATATGCCTTGTAACCTATCCAAAACTGGTCTCATGCATTATCCTACAGAGCTGTTAATTTTATTTATAGGCATGCATAGACATATGCATATACTCTGCATTTGAATTAACTATTTTCCAACCAGTTTCAGAAAAAAAAACAGTTACATGGGCATGACTTTTTTTAATAAAATTTGAGATGGCATCCCATTCTTGTAAAATTCTTTATAGCACACCATGTACATTCATCTAGCTGACATTATATGAGTTTTCTTCTAATTACATGTAAATATTACAATGTATATCTCGAGGATGCTTTTCTTCCTCTCTTGGTTAGAGTGTTACTTAACTGAAGAAATTACAATATAACAATTGATTTTAAAAATAATTCCAAATTATATCCAAATTTGGCATCGGGACTTGTTCTCATTTGTTGATTTTATTTGCTGGCATGTATAAGGCTAATAAGCATACAAATGTATTGTGCATTTGAACTCTTATACCACTACTTTCATCAAGCATTTTGCTTTGCAAGCCTTCCCAAACTCGACCACAATTTTACACATGATGGGAGCACAAAAGTTGGGGGGTTCTTCATAAGTTGGTGTTGGATGAAGATGCACGAAGTTAGAGTTTGGTCAAAGAAAAAATTTAGCAGCAAGAGATTATTCATTAATTAGAGTTATGAAGCTCACAAATCTCTTGATTTGAGATATAAACAATCTAGGATTAGTTAGCAGCATTTGTGTTTTAGAAACAAATGTCAAACTTTACAATTTAAGGCAAGTAATGAACATCATTTGCAATTTTTTCTTTGGGAAATGAGAATGAGAAAAGGATTGTTGGGAGAAGACTCATGACATGTAGCAAAATAGTCAACACTTAATAATAATGACCATATAATAATGACCATAATGTGAACGACGAGTCTAACAAAGGAGACAAGTACCTAGGAAAGGAAAGATACACTTGATAGCTATGTGTATACTAGGACATAGGAGACATGAGTTGAAATGTAAGGACATTGGGGAAAGAAACATAAATGATCTCATTCACATTAAACTTGTTTTAGGTTATATATGGTATATAGATTTTGGAATAAGAAGGCATGCACCATTCAATAAAGCTTGGTTTGAAGAATTTGAAAACAAAGAGTTCTCTGTGGAAGGTTGTGGAGGATGAATATATTGCCAATATATTTGACACTTTATGCGTGCTGGAGTTCAAAAGTAATTTTCGTTGGGTTGGTCAAATGATGAAGCAAAATTGAAAGGTGGAGTTTGATGATTGATGCTTGTTAAAGGTCCATCATTAATTAGTCAAGGGACACAAAAGGAAGTTGTTAAAAGAGTGAAATGAAAGATTTATAATAATTTCCACAAGGTCACAGTAGTGTATTGGACCCAAGAGAAAAACACAATCCCTCCTAGAAACAAGGCAATGAAACCTTATAAAGTTTGTAATCTTTAGCAGTGAATGTTGATCAAGAAGTTTGCACTTTTGTCCAGCCTTGCCTCTTCAAGCAAGTTGCCTATACATTTTTCAAGGTGTCTTCATAATTGGTATAAATGTCGTTGTAAGTTGAGCATTCCATGACAAAGTGTCATTTCATCACAACACCACTCTCTTGTTCCAATATAGGCTTATTGTCTTTGCCCACTCTTTAGATATCAACCATCTGGTTGTTTCACATCTAAGATAATGTGAACTAGTCTTTCATTAGGGGCTATCTACATTTTTGCTTTCCACTTAATACTTGTTCCTATGTAGGCTTTCACTTATCGTCCCATGCACGGTTAAATTCTTTGATATAGTGAGCTTTTTTTCATCCTATTTGTTTTGTCCATATGACATGTCTACTCACAAATATTTTTATTTCCTCAATAGTATTTGGACATTTTGCTTATTAATGTCCCATTTTGTCATCCATTGTCATCTTGTTTCATCCATGTGTTCTTTATTCTAGTTAGCTCTTCTTCCATAATTAGCCTAGGAAAATCCATACTTTGAATCTTCTTTAGATAACTTAATAGGCAGACCATTGCTGGTGCTTCCAAAGGGAAAGTACCCATTTCAGCCAATAAAATCTTTTATGGAACAACAATCTTAATTTTGAGGCTGCTTATGGTTTGATGTTTCTGGATTCTTTCTACTCGCCTCCATTTCTAATCTGACATCCTGCTGCCTCAAATTTTGCACCCATAGAGAATCACCAAAATAACAAGCAAACCAAGAAGCATTCTGTTGGTTTTCCAATCCCATTATTTCACATTCCTACATCCATTTTGCAAGGAGTATAATGCTTTTCAACCTCATTGGTTTGCAATTTTAGCCTTGACCCATTCATAAAGCCTATGGACTGTTGCTCTATACCATCTAGAACTGTGAGTTCCTCTATCCTATTCCACAGTTTGCATTAGGGTATCATGTTGAAGGCTTTTCGAAAGTCTACAAAGCAGCAAAAAGCCTCATTTCCTGAAGCATTCCATATGTTTTCAATCAAGAACCTAGGGGTGACACCATGTTTAGTAGTGGAATGTTTTGGTCTAAAATCAACCTACACTTTAGCTCTTTTTCTCTCTTTTTTCTGCCAAATTGCTAATTTTGCGTTCAACTGTGCTTCTAAAATGTTTTCCAAGGAGGGGATTAACCGTAACTATTTAGTAGTTTGATGGATTGTCTCACTCCTTTTGTATAGAGGGATACCAACATTGTTTGTCGAATCTTCTTCTGAGAAGCCCTCTTTAATAACATTATTGAAGTGCACTTGATACAAGGGGCAAGGACCTCAATGCCACATTTGAACTGTTATACCACATTTGAACTGTTCTTGCGGCTCATCAATATTGTGTGCTTTACCTCCTACCAACCTTTTTAATGCCTTGATTTGATATATTCAATGATGAAAAGTTCAATAGTGGTATTGATTACTGAGGGTCTTTGCATGTCCTAGTCACGCTCATATAACAAATTCACATATTCAAGCCATTGGAAACCTATGATTTTGTTTTCTATTTCTTTTCTTTTTGTATAGTCCCAAAATCTTTTGGGGTTGTGTTTTCCAATGGTATTCAGCTCCTCCCTTCTCGTGTTCACATACTTTACTTTTTTACACCGTAACAACTTTTCGTACCCTTACTTTCTATGTCTATTCCTCACATGCAAATATCTTTTTTCTATCTTGCACTCATTGTCGAACAAAGGATTTTCCAGAGAAGTATATTTTGTTCCTCGCTTGGACCCATCTAAAGTCTCGTGTGTTAGGGAAATCAACATCTTTTTGCATATAGGGTGGTTTTTTGTGTAAGTTTTATTATTCTCTTACTCCCTAAAAGCCTTTTATGGGCAGCTTTGAAGAGTTTTTGATTTTCTTGAGTCACTAGGTTTTTACCTTGTGAAAGTGTTTTCTTTTGGTTGAGGTTGACTTGTTCCTCGTGTTGCTTGCTTATGTGGATGTCTAGTGTTACATATATTGGATTTTGATTTCATTGCAGCTCTATTGGGCAGCCTTCAACCACTAACTTCATTAGCCTTAAGGTATAATTATGTAAATAAGACGGTCCACAACACTTTGTTCATTGTAGGTTTTGTAGGCAATGTTGCTTGAATTTGGCCATGCCCTTATATCATTGCATATGACCAAGTTGTATAGCCCCAATAATTTTTCTATGTAGTGTGTAACATTCTCTTTACTATTCCATGAGGTCCTTCCCCAAAGTTGATAGCTCTCGTCCTCCAATCATAATGAGTCACCATTCTCTTTGTATTTGCTTTTTCGATTGAGGGCTTGAATGTTTGCTGCTCTAGCATTAAAGTCACCTATTATTAGAACTTCCTCCATGACAAGTGTCTTTTTCAAGTGACGATCCTGATCTAGATTCCTTTTCTTATATGAGTTTGAGCCTTTTGTAGCAAAGTAGCACGTGGCCAGCCTTATTATTACTTGGTTTTCTATTATTTTCAGCCATATGTATTGCTTGTTTGGGTCTTCTATCTCCATTTTTATATTTTTGCACCATGTTTCTTTATTAGAATTGCAACTCTACCATGTCCTTTGTGATTGTCAGTCCTCTCATTACATATAGAAGCTTTTTTACATCCTTCAAATTTTGGGACTTTACATCTATCACTCAAGTCCTCTTCTACATGGATAATCTTTATAATTCCAATTATCAAATATTTTTGTGGCCTCAACTTCCTATTTTTGGTGTGTCATTATGTCGCTAACTTGGGCCTTTCTGTTTTATAACCAAGTCTATTTTCTTGCTTCTCTTGTTGCCTTTAATTTTTCCCCTCGTCTTGGCTTTCTTCTTGCTGTACTATGGTTAAGTATCTATCAATGTTTTTGTGTAGCTTTAAGAAACCTTTTGTTCCTTAGTATCATGTTCTTGTCTTAATGTTCCTCTAGGTAACTTTCACATGCTTGCTCTTAAGGCACAAGACTTGCAAAAGGTTTTGCAAATCGGGTTGCAAGCTAAGTGGGCTTAACCTTGGAGGAAACTCCATGGTTAAGTGCACTTGAGTTAGAGCAATACTAGGATGTGTGGCCTCCCAGGAAGGCCCAATGCTTCACCTCTGTAAGTCTCACCTAGATGCAATGAGTGCTAAGTGTTCCATTCATTCTCATGAGAGATGGGTTCTTGTGAAACGCTACTCATGAAACACGGGTCAATGATTTTGACTCAAAAACCACATAGTTGAATCTTGATAGTAATATCACAATGCTTGCTCTTGCCATCTCTTATCCATTTTCCAATCCTATTTGCTTGTTCAATGAATCTTGACCATTGCAGTTAGTATTTAAAAAAGTCTTTTGTTAGCTCTTTTGTGATTTCTTTCTCACCATAGTCTTTTAGTCCTTTAAGGATGATATTTATGGCCTTATCACTTATGTCATTTTCTTCTCCTATTTGCCTCTTAACTAATTTTTTAATGAGTTTCTTCTCTGTGTTAGATGATCCTTTAACTACTTGAGGCTGGGATTTGGCGTGCTCTATTTATTCTCTCCTGGTTTTGTTTTATCATTATGTGGCAATTACTGATTGGATCTCTTTTATTTGTGATTTGTTGCTTCCTTTTAGCTTTTGTCTTGTTTTCTTTTGCTATTTGATTTAGGTTAAAACTGGCCTTAATGAAATCAATTCTTGCTTTCCTTTTCTCATGGTATTTTTTAATTTGTTTACTTGTTCTTTGAGCAGTTTGTCCTCGCTTGTTGATTTCCAATTGAATTGTGTGACCTCCTTCATCTTGGTGTCTTCATTTTGACCCCTAGCTTCTAGGGATTGAAGTCCCTTTTTCATGATCTTTAGCTCATTGACATATAGTTCTGAGGACCACATTAGTGGAGTTGTAGCAGGGTTATATAGATCTAAGTGCATATCTTCAAACTTTCTTCCTTATTTCTGGTGAGTTTCAAACCCGATTTTCTTTGTAATTGATTTCATGTGAAATTTTGAGCTCACCTTTTACTCTACCTTGCTTTTGCTCTTTTTGTTCTTGTTGGGTTTTTGTCATGTCTACTAATGCCTTATGCACTAATTCTTGTAAAATAGGTGTGAATTTTCCCATCTTTGCAAGCTTCACTTTTCAAGTTTTCCTATGCTTTAGAAACCTCTTCAATATTTCCCATTTACGTAGACACATCTTTCCATTGTTTGAGGGGTTATTTTGTGGATACCCTAGTGCACATGCTCCCCACATGCTATTTGCTGCTTTTGTGTGAGCATTGAAACTGGGTTACAAAAGAGTAGTTGAGGCTCTTGTTGGGAAGTGCACTGGGAAGTTACAATGGATTAAAAAAGTTCCTCGAGGTATCATTCCCATCATAGGCTTGTTGATGTGAGTTTTATGCCACTACAACATGCAAAATCTAAGTATCCCAAATGAAATACCAAGTTTTCAACTCTCTTTTGAACAAATACACCACAAATGCTAAAGATTGCGAGAAAAGATCATCGGGATGACTGCAAGGTTCCTTCAAATGGTGGACTTAACTCAATTGTAATGATGTGATATGCTGGTATTACGAGGGGACTTACACTAGTTCACTAAGATGCATCAACTTGACTTGCGAATGATATGGCTTCACAATGTGCAATGAAAATATTTTGACTTCCCAACTTGTTATGAACGTAAACTTATGGTTCTAAGCTACTTCTACTTCTAGCTAGGATGCGAGGGTTTGTGAACATCTTTGTAACTCTACTAGATGCGGTCTTGTCATCAACTCCACCCACTTAGTGCAATCTTTTACAATATGCTCAAAAGGTATTAAAACCATTACTGTTTCATCAACTCCATCCATAGATGCAAGTCAATGAGCAAGTACTAATTGAAGTTAAGCCTATGATTATGCCATTCAACCACGTACTTACAAGCAGCAAACAACTAGTGGTTTGGTCTTAAGCAAGTTTAATCAAAGAGACATCCACAATAACTCTCATCCAATCTAAACTACTTGAAGTAAGTTCTAACACTAAATACTTGAAAACAAATTCTATTTTAAGTGAGGAATGTAAAAAACCATGCAATACTCCAAAATGATCTCAAATATCCACCATACAAACACAACAATGAATAGAGAGCAATTTCAGTAGTATCTTGGCAACAATTCTCCAATATAACTCCTTTACAAATGAGGAGAGCAAGCCTTTATATAGGGAGCTCTATTAAAATGAATGACCAAGATTAAATCAAAATCAATGGCTCAGGTTAATCCACTAGAACCCTAATTAGGGTTTCAATCACCCTTGCTAACAAATATTAAATGTCCACCCAATTACAAAAGAGCACCACCATGTGTGCCAATCAAAAAATTTCAATGCTTTTATGGGCCAATAAGATAATAGGTTAGGTATAAACTTGTTGAAGAAGGCACCAATCAGTGGGCCAATGATAAAATGCCACATAGGCTTACAACAAATCTTCTTTAAGAAGATAATTTTCTTTGACTTTTCATTCTTCTGCAAGTTCAATGAATCTGGACATAGTATTATTGAGCTCTTCTACTAGGACATTTGGCATGATTTGAATGGTTGAAAAAATGGGTGCCACTTCAACATGCTTATCTTATAGGCTTAATAAATACCTCTTTATGATTAGAATATATTCCAACATTATCAAGTCCTCAATTGTGATGGCTCATATTCTCCAATTGTTTTATCTTCATGCAGTCTTCTCTACCCTTGGAAATCTTCTCATTGCATTTGTTTGAGCTCGCACTTGCACTTGAAATCTTGATGTCCTGATCTTGAAATCTCCTCATTGACATGCTTTCGAACTTGTACTTGACCTTGCACTTGTAGAAGTGTTGTAAGTGTGGCATCTAGTTTGATCTTGTGATTGAACTTGGATTTCCATAGGAAATTCAAATTTGAATGAGTTTCCCACATTGATGCATTGGGCTTAATCTTTGACTTGAGAGCACCTTGCTTGCTTGGTGATCACCTTAGATTTGCACTTTGACTTTAAACAACCTTGCCATCCTTACTTGAATTTCAAACTTGAATCTCGCCCATCATGCTTAGCTTCCACCTGCAGCTCCTTTAGTCTTCACTCCTAGATCCTCGCCATCTTTAGCTTTGGTTTTGGACTTGGGTTTTTCACCATCTCCATCTCCAGCTATGATGCACAACCTATCACATATAACCTTAATCAGATTTTGGCCAACTTACTTCCTCTCATCAAACTTGTAGCATAATTGGAGATAATATCAAATCCTAGTTCCCAACATAATAAGCTTCCATGATGCTGTCAGAACAAACTCTACAGATCTGATTATAAATCAAATAACAAGTATTTTCAGACTGTTAATTATAAGGAAAACCTCTTTAAACTTGCTCACAACCACGAGTTTATAATATGAGATGTCATGTAAGCATTCCCACAATGATATTACCTTGCTGCAATGACAAATTGAGGAACTTAGGATTCGGATCTGAGGTTTTTGCAGGCTTAGAATAATCTGATATATGCCCAGATCGATGATATCAACATCACATTGGCGGTGTGACTTAGTTTAGTTGGCAGATCTGGGTCGATTACAAGTCTGAAAATGAGCTTAGAATGCTGCAAATCTGTGTAATTAGGCCTGGCAAGTCTTGTAATCAGTCTTCTCTATACTGATCTTCTACCAAAATGATAAAAGACTCTTTTTCTTTGCCTCTTATATGGGTTGAATTGCTCTGTAATAATCCTCCAATCTGCTCCTTGAGAACGATTCTATATGGGTTTTTGTAGGCTTAGAATAATCTGATATATGCCCAGATCGATGATATCAACATCACATTGGCGGTGTGACTTAGTTTAGTTGGCAGATCTGGGTCGATTACAAGTCTGAAAATGAGCTTAGAATGCTGCAAATCTGTGTAATTAGGCCTGGCAAGTCTTGAAATCAGTCTTCTCTATACTGATCTTCTACCAAAATGATAAAAGACTCTTTTACTTTGCCTCTTATATGGGTTGAATTGCTCTGTAATAATCCTCCAATCTGCTCCTTGAGAACGATTCTGTTTTGGGTTTTGAATGGGATTCAACACCCAAACTTAAGTACCTTTCCTCCCTCTAATCGATCTACACCCTTCTAGGCCTACTTAGCCTTCTGAAATCAAACTTAAATTCAAATCACCACCCTTCTTAATAATTCGTCCCCATTGAAAATCGATGCCTTTACATTTAATGTTAAGCTCCATTTATTGAATTTCGATCACCTATGTGATTTCAATTTTCAATTTCAGCCTCGTATTTAAATCGGAGTCCTTGAGGCTTAGGTTGATGCTATCATTAATTAGATTTTAGCCTTGTATGGTTAAGGTTGAGGCTCCCATAGTTTAATTCGGGGCTATATATTTTAAATGTCAAGCTTTATCTATTCAATATGAGACTCCCTTTAGCTAATAATCCCCACGTGCATTCAGATTTAGGGCCTGCTATTAAATTCGTGGCTCTATTATTAAACTCGATGCCACCTTTATTTACATTGGAGCCTTGGTGTTATCCTGATTTAGGCCTGCTTATTGGAGGTGACAGCTCGCACTTTAGAAATTAGGGTCTTGCATTACACATTAAGGCCTAAACGTTGAATTCAAGCCCACATGTTGGAAATTTGGGGCCACATGTTGGATTTAAGGGTTATGATTTTAGGGCCTACACGTTTAAAATTAAGGCCATGGCTATTAAATTTAAGCCCACACGTTTAGTGTATAGGGCCTTTTGTGTGAGATATAGGGCTGCACATTTTGAATTAGGTCCCTGCCTTTTGGATCATGGAGCCTACGCTTAAATTTAGGGCCACATGTTACATATTAAGGCCCATTAATTTGAATATCAAGGCCTATGTGATCAGATTTAGGCCTATACCTTCGAAATTTGAGACCCACATGTTAGAAATAAGGCCATAGCTATTAAACTTAAGGCTAGACGTCATGCATTTGAGGCCACACGTTTGATTGTTTAGGCTCATTATGATTAAATTTAAGGACACTCGATCAACCTTGAGGCCTCATGATGGTTAAGTTCAATGCACTAATGGATTGGTTCGATCGTCTATGTGACTAAACCCATTCCTCAATCTCAAATGGCCTCCTTATTTCATTAATTTCATAGCCTCTCAATTCAAATCGATCTACTTTCTCTCTTCATTCAATGAAATTTGAACCATTAAAATTTGACTCCAGCCTTATTTACAATGTTGATCCTCCAATAGACTTCACAATTTCAAGGCTTTTTTGTTAAACTTGATGTGAGGTGGGATGGTTTTGTGGTTGAAATTGCTTATTAACCTTGGAGTGGAAACTACTATCTACTTAGGCAAAACCATCAAATGTCAAGTGGAAACCACCAGTAAGTTAGGCAAAGATTAAAATCCCAAAAGTGGAAACCATCATATACTAAGGCAAAACCATCAAATGTCAAGTGGAAACCTCTAGAGAGTTAGGTGAAACCATTAATCAACGTAGAAACCAATGCCAAGTTAGGCAAAACCTCTATGCTGTAATGTTCGCATTTTAGCTCACCTTGGGTTGTAGTGAGGATTAGCCTATCAGTGACCCTTGTAGGCTAATCAGTTGGATAGAGGGTCTGAGTGGCAAAGCCAGAGGCCAATTCCCACTTTAGAGGTCAAGGATGTTCAGGATTGCTCTTCGTTTGAGTTAGACTGGCACACTTACTATTTATAGTAAGTGTCTATTTGGGGAAAGTCAGAGTTACTATCTTTAGTAGGCACTTGAACAGTTTGGTAGCAGTATGGAGTTGTGATGACATTGATAGAGCCTTCAGTCTGAGACTTACCATTTATAGTGAGTCAATTTGCCATGTTATTTTTGGTAGTGCACCTAGCCTTGGTGTTAGCAGAGTTCTTCAGTTGTTTGATTTGGGATAAATCTGTTGGCTCAAGATTAAGGCGTTAATTATTAATAAAGTATCCATTCATTAATAAAGTATACTTTATTAATAATTAAATATTAATGGGCTATTATAAAGTCATAAGTGTAATTGGGGCCAAAGTTATTAATGAAGTGCATTATTTATATTATTTGACTTGGCGCCTAAGACAAAGGCATTTAATGATGAATTAATAAGTCAACCTTGCATCTAAAAAGCAAATATATTAATTCATTAATCAATCTTCTTGCAAAAGCCACTTGGATAAAACACTTATGAGAAATTATAAAAAGAGATTTGAGAAGAATGAAAGCATCATTGTGAATTGTTGATTTTGTTGAATTTGGTGAAGGCTATGAGAAACTACCAAGGGTTTCAGAATTGGCTTGAGGATTGAGAATTCTACAGGCTTTCAGTCTTTGAGTTGGTCAAATACCCAGTGAGATTGTGCAAGTGTTGGTCTTAATTCAGAGACCAAGATTGGATTAACAGCTTGAAGAATTTGCAGAAATTGATTGCAATCTTTCAGAATAAAGAAATAGAGGTAGTGTGATTGGTTTGAATGCAGTTCACAGCTAGTGTATAGACCTGCGTTTGGGAATTGGAGGCAGCCAAGATCATTTAGGGCTCACGTGAGTGCAGGAATTGGTGACGTTGAAGCCCAAGAAGGCATGGTTTGGGCTGTTTGTGCCTTACACTTCAGCTTCCAGTTTTGGTGTCAAGGAATTGAGGATTTTAGATCTGCAGCGTTTCTTATTTAAAGATTTCCAATACCTGCATTTTCTTATCCAGGTTTCAGCATTTGTATTTGTCAATTCTATATGCATGAAATGTCTTCGTAAATATTATCATTTGGTGATTTAATAGATTAAGGTTATTCTATGCAAAGTCTGCTAGCTAGTTTGTATTCCTGGCATTGTTATTTTGTCATTTCAAATATTGTCAAAAAATAAAAAAAAGCATAAACTCTAGAAAAAACACAAAAAAACTATAAAATTGCAAAAACAATATCTTTCAGAGACAATTGAAACAGTGGTAGAACCATTGGGGTTCTTACATATGCATCAAGTGGAACCCACTAATGACTTAGGCAAAATTTGAGATCTTTGAGTGGAAATGCAAGGCCAAGTAGGTGAAACATGCAATTGCTTGGTGGAAATTCACATTGGCTTAGGAGGGTGTTGCAAATGCAAAGTGGAAATCAACACCCGCTTAGGTGAGCTTGAAAATCAAAAGTGGAAATCAAGGGTGACTTAGGCGAGTGCATCTAATGATCAGTGGAAATCTCCTAAAACCCTTTGTAAGCTTGATTGTGAACTTGGAACAATCATGAATTACTATTAGACCAAAAGTTGTGAATGGAGAACTACCCTATTTGCAAGCCACCTTGTGGGCTACCTAATGTTGCAAACCACCTCCATGCTTGCACCACCAAATAATTTAAATTCTTAACTAGTTTGCACCTTAAGAAGAAAGATGTAGGAGAAAGCTTCTAGAAGTTGATAAGAGATTAGTAATAAGTTACAATAGCCCATGTGACTATAACTTATACCTTTCTTCTTTGGACTAATTTTTCATTAGTTTCTATTTTAAAGGTAGAAAGTGCTTCTCAAATTTTGATTTTGACATCTACTTGGCCTGACTTGGAAATGAGCCTTTATTGTTGATGTTTTGTAGCTTCAGTTGGATAAACACTATGAGTCAATACTAGTGAAGATATGTATATATATATATTTAGTATATATAAGATGTATATATATAAGTATACTTATATATATATATATATATATATATATATATATATATATATATATATATATATATATATTATTATTATTATGTAAATATTAGAGAAATTAATATAATAATGACTCGAGATGTTATGTGTGTATATATATATATATATATGTATATAATCATAATTGTTATTATATTAATTACATAATAATGAATAGACATGTCCCATGAAGGGACATGTCTCTTCTTGGCTCATTCTCAATATAAATGCAAGAGATTGCTGCATTTGGAAAACACATACTTCACAGGCAGTGCTATTACATTTGTAGTGATCCTAAAACTTATCATTTTTATTAGAGCCAGGTTGCAAATGTAGAGAAAGGAATGAAAGAATTAATAATGAAATGGATTGATTAGAAGGATGAAATAAGATATTATAATTGGTTGTATTTAGATTGGTAAATATGAAATTGCTGGTCTTTGCCTTTAGTCCTCAAGCTCGTGATTCATATAGTATAAGCCCATACGTTCTTCAACCATCGTTGATGTTGCAATCTTGAGAGTTATACGGAGATAGGAGGCATAATGTTGGATAATATTTTTCGGCACTCCAAAACGATGGTTGAACTGATTATCTATTATTACTTGGGAATTCTTATGTTGGGCGATGCATATATATGGAGTCTGCGGTACTATATAGTTCACACTCTTTGGATTATCAATCTTCAGAATTGAACTAACACACATTTAGCTCCAGAAAGAATTGTTATATCGCCAATAATGTTATCACTGAAGCAAGTTTTGAGGAGTATCAAGTGCATCCATGGGAATGGTTTTCCCTCGACATTGAAGTCAAACAAGGAAGTATCAATTCGATAGTAGCACTAAACAAATCTAGTCGACTTAGTCAACTATCGTTAACAAACAACATGAGGCAGTGACCAAATTATATTATGAAGGAAACCCGATGTCGGGTATCTCTCTGAAGAGAACTGGTGCTAGCGACTATACAGGCGTATTACAAGGAGGACAACATAGAAACTAAGTTGAGTCAGCGGAGTTAGCATGAAAGTAGTGACAAATAATATGAGTCTCTACATCCACCTTGTGAATCGCTGTTAGAGAATGGATTACAAAGCATTATAATACTGTTCGGGGGTAGCGAACAGGTATAGTAGAATTAATATTACAGAATATGATATTTGAATAATATTAAAGATGAGGCTTTAATATATATATATATATATATATATATATATATATATATATATATATATATATATATATATATATATATATATATATATATATGATGTTAGTATTGGGAACTACATATATAAATAGTGCCCCAAAACATTAATAGCATCAACTAAGTAATAAGGGGAGATATAATAACCTTGGAAGTAGTATATGAAAGAATATAAGGATCTAGTGGGAGCCATTCTAAGTGAGTAGATGCAAGAAGAAACTACAAATAAGACTTTCACTCACATGTAGAAAGGACTCACACCATGAAGGATGTCATTGGATATATATATATATATATATATATATATATATATATGATGTTAGTATTTGGAACTACAAATATAAATAGTGCCCCAAAACATTAATAGCATCAACTAAGTAATAAGGGGAGATATAATAACCTTGGAAGTAGTATATGAAAGAATATAAGGATCTAGTGGGAGCCATTCTAAGCGAGCAGATGCTAGAAGAAACTACAAATAAGACTTTTGTTAAAATATTGTTCGTTCGTGTTTAATAAACGATGAGACAATCATGATATGCATATAAATATAGATATATTTATATATATATATACTATATAATATAATTGAAAAGTAAGTATATATTAATATGCACATGTGTGAACTTATATATATATATATATATATATTATACAAAGTATGAATAAACTATTGGTTAAGATATGTTAACTAATAGTTATGTAATGAAGTGACATGACCATAAGTATATAGGGTCATGTCTATTCATTACATGACTATTCAATATATACATATACCCTATTGTTATTGTAGAATCAATCAATAACGAAGGCAATTGTATTCTACAATCACAACGGTAATCTATTTTCAGTACAGCCTCATATATATTCTCTATAGGATGATCTTAATTTTACAACATGGTATCAGAGCCTAACCTATAAGAGAAATTATATTCGAGCAAAGTATTGCAGAGAGAAGACAACACATCGAATCAGAAGAAAGGAATTTTATCATCGTATTCTGGTTTACAATAGTTTCTAAGCCCATTACATTACGTGGCCAAGAGAGTTTGGTCATATTTATTAGACGGCTCAAGGAGGGATTCCAAGCAGGGTCAATAGAAATGGGACGGCATTAAGAATATAGAAGAATGTCGATGCTATCCTTGACCACTGTTTCTCAAGTTAAGAACAACGAGATCACTTTCAACAGTAAAGTACAGAACCCCATAATACTGATTGTAAGCAACAAGTAGCGAACAGGTAGGTTATGGTTTAGAAGTACAATACTTGAATGATATTACGGATAATAGGAGGAACGAACAGATGGGATGTTCTTAGGAACAAAAACAATGATATCAGTTTGTTTTTAATATATATATTATTATCGAATAGCAGAATAAGAACATCCAATTATAAGGGAATATTGTCGCAAATACATAGGAGTTGCCGTGTGAAGTCAAGTAATCATATAGGAACATATAATGAGAGACCTCTGGGCAATGAACAGCGATAAGACAGAGGTAGTGACCACTAGGACGTTGGGACGATTGGCTGGGAATACATATATTGCACGGGTTCTCTAAAGTTCCTTTGCTCATGTAAAAATCCCATGTTGTTCTAATGCCATCGGGTATGAATCATGGAGTAGACCACTTTCCATTTGACATCAGCATATGTTTGTTATGGCATGTCTGTTGCCCACATCAGATGGAAGACTACAGCCCATGGCAACAAGATGTATGACCAAACGGTTGTCCAGGTTGAGCAAGATATATTGTGAAACAATCAATCTAGAGACATAGCTCAATGTTGGAAGAAGATAGCATATACATCGGCTCCTATTATTGCTATGTACTTTACATTCCGTTCAATATATACAAGGGAAAGAAATAATATACCATATAGACAATTGAAAGAGATTGATGAGACTTGAAATGGAGGACAAGTAGAAAATAATTGAACTTCTTTGAGAACTTTGGAGTTAAAGAAGATAAACCAAACAATGAAGAGTGAACTATACCGTAGTTCTGCATATTGTTCAAGCACCTTTCTCTAAATCCAGAGAAGTTCTATTTCTTGAATTATTCTCACAATTTTAATGTCTTTGTTTGTGATAAAATTATATTTATAAATGTACTGCAATTTTTACCTCGAGATGGAATTACTATTCAGTACTAAATCGGGGTAAATTTTGATCGGGGGCATTTCATATTAAGAGAAATGATTTATTATATATATACATATATATCAATATATAAAATAATTGATATTAACTAGCTGTCAACTCAACCAAATAGTGTTTTTCACAAGAAGAACCAATAAACATCGGGAATCTATATTATGGAAAATACTTTGTGGATACACCATAATTAGAACCTTGGATTCAAGAAATATAAAAGCTGCAATACGCTACATACGCGGAGTTATTTCTGCCACTCCGCTAAGTACCACAACTATACTTAATTCATTTCGTAGCAAGGTTTAACATCCGAAACAGCTTATCAAAAACTTCATTGAGATCGACATTGGATCATTACATAAGCTGGAGTAACAAGGACTAGGATCAATGGTTGATCTAGTTAACCAATCAATATATATATGATTCTATTTATGCTTCTTTCAATTCGCTAATATAGCAGAATCGTTCGTTGTCAAGTACCTCTTTCATAATACTGAGGTAATCGTCACTTGCACAAAGATAATTGACATTGCATTTGCCACATTTTCAATTTGTCTTGAGTACAAGATTAATAGAAAAAAAGACTTTTGCAAATGAGTGCGAAGAAAATTAATCAGAATGAAACCGATATGTTATGAAGAAGGACAATGGGTACGAGTATTAATGGGCTCACCTTATGGAAACAAATACTTGAAAATATTTGAAATTTAAGATAAGTATTCTATGCTTTATTAATACATATGAATTTTCAATTTGTAATTCATTAAATAATAAATCTTGTATGCTTCTATCATTTGTATTCTTGTACGAGATAGTTTAGCTTTATAAACTATTTGTAATCTATCTCTAACATACTTTCAGGATAAAAGCATATGAAATTCAGATTCAGAGAAAGTCTGACATTTTCAAGAGGTCAAGAAGTTGATTAACTTGAGCTTCAGAGGGAGCATATGATTCAGTTAACTTGTGACAATCTCAATCGTATTGATTGAGAGGGAGTTCAGTATTGAAGGTAAAACAATTATGAGGTTATAGTAGTGGAAACTAGTGGACAGAATCACAGATGAGATTCACATGGATAGAATCTCTGCTTGAAGTAATTCATACATCTCGAGACTACAGTTCATTAAGATGAACATCATACTAGAGGTCCTTATTATCTTCCCTCAAGTCCAAGAGGGAGTGTTAATGTTATGGCCTTGAAAAAGATCAAAATGCATCCTATGCTAATCCGCAGCCTTATGGAAACCCAGTATGAGATATCGATTCTCTCAGGAAGAAAAGTATGAAGTCACATCCTGTAGTGACATTGAGCTGAGTATATAAAAAGGATATGCCTCCATGACAGAAGAAGAAAAAGGATATGCATCAGTGGATATGCGAGGATCTTGATTCAGAGGGAGTAGACCATGTTTTGTTGGCTCTCTAGTGATCGAGAAACTGTAGCAGAGAATTATAATGAATTACCATGTGAGAAGGCTATGCTTCCATGTCATAGGGAGAAGCTAGAAGATCAAACTAAGATGGCATCACAGGATCGTGGTCATATTAATTCAGAGGAAGTATACCTTGTGAAGATGGTTTCTCACCAAGCCCCTTGCTAGGAAGAAGATTGTGTACTTCAGATAACCTTGGTATGTTGAGAACTAAACCCTTAAAGAAGTTCTCAGAATCCGTGATCCATCATTTTGTATCTTAATATGATTCTTGTCTGTGATAGACAAGTCTAAGGTGGAAGCCTTGGTTTTAACTCTCTGAGGAGAGTCAAGATGGATATCATATGTGTTACTTTATAGGTCCACTCATCCTGTGTTCATATTTAGAAGATGATGATTTTCTGAACATGAATACTTGTACTTAACATGAAAGGTGACGATCTTTCATGTGTGTTGGGTTACTATTTCAAGGTGACGATCTTGACAATAGTTAACTAGGCTTCAAGATCGACTCCCGAAAGGGTTTGTCCCGGATAGGACCGGACATCTTGTCACTTATGTTATTACTTGGTGTGTAATAATTGTTAAGATCGACTCCCGAAAGGGTTTGTCCCGGATAGGACCGGACATCTTAACGCTGAGATTATTACTGTGTAATAACTTGTCAAGATCGACTCCCGAAAGGGTCTGTCCCGGATGTGCCGGATATCTTGATGTCTATCATGATCGACTCCTGAAAGGGTCTGTCCCGGATGTGCTGGATATCATGATATGAAAAGATTCTACAAATTCTATTAAACTCTCTCTCAAGAGGGAGTGTTAAAGTATTGTTCGTTCGTGTTTAATAAACGACGAGACAATCATGATATGCATATAAATATAGATATATTTATATATATATATATACTATATAATATAATTGAAAAGTAAGTATATATTAATATGCACATGTGTGAACTTATATATATATATATATATATTATACAAAGTATGAATAAACTATTGGTTAAGATATGTTAACTAATAGTTATGTAATGAAGTGACATGACCATAAGTATATACGGTCATGTCTATTCATTACATGACTATTCAATATATACATATACCCTATTGTTATTGTAGAATCAATCAATAACGAAGGCAATTGTATTCTACAATCACAACGGTAATCTATTTTCAGTACAGCCTCATATATATTCTCTATAGGATGATCTTAATTTTACAACAACTTTCACTCACATGTAGAAAGGACTCACATCATGAAGGATGTCATTGGATATTTGCTCCAAAATAATGAGAGGTATTTTTGATTATTATATCTTGAGAATTACCTTTATTTACTTCTTGTAGTTAATCTCTTATTTGTATTTCTATATATACTATAAGAGCTATTTGCCTTGATCTTTTCTGGGGATGCTCTTGCAGGAAAAGAAGATTGATATCAGATTCCGAGGGAGTTTGACACTTCAGAGGTAACTTTGGACGAGGAGCTCAAAGGATTGATATCAGATTCAGAGGGAGTCTGACAATTTATCTTAAGCAATCTTGGATGAAAAGATCAACATATTGATATCTGCTCAATGAGTTCTTCTCTATGAGAGAAGTTCGAGGTGAAATCCCTTGTTTCCATCCTCTGCGTTGAGGCATGGTGGATGTCATGTGTGTGACTCCATGTTTTTAATGGGCCTGCCCCCTATCATCATGAAGAAGTGACAACTTCCAAATGATTCACTTGTATTTGCAGAAGTTATTGAAAGGTGACGATCTTACAATAACTTAATCTTCTGTTATGATGGACATCCTATGATGTCTAAGCAGATCATGATAGATGATAACGTGCATGGTGGATTAAGTTCCTTAAACAGACCGTGGCCTTTTATTGTGATGGACATCTTATGATGTCTAAGCAGATCATGATAAATGATAACTTGCATGGTGGATTAAGTTCCTTAAACAGACCATGAATGTTCCTATGGTAAGTATCATTTAGGATACGTGTGCACATACCTTATGAACATTTTGAGTATTTGGTGAATATCACGAGACTTGATATTCTGAGGCCAAATTACTTAGAGTACTTGGTGAATATCATGCGACTTGATATTTTGAGGCCATTACTCCTGATATCATGAGACGATATCTAATTGGTGGGTATCTTCTGATCAAAGATATCCTTAATCATGCCAACTTGATATTACATTGAGGTAATATCTAACCATGTGTGTATCCTCCCTAGGTAAGAGGGAGTGTTGATGTTTTGTAGCTTCAGTTGGATAAACACTATGAGTCAATACTAGTGAAGATATGTATATATATATTTAGTATATATAAAATTATATATACTTAAATATATATATAAATATTATTATTATGTAAATATTAGAGAAATTAATATAATAATGACTCAAGAGATATTATGTATATATATATATATATATATATTTATATAATCATAATTGTCATTATATTAATTATATAATAATGAAGGGACATGTCTCTTCTTGGCTCATTCTCAATATAAATGCAAGAGATTGCTGCATTTGGAAAACACATACTTCATAGGCAGTGCTATTACATTTGCAGCGATCCTCAAACTTATCATTTATGCCCAACTAAGTAGTTGTGGATTTATTCCTAGAATTGCATCTTGTAGACACCAAAGAGAGTATCTTTACTTAAAGGCATTTTAGTGAGTATTTTTATCTATAGGATGAAAATTTGGGTTGGTGTCCTTAGGATGAGAAACATCCATTTCTTCCTCTAAATGGTGATGGATTATAAAACTTAAGCTAGCTTACATTAATAACATTATTAATTTGAGATGAAAGATTGAAACCAAAAGCATAAATTCTTGTTGATATTTGAGTTTGTGTTTATCCAAGTAGAGACAAAAGGTATCAACAATATGAAAACTTGGGGAGAGTGAAAGCCAAATTTGACACTATTTGTGTTTGTTTGGAGTCTTAAAACAATGTATAATGAACCTACAAAAGGATTTTGACCAAAATTTGAAATAATGAAGAAAACTTGTTTTTTTTTTCAATGGGTAAATTTCTCTTGCATAGCTAGCTATCTTTGGATTAGATGCCACAATTGAATTGTATTTGTAATGCCAAAATATTTTCAATGATTTTGATGCATCTCCTCTAACATCTAAGATACAAAGAAACTATGAGAAGTGTAATTGCAAACATATTTATACCTCCTCTTTAGCCCAATCGCTTGTCTATGCCTTTCGAGCCATGTTGCTAGGTACCAAAACGAAACCCCTCGTATCCATATGGGTTTGGTTCAAGGCTAGTTCTCTACTATGTTTACCTAGGTTCTTGCTTGGGAACCTAAGGTACCTAGAGGTCGTGCAAACCCCCCAAAAATGTAAAAAATAAATAGATTATTTTAAAACATTTTTTTATATGCCAAAAAGTGTCAAATACCTTATTTATCCCTTAAAGTGATAAAATTGTTAAAAATGGCATGTACAATAAATGTTTGTGGGGTTTCAAAGGCCTTAGCTTTGGACTTTGTGGTGGGGGCTTTACCCCTCTACCCCTCCCTATATCACAATAGGGAATGCACCAAGGGTATTGCTCATAGACCTTGCGATTGGCACTACCCCTTGCCTCCCACCAAGGGTGTTGCCTTCAAACCCCCCATGAGGGTTTCCGCTCACAACCCCATTAGGTTCTCCTCTCCCAAATCCCCACTATTTATTGGGATCTCTTGTCACATAAGAAACTTGATCACAAGGAGGGGTTGATGCAACAATGATGAATTAGGATCTAACTTTTGAGTGTGTTGATTAGATGTTGTTGTTGCACAACTTGCCAAAAACCTCTTTAGATGGGGCAACTGTATGACATGGCTAGCGGAAGTGGCATTATAACTCATTGTGGAACTAAGGATATTGAATCGAATGTTGACTTTGATGCTTTTGATGAATAGCAATATGAAGATTATTGAATATTGATTGTAATTTTCATCGTGTATTAATAATTGACAAATCATTGAACAATGATTGAGTGTTTTCATTTTTTCAAATTATGAGGTTTTTAAGTATTTTGTATATTGGCAACTATGGGTATCACTATTTTTGTATTAATAATATATATTTTTTAAATATATATGTATATATTAAAAAAATCATACCCATATCCAAGGATTTTTTGTTGTACTGTCATACTTGGTACTTGTACCAAGATTGTCAACTTAGCTTTCAAGACCTCTTTAGGACCATGTGGTTTGATTGTGGCTTATGATACTCCTTTGTAAGAAATCCATGTTATAACTTAAGGATAGGCTACAACTTTCTCTGAGGATGCATCTTGGAGGCATCTTTGTGAGAAACTAATGGCTTGGCCTAAGGCTAGTTTAGGACTGTCTAGTGTGCCCAAAGTCGCTAGATGTTGTGGTTGACCATTTGGTCTCTCCAATAGATGAAAACAATTAGTTTGTCCTTGGTTTGGCCTATATGACAACCTATACCCCTCCATTTTCCATAACATTGCATTACCTTACCTAAATGGTATTGGAATTTGTAACCATTGCTAAAAACTCATTTTGTTCTTATTTGTAGTATAGACCTACATTTGAGCTCCAACTAATTGCAGGAAAAATTATACACCAATGTTCATCCTATCTTCCATATGGAAAATTTTAAGCTGGATAGGAAGGAGGTACAAAGAGTTGGCACAAGTTTTCTAGTTGTTACTCTTGTTTGACACCATTGTAGTAGCCAAGGGTTCTTGAACTAAGGTAGATTATCTTTGCACATGCTTCTCTTAGAGCCAACTACGAGGGACATTTGCTATGGAAGTAGATTTTCTTTTATTAATGCTATTAGTTTAATCATTTGTTTGTTCATTTTTATAAATTATAAATTACATGTCAAGTTGATTAGCATATCATATGTTCAATATAATTTCGTTTTGATTTGCTCTAGATTTAATTGTGCTTGCTTTCAAAACTTGAGCTCAATGACTTTTGATGCCATCTTGCAAACTAGTCTTGTCCTAGTGGTTGTTGCAAACCATTTTGGTTGTGCCTGTATGATTGTTCTCCACTTAGACAAACACCCTATTGCTGCTTAGAGTTGTATGTCCCAAATTTCTAAAGCCAGGTCGTTCTTTGAGCGCTAGGGGTGTCAAACACGAAGCAAAAAACCTCTTAACAGATTATCAAGTATGACAACACTGGACCAATTTATTGGGTTGTGTAAGACCTTCATCTTTGGGCTCAACCAAAACCAAAGGGGCTTCCTTAGAGGTATCTTGAATAGGATTAGACACGACTAAGATAAACAAATGGATAAACCGTTGTAGTAATACCTGGTGTATGTTTGACCCTAAAAGATAAACAAATGGATAAACTCTTGCAGTAATACGTGGTGTATGCCCAACCTCGAAAGCTGTCACTAGGCCAATGACTAACCTACTATTGTAAACTCTATTAAGCTAATAAGCACATCACTACATGATGAGTGGGATGCACAAAATGACTCTCTAGAATGATGCTTGCAATGGATCATCAGTGTAACACTAGTGCTTGTGTACGTCGGGACGCGGGGACGCCGGGACGAGTTTCCGGGACGGGGAGACAAAGGGCCTCAATTTCGGGACGGTGGGGGGAGGACGGCGGCAGAGTGAGGGGGCAAGGGGGTCTTGTATACTATACATATAGAGAACTTGAAATGCTAGTTGTGAAATGATGTTTCAGTACAACATACCAAATTGAAATACTTGAACATAGCAAAATTGCAACACGAACCAAAACCATTGAACATTCAACATAGTAACATAGTACATACCCAATATTAACATTCAAAAATAAAAATTCAAATAGAAATTCAAGTACCCGTCCCACCGGCGGTGTGGTTGCAAAATGGCAGAGGTGGGGGTACTTGGGTACTCCAAGTACCCGGTGCGGGGACATTTTGGGGACGGGTACTTCGAGGTTTTTGGGGGGGTGCGAGTCCCCGGGTTTCACTGTGGATCATTGAAGATGTTTTCCCCAGTTATAAATCTGAGTTAGGAAATGCATACACATCTACTTCCTAGTCCTAATCAGCAAGTGAATTATGTTTTTTATTTAAGTGCATGGTGGATCATCACTTCTAGGACTGGTGCCCGTTCATTGGGTTCATCATGAGGAACAACAAATGGAAATCACAAAGCACTATAAGTTATACGCACAAACACCACAAATAATGATATCAAGAAATTGAGCATATTTAATAATACATCCCAGATTGTATAAATTCATATGCAATCTAGAAAAGACCATTACAAAGCTTGTATGCTGTAACCACTTAGAGTGTTGTTCCATTCATGTAATTTATGATTACGTACATACCAACAAATTGGCAAGAGGAAACCCTAAGCTAGAACCTTTTAAAAAATCCACAAATGGAATTGTGGAGACATTCAATTGCTAGAACCATTTACAATATTAACCTCCTTGAGATTTACAAACATTTGCTGCTCTAATGGTAATTGGTTTTGCAGGGGTTGAAACCCTAGAAGCTCTTATGGCTTGTAATCATTTGAAAATGTGAATAATTGACCTATTTGGAAAATGAATTAGCATACATGATGCTTTATTGGTTACCCTATTGTTTTGGGAATCAAGGAGGTATTAGCGGTAAATGGATGAGACATACAAAGTGAGCTTAGATATTGCAAATTCCACAAAAATGATGGCCTAGAGCTTGCATGGAAACCATCCATGTAAAAAATGTAACCATTGCATTAATGGTGGCATGGCATTCCCCATCTTGTATAGCCAAAACTACATGTGAATTTGCAGTTGTTTTGGGTGGGAAGAAACCTTTTAGAATAGTTGTGACATCAAATCATGTCATTAATAGTGTCTTGGGTTGTGCATGGAGGTACATTGGTGCAAACGATGTAAAATGCAAGTGAGTTGGAATTTCGAGGAGTGGGGGTTAGGGATACCTTACAACCTAAGTTACTGATTCGGGTGGGGATACAGATGCGGATGCGAGAATTGGATGCGCGGATGCATGGTTTTTTTGGGGGGGTTTTGGATGTGTTTTTATATATATGCTAAGAAATGCAAGAAATATACAAAATTAAATCATTTGATAGTATGATACTTCACCATTGATCAAAGATATTCAAATTTACAAATATTCAAATTGAAATAAGTTCAATAACGAATAAGCCATATCATATACGTCTATGTTCACGATTCCAATGCAATTTGAATTACAAAATCAAAATTTAGTTCATGATTCAATGTTCATCAATCAAGATTCAAGATTCACTAATCAGATTCAAAATCATAAGGATTCTCAAGAAAATCTGCATCCTCATCATCTCCAATTGCTGCAAGTTCAGTATCATTTGAACCCAAAATGGTTCCACTTGCCCTAGATGCACCATGTGTCATGATGTTATCATCATCATCATCATCTATGGTTGTAGTAAGATCATGAAATATTGCATCCAAGTTGGCACACTCCGGGGCTACATCCCAATGCTTGGCTGCCCCTTCCTTGTAGTGATCCTCCTTACGTGACAAAAGACACAAGTTGGTATGAATGTAAACCAAGTCCTCAACTTTTTTTGAGTCCAATTGGCTACGTTTCAATGAGTGGATAAAGGAATATGTACTCCAATTCCGTTTAGCAGCAGAAGAACTTGACCTGGATAGTGTTCACAAAATTAAACATACAAATGAAAAGCAAATTAAAGAATGTTAAGCACTGAATTGTAGAATACAAGTGGTAAACAAAAAACAAGAGAAACTTACTTGTGAAAGGATCTTGATTGCAAGAGGTTGTAGATTCTTAAATGATTGACCATAGAGGTACCACCATGTGATAGCTCCCATGTTGAAGTCATTTTGGTCCTTTATTGCAGTTGGACTAAGTTTTTCTCCTGAAGCAAATAAGCCAAATTCTAGCCTAATTTTTTTGTGCATTTCATCATCTTGGAAGAGTCTTGCAAAAGCTTTGTAGCACCCATTAACAACTTCTTCATCCGCATATTGTGCTACTCTATCTGGCATAGAAAGACTTCCTCGCTATAGTACCTCGAAGATAGGGCATATGCAAGGAGGTGCAATGGGGTAGTCATCTTTTCCCAACGATGATGAATGATTGTTTCCTCTTATTGCATAAGGCTTCACATTGTGTGGGGTAATTCTCATGTGTTTCTATGGAAAGTTTTACCTTCTCTACCATTGTGTCCATGCCATCATAAACATCCCCCAAACAAGGTTTATCTGTATCAGCAAAGCGGAGCATAGTTATGATAGGTTCCGTGAAATCCAATACAATTTGCACACGAGCCCACCAACTGTCATCCAAGATCAATGCCTTGACCTTTGGGGCCCTCTCTAAGTTCGAAGCCTTTCCATACACCCCATTGGCTTAATGCCCTTTGCACCTTGACAAGTCGTCTCATAACAATAGTATGAGATGCAAATCGGGTCTCAGCAACCTAAGCAAGTTAACAACAATATGTCAATAAATATTAAGCAAAGTTATATACAATTTGATAATTGAACATGACATAAAATTTATTCAAATTAAATAAATAAATTAAATTTAGTAATTACAATTTACCTTCAACAATTCCAATTTGGAGAATGTTTTGAATATCGATTGTGACATGTGATGGTTTGTCACAAACATCTGTATCTCCTCCCCCCCTTGGTATATTTGCTTCACCCAATCTATTTGAGTGCCAATTTGTTGCATGACCAAGTTTAGGGAGTGTACGATGCATGGTGTCCAAAAAATATGGTCATACCGGCCCTCAACCAAAGCACTTGCATTCCTACGATTTTTGGCATTGTCTGTAATCACCTGGACCACATTCTCACTACTCACCATCTCTATGGCCTCAATGAGAATTCTGGAAATGAACTATGAATTTTTCACTTGCCCTTCACAATCAACTGCCTTCAAAAACATTGCCCCTTTAGGGGACACTGCAATCACATTAATCAATGGCCGGTTTCTTGTATCTTTCCATCCATCAGAAACAATAGAAACACCCGTAGTTTTCCAAGAAGTTCTAATTGGTTGAAGAGCTCTCTCTATAGAAGTCTTCTCTTTTTGCAACTGAGTGGTATGCACCTTTTCATATCCGGGACTTGTGTAATCAGCCAGTGCTTTATTGATGGCTGCCACCATTTCCTTCCAATATGGTGATCTCACCAAGTTGAAAGGAAGACCATTGGCATAGAGGCAACGTTCAATGACTTGATCAAGAAGCTCTCTTGCCTCCATTTTAAATACGGTGTCCACTGGGCCTCTTTTGTGGGTGGTAATTTCTACTTCTTCCTCTTCCTCTCCCAGTACAAGTACTTGCAAGAATGGATGTTTGGAGGATACAATTGGTTCAGTGGGTAACTGCATTTTGTTCTTTTCAGATGGAGGTTGATAAGAAGTTTGTTTTGATCTTTTAATCAATTTATCAGTAGCTTCTTGTTCTTTTACATATGAAGCTATTTGTGCATTAGATATCCCCTTCCCATCATTCCCTTTGCACATTGCCATTCCTTGGCCAGAAAGGCCCATAAAATGAAGTTTGATCTGGGAATATGAGCTATTGAATGGTTTGCCTTTGTTACTTCAACAATAATTACACTTCCAAAGATATGAGCCACCTCTTGAAACTTGTGATCTTCTTGTGGTATGTCTCCATAAAGGAGATCCTACATCAATTTTGAAACTCTCGACTCCTTGCCCTCCCACTGAACTTTGACTACCAATGGCGACCATTCTTGCATAATACAATCTAATCTCTTGCTATAATAAGAAATTAAATAAATTTAAATTAGAAAAAAAATATGAACATCAAGCATACAAGTGCAAAAAAATGATACAAAAATACTAAAATAGATAGCTAAACTTGTTTCTTTATTTCTTTCAAAAAAAATGAAAAAAACTTGAAAAATCTCTTCCCAAACTTGAAAAAATTCATCAAAATTTCAAAAAAATCATTGAAGGGCTCAAGAATGGGATCAAATGCTTACCTTAGATGCTTAAAACTCCTTTGTGGAAGCTATCTCTCACCCCACGAACAATCCTCTTCAAAAATAATCACCTTGCCTTCGAAATGCCAAAATGGAGACCAAATGAGAAGAGAGCCTAGCTGCAAACAAAATGAGATGCAAAATGATTGAATGACCTCTTTTACGGCTGTTTTAGGGTTTAGGAGCAAAAAAAAGAGTAAAAAAATTATTTTGCACATGTTTTAATGTTTTTTAAGTTGGTTTTTGGCTGAAAGTGACGTTTTTTATTGACTGGGCCCGCGGATGCCTAAGGAAGCGCCTGGGTGCCTTGTGGATGCCACTCGGAAGTGCATCTTGGGCTCCCGGATGCCTGTGGATGTGCTTTCGGGTGGCATCCACAGGGCACCCGAGCCAGAATCAGCATCCACCCACATCAGCTTCTGCCTTCGGGCATATCCAACAAGAATCGTTAACTAAGCTTACAACCAATACCATTCATGGGGAGTTGGGGATTAGGTGTGGCATTCTTCATGCTTAAAGTAAATAGGTAAGGGTGTATCTGCATCTTTGACTCCAAAAGGACATATGGAGTTAATTATCAGGGGTTGAGGAATCAGAGGTACCAAGGAATTCATCCCTTAAGGTGTGAAAATTGCGACAAGTCCGAACAAGGATTTTGATGAGTTAGTGCAGTGAAAGTGTTGGGGATTGAGGTTTGGGGATACTCATACCTTGTACCACATTAGAAGTATTCTTGCATCTTTGAACTTAAAAAGTATATTAAGGAAAAACTTAGAAGTCAGGGATTAGGAATACCAAGGAAAAGGTGCCTAGGTAAGGGGATGGTCAAAACTCTAGCTTCGAAAGATAACTTAGTGTAAAGGATCAAGGAGTTTGGGTTTCAATGAAAAGCATGTTGGTAAGAGGATGCCTAAAACTCTGACAAAGACAATGTAAAAGAGTGGGGTTGGAGGAAAGGGATGTTGAGAAGGGAAACTTTGAAATTTTGATACAAGAAAGGGATGGAGGCTGGGAATGAATTGAAGGTATGTTGAGATGGGATAGTTTGATATCTCAGCAGGAACAAATGAACAAGGCAGAGTTGGTAGAAAGGCATATGAAGAAGGGAAACTTGGAAGCTCAAACATTCAACATAATTATTGGAAATTTTAACATTAAATCTCCACACTTAGAAGATTTGAGACCTTAGCAATTTCTGACATATTGGCAGGCACATGGGGGATGAGGGAAACCATCATTTATGCAAACTTTGACCAGGGGGACCCATTATGAAACATCTCATGTTGGTTATCTATGATGGGAATAACAAGGCCAAAACACATAATGGGCAAGGATTCAAACACAATTGGACATAGTCAAATTGTGCAAGACACCCCTCCTTGCAAATCACCAATACACATTGTTGGGGTTTTCCAATTTATGTTATTTATCCATCATACTGAATACATTGGTTGCGGTATTTTACTTAAGTCTTTATCATGTTTACTAGTGGTTTGAACTTGGGCCTCTTCTTTGGAAGTCCAATGCTTTTATTGTTTGAGTGCATCCCATTGAAAATAAGAATGGTTATCTTCTTCCTTTCATTAATATGAAAATCAGTAGGGAGAACTATTGGAATGTCATAGGGATCAAGGGATTGATACCTATAGAAACCATCAAATGGGGAGTGTCATATAGAGACATGGATAACTTTATTATAACTATGTTGCAAGACATGAAATTCAATACTTAATTTTGTTGTGATAATGCGGATAGCATGACTTGATAATTCGAACTACTTGGTTTGATTGTTGGTTTGCAGGTAAAGGGATGTAGAGGACCTCAATTAATAGTATAAATGCTTCCAGAGGCTTTTCAAAAACAACTTTAAGCAATCTAGTTCACAGTTAGAAATGACAGTGACTGGTAAGCCAAAGTGATGATATTTTCATTTGCCCCAATCCCTCAATATACAGACTGACTTTTATTTACTAGCAACTTTCACCGCTCCACTCTGGTGACATCTGTGAACCTATGCATGATTTGTCTTCCTTCCTATTCATTCTTCGAGAAGATTGTTTGCATTATGTTGACATGTTCCACTAATTTTGTTGCTAAACAATTTCACTCCATAAAATCCTGGTAATGAAGGATTTTTCCTGTCAGCCCACTGAATCCCTACCTATTTAGTCATTCCATTAGAACTCATTTTGGTTGACATGAAGCACATGGTCAGTGTGCAAATGATGAAGTGTATCTGCAATATGAAGCTCTCACAGTTCAAAGACAAGGTGGTAGATGTTGCAGTTACAAATAAAGTTTGTTGATATAGTATATTTTCCTATATAGTTACAATCTAGAGATGTGAGAAACCTTGTGGGTGCACTTGAGTTGGTAGTGACATGAATGATATGTAGCAGAATATTGTGCCTAAAATTGGTCGTAGAATGCTTCAAAAGCTACAATGTGACATATCAGAGTTAAAAAAGGAACCGGAGACATACTTGTGTGCTTGAAGTACAAGTTTGCTCATGTTTTGCTTAACATCTTATAGAGTTAATCAGTCTTGTCTAAGAAGGAACAAAAGTTGTTTTGAGCAGGCTAAATGGCTTGGAGATCAAGGAGCAATTATGAAAACTTAAACATGTAAAAAAGGTAGATGCTAATAAGAAAGGGGCACACCCTGTCGTTTTACTGCCAGATCATGTGCCCCTGAATGTTTGTTTGCATACCAGGCATAATGGAGGAAAAGACTTGTTGGTGATGGTTATGTTTAAGCAGCAATACACTTCATAGGCAGTGTGTAGCTGTGTATAGAACTTTCAAATTTGACATGATCACATAATGGGTGTACTATCTCATCTTGGTCAATAGGGTATCTGTGTTAGACATAAAAAATATTTAGTAAAGAAAAGGGTTAAAGTATCAGTGCGTTTTGAAGCTCGTATGCCATGAATAGTGATGGATTTATTGATTGTTGAGCTCAAAGATGATTTAGACCCCTACAACACGACAAGGTACTGGCATCTCATTTGAATCTTCTGTTTCAAGTTTCAACTAAAACATCAGGTGTATTAGAAATCCAAGAGTTGGTAATAGGGAGTCAGCCTCCAATTTAATACATTGCAAGAGGGTAAATCGACACTTGTAGGAATTATGGAGCAGCCCAGTCATCACCTTTTAAGAAATCCAGTCATAGTGAGATCAGAAAAAGTTGTTTTGCTTTTGGAGTAAGTCGATATGATGGAGGAAGATCAATGATTGATATGATGGATCTACGAAGAGAGAGATTGAACCCTCTGTAGTCTCAAGGGTTCTTCAAGGGAATGAAGAGAGAGGTATCTTCCTCCCGATGACAAAAAGGGTGATGAAGAGGAATGAAAGAAAGCAACCACTTTATGTAGGGGTCTTATCATGCTCGAGGGATTCAAGAAGATATATTTAGCAATAATAATAAAAAATATATTCTGATAAAGGAGTATCGGTAATAGATCTAGAGCAACAATTATGGGAAATAGAGGACTCCTCCAAGGGCCAGGAGCATGTTCAAGGTTATCCTTTTGGGTTTCAAGTCAGGAGATGGACATTAGTGTAGGAAAATAGTTGTCTAGTTAGTGGAACTGGATCTAGATTTGTCAAAGCAGTTGCAAATCTCAAAGCATGTGCTTAATTTGGCATGAGTGATGAAGAAAGAAATGTCTCCTCCGGGAGCAAAGCCACTATCTTCAATGTGGTTAGATACTTGTAGAAATTTGTTGGTTTTATGCACAATAGACCCAAAGGATGAAAGTGTTGATGAAATACAGATTGAGACTACATGAGAATTATCTAGCAGTGTACTTCTTGAGGATATGGTAGACCAAGCCCTTGGTATCAATAGTCAAATAGAGAAAAAGTTAACCAAAGACCAGAGCCTAAAAGGCTAAAACAAAGGTTGAGCATGATTAAGGTTGTTTGTGGTTTAATTATCTCAGCTCAATTCCAACAATTCAGTTGCACTCGGTTGGGATTTTGAAAAAATATAAAGGTATTCAAGTATATGGTTGATAAAATATTGATTGAACATGAATTTTCCTTGAAGATCTGATTACTACCCAAGATGAACTCTATGTACTTGAATCTGAACACAAATGTCTTCTTAGGGACCTGAAAGCCATAAAGGATGATATTCAAGGCATGTGAAACAGTGGAAGGATACTATATCACTATTGCAACAGGCTTATGTAGACACAGCTTTGGAGTTTATTGTAAAATGGACTGCAGTTGTAGAGAAATCTCACAAACAAATCTCCTCGTGACATTGGATTTTCTTTAGAGTGACTAGAAGGCCTTTAGAGTATCAAGAAAAATTGTTGTAATTGTGGAGCCAAAACTGTCAAAACCAAGAACAATGCAATGTGCCCACAAGACGAGGTGTAGTGCCACTCCCATTTGCATTCTATATGCCATCCTAATGGATGTGACGTTGATGTTCTTGCTTCTTGATTGATCACGTCGGGACCCATGAGTGGTCTACACCCTTGGGGTGATTTGATTGATGTTGTTATATTGGCAGACTGGTTATGCTTTATGTCTAGCTTATGAGACTTATGATGTGTTTGATGGGTTCACTGAGGTATGTGCCAGTGGTTACCTAGATTTGTATGGTATCACGATGTTATTCCGTGAGTACCCTTGGGATATGAACAATGGTTGCATTGTGATGCATTTGACTACTGCACCTGATTCTAGTTCCTGCAATAGTGTTGACTTATGTGTGGATTATGCTGTTAGTAGTGTTGTGATCCTATTTGTATGATGGTGCCTTATGATGTTATCTGGTGTACTTTGCATTTGAGATTATAGATGTGGATTTTGAATGATCTTATGGACGTTATGATATACTGTGTCATATATGCTGTTGAGTAATTCAATTATTTACTTTCATTGATATATGCTTAGAATAATCGGGAAATGATTTATTTATATTCGGGTTGGATGATGGGTTATATATATACATAAAAGCTACTCATTTGGATTCATGATTATTGTGCCTTTATGCTGTGGATATTTGTCTTTCTATTCCAGTTGATATTTATATGCTCAAATGATAATAAATTGATTATTTAAATATTAATTTAAATGCAATATCATGTGATTATATGTTGTGAATAATGTACTGTACCACTGCAATGCATTGTTGCCCGTTGGTGCTAGTACGAAGTGGGAACGAAGCTGTAGTCGCTTGCGAGATCTACACGGTGTCCTGTTCTCCTTCAACGTGACTATGTGTTTGATTGTGCTTCAGCTATTTGTTTATTGAGCATCTACGCTTGATGTTTGCTTGTTTATTGAACATGTGCCAGGTACATTCACCCTGATTACAGGATTTGAGTGTGTACCTATATCCCCGATAGTGGCACCAAGAGATAGTGACCTTGATCTTTCATGCTGAGCCAATGTCGTCACTGTATGGGCAACGTATCCGTAATATTATCTTATTCTTAACCCTCCGGTAAATGTTGGTAAATCCGGATTCGTGATGCATTGTGTGATTAGACCAGTGAGCATGTCTGTGCATTTAGGGTTCCGCAGTTGTCATGAAAATTATTAAATTAAAATGATGATTTAATTGTATTTGGGGATTTTTATGATTAATTTAATTACCAGCTAATTTGTCGTAGTTGGATTTCAAATGCTTGGAATCCCTTTATTTTATTTGGGAAAAGGGCCAATTAGTTTATTAAGTGGCTTAATATTCTAATTTATAAGTCACTTTAATAAAAGTGCTTATATTAGGCAAAAAGTGAGTTTTTAACTCACTTCTTATTTTGGTTTGAAGAATGGAGTTTTGCTCTCCAAAACCCTCTTGGAGAAATTTAGATTTTTGCTTGTTGGGTGAGATTGGCTCGCCGGATTTTAGTGAGAGGCATCTCATTGGATTCGTGGCACAATTCCTCATCTTCCCCGTGATTTTCATCCCGTTTGGTACTCTTGTTATTTTCTTCTCTTCATATCGGTTTTTGGAGCCTTTGGCTTGAGGTAGGGCTCTTGTGATTTAATTAAATACTTCGTTATTTTGATTTCTTTCACTTGATTTAGTATTGTGGGTTGAGAACTAGTGTTCTCCCACAATTTCATGTGTTTATATCACCCGGTTGGATGGGAATGAGTTTTTATTCATTTCATGTTTTTGAGAAATGAAGTTTTTACCTTGTTATGCTGTCGGATTTTGTGTGTGTGCCTGGAATGTAAATTTTATTGGATTTTTGGAAGTTTGGCTGGATTTTAGAAGAGGGCTTTCGATTTCATTGAAATTCCAAAATGTTTGAATTTTGGGTGTTTTGGGTGTGGCCTCGTTTTGCGTGCCACCCAATAATTATCTGTCACCTTGTTTGGCTTGACTTGGATTTTGTGTTAGTATCCGCTGCTACAAAGAGTAGGATCATGGAGTCGGAATGAATAGAGGACATTCCAAGATATATTATATTCCAATCTAAAAGTGTGCTTTTAGTTGTAAATGTTGACTTTTAGTTCTTGCTGGATCTGCCAGATTTTGAGTACTTCTCTTCTTTTGGGCATTTTGTGCCATCCTCGTGGGCTAACAAGATGACTTATGGATTCCATGAGAATCCATGCTCTTGGCAAACTGGCCGATTGAGCTATGTGTTATTGTACTTCCTTATGGTTCCCACTCGACCATGTTCCCCAAGTGTGTTTATACTTTTATCATCTTGTTGCATTTCCTGAATCCAACTCTTGCATATAGTTTTATCATTGGTTTACGTGGAGTTGGTTGTGCCCACCCACGAGCACGTGTGCGTGCCTATGCCAGGATCTTGCGAGACCCGAACTCCTGGATTTAGGCCAGTTGAGTGTTTGTTCATTTGGGGGTTGGGTTGGGAACTTGCATTGCTTTATGACACTTGTCGTAGGGCAAGAAAGGGTATGTAGGGTAGACATATGGAGTGGCTCCTCACGTGGATCCCGACCCGTAAGTGGCTGGTACATGCCACGTGTAGGAGTTCTTAATAAGTGATATCTAAAACTAAAACTAGGGTAATAAAACTTAATGTAAGATAATTGTTAATCACTCGTTATGGTAGCCAACCGTCCTACGAGAGTTGGTGCAAGGGTGATGTGGTCGTTATAGTAGCTAACGTCCTACAGGAGTTAGTGTGAGGGCACGGTATCTGGCCTTACGAGGGAGTTGAGTTTAAGATACCACATACCACTTGGTGCGCCGAACGATGACACTCCACTAGAATCCCTACATAGTAGCCCTAGTGTGTTATGAGTAGTGATCTGTAATATTGCATTGCATTCGTAATCATGTGTACTTGTGTCATGCACTGTTTGGCATGTGTGTGCCTTTGGGTGTTTTATCCTTGTGACTGTGGTTGGGTCATTATCTCCATGAGCACGATGGGTTGGGCCTATGGGTTCCATGTGGTTGGGAGGTGTTGCTAACCTATACCACTGCTGGGAATCGAAGTACAAAGACGATCTCCCTCCAGCTATAGGATTGGAGCTTGTTTTCTCCCTTGCTTCTTCGGGATGTTCTTGATGATTATGCAGTTATTGGATGTTATATCTATTCACTTTTTGATGCTCATGTATATGTACTTGATGTTGTTAGTCTTATGGTAATTAATTATATTGTAGATGTATGATGTTAGATGATCTATATCCTTGATTTAGATATACTTTATGTTTATGGAGCGTTGGAGTGCTTACCTCCTCGATTTGCTAGTTCCCAATACTCCCTGGTGTGGAGGTTTTTGTTGATATTTGTAGCATCGGTCAGATAAATAATATTGACTATATGATTATTATGAGAAATTATTTATTATATATATTCATATATATCAATATATATAATAATTGATATTACTATATACATTGATATATATATAAAGTTAGATTATAATTATTCTCATAATAACTAAATAGTTAAATTGATAAAATAATAATAATAATAATCATTATGTAAATATTAGATAAATTAATATAATACTCAAGAGATATTGTATATATATATATATATAATCATAATTGTCATTATATTAATTTCAAAATAATGAATAGACATGTCCCATGAAGGGACATGTCTCTTCTTGGCTCATTCTCAATATAAATGCAAGAGATTGTTGCATTTGGAAAACACATACAATGAGATAGTGCTATTACATTTGCAATGATCCTAAAACCTTAAGATGGTATCAGAGCCAAGTTGCAAATGTAAGAGAGTAGTTTATTGATGGTGAATGTGTGACTATCTCAGAAAATACAGTCTTGGTACGAGGACTATATCTCACAAATGCACCGTTGGATTTTGCTAAATTTCGGATATGTTGGTGATAAACAAATTTACAAGAATCTCACCGGAGAGATTGAAGAGAAAATTTCAGGTTCAAAAGTTATGGCCAACTATGTACGGGTCTACAAAAAAAAATCTATAAAAGAGCGAGGTTCCTTCTTTATAAGCCTAACCACTTGAAGAGAGATCCGATCAAATTGAAGGTTTTAATAGTGTATAGAACCTTAGGATATTGAAGACAAGTCATGTGAATAATTCAAGTAATGTTCGAGAACGACGAAATCATTCTTTGAATTTGCATGATATTTTCTGTATGGGCTCACCTTATGGAATGAAATACTTGAGTATTTCATGTTTTATTAATGCACATAATTTTTGAGTTTGTAATTCATGCTATACTATTGGTTAGTAAAATATTGTATGCTTCTATCATTGGTATTTTTGGTCGAGATAGTTTAGTGAGCTATTTGTAATCTCTCTCTGACATACCTTCAGGACAGAAGCACAAGATAATTACATTCAAGGGAGAAATAACTTGATGCCTGTAAATGAATTCTTGATTGAGAGGGAGTTCACTATTGAAGGTGAAACACTTCTGAGGTAATCTTGATATAATTGATGCTTATATTAATGAATGATGAATGTTTTTAATGGGCCTGCCCCCTGTGTAAATCATGAGGAAGTGACGACTTCCAAATGATTATCACTTGTATTTGTTAAAGTTATTGTAAGGTGACGATCTTACAATAACTTGACCTTCTATTGTGATAGACATCTTGTGATGGCTGAAATCGATCATAATAGATAGAACTTGTGGATAGAATCGCCGATAGAGGCAATCCACACCAAAGCTCGTGAGTTTGTGAATAGAATCGCCGATGGAGGCAATTCACACGGGAGCTTGTGGATAGAATTGCCGATGGAGGCAATCCACATCAAAGCTCATGAGTTTGTGAATAGAATCGCCAATGGAGGCAAATTCACACGAGAGCTTGTGGATAGAATCGCTGATGGAGGCAATCCACACCAAAGCTCGTGAGTTTGTGAATAGAATCGCCGATGGAGGCAATCCACATGAGAGCTTGTGGATAGAATCGCCGATAGAGGCAATCCACACCAAAGCTCGTGAGTTTGTGAATAGAATCGCCGATGGAGGCAATTCACATGAGAGCTTGTGGATAGAATCGCCGATGGAGGCAATCCATACCAAAGCTCGTGGGTTTGTGGATCGAATCGCTGATGGAGGCAATCCACACGAGAGCTTGTGGATCAAATCGCCGATGGAGGCAATCCACCTGAGACTTGTAGATAGAATCGCCGATGGAGGCAATCCACTTGAGAACTTGTGGATAGAATCGCCGATGGAGGCAATCCACATATTGAGACTATGTTTCTATTGACTACATCTTGAGGATGATGCCTTTATTGCTTACATCATATGATTGATGTTGCCAAGTGTCATAAGTGTTGACATTGGATTGATTTATCCTCCCTAGCTAAGAGGGAGTGTTTTGATATTTTTAGCATCAGTCAGATAAATAATATTGACTATATGATTATTATGAGAAATTATTTATTATATATATTCATATATATCAATATATATAATAATTGATATTACTAGATACATTGATATATATGTATATATAAAGTTAGATTATAATTGTTCTCATAATAACTAATAGTTACATTGATAAAATAATAATAATAATAATTATTAGGTAAATATTAGATAAATTAATATAATACTCAAGAGATATTATATATATATATAATCATAATTGTCATTATATTAATTACAAAATAATTCATGGGACATGTCTCTTCTTGGCTCATTCTCAATATAAATGCAAGAGATTGTTGCATTTGGAAAACACATACAATGAGATATTGCTATTACATTTGCAATGATCCTAAAACCTTAACAGTTTTCATGTTTGGCCGTGTGTTTTCACTTGTTCTTGGAACATCAGTTCCTTGTATCGTACGATTAGGTGTTTCATCGTTTCCCTTCTAGACTTGTATCGTATGATATAGCATTATATCGTACAGCTTGCATCTCATCGTATGACTTCTGGAGTTTCATTGTACGATAATCTGCAGGAGACAATCATATCTGAGATAGAGAGCACTTTTGTGCATGATTGGAAAATGCGAATTGGATATTCGAATAGCCTTTTGGGAGACGCATTTTTCCAATTCAGAACAGATCAAATATCGATCGCCTTAGAGATAAATTGATGCATTTCATGTTAGACTATGTGTTTTAACTTGGTAAATGAACTTGTATGATTAACCATGGTAGGGATTGTACTTTGGGTTTAAAAAGAACATCTGTTGTACGTCCACTTAGTAATCTGGATGAACCTTGTATGTTCTTAATGTAGACAGTAATTGAATCATGAGCGTAGTAAAGGCTTGGGAATCTTTGGTGGTTGTGTTTAGTCGTCCGCTTGCAATGTGTTATGTATGTTTTATACGATGTTAAAACGCATCTAAAAAAAAAATAAAAAAAAAATAAAAAATGTTAGTCTATGTTTGATCCTTGTGTCCAAAGATTCCCGGGCGGGGCATTACATGAGGTGTTAGGAGAGATAAGAGAGCAAATTTGTGGCACACTGCCTGTAGAAGGCAATTAAGCACCAGTATTGCTTTAGATGGAGAAGTCCTGATAGCAAATGATTGGAGTTGCTCAAGAGATATATTTAAGGAGCCTGATTGAAAAATCATTTGTTGTAATGAAGTGGTGGTAGCACACAAACGGAGGGTTAACAGCATCAAACTTTTGGACAAGTAGTAACAAGTCTGCAAGTGGAAAATGAGCATTGGCAATTCTATCTCCTGAAGCTAAAAATGCCTGAGGAGAAAAAGAATATCTTGATAGTGGATGTCATCAGCAATTTACATGAATCCAAATGGCACGTCAAAACAAATGCTGGGTATTTACAAAAGTTGTCTACATGGGCAAATTTTAAAAAGAGGAAGAGAAGAGGACAATTCTTAGATCTACTAGTTAGTTATAATGTTAAGCTAGAGAATATGGAATAATTAGATAACCACTTTTTTGTGAAAACTGTTTTTGTATTAGTTTAGAATGGATTAGGACTTATCTTACACGATCAGCATATTTGAAGTTAAATGTTTTGGTTTGTTGTCAAATTTTGTTGC
The DNA here is from genome assembly GCA_027943335.1 of Chamaecyparis obtusa. Classification (NCBI taxonomy): domain Eukaryota; kingdom Viridiplantae; phylum Streptophyta; class Pinopsida; order Cupressales; family Cupressaceae; genus Chamaecyparis; species Chamaecyparis obtusa. The sequence continues at coordinate 1,930,396 of BSBK01003293.1, read as the reverse complement.
TGGTAAGTACATTGTGTCTTTTTTAAAGGAGAAAGGATGGTGTATTTTGTAGATCATTCCCATAAATGTTGATACACTTCTCCACAATTATCTGATTTAAATTTGGCTTTTTCTGTATGTGCATGTGAGAAATATTGATTGTTCTATGGTCACAAAGTTTATGCTCATTTTTATTGATTCTCTTATTCTAAGTCAATTATGCATTTTCTCCTTTGCTTTTATTCTCTTTTTGAGTGTTAGAACTTAGGTTATACCTTTTGATTCTTGAGTATCATATAAGGGATTTCACAGAGAGTACCAAAATGTTATTTCGTGCAAATCCTCTTTGCATATTTCTGTTTCATTGTAATTGTGTATTTTCTAGAAAATTTGAAAATGTGCCATTTTTTATTGAATATTAGTTCCTAGGGAAGACAACTCTCAGAAAGAGGGAAAATTCTAAGCTCTGTATGCTACCCTGAATCCTTTGTGGTCTTCGCTCTGAGGACAAAATTAATATCTGGTCAGTAATTTTGGAACAACTTGTTTCGAACCAAATCAACGTATCGCCCACTACCCATGTAAGAAAAACTATCAAACCTTTTTCTGTTAAAAACCAACTGTTTCAACTTCCTACCTGTTTGCTACTAGAACTTTTTACACACACACACATGTATATAAATATATATGTGTGTATATGTACATTTACACACAATCACACACGCGCGCGTGTCTATACATATAATGACACACACGCATGTGTATGTATGTCAATATAACTTTTATGCCTGTTTAGAATTTTATGATATCTCTTTGCAGAGTTTTTTATATATAGTAATGAGATACCATTCTTAATGTCTTTTGAAGTTCTATCACTTTTCATTTTGCATTTCCAATGGTAGTTGAATTTTTAGGTCAATCCTTGTCTAACATAGTGAGACTATGATATGCTTTTGCTGCACAACCATTATATTTTCATCCCTACTGCTGAATGGGCCTTTGAATATACTTTTAAATTTTTGATTATCCAGATAATTGCGAGATTGAAGGCTGAATGGAAAACATTTTCACTAAAGTTTTGAATAAATATAAATATTATATCAGAGATATGTTGTAAAGAACAAACACTCAAGGTCTAGTGTTAGAAGTTATGATAATTTTGTTTCAAGGCTTAGAGTGTTATTAAATGATTAGATCATATATACCAAATGCTACAACTAAAGCATAGTAATGTTAATATCAATTGTCATAAATGTGTGTGAGAGAAAGAAACTAGATAGGAATGTGATGAGACATGGGTATAATCTAAAGATCATTTGTAACTGTACAAGAACAGGCTTAGGTTTTTGGTTGAGATTCATGGGCATTAAAAGAAATACTTGATGCTTCCCTTTTGAATACAATTCCAGTGATGGTGAATTCTTTATGTTTGACTTTGTTACTGCTACTATGTTGTATTTCTCTTCCATTTATTTCTCACAGTGGCTAATTAGTTCAATATTGAATATCAAGTCATCTATAATAATGTTGGAAAGCAGAAGTTGTGAATTCAAGCAGGACGTGAAGTATTGCCCAAGCAAAGTTGATCTTGAGTGTGATTTGGACTCCTCACCTAGATGATATCTTTCTATGTGGGCTTTTTCGCACTGGCCATGACAATAGTCTAATGTCTCTATGATGGAGTAGCAGCATTGGTTATATCATGCTTGTAACGTTCCTTGGTGTTGAATTTTTTCTTTTTGTATAACACATTAATTGATTCATGTCTTTGACATTCATGGTTTGAGATATACTCTCTGATGTGCAGGGCCCGACTTCATTTTGCTGAAGCAGAACTAGCATTAGGGTGGTGTGCAATGACGATCTCTCAATGTTTAATAGTTGTTTCTGTGTTTGGTTTTAACGTTCAGTCTCCTTGAAACTATGTTTCAACTTCAGTAACTAGCATTGTATCCATGGGATTAAGTTTTGGGCATGGGCCAATTTCGTATTGTGGTGGTTTTTATCGTGCTTGTTTTTAAAGGCTGATGAGATCTTTCATAGCCTGCTCTGTTTTCGTGGTAACATGCTTTTTGTCTAACATCAATAAAGATTATATGTTTTTATTGCAAATTTGAAACCAAATTATAAATGATCAAGGTTAAAGTTGACTTATCATAGATATGTGCAATAATTTACATTACACCATTAAACTGAACATTGCTAGAGAAAATTCATAGTTCTGAAAAGGGTTAAAAGGAATGGTGAAAAATAGAAGGCATTGAACTGGATGTTGTATTCATCGTGGATTGATTCTAACCTCCGAGTCAACGTGCTGTTTGTAATATGAATTTTTGGCTGATGGGAACAAGCAATGTACACAAGAAGTTTTTATGAGGACGAACTAGTAGTGGCATAGAGAATTGTAATGACCACCCCTACTTTTTCCAAATATTCTCAACTGAAAACCAAGCAACAGGCAGTCTGCATACACTTTTTGATCACCTAGATCTTGAGATGGGCAAGGTGAGAGGTTAGAGTGCTTAGGATCACACTTCTACTCAATCTGCTACTGTAATGAATGCCTTGCAAATGACTACGAACACAGCAGGCATCCATGACAGCCTCATGCCGCACTTATTCAGCAGTGTAAATTGCAACACAAGTATGCACTGGCCGTCTGAGTCAACCACTTGTACGTAGCGGAGTGCATGATAAACATAATGAACATGCAAGTACAAGCAAGAGTCAAGCTTTGATTCAAACCAAAATGGTTGATAATATCAGGCTTGGCCAGTTATGAAACACTATGTATTGGCAATAACAATCCAATATTACTATATGAAAGAATCACGCACAAAAGCAAAAGGTGGTATAACCATCTGAATATTACAAACACATATTGTTGCAACTGAGAATAAGTGATTATGATGATTTGTTTTGATCGGTAAATGACAGCCTTTTAAGCTACCAAACACTCCACATATTCAATCCTGCGAGTACACCGGTCCATTGTAGGCACAAGGCTTGCAAGCACAATGGCCCAACGGGGGTTATGAACCTTGGTGACAGCTTCACCAAGGAAATGTTTCAACCACTGCTCTAAATGGGTTACCCCAAGTGATTACAATGATTAACACGAGCCACAATATAAATCTTAATTCTGATTTTCAAATTGAAATACTGCTGCAATACATGTCTTGCTGTGCTCGATAGGGACACATCCTTTGCCTTGGTACCCATGTCTCTGTCCCTGAAACATTTTGGGGACTCGGGGACTTGGGGTTCATTGTCTAAAACAGCCCCTCATTCTAGCAGTGACAAACTTGATCTCTGATTTCGATAGATGTACCAATTGCATTTTGCTGGTTAGGGACAGGCATATATTTTCTATATATTTGTCATTTTATTGTTGAAACTTGGAGCCTTTTGGCATTTTGTTATAAGTCTTGTATAATTTGTATGCACGTTGACAATAAAAGCATTTGAATTTTGTTAATTTGTTTGTTAGTGCTCATGTGAATTTTCAATTAAAGTCTAATGTTATATATTAAGCTTCTACAATGTCTATAATACACACTTTAACAATGTTATGATATGAATATTGAAATTTCTCTATATTTTAATTTTTTTTTCTATTTTTGAATAGCAATCTAAAGATGGCCCAAAAGTACACCTGTACCAGAATATGTTCTGCTGTCCCTCCCGATCCCCCTTTCCATCCCTGAAACTTGGTGAAGCATAAATTTCATAAAGTAATATCACTGAATTTTATGAAATTAAAAAGCAATAGCACCCAAGTGAAGGACAATTGTAGTATCACTGAAAATCACTCTCAATTGCTTATACACAGGATTTATATACAATGACAGCCAATATGAGTATGAAATACATTGAATATCATTTAGAGATCACTCACATAACAAAATGGATCACACCCATCACTGCAAAACATTGTAGTTGATATAGGAACCCCAAAACTTACTGAAAACTCATAGTTCACTATGAAATCTATGCCATATGTAGGTTTGAAATCTGAAACAGCAAGGAAGGGGTTGAAAACACCATTAAACCTTAGTTCAAGAAACCCCTAATTCCTTCCAATTTAATTTGATCAACAACAAATCATCTTATAATAAATACAACCAAGTGCCTCCATACAACCAAGAATCACTCCAGAACAAGCTGCAAATTAACTCAAAGCCCCACACATACCATACTCCATCATTGGCACACTCTCCATGAAATGGTATGTCCATTTAGCAAGGTAATTCAACACTTTAAAATCTGCAAAATTCAGCACATTAATCAAACAAAACTTCAACATATATCAACAAACCTCAATTTGTAGAAAATAACAAATTCCATTGAAGTCCTACAGTGGTTTCTGAAGTGAAACCACTATAAACTAGCTAGAAAGGATATTTCACTATCGAATCCAGTGACCTCAAGAGAGTTTTGTCTTCAAGGATTTTAAAAAGAACACGCCGTTTTCAAAATGCAGAAGAAAAATCAAATTCATCAACCCAAACAATGAGTCCTCAAAAAACTTGCAAGATTGTCTAGAAAGAGAACATTCGAGAGAGCCGTTGACTGGTATTCGTGAGCAGAGATTATGGAGGGGAAAGGCGGAATTTGGGCTCTAGAGAAAACCGTTGGCTGGTATCTCGGAGCAGAGATTGTGGAGGGGAAAGGGGGACTTTGGGATCTAGAGAAGTTACAAAATCGGTTGCGGTGGTACCAACAAAAATCAAAGTGGCTACCTTAAACACTTTTGGAGGGTGGAGACATTGATCGAATGAAATACCCTTTCAGAGGAGTCAATTGGCTCATGGATATGATGGTAAAGGGCTAGTGGGGCAAAAGGATTCCTTGAGATTAAATATAAGTATATCAGAACAAATCATGTTTTTAGATCAAGGGATTCAAACACTCATTGGAACAAATAGGCTAGGGGAGCGAATTTGAATCATCTTAATAACGTTCCAAGAAATACTTTTTTTTAAAAAGTTTTGAAAACAATGTCCGTAGAGATTGGAGATTCTAGAAATCTTGGAGTTGCCGCTTTTGGTAGGAATGGAAATTGAACCCTCATAAATGCAACATGAACAATAAAGTAGGACAGAGGAGTAGACCCGAGTTTGGCAACAGTAAGAAGGTCTATTTAAACAAGAGATATTTGTCGTTCTTTGAGGATAGGGCTAAGAATCATATCAATAAAATTAGAATGGTATGGAGGAAAAAAATTGCTAATGACCCCAAAATAGTTCTTTCTGGGTAGGATACCCAGGAAAAATCACTAGTGGACAAGTCAGCAGAAGGGAAAACCTCTCCAAGTTGCACATATTTAGAGGAAGGAGTAACCCGCAGTCAAAGGAAAATTAAGATCATTGTATCAAATTTTTAGATTATTTGCTACAACCCAAAATAGTAGACTTTAAGAATTAGACCCTAATCTGTAAGTTCTGGAACATTTCTATTTCTTTCCGTAATTTGCAAATATGGATTAGAGAGGAATTGACTTGGATCCTGGGTATCAATGTTGGAGTTCTTTTCCTAAAAATTCATTCCTTCTCTTTCCCGAGGTTGAAAATACCAGGAGTCTCTCTTCTCAATCATCCTCTCAATTATTTAAAGTATATCCCAAAGTGTCTTTGTTTTCAGATTTTGATATCCTTTGTCTTCTATGGATCCTTTTCTGGAGATTTTACTATTTCTATGGATATAATACTGGTTACTATTTAATGAATAAACAATCTCAGGGAAATAGAATCAACCTTTTGTCTCTTGATAAGTGTGTTGTATGGAATATTTCAAGCTTAGCACCTCAGAAATTGCAGAGTTTGTTTATATTGCGAGATAGGCTTAAGGTTCCCATAAACTTTTTGTTAAGGGACAATGGAAGGAAAGCATCCAAATATCTAAGTTTAAAGGACATGGATCATCAAAATGATCTTGATAGAAGGAGAATAAGTGAGTTGATTAGAAAGACTCAGTACCCAATTTATCTTCAATATTCATGCCTCTCCTCAAGAGTTGGAAGAGTTTGTTCATAAATGTCTACTGGATACTCAAATTAAAATTATTGAAGAGATAGCAAACCAAGTCTTTTTAGAAAGCAATAGTTCAAAGGTTTCTTGGAGGGCATTCAAAATCAAACTTTTGAATCTAAAAAAGATGGAATGAATGGAATTGGAGTTAATATTTGCCCTTTGGCTAATTCTTAGTCTCCTTCACATTTGCCTCGATCCGTGAATTTGGTTATAAAAGAAGATCATGAAGATAAGGCTTATTTGGAGAGAGAGGAAAGAGTAAAATTTCAACGGTATGCTTCCTCTCCAATGACAAACAAGAAATGTAGAGACAAACCTTCAGGAAGGGATGTTAAAAAAGTTAATTCATCAGGAGGTCAGCTTGGTTCTTTGGAGGATTCCTTGGGTTATTTGAAGTCTGGAAAGAGGAAATCAAAAAATAATTATGGAAAAGCTTAGTAAGGAAGGATCCAAATCTCCCATTAATAATAGATTCAAAGATTACATATATGAGGGCTCTAAGAAGATGGCTACAAACAAATCAATATTAGTAGATCATGGCATGAAAAGTCTTCAAGATTCTCCAAAGTTGGATGAGGAAACATTATCTTCTATTCTACATAAGAGAGCAACAATCACCATCAAACAATTCTATGGATATGAATAAGATAGGAGGTCTTCTTCCTCTAAAACCTTGGGCGAAGAAACACCCCAACAAGAGCAAGAAAAAAAAGCCAACATAGGATTTTGGGTGGAGTGCTGAAGACATCCCTCTCCATGATATGATGGCTTTAGAATTCTGCAAGGCATGAGCAAAAGAAAGGCTACTAACAGACCTTGAAGTGGTCTATGATATATTTGGGCTCACAGACTTGAACATTCTTCAGGTGAAGGAAGATCTTGAAATAAAACAATTTTTTCATAGAAAAGTTACATGATATAGACTCAAAGGAGGTGGAAGAATTTGATAAGCTCTCAATTTCAAATAAGGATAATTTGAAAATCTCTAATAAATAAAATCAACCATTAGGGATTTGGCAATCTAAAGCTAGTTTTGTTAAACCAGATTGTGGTTCTAATTTGAAGAAGGGTAAGAAATCCTCATCCAACCCAAGAAAATTAGATGGTGAGAATACAATCTAGAAGAAAATTACTTCTTTATGAAAATAGAGAATTGGTTAATCTTCTAGAAATTAAAAATTTGATGAACCTTTAATAACTTTATCTCAGCATTCTGAAGATTATCTGTTCAACTTGCTTCACATGAAAAAATTATATTTGTTTTCAATCTTAGAAGAGCGGACGATCATCTCACAGTGTTAAAAAGGGTTGGTTTGGAAGTATGATTCCTTGAGCGCCTGAGAAGGAAAATGAATTTTTAATTCGAAAGAAAATTGACCATTGGAATACTGGTCATTTAAGAAGATGGTTTTTCAAGATAATCAAACCATCTCTTAAGTGTAAAGGGTTTTTCAAAATTTAAGTTGGATTATAGCTAGTGAATGATTGGACTAACTCATGATTACAAGATAAGCCCAAAATATTTCAGCAATATGGAAGTGTGGATTGTTTTAAATGACAAATAGATACTTACAACTAATTTCTCATACAAACACAGATGCACCTAGATTTATGCTTTTTTGAGCTATTTGAAATAATTTTAAAACAATTCCCAAAGAGATGAGATTTGTCTTTGATAGATCACACATGCCGAGAGGGATGATACTATAATTGTCTACACAACTCGACATTATAGCAAGTTTTATTAGACCTCAGAATTCCTTATCAGATTATTTCCTTTCAGTGAGGTTTTTAGTAGAGTTGGTAAGGTGAATCAATGTAGTTGGCTATTTGTCTCTAGCCTATTAAGAATCTCAGGCAAAAAGATTTTTTGGGATAAATCCTCCAAAAAATAGGGAACATAGTGATTAATGAGATTGCCAATCTTGCCTTGAGAGCAACAAAAACCATTATAGGGGAGGAATTTATAGAAATAGATCATACTTATAGAGTTAATAATGACATTCCAACAATATTTCTCTTTGTTCTTGATGCAAGAGCATCTCGGGTCCTTGGCAATCTTGTGTCACCAAAAACAAGTTTGTATTTTCCTGTGTTGCTCGGTTTCTGCTTTGACCGAGTTGGCTCGGTAGTTGCTCGATTTCCTTTGTTAACCGAGTTGGTTGGTTAATTCCCTGGCACTCGGTTATTTTTTCATGGTGCTTGATTATCCTTGCTTACCAAGTTGTTTGTTTTTAGTTTTATGTTGAGGCCAACTTGTGCAATTAATTATGGTCATGGATTTAATGTTGGTATATATCATTGGGAAGCGTGTGGACCTAGATCTGGTCAGTCCTTCTGTTAATGGTGGATCTGAAGGCCAACTTGTTCGGTAGCCTCTTGTATATATATTGTAATCTTTGGTTGTAGTTTGGGGCAGTGATTTTAGGTGATAGAAGTTAGAAGATTGAAGATAGTTTCTGATCCTCGCATGTTGGAGGACTATTGTACTTGAATTATAATATCTGGCCCTAACCGGGAAGGCCTTACAGCCTGACATGTATGAATCAATTTGAAGAAATATAAGGAGTTCTCTGCATTCTCTCTCTTTGTGTGTTATTGCTTCCGCGTGTGATCTCTGCAGGGTTGATTTGGATTAGGGTGTGCCTTTGGCCCCTGTCCTCATCCCCCCTTTGCACCAACTGGTATTAGAGCTGAGGTGAGATCTAGATCTAGGTTTATGAATCTAGGTTTGAGGGTTCCTTCTTGTCAAACCCTAGTTGATTTGTTGTGGGGTAGCAGATTGTGATCTGGCTTGGAATTGTAGAGGGTTTCAAGATGGTTCGTGGGAGGCGAGATGGAGATCCAAGATTGGCAGACATGTTGAGACAACTTGCTGCTAGATTAGAAGCTGTTGAGATAGCCCAACGTAGAGGAAGACATCTTGAAGATGTTAGTGATGATGAAATTGAAGAAGAACAAGATGTTGCAAAACTTGCACCTATGATGGATTAGGGTGAGGAAAGATTGTTGAAGGCTTTGACAAATTTGAAGTCTACACCACATTTCAATCCTCTCGAGTATAGCGGAAAATTGGATTCAGATGAATTGGTGGACTGGATCACCGAGATGGAAAAATACTTTGAATATGAAAATGTCCCTGAGGAAAAGAAGGTGAAAATTGCAAGCACAAAGTTAAAGAGCCATGCATCCTTGTGGTGGGAACATCTACAATTAGATAGAAAGAGGAAAGGCAAAGATAAAATTAAGGTATGTAATAAGATGGTGAATAAGTTGAAAGGAAAGTTTTTACCTTGTGATTATCAGATTAACTTAGTTAGGGGAATGAAAAGTTTGAGGCAGAAAGATATCTTGATAAAAGATTATAGTGAGGAATTCTATAGATTGGATATCAGATCTGGACATGATGAAGATGATGTGGAAAGAATTGCTAGGTACTTGAATGGATTGAGAGTTTCCATCCAAGAAGAAATCAGTCTGGTTAAGTTGGAAAACATTGAAGAAGCTTATCAGTTTGCCTTGAAAGCTGAGGAGAAATTGAACAAAAGACATAAGCAAAGGCAAAGAGGTAGAGGAGGTAGATTCCCTAGATGAAGAGGTAGTCTTATGGTGAAAACAATAGATTTGATCCAGAAAAGACAAATCTAGACAAAGGCAAGACCGAGTGGAAAGGTGAAAGTTCATCTAAAGGAAGAAACAATAATTACCAAGGTGGTTATAACAAAGGTGGTTTCTGAGGAACTTGTTACAGTAGAAATGCTTTGGTGCAAGAAGAGTCACTGAATGAACCCGAGAAGGAAAATAACTTGATGGTAAGGAGAGCACTTTGGAGTGAAAGTAATAAGGAAGATCCGGTAAGGAAAAGTTTGTTCAAGACTAGATGTAGAGTTTCTGATGAAGTATGGAAGGTAATCATTGATAGTGGAAGCTCAAAGAACTTGGCATTTGAGGAAATGGTTACAAAGTTGCAGTTGAAAAGGTTGGAACATCTGAAACCCTATTAGATTTCATGGATCAAGGATGAGCATACACTCTTGGTAAATGAACAATGTTATGTGAATTTGAAAATTGGAAAATACTATGATAAGGTGTTATGTGATATCATGCCTATGGATTGTTGTCATATTTTGTTGGGTAGACCTTGGCAATATGATAGACATGCTATATATGATGGGAGATTTCATAAATATACTATTTAGGCTGAAGGGAGAAGACAAGTCTTGTTACCTTTAATTGAAGAACCTGTTAGTAGTGTTTTTACATCTGTGAAAGTTTGCTTGCTGGAAGGAAGAAAGTTTGTTAAGGATTTGAAGAAGAATGATATATGTTTCACTGTGATTCTTAACAAACTAAGTAAGAAAATAGAGGATAACATACCTGAGGAGATTGATAAGTTACTCACCGAGTACAGAGAGATCATTTCTGATAATGTACCTCATGGTTTTCCACTGAAGAGAAGCATTGATTATTGTATGGATCTAATCTCTAGAGCTAGTTTACTGAATAATGCACCACATCAGTTGACACCTACCAAGAATCAGGAATTGAACCGACAGATTCAAGAATTGTTGCAGAAAGGTTTGATCCGAGAAAGTTTGAGTCCTTGTGCAGTACCAGCTGTATTGGCACCTAAGAAGAATGGAGAATGACGAATGTGTACGGATTCCAGAGCAATCAACAAGATAACAATGAAATATAGGTTTCCTATACCAAGAATGGATGACATAATGGACAGTTTGACTGGAGCAAAGTATTTTACCAAAATTGATTTGAAAAATGGGTATCACCAGATCAGAATCCGAGAAGGTGATGAGTGGAAGTCTTCTTTTAAGAAAAAAGAAGGTTTGTATGAGTGGTTGGTTATACCTTTTGGTTTAACTAATGCACCGAGTACTTTTATGAGATTGATGAATGAAGTTTTGAAGAAATTCTTAGGTAAATTTGTGATTGTATACCTAGATGATATTCTGATATTCAATAAGACCAGAGAAGAGCATTTGTTGTATGTTAAACAGGTATTGCAGAGGTTGAAAGAAGAGAAGTTTTTGATTAATCTAAAAAAGTGTTCTTTCATGCAAGAGGAGATTGTGTATTTGGGATTTTTAATTCAGCTGATGGTTTGAAAATGGATCCTGAAAAGGTTGGAGCTATTTTGAATTGGCCTACACTTAAGAATGTTAGTGAGGTAAGATCATTTCATGGTTTGGCAAGTTTTTACTAAAAGTTCATTAGGAATTTTAGTTTAATTTGTAATGCTATGACTGAGACTATGAGAGGAGATAAAAGAGAATTTAAGTGGACACATGGAGCTGATAAAAGTTTTAAGACTCTGAAGTAGAAGGTTGCTTAATTGCCTGTGTTAGCATTGCCTGATTTCAATAAGGTATTTCAAGTGGAATGTGATGCAAGTGGTAGTGTAATAGGAGTGTGTTGAGTCAAGAAGGTAAACCTGTTGCTTTCTTTAGTGAAAAGTTGAATGATGCAAAAAGGAAATATTCTGTGTATGATCAAGAATTCTATGCTATTGTTCAAGCCCTGAAGAAATAGAGACATTATTTGATATCGAGTGAATTTGTGTTGTATACCGATCATAAAGCTTTACAATATTTGGGTAGTCAGAATAAGTTGAATCAGAGACATATGAAATGAGTTGAATACTTGCAAAGTTATACATTTGTGATAAAACAAAGAATGGAGTCACTAACTGAGTTGTTGATGCATTGAGTAGAAGAAGATCTTTGATGACCGAGATGAAAATTGAAGTTCTTGGTTTTGATGACACGAGAGATTCATATGAATTTGATCCTGATTTTATGAGCTGTGGATAAAGTGCAAAGCACATATTCAAGATCAATCGAGTACTAAATGGGAAGACTATTTCATTCAAGGAGGTATGTTGTTTAAAGGTATTCAGTTGTGTATACTGAGAGGATCAATAAGAACTAATTTGATAAAGGAGAAACATAGTAGTGGTTCGGCTGGACACTTTGGTGTTGACAAGACATTGAATTTGCTTAAGGAGAAATACTTTTGGCCATAGTTGTATAAGGATGTTCAAAAATTTGTGAAAAGTTGTGGAATTTGTCAAGTTGCAAAAGGAGTAAGTCAGAATACTGGATTGTATACACTAATTTTTGTTCTTGAGAAACCTTGGATTGATATCAGTATGTATTTTGTTCTTGGCTTATCGAAGATAGTAAGAGGTAATGATTCTATATTTGTTGTTGTGGAAAGATTTTATAAGATGACACATTTTATACCCTGTAGAAAGACATCATATGCAGTACACATAGCAGATCTTTTCTTTAAGGAAATTGTCAGATTGCATGGATTACTGAGGAGTATCATCTCTAACCGAGATAATAAATTTGTTGGATATTTTTGGAAGACTCTTTGGAGAAAGTTTGGCACCGAATTGAGGTATAGTTCTACATTTCACCCACAGATTGATGGACAAACAAAAGTTGTGAATAGAAGTTTGGGAAATTTTTTGAGATGTTTAGTTGGAGACACACTGAGTAATTGGGATTATGTGGTGGCACAAGCATAGTTTGCAAACAATAATTCAGTAAATAGGAGTACTGGAAAAACACCTTTTGAGATTGTAAATGGAATACAACCGAGAGATATATCATACTTAAGGGATATTGTTGATGAAGAAAATAGAAGTGCTAAAGGAGTAAAGTTTGCTGAGTTCATGAAGACATTGCATGAAGACGTGAAACATAAGTTGGAGAAAAGTAATCAGAAATACAAAGACAGAGTTGATAGATCAAGAAGACATAAGAATTTTGTAGTCGGTGATGAAGTAATGGTTCATTTGAAGAAAGGTAGATTTCCTGTTGGAATATATGAGAAGCTGAAAATGAAAAAGTTTGGTCCTTGTAGGATTTTGAGAAAATTTGACAGTGGAAATGCTTATAAGATTGAGTTACCTGATGACATGGATATATCACCTATTTTCAACATTGCTGATTTGTATGAGTACCATGAACCAGATGAAGAAATGACAATACCGAATGATTATCCTAAGAAACAGACATAAGAAGTTGAACAAATCTTGGAACAAAGAGTTGGCAGAAGTACAAGAGGAAAATAATATATGGAATATCTAGTAAAGTGGAAGAATAGACCGATTGAAGACAGTTCATGGATTTCACAATCTAAGTTGGATTCAGCTCAGGTTGTACTTGCTACATGATTCGGAGAATCATTTCAAATAACCCCAGGTGTCTGATGCAGGAGCATCTTGGGTCCTTGGCAATCCCATGTCACCAAAAACAAGTTTGTGTTTTCCTATGTTGCTTGATTTCAGCTTTGATTGAGTTGGCTCGGTAGTTGCTCGGTTTCCTTTGTTAATTGAGTTGGTCGGTTAATTCTCTGGCGCTTGGTTATCTTTTCTTGGTGCTCGATTATCCTTGCTTACTGAGTTGTTTGTTTTAGTTTTCTGTTGAGGCCAACTTGTGCAATTAATTATGGTCGTAGATTTAATGTTGGTATCTATCATTGGGAAGCGTGTGGACCTAGATCTGGTCGTTCCTTCCGTTAATGGTGGATCTGAAGGCCGACTTGTTCGGTAGCCTCTTGTATATATATTATAATCTTTGGTTGTAGTTTGGGGCAGTGATTTTAGGTGATAGAAGTTAGAAGATTGAAGATAGTTTCCGATCCTCACATGTTGGAGGAATATTGTACTTGAATTGTAATATTTGGCCCTAATCGGGAAGGCCTTATGGCCCGATATGTATGAATCAATTTGAAGAAATATAAGGAGTTCTCTGCATTCTCTCTCTCTTTGTGTGTTATTGCTTTTGTGTGTGATCTCTGCAGGGTTGATTTGGATTAGGGTGTGCCTTTGGCCCCTGTCCTCATCCTCCCTTTGCACCAGTTCTACTAGTAATGGGTGTGTCTAAAATAGAATCAACGTCATTATACAAGGAAGTCTTAAAAAAAAATCTTTTGGGTGATATGGATAGAGTGGTAAGAAATGTGGACGATAATCTGTTGATTCCATGCTTGGTTGATTTTGATAAGGGAGGGGATTTAACTGGGTCTTTTGAAGAAGAGGTAACCAAGAGGCCATTTCTTTCCATGAGAAACATGAAGGCTTATACTAAGAAATATCAATTTTCTACAGATGTGGCTGGGCTTAAAGGCAATGACTGATCCTGAGTGGTGGAAAAATGATATGCTGGAGGAAGGCTACGTCCCTTTTGGTGAAGAGGATGAGAAAGTAGACATTATATGGCAATCTTCATCGAAGATGGATAAGAAGCAGGATAAAGGCAAGGATGTCGATATGCAAGGGACTCATCAGTGCATATAATATTTTTCGTTGACAACAGTCTTAGGAGAGCAGTTAGAGCAGAAGTGTCGTTGGTGGGTTTAAGGCATCCTTATGGCTCGAAGAGGTTAGGTAGAGGAAGGGCTTCAACTTCTGGGTTTGGGAGGTCTTTACACTCTAGGAAGGCGATATAATGCATAACTAAGAAATTTGTTGTTTTTGATCAGATAAGCTGTTTGGTTATTTTGGTTTTTCTCTATTGCTATAGTTTAAAAATAGTAGTTTAAGGAGGAATTTTGAAGTTAGACCTTATAATGATGAATGTAGATGGCTCAGAAGGGCTCAAAGGGTCTATAGTTTTGAAAGTGTAAATAATTAGGTTCTTCTTCTTGCATGAGATTCAGACATGGTGGTATTTGGCTTGGCATGTCATCTTTACCTTCAAAATCTGTTATAATTGGTATTTCGTGATGAAAACCTTTTTGATTTAGACTCTGTTTTTATTTTAAATATTATTACTAATATAAATTTGGCTTCGGCCCTTTGTTGATAAAAAAAAAGTCTTCAACCTCCTTTTATAATTTTTTTAATCAATTAAGCATTACTTTTTTTTCCTTTATTTTCTCTAAAACTTCTTTTATAAAATAAATAATTTATTTTATGGAACACTTTTCATCTTTTCAAGGAATAATAATGTTATCTTTTTGAGAAATAATGACATTTTGTCATGTATAAAGTCTCTTTTCCTAAGTGTGGTTAGAAATATCTTTTCAAACACCTTTACACTTAGTTGTCTGTTTTAATATTTTCAACATTAGACAATTAAGTGAAATATTAGTTAAATAACTATTTAAATTGCAAAAGCACCTGAATGATATAATTTAAAAATTTGATAATCTAAAGTGATATTGAAGACTAGGGACAATGATCCTAAGCAATCAAGTGACTTTTTAAAAATAGCATGTTCCTTCAAGAAGTTTGGAGAGCACCTAAAAGGTAGGAAATTGATTTCTAAGCATTGAAGGACTATATCTAACCAACTGAATTCAAACTCAAGAACAATCAGTGTAAAATTGATGAAATGATTTTCAAGAATGTTGGAGCTCTCCCCAACTAACCAGGTAGCCTCTAGAAGACTTGGAACTATATGTTTGCAAATTGGTAAGCGCTAAAAGGGGACAAGAATGCATGATTAGAGGTAGTTGGAACTATATATGTGCAAATTGATAAAGTCCCAAAAGGGACAAGAATGCATGATTAGAGGTAGTACATTTATTAGTCTCAATTTTTAATCAAAAGTTGGGTGGTCTGTAGTATTCTTAAAAACCTTTTCACTTTTCATGTGGACATGGATAGGACACACACAGACAATGATGGCTTTAATTTCCTATATATTTCAAGTTTTACAGGGGAAATAACATATCTGCTTCTGCCCAATGAGAATAATGCAATTCCTTTTTCTCGAACTTAGCTTGGATTGATAGACTTCCAACAAGCTCACAACCACTAAAAACTTCTTTGGTTAGCTTCCAGGTGTCTTTATTGTTCATATCCTGTCTCTTCTACTTTTTGGCAGCAAAATTAGCCACTCCATCTCTTACATTTCAGTAAGAGGGAAAAGTGAGCAAGCTACAGTACTGTTTCCCCTTTAGTGGTAACAGGAGTGTGTGTTAAAAGATGCCATAATGGTGAATCATCTGATTCTGGCATTTTGCATTGCATATAATTCATTAGTAATTACTTCAACTGCAATATAAATTTATTCATCACGTTTCAGGCAACTGAAGAAAAATGTTGATATCAGAATTGACTCAGTGTCCATGCTTTAGGAGATAGTATGCACATTATAAGGGGCGTTGGTTAAGTTTCAGATATAATGTACTAAAGATTAAAAAAAGTCAATTTATTTTTTTCAGATTTGTAAAAATACAGTAATTTTTTTGCAAATTTTTTGTGGTTTTAAATCACAAAATGTGCAGATCATAAAGAACAGATGCTAAAAATTTTGCCAAAATCTGTTGTATTTTCTTTTTTTTTGAAATTTAGTCAATAGTACATTCTGTCTGGAGCTTAGCCGCGTCCTATTATAAGTGCCTTGTTGTCATGTTGCTGGAAGCAACTAAATTATTGTAATCATATTTTGGACATTTTTGAGATTTAATTTTATCAAAGAATTGTTGAAGACTTCGGTTTCCTTGATGGGACATCCCGTATGTTACTATGAACATTTTGCTTCCATCTCAGTTACGATATAGTTTTCAATGTTTGGGTTAATCTGCCATGAGAAGCCAATTTAAAATGAATCAAAGATCAGACGACAACATATTTGAGGACAGGTTAGATGAAACAGTTGTGTATTGAAAATATTTGAAAGTTTTATTTTATGGAGTAGACACTTTGACTTGATTTTGGTGTAGTTACAAATGAGGTTTTATTTCTATTTAAACATTTAACAAAAGTATTATAATAGAATTTGAGTCTTGATAATAAGAACATCATCATAACTTTATTACAATATGCCAAGGTTTTACCCTCTCCTTATATTCTATGTATTTTTTTTCTTAATACGAAGGAGAAACAACATTGAATGGACGAAAGAAATTTCAAAATGCCAATACAAGCGATTAGATGAGTAAAGATTTTATTTATTAATTCTGTTTTCATCTGGATGGTTCTATTGCCATACAAAGTTTTGGCTAAAGGTCTCCTGAATCTTAACGCTTTGTTGTGGCTTTAAACATATATACTTGGACTAGAAGATGGACAACAATTTAAAAATCTATACACATTTGGTTCGAGTATTTTATGCCTGAACAAATACGCACAAAACCTACATTTTGTTGTCGATTTTCTGAGAAACTAGTGACTGGCTTTTATTTAGTATTCAATATTATGTTGTCATAATTTTAGGGTTTGAATGCTCGCCCTATTCTATTATAGTTCTGGTTATCTCCCATAAAATGTTACTATTGTAAAGTATAAATTCACATAATACAATGTGTTTTCATTATTTTTTAAAACATTTTTTCAGTATTGTATATATCAATTATATATTAGTGAAAATTGCCTGAAAATTTATTATAATATGCATATTGATTTTTATATAGATGTGTACTTGCATGTTATTATATGTAGAAAATAAAAGTTCTCTATTTTAAATTAGGGTAAGTTTTGTTGGATGTGATTTGCTCTAAATGATTGGAATGCAGTTTTTCTATTTTGACAACATATAGTTGGCGTAAAAGCATATGGATAAAATGAGAGCTTAAAGTTCTTATAGATTTTTAAAAAGCAAAGAAGGATAGTGGAGATGAGATTAGAAGACCAACAATGGTGAATGAATGAGGGCTTTTTAAGGATTGAAGTTGGATAGTTGAGTTCATTTGAAATTGAAAGGTTAGGATTGCATTATCAAAGCTAGTAATTTATTGCAATTATAAGAAAGTGGAGACGAATGGACTTGGTGGCTCTTTTATTCTTGGAAATAATATAGAGAATATAGTCTTTAACTAAATATTGAAATTATGTGACTATTTTAGCCATGTGAGATAGTTGAAAAGTGATTTAATCAGGCATTAGAGGGAAAATGACTACTTAACTAATATGATTATTTACTTAGGTGGAGTATAGTAAGATAATAATTAAATGATTTAAACAAAACTAGTTAATTTTGGATATGGTTATGTTAGGAAGAATGTAGGTGTCTAAATTTTTCCATCTTTGAGAGAGAGAGAAGTTGAGTCCCACTTTCAAGCAAAAAGTGGAAGTGTTTTTCCTATTTTTCAAATTTCCTGTCAATTGATGTCAAAATTTGAGGCACTTAGAGATTGAATCTCAAAAAATTTTAACAATAAAAAATGTGGTGCTCAAAGTCTACTTTTCAAATATGTAATTTATTTCAATATTCATAGAGTAGAAATTACTTTTTAGTAGGCATGTTTATAAACCACTTTTTCAAAATGTTTGTTTCAGAAACATACCACACCCATGTACGACCACCATATTTTGACCTAAATAAATGAATTTTTGCGAATCCTTCTGGGAAAAGATGCCTAAGACACCAATGATTAATGAACATATTTTTTCTTATTTTTTATTGAATTTTTTTTAAAATTAATTTTTAATTAATTATAAAGTACATTTTCGAAACCTCTGGTGTACAACCACCATAAATTGGTGAAAATTTCACATTTTTTCAATTTTTTTAATCTTCAAGAGAATTGTATGTAGATTGATGTCATATAATTTATTTTCTAAAACACCTAAAAACAAAAAAGTTTTTAAAGTTTTAGTGAACCTCACTATTTTACGTTTAGGTACCACTTTTAATTAATAAATAATGCAAAAATAATAAAAATAACCATGTCACTATGAAAATTACATTTCTAAAATCAGGACAGTGAGAACTCTAATGGGTTTTTGTTTCGTAAAAAAATACGATCAAGAAGGCCCTCAAAAAATTACAAGTCAAAAATATGACATTCCAATGCCTCAGCCAAATTTTTGGAGGTCAAGGCATAGGCTTGGTCCCACCAAGCCTACACCAAGCCTATCCCGAAATGAAATCCGAGGTGAAGGTATGTTTCTCACCCATGTCTTAAGAAATGAGCGTCTGTTATTTAAAATTTAGAAAATGGGCACCCATTTCCATTTGGACCATTGTGTACAAAACAGGTGCCCGATTTAGAAATGAGCACCTGATTTAGAAACAAGTGCTTGTTTCATTCAAATAACAGACACCCATTTCTAAAAGATCCGCTGGGACAGAAAAGAGGCCCACAGGGACAGAGTTCAATAATTGAATGATTATTCTAATAGTATTATTCGACTATCCCGATCTGCAGAAGAAATGTTCTCATAAAAAATCCCCTTTCTTGTCTTGTTATGGATCTGACATGTTGAGAAATATTTGAATTGAAAATTTGGTGCAAATATGGGATGAAAACAACGAAGAAAGAGGCCAAGGAAGGTTTTAAAAGCTGAGGAGGTTGCAACAAACAAGGAGGAAAAATGTCAACGAGAAAGAAGAGCAAGAATTAGAGAACTAAACAATGTTGGAGCTTCAAGTTCAACAATCATTTTAGAAGATAAGAACATTAAGGACACCACAATGGATGCAGAGGTTGAAGAAGAAAACACAATACAAGAACATTCAGGTTGTTTCTTCTAATTCAGTATTGGATATAGGTATGTCTTCACAGACTCGTGTTTATTCCCATGATGAAGTTGGTGATTTTGTAGAAGCAGGTTACTCTTTAAATGATTTCAATTTTCTTCATGAAAATAGAGTAACAAATTTTGCACATCAAACCCCAATTGAAAGTCAAACCCCAAATGAAAGTCAAAGACCAATTGAAACTGAAATTCAAACCCCAACTAAAATTGAAAATCAAACAATAATTGAAATCAACAATGTGGATATAGACACAGAAAAACCAATTGAGAAAGAAACATGTTTGAATGATAATGAAATGCATGAACATTTTCAAATTAAGAGTGATGTGCTAGACAATATTCGTGGCTTGATTTTAGGGAGACAGATTAGGACACATGCTAGTAGATTGTTTAGACAATTTTCTTATAATAAGAAATTTAGGTTTCAATGTCAATTAATGTCACAACTAATTAAAATGACTAAAATGCGAAAAGTGATGAAGAGGTTAGGCATTTATGTCAAACCCAAGAAGAAGGACGAGTCTTTAAAACAAGTTGTATCCATTGTTGCTAGCGCCTCTGATACAATCTGAAAGAAAAGTTGTTCTAAAGATAGGAATGTGAAACAACGAACAATAACAATAATTTTAGTAAACAACACTTGTAATGGGTTTTGGGTCCTCCCAAAACCTAATTTTGTAATTAATCAAAACTAGCTTTAGTAAACAAAATAACTTTTGATAAAATAATGATGAGTAACATAAGTGGATATCTTAATATTCATTGTAAAAATTTGGCAAGAGCTATAAAGATAAGAGTTAACTTTTAAAGTGATCCGACAAACAATTTGTGGACTTATACTGGCAGAATCTTGAGGTCTGATATGAAACTTACTAGTGAAGTCAAAACTTTGTTTGAAAATTTTTGGCACGATAATACAAGAGATGTTCTTAAATTAAGAGTTGGTTCAAAAATTCGTGATCCACATCCAAAACACCTTTTGGACATAACACAAATTGAATTGTACAATTTTTTTTGGATGATAAGGTGTTAACTATTAGCATTAGTCAAAGATCTTTTCAAAAGTGGAAACCTTGGTATGTAAGGGTTAACAAGGAAAGAGTCACATTTTGTTGCAAAACTCATTTTCAATTTCATTACCATTTTGATGTATTTCGATGTATACGTGATACCATGCATACTAATAAAATGTTAGAGGAATGTGGTATAAATATACCACCTCAAATTATAAAGGAGTTCACATCAAGTTTGTTTTGTAACCCACCTAATGAGCGATATTTTCTTTTCAATGCATGTGTTTCCGGTGTATGTGATATACGTGGCAATCTTGGATTGTTAGATGAATGTTTGCATGAAAATCCTTCAATTGATTTTGGACAACAATTACTTGATGTAAAAAGATTTAAAACTATTGAATATCCATTGAAGGATGGAAAGGTTGGAAGACGGTGCGATCTACTTACTGAAAAAGTTAGTGTTCATGCATTTATTAATGAATCTAAGAGTAAGATCGTACCTAAATATGTGAAACACTCTCAAAATGCTAGATGACTTGATGAACAATTTTGCATATGCAAGAATACATTTCTAGTTGGTAGTATACTTTCAGTCATTGACTTTGTAGATAACTACATGCTTGCACCACAAGATGAGGTCCAAGCACAATATTATAATTTAGTACAAGTAGTAATTTTTGTTCATATTGTCTATAGGTATGCACTTGATAGTACAAAAGAGGATCAAATTTTTTTGAGAGCATACCATTTCTATATGATTGATAATAAAATACATTCATCAGACTTTGTCCAATATTGCTTCAAGACCTTTTATGATAATTTAAGGGAGAGAGAAATTTAGATGATAGTATCTATTATGGTCAGATAATTGCACAGGGCAATTCAAGAATGCTAGAATTTTTTATTGGCTGAGTAGGAAATGTAAGAAAACTAATATCTAACATATGTGGAGTTTTTTTGAGGTTGGACATGGGAAAGGAGAATATGATGGTGCTAGTGCATGTGTTAAGAGAGCCCTTTGCAGAGAGCAACTCAATTTTGAGGAAAAAGCCAAATTTAAAAATGCACGTACAATTGTGGAATGGTGTAGTACAACTTTATCTACAGGATCAAGTCATAACTCTACAATCAAACTTTTCTTTTGGCTAGTTGAAGAGAAGAATATCCTTTCAAGATATGACTGTGATACAATTAGCGGGTTAGCTAAATGGCATTCATTTAGGAGTTCTGATTATAACACTTGGACTATATGGACTAGGGAGATTGCGTGTTTTTGTCAATTTCATGTTGCAGGTGAATGAGAAGAATGTTAGAATACAGAATGGGTTGAAGAACAAAAACAAAAATCCTTAATAGATAGTGAGACACAAGTTCAAGATGATACAAGAAATGAAGACCCAGATCATGCATTTGCATTAGAAGATTATGATTGTGTTTCAGACCTCATACAACCTGGTAATTTTTAATTAAATTTTTTGTAAAACTTTAAATTATATTATTTATGTATGTCATATAATTTATGATTGTATTTGAATTAAGAATTCTAACAAGTTTTATTTGTACATGTACTTAATTTTGTTTTGCAGGACATGTGTATGCTGTTGTTGCACCTAAGGTTAATGCTGAGTACATTGAGTATTGGCTAGATAGATATGTGGAACCTAAGAAAAAGTTGACATGTCATCAATTATATGATGATGGTTTTCAATATCCAATTGGGTCCATTGTGGTAGTTGGCACATGACTACAAAAATACCTAACAAGAAGGAATGGTTTACCAACTTTTGAAGACTACCAATCAGAAAAGAATATTATACACTATTCTCATTTGGTGGTGGCAATAAATATCAAATTAGAAAGATACTGAGAGAAACCCGCCAATAAAATATTATGGAAAATTTCAATGGAAGAGCATGAGGCAATCATAGACACATTGTAAAAGAGAGAGGATACATATGGTGCATTAGGTTGAATTAAACTTATACACATGTAAGTTTTTGTTAATTATGTTCTTTTTATATGTAGTTCTATATGTATAGATATGTCTTCTTTCTTCTTAAATATGTAGCTAATTAAATTGGTGTTCAGGTGTCAAGTACAACTTGACAACATGGATGACACTCAACTTTTGGCTAATCAAGCTTGTAATTTACTAGGTGACTGCAATTATTTTATTTAAGTTTTTGGTCGTAGAACTCAATTTGATTTTGATAAATTTTAGCCTTAGTCCCTTTAACATATATATTGTTGTAATACATATAGGTAAATTTAAATTTTGGTAATTTTTTCTCGATGACATGGGTGACATCTACAACTTGTGCATTTTACAACTTTTTGCTAATCAAAGTTATAATACTAGGTGAGTGTAGATTCTTTAATTTAAGTTTTTGGTCAAAGTTGTAATTTATTTTGCTATTTTTACTAACATTTTAACATTCATTTTTATGATGTAGGATCCCTAGAACATATACACATGCACTCTTTATGCAACAATGCCCAAGTGTTTTCATCCAATTTTTATTTCATAAACAATATGAGTTCACTTTCATTCACCTAATTTTTCTTTAAATATAAGTTCAATGCACATTTGTATTCATCTAATTTTGTTTTAAATAAACTATGTACATTATTATTATGTTCATTAATTGATGATCTGATAGTTATTGATGTCCTATGTTATTGTTCCTATGCTCATTAAATATATATTTTCATGTCAATTAAATATATACTTGATGTCCTAGTTTAATATAACTCACATAAACTCATACATAGATTCAAATCACTATTTAAAACCATGAAATAGGATAAAAAGTCCATGAATAACATAAATTACATAACAAATCCTAGAATAATGCATCATAAATGTATGATAACATGTCCATGCTATAAATCCATCATATCAACTCATGATATATAATCACATAACAAGTCCTAGTCTAATAACACAAGTTCAAATAACATGATAACAAGTCTTGAAAATATAACAAGTGTCATTATACAAAGTCCATCATATAATAACATAACAAGTTCTAACATGTGTATGTAAGTATATAGACATGCGACAAAAACTCATGATATAACATGTGACATAAATAATCTAAGAGCTCTCATGCAACTGATCCGTAGTCCTCTTAATTCCACGTGAAGATGACTGAGATGCATCATCCTATTGGGTCTACTCTTGATATGCACCATCCCGTGTGTCTACAATATCAGTGCCTCCACCCTCCTACATACATTATTAAAAGATAACATGGGAAGACTATGTGTGTTTAATTCAAATAAATTGAATAATTCAATTAAAAAGTAATTAAATAATGAATATTTAAAATTTTACCTTGTGACTGTGCTCAGTAACATTTAAAATAATGTACAAACAAAAACTACAAAATTTTGATAATTTGTAGTGCCCACCCATAGTTTTCTTTTTAGTTATTTTGCCAAACTCTTTTAGGCCACTTTTATGTGTGCGTTGATTATTTCAGTGATATTTGGATTATCCATTTGATTTATTATGAACCTTTGGATAATGCGTTATATCATGTGTTTACAATTAGATGAATATGGTTATTCTCATGTCAATTTAAAGGCTTACGATGATGTATATGTTATGGTTATTTCATGGTGGTAATCTATAGGTTAGGATGTTATTTATATTTATAGTTTTACCGACCCCATACTTTCATGTGTATGGTTGGCATGTATGTTTTATATTTTAGTTTGATGTGGTTGAGGGACAAAGTCATAGTTACTTGCTTGCGAGATCCACACACTCGACCAATCCCCACCATTGTTTGTTAATCATGACCTCAAAGGACGATGTTGATGGCTACATTTGGCTCAATCCCATAGCCAAACCAAGACTCATGGTGGTGTTAACCTAAACAACATATATAAAGCATGAATCAAACTTGTATATACATAAATTATAATGTATATAAAGACAACAAATGTATGGAATAAAAGCATACATATGGTGTCTGACGCGTAGCTAAAGTCATTGATGAGTTAGGATGTAGACGTGATACATCATCAGACAATCCAAAAGCCTACAATTGCAAAAAATAGGCATGAGTTAGAGTTATACATAAATTAGTAAGCATATATGTAGACACCTAAAAATTGTCAAGACTAATTCAAGTGAGTAATCAAGGAAAAATCAAAGCATTAATTGCAATCAAGCCAAAATCCAATATTAATTGAAATCAAAACTCAAAAGAATTAAATAAATTGTTTAATCATGCAATTAATCTAATTAATTGTATAGTCAAATTAAATTCAAATTTAACCCATTTAAGGGCTACACATGGCTAAAGAAATTAATTTAATTTAATTAATTAATTCCTAATTTCTCTCTCCTACCACATGGGAGGGAATTAACTTAACCAATAGGAATTAAGGATTGGACTCACATGGATCAAAGCCACATTGAATCTCAATCACTCATAAGGAGAGAGAATCTTGACCACTCATTTTGTCTCATTGTCCCAAGTTTTGAGGAAAAAATATTTAAATTGTCCCCATAGATGAAACCATGGACTTAACTCAAACTCAACCATGATCAAATTAACTCCACCTCCTATGCTTGCTAAAATATATAAATAGAAGACAAAAATTAAGAGAAAAGGATCCCAATATATCTTTGAATTGTATCATTACTATAGTAAAATTGAGCTAGGAGTATTTTTAGCATAATTGAGCATTGTTTTAAGTAAAATAGGCTTAATTACGTAAAAATTTAGCATAATTCTCATTTTAGAGCTATCACTAATGGAGGTTTGTTGAGAGATTTGGATTAGCATATCTAAATAGAGAGCTATAGGATGTTTATTATCATTATTTTCATTAAATAGCTTCCTAAGTATTGTATTTTAGCTTAATTTGATTGAAATAATGGTAAAATAATCTTATAAAGGTACTTCTTGTACACAAAATGACACCCACCATGGGGCATGAGGACTCATTTAACCAAAATTTGAAGTTATTTGCAAAAAATGTATAAATTTATGTTTGAACTCTCTGTCTGATAGGTGAAATAGTGTGTACTAGGTCTGGAGTAGCGCGTATAAGCAAAAAAATAGCGCGTTTGAGCTATGAAATAGATGATAAAGTTTGGCGCATTTACGTAGCATTTTAGCGCTTACAATAACTTCTATATTCTATCTATAATTCTTTCAGCACTTATACCCTAACTCTGTAGCACGTGCGAGCCCTGTTCCAGTGCGTTTTAGTTTTAAACAATACATTCTAAGTTTTCTTTATGCGCATTTAAGCATTAAAATAGTGCTTTTAATTTTTGTAGCATGTACAATCATTTTTGTAGCACGTACAATCATTTTTGTAGCATGTACAATCATTTATGTAGCACGTACAAGTAGTTCTATAACACAACACTATTTTTATTAATTTTAAATTCTGACAGTAAATAATATTTTCTCTATGTTTGTCTAATGGAAGGGCATAACAAAATTTGGAAACCAGAGGTCAGAATACATAGTGAGGATAAAAACATCAAGAAAAGATTGAGAAGAGAAAAGATCATTCACATAAACAATTTTCTTGAGGATTCCAAGTAGGAAGATAAAGAGTACAAAAAATACTTGCATACAATTGGTTTATACAAGTCTAAATTTGTTTCTTTGAAGTGGATATTTAATCCTTAAGCTCATTATTTTCATCAATTTTAAAGAAAGGAGTAAAAGGTCAATTGCTTGGATTTCTTCACTTTGTCTACCTTGTGTTGAACTAACCATCTTGAGGATGCAAAGGAGCTGGAACGATCAGCACTAGGTGAGTATTCCAATGCAAAAATCAAATGAAAAATGCCCCTAGCCTTTTCTAACTACAAAAAAAGGTAAGCCTATATCCTTTTGTATTTTCCTTAGCTTGTGGCACATTTGATTTGAATCTAGTTAATTAGCAACCTATTATTGTTTGATAGATTTAGTAGTAGGCCTATGCTCTTCACTTTTTAAGTGAATCAAAATGAAAAACCTACTATATCTTTTGATTAAAAGAAAGGATAAGGAAATAAACAAACACTAATTTTAAAGCCTATTGCTTGTGGAAGAAGGTATTAGGCAATTATGCTCTTCACCGTTTAGGTGAATCAGAAATCTAGAAGTGCCTAATTCCCTTCAGATTAAGAAGGCTTGGTAATTGAACCTTGTTAATGGTGTTTGGAAGTGAGAAATAGTAGGGATATGTTCTTCACCTTTTTGGTGAATCAAACTCCCAAACCTATTCTTTCACTTCATTTATTTTATTTCATATGAACATGCTAGAGAATAAGTGGGCCTACCTCCCGAGAACATCCTTAACGAGGCCAGTGAGAGGGACAACCCAAAGTGGGATTAAATTTACTTTGCCACAATAATCGGGCCCACTATAAAATAAAACACACTCATCCTTAATGGGGTGAGTGAAAAAAGGATATCGAGAATTGAACCTCCTCTAGTAGTCCTTTGGGATTTCACAAAACTCCAACATACTGGTGGTGGGAGGCCCCTATAATGGGGGATGAAACTTGATTTTCTTTTGAACGGAATCCATACTAGCTCCTTGATAAATCAGAAAGCCTAGCTCATTAGAGCCATTTAAAAGCCAAAATTGACATTAGGTAGATTGCCTTGAATAATTTCTTGTGATAATTGATAAAACCATTGTGTTGTTCTTGTTGAGCTTGAAGGTCTATGATTACAAAAAGAAAACATCCATTAAGATTCAAAAATCAATTAACAATAATAATTCAAAAGAATATTCTATTCACAAGAATTCAAGACATTGAAAAAGAAAGGGATACATCATCCAACAAATCCTCATTAAGAACAATGTTTCCTTACCTCTATGATCCTCATATTACATCCATGTCTACATATCTTCAGACAAAAGGGATACTCCAAAATATCACATTAATTATATCGTTGATCAAGAAGAACATTATGAACATCATATCTTTGATAATTAAACCTTTGATCAAAAAGAAAATCATGAATACCCTATATTTGATCAAGAAAATCCTAATGGTAACCCAATCTTTGATGACAAACCTATTTTACAATATCAAGATAATCCCATCTTTGATCAAGGAAATCAAGAAAAAGTAGTCTTATCTCAACAATTTTCATCACATGAAAACGGAAAATTGGATAATCAAAAATTTGAATATCACATATCTTTGAAAAACACAAATACATCTAAATGTCCATAGGATAGATCATTTACTCGTTTGGGACAATCTTACGACTTAGCTTTGGAAAAACTCCTTGAAAATGATCTCATCATGTTGCCTAGAATCACTTCATGTGGTATTATATTTTTGAGTAACTATTGTGCATCATAGACATAATGAACATGAGACTTCAGATTGCATGGAGTTGAAGCATAAAATCCAAGATCTTATCGATGGTGACTTAATTGAGATTGAAGGTCCTAATGACTCATCTCATGAAGATACTACTGTGTGTGTGAAAATTGTACTTGATCTATAGACACAACACTTCAGTAAAACATTAGAGGTTAGCTATAATCAAATCATGCAAAATTAAAATCTAATCTAACCAAGCGATTTACTGCCTTCTAGTAGGTGCAAGATTAATGTTCTCAGATTGTTATCAAGATCAGTGACCTAGACGACACCTAAACGAAGGATTTGAATGCAATTGATCTAGATATGAATTGAATGCAATTAAGCTATTTTTTTGGCATTTCTATGCAATAAGAATGATAAAAACTGATATGAATCTATGCTAATATGGAAATTGATATGCTAAAATGATCTAACAATGATATGAAAAAGAATCTAAATGAATGTAAGAAAAACAAATTGATCTCACAATAGCCTTGATTCACAATAAGCTTTGATTCTCCCAATTCCAATTCTCCAACGTGATTGTGCAAAAATATGAGATGCTTGGATGCAAATTTGAGAGATGAATTATGAAGAGCTAAGCCTTGTTTTTATAGAAATCCAAGGCTTTGGAGGTGCATGGAAAAAGCCATAAATCACTCACATAACTCGGGTTGATTTTTGAGTTATTTTTAAATAACAGATAATTAAGTCACAAAAATCATGCAAAAGCACAGTTTAACTCGAATTAGAAGTTTAGATCAACTTTAAAACTCAAAAAGATGTTGAGTTTCAAAAAGCTAACAACTTGCATTGATTTTCCAATTTGAGTTTAACTGGTCCTTGAATGTGCACATGGATAATTATGATTTAATAAATAAATAAAGTGATTTATTCTCAACTTAACTGCTTTTTGAAATAAAATAATTAATTTATGGGTTAATTAACTATTTTATCAAACTTTTATTAAAAATTATATTATTAAATAATGACAACTTGCTTTAATTAATTAAATAAAAATTTAATCAATTATTCATAGGATATTGGATTTATTGTCAAAATTAAATAATACAATTAATAATAGATAGCATTAAATTTAATTAAATAATTAAGTGGCAAAATTAAATCTAATTAATTAAATATGCAAAATATTCAATTAATCAAATTTTAGGATAAATGTGATTTATTGCCAAATAATTATAAAATTAAAGATAATTAAGATAATTAGGAATATTACTAGGAATATTCCTCGATGCAGAATATAAGATAATCAATTAAGATTCAATGATGTTTAGATATGCCTTAGGTTAGGACTTTGATGTCGATTTCATTCGATTTGATGATGTAGGAGATTAATGAACTTATAGCCCATTTTTGGGGTATTACAACTACTCTCAAGAAAGATCAAACTTATGAACATATGTCTAGTAGTGCTTCTCTTATAGCCTCCACTTCTTCCACCATTCCTCCATCTCATAAAGAAGAAAAGCTATCCAATATTCCTCCATCAAATCAAGAACCTAATTATTTTCATGATAACTATGTATACCCTCGAGGGATACCTATAAAAGAGATCCAAGCTAACCTACATCTTGCTAAAAACTTCTTCTGTGCTTCAAATGTTATAGACCCCAAGCCTTCATGGGCTAAAATGCCTATCATGCCCATTTCAAATGAACCCCCATTATCCTTGGAAGAATCCCTCATGAAGATCCACACTCGTACCTTATCCTTAAAAGTGGCTCCATGTCAAGAGAATAATCCAAAGTGTAAATAAATAAGTATAATTAAAGATCAAGATCAATATATTATCCCTCCTTATCCTATAGTTGACCACAGTACCATATCCCAAGAGTCTCATAATGATCCCTTCATATCATTCCATTTCCTTCAATATGATATCCTTCCATCTCAAACACCCCATATTACTTCACCTCCTATATCCTACCCATATCTTAAGAAAGATCAAGGTATTCCTTCCATCTATAATGAACCTATTGAAAGTCAAAATAAAAGTACTATTCCTATGCTATTCAAAGATCCTTGTCACGATCGAAGTACCCCAACATCTAATTTTCATAAGCCTCCATATCCACCTCAAAATTCTCCCATTAGTCATAATCCATTGCATAAGAATAAATCCCCTCAAGCTTCAGCTTCTCCTATCAAAGTCACTTCTATGAAAGATACTCATAAGCATGTTGGTATAAAGAATATAAACCCTAAAGATGAGAGCCTTGGCCATGCAACTCACTCTAAAGATGTTGATATTCCTTCCACATCTTATTTACCTTAATTTTCACATAAGCATCATCCTTATACATCCTCTAAATCCATCCTTGGTCCCTATATTCCAAAGTTGAAACCATCATATCTTCCATCCATATTGGGCCCTTACATCCCTCCATTTCCTAAACCTATTACTCCTAGCTTGTCACCCACTTATCCTACCATATATCAAGATCAACAAAGACATACATCCTTGTGTTGATCCCTATGTTATGTTGTCTATTAGTGTCTAACACTTAGTCATTTTCAAGGCAATGTTGGTCGGTCATCACTACGACCGAACTGTCTTATTAAGGCCGAGTCATGTATAGAATTATGTAGTTACTGAGCAGTAGTTATTGCTGAGAAAGTCAGAGGTCTTTGAGTACTTCAGTAGTCACCGAGAAATTCATGCCAAGTTGTATAGAAGAGTCAGTACCGAGCACTAGTATATGGAGAATAGTTTTGACCAAGCATCAGCTACTTCATATGCCGAGCAAGCCAGTTTTGACATATATGTTTGTAATGCAACAAATACCAAGGTAAATCATTTTGGCTGACTTCTATGTGAGATATTATGATTGTTGAGGGAATCAAGGAGTTGATTATGCTTTGTAAAGTATTATTATTAATCCCTATGCAAGCCATGTAACCTATCAAAAAAAGGGAATGGTTAAGAAACATAAGAAATGAATCTAGATCATTGATCTTGATCTAGAAGCTTGATCAGATGTTTATATAAGGAGATATAAAAACCCTAAATGTATTAACCGAAAGAAAAATAGAAGATCTCTTGTATGCAGAGTAGAACAATGTTTTGATTGTTAGATGCAGAGATCAAACAGAGTGACGGAGAAACGTAGTGAAGGATAAAACATAGCTACATTTAATTTTGGAGATCAAAAAAGTATTAGAAAGAGATGATTTGTAATCAACATTTATAGTGAAAACTAAAGGATCATGTACTAATACATTTTAGTAGGTGAATCAAGGTAAATCTCTTGACAGAGTGGTCCTAACAAGCCTTAATAAAACCTCTTAGTCGAGTGCTTACTTAGCTGTAAGTTTTGAATCCTTTAATCAAGGTAGAATATATAAGTATGTAAGCTCTTAACAGGCCATACCCATCATAGGGTAGATCATCTGAAGTGATCAAATATTGTAGCCCTAACAATAACACTTTAATACTGCAATAGTGAATATTTGTGGGTATCATCCCCACCCCAATTTTACCTTTCAAGGGTTTTTGGGTTACCAAATTTATGTGTTGTGTGTTTCATTTGATGAATGGGATTAGAATGTTAGTTTCATTTCATTATTGAAATCTATGTTTATGGTATGAATGTGGAATTAGTTTCTAAGTATCAAATTTTGTGGATAAATGATTCACCCCCCCTTTCAGTATCTCACTTTCCCATATGAAATTTTCAACAATTGGTATCATAGATTTTTTCTCTTAGAATAAGTCTAACCACTTGAGAGTTAAGGTCTTGGAGATGGAGGTTTATAAGTTGGGAAAGATCATATAGAATCATAAGATTGACATCCAACTTGCATTACACCAGCTTGAAGTAGCCATAGGAGAAATGAAGAAATCCTTAAGCAGAAGGAAAGAGTTGGCAATCCAACTGAATGCCATACAATATCAAGAAGAGAATACTAAAGGTCTATTTGATAATGGAAA
The DNA here is from genome assembly GCA_027943335.1 of Chamaecyparis obtusa. Lineage (NCBI taxonomy): Eukaryota > Viridiplantae > Streptophyta > Pinopsida > Cupressales > Cupressaceae > Chamaecyparis > Chamaecyparis obtusa. The sequence continues at coordinate 1,898,610 of BSBK01003293.1, read as the reverse complement.
CTCCACTAAAAGTGATGCATCTATAGCAGATCAGTTAGAAAGAAACAATTCACTGAATGAAGATGTCAAAAGTCTAAAGAGAGAGCATGGAATCCAATCAGTAATACTATATGAAGTGATTGAACTGAAAAAGAAAGATGAAGAAGACAAGACAATGACATAAGAAGACAACATAAAAATGACTACAAGAATTGATGAAAGGACATGTGATATGAAAAAGCTGACAAACAATCAATTGGACATGGTAAACCAATTGTTACTTGCAAAACAAGAGTTGAGCAAGAAAGATATGGAAATCACAAATATGAGATTAGAGAACAATCAAATAAAGAATGAGTTAAGATCTGAAAAGGAACTTAATGAGAGGATGAACAAGCCTAATGAAGCTATAAAATACTTTGAGGAAATATTGAGGTCACCAAGAAGATCCAGTGACACTTATGGACTAGGACATAATGAGCATCTGTCATCGACTGAAGAAGGAGAATCATCAAAGAATGGAGAACAGAGGAATGCAAAGTTAAAGAACAAAAAACCTACATGCCATCATTGTGGAGAGCTAGGAAACACAAAAAACATCTGGAGAAGAAAGAATGGTAAGTCCAATCCTAAACCTAAATTCAATGGAAATTTCTTTAACTGTAAGAAGCATGGACATCAGACACATGAATGCACATCAAAAGTTAGTAATGCACCTACTACACCTAGATTTCAAGGACACTGTTACAACTATCAGAAATATGGTCATAGAGCACAAGAATGTAGATCCAATGCTAAACCAAAGTGGACATCCAATAAGTAGAGTAAAACACCTAGGAAAGGTAACATATTCAATTGGGATTACAAATACATTATATAGTTGCCATTATTGTAGAGAATATGGTCATATTGGAGAAAATTGTGTAAGGACACATTTCAGAGGTAAATCTAAAAGTTGGATGAGTGGAAGTCTAGTCTATTATAAATGCCACAAGATTGGTCACATAAAAAGAGACTACAAAGCACAAACACCAAGTAATGAACAATTCAAAAATGAAGAGACTGTTGAACAGATAAGGAACCAGATGAATAAGACACAGAGAAAGAAAGAGGAAGCAATAAGTAGTGGATCTAGTGAACCTGAGGTCACCCAATCCAATGGATCAGGTGACCACACTACTTCTATCTAAGAAAAAGGGTATGTAAGGAATTGAATTTTCAAATGTTATATTTTACACCAGTTCTTGACATTTGATATGTTAAAGTCCACATCTGCATGAATTAAGATGCATTAAGACAGATTTGAGAAAAGAGTTAAATTGCATGATTGATGTTGAGCATCAGTATTTATGTCTATAGTGAACGAGTCACTCAATGTGTGCCGAGCTTCTGTAATAGCTGAGATGCTATATCTACCGAGCTAAAATGAAAATGTTAGTATAGACCGATTCATAGTTTGAACCAAGTATGAGTATGTGGTAACCAAGTTATCATGTGAAGATTAAGACAACTGTATTTTACCTACAAAGTATACAAATTATTTAATGAAGACCTAATCCAATCGTTTGAGTCTATAAAGTGAAATATTATCGTTCATTCTCATTTCACCCAGTGATTTGAGAATTTGCAGAGTGATTCATAGGTGATTGAGAAGAGCAATTTGTGCCAAGTCAAGTTTGTGAAGATTCTTACAACATGCCGTCGACAAACATTGTGAGTGACTATTGAAACAAGGTACTACTGAGCTACTCAAATTTATCTTTAGAACCCTAATTTGGAAAAATGGCATCCACTTCATCTGCAACACTTAGGAAGCAAGGGAAAGAAGTTTTAAATGTTCAATTAGTAAGGAGTGATACGTGTAAGCCACCAAAATTCCAAGCTTAACTGGAAAGCATGGTGAAGGGAGATCTCACAGGAGCCCTATCATCGATTCTACTAAAAATCTTGATGATACATGATGTGAGCATATGCTACATGTGCAAAATTGAAGAAATTGGAGATTATGACTTGAGGGAAGCTTATAACAGGTTGTGTGATAACCGAGTGGTTAAGGCGGAGCATCAACACATTGCCAAGAAAGGGTTAGTGCGAGCCCTATATTTCCCTCGCAACTTTAAAGTTGAATGGATTAAGATCATTTTGAGAAGAGTACATGACATGCAATTGTGGTTGGAGAATGGGCTAGTCAGGATCACTAAAGATATGATCCACCGAGTCACTGGATATCCCATTCTTACCATGAAGAAAACAATGAGGTGCCAAAGTAAAGAAATAATCCAAGCTAACACATTGGCAGTATGGAACAAAAGAGGAATGACAATCTCTATGATCACAAATCCAAATATAGATTTTGCAGTAATGATTATAGCTCACAAATTTTATCAGTCAAGCAGGATGGATAGTGTTCCCTGCATTTCAATATATCAAGCATGGAAGATGGTGAAAAAAGAACATACTCATGATCTTGCCGAGCTTTAGTTGACTCAACTTGCTGAGAACCTTACATCAATTAGGAAGGCTAAAAACTCAATGTGTAAGTTCGGTTCCCTGATAGTTTGTCTTTATTTTATGTACAAAACAATTTTCCTACCATAGGAGATGTAGTATGGAGTCATGACCGACTTGTTACTCAATAGGTTAATGAGTTTATTTAGTAGTTAGGTGATAATTTTGATAGTGTAATGGAGAGTTATTTTTTTGAATTCAAGAAGAAGATGAGGAAGATAAGTAGAATTCCTATATCCCTAGTAGAAAAACACTACAATGACATATGTTTTCTAGTGGATACTGACAACACCTATATTCAGGCTGTTATGCCTAGGGTAGCATGGATAATGCTATTTCCTTATGAGGTCAAAGTAGATGAGACATCAATAGTAATAACTGCTTTACTTGCTGAGGAGATTGATAGAAAAACAAAACCTTTTGGAAACTATGAAGAAGCTAAGTCTAAGAATGGGGTTAAAGTATACAACCCTAGAGAGGAAAATAAATAAAATAGTCAAGAAACTTGAGAAGATGCTAGGTGAAGGAGAAGAGGAGGATGCACCTCTTCAAATTACACAAGGTTAGGGTAAAGATCAATTTAGTGAATATGAAGGAAGTGAAGAGGAGGAAACATAAATTCAAAAGAAGGGCAAGGAGATATTGGTTCCCGAGCCCAGTAGAAGGAAGGTACACCAAAAAAATCCTACTCCTCCTCCAACATTAAGACTGAGAACCAGTGAAGCTTCAACTGCCACAACTGTCGAGCCCCAAAGGAGAACACCAACAATGAAAATTGAAGGGGAAGACTTAGGAAAAAGAAAATAAGTGCAAACTAGAGCTGCGTCAAGTCATCCCAAGAAGAAGCTGAGAAGGAAATTAGTACTACAAAAGGATGATGATGATGAAGAAATGACCGACAAAGATGATAATACGAAATTTAAAGTGGCATCACATAGACATCCAACTAGTGTGGATGAAATATGCCAAAATATCAAAAGTAGAGTAGGATTAGCAGGATTCAACTTTATAAAATTTGAGAGACTAAGAAAAGATGCTAAAGAAAAGATTGAAGAAGCTATGTTAGAGATGCTATGCACACTCAAGATGACACCTCTAGAGATAGGGAATTTGATCCCTGATGAACTATTTAGTAAAATTGATCAGAAATGGAAATATGCTATTATGATTGAGAGGTAGATAAGAGAAGGCACTTTAGCTTAGATCATGCTTGAACTAACACCAAAGAAAATAGAGAAGTTCATGGAGAAACATACAAAAAAGTTTATACCCAAGATAAGGGCCTATTCCATTTTGAAACACAATGCTGAAGAAGTTTTCACTCAGAGAAAATGGATGTGGAAGATAATTTTTGGGTTAATAGTTGATAAGAGTCCACAAAAAGGTGAAGGTACATCCAGTTAGATTAAACTGTATAATAAAGAAGGCATTGATGAGGCTTAGAATCTTGAGGAGGAGGAAATACAGAAGGTAGAAGTGAGTGCATCACAAGATGTGATCACTATTGAGGATATCCCCAAGGACACACAAGTAAACATCAATGCCTTGATTGAGGAAGAAATAAAAAGCCAAATTCTTAAGGTGGCAGCCTCAAATCCCTTTCTACCAAGTACCAATCCAATTCTCATACATGAACATGATTATACAAGGATTGAGAGTACATCAACTATTGACATTGAACCTTCAAGCCCCCACATAGTCATAGTTGAGCAGAAAGTCATATAGAGTACCAGTGCCAAGGAACAAGATAAGCCAACAATAACAATAGAAAATGCACATGTTGAGGAAGATAATAAAGGAAAAGGAGAGGAGATTTTAAAAGATCAAGCATATAAGTTTTCCATAGTAATTTTAGGACCTCATGTGGATGAAGAAAAGAATATTGAGGAGACAATAACAAAAGAGCATCCAAAGCCTAAAGAGAAAGAGGCTATCCAATCCTTAGTACATATGCCAAGTGGTAGTACACCAAAGAAGAAAGTTCACAAGAAAAATAAAAAGTCTCCTAGCACACATGTAACATTAGATGAAGTTATAGTGATTCCAAAGTGGGACAATGATAACTTGACCTATGAGAAAATGTAAATATTGGAAGATCTCTTGAAGAATAAGAGAAAGCAAGAGGAACTAAGGAGAGAACATCAGCAAAAGAAGGTACTGCATGAAATAAAAGGTATATTTGTAGAAGATTTTGAATTGGATGATGTGAATGAGACTTAACCTATTCTGGAAAAATTAGTTCATATTGTTAAGAAGGTGAACAATGATGACAGTGAAGCTAATGAAAAGCTCATGCAATGGTTTGAAAGAAAATTTGAGACAAAGGTACTTGAAAGGGTATCAACTAAGATATCAGTCAAATAGGTAGAACTTTCTGACTTAGCGAATAACTTAGAAGAGGTTGTACAGAATGTTCATTCCTTATACAAGAAAATATGCAATGTAGAAACATTCACTAAGGATAATCAAGAATTGATTGATAAACTGCAATTAGACTTGAAGTCTACTGGTCATTCACTGAGCATGGATGCAAATTCCAAATCCATTCATTTCACACGACTACTTCATGCACAAGGAAGATTAGCTGAGTTGATGGCTAATGATGGGAGAATAAGAGACAAACTAATCTCCATAAAAACAATGTTAACACCTCATCTATAGGTTATGTAGAGAGAATTGGCATCAACAAAGGGGTTGATATAGAGAGATCCTCATCTCTCTATTGCTGAGAGTTTGGTTGATATAGCTGCCCAGCTAGAGATCAAGATATAGGTTTTGGAGTCTATAAGATCTAGATGGGATAATGCCTTAACAATGATTATGAAGCTCCACAAACCATTTTTGGACAAGTATTTTGTAACCCCTACGCCCCAATAGCTTCAAGTGACAAAAACAAGGGGGAAATAGTAGATATGTCATGATACAAGGAGGAAATGAGTCATGTACTCATTTATATACAATGATCATCAAAGAAGAGATATAGAATAGAAATGTATGACATACTATTTTGTAATATAAATGTATATTTAGTGTATGCCAAGAGTCATATATATATGGAAAATATTTTGCAGACTGAGTCAAAGTCTTAGGGGGAGTACTCAAAATTACTAAGTACTAGTTTTGGTTATACAATGTAAATGTCATGACAAAGTATTTTTTCTACTAATGTCAAAGGGGGAGATGGTTGATCCCTATGTTATGTTGTCTATTAGTGTCTAACACTTAGTCATTTTCAAGGCAATGTTGGTCGGTCATCACTGTAACTGAGCCATCCTATTAAGGCCGAGTCATGTATAGACTTGTGTAGTTACTGCCGAGCAAGTCAGAGGTCACCAAGTACTTCAATAGTCACCGAGTAGTTTATGCTGAGTTGTATAGAAAATTCAGTGCTGAGCACCAATATATGGAGAATAGTTTTTACCGAGCATCAAAGACTTCATATGCCGAGCAAGCCATTTTTGACATATATGTTTGTAATGGCACAAACACCAAGGTAAACTATTTTGACCGACTTCTATGTGAGATATAATGATTGTTGAGGAAATCAAGGAGTTGATTATGCTTTGTAAACTATTATTATTAATACCTATGCAAGCCATGTAACCTGTCAGAAAAAGGGAATGCTTAAGCAACATAAGCAATGAATCTAGATCGTTGATCTTGATCTAGAAGTTTGATCATATGTTTATATAAGGAGATATCAAAACCCTAAACGTAGTAAGAGAAAGTAACAAAGAAGATCTATTGTATGCAGAGTAGAACAATGTTTTGATTATTAGATGCAAAGATTAGGTAGAGTGACCGTGAAGAGAAGTGAAGGACATAAAAGAGATACATTTTATTTTGGAGATCAAACAAGTATTGGAAAGAGATGATCTATAATCAACATTTATAGTGCAAACTGAAGGATCAGGTACTGATACATTTTAGCAAGTGAATCGGGGTAAATCTCTTGACATAGTGGTCCTAACAGGGCTTTATAAATCTCTTAGCTAAGGCTTACTTAGCTGTAAGTTTTAAATCCTTTAATCAAGGTAGATTGTATAAGTCTGTAAGATCTTAACAAGGAAGACCCCTCATAGGGTAGATCATCTGAAGTGATCAAATATTGTATCCCTAATAGACACACTTTAATACTACAATAGTGAAGATTTATGGATGTCATCCTCACCCCAGTTTCACCTTTCAAGGGTTTATGGGTTACCAAATTTATGTGTTATGTGTTTCATTTGATGGATGAGATTATAATGTTAGTTTCATTTCATTATTAAAATCTCTTTTTATGGTATGCATGTGGAATTATTTCTAAGTATCAAATTTTGTGGATAACTATGCACCCCCCCTCTCAGTATCTCACTTTTCCATATTAAATTTCCAACACCTTGAACCCTGCATATAAAAAGATCCATATGCACCAGCCATATCAACCTTATTCATCTACTAATCCCAAGTCTTTTGGAAGCAATTTGCATGTGCACCATAAAAATTAGAAAACCAAGAATCCACTTATGTATGAAGAGCACCATGTCCAATCTAATCAAAATGTGAATGAAAATAAAAAAGAAATATTAAAGAGACCACAAAGCTCCATAAAGAAAAAAGAAAAATCAAAGAAAATGTGGGTTCCTAAATACCTCATTGAAGAAATGTATTCTAAAGCATCCAAAAGGAAAGAAAAATCAAAGAAAGTGTGAATTCCCAAGTCACTTTTGAAGTACTTACACACGAACGAAAAATCAAAGTTGACATTCAAGATTCCAAAGGATTCCACTCCACATTCTCCCAAATATATTCCATCTTATCCATCCATTTTGGGTCCTTGTGTCTCAAGATCCATATCCTCTCTTACATCAAAGTCTCAAGCTATCTTACCTATTTTTCTTCCATTATTCCACTACCCTTCAAGGTGTGTGTTGATGTTGATCTTGATAATACTTATTATCCTCATATTCATTATTCTTCCATTCCTTTTTTCATGCACACACATAGAAAGAATTATTATCCTCTCATTCATTATCCTTCCATTTACCTTATCCAATCCTTCGCATAAATATTTAGCCACCCTCTACCTTATCCACCATATCACCTTTCCATCACCCTATCAACATATTTGAGCATACAGTGGCCTTGGCCCATCATATCATACCTTTTCAAGGAGTATCCAAAGAGCATGAGGCTTGAGTCCCTGCAAAAGTAAGGAAAAAAAAAAACTTGAAAAAGAAAAAAAGTACCTTGGTGAAAACTTAGCAAATAGGCGCCTTGATAGAAAAAAAAGAAAACATGAAAGAAAAGAAAAGAAAAATAAATTCTTCCTATGGTGAAAACCACTTCTTTTGGTACCTTGGACAAGTACCATGATGAAAACCTGGCAAATAGGCATCATGCATAATTCTTCCTTCTTGCACTCTATACTTGGGGGCAAGTTCTATCCATCATATCCTCCATATTTTTACCATTTATCTCAGTTGCATTTGTATTTTATCTTTCACCTTTGATCTTGACAAGCTTGAGCATATCTGTGAGCTTTAAGTATCTTGACATGTGTTATCCTATCCATCATCCTATTCACTTGTTGTATTCATGCTACCCTATCATGATATTGTTTATCTTGAATCCACCTTCATTATTCCTAGGAAGCCTTGCCATAATCGCAAACCCTTCACTCATAGCCTCCATTATCCTTTTATCATGATTGGGTGATCCTATCCACATTGATCTCTTGATCTTTATCCAAATGAAGAATGAAATCATGAAAAAATATGTTATATAGATTCTCTTGATATGTGCACTCCTTTGGACCATGGTCATGACACTAGGTCATTATTCCATATGCTATCCAACACCACATCATTGGCCTACATTGCGATATTATTTTTCGCTAGTTTAGATAATCTCGAGGAGATGGTCCTATGGGTAACACACTTGCTTCATCCATCATGGCCTATTCATTGTTGAGTCATTAGTTTGCAAATCCATCTTTCATGTCCTATACCTTGCTAGACATTGGGGACAAATCAATGTGATCTTGTCTGAGAACTAGTGATATCTAAAACTCTAAAAAGGTGAAAATTTTCTTGAAATAATCCAAAAAATCTTAAATATTTACAAATCCAAAAAAAATCCAAATATTTAAAAATATAAAAAATCTAAAAATGTTAAAAATCCAAAAACATCCAAAATATTTTAAAAATTCAAAACTCAAAAATACAAAAAAAATCCAAATATTAAAAATAAAATAAAATACAATAAAAATCTTAAAAAAATCATAAAATCATAAAATTTTAAATAAACTCTCAAAAGTTGCATTACCCAACATAGCATTATCATTGTTGAATCAAACTGGTGGCACTAATTCAAACTCAATGAGCTTAGTGAAATAGATGCAAGTTGGCACAAATCATCGCATCAAAATAAAAAAATTGCTACAATTGAACTTCATGATCAATATTATATTTCAAACATCCAAACACCTGAGCTAAAACAATAACATTTGACACATCAAATCTTCAAACAAAAAATCAGATCAAAATCTAAAAAAGATTAAACATAACTAAGGATCAAAATGGATGAAGTTCTACTTGAAATATAGATCTACAACAAAAAGCAAAAATGTGCAAAGTGTTACTAAATTTTTGGAATCATGTCTTTTAGCAAATTGATGAAGTTTTTGACTAGATGAGAAATGATGAAGACATGATATTTTATTGATTTATGCTTGAGTGCTTTCCATGTTGATTCACATAAGTATGCAAGTTCATCTAATGACATGATCATCAAAGAATCATCAAGGATATTTGCATATGAAAGGGATCAATTCTGTGTCAGTTTACTTACAATGTTAACATCCAAGGAAAGAGGTATTCATATCATCATGGTTGAACTAGTGAGGGTTGTACCAATTTCATGTTCCAAAAGCTCAATGATGAAAATACACATCCTTTTCTTAAATAGAGGCAACTAGCTACATCCATATAGATTAATTTTGCATGTTAAAAGTTATGGATTTTCCTTAAGCAAAAGGGGTAGAGTTATCATCATCAAAATACCATATCCAAATACATTAATGTCTATATCAAAATACATCAAGGTACATCATCAAATATCTAGAAATATATATCAACAAATTTCCATCAATATATAATCAAAGTCCTAATCGACATCATCAATGTCTGAAGTATCCATCATAAAAAATCTTACTCAATCTGATCATTAAAAGTACATCAATAATCCTCAAATCAATATATCTCATCAAAAGTCCAAGTCCATCAAAATCCATAATCAAAGTATATCATAAAAAAGGGAACCATTTCCATCAAATGATCAATGCTACATCAAGGAAATCATCAGTAATCAATTATGTTGATCAACTAGGGGCAACCTAATTCTATTCATCACCTATATCTATATTTTCACCTGCACCAACATATGACCCTTTCTCTTCTCCTAATTTTGCATCATGAGGACATCAAATCAATCCTATATCATCAAAACATCTAACTAAGCATATAAAATCAAATATCAATTAGTCAAATCATCCAATTGATCATCTAACGTCAATAAATTTATCCTATCATCCATTTTCTCATCTTGAGCACATCAAATTTCCTAACTCTAGATCTTGAGGAAGGAAAACTGAATCAAATTTTTGTCTCTCTAGATGTTGAGAGCAAAATATCAGCCCATCAACCTATCTATCCTATCAGATTGACATCAATACAACATCAACCAAGTGATTCTGACTGACATCAAATGATACCAAACCATCATGAACCTATCTAGAGCATAGACAACATTTTATCTATCAAATATTTTCTCATCAAATTCTCTCATGATTGGGGCATTTTCAAATTGATTATATCGGGAAAAAAATAAAAAATATCCCAAAATCAACAAAATCATCCAAAAATAATTTTGATTATTTTCTTGAGGGGGCATGGCATCATATCAATCTAAATCAGAGATTCAAATCAAGCAAATCGATTCAATCAAAATCTATTTTAGGATCATTGACCGTGAAAATTTTCAAATCATCAGTGGGGCATCAAAATCAATGAATCATTTCAAATCAGACATCGTATCCAGAATCCATCATCATATCAACCGATGATAACATCAATCAATCATTGAGATCGAATTAGGCATCAAGTAATCAGGACATCAAATATTCTTTGAACCAATGCGCTTCACACATTGCTTCAAAGAGGGGAATTTGTAGACACCTAAAAATTGTCAAGACTAATTCAAGTGAGTAATCAAGGCTAAATCGAAGAATTAATTGTAATCAAGCTAAAATCTAATTTAATTGAAATCAAAACCCAAAATAATTAAATAAATCAAATAAATCATTTAATTATGTAATTAATATAATTAATTGTATAGTTGAGTTAAAATTAAATTTAACCCATTCAAGGGGTACACATGGCTAAAGAAATTAATTAAATTCAATTAATTAATTCCTAATATCTCTCGCCTACCACATGGGAGGGAATTACCTCAACCAATAGGAATTAAGGATTAGACTCACATGGATCAAAGCCACATTGAATCTCAATCACTCATAAGGAGAGAGAATCTTGACCACTCATTTTGTCTCATTGTCCCAAGCTTTGAGGATAAAATATTTAAATTGTCCTCATAATTGAAACCATGGACTTAACTCAAACTCAACCATGATCAAATTAAATCCACCCCCTAAGCTTGCTAAAATATATAAATAGAAGGCATAAATCAGGAGAAAAGGATCCCAATATATCTTTGAATTGCATCATTACTATAGTGAATTTGAGCTAGGAGCATTTTTAGCATAATTGAGCATTGTTTTAAGTAAAATAGGCTTAATTGCATAATCATTTAGCATAATTATCATTTTAGAGCTGCCACTAATGGAGGTTTGCTGAGAGCTTTGCATTAGCATATATAAATAGAGAGTTATAGGATGTTTATTATCATTATTTTCATTAAATAGCTTCCTAATTGTTGTATCTTAGCTTAATTTTATTGAAATAGTGGTAAACTAATCCTATAAAGGTACTTCTCGTACACAATATAACACTTAAAATTAATGAATGAAAAATATACTAGGGGTATGTGAAGCTGAGCCTTAGTGACCGATGGGATAGGATGCAAAGAACTACCAACCTCAATATTACATGAAACACCCTACAAAATTACAAAAAATATATCAAATACATTATTAAATTCAATTTTTAATAGTAAATATCTTAAATGTACTTCAATGTATCTAGATCAAAGTGCATACCATGAAAGGGGTGCCGACATCACGAGGTGTCGAGGTAAGATGATAACGGTCCCTAGAAGGCATAGTGCCATCCCTCCTCTATTAAAAAAAAATACATGTTATGGTTCATATGTGTATATATGTAAAGTTGAATATTGCATTGTAAATTATAAATAAATTCACCTTTGCATGATGATCATCGTTCACGCATATAAGATCAACATATGATGAGATGTCATCATCATTTCCACCATTGTCATCATCATCATATCCACCATGGGTAGCATCAACACCAATAGGATCATTCTAGGGACCCCTACAAATATCCCCACAACTCATGCAAACATGTCTATGTTAGGAACAACCCTCGCCTGGGTAAACTGCTCTAACAAATTGCCTAAAAGGGCACTCAATGAAATAGAGAAAAGTTCACTACTTGATGATGGAAAGGTGTAGGAACAACTGGAGCTAGAAGAGGAAAAAGGGGATCATTATGCACATGATTTATAACTCTATCACTCAATTTGGCCAGTGGCCTATCCCGTGGCATACCTCTACCGACCCCTTGGAATGATCTCATGTCAAAGTAGTTGGGTTTTTTACCCAATTCAAATTCAGCCCATAATTTTTGCAGGAAGTACATGTGCACCTCATGATGAATGTTTGGTGGATGGTCAAATACCATCCACCACCACTCTGAAAATTCTTATCTATGGGTGCTGACACCATCTAATAGATATGTGTGGTTTCTTCTCATTTATTGTCTCACCCATTTTAGGGTTCACAAAATAACATTTCAAATTAGATTTTGTAATTTTTAAGTCATGGACCTCTTTATAAGAGAGTTTGTAAACATATTACACATGCATGGAGTCCCTTAGAGTGTGAAAAATATCCAGCTCACTGTCTAATGTCTATACAAAATCTAAAATTCCTTGCATGGTATTTGCAAGACATAGTAGCTAGGGAGGGAGATGTAGATCATATCTAATGGTACCAATATATCATATAATGGAAACAATATTTCTCCTCATATTTTCTCTCAAATCCTTTGGAGTAGGTGGAGGTGGAGGTGGAGGTGTAGGTGGTCATGGAGCTAGGGTGGAGATGGAGGGGTTGGGGGTGGAGGTGCCTATTGACCTAAGAGCTCATCTATGCTAAAATCATCCATGATTATAATCTCCATTTATATACAAACATGAAAATTTATAATTACTATTTAAATTACATTTTACCTTACAAAGAAAAACTTATAATTAAATTTGTATAACATTTAAAAATATAAATTTAAACAACATTTACAGAGAAAAAGAGAGTGAGAGAGAGAGAGGGGAAGGGAGAGGAGAGAGAAAGAGAGACATAGAGAGAGTAGGGAGAGAGAATAATAGAGAGAGGGGAATGGGATAGGAGAGAGAAAGAGAGAGAGAGGAGGGAAAAATCATGAGAGGGGAAGGGGAGAGAGAGAGAGAATTTAAACATAGCATTGGAAACATATAGAACATAAATTAAATACATCTAAACATCTAAAGTCTAAAATATTTAAACATAGATAAACATAAATTAAATACATCTAAACATATAACTAGATATACATGTATATAGTTCATTTAAACATCTAACCAAGTCTTATTAAGAGGCATTATTTTGAATAATAGGTCCTCTTAAGGGTTATAATGTCATAATATAAGTCCTAGTAAGCAGTCCTACTAAGGGGAAGGGGAGAGAGAGAGAGAGAGAGAGAGAGAGATTGCATTTTTGTTTTCTACCTAGGGTTTTAAGTTTTAACTATTTTTATTTTTCATGTTTTCTATAATATTTTACGAAGTAAATTAAAACTAAAAAATAATTATTTTAAACATAAAATTAATTTTTTTCCACTTAGAAAAACATATTTGGACAATAATTACTATTTAATAATTAAAAATAACAATAAACTAGTTTTTTGAAAAAAATTAAAAATGAAAGAAAATATTAAAAAACAAAGGCACATACCTGGAATGATGAAAAAAATAGCTAAGGGGGTTGGTAGTGAAGCTAAAATCAGGCAACCATCTCTCTAGAAATTGCTAGCCAATTTTCTAACCAATGAAAATGACATGGAAATCAGGTTAAAAAAATAAAAAATACATTTACAAAATGGGGGCTCATTTTGTTAATGTTTCTCGATGCTAAACGGGAACTCAATTCCTTATGGGTGGGTCACCCGAAGCTAAACATGTGCCCATTTTTTTAAGAAACGAGCACCCATTTCTAGTGGCAAATATTTTTGCCCTGCGAACTTTCACAGAATTGGAACCCAACTTTGTGCAGTTACCCCTTTGGTACATCATTACAACTATATTATGGATGAGAAAAAGTTGTATATGCTACATAGACTCTGCAACTTTGTCTCCTTGCATTTTCTAGCCCAAATAATTTTGAATTCATCCTGGTCATGGCGATAGATTTTGGGGACGACTCCTGACCCCCCTCCAGATACGAATAAGAATCTGACCCCTCATCCCACTATTGGGGCACATGGGGTTTATGAGGGAACCTCTTTTGGGGCCAAATATTTGTTAGGGGCCTCAACCTCAAACACTAATCATGATAATACTACAAATGGGTCCCCTAAGATGGATTGGAAGGGAGCCCTAGTGGGATTGAACAATAATATCCTTGACTTTATTCTCCCAGATATTTCTCAAATTAAAGAAGGAACATAAATTTGTCTCCTTGACACATTTAAGGACAATATAGTCTATTCAATGCATTTGTCTTTGGTTGGAATTTTTTTTCTTTCAGACCTACAATCAACATGGTTCATAGGTGGGAAAATGGATGATGGAAAATAAAGGGTAGTGTTAGTATTTCTGCTATGTATGGAGGTTTGTTTCTTTTCAAATTCAATTCTAAGGAGGATCTTATCTATGTCCTCTCTAGAGTGTGGGCATATGGAAAACACTCTCTTTCTTTGGAAAAATGGAAACTAGGGTTTGACACTTCCATGAAACTCAATAGAGTGACTCTTGTCTGGGTCTGAGTGCATGGTCTCTTGTTGGAGTTTTGGTATGAACAAATCTTTCCTTAGGTGGGGAACTCCTTTGGACATTATGTCACTACTGACACACTCACTTTAGCCAAGGAAAGGTTATTTTTTTCTTATTTATGTGTTAATGCATCCAATAATAGCACGAAGATCCCAAAAATGCAACTTTGAAGTCAAAATGGGGTAAATGAACTTAGGATTTAGTGTATGAAAATGTAACCCTTCATTGTCAAAAATATGAAAAACATGGTGATATAATTTCTAACTATAAAGCCCCTACGCTGAAGGAACCTAAAATTAAAGATAAGTGTACACTCCCTTTGCCTGTGATTGGTAGTGCAAAAAATCTCCTGGAACCCAGTAGGGGAAATAAAAATCCAAACTCTGATAAGTTCGAAGACTACCCATTTATTGAAGGTCTATTGGAGATGATGAAATCTCTCAGACATGGTATACAAGAGAATAAGAATAGTGAAATGAGGATGAGGTACCTGGGAACCCCGGAGGAAGGTGAAATCCTATCATGACAAAAGGGGGGTAAGAGCTCGTCCCCCTTTGGAGTCAAGCCCATTTTAGTTATGGAAGAGGAAAACAAGTTTTCTAGCTGTGTATTATCTAGAAGAACTTATCCTAACACTAGCCAACACCCATATGTATCTTGATTTATTGCTAATACGGTTCTATAACATAAAGACATTGGGATGGTTACCCCTAAAAAACATGGAAAAATAAGTGAAGCCTCCAAAAACACCCATCAACACTCTTGTGAGGAAGAGATAATTGGCAAGGTTACTAAATCTATGATTTTAACCCTAGATTTTAAAGCCTCCTCTCATTCTCAACAAGATAAGGAGGATACCAATGAATGGAAGACCCCAAAAAGGAAGACAAGCGCCAATAAACTTGATGTAGAATCAGAAAATAAGGTTGGAAAGCCTTCAAAAATATTGTCAAGGTAAAATATACTACTAGAGATATTGCCAATGGTATGAAATCCATCCTAGATGCAACTCCCCATAATAAAAAAATGAAGTTACTATATTGGAACATTAGGGGGATAAATAGTCCCCAAAAGCAATTTTCTCTTAAAAAATGTATTATAGACCTCAAAGTTGATGTCCTCATGATTCAAGAAGTCAAAATGTATTACTAGGTTTTCTCTTCAGTGGCTAACAAAATTTGGTCAGGGTCCTACTTCTACTATAGTGAAGAAGATGTTGCTTCTGGTGGAGTTTCCACTATGTGGAATCCTAACAAGGTTACTAGTGAAGCCTATGTGTTTTATCATAGCTATCTGGCTGTCACTTTCAAACTGGAAAATTGCATATGGAATATTTTTACCATATATGTGTATGCACCCTAAAATGGTCACCTAGACTTTGGGCCCCCTTTCAGCAATTTATCAAACCCCTAAATCAATATTTTTAAAATTAAATCAATTTCCTTGATCAAATCCTAATTTTATCATTTATTCAATTATTTTCTATGGGCTAACCATTTTATCCTAATGTCTTTATTTATTTAAAATGAAATTCCCTCCCCTTTTATTAAATAAAAAGCCCCCACTTTCCTCTTATCCTAAGTTGCACAAATAAAGCATTATTCTTATTTTATAAAAAGGAGAAAAGGCCTTTTTGTCTCATATGGACACAAAAGTCAACTCTTATTTTCTCATTGGAGGATATTTGTGCACATGGATTTCTCCTCTTTCAAGCCCCACCCTTGATTAAATCTTTTGCCTCTTAATCCCCATGGTCCAATCCTTTTCAATTCCTTTAAAAGGAGAGCTCTCTTCTCATTTTAGGATCCCAATTTTGAATACTAATCTTATGCTACAGGATTTCTTGGAGACTTTGGAGCTTTGGAGATTTTCATGCATTTATCTTCCATTCTTTCTTTCTTAGCTTAAGCTTTCATGGCATCTGGCTTAGTTTCTTTTATGCTCTAGATTAGCTCACATAGCTTAATTAGTAAGGATTGTAATACTTTCATTTTCCTTTCATAGATTAGTTTGCATTGTTCATTCTTAGCATAGTTGCATTGCATTCTCATCTTGATTCTTGAGGATATTGACATTCTTTCCCTTGTCTCTTTGAATCTCCCATTGTATGGTTTACTAGCAAGGTTGCTTGCTTCAATAGCTCTAGCTGAGAGCACTATACACATCCTTGTGACTCCATGCCTAGGGAGATCTAGGTCACTTTCTCAAGGTTTCCCATTCATGGATTCTCTTGGAAGTAATGACTTAGAGAAGTGCACAATCTAGTGTGCCCACCGTGGGGCAAAAGACTCTTGTTTTGTCCTTTTTATGCATTTTCGTCAATTTTTTGTCATCATTTTTGCTTGTTGTTTTAGCTCTCTATTTTTATAACAGATTATCATGCAATAGTTTTCTAGTATTGTGCGATATTTTATTACATACCCGTGTGATACTTTTCTAGTAAAAGTATCATTCGGTTATACAGGACTCTGTCGCACCAGTGTTTTATACTCTATCGCATGTAGGTAGCATGAAGTATCATACAGAGAAAAAGTATCGCACTAGTATATTGAGAAGTATCGTACGATTCTTTCTCTGATAGAACTATCGCACAGGCCTGATAGTGAGTTATTTTGGACATTTCTTTGCAAGATTTGATTTATTTGCTTCGAATTTCTGGTTTGTTGTGGTAGAATAGAGTTTGATTTGTAGATTTTATTTGGTTTTGATGTGCTAACTATTGTGGGGCTAACAAGTTGTGCTTGTAGGTGTCTTCATTGCTTGAAATATTTTCTTAAAAGAACGCATGTCAAAGCTCCAAATGCACAAGGGCTACTAATTATTTTTGTAGGGCTGACCAATGCATAAAAACAAATCAAGTGCTTGTTTATTGCTTTCATTTTAAGTGTGGCATATACTAGTTGCTTCTTTTCATAGGCACTTAATATCTGTTGTAGGAATCTTTTGGTGGTAGGAGAGTATGCTCTTCACCCTTGTGGTGAAATAGAAATCTTGACCCATATTTAGATTTTGAAGGCAAGAGGATAATTGAACCTTTTCTTGGTGTGTTTGGGAGAAATTTTTGAGCTAGGAGAGTATGCTCTACACCATTGAGGTGAACCAGAAATCTTGACACTCAAAGGTTGATCCACTCTTTGTTTAGTTTTAGAATCCTTTAGCGGGCTTGCTCTTGAGCAATCAAGAGGAATGACCCAAGTGGGGACAAGATTTTCGCCAGCTATTCCGACCCACTATAAACTCAAGGCTATCAAGGACACAAAACCTTGGTAGATGTAGTACTTGTCTTTGCTTGATGTGAGGACTTGTGGGATTTTGACCATGAGGAAAATGTTGAGCAATAATGCTTAAGGTACTCTTGTGGCCGCGAGGTCCGTTACTTGCCACAAGGTAAGGAGTCCCTTTGGGGAGCAAGAGGGGTATTACAAATAGAAGCCCTTACTAAGAACCATAGATAGAAGCCACCCTATTTTTCCGCTTAGCTTATTGGTGCAAGGATTGGTCCTAGTGGACTAACCCGAATCACCCTAAGATTACTCACCATCTATGTTCCTTTAGTTGTGTCATTGGCACTTCCACGACAAAGCCAATATCTATTATGGGTAACCACTTTGTGTGAGGCGATGGGGCATCAAGTGTGGGCCAAGTTGTTAATTATTAAGCCTTTGTCTTTTTAGGCTAGTAAGTGCTTGAAGTGTTCTCACTATGATCTACCCATGTAAACGTTCTCAGACATCAAACCTCATGGTAGCATTCATAGGATTTCTTTGCTTTGATATCACAATTGCTTGTCTTGACAAGGTTGCTTTCGCCCTTGTGCAAGTGTTTTATGACATGTTTGATCACCTACTATTTGCAAACTTGTCTGATTACTGCTAGTACTATGTTTGAAATCAAAAAATCCAACCATCAGATTGAAACATTGATCGAATTGCCTTTAAAACTAAAATTTGAACATTCACTGGTCAAGAGTCATATGATCCTGAAATACCATTGCACACTGTACTGAGATTTATCGTGTGATAGTTCATTGCTGAACAATTGTCGCACAGCTTGCCTGGATTTTATTGCATAGGCTACCTGGAAACTGTCGCATTGCTTCATGTGAAATATTTCCTGGCAAGATTGTATCGTTCTGTTAGCCTAGAAACTATCACATAGAGTCTTTTTTGCTATCTGTCTGATTTATGCCAATTTCAGTCTTTCTTTGGATGATCAAAATTTTAGTAGGTCTCTCACCCTGTAGTTGGAAACCTATTTGTACCTTGGGTTCCTGTGTCTTGACCCCTTGAGTTAGTATTCTTTGATTTTACAAAGTAATCTTGCTTGTCATTGATAAGTTAGGAATCATCCTTGTTGAAAAAGTAAACCTTTAGATTCTTTGGTAACACACTTGGAGAGTCTTAGTAGTCTTTTGTCCAATTCACTTCCATATAAATTCAATTTCAATTTCAAATATATTTGGTTAAATCCATCCTCTTGATCCATATGTGTTAGGATACTTATCCTTTTATTATACACCTCTATGGCAGTGTTGGTTTACACCTCTTGCAATTTTCTATCTTACCATCTCTTTTTGGACAATTGAACACTTTTACTATCCTAGTTTGGTATCAACATTTCGTAGGGTCATCTTATCACCAAGGGTATTTTTCTTTCATGTCGGTTACGAAAAGTTACCAAGTCAGTTAAGGAAAATGACCTCAAGTTGTCTTTGATCAGTTACCCTTAGTCCAAACTCGTCAAAAGTGAAAGGGAAAAGAGCCCCTCTTTGATCAATCACCTAAGAGCGAGTCCAAAGCTTGGTTTGACCCAAAGAGCCATCCTAGTGAGTTGAGTACCTCTTTAGCACCTTCTCAATTAGATATGGACATGAGTTACACCATGACTAGAAAGGAGAGAGAAGTAATGGATCAAATTCTTGATGACATTTTCCAAAGACATAGGGATAACATGCTATTTGGTGATGACAATCAACCAGAATCACCCCCTATCAACTCAAGATATTTAGATGCCCATCAAAGAGCTGAAAGACATTATAGGCAAGCTCACCAAGATGCACGGTCACAACACAAAGACCAGAACAATGAATCTTGTGATGCTCATGTGAATGCAACATTTACTAATGACTTGTTCAAACATTTGAGGCTCAATTCTCCACTCAAAACAACCTCAAGGTATGCGAATGAGAGGCTTAAAAGAATTGAATGCAAAAAGAAAGCCTTTTTGGATGAACAAGCTGCTAAAGAGGAAAGGTCTAGAATCCTAGAGGTGGAACAACAAGCCTTGTTAGAATTGAAAAGAAAAGCATTTCAGGAAGAACAAGATAGGCTTTTAGCCCAACAACTCATTGACCAATTCAATAATAGGGGTACCAAAAGTGGAAACAACTCTCCAACATCTAGTCCCTCAAGAACCCTACGAAGAAGAAGGCAGTCAAGAACCCCTTCAAGATCTCCTAGTCCTAGAGGAAGAAGGATTTCACAATGTAGGAGACAAACACCTCCTAGGAACTCGAGACAACCCTCCCAATGAGCTCATCATGGCTCTCAATATGGAGGAAGTAGTGCAAGTTTTGATGGTCAAGACTTTATGAGGATGCAACAAGAACCACTATTTCAACAGTATGTGGAAAAGTATCTAGATCAAAACAAGGATAGGTTCCTAGAGAGCTTGATTAACAAGGGTGCCAGGGTCCCTTACAACTTTGATGTGGATAGAAAAATCAAGAAACAAGGTCCATCCCGAGAAGAGGAGATCAAACAACTCAAGCGTATGATGGAAAAGGTGTTGGCACCTAAAAGTTCCTTTTCACTTGACTCTATTTGTCCCAATCCTTTCGACAGGAGTGTGAGTATGAAGGATTTTCCTAGAAAATTTGAAATCCCCCAATATGACAAGTATGATAGCAAAGGTGACCCACATGATCATGTGCGTCAATTCTACATCATGAGTTTTGAGTTTCACCAAGATGACTCTTATCTTATGAGATTGTTTCTGAGGAGTCTCAAGGGACAAGCCATGGAGTGGTTTACCAACATAACCCCTCCCATCAAAACTTTCAAAGAACTTGTCCACAAATTTGTTCAACATTTTGCATACAACTTGTCAAGATTAGTCACTATGTTAGACTTGTGCAATTTGAAACAAAACCAAGGGGAATCCTTTGTTACCTTCTTAAAAAGATGGAGATGATTGTGCTCTCGCTATTCTAGGACTATTCCTGAGCATGAAAGGATTGATATCATTGTTAGTAATTTGGTGCCCAAAATGTAGTATGAGGTTTGAAAGATGGTCTTTGATTCCTTTGACACTATGGTCAAAACCTCATGTCAAATTGAAGATGTCTTGAAAGAGTAAGGGATTTTGACCAAACATAACAATAACAATGGTCAAAATACTAACAACTCTAATAAGGACAAAGGCAAGAACTCGCACTGGAACAAGAACAAAAAAGTAGTCAACGATGGAGTTGTGGACACTTCTCAACCCAAGGATCAAGGTGTCCTTCATTTGTCTAGTACAGTCCAAGCTATGAAGCTCAACACATCCTCCAACCAACAAGAGCATAAAGAAAAGTATTAGGATAAGCCTAAAAAGGAGAGGAAAAAATTTTCTAAACCTGGTGGCTCATATGAGAATGTTTTCAAAACTCTTATTGCTAATAACGTTGCACAACCTCAAGATCCAGTGAAGCACCATATTCCTGATGTCAAACCTCATTGGTGGGATGAGAAGGGTTTCTGCAAATTCCACAATGGGATTGGACATGACATCGAACATTACTAGAAACTTAAGCATATTATCCAAGACCTTATTGAGAGTAGAAAGCTTAAGGTAGATGGTTTGAACACTAATGTTGATCACAAGGCTTTCAAGGAGCCTTTGCCTAAATATGAGAAGGGGGAAACCTCTAAACCAAAGAATGGCAAGGCCAAAATCAACTATACCTACACAGGTGCAGAAAATGTGGTCAATATGCTTGAAGTGGTGGAGGAAAATGTCAACATGATGAGGGACACAGATCCTTATGGTTATGATGTGGGCTCTCCTCCTATATTTGATGAAGAACTTGTGATTGTGCTTAGAGGTCCTCACTCTCAAAGGTCATCCCAAGCTCTTAACACTGTTACAAGAAGTCAAAGACAAGGTCCTTTAGTTATTAGAGGTCCTAGTTCCAACCAATTTAGCAAACCAAAACTAGTGGCATCCAAGAATGTCACCACCAAGTCAGCAGTCAACCCTGAAATGAGCTATAATCTTGTTGACTAGTTACAAAGAACGCAAGCTCAAATCTCAATCTTTGAACTCTTGGAATTGTCCCCAAGACATAAGTGTTTCCTTAAGGATGCCTTGCGCACGACCAATGTTCCTAGCAACATAGATGTTGACCAATTCCAGAACATGGTTAACCACCTTGCCAGCCCTCATTACCTAATATTCTTAGAAGAAGATGAAAAATCTTTGAGCCATCCACATAATCTTTCCCTTCATATCGAAGTCATGATTCACAAGACCTGTGTTAGGCATGTGTTGATTGATGGGGGTGCTGGGCTCAACATTTGTTCTTTGAGTCTGTTGAAGATATTGGGTTATTCTGAGCAAGTTATTAATACCCATAAGAAAATTACCATTAAAGCCTATGATGAGGTAGAGAGAAGTTCTAAAGGGTTGGCCATCCTTCTTGTTAGGATTGGCCCTATTGAAAAGGACATTTTGTTCCAAATTGTTGATGTTGGTCCTCTAGCATATAATATCCTACTTGGTAGACCGTGGATCCATGATATGCAAGTGATGCCATCCACCTACCACCAATGTGTTAAGTTCCCCTATAATGGAGTAGAAGTCTGTATACTTGGGGATAGCACATTATTTGTAAATGCAATTTTAGCAAGGACTCATGTCCCTCTCAATAGGGAAGCAGGGGATTTTGATGCAACTCTAGCATAGTGCAAGAATAAGTTCAAGTCCATAGACCTTGGTATGGGGGGGTATCAACTTGACTACCTTACTAAATTTCCAGTCTCACCTAGGTCTTATGACAAACCTTCACAAGAGATGCGACCCTCCTCTTCGGCCATGACCTTGTTTGGCACATTTTTGGAGTCCTCAGTTCCTATACAGGATGAAAAAGAAGAGGTGGCTATTAGAAATTGGATTTATAAAGAGGAAAAATACAAGCACAATGAAAATTTCTATGCATCTCCTAAGGCTTATGGGAGAGGATAGACTTTGGTCAAAAATATGGGCTACCCAGGACATGGTCCTCTCAGTCACAGATTAGACGCTAAGGCTGAACCACTCGATGATGCTCTTTTTAGATGCAAGTCTAAGAAGATGGTTGGCCTAGGGTTTGAAATTCATGACAAGAAAACTGCTCCTATCCTTGCTATGATGGATAGTGATGATGAATCAAACTACATACCTAGTTTGACAAATCAATAAGACATGTGTGAAGATTGGGTCCCTTCCACCAATCTCCTTTGGGGAGATTCAGATACTCCAGTTGACCATACAATAGTTTTAGGCCTAGAACAAGAAGAATCAGCTATTGAAGATCCTATTCAGTGCACAACTGGTGCTTGAGAAGGTGTTACCCTTGGTGATATTAAAGCCTCTACCTCAAGGCCCTGAAAATATGCTTGGTGTAAACATCCCTGTTGGGATTCAGATACAGATTCACATGAGTATGAATGGGAATCTCTCTTCGATTCTTCTACAGTTGAAATGGATGTTGATGTTGTCCATACATATGATTCCCAACTTGAGGTAGCTAATGAGTCTAGTGTAGGATTAGAGGATTCAAATCTGCAAGTCGCTTTAATGGATGACTCTTCGCTTGGTAGGATAAATCCTGATTTGGGTACCTTAGAGGGATACTTGACAGATCGTAACTTTGTAATCACCAGAGATGATACCATTCATATCCACAACATTGAACTCATCATTGACCTACCCCTTTCCAATCCCAACCTAATTGATTGGTCTCAATGCTATCAAGAGCCTTAGCTCTTAACTTTCCAAAATGAATATGAGATAGCATGTTACCTAAATGCCCTTGAGCCTGTAGTCTCTTCCACCAGTGAACCAACTACAAGCATGACAAAACTAGATATCAAGTACCTTAGTCACAAAATGAAAAGAAAATAAAAAAAGAATAAGAGTTTTGATGGCGAAAACCACTGTGTGGCGGTGTCAGAACCTAAAAAGGTAAAAATAAAGGATGTATCCAAGGGTGAAAACTTCTCTGAGGTGCCTAAGGATGAGGTACTTGATCATCTCCCAAGTTTCTTTCAAGATAGATCTTCAGTTCTTGTTGAGCCTACACAGCTAGTTAATTTGGGTACAGAAGAGGCTCCAAAAATAGTGCATTTGGCTCAATCTCTATCAACACAGGAAAAAGAAGCATATACCAAGTTCCTACAGAGCAAGAAAATTAATTTTGCTTGGACTTACTCATACATGCTAGGATTGGACACTAATATCATTATGCATCACTTGGCCATAGCTCCAGGTATAAAACCAGTAAAACAAAAATTGAGGAAAATGCATCCTCACATAGCTCTTCTCGTCAAAGCTGAATTAGAAAAAATCCTCAATGCAGGATTTATAAGAGCTATTGATTATGCCAAATGGATATCCAATATTGTACCAGTTTCAAAACATGACAAGTCCATTGGTGTCTGCATAGATTTTAGGGATCTTAATAAAGCACGCCCAAAGGATGATTTTCCACTTCCAAACATAGACATGATAATGGACATGACTGTGGGTTATGAGATCTATTCCTTGATGGATGGTTTTTCTGGGTATAATCAAATCAAGATAGCTCCTGAGGACCAGGAAAAGATTGCATTCACTTGCACATGGGGTACCTATTGCTGGAACATTATGCCATTTGGATTGAAAAATGCAAGAGCTATATACTAAAGAGCTATGACAACTATCTTCCATGACATGATGCATAAGAATATCAAAGATTATGTGGATGAAACCTTGGCAAAATCTAAGAAAAGGGATACACACTTAGGTGATTTGGAAGTAATTCTAGATCACATGGAGTAGTTTCAACTGAGATTAAATCCAAAAAAGTGTGCATTTGGAGTCACCTCTGGAAAAATTCTAGGATTTATCATTTCAGCCAAAGGAATAGAGATGGACCCAGAGAAAGTCCAAGCAATCTTGGATATGCCACCTCCCAAAAACATTAGCCAAATGAGGAGTCTTCAGGGACATCTTCAATCAATAAGGAGGTTCATTTCACAACTGGCCAATAGAGCTCAACCCTTCAATAAGACATTGCACAAAGGGGTTAAATGTGTCTGGAATGAGGATTGTCAAAAAAGCATGGACCAAATCAAGCAGTACTTGGCCAATCCTCCAATCTTAATGCCTCCTATCCCTGGAAAACCACTCATATTGTATGTTTCAGCAACAAAATCTTCCTTGGGGGCATTACTAGCTCAACTTGATGACATTGGAAAAGAAAGAGCTATATATTACATCAGTCATACTCTCATGTCATATGAGGTTAATTACACTAGTATTAAAAAATCTTGCCTTGTGGTGGTGTTTGCTTCCCAAAAGTTGTGACATTACATGCTTGCGCATATAATGCACCTCATTGCAAAGATTGATCCTCTCAAATATTTTCTTGGTAAGGCTACTCTCATAGGTAGACTTGCTAAGTGGATGATGATCTTATCAAAATTTGAC
The DNA here is from genome assembly GCA_027943335.1 of Chamaecyparis obtusa. NCBI lineage: Eukaryota > Viridiplantae > Streptophyta > Pinopsida > Cupressales > Cupressaceae > Chamaecyparis > Chamaecyparis obtusa. The sequence continues at coordinate 1,873,143 of BSBK01003293.1, read as the reverse complement.
ATAGAGTATGTTGAGCATAAAGCTATAAAAGGACAAGCATTGCTGACCAATTGGCTGATTTCCCAATTCAAGACAACATGCCTATTCAAGTTGAATTTCCAGATGAGCACATAATGTACATGACTGCAAGAACATGGAAGATGTTCTTTGATGCCTCTTTCATGCAAAATGGTTCAAGAGCTAGAGTGTTATTTATTTCTCCTCATGGGTACAAAATTCCTAAGTCCTACAAACTACTATTCCCATGTACAAATAACATTGCTGAGTATGAGGCCTTGACAAATGGACTAAAAATGGCAATAGAATGGAGAATCATAGAGCTACATATCTATGGGGATTCACAATTAATAATCAACCAAGTTAATGAAGAATACCAAACAAATGATGAAAAACTGGTACCCTACAAGAAAATGGTTGATTCATTGAGATGATATTTCACCTTTGTTACATTTCAATAAACCCCTAGAGCAGAGAACAAAGTAGCTGATGCTATGGCTACATTGGCTTCACTTCTTCAACTAGAACAACATGAGTCCAAATTTGAATTCCTGGTGGAAGAGCTACATTATCCTATCTATGACTCCCAAGAAAGCCAAGTTGTTTGTACCCTTGTTGGCCAGGAGTCATCCCGATATGGTGCCATTTACTCATACCTCCATGATGGCATTATTCCTAAAACCTTCAACCATTCTGAACAAAGAAACTTAACCTAAAATGCCTCTCACCACACCCTTATCTCTGGTGATTTGTATAGGAGGGGTTTAGATGGGACACTTCTTAGGTGTTTGGAAATGGATGAGTCCAACCAAGCATTAGCTAACATTCACAAGGGCATTTGTGGAAGACATTCCAATGGTCTTGCCATGGCCTGAAGGTTGCTTAGGGTAGGGTGCTATTGGCCTACCATGCAGACAGATGTAATAGTTTTTGCTAAATCATGCGAAAAGTGTCAGAAACATGGTAACCTGATACATGCTCTAGGCAGGGAGCTTATTCTATCTATATCTCATTGGCCATTTCAGCGCTGGGCCTTTGACCTTGTTGGGTAGATTCATCCCAACTCATCAGGTGGACACAAATTTATCATCACTGCTACTGACTACTTTACCAAATGGGTAGAAGCTGTTCCACTTTCTGTTGCCTTGGGCAAGATAGTTTCTCTATTTATTTTGAACCATATCATCTGTCGATATGGAGTGCCTTCTAAAATAATCACTGACAATGGAGGTCAGTTAAAAAAAAAGGACCTTAAACAACTCTACAAGAAGTTCAAGATAAAACAACATTGGTCCTCCATTTACTTCCCGCAAGGAAATGGACAAGCAGAGGCTTCGAATAAAACCATTCTTAAGATTCTCCATAGAACAGTTCACAAGAATGGTAGAGATTGGCATCTACAGATAAATCCAGCTTTATGGGCCTATAGAATGAGTATTCGTACTCCAACTGGGGCTACTCCTTTTGCCCTTACCTATGGTCCTGAAGCAATGTTACATTTAGATGTGGAGATTCCTTCCCTTAGCGTTTCCCTCAAAGGTCTAGTGATAGATGAAGACTACTACACCATGAGACTCCAAGAGCTAGAACTTCTAGATGAGAAGTGTAAAGCATCATTTGACCATATGAGGGTCTACCAAAAGCGTATGTCCAAGGCATTCAACAAGAAGGTTCACCCTAGAGAATTCCAAGTGGGAGATCTTGTCTTACAGGAAAAGCCTAAGAACCAACAACATAGAGAGCAAAAGGGAAAATTCAAACCTAATTGGCTTGGACCATACATCATTACTGCTGCTTTTGGGAAAACTGCTTATTTTTTATCTATTGAAGAGGGAGAACAACTCCCTGATCCTATTAATGTCTTGCACCTGAAGAAGTTCTATCCATGATGCCTGTTCTGTTTGGGGGCATCCTTTGTACATATTTATTGATCTTGAAAAAATTTCAATTTTTTTTTTATAAAGTCCTGAAAAAAATACAAAAAATAAAAAAATTGTAAAAAATTCAAAAAAAATAGAAAAAGTGCCTTGGTAGCAAAAATACAAAAAAATTGAAAAAATAAAAAAATCTGTCAAGTGGTGAAAACCTGGAAATAGGCACTACTTGAGGCCTTTGCACCTTTGTTTCTTAGCATGCATCCTTGACACTTAGCCTTTCTCCATCATGCCTTGAACTTGTTGCCTTGGTTTGGAATTGGTCTTTGTCTTTGTCTAGGGGGCATAATTGTGTTAGCTTTGGTCTCTAGGATGCGGTGGTCTTTAGGACATCTTGCAAATAGTGTTTTTCAACACCACCCCAACTGTGTTTTTCAACACTACCCTAGCGTCAAGTGTTTCTCAACACTTATCAGCTATCTTACCTGCAGTCTAGCATGATATGATATTTTCCACTAGCAGATACGATACTCAAAGTTTGACTCTATGACCTACACACATGCACTTAAACACTCAACTTGCTAAGACTTGTTTGACTTTATTTCTCTGTGTGCTGTCTATGATGATTTTTTTGATGAGTATTCTCTCCCTAATAGTTTTCGATGATGCTGAGCTAGAAGACTAGGGGCATGAGGACATGTTTTATTGCTTTTTTCTACTTGTGGGTATATTTTGTTGGTCCTAACTGTCATTAGCATTTATGCTTGTTCCACTTGACATTAGGGTCTACAAGGTATTATCGTTGACTATTTTTCGCAAGTGCATGCTTATAGTCATCTTGACTTTCTTGTGTCTCGATGCAAGCATAATCTTGCTATACCAAACTTAGGAAATCTCACTGCACTAGTCATCTTGACTTATATGTCTTTGATGCCTAGGTGGGATTCCCACATACCTATATGATATAGATCATATTCAAATTCACATAGTCATACTAGTATGCATTGTATGATCTTGCGACACTACCAATAATGCTTGATGATGAATGTTAGAGTATAATAGCTTTGTGACCTTGCAAGTAAACCACTTTTCATAGTAGCTTGCATTCTTAGGTTCATGATAGTTTAGTTTTGCATCTTGCATATGGAGAGGACTCTCCTTTTCATCTTTCGTGGACTTATCAGTCAACTGCACTCATCTTTTGATTTTTCTCGATCATGTCTTTCACTCCTTATCTTTCACATCACATTCTTTTCCTGTCATCACAAGGGGTTAATATTATCATCATATCTATATCCCAAAGAGATCATTTTCAGAAACATGAGTCTATATCATAACATGAGAACTAAACATACATCTATGAGAGAGATCATACATGAGCATATATAAGCATACATCATACATCATACATTTTGAGCAATATCACAAGACAATAAAATTGAAACATCCATGACAAGTGGGACAAATACACAAGATATATCACAAATCCAGTAAATCTCATATATATATGAATGTCATGATACAAAATACAATGTGGGATCCAAAATCTGGATAATGTCCCAGGATATGTCTCTATACATCTAACACCCTAGACCTAAGTTTGACTCTCCCCATCTTGTGGTGGTGGTGGAGGCGATGCTACTACTTTGTCTGGCACCATGTCAGATCTCCCAACCCTCTCAGAGTAGAGTGGCACTCGCTATGCTGTAGGTACGACCTGTATGTAGAGACCATGATAATATGTAGCCCGTGCTACCTCTCTTCGGATCTCTATAGCATCATCCTATGCTACCCTCTCCCATCGATCTATCTCAGCTCATGCATCTACTAGCTACTGATCTCTCACAAAAATGGTAATCCTGAGCTGCTGCATCTCAGTCTCTAAAACTTGGATCCTAGCTCTGAGATCCTCCCCTCCTCCCCTTGCAGGCTGGTCCTATCCTGTGTCTACCCATCGATGAACTAGTGGGGTCACCGATCTATGTCTCCATGACCATCACTGACCAACCAATCTAGAGCTCTTTGCTCTCCTCCCTCCATCTCCCCCATCATCTCTGTCACTCCTGTCACCACCCTGTGCTGCCGGCTGTGCATCAGGAACTATGAATTGTGGGAATGGATACCTCCACTGCTCTGTCCTATAGGCTGCATCTGCACCTACATCTGCCATGTTTGGGAGATAGTCCCATGGCTCCTTGCGTATCCCTACGGTGTCCTGTACTGCCTACTGGTAGTCCAGCATTGGCATCTATCCCTGTCCCTCCTCATCCTTGACCCAGGCATATGTGGTTGTCTCTATGGGTACCCTCTACTATCACCCAAACTTCCTCCATACCCATGAGATGATGAAGCACTCAACTATCTCAGAGTGCCGACCTACTAGTGGCTGACTACATAGCATGTATTACAGCTCCCGCTCTCGATCACTGCATAGATCATAGGCCCTGTATGGTCTCCACTGAATGATGTGAGCTTGTCCAAAAGCTTCCTATAGTATGTCACATCTGTACTATGGGGTTGTGAAATGAATCCTGTGTACCTATAGATATAGGGGCATCTCCGCTCCCTAGGTTGCACATGTGGATGCACAATGATGATGTGCTCCTATGCCCATACCTGTGATAAAATCGCACCACATGCCCATGTCCTTCTCTCCCTATAGACGATCTCATGGAGCTCATGGTACATGTCTACTAGGATGGCTGGGCCCCATGCCATCCATTGAGGGTGTGCTATCAAGTCTGCAACTAATCTACCCCAGCCCAATGGGAACCCTCTCTGGCTCATGTCTGTAATCAGTGCCTATGCTACTATAGAGCACACTATGCATGGAACTGGAAAATCTTGACCAAACTCCTCCATAAGCTGATCCCAACTAAGGTGTCTATCAATAATAGTAACATCCTAGAACATGTCCTGGATGGCCTGTCATCCCTCGGTCGGATCTTGATCATAGTATACCTGTGTCACCAAAAAATCATGTCAGTTTCTATCATATGGAAATTTTACATCTATGAACATCTATAAACATGATTATACTCACTGGATCTTTGTGGCTAGGCACTCGAAGGATTTGATAGACATCCTCCAAGGTAATCGTGGCCTCTCCAGTTGACAAGTGAAAGGTATTATGCTCACTATGCCATCTCTTGGCCAAGGCTGTCAGCAATCCATAGTTCACCCATATATGGGGCATCTGCAGCAAGTACTCAAAACCCATATCCCCCAAGTCTGCTTTTCCCAGATCATCAAGATCTCAGACACAGCGTAACCCGGTCACTCGGCGCTCTGATAATCAGTGCTTAGAAAGCCTCCTGCAAGCCATAACCCCACACCAGATGTTAGAACATATCATGATGGATGTATAAAATCAGTACAAAGACTCTTAAACATAAAAATTGTCTAGACCCATGTCATATTGCTCAAAATTTAACACGTCATATTTTTCCCACTAGTGTGATACTATCTTTTGATAAAGTATCGCGCAATACTTTCTTTAATAGAAGTGTGATACTCTTTTGCTCTATGATAGTTCGCATAGGATCACATGACATTTTGTCTGGTATCGTGTGATACTGGATTGGATACTTGGGTGATAATTTGTGGACCCATGAACTATCGCACGATAAACAGTATCAAGGAGTGTGATACTTTAAAAATATCGTACGAACTTTCACATGGTTAACATTTGAAATATTTAAAAAAAAATTAAAAACATGTGTTTAAATGCAATAAATGCTCAAAATAACTCAAAAGGTGAGTTTTTCTAAAAACTTACCGGGGCACCATACTGAGGAGGCCGGTTGTGCAACCAACCATGCTCGAATCAATGTGTGTGGACTAAAACCGCTGATTGCTGAGCCATAATCTCTCTCTGACCTCTAAAAATTCTCAAATCACAATAAGACAAATGATTTTGAGAATGACCTTTTTACCCCTTATATAGCATTTTGACTTTTTGACCAATTTTCAAAACATCTCAGAATTTTATGAAAATTGCACCCCTAGCTATTTTTGATGTCTTGGACCCATTTTCAAGATCAAAATTGAAATCTAAGTTCATCTTGATAGTCAAAATTGCATTTTAAAATTTCTCCTTCTGCGCAGTTGGTTGACCTTTTGAGGCCTGATCCTCCGATCTTCGCTAGGGCATCTTCATTTCTTCATCTCCATCTCTTTCAACCTTCTAGTATTTCATTCATCTTCATTCACTTCATCTCTCTAATGTTTGACTTCATCTTATCCTATATCTTTCTCAGTCAAACCTAGTCAAATTGGGGCATGTCTTCACTGCTTGATGGTTATCCTATCATCTTTCATCTTTGATTATGATTTCTAGTGATTTGATCAGATTTATCAATTTACTATTTCTCCTCTACTTGATTTTGATTTTGATTCTGAGGGGGCAGTACCTATCAAACTTTAAACCTTGATTCAACTTTATCAATCAAACCTTGAGATTCTTATCTCTTATTTGAAACTTGACAATCACCTATTTAGATGTATGTTGGTCTTGTCTTTCAGCTTATCTTTATCAGCTTACCTTTGTCTTGATATGTTCCCATCCGTCAAACACATGTCTAGATTATTTTGTGATCCCAAATTGATCTCACATTTCAATTCTATTCTTTGACCACATGTGATCCCAAATCAATCTCACATTAGTCAAAGAGGGGCAAATGTATGCACCCTAAAATGGTCGCCTAGACTTTGGGCCCCCATTCAGTAATTTATCAAACCCCTAAATCAATATTTTTTAAATTAAATCAATTTCCTTGATCAAATCCTAATTTTATCATTTATTCGATTATTTTCTATGGGCTAACCATTTTATCCTAAAATCTTTATTTATTTAAAAGGAAATTCCCTCCCCTTTTATTAAATAAAAAGCCCCCACTTTCTTCTTATCCTAAGTTGCACAAATAAAATATTATTCTTATTTTATAAAAAGGAGAAAAGACCTTTTTGTCTCATATGGACACAAAAGTCAACTCTTATTTTCTCATTGAAGGATATTTGTGCACATGGATTGCTCCTCTTTCAAGCCCCACCCTTGATTAAATCTTTTGCCTCTTAATCCCCATGGTCCATTCCTTTTCAATTCTTTTAAAATGAGAGCTCTCTTCTCATTTTAGGATCCCAATTTTGAATACTAATCTTATGCTATAGGATTTTTTGGAGACTTTGGAGCTTTGGAGATCTTCATGAATTTAGCTTTCATTCTTGCATTCTTAGCTTAAGCTTTCATGACATCTAGCTTAGTTTCTTTTATGCTCTAGATTAGCTCACATAGCTTAATTAGTAAGGCTTGTAATACTTTCATTTTCCTTTCATAGATTAGTTTGCATTGTTCATTCTTAGCATAGTTGCATTGCATTCTCATCTTGATTCTTGAGGATATTAGCATTCTTGCCCTTGTCTCTTTGAATCTCCCATTGTGCGGTTTACTAGCAAGGTTGCATGCTTCAATAGCTCTAGCTGAGAGCACTATACACATCCTTGTGAATCCATGCCTAGGGAGCTCTAGGTCACTTTATCAATGTTTCCCATTTATGGATTCTCTTGAAAGTAATGACTTAGAGAAGTGCACAATCTAGTGTGTACAATATGCACTGAACTCTTGTGGAGGAAGAAAAATTCCATGGGAATAATTTCTTTCTCTAATTTTGGCTGATAAAAATGACCTGCATATGATTTATGGAGACTTCAATTCCCCTCTGTTCCCATCTAAAAATATAGGTGGTTTAGTGGAATATAGTGACAACATGAATGACCTTTTTGAATTCATTAACAAATCCGGTCTTCTTGATTTGGTCTTAAAGGTAACCCTTTTACTTGGTCCAATAATAGGAAGGGTAATCATTTAATTCTAGTTAGGTTGGCTAGAGTTCTTGTTTCAGTCAGGTGGTATTTGGGTTGTAATGATCCTCTTACTTCCCTCTCGATAAATATGTTTGACCAAAATTCCATCCTCCTTTAATGGATAAATAAACCATTCTCTATCCCCCACCCATTCCTATCTAAAATCATGTGGACAACTCACCCAGAGTTTCTAGATTGCATTATACACTGGTGAATTTCCCCAATCCAAGTATCTGCCATATAATGAATATCCCACAAACTTGACCTCATCAAAAGAGAAGTCAAAGGATGGTCAAAATCTACTTTTGGGGATATCTTCAAATAGAAAAAGGTGATCGAGAACAAATTGGTTTTCTTTCAAAAATTGATGGATAATCGTTGTTGGATACAATTGTCTAAAGGAGATTGTTGGATTAATTGTGTGTTGTCTTTGATGTCACACAAATGTCATATCACTTATCATGCTTAGTCAGTCAGCAAAGTAGTTCCTAGTGTTTACCGAGCTCATTCGGTTAGCTAAGCGATTCTCAATGTTAATCGAGCTCAGTCGGTTAGCGAGGCAATTTTCTGTGTTTACCGAGATCTCTCGGTCTTCAAAAGATGTTGCAGAATTTGTAGTGGTAATGGAGTTCACTCGATCACCAAAGGAAATCATTTTAGGATTAGTGTTTATCGAGCAAGGTCGACCCAGTAAAGAATTTTGTTAGTTTGAGGAATAAAGTTTGTTTATTCAAGCCGACTGTTGTAATGAGTGTTAATGTTTGTAATGATTATTAGTGCCGACTTGACAATGTGAATGGAAAATCTAAATGGTATATATAGAAGGTCAAGTTGTGAATTAAAAAAGTGTGCAAGTGAAAAAGAAGGAAAGTGTGAGCGAATTTTGAAGGATGGTTAGATATCCTTGAGGAGTAGCAGAGATATATTTGATCAGGAATGATCTAGTGAAGTAGAACATAGATCTATAATCAGCAAATCAGTTTTATCATTATTTAGGTCATTTCATTGTTACTTTCTCACCATTGTAGCAGTGATTTCAAAATCTCTTAACAGAGTTGGTTTAACAGCCATTTTGTAAATCCTCTAACAAGGTGACAGTTCTATTGAATTATTTCTAAGACCTCTTACAAGGCCACTCCTAACAAGGTGATTAAATCCTCTAACAAGGTCACACCTAACAGTGTGTTTTGTAACCTTTAACCGGGTTGGCTCCTAATAGGTCTCACTTCAGAAGAGTGAAAAATAGTAACTAGTTACATTGGTGGTTTTTCCCATATTGGGTTTCCATGTTAAATCTGGTGTCTCTTGTGTTCATGTTATTTTCTTTATGCATGCATGTTAATCACTGATGAATACTTAAGAACAGTTATAATTAATACTCACTGCAATAACCAAGTTTTTAGCATTTCTCTGTATGTTTACCGAGTGATAGCAATAAATAAATTAATAAGACATCTAAGGGATTTGTGGTAATATTTTTGTGGTTAACTAATTCACCGCCCCCCCCCCCTCTCAGTTACTCCATCTATATTTCCAACAAATTGTAACTAGTCTCAAGCGATGCATGAAGAAGAAGAAATATGGAGGAAAAAGTGGAAGGATAATCTGAGTAAAGAAGAAATATATTGTTAAAAAATATCTAGGATTCAATGGTTGAAGGAAGGAGATTAAAATAGTGATTTCTTCCATAGCATGGATAGCATGCATAAAAAGAGGAACACCATCAATTTCCTTCTAAATGAACACAATCAATAGGTTACTGATGAAGTGAAGATTGGGGAAATGACTGCTAATTACTTTATAAAAGTCTATGAGGACCATGGGGGTGACCATTCTAATATGCTTGAGATAGAATATTAGTCCACCTTCCTACTCCTATTAGTAAGAATGATAATAAGAAACTGTTGGCTCCAATATCTTAAGAGGAAGTTAAGGCTACAACATTTTCTATGGGGACATACAATATCCTATGGCCAGATGGTTTTCCTCATTTTTTTAGTAGTTCTAGGATATTTTCATCTATGATGTGACTATGGTGACTAGAGACTTCTTTAGAATTAGAAAACTACTGAAAAAGATAAATAAAACATACATTTCTCTAGTCCCCAAAATCTTAGAGTTGAAGTGTATGCCATATTTTAGGCCCATAAGCCTGTACAACACAATATATGAGATCTTCTCAAAAGTCCTGGTCAATAGGTTGTGTGTACTAATAAAGTACCTTCATAGGGTTAGTTTGACAATAATTAAACAAAATAAACTAAATTACCACAGTTAGTGAGCTATTTAATGCAAATAAAGCCAATAAGCACTTTATGGATCTCTAATTAGGAATGCTAATGCAAATCTCTCAACAATCTTCCATTAGTGAGAGTCCTAAGATGATAAAATGATAAATATTAACACAATTAAATCCTATTTCAAAGAAACTATGCTCAATTATACCTAAAATTGCCTTTCTAGCTTAAATTCTCAATAGGTTTGATGCAATTCTCAGATGTGTGGATCCATTCTCTTGGTTTTTGCCTTTCTTTTATGAATTTTTTCAAGCATAGGGGGTGGAATTGAGTTAATAATGATTGAGTTTGAGTTAAGTCCATGGTTTCAACTTTAAGGACAATTTAAATGGTTTGTCCTCAAAGCTTGTGACAAAGAGACAAAATGAGTGGTCAAGATTCTCTCACCTTATGAGTGATTGAGATTCAATCTTGTGTGAGCCCAATCCTTAATTCCTATTGGTTGAGGTATTTTCATCCCATGTGGTGGACGAGGAAAAATAATAATTAATTAATTGAATTGAATTGATTTGTTTAGCCATGTGTACCCCTTAAATGGGTTGATTTGATTTTTAATTGAACTATACAATTAATTAGATTACTTGCATAATTAATTGATTTATTTAATTTAATTGATTTAATTGGCTTTTGATTTTCAATTATTATTGGATTTTAGCTTGATTTTTCATTTGATTTGATCTTGACCAATTTTAAGTGATTACAAATTCTCCTCTTTGAATCGATGTACGAAGCACATTGGTTCAAATATTGTCTGATGTCCTAATGCAAATTCCCTGATTTTGATGATTAATTTTGATACTAATGATAGATGCAAATTCTTGATAAAGTCTTGATTTATTAATGTTCTCGATGATCATTTCGATGATAGATTTCTGATGTGATGGCCGATTTGACTTGATTTGTTGTTTTTGATGCCCCACTGATAAATACAAATTTTTTTATGTTGAAATATTGTATCCTTGGTTTGATTATGTCGATGATATAACTGATGATCCAATGTATGCCCCCTCGGAAATGAAATGAAATTTGATTGTGGTGAATGTAATCACCTAAGGCTCTATTTGGCCTTGTTCGAGAATAATACCTTAATTATGTTAATTCAATCTTTGATTGTTGACATAATTCTTAAAATTCAATAAAATCAATTCAATCCTCAAATCAAGCATTTATCATCAAGGTGTCAAGCAAAAATCAAGTTGATTAACTCTAGGCTCAATTAATTAATTCAATCCCACCAAATGCATGGCTAGAGTAATTAATTAAAAGAAAATGATAAATCCCACTTAATTCAACAAACACAACAAACACACTTCAATCATTAAGAGGCTCTCACATGGATCAAGGATCAAGCATGGATGCATCTTAACCACTCTTCATGGATGCATCCTAACCATCCCTTTCCTCCAATTTTCTATAAAAGAGAAAGTTCAAATGCTCATTCTCCCTTCCTAATGCTTGAATTTTTAGTTTTCTAACTCCTTGCTTGTGATAATTGTTTTCATGCTTTCATGTTTTCATTTCATATGCTCTAGTTAATTAGAAAACATCTCAAATTGGGATTATAGTAAAAATTCATGATCTAAATGGCTAATTGTGAGGTATTTTCTAAATTTAGCTTAGTTCTTGCATATTTCATTTGAATCTCTCATTTTAGTATCATATTGTCACTGTTTAGGGTTAAATCTGAGAGCTACTAACACCCTTTTCATACTTGTGCTAACTAGAGAGTAATAGGATGATTTCATTTATTGATTTCCTTAATTTGCATGCTTAATTCTTCTAACAAATGATGCAATGTCCTATTGAAGTGTTGTGTTACAAGTCCATAACTCACACATGCATTTTTGGCACCCACCATGGGGCCAAGCCCCAGATTTCCTATTTTTCAAGCTTTTTTTACTAATTTTTGCCATGTCTTTTTTCACCAGGGATCGCATTCGGGAAGAATAGCCGCACCCAAGATTTCCTAGATTGCATTCGGGATTCCTAGATTGCATCTAAAAAATGTATCACATCTAGTAAATTTCAGGGTCGCATCTTGTGATCTAGGTCGCATATGGATAATGGGGTCGTATTTAGGAAATAGGATCGCATCTGGTAGATTTTAGGATCGCATCTGGGAGATTTTCTTGAATTATTGAGTTTTCTAACCCCTAACAAGTTGGATTGTTGATCTCTGTGGTTTTTAGCATCTTAACTGTTGTTTGTAGGATGAAAGACAGAGACCCAAATGCTTAAACTACTAACAATTGCTTGTATTTTGCCTTCAAGATAAACTAGACTTCATGCTTTTGTTTCTAAGCACTTAAATGCAATTGAATTTCATCTTGTAAATCAATTAGAGGAATATGCTCTTTTCCCCTTGAGAGAAAATCAAAAACTCAAAAATTGAATTACATTTTGAGGTTAAATTGGGAAATGAATGCTAACACTTGCATAATATGTCTTAGATTTGTAAATTGAGCTAGGAGATTATGCTCTTCTCCTTCAAGGAGAATAAAAAATCCAGATCTTAAATTTGCATATCTACTTTCTTTAAAGAATTATCTTTTGAAGGCTTATAAAATTTGGATTTCTAACAAGCTAATGAGTGAATGTTGGGTTTGTGATTGATCTAAACAGCTTAGCAAGTGGTTCATAGGTCGGTTGTCCAAGAAAAAAATCAAACAAAGATTACTAATGCTTGTCTTGTAGGTTGCCTAAGAAGAGAGAAATTAAAAACTTCATGCTTGTTTTTCTAGGAATTTAATACAATTTGAGGTCAAGTTGTAAACTAATCAAAGGATTATGCTCTTTTCCTCTAGAGGGAAAATCAGAAACTCAAAAGTTAGCTTATAATTTGGGGTCAAATTGGAGTAATTGGATTTAATTTGCATGATGTGTTTGGGATCTTTGATATGAGTTAGGAGATTATGCTCTTCTCCTTCAAGGAGAATCAGAAATCTAGAGCTCATTATCACTTATCCAATTTCTTTATTGTACACCTTTAGAGGGCCTGCCGGTTGAGGAAAAAATCTCTCGGGAATGACCCAAGTGGGGACAAGTCTTAAGTTGACTCTTCCACCCCACTATAAAATTTGACATTTCCTTGAGGCTAAATCCTTGGAAGACATGAGCTATCTTGTCTTGGGAGATTGATGATCAATCCCAATGACAAACTTGGATTTCATGTAGAGTGGAGCCGCTTAAATATCACTTGTGAGACTACAAACTTTCAAGTTCCTATAGGGCTTATGGTCTAAATCCTTCTTGCGGTAATATGGGAGATGGTTGTGAACGGATGCCTTCATTAAAAACCTTATGTTAGATGCTACCTAGATCACCCTTGAAAGGTTGTTATCACTTGTGTGAGGCAAATAGTAATTGCCCCAAGACATTCACCATATCGAGCCCTCATTGATGCTAACACTCGGCTAATATGGCCTCCAATATCCATTGCATATTATTGGACTGTGATATTATGAGGAGTCTTTGAGTGTGTTCCTAAGTCAGTGAACAAGTGGTTTCAATCTCTACTTAGCATAAGGTAGGATAGGTGTGTCTGATTAAAATGATTGCTTGGTGTGTTCTAAGTACAAATTCAAATAATTCACCCCAAATGAAAAAACATAGAGCATTTACAAGCACTTACAAAAACTTGAAAGTCACTGGAATCTGACAGATATGATCCATTTTCCAAAAATTCACTGAAAAAACAAACTTCCTAACAACAAAAGATCGCATCCCAAGTTCCCAGATCACATCCCATGTTCTGGATCGCATATGTTCAAATATGGATCACATCTGGTAACTACACCATTTCCTGGATCACATTTGGTAACCACTACATTTCCTGAGTCACATCCCGTATTTCTAGGATCGCATCTGGGGTCTTAAAACTTTGCCAGTCACCTGTAAAAGATGGCATCTGGGACAAAGATCATTTTTGTACTTTCTAGAACCAAAATTTTTGCATTTTCAGATACCCATTTGGCCCAATAGTAAGATCATGTTGTCAAAACACATCCACCTGATAATATGAAAGAGCTATTTTTGAGAAGTCTTGTCACCTTGCATGGTCCAAATCTGCATTGTCCAATTGTGTAGTCAGTTTATCCTATCAGTTACAATCAAGTTCTCAGCTCATAAAAAGGGCACTTTGACACCCTTTGATGCTGAAACTTTCACATTCTCAGACCCACTTACCTTTTTGGTTCCCAACTCATAAACATGGCACTTTGACAGCCTTTGACGTTGGATCCATAAGATAATTTAAAACCCACTCTTGCATCCTTGGATTCACAATCAGACATTGCAAACATATAGACCCACTTTCAATACAAGATGCTCATTAATCCCTTAATAAAGTTTTCATGGTTAATACAAGACACAAATCTTACCATTTTGGAACAAACCCATTTGCAAATGAAGTACAATTACCAAGTACCACACATATTTGGAACAACACCAAGTACCACACATACAGTGACACCCAAAATAATAAACATGAATAATTAGGAAGATTTCCATTGGGATGAAAGAGAATATGAACAAGAAGAACAAAACAATCAAGAAGAAGCTCAACAACAAGAAGTGCCTTATGATTATGATGATGATGAAGACCCCACTGAAAAAGAATACCAAAGAGCTATAAGCAGAAAATGATTCCATAAAATCCTTGAAAGAAATTTGGAAGAAAACAAGGATTACTTCCTAGAACTCGCCTCTCAAGGAGTAAAACTACCAATGGACTATGATGTCAACCAACTTAAATAGAAAGAGGATCTTAGTCCTATATCCATTTTAACAAGACAATTGCTTGCTTTGCAAAATGAAATCAAAGAGATCATGAAAGAGAAGGACAAACCAACAAAGCAATATTCCTTGGAGCACATATGTCCTTTCCCTTTTGACAAGGGGCTAAAAATGATTCCATTTCCCAAAAATATCACAATTCCAAAATATGACAAATACATGGGAGATTCCAACCCTCAAGATCATGTGAGAGAGTTTTTCACCACTAGTATGGAGTTCATGCATGAGAAAACATATCTAATGAGATTATTTCCATGAATTTTAGGTGGACAAGCTATGGATTGGTTCAAAAAGTTACCTATAGGAATCAAGACATTTGATGAAATAGTGCAAAAATTCATTCAACAATACTCCTACAACATCCAACACATAGTCACAATGTTGGATCTATGCAATACCAAGCATAAAACAAGAGAATCATTCTTAAGTTACCTAAAACGATGGAGAAGGATATTTGCATGATATGCTAGGCAGATACCTGAAAACAAAAAAATGGACATCTTTATTAACAACTTGGTTCCTGAAATGAATTTTCCAATACAATTAAAAGGACCACCAAGTTTTGATAAAATGATAGATAGTGCCATCAAGATTGAGGAAGTCTTGATTAAGAAGGGTGACATCACTATCAACAAGGAAAACAAAGACAAGTACTATCCCACCAAAAATAAGTACAAATATGGAAACAAGAACAAACATGTGGTTAATGATGGAGTGGTTGATACTCCTAATCCAAAACCTAAACCAGATGTTTTCAATCTTACGATGAGGCTTCAAACGAACAAGAATCTAAATCCTACTGTGACACCAATGGCAAGCAAGACCTTCAATAAACCTCCTATTCAAATAGAGCCTTGGATGGAAAGACCTAAAAGGATATTTACACCATTGGGAGATACTTTGGAAGTGGTCTTAAAATAACTATTGGACAACAAAATCATTACGATTCCTAATTCCAAACCCTGGGAACTAGAAGTAAAACCCAAGTGGTGGAACAATAATGATTATTGTGATTTCCATCGTAATAAAGGACATAAAACCAACAACTCTACAAAGTTAAGACATTTTATTCAAGACCTAATTGAAGAAGGAAAAGTCATGGTAGATGGACATCACACAAACAATGACCATAAGGCATTTCAAACTCCATTACCTAGCTATGAAAAAGGAGAGTCTTCCAAGAGTAACAAAATTAACTACACATACACTGATAATGACAATGTAATTCATATGGTGGAACTGTGCAATTACACCATCAATATGATCACTCTAAAAGGAATCAAAAGAAAAACTAAATCTTCTAATGCAATAACATGAAGTCAAGCTAAGCTCACTCTCAAAGGAGCTTCTACATCTAACACACCAACTATGACTACAAAAATATCTAAGCAAGCGGTATTACCTCCAAATTTTAATCTTGTGGATCAGTTACAAAAGAAACCCACTCAAATATCTATCCTAGAGTTGTTGAAAATCTCCCCTAGTCATAGGGAAATTCTTGATCAAGCCCTACTTAGCCCTAATGTACTGAAAGATCTAGATGTGGATAGATTCCAAGCTATGGTTGGTCACTTGAATTCCCCACATTACTTATCTTTTTCTGAAGAGGATGATAAATCTTTGAACCAACCACATAAACAACCTCTACATTTAGAAGTACTCATTCATAAAAACTATGTCAAACGTGTCTTGATAGATGGAGGCACTAGTTTAAACATCTGCACATACAACTTGATGAAACAATTGGGATTCTCAGAACATGCAATTGATCCTAGAAGAAAGATAACCATCAAGGCCTATGATGAAGAAGAGAGATCTTCTAAAGGATTGGTTGTCTTACCTATCAGAGTGGGACCAGTGGAGCAAGACGTCCTATGTCAAGTTATTGATTTACCACTCACATACAATATTATTCTTGGAAGGCCATGGATACACTCAATGCAAGCTGTGCCTTCTACTTACCATCAATGCTTGAAATTTCCTCATAATGGAGTAGAGGTTACCATTCCAGCAGATACAACATACACTTGCAACAATCTCAAACAAATAAAAAGCATGGTTCCTCACAACAAAGAAAGCTCTAATAAGGTGGAGACATCCAAAGAAATGGTTTTGAAAAGCTTTTCTAAAAAGATCAACATCCAAGAGACAAGCATGTGTGAATACAAGATAGATCCCGCAATATATTTGACGGATCTTCCCATATCTCCTAGAACACAAGGAAAACCTTCATCAACATTTACAACATCCAATGGTAGTGCTCTAACTATACATGAAGGAACCAGAATGGTCAAAGAAAAAGTATCCCTTGAAGAAGAAAATGAAGAAAAGGCTATCTTACAATGGCTTTATAAAGAACCTGAAGAAGATGGAAATGTCAAACACGTTGAGATAGCTCAAAAAAAATATGGAAAGGGATATGAAATCATGAAACAAATGTGATACAAAGGAAAAGGACCCTTGGGAAAAAACAAACAAGGACTTGTGGAACCTCTACATATGGATTTCAAAAATCTAAAGACAAGACTGGATTAGGCTTTAGGGAAGCAAGATTTCATCCTATAGTAGAAAGGGGCCCTCTATTTGATACATCAGGGGAATCAAATGATGAAGAAGAGGTAGAAGGAAAACCTATTTCCTATGAAAGGTTGTTGCTCTTACAAGGAGACCCATTATTAGAAATTGGTACCAATCTTAGATAAGAACCAGAGAAAGAACATGCAGAAGAACTTGAAGAAGAATAAGAACAAGGGCTTCCTATTTTTGACACACCTCATTTTGATGAGGAACCAGAAATGACAACTCCACAAGAACCATTGCAAGAAGAGGAGAATCGTGCTAATGAAGAAGATGAAGTACCCATGGCTATTGCCCACTTCTTGGGGGTTTTAGATTATAGTCAGGTAGACTCACATGAATATGAATGGGATGTCCTTTTTGATGCTACCTATAATACCCCAAAAATGGGCTATAGGACCATTGACCTCCTACATCGACAAATCGATCAAAATCGACACAAAAGTCCTAACCAAAGGCACATTTGCGCATCAAATCATCGAAACCCTAATTGATTTAATCTTAATTCTGCATCAAGGAATATTTCCTAAATATTCCTAATTTATCCTAATTATCTTTAATTGAATATTATTTGGCGATAAATGATATTATTTTATTTATTCTAAATTTGTTAATTGAATATGATAAATATTTAATTAATTAGGTTTTATTCTGCCACTTGATTATTTAATTAGATTTAATTCTATTTATTCCTAATTAATATTATTTAATTTTGACAATAAATAAAAAATCCTAAGAATAATTGATTAAATTCTTATTTAATTAATTAAATCCAGTTGTCAAATTTAATGATATAGTTTTGGAATAAAGTTTGATTAAATAATTGATTAACCCATAAATCAGTTGTTTTAATTCAAAAATCAGTTAAGTTGAGAATAATTCATTTGAATTATTTAATTAATTCATAATTATTCATGCACATTCAGAAAAGTAGTTAAACTTTAAATCAGTAAATCAATTCAATTTGTTATCTTTTTGAACTCAACATCTATTTCGAGTTAAAAAGTGATCTAAACTTCTAATTTGAGTTAAAAAGTTGATTTTGCATGATTTTGTGAGTTAAAAAATTCTAATTTCTTGATAACTCAACAATCAATCTGAGTTAATCAGGGAGAGATTTTTGGCTTTCCATGAGCTTTCAAAAATCTTGGATTTCTATATAAGCAAGGCTCAGCCCTTCACAAAGGATCTTCTTCAATCTTCTTCAATCTTCAAATACTTCAACTTGGAGAATCAAGCTTTTGTGAATAGGCGATTGTGAGATTTTTGCAGTTTCATTCATTGTTTTCAATCCATTTTTCATAGCATAGCATATAATTGTTAGATTAGATTTTCATTCATATTAATTTAGATCAAGTTTCGTATCAATTTTTTCATCTTATTGCATAGAAAATCCAAAAAGATAGATTAATTTGAATTCATTTTCATCCATATTCCATTACTTTCATCATTTTAAATCCTTTGTTTAGGTATTGCATTGTCACTGGTCTTGGTCATAATCTGAGAATATCAAACTCATACCTACTAGAAGGCATTAAATCGCTTGGTTAGCTCTATTATTTTTATATACAGATTTCTTGATTTGCTAACCTCTAATGTTTTACTAAAGTGTTGTGTCTACAGCTAGGTAAAAAATTCACACACACATTTTTGGCACCCACCATGGGGCCTTGCAACATGTTTCCTTTCTGAATCTTCAATTTTCTATTTCCTCAAAAATATGATTTTTAGTTTTTTGTCAGTACAATTTCGTATGACATTCCACAGAGTGTCGTATCAGGACCCCCTGTCTATCGTACGAAAGATGACAATTTGAAGTATCATGCTAGTTGTATGTGCATTGTTGTATAAGATTTGAATTGTCACCTGCATACTAACCCACTGTCATATCATTTCTGGATTGTCGTACGGGAAGTAGCGTATTATCGTACGAGTTTTAGTACCAGAATTTCAATTTGTCTAAGAATTTCAAATAGTCTTTAAGATTTTGATTTATAATTTTTGCTGATGGCTAACCCTAATGATTGATACTTGCTATTTTTGATCACTTTGCTCATGTGAAAGCTCAACAAAATAAAAAATAAGGTAAAATCTACTAAGCGCATTGCGTGGGATATGAGGTATTTCAGTGCACCCCTATAACACTTCAATTTTGGGAAATAAAATAAACCTCTCATGTGTTTATCTTGAGTGTCTCTTGCTTTCATAAATCACACGTTCATTTTGGATCTAAAAAGAACATAGATTTTCTTTCTTGCATATCTGTTTCACATAGTAATTAGGCCCTATGAACACTATTTGTGGAGTTCTTGAGAGAGTGAGCTTCATTCAATTTTTTTGCATGCGAAGCTCTTCTCGAAGATAGATCCCCTTGTAGGTAGGAAGGATTTGTTAACATATCATGGTCTTACTTGGTTTAATCTTCTTCTTTGATGGTGTGTTCTCTCTTGGTCCCACTTAGAGAGCTCGATAGTCATTTTTATTAACATACGAACCTTGGTGAGGTGGTTTCAATTTTAGTGTGTCAATCAATCTATTTGCTGTGTTTGGGTGAGGTGAAGAGGCTAGAGGATTATGCTCTGTTCCCTTTTTGGGTAGCATCAGAAACTCAGATCCTTGAATTTGAACTAAGTCCCCATGTGGTCCTTTTTTTGTGAGTCACCTTATTAGAGAGGGTTAACCACAGTGGACATTCTTTTTATTGGGTAAACCATGTGGACAACACCTCAAGCGGTAATAGCCATTTTTACCATGGTAGAAGCAGTCACTTTAAATGTCCTTGTGAAAGAAATCTCCACATGTGTAGTCTCTTGTTAGGCTGTCAGATCTCCTCAGCAGCTCCCAATTGATTAAATTCTTGGACTGTGTCAAAACTCCGGTGCACCTGGATTGGAGTTCACCCTCTTGAGATTGCAAAAGATGCAGAGTTGACCATTACTACAAACCCTAGTGCAACCAACTTTTTATTTTCTAGGACTATGTGTGTGATTGCAAAACACTTGAGAACATACATAAGTAGAATTCTTAGGGAATAGAATCATAAGTCACTATTCTTGTTCATGTGAAAGGTTGCTTTGTCCCTTGCTCATTGTTTGAAGATGATTGCTTGCTCCCTTGATTACTGTCTTGTGTGTTTGATATCTAATTTGTCATTTAAAAATGAACAAACTCAGCCATCGAAATCAACCAAAAAATCTAAACAACTTGCAAAATATGAACAAAAATCCTTTTCTGGTGTCATTTGTCTTCCTAGAAATTCAAAAGTCGTAATTGTTTTTAAACTGTCATATTAGAACCCCCAAAAAGTCATACGGGAAGTCCTCTATTATTGTACGAGTGCTGTCAAAAAGCCAAAGAAAAATTCAATTCTGGATTCAAGTGTCGTATCAGACCCCATCCTGACTCGTATGAGCCTGGAGAAATTCGTACGAGTTAGGTCAAACTTGTCAGAAAGCCTTCAAATTTGTCAAAAATTTAAGCATTATAGTCAACTACCAAATTTTGTCAAAGAATTCATTGTGTCAGGAACAGAGCAGAAAACTAGAAAAATCCAATTCATTTTCCTAGAGTGGTCTCTTGAGTTTGATTCAAACTTTTGATTTATCGATTTGGATCCCATTTCATCTTGTGTCAAAACCTTGTCAAAATCATTTTTTAATTCAATCCTCAAACCAGATAAGTATTGTGAGCTCGTGTCTACTATCTTTTGGGCATCTACCCATACATCCAGGACACAATATCCTACACTTACATCCAATCAAACCAATTCAATCTTGACAAGGTTGCATCATTTGATTTTTCCCAAGCCAGATCTTTCATCAGTCATCTTAATCTTACTCTTCTGATTCACTTAAGGTTAATGGTGGAAACTAGAGCTTCCTCACACAAGAAACCTAGAGAAGAACCAAAATTCTCACCTTTGTCTTCTTACATTGTTCAATCCATTAATCAACCTTACAATACAACCCGTTACGAAGAAGATGCTTTAGGTAATCTACATCTGAAGAAAGGTTTTTCTAATCCTCCTCAATCAACTCACGGAGGTAATCAATCAACTCCACATCAAACTATCCCTAGTAGTCCTCACAACACCACAATGTCTGAAGGAGGAGCAAACAAAGGCTCCCAAGGTCATAATCATTGTGGAGATCCAGAACCAACACTGCTTGAAATTGAGTGATATAGGAATGATGATGACTTTCAAAGAATGATGAAACACTTCTTGCAAGAAGAGAAAGCAACTTATTTCTTACAATTAGCTCAACAAGGAGCCAAAATTCCTCCGAACTTTAATGTCGAAGATATCATCACACAAGAGGAAGAAACTCCCATCATAGCCATGATGAAACAGATGCATGCCATGCAAGTTAAGCTCAACAAGCTGGAAAAAGAGAAATAAATAAAAGAATTCTCTATGGAGGCTCTATGCCCATTCCCATTTGATAAAAACTTGTACATGCCACCATTCCCAAAAAGAGTGGAGATACCAAAGTATGAAAAATATGATGGAAACTCTGACCCCTAAGATCATGTCAGAGAATTTTGTACTCAATCCATGGAGTTTATGCATGAACCAACCTACTTGATGTGTCTTTTCCCATGATCTTTGGGAGGAGAAACCATTCATTGGTTCTCTAAGATGCCTCCAACAATCAAAACCTTTGAGGAGCTAATCAAACTATTCTACCAACAATACTCCTACAATATTCAACATTCGGTCACTATGATCGACATCTGCAATCTAAAGAAAAACTCGGGAGAGCCCTTCTTGACCTTCCTCAAATGATGGAGGAAGAAGTTTTCACTCTATGCTCGACCTATTTTAGAAACTAAAAAACTTGAGATCTTCATCAACAATCTAATTCTGGAACTCAATTATCATTTGCAGATGCAAAATCACACTTCTTTTGAGAAAATGGTAGAAAATGCCATAAAGATTGAAAATGTGCTTTCTCTTAAGGGAGATATATCACTTAATAAAGATAGAAAACAAGAATCGAGTTCTAGTTCCAAAAACAAAGATAAAGTCAAATTATAGAACAAGAACAAAAATGTTGTAACAGATGGTGTTGTCGATCACATCAATACTCCATCGAAGGCACCAGCATTCAATCTCACCATTGGCACTCAAGCCATAAAAGCTTATGAACAAAAGGCATCTAAATCTTCTAAAAAGTCTAATGACTATAAACCATGGGTTTCAAAACCAAAGCGCGAGTTCACTCCTTTGGGTGAGTCCTTAGAATCTACCATGAAAACACTATTGGCAAACAAAATCATCACGTTGCCTGAGATAAAACCATATGATCCTAAAGTCAAACCTAAGTGGTGGAAAGAGATCAATTTCTGTGACTTCCATCGAAACAAGGGTCATAAAACCAATAAATGCATGTGTATGAAACATCTAATTCAAGAGAAAATTGATAATGGAGAAATTGTAATTGACAACCATAAAACCAACAATGATCATACAACATTCATGGAACCATTTTCAAAGCATACTCAAGGAGATTAATCTTCTAAGCCTAACATGGGTGCTAAAGTGAATTATGCCTACTCTGAAAATAATTATGTCATAAACATGGTTGAACCATGCCGATCTAAACATTTCAATGTCATCGCCATTGTAAGAAAAGATAGAGATAATCAATCAACAAATGCAGTAACTCGATCACAAGCTCAGGTGCATCTACAAGGACAAAACTTGGGTTCATCAAATGCCCCTAAGGTGCCTTTTAATATTATATCTACTTCTAAACATAGGGCTTCCTTGTAATCATCAAATCCTAAAGAGACCAAGCCCACATCATATAGTATTGTCCAACAACTCCAGCATACCAACGCAAAAATATCCATGTTTGAGTTGCTTCAGATATCTCCTTCTCATAGGGCTATTTTGGATAAAGCTTTACTCGGTTCCAATGTTCCCAAAAATCTTGATCTAGATAGATTTCAGACTATGGTTGGTCATCTAACATCACCCCAGTATATCTACTTTTCAGAGGAAGATGCCAATTCACTGAGTCATCCGCATAACTAACCCTTGCACATTGAAGTCTTAATCCAAAACCGTCGTGTCAAACGTGTGTTGATAGATGGAGGTGCTGGTCTAAACATCTGTTCTTACAAATTGGTCACATAATTGGGATTATTAGAAGATGCTATTGATCCTAAAAAGAAGATAACCATAAAATCATATGATGAGCAAGAGAGATCTTCCAAGGGAACAATTGTACTACCTATCAGAATAGGACCAGTTATCAGAGACATCACCTGTCAAGTTATGGATCTTCCATTGGCCTACAACATTCTTTTAGGGAGAGCTTGGAGACATGAAATGCTAGCTATTCCATCAACATACCATCAATGTGTGAAATTTCCTTATGATGGAGTAGAGGTAACAATTCCAGCTGACATATCTACATCTTGCAAAGCCTTGAAAGAAAGTGCTAACAAACTTGTTCCAGATAATAGAGAATCTTCCACCAAGCAAACGGACATTGCATCTACATCCAAGATGGAAGACATTGCCAAAGAAGTAAAAATAAAGGACACAAGCATGAGAGAATATACTATGTAACCAGTCCTATCTCTCACATCTCTCCCAGTCTCGCCTAAATCTTATGGGCAACCTTTAAAACAAACAAAAAAAGAATCTAAAGAACCTCAAGCTATCTACAATGGAAGTTTTCTCACAGAGGAAGTGTCCAAGAAAGAGTTTGAAGAGGAAGAAGCTGTGCTTGCATGGCTATACAAAGATGAATCTCAATTAGTTCAAAAATGTGACTCCAAGTCAAACAAGATTCCTTCAAAGTCATATGGACCAGGTCAAAAACTCATGTCTAAAATGGGATACACAGGAAAATGACCTTTAGGAACAAGAGGAAAATGTCTTATATCACCCATTGCACACTATGGCCAGACAAAAAAAGATACTACACATCTAGGTTATCAGAAGAAATCCTTCCATCTCAGTGGAAACTCTCCTCATGCGATAGAACATATAGAACGATAAGTGAATAAAATTGAAGAGGGAGAAGTACAACAATTAGACAGTGATGATTCAGACACCACTAATCTTATTCCTTATGAATATTTACCTAAAAACATACTAGATCTTCTTAAGGATGAAGAGAAACCTAAAGAGAATATCAACGTAGTAGATACACAAGAATCTACTACTAAACAAGAAGAAGGTAAACCTCTCACAGTAGCTAAACATTTGGGATACAATAGTGATTCTGAGATAGACTCCCATGAATATGAATTTTTCTTAGAATCTAAAGGCAATCCTGCTTGGGGGATTCATCCTGACTTTACACATGTTCTTTGATTTCCCAGAGGTCTAGATGAGGAATCAGAGGATGAATCAAATGACTAGGAATGGGGAGTTATTCCAGAAGAAGATGAGCTTATTACTAAAAAACAAATTGATTTCATTCACCAATATTCACCTAAATCTGACGTGAGTCTAGAGTGAAATAATGAACTTAACAAGTTTGACCCACCTACTACTGGAGCTACTACTGAAGTGGAATCCAATAATGATGTTGAAATGATTTGTGAACTGAACATTTTGAGTAGTAATATCACCTTTGAATTCAAGAGTCAATTTATGACCAATGATGACAACACCATATGCGTGAACACCATTTTCTAATCCTCCCCTACATTGACTATCCAACATCCAGAGCTTAATGACCAAAAATCTACTGATCCAAACCAAGATATCCATACCTTTCAAATTGACTACGCTCTTTCCTACTACCTCAATGCAGTGGAACCTATGACAACTTCCATCGGTGAACCTAGCATTAGCATGACAAAGTTCGATGTCAAATAACTTAGTCAGAAAAACAAAAGAAAAAAGAAAAAGAGTTCCGAGGGTGAAAACCACTGTGTGGCAGTCTCAGAACCTAAAATAGTAAAAAAAAAAGACGTATCCAAAGTTGAAAACCTCTTTGAGGTGCCTAAGGATGAGATATTTGATGTCCTTCCAAGTCATTTAGTGAACAGATCTCTGGTACTGATAGAACCCACTCATTCTATCAACTTGGGTACAACAGAGGAACCGCAATTGATTCATGTAGCTCAGTCCCTATCAGAGGAAGAGAAACAAGCATTCATTACTTTCTTGACAAAAAAGAAAATCAACTTCACATGGAAGTATTCAGATATGTCAGGATTAGATCCAAATTTGATAATGCATCATCTTTCTATAGCTCTAGGAGTCAAACCTGTTAAATAGAAATTGTGAAAGATGGATCCACATGTTGCACTCCTAGTCAAAGCTGAGCTAGAAAAGTTACTAAAAACTAGATTTATCTGAGTCATAGATTATGCAGAGTGGATCTCAAATATAGTTCCAATTTCAAAACCAGATAAATCTATCATTCTATGCACAAACTTTAGATATATAAACAAAGCATGCCCTAAGGATGACTTTCCACTACCAAACATCGATATGATAGTGGACATGACTGTGGGCTTTGCAATGTATTCTTTAATGGATGGTTTCTCTAGATACAACCAAATCAATATTGCTCTATAGGATCAAGAGAAAACAACTTTACATGTGCATGGAGTATCTTCTATTGGAATGTCATGCCATTTGGTCTTAAGAATGCTGGTGCTACTTATCAATAAGCTATGACATCTATCTTTCATGATATGATGTATCAAACTATTGAAGACTATGTTGATGACACCTTAGCTAAATCAATGATAAGATCTAAACATCTGAGTGATTTGAGAAAAATACTAGATAGAATGGAGAAGTTTAGTCTCAGACTGAACCCTAAAAAGTGTGCTTTTGGTGTCACTTCTGGAAAGATCCTAGGCTATATTGTTTCAAAGAAAGGCATTGAAGTAGATCCTTCAAAATCAAGGCTATCATGGAGATGCAACCTCTTAAAAATATCAGTCAAATGAGAACCTTACAAGGAAGGGTACAATCAATCAGATGTTTCATATCTCATTTAGCAGACATATCACAACCTTTCACAAAGACATTACATAGAGGTGTCACTTTTGCATGGAACGAGGAATGTGAAAAGAACTTTGACCACATCAAGCAATATTTGGAAAATCCTCCTATTTTTATGCCTCCAATTTAAGGGAAGCCATTGATTCTATATGTCTCCACCATAGATACATCATTGGGGGCATTACTAGCACAACATGCTGACAACAAGAAAGAGAGAGCTATCTACTACATTAGCAGAACATTGGGAGCTTATGAGAAGAACTATTCCACGATTGAGAAAGCTTGTCTAGCTATGATATTTGCATCACAGAAACTGAGACACTACATGTTATCTCATCCAATGTAATTGATATCTAAGATAGATCCATTGAAATACTTATTGAGCAAAGCTTCCCTCATAAGTAGATTGGCTAAATGGGTAATGCTATTGAGTGAATTTGACATAGAATATGTTGAAAGGAAAGCTATCAAGGGCCAAGTCATTGCAAATCAGTTGGCTGAAGCACCAATGTTTGAAGATACACCATTATAGATGGAATTTCTTGATTCATCCATCATGCACATATCTTCTAGGACTTGGCATCTTTTCTTGGATGGATCTTACAACATAATGGATCTGGAGCAGGCATATTGTTCATAACACCACAAGGTTACTCCATACCTAAAGTATTCAGAATAAAATTTCCTTGCACAAACAATATTTATGAATATCAATCTCTACTTAATGGAATGAAGATAGCAATTGAGTGGTGGGTGATAGAGTTACAGATTCATGGAGACTCATAGCTAGTCATACACCAAGTCAATGATGTATACTAGACAAAATATGAGAAACTAGTTCCATACAAACACATGGTTGATGAACTTAAGAAGTATTTCATCTCAGTCACTTTTGAGCAAATTCCTAGAACAGAGAACAAGGCTACTGACGCTATGACAATGCTATCATCTCTATTACAGCAACCCGAACATGAGCTACATTATGAGTTCCTGGTGTAAGCACTATCATTTCCTACATATGATTCCCTCGAAACTCGCATGATCTACACTATTGTTGGTCATGATTCTTCTAGATACAAATACCTTTTCTCCTACCTTCAAGACCAAATCATCATTGATACCTTCAAACACCATGAGAAATGATACCTTATCCGAAATGCATCCTAGTATGTGATCATTGGTAATGATCTGTACAAACAGAGTCTAGATGGTACACTTCTTAGGTGTTTATAACGTGAAGAGTCTCAACAAGAATTAAAGGAAGTCCACAATGGTATATGTGGATCACATTCCAAAAGTTTAACACTAGCTCGAAAACTTATTAGGGCTAGGTACTATTGGCTTGAAATGGAAAAAGAGGCTATCAAATATGCTAAGAACTGTCAAAAGTGCCAAGTACATGGTAACTTAATTCATGCACCAGGGAGAGATCTTATTCCCTTTACTACATAATGGCCTTTCCAACAATGGGCGTTTGATCTTATAGGAGCTATATATCCACATTCCTCCAATGGACATACTCATATCATCACAACTACAAACTATTTTACAAAATGGGTAGATGCAGTCCCTTTGACTCAAGCAACTGGAAAATAAATTTCAATGTTCATTCTGAACCACATCATATGTCAGTATGGGATTCCACATTCTATAGTCATAGATAATGGTGGCCAATTCAAGAATAAGGACTTAGATTCCTTGTGTGCTAAATTCAAGATTACACAACATTGGTTGTCCATATACTATCCTCAAGGAAATGGGCAAGCAGAAGCATCAAACAAAAATCTGTTGAAGATCCTACATCACACAGTTAACAAGATAGGAAGAGACTGACATCTCATGATTAATCTAGCTCTTTGGGCCTACAAAACAAGTATCAGAATGCCCACTGGGGCTACTCCTTTTTCTTTTGTTTATGGGTCTGAAGTGGTACTACCTATTGAGGTTGAAATCCCATCACTAAGAATCAGAATGCATGGTCTAATAACCGATGATGATTACAGAGTGTCTAAGTTGCAAGAACTTGAACTACTAAATGAGCACCGACAAGTTGCATATGATCATCTTAGAGTATATCAGAAGAGAATGTCTAGAGGCTACAACAAGAAAGTCAAACACAGAGAATTCTAGGTTGGTGATCTAGTCTTGAGAGAAAATCTTAAAAATCAATCACATAGAGAATGCAAGGGGAAGTTTGAACCCTACTGGCTGGGTCCCTTTGTTATCACTTGTACTTTTGGCTCTGGATCCTATCAACTCTCAACGACTGAAGGAGAACAGCTTTGAGAACCAATCAATGTTCTCCATCTAAATAAATTCTATGCCTAAGATATTCAGTCTATGGTAAAATGTCTTGAAAAAATCATAAAATTCAAAAAATACAAACAAAAAATTGAAAAAATGAGAAATAGAAAAAAAGAAGAAAAAGAAAAAGTGCCTTGGTGAAAACTTGAAAATAGGTGCCTTGGTAGAAAAAATAGAATCTCTCTCGAGATGGTGAAAACTTGGCAAACGAGCACCACTTGTATCAAAAAGCTCCATCTATCAACGCAATCTTGGTCTTTCCCAGCTTTCAGTCCTGCTTTAGTTTGTACATATCTCTTGGTTTGCTTTCGCATCCTATTTTCAATAAAGTCAGTCTGAGCACCATCCAAAAAAAAGTGTCGGTATCCTATCAATGTTCCAATATTGGGGAAAATCAATGTCATATCCTAAGACCCTCAGTATCTTCTGATGAGTCATTTCCAGTCAAGGTCTTTCCAAAGCTATGTCTAAGTCAGTTAGTTAGTCTCCTCACTAGGAAAGGATTTTGCATCTTACAACAACACGAACAACAAACATCAATGAAACTGAAAACAATCTCTACGACATGCTTTAATCTTCTTTGTATGCTTACTGATTCACATTGAGATTTATGCATATTGTGTCTCCTTGAGCTCCTCGATGATGTCCTTCATAGGATTTATAGAGTGATGACTAGGGGCATAATCTTTTATTTGTTTTCTTCTTTGAGTGAAAATCTAACAACTTTGGATAGTCTAGATTGAATTGGTGTCCACTTTAAGTGCCTCCATCATGTATTGGATGGCCATGTGTACCTTGACCATTGATACCTAGACGCTTCAAGGAAGTTTGATCTAACTTTGTCTTTTTGAATGAGTTCTTAATCCTACTGTGAAATGAGCTACTACTCAAGGACGTGAATGATAAAGGGTCACAATGGGTAGTTCACATTGGAAACAAAATGAATTCTATAACTGCTTGGTTTGTTTGTCTGCAAGGCATATTCAGGTCATCACAATGTTTATGTTATGATGCTTATACAAATTTCTATATCAAAATGGAAATGATATTCAAGTCATCCTAGCTTTTGTGCCTTGATGCTTATATCTCAATTCAACATAATAAAACAAAAATCAATATTCATATTTTCATGGTTGCCTAACTAGTGAACATTGTATTGATTTATCTGGTTACTTGATAAAATATTTAGTGATGAAAATGACCGAAACATGATCAGTGACTAAGTCCTAGGTCCTAGGTGCATTTCATTTTGCATTATTCACTTTGCATGATTATCTTTATCTCACACGTCCAAAATCAGCTTGATGCTAAATGATTCTCCAAAACTATGCTAAACATGAAACAAGGGCTGAGCTTTGTATGAAGGTTCCGTAAAACTAAACCAACAAGCAGTCACTATCTTGGGTTACACATCCATTTTGAAAAATGATTGAGAACTTGTCTTCATCAATACCTGCAAAACAATATCATGTGTATCGCTGCATTTACATTACATATCATACGCATTCCATACATCCATTTGCATACATACATGTGCATCCATAAAAAACATACATTTACATTCATTCATCTATCATCTATCATTGCATTGCATAATCATACATTTGAAAGCAAACATTGCATTGCATAATCCATACATTCTACACTAATCAAATCATTTCATACTGTTGGTGTCCAAAATGACGCTTATGCTCTAATAAGCTGCCAATGTACCTTGAGACTAATATTAGGAATGGTTAGTTCCAAGTGTGGGAGCTCTGCAAGGCAATTGGACCAACTATAGGGACTTAATATGCCCTCTTCTGCTTCTGGCTCTTCAAAACCAAGGCGGGTGCACCTAACCTAGTATAAAATATACTTCATACACCAAGAACTAGGTTTGAATAATAGATAATAGGATAGTAAGAAAGTACTAAGTGTTAACCACACACTCATTGACTCTCCATTACTATGGGGTGGAACCTTACACAACTGAATACTGAAAACTTAAGAATGGTTCTTAATTTCATGTGCTTGAATCATAACAACCTCAATCAGGATATGTCAACAAAGAAATACTTATCTAGGCTAGTGCCTCATCCATTGGGCAAGGTTTCTTAGACAGACTACACACACAGACCAGAATATATTTGAGATTCAAAGCCATAAACACATTTACAATCTCCTTTACTACTTACAAAGTATCCTTACATAGAAAAAAGATAAATCTATGTCCCATCTAGAGCACAATTTCATCTAATCTTGGATTAGAACTCAAGAATGAGGGCATATACATAAACTGGTTATGCAATGAACTAGAAAGTTCAAAATTTATCTATGTTGACACAAAGGAGAGACAAGAATCAATTACCTGCATTAAGTATGAAGAATCCTCAAGTGTATACAATCCATCCAAAGGAACCTTGCTTGCAAACTACAGCTTAGACCTACAACTTTCTTTCAATTGTCAAAAAAAATAAAAATCAAGACAAGTCATTACAATTCAGATTAGGCAGAAGACACACAACCAGAAAAGTTTGAAAACCCAACTCCCAAAAATAAAAAATGATCACAAAAATCCCTTTATACTAGGGTTACAATCCAAGCATAATGATCATTTCCATCTCCAAATTCAAATCCACCTAACCCCATCGAGGAGTTAACACAAACAAGACAGGGATCAAGCCGCAACATGCAAGCTCAAACAGTCTAATGCATTTAAATCGACAAGACATCCCAGGTAGCAAAATTAGATAGGATGACTGCATAGATCCTCCTCATCATTATCACAACTACCACCGAGCTACCACACTCATTGCATACAGCCAAACTACCAGAAGACCCTGCAAAACAAAGGTTGTCACATGATCGCATAGCCAAAAATTAGGCTATGCGAACATGTGACACACCACCAAGATTCATCACCAGGTACAAAATCATCATGCCACCGATTAGCAGGACCCTCGAGCCAGATCGCAACACCTACCACCATCAAACTAGCAAGAAATCTACCAAAAAAGCATTAAAACCAGTACTTTTTGCCTCAAAAACCCTCTACAAGTTTGAATCTAAGTTCCAATGGTCACCCCCAAAGGTTTAAAACACAGCTGTAGATCTCATCTTTTCCTAGCAAATCGGGCGATCATCATTTAATCTCACAACAGTCACGGGCCCCTTGAAAAGTCATCGGTCTAGTCAGTAGCACAAGCACCGTGGACCCACTCAACTTCGCAACAGCGACACCAGCAGTGGTTGCATGATCACATAGCCAAAAACTAGGCTATGCGAACACACGACAAGCCTCCATGTCAATACCATGTCATCACTCCCCACCAATGCAAAATGCGCACCTCCACAACAAAAGAAAATGGGCCCACTAATAGGCCTCGTCACCACCTCAGACCAATCGAAAGATGCCACATCACCACCTGCCACCGGGCCTCAGTAAGGAAGAACCTTGTTGCATGGTCGCAAGCTGTTAAAATGGCCCTTGCGATCATGCGACAAGCCCATAAGACCACCACCTCTCCACCAACAGCCCCATAAGACATACATCAACCGGTCGCATGGTCACATGTCAGAAATTTCTAACATGCGATCATGCGACAACCAATAAGAACATGTGCCCCTGCCTCCCTTCTGACACTGGGCCCACATCTCTACCTTGCATTCAATAGAACCTTGCCACCTCAACATTATCTGATAGCAGGCCCTTTGCAAACAAACCCGTCGGCATCCAATCGGATGGTGGGCGCATGATCGCAAGGGGAAAGAATATTCCTTGCGATCACACGCTAACCGTAGATTGAAATCACTATCACAAGCCCCACTGACATATTTGACTCATCACCACATGGACCAATTGGAAATGAGGACCTCAGCACTATCTGACACGCAGACCCACCTGGACCCACGACATGCCCACATAGGAAAATCAGACAGCTATTGCAAAAGTGTAAGGGATAAACACCGTGCATCTTTACCATGCAAACTTACACTGACCACTGATCTTGTCTGAACTTTAACCAAATCGGGCAATGGGAAGAACTGGGACCTACATGGACAGGTGGCAAGCTGTCGCATGATCGCATGTCAGAAAAGTCTGACATGCGGCCATGTGACAACCAATCACTTTGAAACCTTTGAAGACTCGGGCCCACCATCCAGTCAGACTTGCGTAGTTAGAGAATTCCAACAAAGAGGGTAGAAGTGCGGGGTCAAAAACACAGGGTTTTCAAAGGAAAGGATCCAAAACACACAAGGTTTTTGACATCAAAGATAAGTGCACAAAAGATGGAAGGCACAAGGTTGAAAACAATGAGGGTTTTCACATAGACCGAAAACATCATGGATTTTCAAAAATACAGTGGGTTTTCGACACTGTGGTAGATTTTGAAAATATTTCCTGTAGACCTTGAAACTCGAATAACTTTATGGATTTTGCGATTTAGCACGTGCAAATTGGACTGGAGCAAGGTGACACAATAAACTACTAGGGGATAAGGGCACACATCATGAAACACTATGGACTTTCATCACACATAAAACTATGACTACAGGTCGAGCAGGACAACTTAACAAAGCTTGCAGAGAAAAGGCCATTTTCATAAGATTTTTGCACAAACATGAAAATGGACTAACAATGGCTCATACTAGGGGATGCATGTCTCTTGCACGCATGGCAAGGATTTAGAATCACTGGGAGAGTAGACCAACTCAAAAAATCTGACTCAAAAACATGGAGCAGACAAAAACAAGGGAACCTAAACTACTATTCATGGAAGAGATACTTCAAGAGAAGTAAAACTTTAAGAATTGTCCATGAATAGGAAATTCCAAAGTATGACCAATTAAATCCTTCAAGATATATGAATCTGTTCCCCACTTTCCCTCAATAAGATAAGGGCCCAACCAAATAGGATCAAACTTTCCATACCTTCCCTTATCTTCCAACCTTGCATTCCACATCAGGACCAGATCATCAATTTCAAAACTTCTTTGAGTTGTCCTCTTATCAAACAAATTTTTACACTGCCTCTGCAATGTCTCATTTCTCTCATGTGCATCCCTCCTTACTTCCTCTAACTGAATCAATTCATCCATTCTCATTCTCATCTCATCATTCAAATCTTCATCATATGCCTGGATGAACCTGTACATTTGCAACAAATTGTTTTGAGGTAATCTAGCACTTATTCCATCAACTAGGTCAAAAGGGGCACAACCTATGGCTTTCTTTATAGTTACTCTATTAGCCCACAATTCCCACCATAACTTTGATTCCCAAGCTTTCTTATTTCTATCCAACACCCTCTTGAGAATCTTAATAAGGCTTTTATTACTGGATTCAGCCTGGCCATTTCCTTGTGGATGATATGGGGAAGAAAATGAAATGTGTATCCCATACCGCTGAAAAAAATCACCAAACTCCTGTGATCTAAAGCACATTGCATTATCAACCACAATTGTCTCTGGGCAACCAAATCTAGTGAGGATATTCTGCATTATAAAATCAGTTACCACTTTACTAGTAGCCCTCCTAGTAGGGATAGCTTCAACCCACTTGGTAAAATAGTTTGTTGCCACTAGTATGTATGAATGTCCACCACTAGACTTGTTTGAAATCTCACCAATGAAATGAATACCCCACCTCTGGAAAGGATCCTGAATTGAAACAAGTTTGAGTGGCAAATTCCCATTGAATTTCATCCTTCCTGCAAATCTCTAGCATGCATCACACTTCCTCACAAACTGATGTGTATCTTTAAAAAATGTAGGCCACCAAAATCTAGATCTAAGGATCTTGTGGGATGTGGTATTTTCCATATAGTGTCCACATACACCTTGATGCATTTCCTCTAGCAGAGTCTTAGATCTTTCATGATCAACACACTTTAGCAATACTCCTTCACTGCTTCTCCACCACAACTCACCATGTATAATGGCATACCTTGTTGACTATAACTTGATAGTCCTCCTCTTACTCTCATTCATGTCAGGGGGAGGGACCAACTTCTGCAAGTAATTGATGACATCTTTATACCAATCACAGTAATCCATATCACAAATATATGGCCTCTCTTCCTCCTCTAACATGTTCACATGATTTGCAACTAGATTACTTTGTGCCATCAACTTTGCAAGACCTAGGCCTCTCACCAATTTTGTAATCTGGATATCAATATTAAATTCTTGGAACCTGTTGATCCATCTACATCTTTTTCCTAATACCTCTTGTTGCACCAAAATATCCTTAACAGTAGCACTAGGAACATAAGCAACCACCTTGGCTCCCACAAGATAACACCTAAAAGCCTTGACTTCTTTGACTAAGGCATAAGCTTGTTTCTCAGTGACATCATATTTCAATTCTGTTGCATGCAAAGACTTGCTAAAAAATGATATGGGTTGCTCATATCCATCTGAGTTCTTTTGCAATAAAATTGCTGCAACCGTATGATAAGAAGCAAAAGAGAAAATCTGCATGGGCTTACCATAATTAGGGGTCCTCAAAATAGGGGCATCTTTAATGGCCTGTTTGATACTTTTGAAATATTTATCTGCTTCTTCATTCCTCTCTATCTTTGCATCTTTTTTCAACATCCTAGAGATAGGAATACAAATTTCTGCAAAATTTGTAACAAATCTTCTTAGAAAATTCACTTGCCCAAAGAAAGACTATACTCCTTTAACATTCCTTGCTGGTGAAAGCTTGTCTATTGCCATAAACCTTTCAGGATCAATTCTCACTCCATCCTTGGACACAATGTGTCCTAAGAGCTTGCCTTCCACAACACCAAAAGAACACTTCTTTGGATTTAAAGAGATTCCATACTCCAGAGCTCTGATAAAGATCTTTACAAGATGTTCACAATGCTGATCCTCCTTCTCTGAATATGCCGTGAGATCATCCTGATATACCACTAAAAACTTATTTATGAAATCAGCAAAGGCCACATCCATAGCTCTCTGGAAAGTAGCTCCTGCATTTGTCAGACCAAATGACATTCTGACATAAACATATGTTCCCCAAGGGGTAGTGAATGCAGTCTTAAATTATTCTGACTCATTGACCATGACCTGATTATATCTAGAGAAGCCATCCATCATGGACATTAACTCTGATCCAGTAACCCTTTGCAACATATTTTCCATGTTAGGCAGACCATAATTATCCTTTAAAGAATTGACATTCAAATTCCTAAAATCAACACATAACCTAATGTCACCATTCTTTTTTCTGACTGGAACCAAATTTGACACCCAAGTAGAATGTCTGACAGGCTTGATAATGCCAGGATCCATCATCTTTTTAAGTTCATCTTGCATTTTTGGTGCCAAAGTAGGGTTCATAGGCCTTAATTTCTGCCTAAAAGGTTTAGTTCCTTCCTTTAACAGTATCTCATGTTGAAAGAGATCTTCTCTATATGCCTTCAAATCATCATAAGACCATGCAAAAACATGTCTAAATTTTTTGAGAAGATCAATCAAATTTCTTCTAGTTCTTTGAGATAAGCATTTACCTATGTAAATATTTTTCGGTTCTTGGCCTGTCCCTAGATTCACTTCCTCCAAATCATTTTTCTTGTCAACAATTCTGGCAACACAAGCCCTCTCCTTACAATCAAATGTCCTTTCAAGGGCAACCAATCCCCTAGGGATCCTATTTGACTTTAGTTGCAAAACTTCCTTCCCAAGAACACTTTCTTTTCCATCTCTAATGTCAACATAGGTGCTAAAATCCATTTCGTGACCATCAAAATGAGATTCACACTGCAAGAATCTCAATATATCCTAATCATCAAAAAATACTAGCCAATTCTCAACATTATCTAGGACAGAAGGCTTGGACTTACACTCAATTCTGGATATCCCTGCAAAGGTAACATCCTCTGGCCTTAAGGCTATGTTTGCTAGTAAATCTGCCATCCTATTTTGGCTTCTATCCACCCAATCAATACCAAAGGCACTGAAACCCTCAATTTCATCCCATATAGCATTTCTATATTGTTTCAGCCTTTGATTCTTAGATGCATACTTTGATCTAATCTGAGAAACTATTAATTCAGAATCACCAATCACCCTAAGATGTTTGATCCCATGTTTTGATGCTTGTCTCAAACCAATCAGCAGGGCTTCATATTCAACAACATTGTTTGTGCAAGGAAACAAGAGAGTGAAAGAAAACTTAAAAGTCTTACCACTTGGGGACACCAATAACACTCTTGCTCCAGCACCTTCTCTAGAACTTGCTCCATCAAAATATAATGTCCACAAGACACTATCTTTTGTCTTGTTACTCTCATCATCAGCCAAAAGGATAGGCTTGACTTTCTCCTGCATCTCATTCCTCTAGACTTGGAATGAGCCAATGTCAGTGTCAACAAAACAATTCATGCTATCCTTTTCATTTTCCTCAATCATATGTGGGGTCCTGGCTTCCCTTGACACCTTCACACTCTCTCCTTCAATGTCAAAAGTGGCAAAGGACAAGTCACATTGAATACTTCCTCCCATGGAGGCACTCCACTTTCTAGATAAAAACATTCCATATTGAGGAGGAATGTCAACTACAAGAACACTCATAGTCAACTTTTTGTTAGGAAATGCAGCTAATTTATAAGGCAAAGCCTTGATGGTACCAATAACTGGCACTTCTCTTGAGTCCATAGCTTGGCATCTCCCGTGAGGTGTATCAACCTTTAGTCCTAATGATTTCATGATCTCTACAGGCATGACAGTGTTTGATGCTCCAGAATTGATCATGCAATTCTTCAATATTTTACCACCAATCACAAGGGACAAAAAGAAAGGATCAACTATCCCTGATGCATTATTTACAATATTTGTATCCAAGAAGATTTGAGGAATCTTAGAAACAATTTCTTCACTCTTATTGTTAGGTGTGTCTTCTAAGGAAGCCACATGTTTGTCATTTCTATTCACCTCTTGGATTCCTATAGAAGAGACACCACTTACCCAATTCAAGGCCTTGACCTTATGTTCTTCTATTCTCATCATTTCCAAAAGTGGAACCTTGACAGTGATCTATGAAAGCAATTTGGACATATCAATTGGAACATACTTTTGGTTGTTCATGTCTTCTTCAAAGACAGTGACAACTTTATCCTTTGTGAAACCAGATTTGTCTTTGAGAGGAGATTCCTCTCCCTTTTAAGGAATGGGAACAACTACCTCTGTTGTCTTTGCTTTATTCTTAGGTGCTAAAACAGGTGCAACTTTCCTTTTTACCTTCACTTGGTTAGTATCATCGGCACCCCTACCCTTTTCTCCATGCTATGGTGTACCATTTTCTGTTTCCTTGATAAACATACTGCCTGGCTTACCAGTTGCATTTCCAACTGTCCTATTCCTCAAGTTATAATTGCTTCTAGCTTGAGTAACCATGTCTACAGTGATCTGAGCAATTTCTTCATCTGATGGTCTTCTTAAAGAAACTTGCTTCTCACCCCTCACAATACCACATCCAACATCATCAAACTCTTCATCTTCTTCATCAAAATCATTCTCATCCTCTACATGTGTAGAAGTCATTCCACAACCACTCTTGTCATATTGCTCCTCTTGTTCTTGATTCTCTTGTAAGTTTAAAGCAATGACACAATGCTCAGGGTCATGAGGAGACTAACAAGCATTACACCATGGGATATCTTCAGTCATATTTACTAAATTTCTATGCAAGGGATCAGGGATCCTTCCATCAGGCCTTTCTTGCTTGGTTGGGAAAATGGGCTTGCCATCTTTCCATTGAGTGTTGTAAGGGTAATTTTGCATTCTTGGCTGTCTGCTAAAATTGTTTGGAGCTGACCTCTCCATAGTCATAGCTCTATTGTTTCCCTTTTCACCAGGCTTTAAACCTTCCAAAGCCTTTAAAATTTGTTTTAGATTGTCATCCTCTTTGGGTTTAGAGTTAGCAGACCTTCCCATTTCTTTCTTACTCTGCATTTGAGGCCTGCAATCATCTCTTTTTCCTATCTTTCTTGATATTCTTCTATTGCTCTCTATGTTGATGGCCAATTTGTAAGCTTCCCCAAGATTTCTAGGGTTCTTGTCCCTCGAGAGGTATCCCATTTTTGCATCAAAGGCATTCAAGTATGTCACAAGACATACCTTGTCATCTAGTCTGATAACCTGCAAGAGCCTATGCATAACCTTTTGGAATCATATATTAAATTCAAGGACCTCTTCATTTTGATTCTTCTTTATGTTATTGAATTCATTCAAGATAAAACCCTCATTTGTTTTATCTCCATAGTGTTCCTTGAAACAATTCTTGAATTCATTCCATGACCCTATACTAGCATGGGGTAACCCTCTAAACCAATCCCTAGCATCTTCAATCAGGGATTGTACAAATAACTTCATTATAACATCATCAGGTTCTATATTATAATCATCTATTACATCTATGAAATTTTTTAGATGTTCTTCACATGTGATGACATTATTTCCAATAAATTTACGAAGCTTCTTTCTAATTTAATCAAGGATTACATTAGGATAACCAGAAATACCAAAGAAGACAAGTTGTTTGTACCTTTCATGAATAGGAGCTCCATGGAGTGGATCCATTCCTTGAGATGTAGATGTCCTTGTGTTTAAACCATGAGGAACTCTAGCGGCACTCGGTACACCATTTGCTTGAGCTGCATTGTTACCATGATTTATACCTTGTCCCAAAAAGGAAGCAGCAATATTTGAAGGTCCTAAAGCATGCTTGAGAAAATCTATCTTCTTTCTGATTTCTGCAGCAGAAGCCTCCAATTCTGCTTTCTCTAGTTCTTTATCCAATATTTCTTTCTCGCTTCTAGCTATCTCCAAATCTGAATCTAATCTCAGTCCTGGATCTGATGTCCTATCCATAATAACTTGTTCACTAATTTGAATCCCAACAGCCTTTTGTTTGCCTTTATCTCTTGGTCTAGTTTCTTCACATATTTTTTAAACAATAGGCTGTTTGTTTACTCTTTCAGGCTCTAGGAAAAAATTAATTACCTCCAAATCTAGTAACTACCTCTTTAGCTGATCAGCCCTCATCATGGCTTATCTTACTTTATCTTCTTTGTCCTTTTCTCTTTGCTACCTAATGGCAAGCTATTCTTGAACTCTTCTTTCTAGTTCATAGACCTCCTCAAAGATCTCTTCTGATTCAGGGAGTGTGGTCTCTGATTGATCATCTCTCACTTGAGTTTCATCCTCATATTGGTTCAATCCCAAATCAACAACCTCTTCATATTCTGAATTATTTTCTTCTTGACTAGGCCTGACTTGGGTTTCTTGTCTGGTATCTTTCTTGTTTCTCCAAGTATGAGAAACACCTCTTCTCTTCTTTCCTCCCCTTGTCTGACTAGGCCTAGAAGTGTCTAGAATGCCTTCTTCCATTATATCTTCAGGATGCTCCTTTCTCTGAGACCTGGTACCTCTATAACTCATCTTGCAAAATAAATACTGACTAGCACTGCTTCAAAGATGTTTGAGTCACCACCCAAGTGTATTGGGAATATCACAATATAGTTTCTTCACTCTAGAAATACTCAAATGAGTTAGAGAGGCAAGGGACAAGAACAACCCTGTTTCTTCCAATGATGACCTACTGGTTAGGATGAACATGTATAACACTTCCCTAGCAGAGTTGCCATCTTGTTGGTGTCCAAAATGATGCTTCTACTCTAATAGGATGCCAATGTACCTTGAGACTGATATTAGGAATGGTTAGTTCCAAGTGTGGGAGCTCTGCAAGGCAACTGGACCAACTATAGGGACTTAATATGCCCTCTTCTGCTTCTGGCTCTGCAAAACCAAGGTGGGTGCACCTAACCTAGTATAAAATATACTTCATACACCAAGAACTAGGTTTGAATAATAGATAATAGGATAGTAAGAAAGTACTAAGTGTTAACCACACACTCATTGACTCTCCATTACTATGGGGTGGAACCTTACACAACTGAATACTAAAAACTTAAGGATGGTTCTTAATTTCATGTGTTTGAATCATAACAACCTCAATCAGGATATGTCAACAAAGAAATACTTATCTAGGCCAGTGCCTCATCCATTGGGCAAGGTTTCTTAGAAAGACTACACAGACACACCAGAATATATCTAAGATTCAAAGCCATAAACACATTTACAATCTCCTTTACTACTTACAAAATATATTTACATAGAAAAAAGATAAATCTATGTCCCATCTAGAGCATCATTTCATCTAATCCTGTATTAGAACCTAAGAATGAGGGCATATACATAAACTAGTTATGCAATGTACTAGAAAGTTCAAAATTTATCTATGTTGACACAAAGGAGAGACACGAATCAAGTGCCTACATTAAGTATGAAGAATCCTCAACTGTATACAATCCATCCAAAGGAACCCTACTTGCAAACTATAGCTTAGACCTACAACTTTCTTTCAATTGTCAAAAAAAATAAAAATCAAGACAAGTCATTACAATTCAGACTGGGCAGAAGACTCACAACTAGAAAAGTTTGAAAACCCAACTCCCAAAAATAAAAAATGATCACAAAAATCCTTTTATACTAGGGTTACAATCCAAGCATAATGATAATTTCCATCTCCAAATTCAAATCCACCTAACCCCACCGAGGAGTTAACACAAACAAGACAGGGATCAAGCCGCAACATGCAAGCTCAAATAGTCTAATGCATTTAAATCGGCAAGACATCCTAGGTAGAAAAATCAGACAGGATAGCCGCACAGATCCTCTTCATCATTATCACAACTGCCACCGAGCTACCACACTCATCGCATATGGCCAAATTGCCGAAATACCCTACAAAACAAAGGTTGTCGCATGATCGCATAGCTAGAAATTGGGCTATGCAAACATGAGACACACCACCGAGATTCATCACCGAGTACATAATCATCATGCCACTGATCAGTAGGACCCTCAAGCCAGATTGCAACACCTACCGCCATCAAACTAGCAAGAAATTTGCTAGAAAAGCATTAAAACCAGTACTTTTTGCCTCGAAAACCCTCTACAAGTTTGAATCTAAGTTCCAACGGTCACCCGCAAAGGTTTAAAACATGGCCGTAGATCTCATCCTTTTCCGACAAATCGGGCAATCAGCATTTAATCTCACAAAAATCACGGGGCCCTTGAAAAGTCATCAGTCCAGTCAGCAGCACAGGCACCGTGGACCCACTCAACTCCGCAACAGTGACACCAGCAGTGGTTGCATGATCGGATAGCCAAAAATTGGGCTATGCAAACACGCGACAAGCCTCCATGTCAATACCATGTCACCGCTCCCCACCAATGCAAAATGTGCACCTCCGCAATAAAAGACAATGGGCTCACTGACAAGCCTCGTCACCACCTCAGACCAATCAAAAGATGCCACATCACCACCTGCCACAGGGCCTCAGCAAGGAAGAACCTTGTCGCATGGTCGTAAGCTGTGAAAATGGCCCTTACGATCATGTGACAAGGCCATAAGACCACCACCTCTCCACCAATGGCCCCACAGGATAGATGTCAATCAGTCACATGGTCGCATGTCAAAAATTTCTTACATGTGATCATGCGACAACCAATAAGAACATGCACCCCCACCTCCCTTCTGACACTGGGCCCACATCTCTACCTTGCATCCAATAGAACCTTGCCACCTTAACATTATTTGACAGCAGGCCCTC
The DNA here is from genome assembly GCA_027943335.1 of Chamaecyparis obtusa. Taxonomy (NCBI): domain Eukaryota; kingdom Viridiplantae; phylum Streptophyta; class Pinopsida; order Cupressales; family Cupressaceae; genus Chamaecyparis; species Chamaecyparis obtusa. The sequence goes on along the minus strand of BSBK01003293.1, from coordinate 1,830,782 downwards.
TGCAAACAAACCTGTCGGCATCCAATCAGATGGTGGGAGCATGATCGCAAGGGGAAGGAATATTCCTTGCGATCACATGCTGATTGTAGATTGAAATCACTATCACAAGCCCCGCTGACATATTTGACTCATCACCACATGGACCAATCAGAAATGAGCACCTCAACACTGTCTAACACACAAACCCACCTGGACCTACGACACGCGCACAGAGAAAAATCTGACGGCTGTCGCAAAAGTGTAAGGGATAAACACCGTGCATCTTTACCATGCAAACTTACATTGACCACTGATCTTGTCTGAACTTTAACCACACTGGGCAATGGGAAGAACTAGGACCCACATGGATAGGTGGCAAGTGGTCGCATGATCGCATGTTAGAAAAGTCTGACATGCAGCTATGCAACAACCAATCACTTTGAGACCTTTGAAGACCCAGGCCCACCATCTAGTCGGACTTGCGCAGTTAGATAATGCCAACAAACAAGGCAGAAGTGCGGGGTGGAAAACACACAGGGTTTTCGGCGAAAAAGATCGAAAACACACAAGGTTTTCAACATCAAAGATAAGCGCACAAAAGCTAGAAGGAACAAGGCTGAAAACAATAAGGGTTTTCACACAGACCAAAAACATCATGGATTTTCAAAAATACTGTGGGTTTTCGACACTGTGGTAGATTTTGAAAATATTTCCTGCAGACCTTGAAACTCGAATAACTTTTTGGATTTTGTGATTCAGCATGTGCAAATTGGACTGGAGCAAGGTGACACAATAAACTACCAGGGGCTAAGGGCACACATCATGAAACACTATGGACTTTCATCACACATAAAACTATGACTGCAGATGACTGCAGGTCGAGCAGGACAACTTAACAAAGCTTGCAGAGAAAAGGCCATTTTCATAAGATTTTTGCACAAACAGGAAAATGGACTAACACATACATTTGCATCACATGATATTACATCATCAAACAAAATGACAAGTGCATATGAATTCACAACCAAAAATTGATCTCATATATATATCAAAATGTCATAATCATACATGGGGGTGCACTATTGACACAATATACAAAAGAATTAGCTTGACTGAGCTATTAGATATGATCAATGTATAGACAAAAATGGAAAAAATCTAAACACTATGACAGATCAACTATCTTCCTACTCCTCCACATCTAATACTACTCCTCTGATAAGTGTATCCGGTGGTAGGTTAGCACATGGTGCTCAGGCTCCCTCAGAAACAATCATGTACTTAGAATATGAGGGCACTCTTTGATCCACAGGCACCGTAGAATAATATGGAGAAACATAATATGAAGCTCGACTAGTCTGATGTATCACCTCAGCCTATAGTCACCTCGCATTAGCCTCCTGCTCTAGTCATTGTCTCTCAGACTCTCTGAGCTAGATCTGAAGAGTGGCACTCTGTAATCTCAAATCACCTATCTATAGCTAAAGTCACCTAATGATCTCCTGTGGCATCTATCTCAATCCTGGATCTGCCTCAAGTGCCACTGTCTCTGCCTCCTCGGTAGGATTCTCTACACTAGCTCATATATACGGCTTACAAAGATGGACCTCTACACCTAAATCAAAATCTGGAACATCTGGGGCATCCTCCATTTCAACATCTTGATGTGCTCCTAGAATCTCATCCACACTATCCACACTACCAGGCTGACCACCCTCACCTCTAGAATATCTCCTCTAAAGAACTGTAGGTCAGCTTGCTATAGAACTCTGAGGGTGAGGGGGTCTCATTTGTGTTGATGGCCTTGGTGGGGTCCTCATAGCTCTAGGATGTGGTGGTGTAGGATGAACAACTGGTATCTGTAACTCCCGATGTCTCTATCCTCTACCCATAGGGCCACCTATCACATCCTTTGCATCCTGCATTGTCAGGATGAGCTCTGTAGGATCTGAAAACCTATGAATGGTATACTCTGCAATCCATGCCATGTATGCATCAATGACTCTTGCATATGAGATCTGCACCCTATAATCCCATTCATGGCTGATGTAAACCATGTACTCCATACTACACTCAACATATGATAGTCATGGTGACCACCCAAGCTCGAGCTCTCATACCAATTGAGCATAAGAAGTGAAGTCCCATGGGGCATCCTGAATGATACCATATTGTCTCCACACTTGAGTAATCAGAAATGCTCCAAGACCGTGGAAGACCGGCCAATCAACATCCGACTCTGAAAGAAATATCCAAACTGTACATGGGAGGTAGGCCACGCCTCTATCTACAAATATGGCCTCCAGGTCACAATAGTCATGTCATCTAGAATGTGCATCTAGTACTCGGTGCATCCCATCCTGACTTATGTAATGTAGCCAGAATATCTATATATCAATGGCTCCTATGGCTTCCGCTCATCTCCACCTAATGGTCTACATATGGAGATATTCTCCCAGGCCCTTATCTGAAGAACTAGAACTCCAGAGGCAAAAGATTTTCCCTCATGATACACTATCTTGTGCATCTCAGAGAACATGTGGGCTAACAGACACTGTCCCCACCCAAGCTTAGAAGGACTAGCCATCAGTCGCTGCACCATAGGGGCCCAGCCCATTAGAAGTCTGCATTGCTGTCTATCAGACATGATGATCCCTCTGATCATCCCAATGATAATGCACTCAAGATGGTCTATCTATCCATATCTCTGCACTAGGGTCTCCCAAGAAATTTGCTGAGCTATTTTCTCGTCAACATCGAATAGAGTCCCAAAGGCATGAAGACTAGCATTACTCAAACTAATGTAGTCTGGGCGAGGTCTGTGAAATGGTATTCAAAGTATCCTATATACATCCTTCGGAGTCATAGTGATCTCTCCGATTGGTAGATGAAATGTTTGGGTCTTAGAATGAAACTGCTTAACCAATGCAGTGATAAGGCCATGGTTAACCCGAATTGTAGGCAACTAAATTAGGTACTCGAATCCATAGGTAGCTAGGTGTACTCTCAAAGGATCAGACAATGAAATACACAGTCTTTGGGTAGCTAGATGAGAGATCCACACATGTACGTCAGGAAAGAAAACCTACACAACATAGAAACAGGGAAACCTATTAGTAACTTGGTCAAAAATCTAACTCAAAGTACAAAAAATAAGAAATTGACAACTTCACAAGGTGCATTAAATGCTAAGAAATCAGAAAAATCAAATTTTTGACCTAAGGATGTGAAAATTGCTCACTGTTTTCCATACAAGTTTTCAAACTAGCACCAAAAATTGTACAAGTTACAGTAATGTCTCATATGACACTTCATGGTCATATGACTCTATGCAAGGTCTCGCACGACACATCAAGGACCCAACAAAATGTCGTACGACACTTGGCTCCTCCTCATATGAGTTACACATGTAAACCATACGAGTCTTGACTTGGACTTGAAAACTCATACGAGCCCTGGTGGATTGTTGTACGAGTTTTTGTGAATCAAAAAAATGAAAACTTGAAAAATGTGTAAAAGAATCTAAAAGTGCATAAAACATGGACAAAATTGAATGTAGGACAGGCACAGAGGTCCACTTATCAGGTTGCCATACTGGCGAGGTCGCTGGTAGCATTGGCTGCACTCAAAACGGTGAGAGGACACAGGAACTTGCATTTTTTCTCAGAGGGCTCCACAAGCTCACAAAAGACAAAAGGTTGAAATGATTTGAAAATGACCCTTTTGGGCCTCATATAGGTTTTGACCTAATTTTTCAAAGTGCTCTGTTTTCCATAAAAATTACACCCTTGGCTAATTTCGACATTCTGAACCCATTTCTGGGATCAAAATCGAAATATGAGATCATTTACTTTGTCAAAAACATGATTTAAAATTTTTGGACCCAGGAGGACTGACTACTTGCATACTCAACCTTCAAAACATCAATGAAATCTAGAATTCAACTTAACTGATTATCATACATCAAACTATCAAACTTTCAACTTGGTCAACAATGGTCAACTCATGGTCAAACTTAGTCAAACTTGGTCTTTAGGACCTCCAAAAGATGCATAACGTGTCTTCGAACATGCACAACCACTTCTCAAATCGATTAACATGCTTCAACAATATCTCAATGATGACTTTCTTGTCAGATATTGTCAAATCTGTCAGTCAAATCTTTCTTCAGCAATCAAGACAACAACCATGTCTAGTTGCTGATTCATCAAAAGTCCTCATCACTTGGGGCACATTGCTTGGGGCATATTAGATTCATCAAGATCCATAACAATCTGGTGTTCTCTCACAAACTTGTAAACTGTATTAGCTCTTCGTAACCATCGGTTCATTAGTATTATTTCCTTGGTTCTTCATAACTGAAGGGTTCAGATGTGGCATCCTTTTGATTCCTTTGGACAATCACGTTTGGAGTCAAGACATTCATTTCTTTGTAATCATAAGGTTCAAAATCAGTGATTTGATACTTTTTCGTAATCACCGGTTCATTGTTGCTATAGTTAACATCATCTTGATTCTTTGGTCAATCAAGACCTAGATCACCAAATCTTCAAATCAATCAATCAGTTTTTGTCTCAGAATTGGTTAATTTTTTAGGATCAGTTTCTCCACCACATAACTGAGTCCACATCATCATAAAAAATAGATTAATCTTTAAACCACTGCATTGTGCACAATAATTCAAAGAGGGGCAAAATGTAATACCCCAAAAATGGGCTATAGGACCATTGACCTCCTACATCGACAAATCAATCAAAATCGACACAAAAGTCCTAACCAAAGGGACATTTGTACATCAAATCATCAAAACCCTAATCGATTTAATCTTAATTCTGCATCAAGGAATATTTCCTAAATATTCCTAATTTATCCTAATTATCTTTAATTGAATATTATTTGGCGATAAATGATATTGTTTTATTTATCCTAAATTTGATTCATTGAATATGATAAATATTTAATTAATTAGGTTTTATTCTACAACTTGATATTTAATTGGATTTAATTCTATTTATTTCTAATCAATATTATTTAATTTTGACAATAAATAAAAAATCCTATGAATAATTGATTAAATTTTTATTTAATTAATTAAATCTAGTTGTCAAATTTAATGATATAGTTTTGGAATAAAGTTTGATTAAATAATTGATTAACCCATAAATCAGTTGTTTTAATTCAAAAATCAGTTAAGTTGAGAATAATTCATTTGAATTATTTAATTAATTTATAATTATTCATGCACATTCAGAAAAGAAGTTAAACTTTAAATCAATAAATCAATTCAATTTGTTATCTTTTTGAACTCAACATCTATTTCAAGTTAAAAAGTGATCTAAACTTCTGATTTGAGTTAAAAAGCTGATTTTGCATGATTTTGTGAGTTCAAAAATTCTAATTTCCTGATAACTCAACAATCAATCTGAGTTAATCAAGGAGAGATTTTTGGCTTTCCATGAGCTTTTAAAAATCTTGGATTTCTATATAAACAAGGCTCAACCCTTCACAAAGGATCTTCTTCAATCTTCGAATACTTCAACTTGGAGAATCAAGCTTTTGCGAACAGGCAATTGTGAGATTTTTGCAATTTCATTCATTATTTTCAATCCATTTTTCATAGCATAGAATATCATTGTTAGATTAGATTTGCATTCATATTAATTTAGATCAAGTTTCATATCAAGTTTTTCATCTTATTGCATAGAAAATCCAAAAAGATAGATTAATTTTCATTAATTTTCATCCATATTCCATTTCTTTCATCATTTTAAATCCTTCATTTAGGTATTGCATTGTCACTGGTCTTGGTCATAATTTGAGAATATCAAACTCATACCTACTAGAAGGAAGTAAATCACTTGGTTAGCTCTATTGTTTTTATTTGCAGATTTCTTGATTTGCTAACCTCTAATGTTTTACTGAAGTGTTGTGTCTATATCTAGGTACAAAATTCAAAGACACACTACCATGGATATAGAAATTGATGTGATACACAAATTCTCTCCTAGAGTCCTGATTGAAGAAGGAGAGAGTTCTAATGCTAGGCCACTAGAGTTAGATTCGCATAACATTAACATGAACTGTAATAATAACGAACATGAATCTAATAATCCTAACATCTATTTAGAAGCAAACTTAATAGAAGACATCTTGCAAGTGAATGACATTGATAATAACTACTGCTATCTCTTGAAGCTACCGAATCTTTGTTCTTAAAATACCCTGAACTGATAGGCTGGGATGAGCCTACAAACACAAGCCTATTATCTTTTGACAATGACTATTCCATAGCTTGTTATCTAAATGCTTGTGAACCCTTCCTTTCTTCCACTAGTGTAAAGAGCAAAACTATGACTGAGGAGGATATCGAGTTTCTCAGTCTCAAAATGAAAAACAAAAAGAACAAGAGATATGATAGTGAAAACCACCTAGTGGCAGTATCAAATCCTAAAAGAGAAAAAGAAAAAGATGTATCCAATGGTGAAAACCTCCTAGAGGTGCCAAAGGATGAGATTCTTGATATCCTCCCAGATGACTTTCAGGAAAGACCATTAGTTTTGATTGAACCTATGCAGCCCATTAATTTGGAAACAATAGAAGCTCCTAAGCTAGTTCACATTGCTTAGTCATTGACAAAAGATGAAAAGATCCAATTCTCCAATTTCTTCAAAGAAAAGAAGATCAATTTTGCTTGGTCCTATTTGGATATTCCTGGACTGGACATAGACTTAATCATACATAACTTGTCTATTTCACCTGACATAAAACCAATAAAGCAAAAACTCAGAAAGATGAATCCATATGTGGCATTGCTAGTAAAAGCAGAGTTGGAAAAACTATTGAAGGCTGGATTCATTGGAGATATTGATTATGCGGAGTGGATCTCAAACATAGTTCCTATTTCTAAGGCAGATAAGTCCATCAAAGTTTGCATAGACTTTAGGGATCTAAACAAAGCTTGTCCAAAAGATGACTTCCCACTATCAAACATGGATATAATTATGGATTTGATAGTCGACTATGAGATGAACTCCTTAATGGACATATTTTTTGGATATAATCAAATCAAAATTACTCCTGAAGATCAAGAAAAGACCACATTCACATGCACATGGGGAGCATACTTTTGGAATGTAATGCCATTCGGTCTTAAGAATGCAGGTGCAACTTATCAAAGATAAATGACCACAATATTCCATGACATGATTCATAAGAACATGGAGGATTATGTAGATGACACATTGGCTAAGTCAAAGATAAGAACTACACATATAGAAGATCTAAGGAAAATATTTGACAAGATGGAACAATTTTAATTTAGACTTAATCCTAAGAAGTGTGCATTTGGCGTATCATCTAGAAAGCTATTAGGATTCATAGTTTCAATGAAAGGAATTGAGTTGGATCTAGCAAAGGTGAAAGCTATTCTTGAAATGAAACCACCTAGAAACATTAGTCAAATGAGGACGCTATAAGACAAGCTACAATCTATAAGAAGATTCATATCTCAATTGGTGGATATAGCACAACCTTTCACAAAGTTGATGCGGAAAGGAACTACTTTCACTTGGGATGAGCAGTGTGAAGAAAATTTTACCCAAGTTAAGAAATATTTGATGAATCCTCCAATCCTAATGGCACCAATTTATGGAAAACCTCTATTACCCTACATATCAGCTATAGATACATCATTAGGAGTATTGCTTGCATAGGAGGATGAGACTAAGAAAGCAAGAGCTATATATTACATCAACAAAAATTTGGTGACATTTGAGTTGAACTATTCAATGATTGAGAAATCATGCTTAGCAGTAGTATTTGCATGCCATAAGCTGAGACATTACATGTTGGCACAGAAGGTGAAGCTAATGGCTAAGATTGATCCACTTAAATACTTCTTGAACAAGGAAATGCTAACAGGAAGACTAGCTAAGTGGGTCCTAATCCTAAATGAATTTGACATTGAATATGTGGACAAAAAAGCCATTAAAGGACAAGTGATTGCTGATCAACTTGTAGAGACACCATTAACATATGAAAAGCCATTACATGTGCAGTTTATAGATGAATCTATCATGCACTTAACAAAACATCCATGGAAAATGTATTTTGATGGCACAATAAGGATCATGAGCTGGATGCTTATTTATCACACAAGGATACAAGATCCCCAAGGCTTATAAAATAATCTTTCCATGCACTAATAACATAGCCAAATATGAAGCTCTTGTGAATGGGCTCAAACTTGCAATAGAATGGAAAATTGTTGAGTTGCACATCTATGGAGACTCACAAATCATTATCAATTAGGTAAATGGCGACTATCAAACAAAAGATGATAAACTCATGCCTTACAAAACAATGGTGGATGACTTGAAGAAATACTTTGTCTTAATCACATTTCAACAAATTCCAAGATCAAAAAATAGAGTAGCTGATGTGATGGCTACTTTGGAATCCATGTTACAATTGGAGGAACATCAATTTCACTATGACTTCCTGGTGGAAGAACTCCCATATCCCACATATGAATCACCTGAATCTGAAATTGTTTGTGCCCTTGAAACCCAAGTATTGTCCCGATATGCCCATATCTACTCTTATCTAAAGGACCAAAAAATCCCTAAAGGTTATTCCTGAAATGAAAAGAGATCCCTCATAAGAGTGGCATCACATTATATAATCATCACTAATGACTTTTTTAGACGTAGTCTAGATGACACGCTTCTTAAGTGTTTAGAATATGAAGAGTCTAATCATGCATTAAAAGAAGTTCATGAAGGTGTGTGTGGATCACACTCGAATGGTTTTTCGTTAGCTAAGAAAATTCTAAGAGTTGGATACTATTGGTCCATGATGGAAAAAGATGATATCCATTTTTCAAAAACATGCAAGAAATGCCAGATTCATGGTAACCTGATACATGCTCCAACTAGAGAGCTAATTCATTTCATCACATTGGCCATTTTAGTAATGGGCCTTTGATTTAGTTGGTTAGATCTATCCTAATTCATCAAATGGACATAAATACATCATTACTACAACTGAGTATTTCAAAAAATGGGTGGAAGCTGTTCCACTATCTAATGAAACTGGAAAACAAGTTTTCATGTTTATCTTTAATTATATCATCTGCCTTTATGGCATACCCTCATCGATTGTGACTGAAAATGGGGGTCAATTCAAAAACAAAGACATAGATGAGTTGTGTCTTTAATTCAAAATCACTTAGCACTATTCCTCGATCTATTACCCTCAAGGTAACAAACAGGCTAGAGTATCAAACAAAACTATTCTAAAAAGCTTGCGTAGGATAGTGAACAAATTAGGGAGAGACTGACATTTACAAATCAATCCAGCATTATGGGCCTACAAAACTAGTATCAGAACACAAACTGGTGCAACTCCTTTTGCACTAGTTTATAGATTAGAGGCATTATTACCAGTTGAGGTAGAGATTCCATCACTGAGGATATCATTGAAACATCTAGTCACTGATGAGGACTATATAATCTCTAGACTACAAGAACTTAAATTGCTAGATGAGCACATACAACATGTGTTTGATCACCTTAAAGCTTATAAAAAGAGGATATCAAGAGGATACAAAAAGAAATTAAAACCAAGAAGTTTTTAGATAGGAGATCTAGTTCTAAGAGAAAATCTTAAGAATCAACAAAATCGAGAACAAAAGGGAAAATTTGAACCCAACTGGCTGGGTCCCTTTGTCATTACAACAACATTTGGATTAGGAGCCTATCAATTGGCTACACCTAAAGGAGAATTTTTAGTAGATCCAATCAATACTCTACATCTGAAAAGGTTTTATGCTTGACATTCTTGAGAAAGCTCTTGTACAGTAAAGAGAGTTCCTGAAAAAGTTCAAAAAAAAAAGCAAATATGGATCCTGAAAAAAATAAAAAACAATAGAAAAAGTCCTGAAAAAATGACCATCTCGGTGAAAACCTAGCAAATAGGAACCTTGGTGTCCAAAAGAAAATTCAAAAAGAGAAAAATACAAAAAAATTGGAAAAGAGAAAAAGTGTCTTGGTGAAAACCTGGTAAACAGGCACCATGATAGAAAAATTAGAAAGGTTTGGCCAAGTGGTGAAAACCTGGTAAACAGGTGCTACTTGTAATCAACACTCTATCTATCAAGACAATGCTTGCACATTTGGATTATGTAAATCTCAGTTTGTATAAATCTTCCAGTCACTTTCGTGACATGCCAAATCCTGAATGAACTATCAGAAAATTGTGCTTTCCTAAGACTTGAATCTATCCACATTAGGGTCCTAGGTAAACTATTTTCCCTAGGGGGCATTGATCAAGATCATATTTCTTGAACAGGATATTGAGGCCGCAATTGACAATAAACTATGAACAATGTTATTTTTCAATACCACCCTAGTCCGCAATTGACAATAAACTATGAACAAAGGTATTTTTTGATGCCAACCACTGGACCAAAATGTGTTTCTCAACACAATGTCACGATGAAAGAGTGTTTCTAAACACTAAACAGGTGAGACACTTATGAAAGAAGATAAGAATTGATCATTGATAATAGTTCTTATGCATGTGTTTGCAAGATTAATCAAGAGTGTTTTTAAACACTATAATCACAAATGTCTGTTTCTTTTAGCAAATACAGCAATCATTTTAAAAGGATAATGAAATTTTTCTTATTATCAATTTTTGATTGTTATGTTTCCTTGAGTGACTCAATGATGTCTCTAGACTAGAGAAACAAGGACTGGGGGCATAACATTTTATTTGTCTTCTGTTTGTGGTAATAAATCTGATGATCTAAGGTAATCATGGGGAATGGGTGTCTACTATAAGTGCCTCCATCACGATTGGAATGCCATGTATACCTTGACCTGTTTCCTATGAAAGCCTCAGTGAGGTCAGATTTGTTTCCTTGCTTGTTTAAAACTAACAATGATAAACTACTTCCTAATAAGGTACATGGTAAATTAAATTATGCCCAAGGATATGAATACAAAATGAAAGGTCATTGCGGGTATATACTTACACATTATGTATCAGAAAATAAAATGGTTTTTATATCAAACAAGAAGTAATTGACATAAAATTCTATCTATGTGCTTTAGTGTTTAGATTATCTTTCAACATGACAAATAAAAAGGACGTATTCATATTTTTAGGATTGCTAAATCTAACAGTGAAAATTGTACTATCCTAATGGGGTCCCATTAAAAGTTCTCTATGATGACAATCGACCCACTTTGAATAAACAGTGACTATCCTAGGTGTCTTAGTCTAGGTGCATTTAATTGGTTAATTGCATTAGGGTTCATTTTAGTTGCATATCATATTAATTTGCATTAGGTTCATTTAGATGCATTTCATGTCTTTAGTTGCATTGAAATTCATTTTTAAATTGCATTCATTTTAATATAGTTGCATTAATTTTAAGTTGTATAAGCATGAATGTATGGATCCAACTATCTAAAACATTGATATAAGTTGAAATACTATCTAAAACATTTGATATGAGCTGAAAATTCACAAAACATTAATCACTTTCCATGTTTGACCAAGTACATCATGAAATCATAAGCAACTGCAACTGAAATGACTGAGTATAAATCATTGATATTCATTTGCATTCATCATCTATTTCACATCATAAAACCATTTGTATAATGCATCCATAATCATCCATACGTAAATAAAAATGAGATGTCCATATATCGCATTGCAATACATCTCATGCATCCATTTTCATACATGAAATAAAGTTTGCATCCATACATTCATAAAAGCTTTGAAAAGACAAAAACATGAGCATATATCAGTGAAATATATCATGATGTCATTCTATCATCACCTAATCTAATCATGACCAAGTACGATCATCACATCAATATCCAAAGCATAAGACAAATATCAGATATCCCACATGTGCAACAATTAAAAGCATCATATAAAGCAACATCAAATTAGATGAAACATCCATGTTAGAATCAACAGAAGTAATCAGTATGTCATCATAACAAAGTATCAAAAATGTGCATAACAAAGCATCAAAGGATTAGAGTATCAACATCAATATATCAGAGTATGAAAGAAATAAGTGTCAGAGTATCAACATCATATGAAACAATGTGGCAACAAGTAAATAGTCTAGAGGATATAAGAAAGTACATCAATAAAAAATGGTACAATATACATGACATCATCAATAAGATATAGTGCATTGGAGATACAAAAATGAGTACAAAGATATCATGCCTCATTGGTCCCCTCATCCTCTCGTGGTGGATCGGGAGGAGGAGGAGGTACATCTACTTTGCCGGGAGGAGGTGGAGGCATAGAACCCTTTGACTGCTGTGCTATCATAGAATATAAAAAAGCTCGCTAAGCAGCAAGAACCGTAGCACAATATAAAGTGAAGTAATAAGTGGCCCTCTGACCCTGGTGAGTGGCTATATGGACATATCTATCATGCTCTTCCCTCAGCTATGCTAATTGTGTATCTCTATCTGCTCTCAATTGAGCTATCTAGGTGTCCCTCTCCACTCTCAGTTGAGCCAACTATGCATCTCACTCAAATAGCTATACTCCAAGGGTAGCCATCTCTAAACGTAATGCAACCCTCTCCTGCTCACACTGTGATAGCCTATCTCCATCACCACCTGCAGGAGGATCTCTGGGTGCCTCATGCTGCTGCTGCTATGCCTACTCCTCTCCTCTTACCACCCTTTGAGCATGCTCATCCCTATGAAATAATGGCTCTGTATCCCTCTGAGGAGGGGTGACTCTCAATCTCCACTTTCGCTGCTGGCCACCATCCCCCAGAGGCCCGAAGTCTTCTCCCCCCTCCACCTCTACCATCTCCATCTCCACCATCATCTCCTCCATCTCCTCCATCTCTGCCATCTCCATGAGCCTCATCTTGACCTCGACCCCTATCTCTAGCATGACCTCTGTCTCCACCTCAAGCAGCTCAGCCTTGACCACCACCATCATCGACATGATCATAATATAGGGCATCCTTAATGCACGAAATAGCCTCATCAGGAGTTGTGAAACTAGGATAAGGGTGCTATGTATAGTGCATATGATAAGCATCTGTGATCCCCCCATCAAGAATCTCTGGGTGGTACTCCTAGTCTACTCGTGCCATATGTAAGATGGAGTGCACAACTATCTCAAAAATCAACCTGGATCCCCACTGGGCCTCCTCATCTTTGATCTGGGCATACGTGGCCATCTCCTTTGACACACTATGCACTCTACCATACCGCCTATGTACATGGCTGATAAAAAATCTCTCTACAATATATTGGGTACGACCCACAAGATACCTGCTCTGGTAGAAAAATGGCATTTGTCTAACATCCGAGGGCCATCCCTCGCAATCTACATATGGCCGTCAAACTACATCTATCACATCATCAAGAAGATGATGCCAATACTCCAAATTTCCCAAATGGGGATGCTGAATCAAACTTAAATACATATATATGAAAGGCAACCTGGTGTTGCAGTGCCTCTCAACTATGGGCCGTGTGATGGGGATATGCTCCCATGCCTAGACCTAAAGAACTAAGTTGCCAATGGTCATAGTCTTCAAATGTTGATAGACTATCTCATGGAGCTCCCTATATAAATGAGCTAGGATACAACTCCCCCATGCATAATGACCAGGTGACTAAATCATCTTCTCTATAACATGAGACCAGGCACACATAAAACCATGCCGACCTCTGTCAGGCATTATTAGGCCACCAATCACTCCGGTCAGTTAAACAAGGAGTGGCACATAGTTGGCCACCATGTGGTCCCAACTAAGATAACACCTCATGATGGTATCATCTCCAAATAATCGTTGCGCATCAACCATCACTACAGGACCAGACGCCTCATACTCTACTCGAGCACCCATCACTAGAGCATGCAGGATCTGCTAGATGTCCTCTGGAGTCACAATCATCTCACTAGTAGGAAGGTGAAAAGTGTTGTGCTCTGAGTGCCACTGCACTGCTAATGTTGTCAAATCAGAACATTCTGTGATCATATGACCAACTTACTAAAAATAGTAAGTTTCCATAAATAGTTACTCTGCACAAGACAACCCTTATTGAAAAGAAACTAGAAATATTTTTGGGTGATGCAAGATTACTCTTACACCCAAGATGCTCCTGCATCATAATTTCAAAAAAATTAGATTTTTCTAGATAAAATGATATTCTGTTCCAATTCTTAATAAAATAGCATGTACAAGCATTCCTGCAGCGTGTACAAATTTGCTTCACTGCATTCACAGTTTTTTGTAGCACATTTAAACATTTCAGTAGCATGTACAACCAAGAACCCTAGGTCAACATTTCACATTTGCAATTTTTTTTAGTGTGTATGATTCAATCTACACATTTAATACTTTTTGTAGCATGTACAAGTAATTATTGTAGCACATATGAAATCCTGTTGCATGTACACCTTCTTGTTGTGCTTTTGATAGTTTTAGTTGCCCTTTTAAAATTTTTAATGGTGCATTTTCCTTTTAGCGCGTACAAGCATTTTAGTAGTGCGTACACCCATTTTTGCAAAATTTTAAGTCTTTCAGTCAGTTTTCTTGCTTGGTTGATTTCGTCAATCAGTCAATTGGCTTGGTTGATGAGTCCTATGTTGAAACAAGTTGTTTGATGTCAGCTTTAATCATGTGATGTTGAATTTTTATTGTCAATCCTTATTGGTTGGTAGATTGTGATGATGAATTTTCTATCTTCTCTGAGTAGAATTAGGAAAATTGATAGTAATCTAATAGGTTTTAGGATGTCGATTGACTTGTAATGATTCAATATTTGTTAATTTTGATTACTGATGTAGTTTTAACTTGCTTCCATAGGATCCCCTTTGGAAGTTAGCAGTCCGAGGGTTATTTCCATTGCCGTTCAAGATGATCGACAACCTTAGTGGGCAAGAGCACCAATTGATAGGTCATTATGGACTTTCATTCTTGCTTTCTCTACCTCAATTTCGAGTGAATCAAGGATTACTCACATCTATGGCAGAGAGGTGACACTCTGATCATAATACCTCACTTATCGATGGGAGAGATGATGGTCACTCCTAAGGACATTTACTGATTGTTGCAGATTCCTACACATGGAGAGATTGTATACTATGATCAGGTATACAATGATACCGTATGCAGATGATTGTTTGGTGACCCTACTATTGGTGATGATAGAATTATCTGGGCACAGTTTACCTCGTTTCCAGTTCTTCCCGCAGTACTTGGAGTACTAGTCGACGGATTCTTACTTCCTGACTGATGAGGCCACAATTTTGCAGTTGGATGGGGCCGCAACCTTGGGGATATGATTGGTCATCCTCGTAGATTTGGCTAGGGATCATGCATATTGGCACAAATCTTTCATGAGTTGCATGATGTAGTTTATAGGTGTGGTGCTACTTTATTTGTAGGGGTAGTTCTATTACAACTATGGACATGGAAACATCTCCCTATCACACATCCTATTGTAGCATGACAATGAGATCTTGGGTGGCCGTTCAAGTTCATCTATGAGGGGATGGTTTTCCAAGAACATTTGGGAAAGCTTGATTATTAGAGACATATTATTGATGATGTGGACTAGGTTGTATGGAGGTTGTATCTAGGATGCAAGCCATGGGTAGAGGACACGATAGATCTCCCTTTTATGTGTATGCCCTGGTGGATGATTGAGTGTACACCATTGATTATAGAGAAGTTCTATTTTTATAGGGTTCTTTGACAGTATGATCGACCTCAGGGAATGCCATGGGGACTAGCACTTTATGCTAGGGTACAGGTAGAGCGATCCCTCTGGGGTCCTCAGATTGATTTTAGGAGAGCACATGATGAGCTCTTGGCCCTCCCTCATTTGGCCTAGGATATGAGGGAGCATATAGTGGATGTCAGGATGACAGATGATTATGCTTAGTGGTTTCTCTAGAACCCATTTCCTAGATTTGTTGATCCATCTGAGCTTGTTCCTAGAGTGGATGATTGATCAGATGATGAGGATGGCGGTGATGGTGGTGGGAGAAGAGGAGGTCATCGTGGTAGACAGGCTGGTAGGACCAGGTGGGATAGTATAGTAGTGATTCCAGTTGTCATTGCCCCAACTCCTGACAAAGGTGGCGTTCATATGAGAGGTGGCCACGTGTGTGTTAAAGGTGGCCCCTTTTGAGCTTTGCATCAAGTTCACCAGGTTTGATTAGGTGGATGGGGTAAACACATGGTTTGAGTTTTCAGACCAATTTCCCCTTAGGTTTTTGCAGATATCGATGCACAAGTTGCACATATACTGGTTGATGCATAGGTTCCCTAGGTACATGTTGCATAGGCTCCTCAGGCACCTCCTTCTTAGGCACCACCAGTTCATACCGTACTATCTCAGGCACTGATGTAGGCATCATATTTTAAGTCCTTATAGGTTGGTGTGTTTGAGATCAGACAACAAGTCACTCAATTGAGTACGACAATGTAGACCTTTATGGCTACTATGAGTCAACATGGGTTGTAGGGTAGTTCAAGCCAAGGTCCTGATACAGGTCCAGATGGTCCAGGCACATATGGTGTCGGAGGTAGTGTAGGAACTAGTAGTTGATTTGTATGATGAACCACATTGATCATGCATATTTATGATTCATTTGATTGAGACATTGCATATTATATTTTTTTATCAGGTTATGTTCATATTTGATTGATACTTTTTGTTCAGAACTTTGATTTTATGGACTTTGATGATACCATGGAATTTGATTACTTTGATAGATTTTTACCTTATGTGATGTCCTTATGTGTGTGATTTACTTTTCAGATGATGTATGATATACTTTTCTATATGATCTATCTCTATATGTTTTGTTTTTATGCTTTTCAGATGCATATTATGATATGAATGCACATGTTATGCTTAGTTTATGTAGATGGATGTATTATTTATGACATAGATTAGATGGATGCATTTATTTCATGGTTTTATACATTGATCTCTCTAATGATGATATTTAATGCTTTAATGTTTTAATGATATGTGATGATATGGATGGATGGATTTTATGCTTTATGGTTTATGGATAATGTATGCAATTCAATGTAATGAGATGGATGAGTAATGAGATGTAAATGCAATGAATGGATTTTAATACAATTATATGATTCAATGAGTTAATGATTAATGTATGCACCTAATGATAGATAATAGTTAATTAACTCAATTAACCTAATGGATGCAAACTACTTAATGGATAATGAAATGACCTAATGATATGATGATTAATGAAAAATGATGGACTACCTAATGCACTTATCTTATTTAATGTAATTTAAATGTGATGAACCCTAAATGAATGCAACTTAATGGTTAAATGATGATTAATGCAATCTAACTATAAGAAAATCTAATAATGCAATCTAATGCAACTAAAGATAATGGACCATATAATAAATGCAATCTAATGCAATGTGATTTAAAATGAATGCACTTTTAAGAATGACTTAAAAATGAATGCAAATTATATGATGTATGCAACCTTAATGTAACTGAAATGTGTTTTATTTAATGATGCAATTAATTTAATGCAATGCACCTTATTCTAAGTTTGATTTTTTGATTTTTTTCGATTTCCAACACATTCTATCACATAAAGTAATGATGAAATTTTTCAGTTTTAGCTGAACTCCACCCCCTTCTTTTTTTTCAAAACCAGTTTTCAATATAAGAATCCATGTAAAATAAATGCATTTAATCTAA
The DNA here is from genome assembly GCA_027943335.1 of Chamaecyparis obtusa. Classification (NCBI taxonomy): domain Eukaryota; kingdom Viridiplantae; phylum Streptophyta; class Pinopsida; order Cupressales; family Cupressaceae; genus Chamaecyparis; species Chamaecyparis obtusa. The sequence goes on along the minus strand of BSBK01003293.1, from coordinate 1,813,023 downwards.
TATGGATGCAACTAGCTATCACTATTGAGAATTAGGAAGCTTATTTTCATCATCGAGAACTTTTGAGACTTGAAATTGGTACAATCATCATTGGTTCAACCATGATGACATGAATACCTTTTCCTTTCTGTGTTGCGTGCCTAATGCTGATACAACTTTCACTAGTTAGATTTAACCATGAGACTCTAAATACCACTTTCGTCAAATTCAATGTTGCAAGTGGCTTTTGGCATTATGACATAGAACATCAAAATATCCAAGGTATCCTTTTGCGTAAACAAACAGAGATCTTGGTTTTTCCATATGTACATGTCCTCGATGATTCTTTGATGATCATGTCATTAGACAAATGAAACATATTTTAAAATTTTGATCTTAAGACACTCTTGCAAAAATCCATAAAATATCATGCTTTTATCATTGCTTATCTGGTCCAAGACTTCATCGCTTTGCTAAAAAGACATGATTCCACCAATCAAGTAATCACTTAGAATTTTTTTTCCCTATTTTTAAAATCCATATTTCAAGTATAGTTCCATCCATTTAATATTTGATTGTTCATTTTAATCCTGATAAAGGTAAAGTCATTGTGAGATCATGGATCAAAGGTTTGCATTGTTGAAGCAATATTTGGATTAAGGTTTTGAGTCAATCATCTAAGTGTTATGCTCGCATTTTGATGCACTGATATTGTGTCAATTGATATTTGTTTGATAAATCCTTCTTGCTTCTAGAATAAATTTGCCCCCAGTTTGATATCATTGTGTTGTTGGACTTGGACACTTTTCAGATCTATGCCGAAAGCTTTAGGTATCTGCAAATGCAATTCTGGGATTTTATTATGCAATATTTACAAATGCTGGTGAATGCAATATCTACAAGGATGTTTAGGCATGAGACCTAACTTGACTTTCAATGGCATCTATTTACCAGGTTTTCATGAATTGAATTTATTGCTCTTTCTCTATTCATACTTTTTTTTTCCTACCAAGGTGCCTATTTGCTAGGTTTTCACCAAGGAACTTTTCTCTCTTTTTCAATTTTTTTGTATTTTATCACCAAGGCACCTATTTTCTAGGTTTTCACCAAGACAACATGTTTTTGAGGATCATTTTTGAATATTTTTGGATTTCTTCATGCTCAAGTTTCCACTATTTTTGAACTTTTCTGCATTTCTAATTTTTTTCTTCTTTTCTATTTTTCATTATTTTTTGGATTTTCCAGGATCACTTTTGACTATATACAATAAATAGGATGGTTCCTCATCTGATTTTTTGATACTCATTTTCTTTATAGCCCTTCATTTGCTTCAAGTGTAAAACCTTTTCAGGTGTATGTTGTTGATGGGTTCTTGAAATTCCTCTCCACCATAATCAGCTAGTTTGTATGTGTGAGCAATGCAAACGTAATCTATTTTGAAAGGCGTAGACATGTCAAACGTTAGCCTAAGCAGCATATACCTAACAAAAGCAAACAGTAATTCACAAAGTCATTCAGATTGAGCTAAAACAGATGCACTCATGCACTGTTTGATTTTCTCATATAAAAGGAATGTGGGTATGCTCTCTATTCGCATGGAGCATGTTCCTAATGCTTATTTGGAAGGATTGAGACTCATGAGAACCCCATAAGTGGCACAAAATAGGTATAGAACACCTAATTTGCCCCTAAGGCCTCAAGGATCCAAATGATGCTGAAATGAAGATTAAGCTACATGATGTTTATGCTAAGATTGATTTTAAACTAAATAGAGATGTGATGATGATGATATGCTATGCAAAACAATGAAGTAAACTAAGTTGATCCATTATTGCTAAGCTATGATGTGTTAGAAAGCTTGAAGAAAATAATGAAATCTAACAATTAGGAATGATTATGCTAGAGCTAGAAGTAAAAGAGCATGATAACAATGCATGAAGATGAAAGACTAAGCTAATGAATTGCTCTTGGAAGAGGGAGTATTTATAGGATTTCCTAAGGGCTTGGGTTAGGAAGAAAGGTTAGAGTTTGGGGTAAGGTTAGGGTCTTGAATCAAGGGGATAAGGATGAAGACTTTCTAGAAGAGTTTAGGCTTTGGATGAGGATAAAGACTTTCTAGAAAAGTCTAGGCTTTCTAGGGATAAATATGGAATTTAGGAAATAAATAAAGTTTTATTTATCTCAAAGACTTTAATGAGTTTGAGGCTCATTAGGGGTAGGGTTTGACTAGGAGTCAAAGGGATAAGGATGAAGACTTTCTAGAAGAGTCTAAGCTTTTTAAGGATAAATTTAAGGATTGAGGATTAATATTTAATCTTAATTAAATATTTTGAGTTGGGATTAGGGTTAGGAAATGATGGGATTAGCCTTTAATCGAAATTAAAGAAGGATTAGAAGATTCTGGAAGAGGTTAGTGGTCTTAAGGAAATTGGCCAAGTTTTGGGCAATAAAATAAATAATTTATTTTGAGATTTTTGGTCAATTTATTAATTAAATAATTAATAAATAAGGGAATAATGTTTAAATAAGATTTAAACATTTTTGGAGGGATTTCTTAATTAAATATTTTTAATTAAGATAAAGGGATTTAATGGCATAAAAATTAATTAATTAAATAATTAATTAATAAATGATGATGTCATCAGGGATTTTTCAGAAACTAAAAATACTTTATTTTTTAAAGGATTTTTAGGTGTCTACATTTTGCCCCTCTTTGATGCGATGCCACAAGTGGCGTGGCGTCAAAGACAAGAAAATAAGATGCCCCAGGCTAGAATTTAGAAGAATGATGGGTTGTGCCCCCTCGAGAAAATAACGCAAGGAGTAAACGTTGTGGAATTTTCTCGAAAGGAAATAGAGAAGGAAGGACTGAGGAAGCAAGGGAGATAAATAACCAAGCTTCCAAGAGCAAAGATGGGTGAATGCAAGATGAGATAGAATGCAAAATGCAAGATGCAGCTATATGAGGATGCAAGATTAATCTATATGATGCAAGATGCAAGGGATTTGGGGAAGCTCCAAGTGCAAATGTGGAGAGCACAACCTAGTTTAATATAGCAATGCTAGAGACCTACCAAGGATACTGGGATCACGAGGCCTTGTCACCAGTGTTGCATAGGATTGACGCTAAAAAGACACGCAGGGTTGCCCCAACATCACACATGAAACCCAGAGGAGGCATGGTGGAAACGATGCTGAAGAAACCACAAACACATGACTGACTCACAGGTAGAAGCAAAAGATCAAAAGACCTTGCCCCAGATTGTCCTCATTCACTGCACACCATGATATAAAGGATCGTGGCGACTTTGAGTAGAGAACAATGAGAAGCCGTAAAAGATTAATAAGACCCAAAGGACAAAATCCAAGGCCAAAATGATAACTCCAACAGACAACCTTTGCCAAGGAGAGAGATTTGATTTGATTGATGGTGGGAAGATTGGTCTGAACGTGTGGAAGGATACATCAACACGGACCTAGTGTGCTTGGTGGAAGATTGGGTCGGACAGGAAGGATACAACTGATGGGACCCGTGATTAGGCTTAGGTCAGACAAAACAAAAGCATACATTTGTGTAGACCCTATGCTGATGGAGAGAATGTTGTGTTGCTAATTGGCAAATGATGCGGTTCAAAGATAGTCATGATGATCAAGGATAGTCGACAATTGATGTTGCTGAAGTGCGAGGCTGGGCAGGACAAAGTGTTTTGATCAAATGCTACTGCAAGACTGACAAGGATATGTACAACAAGATAGCGACAAGGGCTGACTGACACAAAGGATGGGACCTAAAGACACATATGTACAAATGAGTTTAGGTGGAGACACGATTGATGCTATGGTATAAGACTCAGGATTAGGATGTACAAAGAACCTGGGGATGAAGCTGAAAACTCCAAAGATATGCAAGAGGATGCCCCAGTTGGGCTAGAAGGCCAAGATGGACTGGTGATGGATGATGTGTCCTGAAATGACACAGATTTGGGAAAGACATATCCCAATGATGATGATTGGATTGAGATCAAGGCTTGCTACAAGACTAAGGATGTGATTTGATCGGTTTGATCTTGGATGTTGGATTTTGGATAGCTAGAGGATGTGGATAGGATTGGAAGATGGAATGCTGGAGGAACTGCTGAGAGATCTGGATAGAGGAATGCTTGGGGATCTGGATAGAGGAATATTTGGATTTGGATGGAGGAATTGCGGAGAGATTTTGGATGGATGAAGATTGAATGGGGAGATGGAAGAGCCTGGGGAGATTGGATGGTAGATTTTCTTGAGGATTAGGATGGAATGTTGGAGGAACCGCTGAGGGATCTGGCTAGAGGAAGATTTGGGGAGATTAGATGGTAGATTTACTTAAGGATTGGAAGATGGAATGCTGGAGAAACTGCTGAGGGATCTGGATAGAGGAAGATTTGGGGAGATTAGATGGTAGATTTACTTAAGCATTGGAAGATGGAATGCTGGAGGAACTGCTGAGGGATCTGGATAGAGGAATGCTTGGGAAGATTGGATGGTGGATTTGCTTAAGGATTGGAAGATGGAAGATTTTGGATGAAAGATAGTCTCCAAGGAATATGTCACGAAGGAATAAGATGCCCCCTGCTTAGGATAGTTCATTCATTCAGAGGCAGTAGGATGGGGGTATGATTGGACAGTAGATATGACGACAAGAGGATGATGAAGGTAGATGGAAGCTAGGATGAATGGATTGGATAGAGGATATGTAGTTGAAAGGTGTGATGGATGCCAAGAAAGTGCCCAAAAGCATGTATACTTGGTAGTCTTTGTTTTGTCATCAAGATCCAAAGGAGGATGAAGGAGGTGAGAGACAAATGGGATGGAGGAGATGTTGGATAAGATGGAAGAAGGGAAAGGTCCCCAATTGCAGAAAGGAATTGGGGGGGGGGGGGGGGGATTGGCTACGCATGATGCCTATTTGCCAGGTTTTCACCATGGTACTTGTCCAAGGTGCTTGAATTGCCAAGTTTTCACCATAGGATGAATGTTTTTCTCTTTCTTTTTTTGATATTTTTGATATTTCCAATTTTTATGGATTTTCTGACTTTTTGCTGACTAGATGCTGACCTTCTGATATTTCTGATGTGTTGCTATCTTTCACTGATATGCTAATGTGTTGCTATCTTTCTGATTTGATGTTTGTCATGTTGTTGACTTTCTAATTTTGCTGACCTGCTGATTTCTCTGATTTGTCACTGACTTTCTTCACTGATCTTTCTGATGTGCTTGGATGTTGGTACAACTTTGTTAGGATGGAGGAATTATGCAAAGGCATGGATGAGATGGGAAATATGGTGGTATAAAGTGTTTGGATGAAAAGATGGAAAGTGATTGTGATAGGGGGATGTTGTCAGGATCAACATTGGCACATGTTGCGGGGGAGATGGATGAAGCGGATAGGACGTGGAAGATAGAGGTGGATGTGATGGAGGATTTACGTTAGGAGATTTTGAATCTTTGGGACCCAAAATAGATTTAGGAGATGGAGGAGAAGACTGAGTAGCTAGGGGATTAGCAACTTTGGATGCCATTGCAGATGTTTCTTTTAGATGCATTACATCTTTTTGCTTTGGGATCCACATCATTTTTGTTTTAGCTTTGGTGGGCCTTTGTAGCCATTGGTATGCATCAGGTTTTGCTTTTGCTTTGTTGAGCCTTAGTGGCCATGTAGTAGATTTTTCTTGTGCTTTTCTGGGCCTTCGTGTCCATAGGAATGCATTAGATTGCTTGATTGGATTTTGCTTTGCTTGAGCATGTCGTTTAGGCTGGACATGGAAATCTTTGAATTTTTGTGGATATTTCCCTTTGTGCATATTAGATATGGCATCCAAATTGCAAGGAGCATTGGAATGAATATGAGGAGATGTGTGGGATGGTGGAAATACAGATGGAGAGATGGAAGGAGATTGGTAGATAGGATATGTGGGAATGTGCCTTTGTTGATCCTGACTAGGGATGCTTGGATTTTGGATGAAGGACTGAGTAGGATAAGATGGGGGATGATATTTTGGGATATAAGGTCCCAAAATGGATTTAGCATGAGAAGGATATGTACTAGTAGATTTTGGGACATAGGGACCCAAAATGGATTTGGAGGATGAATGAGGAATGTGATAGGTTGTCCTGGCCTGTAACAATGGAGGAGGAGGAATGGCATTGTATATTTTGGAAGATGTGATGGTGGGTTTGGAAGGATGCTTGAATTTAGCTTTAGTTGTACCAACATTTATGGAGGAAGTTCCTTCTTCTGATGTGTGACCAATTCCACATAACTTTGGATGTTTCTTGTCTTGGATAGGCTCCAAATTTCCTTGTTCACGAGAGCCTAGGCCTTTGCCTTGATAATTCCATTTCTTGAGCATTTTATCCAAACAAGGATATTTCTGACTTGGGGAATATGATAAACATCCAATTTCTGGTTCCTTGATGGAAGACATGGAACTTATTGCTTTTGCTTCAAGTGGGTTACCTCTGACAAATGTAAGTGATCCAAGAGGATAGAATGATGGCAGTGGGACAGTTTGGTTTGGAAGATCCTCAAGAGGAGAGGATAGGATGGTGGGATTTTGACTGGGATTGGGGGATAGTAATGAATCTTCAGATGGAGAAACTAGGATGATAGGATCTTGGATTGGAGGAATTGGGATTGTAGGATTTTGGATTGGGGGTGATGGAAGCAATAGAACATGTGATGGAGGAAGTGAAGGGATTGGATCTTGATTTTCTTCTGCGAGTATTTCAACATGCTTTTGGACAAGATCTTGACATGGCAGGATTTGTGTGGATAGAATGCTAAGGAATGTATGGATGGACTCTTTAGATGGGGTGGATGGAAGGATGGGATATTCTGTGGCTGTGATGTCTGGAAGAAGGAAGAACTCTTCAGATGGTATGGATGAAAGGATGGAAGATTTTGCAGCTGTGATGGTAGGAAGAAGGGTGAATTTTTCAGATGGTATGGATGAAAGGATGGAAGATTCTACAACTGTGATGGTAGCAAGAAGGGTGAACTCATGGGGCTCACTGGATGTGCTTTGGATAATGCTAGGAGGAGGTGATGTTGGTGGGGATTGGATGAAAACTTCAGATGGAAGGGACTTAATGATGCTAGAAGATGGAAGAGGATCAATGTATGAAAGATAGATGATAGATGGGAGTGATGGATGGGCCTCATCAATGATGGCTTCACATGAAGTTTTGAGATGGTTTGGCTCTTCAACTTTAAGAGTGGGATTTTTTTTGGCTTCCTTGTGAAACTCCTTGGAGACTTTCGGATTGGAGGAGGTGAGGGATTAGAATGTGTAGAAGATGGGGAGCTTGGATGGTCCTCACATGAAGGTGGGGTGGAAGATTTTGAACTTTCTTGAGGGGATGATGGTGCTAAAGAGGTAGAGGTGATGGATCGAGGTATGGGATATGAAGTGGTTTGAAGGATGCACTCTGCTTGTGGGAGGGGATTTTTAGAAATGTGGTTTGGAATAGAAGATGGTGGATTGAGATAGGATGGAGGTTGGGGAAAAGGATTGGAAGACTTGGTTTTTGGTTTTGAGAATGATTTGGAGGATGAGTGGATGGAGGATTTGGATAAAGGATGGGAAGACTAGGATTTTGGATTTGGGAATAATTTGGAGGATGGGTGGATGGAGATTTTAGATAAGGGAAGTAGCGTGAAGTGTTTCGAGGGGATGGTGGTGATTGGGATATGACCATAGTAGGAGATGGAGGTATGAAGGATGCATATGGAGGATGTGTAGGTTTAAGATAGGGATAAGTTGTGGATGGATAAGATAATGGATTTGCCTTGCCAAGGACATGAAAGGGAGTGCTAGTGGATAAGTGTGAAGGCTAGTGGATATTTTAGAGGAATGATTGGATACTAGGGGATGTTTGGAGAAAACTTGCTAAGATTTTCAAAATATGCATCGTGATCTACAAGGCTTTCATCATCTTTGGGATAGGATGGATTGAGGGGAGAGACATAATAACCAAACTCATCATAATAGTTTTGAGACATGCTGACTTGTGGATGAGTTGGATAGGAATGAAGGATGAAGATGGATTGGAATGAAGTATTTGTAAAGACTTAGATTGGAATGACTGACAGAATCAGACTAGGATTGGATTTGGCTTAAGATTGGAAGAGGACTGACTCTAGAAGAAGACAGACAAGGGGATGGGGGATGACCAAGATGACTTTGCTAACCTAGGATAGGAGGAAATGATGACAAGACTGGATTGAATATGACTGGAAGACCATGATTTGAGATTCTGAAACCATTGGACATTTTCTAGATTTTGGTAGGATTTGGACTGACATGGCTTTTCTGAGTATCTTTGAACCAAGTTGTAGATCAGTTTGATGTTTTTCCAATGGCAAAGGATAGATTTCAACAAAGATTTTTCAGAAAAGAAATCTCCACAAGGGACAAAGCAACCTTGTGGGATACAAATAGGATAACTGACTCTGATAAAGCTTTGAAAAGTGTATGTTCCAACAATATTTTCACAAAGTATTTGACTGTCAAGCACTTCAAGAAGATCTACCTAAGGAAGGTGAGTATCAAAATCGCTTGCCCACAGCTTGGTACCCCCTAGAAGGGAATACAAATGGTGAGTAATCTTGAGGCGACCTGGTAAACCCCTTGGAATCAGTCCTTGCACAAAGATTTTGATACTTTTGGATGTAGATAGGGTAGCCTCTATTTTATCAGGTTCTTTAATAGTTCTGTGGAGTCTCCATACCCAGTTATGCTAACCGCTATGACTCACTTAAGAGCCTACCCAACAATGCTGGAGGAGGAATATTTACCTAGCCCCAGACATTTGCATCTGGCACAAAATGCCCGTGGATTAGGAGATATAAGTGAGTACTTTTTGCCTTCACTTTATTTATATACCGGCCGGGGGGGATATCAGTTTGAGGTCATTCTTCGAGGAGGAAGCACTTTTCTCCCCTGGATAGGCCTCGCTAGAAGTAGAACAAGTGAACTTGTTTGAGTTCAAATGTTCTACGTCACTTACTCTAACAAGATTTTGTAAGAAAATGAAAGCTCCTAGATGCACATCAAGCAAGTTGTTCTTTTTCCCAATTTGATTAAGTGTGTTTGAACTTTTAAAACTTCTGAAGACACAAGTGTTTAAGGTTTGATTTGTTCTTTCTCCAAAAATTAAACGATTTGAGCGATTGCAAGTTCTTTCTTTGAGCATTCAAGACTGAGATTGGCGTGTTATTTTAAGAACTTTGAAGTGCTTTGTTTTAATCCTTTAAGGCATTCAAGATTTGAGTTTGTTTGAACTGAAATTCAAAGAGGAAGGAATAGCGATGCTTTGTTTTTTCAATTTATTGCATTCAAGAGTGTGTTTGTTTTTGGAAATGAAAAATGACTCTTTTAGGACTCTAAAGTTTGATTTTAGGATGCTTCCTAAGATTAATTTTAGAACCCAAAATGAAGATGATCTAATGCAAATTTGTGGTTCTTTTTAGGCCTCAACATGAAGTATGTTTATCTTTGCCTGAATACATCTAAAACCTTGATGTTGCAAGGATGCAATTGATTTGATTAGTTTTGCCTTTGTTTGTTAGAAGATTTTGTAAGTTTTAGTCTTTAATGCATTCAAGAGTGATTTGGGGATTCATTTTAAGCACTAAAATAAGATGTTTATGCCTTTGTTTTGTTCATTTTTACCCCAAACTAAAATGATTTTGTTTTCACCCCTGATCTGAGCTTTCTTTCCTAGATATTATTATAGACCTCTGAATCATCTTTTCAATGCTTTTTGAATCACCAAAAATGGAGTTCGTATGCAAAAGTTACAAAGTTTTTCGTGGAAGTGCCTCATTATGGATTTTAAAGAGGAGAATATGCCAAAATCTCTTAAGAAGTAGGAGTAGATAGAATGGAAGAATGATAAGACTAAGAAGAGGAAGAATATTTCCACAAGCTCCCTCCACCTTCAAGCTTCAAAATTTAGCAAAAACTCCAAAACGGATGAGATGTTGTCAAAAGACCCGTGAAGTGGGTCCCACCGGGCGTGCCAGAATGTGAGCAATGCAAACGTAATCTATTTTGAAAGGCGTAGACATGTCAAACGTTAGCCTAAGAAGCATATACCTAACAAAAGCAAACAGTAATTCACAAAGTCATTCAGATTGAGCTAAAACAGATGCACTCATGCACTGTTTGATTTGCTCATATAAAAAGAATGTGGGTATGCTCTCTATTCGCATGGAGCATGTTCCTAATGCTTATTTGGAAGGATTGAGACTCATGAGAACCCCATAAGTGGCACAAAATAGGTATAGAACACCTGATTTTCCCCTAAGGCCTCAAGGATCCAAATGATGCTGAAATGAAGATTAAGCTACATGATGTTTATGCTAAGATTGATTTTAAACCAAATAGAGATGTGATGATGATGATATGCTATGCAAAACAATGAAGTAAACTAAGTTAATCCATTATTGCTAAGCTATGATGTGTTAGAAAGCTTGAAGAAAACAATGAAATCTAACAATTAGGAATGATTATGCTAGAGCTAGAAGTAAAAGAGCATGATAACAATGCATGAAGATGAAAGACTAAGCTAATGAATTGCTCTTGGAAGAGGGAGTATTTATAGGATTTCCTAAGGGCTTGGGTTAGGAAGAAAGGTTAGATTTTGGGGTAAGGTTAGGGTCTTGAATCAAAGGGATAAGGATGAAGACTTTCTAGAAGAGTCTAGGCTTTGGATGAGGATAAAGACTTTCTAGAAAAGTCTAGGCTTTCTAGGGATAAATATGGAATTTAGGAAATAAATAAAGTTTTATTTATCTCAAAGGCTTTAATGAGTTTGAGGCTCATTAGGGGTAGGGTTTGACTAGGAGTCAAAGGGATAAGGATGAAGACTTTCTAGAAGAGTCTAGGCTTTCTAAGGATAAATTTAGGGATTGAGGATTAATATTTAATCTTAATTAAATATTTTGAGTTGGGATTAGGGTTAGGAAATGATGGGATTAGCCTTTAATCAAAATTAAAGAAGGATTAGAAGATTCTGGAAGAGGTTAGTGGTCTTAAGGAAATTGGCCAAGTTTTGGGCAAAAAATAAATAAATAATTTATTTTGAGATTTTTGGTCAATTTATTAATTAAATAATTAATAAATAAGGGAATAATGTTTAAATAAGATTTAAACATTTTTGGGAGGGATTTCTTAATTAAATATTTTTAATTAAGATAAAGGGATTTAATGGCATAAAAATTAATTAATTAATTAATTAAATAATTAATTAATAAATGATGATGTCATCAGGGATTTTTCAGAAAATAAAAATACTTTATTTTCTAAAGGATTTTTAGGTGTCTATAGTATGTACTCATTCCAAAAGAAGAAGTAATCAAAAAAGGACCTAACCGATTTTCTTCCCATTTCCCTTTCTTCTCTCTTTCTACTTGATTTTTGGGGTTTTCTCTTAATGCCAAATGACTTATTTGGAATGTCCTTGGTTTGATATGTTTATTGTAATTCCTTGACATTCAATTCTGATACACTTTAAGATGATTAAAGGCTTGTTGTTGTCTTTCATCTAGCAACTCCAATTCTTTCAATCTAGAAACCCTATAGTCTTCTTCACTTAGAAATCCGTGTAGTGAAACTCTTAAGATGGGATTTCAACCTCTAAAGGTAATACTGGTTCAACTCCATAAACCAATGAAAATGGCGTAGCTCCTGTTTGTGTTCTCACACTTGTTCTATATGCCCATAGAGTAGGATTTATCTGAATGTGTCAATCTCTACCTGAATTTTCCACTGTCCTCTTCAATATTTTAAAGATGTTCTTATTAGTGGCCCCTTCTTGTCCATTACCTTGTGGGTAATATATTGAAGATGAATGGTGTATCATATGGAATTTTACACATAATTTGTTCAAGTCTTTGTTCTTGAAATGTTTAGCATTATCACTTATGATTTCTTGAGGGACACCATACCTACAAATTATGTGGTTCAATATGAACATGAAGATTTGTTTTCCCGTTGCAGTGGATAATGACACAACTTCAAGCTATTTGGTGAAGTATTTAGTAGTAGTGATAATGAACTTATGACCATTAGATGAAGGTGGTTAAATCATCCCTATTAAATCCAACCCCCACTGATAAAAGGGCCAAGGTGTAGTCATTGGATGTAGTTCTTGAGATGACACATGAATCGGGTTTCCATGGTATTGACACTTTTGACAAGTCCTCGCAAAATGGCATACATCTTTCTCCATAAAAGGCCAATAATATCCTATCCTTAAAAGTTTCTTTGCTAAGGTTAATCCATTTGAATGTGACCCACAAATTCCTTCATAGATTTATTGTAAGGCTAATATTAATTCCTCCTTCTCTAAACACCTTAAAAGAATTCCGTTTAGAATCTTGCGATACAATGTGTTAGATACAAGGGTGTAACGAGAGGCTTGTCTTATGAAATTCCTCTTCTGGTTTTGGGTTTGGTCCAAGGGTAAGGTTTGGTCTTTTAGGTACGTATAGATGGATCCATACCAGGGTGAGTCATGTCCCACTAATAGACAAATGATGTGGGAATTGGAAGGGTCAAATACGGGTTGTCCCATTTCTTCTACCAAGAATTATATCTTGCACTTTGGTTCGACATTTTGAGGAGTGAAGCCAATGTAGTCATGGCATATGCTACTTTGTTCTTGTCTCTCGACACTTGTTCAAATGTGATCAATGTGAAATAATTCTTGATATCTTCTATCATATTTTTGTAAGGCATCAATTTTTCATCTTTAGTTTGATACTCATCATTTATCTGATTAATGACTAAATGAGAATCCCCATATATCTGCAATTCTGTCACCTTCCATTCTAAGGCCAATTTGATGCCAATGACTAATGCCTCATATTTAGATATATTATTTGTACATGGAAATAGTAGCTTATATGATTTAGGTATTTTTAATCCTTGGGGAGTAATCAATAGTATTCTCACTCCTGAGCCATGTTGAGTATAAGATCCATCAAAGTATAATTTCCATGTTTTTGCTTTAACATTGATTATTCCTAAATTTAGAAATTCCACTTGAATAGGATGTTCATCTTCTAATGGTGCCTCCACTAGTTGATATCTTATGACTTTACCTTTTATTTCCTTTCTATCCACATACTCTATATCAAATTTTCTCAAAACCATGACCCATTTGGCCAATCTTCCCATCAAAGCTATTTTTCTTAGAAGGACTTTAGTGGATCAATTTTTTCTATGATCGACAATCTTTTGTGGTACCCTTTATTCTTCTACCCAAAGGTCCTTGTCCTTTATAACCCATCTTTTGCATAATTTGAAAACCTTTGCCATATTGATAAGTAGGGATACTAATGTTTTGGATTCTTTTCTCATGAGAACTTGACTCATCATCTTCATATAGCCATTTTAGAATTTCATTATCCTCTTCATCCATGGATGAAGAAGTATCGGCCCTTATAAAATGGTCATTGTATTTTTGAGGTGGATGTAAGCTAGAGGGTTTCCCATGGGACTTTGGAGATAATGACAGATCCATCATAGATAAATAATATTCTCCCACCCCATTCTATTTGATTTTGCATTGTTTTTAAAAGTTCTTCATCACGGTGTCCATTTTTTTTTGTAATGAGCCTCCTTGGTATGTATTTGAGTATATTTTGCTTGGTTTTCTTCTTCTTCTTTAGTACTTTCCTCACTAAATTTCTCTTTTCCCTTATTTGATGTAACTAAGTTAGTGGGAATTTGATAGTTTTCAACAAGAGTGTCTTATTCCTCTATCTTTTCTTTTCCTTTTAATGAAGGAAGGTCCTTCAAACTTTGTCCTTGTTCTATCCTTGTCGATGTAGAGCCTTCTACGTTGTGAAGGACCAATGAGTCATTTATGGGTTTAATTTTATTACAATATTGGAATGGATTTAGGTCTCCACTCACCATGACTTCTTTTCCCATATATGGAAACTTCAAGCATTAATGGTACGTCGAGGGTACTGCTTGCATTTCATATATCCATGGCCTTCCTAATAGGATGTTATAGGTGAATTTAAGATCTAGTACTTGACAAATGGTTTCCTTTTGCATAGGAACTACTTGGATAGGGAGTACTATTATTCCTTTGGAGGCTCTCTCTTCATCATCGTAAGCTTTGATGGTTATTTTTCTCTTGGGGTCTATATCTTCCTCCAAATATCCTAAGGCTTTAACAAGGTTCAAAGTGAAAATGTTTAGGCCAGCTCCTCCATCAATGATGACTCTCTTAACCCTATGCTTATGGATCAAGACTTCGATATGTAATGGAAAGTTTTGGGGATGATTGAAGGACATCATATTTCTTAGAAAAGGATAAACAATGAGGTGCAACTAGGTGTCCTACCATATTTTAAAAATTTTCCACATCCAAATTCAAGGGCACATTGTTTTCAATAAGGGATTTTTCCAAGATCTCTTTGTAAGTAGGTGAAAGTTTGAGCAGCTCCAAAATATAAATTTGCATAGGAGTTCGTTAGAGTTGATCTACCAAATTATATTGTTTTGATGAAGGGAATGTTTGATTAGGTAGAATGATGCTAGGGGCACCTCTTGATAAGGTAATTTTAGATGCTTGCCCCCTAGTCACGACATTGGATGCTTCTTCCTTTTGTTTTGCCTTTACCACTATTACATTGATTGTATTTTTGCAACCACTTAAAGAATTTATGGTGTTGTCATAAGTGTGGGAAAAGTGTACTTTTTCATTACCCCTCTTGTTATTTTGGTTGGCATTTGATGTTTCTCCCTTTTCATGATTGAAGAAAGGGTTCTTAAAATACGTGTGGTATTCATTGTTTTGAGGTCCTTCAACCTTTATGGTACCATCATCTATTAGGTCTTGGACTAAATGCTTAAGTTTCATGCATTCATTGGTTTTATATCCCTTGTCTCAATGATACTCATAATGGTGTGCATTATTCCACCATGTGGGTTTAACTTGAGGTTCATATGGCCTTGATTTGGGTAAAATAATGATTTTATTGGCCACAAGTGTTCTAAAATAATTTTCCAAGGGTTCACCTAAGAATGTGAATTTTATTCTTTGAAACGAAGGAAAGAAAGGATTAGGCTTGTTTGCATTGGGGTTGTTGAAAGAATTGTTGTTGTTGTTGCTCAAAGGAGCCTTGGTTATTTTATTGACATTATGTGTTTGATTTGACCCGCTCGATAAGTTAAAAGGGGCAGCCTTTAGGTTGTGTGCTTCTACAACCCCATCGTTTACAAGGTTCTTATTAGTGTTTTTCAACCATAACCTTGGTTTATCATTATTGTTGTTGGCTCCCTTTTTATTATTATAATTATTTAAGTTATTGTTATTGTTGGTGTTGGTATAACCTTTGTCTTCTTTAAGTAGTTTAATTTCTCCTCTTTTTACCCACACTTCTTCAATTTTTATCCCATTTTCAATGATCTTTTCAAATGTGGGGGGACATTGAAGTTGGAGTCTATAGTTCATTTCCATGTTTAGATTTTTCATGAAAATCTCCATCTTTTCCTTTTCAGCTATGCTTCTAGGGTATCGCATGAAAACCATTCTCCATCTTTGGAGAAAACCTAGAAAAGGCTCATCATCTCTTTGTTTTGTGTCGCATAGGTAAGCATGGTGATTTCATGCTCTATATTATAAGAATAGCGAGTCAGGAATTTGGAGGATAGCTCTTCGAAAGACTTAATTCCTTGTGGTAACTTTGAAAACCACTCCATGGCTTGGCCTCCTAGGCTTCTTGGAAATAGCCTAATTAACTAGGTGGTATATGTTAGGAATGGGAATACTAAGAGAGGGGGGGGGGGGTGAATCAATGTTCTATATTATTAATGTTTTTCTTCTTCTTGAAACTTAGCCCAATTACTTAACTACTGAACCGAATATTAAAGCAAGTAACGTAAACAACCATAACAAATAACACCAGATATGATTACAGGGAATCCTTGGCATAAGGAAAAATCCCAATGGGAATTAATACTCACTAATAATTGTACTTGTGTATTATGAACTTGTTAATGTTCCTTTTCCCTATTAGGAGCAGTCATTAAAATGCTTTAGTACAATGACCTGGTCAAAGGTCGGACCATGTTAGGAGTCTTGAAGTAACAAACCCTATTAGGGGTGGAAGGCTCACTGCCATAGTTCACTGCTCAATGGGGAAGGATGCAACCTCCTGGATGTCAGATACACACTATATCTGCAAGGTAAACTGCTGCTGACACTGCTTGTCTGATTAGTTCCTTTTGTGCGTTGATGCTTTAACCTCTTGGAAAGCTCTATAACATTCTTACTACTCTTAACATATACTTCGTATAATTCTTCTCTTCTATTACATCTTCTATGTCCACCTCATTCTCTAATACAAAAGTGCATGTCTTATATATAGGCGCAAACAAAACTATTTACTAAGTCAGCCTATAACCTATTACATACAACACTTCCAAATGAATTGGCTCAAGCGTGTTTACATACATTGATATCAACATGTTTATAACATATTTACAATAGGCACATAGCCTTTACAAAATAATAAGATACACGCTATACAAAAAACTAATTGTAGGCTCCATGCTCTATTCTGTTCTGCCGCTCACTGTCCGTGTCACTTCAACTCGCTGTAACTTCCTCATACTATCACATCTAACCATGTGTTCTTAACATAGCTTACTAACATACTCAAAAGCTTATCTTCAAGGGCACATACCAAAACTCGGTCATACGCACGTGCGCTGATGCTCTGTTCATCAGATGCTTCACTAACTACTCTATCTTCCATACTTAGCCAAATTCTGATCTTCTAAGTTATTGCGCTAACTCCAAAACTTCATATGACTTTGTTGCCATAATGAAAACACTAAGCTTAGTCATATACACTAGTATAGTCAACTTTCCAATAGTATCGTGCATGAACTATATACTCAAAGCACAAAATTCCCTTAGGTGGTCTGATTTACCCATATATTTGTCGTATCTAGGAAAGACCATGTTGGGTGGGAAAGGTACCATAACCAAATTTTGATCAAATGGAAATGGGCACAAAGCCTCAATAGAAAAGGATTTTGGTTTAGTCAATTTTTTCATGATGTCGATTTGTTCTTAAAACATTTTAAGTTGTTTATTCATCACACCTAATGGATTTTACTCTTTTTCATCTTTCTTTAGCATTGTGGTATCGTAATCATGAGGAAGTTTTGATTGGGCTAGATTAAGGAAGTATCTTTCCTTATTTCTTTCTAAAATTTTTTCCATTATCTCAAGGAATTCAGGACCTTGGGCTGCCCTATTGGCTTTATCTTTAGTTGTTTCCTTTGGCCCTTGTTTTCCTTGGTTAGTTGCTCCTTGATCTTCATTGTTTCCCCCATGACGTAGTCATAAAATTCATTATTTCTAGCCATTGGATTGACTCTTTCTTCAAATAGGTTAGGAAGACTATCTTCTTGCTCTTGAGTTTTGATAAAAGGAGTTTGAAATAAAAATTTGGGGACCTCTTGTGTTGTGCAAGTGTCATCTTCTTGTAAGGATATTTTCAATTTATGTGATCTTGTAAAAACTGACATCAACAAAGGTTTGATTCAAATTGATTTTCCCCTATTTTGGTGATTGTTCCTTTAAGAAGATATTTAAAAGTGTAAGATGATTTTCAATGGATGTTTCTCACTTGTTATACATATCTTCAAACAAAGAAACCACAAGTACACTTGTATTTTTAACCCTCTAAACACAAAATGTTTGAAATGTATTGAATGTTATCACAGATTTTTGCACAAGAAGTAACTTCAAGCAATTTACCTATTAGTCAAATTGGTTCATAAATATGTCTCTAAATAGGTAGGCTTTCTAAGTTAACAAGGTACTAGTAATGATTATGTTCAAAGGAATATCAAGTTTCATCCCACAACAATTAGGGGCTTCCCACCATCAGTATATCAGAGTTTTGTGCAATCCTGAAGGACTACTCAAGGAAGTTCGATACTTTATATCCTTTTGTCACTCACCCCATTAAGGATGAATGTGTTTTATCTTATAGTGGGTTGGATAATTGTGGAAAAGAAAATTGTATCCCACTTTGGGTTGTCCCTCTCACCGGCCTAGTTAAGACAAATTCTCGGGAGGCGAGCCCACTAAAGTTCTAGAATGTTCATTTGAAAGAGAATAAGTGAAGTAGAAAGATAGGATTGGAAATTTGATTCACCAAAAGGTGAAGAGAATATCCCTACTATTCTTCACTTCCAAGCACAATTAACAATGTTCAATTTACCAAGCCTTCTAATCTAATGGGAATCAAATATTTCTACTCTCCTCCACAAACAATAGGCTTTAAATTTAGTGCTTGTTTATTCCTTAGCCTTTCTTTTAATCGAGAAATCTAGTAGGTTTGGAATTTTGATTCACTTGAAAATTGAAGAGCATAGGCCTACTACCAAATTCCTCAAACAATAATAGGCTTGTAATTACTAAATTCAAAGTGAAAATGCCACAATTTAAGAAAAAAATCACAAAAGGATAGAGGCTTACCTTGTTTCAAAGCTAGCAAAAGGCTAGGGGCATTTTTTATTGATTTTTTTATTAATTCACTCACCTAGTGGCGATTGTTCCATCTCTTTTACATCCCCTTCGAAATCGTTAGTCCAACACAACTAAGAAAAGTGAAGAAAATCAAGAAAAATTGAACTTTAAGCCTCTTTTTTTCAATTTTAACAAAAATGATCAAGGCATGAAAATGCAATTTAAGGATACAAATTTCAATTTATAAGATTCAATTATTTGCAAGCATCATTCATAATCATTACCTTCTTTCTTGAAATCCTCCAAAAAGTTATTTACGTGGACTATGTTCTCTCTTTTGAGCCTTTTTGCTATGGCTTTATCCTCTCGGTTATTTCATGTCTTTGGTTTTTTTACTTTTTTATGTCCTGCCATCAGAAATATACATAGAACATTTATGACTCAGATTTATCAAATTTGCAAAATAGTCAAAAGCACTGCATAAATGATTAAATGCATTATTTAAAGCCTTGAATGCACTGCAAGAAAAATTGAATGCGCTAAAATAGAAATTAAACATGTTGCTTTAATAATTAAATGCACATAAAGAAAATGTCAAACACGTTGTAGGAATATTTGAATGCACTGTTTCGTCAGGGAAAACACGCTGAAATAATGTTAGACAGAAGATAGAAAGTATTTAACGCGCTGTTTGGTTGTGTAAATACGCAAGTATTTGCTTCAAATGCGCTGTTTCAGACCTCAGATGCGTCATTTCTTTGTTCAAACACATTGCATGAATGCTCAAATGCACTACTTCACCTGTAAAACATGGATATTAACTATAAAATCCTAAATTTCTAGCAAATTTTTTAAAATTTAGATAAATGAGGCCTTATGCCCCACGGTGGACGCCATTTTGTGTACTAATAAAGTACCTTCATAGGGTTAGTTTGACAATAATTGAAAAAAATAAACCAAATTACCATAATTAGTGAGCTATTTAATGCAAATAAAGCCAACAAGCTCCCTATGGATCTATTATTAAGAATGCTAATGCAAAGCTCTTAACAAGCTTCCATTAGTGACAGTCCTAAGATGAGAAAATGATAAAGATTAACACCATTAAAGCCTATTTCAAAGAAGCTATTGTAATACCCCAAAAATGGGCTATAAGTTCATTAACCTCCTATATCGACACATCAAATGAAATTGACATTAAAGTCCTAACCTAAGGCAATCTGAACATCATCGAATCTTAATTGATTATCTTAAATTTTGCATTGGGGAATATTCCTAGTAATATTCTTAATCATCTTAATTTAATGATTATTTGGTGATAAATCCTATTTATCCTAAAGTTTGATTAATTGAATATTCTGAATATTTAATTAATTAGATTTAATACTACCACTTAATTATTTAATTGGATTTAATTATATTTATTCCTAATTATTATTATTTAAATTTGACAATAAATCAAAATTCCTATCATTAATTGATTAAATTCTTATTTAATTAATTAAAGCAAGTTGTCATATTTAATGATATTATTTTAGAATAAAAGTTTGATTTAATAATTGATTAACCCATAAATCAATTATTTTATTTTTAAAATTAGTTAAGTTGAGGATAAATCACTTTATTTATTTATTTAATTCATAATTAATTATGCACATCCAAAAAATAGTTAAACTATAAATCAAAAAATCAATTCAAGTTGTTTTAAAATAAACTCAACTCTCTTTTGAGTTAAAAGTTGATCTCAACTTCTGATTTAAATCAAAAAGCTATTTTTGCATGATTTTTGTGAGTTAACTATTTTTAATTCCTTGTTGACTCAAAAATCAACTAGAGTGATTTATGGCTTTTTCCATGCATCCCCAAAGCCTTGGATTTCTATAAAATCAAGGCTCAGCTCTTCACAAATCATCTTAGAATTTTGTAAACTTATGCTAGCGAATTGGTATTTGAAGAATCTTGCGAATCAACCACATTTGTGAGATCAATTTTGTTTTTCATATCAATTCTTAGAATCATTGCATATCAGTTTTTCATCTAGAATAGATTCATATCATTTTTCATCATAATTGCATAGAAAAACAAAAATATAGATTAATTTGCATCTAATTCATATCTAGATTTTGCATTCAAATCTTTCATTTAGGTGTCGTCAAGGTCACTGATCTCGGTCCAATCTGAGAATACATACTCGCACCTACTAGAAGGTAGTAAATCACCTGGTTAGTTTAGTTTTCATTTCATTACACGATTTTGGTTTTAGCTAACCTCTAATATTTTACTGAAGTGTTGTGTCTACAGCTAGGTACAAAATTCACACACACAACTATGCTCAATTATGCCTAAAATTGCCTTTATAGCTTAAATTCTCAATAGGTTTGATGCAATTCTCAAATGTGTGGATCCATTCTCCTTATTCTGGCCTTGATTTTATAGATTTTTGCAAGCATAGGGGGTGGAGTTGAGTTAATCATGATTGAGGTTGAGGTAAGTCCATGGTTTCAATTTTAGGGATAATTTAATTGATTTGTCCTCAAAGCTTGGGACAAAGAGAGAAAATGAGTGGTCAAGATGCTCTCACCTTATGATGATTGAGATTTGATCTTGGATTGATCCATGTGAGCCCAATCCTTAATTCCTATTGGTTGAGGTATTTTCCTCCCATGTGGTGGATGAGGGAAAATAGGAATTATTTATTGAATTGAATTGATTTGTTTAGCCATGTGTACCCCTTAAATGGGTTGATTTGATTTTTAATTGAGCTATACAATTAATTAGATTAATTGCATAATTAATTGATTTATTTGATTTAATTGGATTTTGATTTTAATTATTATTGTATTTTGGCTTGATTGCTTATTTGATTTGATCTTGATGAATTTTAGGTGATTATAGGTTGAAACCTTTTCTTGTGCATCAATTGTTGTCAAAAGGGATTTGTTGTAGGTTGGAAAATTCTTGATGTTGCAATTGCAACTCATAAGATAATCCATTTGATGGACAAAAGTCAAAATTAGGGTATGGATTTTAATTTGCACATCTCCAAGGCTTATGATAGAGTTAGATGATAATTTATTTACAAGGTTTTATCTAAGTTAGGCTTCAGTAACAAGTTGATTAAAATTATTTAGGTTTGTGTTGAGACTATCCAATATTTAGTTTTGGTTAAAGGTATACCATGAGGGTCCTTCAAAGTGGAAAAGGCATTAGACAAGGCGATCCCTTATCCCCTTACCTTTGTATTATGGTAGTGGAGATTCTTAGAAAGAATTTTTTGAACCTAGCCAACACTGGCAGAATCTAGGGTATTAGACCTACCTCTTTGCTTCCTCCTTATGTCTTACAACAATTTTTGGATGATACCTTTCTTTTTGAAAAATATTCAGTATGGAGGGTAGATAATGGAAGTGCCTCCTTCAATACTATATCCATAGCTCAGGTCAATGTATCAATTACCAAATAAGTAAAATTTACTTTTTCAACACTAATGTGGATCTTTAGGTAGAAATCATGGATATTTTGGGCTGTCAAAGGGCCAATCTATCATGTTCTTACTTAGGTCTCCTCCTCCTGGTTAAGGAGGTTAATCCTACCTTATAGAATAACATACTTGAAAGGGTTTAGAGGAAACCTAATATGTAGAAGGGAAAGTTCCTTAGAAGTGCTAGTAAAATTCAATTTCTTACTGCTTTCCTCTAGGGAATATCAATTTACTTTCTCTCCCTTTTTAAAATTATAGGTTCTATGGTAGAAAAAATTGAGATAATCCAAAGAACCTTCCCATGGGTAGGTGTCGAAGAGAATAAAAGATTGGATTTGGTCAATTGGGGCACTATCTTCCACCCAAAGTATCATGGCAACTTGGGAATAGGAAAACTAATTTATCTGAATAAAGCACTGATCAACAAAATGGGATGGAATTTGGCTGTGGATAAAGCGGATTGGTGTAGAATAATGAGGGAAAAATATCTTAATAATTATCAATTTCCTAGGGTCCTTGACTTGGTTGGTCTCCCATGAGGTTCAAAAATTTGAAATAATATTATGAAGTGCATATCTCTTCTTAAGGTGGGTATCAAGTGGCTAATTGGTAATGAGAGGACAATTAGATTTTGGGAAGATAGATGGCTGGGGGACAAGACTATGGTTGACATTGAATATAGTACTCTTATGATGCAAACTAAATATATTTTGGGCTCTCATATTGGTGACTACATTGACCTCGAGGGTGTGTGGATGAACCTTGAACAAAGATTTTTGAATAGGCCTGACCTCTTCCAGAAGGTTTCTTATCTGTAGCTCCTCTTGAAGAAAGTTAGACTCCCTATGTTCCCTAAAGAAGACATATTTATATGGTAAAAAAATCCTCTAGGAGCTTTCTCAGTCAAACTACTTACATTTTGCTTTTAAAATTCAATGGTGACTCAAATAGTTGGAATAAGATTTGGAACCTACAACTCATCCTGAAAATAAACTTTTTCTGGTGGACATCTCTCCATGGTAAAATCCCAACCTTAGATAACTTAAGGAAGAGAGGGTTTCAATTCCCTAATAAGTTTCCTCTATACAAAAAGGATGAGGAAACTATTCCCCATATCTTTATTCACTTCCATTTTGCCACCCAAGTTTGGCATAATATCTTTCACAAACTTGAAATACAATGGGTTTTTCAAGGGGATATACATCAATTTGTGTTGGGATGGAGAAGTCCATCAAAACATCCTCTTATCAATCAATTGTGGTAACAAATTTCTCCTCATATTTGTTGGTTCCCGTGGAAAGAAAGAAACAATAGGATCTATAGAGAAAAGGAGAACAATGTTGATAATGTATTGATTATGTTGAAAAAAATCCTTCTAGAAAACATTATTATTAGTAGATGGAAAACCCCTAGTGAACCACCTTCTCAATGGGATAACTATCACGATAGAACTTGGAAAATTTTGGAGGAATTTAGGAAATTTAATAATTCTAAAATGTTTTCTAGATCCAACACTGTTTGCAAACCTCCTAGAGTACCATGGTGTAAACTTAACTTCGATGGTGCTACTAGAGATGGTAAGGCTATAGGAAGAGGTGTCATTAGAAATCATGAGGGTTCTCTCATTACTGCCTACATAGGACATTTAAAATACTATGCTAACAATCAAGCTAAGGGAATTACCCTACTCTAGGACATTAAATTATCCCTATCAATTGAAATTTAGACATAGAAAATTGAAAGGGATTCACAATTAATAATCAAAGCTACAAAAGGGACAAGGACCCTTGGATAGACTATCTAGAAAAATAATTGATGATATTCGTTCTCTTCTTAATGGGTTTGATGAATTTACCATTTAACACACTTACAAGGAAGGTAATGTGGCTGTGGATCACATGGATGCATTAGGTCTGGATCAAGTTGGCGTAAGATGTTGGAGAAAGGAGAGTTCATTTCCTCTTAGAACTATCACCTTTCTGAGGAAAGATATACCAACACAAATCTCTTGAGGTCGAACAAAGTTTGTATTTGGACCCTAATAGGGGGTTTATTATTTTTTCATGACATTATTGGAGGGTATTCAAGTTTCTACCAATTGGTAAATTTAAATCACTATGATTTGAAATTTCCACATGGGCACTTCCTATAGGACATAATAACCTGAAAAAAATAACCTTGGACATAATACCCCAGTCATAATAACCAAAGGAAAACATAACCCAAGGTCATAATAACCCAAGCCAAAATAACCTGTGGTTAGAGTAACCCATGGACAAAATATCCCCGTAAGATTATAGAGAAAGGAAAACTAAATTTATAAATTACATGTATGGTTAGTCAGTATAATACCTTAGTAATCTCAAGGATTGGACATCCTTTAACAGTGATTGTATGGTTAATAGCATCAAGTATCTACTTATAATATCAAGCTGAAATTCATTAGATTCATCAATCTGGGAGCGTAAACTTGAAATGGTGATTGCAAAGTATATGCTCTAGTTCATCTCAAAAGCCATCATTACTAAAGAAAAGGAATTGCTGGAGGAAATCTATGCTTGGAATTGAAACATCAGCTTAACTTAGAACTTAAGGGAATGCTTCAATTGTAAACTAACAATGCTTTAATAGTAAATTTATGCTACAGGAAATAGTCAATGGCTCTACTACCAATGGCTGTAGGAGCAACAATGTTAAATAACTTTAAAGAAACTTAGGACTAGATCCTACTTAAGCATGAACAAAGTTCACCTTCCACATGGGCCCCCACGGAAGAGTGAATGGATTTAAAACTCAGAGATTGAAATCTAAAGATATCATCTATTCATTTATGAAACATCAACATAGGTACAAGATGGAATGCCAAAGTGTATTCACTTCTTCACTAGATTAAAAAATAGATTCCTTGAACATATAACTAACTCGGAATCACAAATTCTAGTTTATTTAAGAAAAACTTGAAAAATAGAACACCTACGAACTAGGATCCTCCATTACATGGGGATAACAACTTTCAGTTACAAAAGTGACAACATCATTTACGAAGGAGTAAGACACATTAAATTCACAAGAATATAGGAATGCTTGAGCACTAAATTCCCTCCAAAACTCCTGGTAATTGAATTGACCCAGTCTTCAATGACAACTACTACTGATTGGAAGTAGTGGATCCATAATGAAACCTGGAAACAATTACTCGACTTGATGAAGCCACTTCAATACCGAGTCTTCATTACATGTTGACTTAATCCTTCCCTACAAGAGGTTAGTGCACCAAAACTCGCAACACAAATACAAGATAAAGATCCATAGTGAGCTTCCCTACTTTAGTGTATCCTCATAACATGGCTATAGGAACACTACCCATTAATGTAGAGAGGAAAGAAATACCAAATTTTATCATAATATTCACTTAATCTATATATATATTTAGCATATTTTTTTAGTCTTAAAAGAACCAAATACACACATAGTCATAGCATAGAAACATAGAAAGTCTGCATATTGTTTATGAAAACCCATGAGATACTTAAGTCTAAACCAAAAAATCATAAACAAAACAATCCATAAACTGGGCTCATCATTTCCCCCCAGCTTATCTTTTTGCTGGTCCCACAACAAACATGAAGTTCTTGAGTCTGGCTGTCATCCTGTAATCCATAGCTATCTTCTGTCCAACACCTCCTTTGGCAAAGCTCCAGTAAAATCCTTTGGTCTCCCTATGCCTTTCCCACCTATCCTCTTCTCCCTTCATGTCATAACTATCCAAGCTCTCTAAATTGGCTAATAAATGAGATATTAGTAACGGTGGCTAAAAAGTAAGTGGAATCCAAAAAAATTGTCATGTTCTCCCCAGAGAGATGTACCAAGGTGCACGCCTATTTTCCATGCTAAAAGTAAGGGGTGAATGTGGCTCCTTAGCTCTAAGCTCCTTTGTTAAACTGATCCAATGCCGTTGGATGGCACTGCTAGCTTCAGACAACTTAGAATTAACTAGCTGTTCATACTCATCGAATGCTGCATTCCTAAGTGGATAAATGAGCTTATTGCCTAAATCTGAGGGTGCAATTCTAAACCAATTATAATAAAATTTTTTGGGATCTTTAGCTTCCGATCTCGGATATAAGGGAATCTCTTCCTCCAATTCTCTATATAACTTAACTTGAGATTCCCTACTGATCTCATTCTGAATCCAAGACATAAGAGCCCTAAGATGGATATCCCCAACATACAGTAAGGGATTCCAGTCCTGATCATTTGGAACCGCCAAGTTATGGCGAAAAAATTTACACAACAAACTCTTAATGGTTGCAGGAGAATTATTAAAAGCCTAGGAAAACTACATAGGGTCTTTCAATGACGGGGACCTATCTTGCATGACACAAGTCATTTGGTAGTTCAATAGTTGTTCCTTTAGGAATAGGGCATATACAGGAGATGGGGACCTACAACCCATTAACTCAGGGATAAGAGATGTGATTTTGCTAAGTTTCTCATGTAGTTTTTCTACTTTTTCTTCCTACTCAAGATTCTCCTGATAATGTTGATCTATGACCTTATTCAACTCTTTTCTTTGCTATTTCCATTGTTCCCTTTCGAAAACCAATTGCTTGGATAACTGAAAAATAATAGATAGCAAAGACACAAAACCAAACTGACTTGACATATAACTATTAAAAGAGTTTTTTGTTGAATTAAGAACATGGGACTTACCATTTTTGAAACTTATTCCTTTCATAGGATCTGTCCATACGACCATAGATCTCTCAGGGTTAAAACATTGCTATGCAGCAGAGGCTAATGCATCCAAACCCTCACTTAAAACCTTCTCCACTACTTTATTAACAAGATCCATATCAACATCAGGGTTTTCTTCATACAAATTCTTCTCTGTTGTAGGAGCTAATCCTGGTTCCTCTTCTTCCATCATATTATAGCATCCTTCAGACATTTCTTCATTTTATGAGTCACTACAACTATCATTTGTTTGAGGACCCTTAGAGGAGGAACTTCTTCTTCAAAATATATATGCCCGATCCTCAGAGTTAGAGTCATCATCAATGATTATGCATTATTTATTTGTTTGTTTCATAGGAACCTACTCTTTCTTATCCTCAGGAAACTTCTCAAGTGTTTCCTACTGCATATTCTTGGGTTCCCCTTCCTTTTTCTCGGAGGTCTTAGAGGCAATATTTACCCCTTCTAGTGGTATATCTGTAGTCTCAATTTACTTCTTCCTATTACTCCTTCTCAACGAAGTTTCTTTCTTTTTCTCTGGAATTTTCCTCTTCCTAGAAGTGCTTGCGGCTATAGGAGATTGTTCCTTTGTCTGCTAACTAGAACTAGGGCTATTGTTCTTTCCTTTGTTCCTATGAGAAACTATTTTCGACACAGGACTATTCTCTTCTTCCTAATTCTGGATTGACCTTGAAGTAGAGGAGTGAGGATAATCCTTAGGAGTCCTAACCCTAGACTTTTTCTTAGAGGAAGGTCTTGGTCCAAGTTCAAAAATAATTTTCCTAACCCCTTTGTCAGTTTGAATTCTCTGCCCAACCCTTCACCCAATAGGCTCTGGAGTTGGTTCCTTAAACCCTTGTAACAAAAATTCCTCGTAGGATAATTCTGACTATTCCCTTAAGGCCTTCTCAACTATTAACTTAACCAAACAATGGTGTGAAATAGAGTTAAGTTTACCCTCCTGTACCAAAATAGTTTGCTTCTTCAAAATGTTGAACATGAAGCTGGGAATGTTTATGGGTCTATTTTCATGCCGTAGGCAGCTTAAAAACTTGAAATGAACAGAATGTAAGTATAACTTCCATCCCTCACAAGTGAAATACTTGATAACATGAACTGCACATTGTCTAAATGGTTCTGGTAAAGACATTTTGTACGTACCTTGCTTCTTGTCAATTTCTAGAGGTGGTCTGAATGCAGGGTAAATTGCACCCTAGATGTTGTTGGATCAAGACTTTATGCAAATTCTTCCCCTTCCTGCGGAAACCCCATGACATCTACCACTACTACTTGTGAAAATGATACCCTTAACCCCTTGACTATAGCCACTCCTTTCAATGTGCTCAAAAATTGCAATGCAACCTCATCGTCCCAACTAGTGAGCTTTAGGATGTAATCAAGCCATCCTCTTGCCTGAAAATATGGCCTGCAAGCTTGATCATCTAACAAGATATTGTGCACTGTGGGTTCCCTACGGATAAGGTTTCCCCCCATCTTTAGATTGTTGAATTACCCAAAACGAAGTTGCAAGAAATTTAAACACTCTAAAATAAGGCTTGGACAAGGAGTTTTTGAATTGGCAAGTTATAGGAAAATTTCGAATACAGAAAGTTCTAGCATTTAGAAATGAGCTCCAGTGTAAATATGAGTGCAAATCAAGAATATCTCGCACATTAACTACTCATAATTACATAACCACAGACTTCATACTTAGCACGTACTTGCCACCCTTACTTAACATGTGCAAAATAATAACATAGCACATAGCTCTTAAAGATTGTCAAATCATGACAAGAAGTGTAAAGTACAAACAAGACAAAAGAATAAAACATAAAGATTTCATGCACATGTAAGACAAAAAAAATGATATATAACTCCCCCCCCCCAACTTAATTTGGCAAGTGGTCCCACACTTGCACATGTGACAAGGCATATCTAAAAAGTTAAAAAACTAATTTAGGAATAAATACCTTGGATAGTGTACGAACCTGAAATGTTGCTGAGGGCAGCGACTGTCATTATCCATGAATGTAGAATTATGAAATGGATGGGTGAAAGAAAAGAAATGAAGTGGAATTGTATTGTGGAGAAAGAACTTTCATGAAGAAAGCGTTTATTATGGGAGTGACGAGAACGTTTTAAAGTGAAGAATGCAAATGAGTAGGAAGCTCATTGCCAGAGGCTGTAGGAAATATATTGCCAATGGCGGAGGAGAACTACTGCAAGAACTCTTCTTTACTTTTTGGTTTGTGATACAATTTAAACCTGTGACCATTGACTAGCAACTTGAGCCGAATAGGATCAACAGTAGAAAGCTAGACCGCTCCATTGGGAAACACAACAATAATATCATATGGGCCTAACCAATGAGTTTTAAACTTCCCTAGATGATGTTGATACTGGGAGTCATAAAGAAGCACCTAGTCACCAATAGGAAAGACTTTAATATACTTGTCATGCCATTTCTTTCGCTATTGCTGCAGTAATTCAGTATTATGCAAGGCAAATTTGTGCCATTCATCTAGTCCATTCAAACTCATTATTCTTTCCCATTGTGTTGTAGTGAGATCTAGACCAAGGTCAAGATATGCCCTTAATGTTCTATGTTCAAATTCTATAGGCATAATAGCTGACCGACCATAGACAAGCTCAAATGGAGTGAAGCCCGTTGTAGTCTTCCAGGTAGCCCTGTAAGCCAAAAGAGCTTTAGGAAGTTGTGCGGCCCAATCCTTCTTATGGAGTGCTACAGTCTTGGTAAGAATGGATTCCAGCTCCCTGTTTGTAACCTCTACTTAGCTATTTGCTTGAGGATGATAAGGTGAGGATTTTCCATGCTGAATTTTATATTCTTCCATCAAAGCAGCTATCAAATTAGAAGTAAACTGAGGACCTTGATCAGATTGTAACTCTCGAGGCACACCAAATCTTGTGAAAATAAACTCATAGAGGAACTTAGCAACATTTTTATCCTTAGGGTGCTTCATAGGCTTGGCCTCGGCCCATTTGGTAACATAATCAGTGCATACAAGGATATAAGATTTACCTTGCGAAGATGGCTTAATAGGACCGACAAAGTCAATCCCTCATTTATCAAATGGTGCTATTTGTATTTGATTGTAACCACTAAAGCCATCCAGGAAAGAGAAGTATTTCTTGCCAGCCAGGTTATCAAGGACTTGGTCTATGAATGACAATGGAAAGTGGTCCTTCTTAGTGGCTGAGTTAAGCTCCTTGTAGTCAACACAAACTCTCCACTTCCCTCCTTTCTTGGGTATGATAACTAGAGGTGAGACCCACTGGCTATCGGAAATGGAGTAGATGAAAACAGTGTTTAACAACTTCTGCAATTCATTCTTAACTATATCCCTTAAAGCTAAATTGACCCTTCTTTGAGGCTGTCAGATAGGCTTGCATTCAGGGTTGATGTATATCCTGTGAGTGCAGAGTTTAGAATCTAGGCCTTTCATGTTTGTATAGTTCAAAGCAAAATCTTTTTGATGCTCTTGTAGTAGCTGCAAGATAACTTTCTATTGTGGAAGTGATAAAGCACTACTTAGATTCAATTCACATCCTGGACCAACTTCTAGCTTGATCTTTTCTGCCATTGAAAGCTGAGCCATGGGAAGAGAGTCCATATCATGAGGTAGCAATGAGTGGAGGAATTTGGAAGTTTCTGAATATAGAGGTGTAGTTGGGAGATGGAACAAAGTTTCTAGAATACAGTCAGTTTGTGAACACTACTAAGATTGTACCCCGTATTCATTTAGGATAATGGAGGAAATTATCTCATCTTCTCCCTTAGAGGCTACAAATGGCTCCCAAGATATCATCATAAGCTGGCAGATGGAATTGACCTCTAGATCAACATCACCCAAATCTGGCCAAACTATTTGATCATCTTGCAGCAAGGGTTGAGCAGGAGAATACAAGGTCAGGTTCTTGGTGTTGACACCATTGGATATTGTCATCTTCCCTGAGCGACAAGCTATGTAGGCATCTCCAGTAGCCAGCCATGGCTGCCCTAGAATTATTGTATACCCACCCATGTTAGCTTTTTGGGAAAGGACAAAAATGTCAACTAGATACTCCCAAGAGTTTAATGTGACTATGACATCCTCTATCATTCCATCAAGTGTCATGGTAGAACTATCAACAAGCTGAAGTATAGTTGGTGTCTCTTTGAGGTCGATGATATGCAATTGAGACATTACCTCCTTTGTCATAACATTTATTGATGCTCCTAAATTAACTAGAGCATTTAGGACTTGCATACCATGAATGGTGACCATAACCATAGGACTTCCAGGATTAGAATACTTGGGTAAAGTCAGCTTTTCCAACATTAAGTCAGATAACTGTCTTACGTCATGTATGGTTTTAGGATCCTTTTTCTTTCTTCCAAGTTGCTTTATAGAGGCCTCCTTGATGGCTTTGGTATAAGCATGAACTTCCTTGATGGAATCTAGCAATGGTATTTTTACTGTCATTTGTTTTAGTTGAGTAAGCAAGTCTATCACTACTTGGTTCTCCACAGGCTAAGCTTGGTCTTCCAACCTATGAGGAAATGGGGGTTCTTTAGCTACAAGAGAGGCAGACTTAGTTGGAACGTCTATTTTCTCAGCTGAGGCATCCTCAACTTCAGTTATGATTGGCCGATGAGGAGAGGCAAGGGTTGTTTTTTACCTCAAATGAATATTATTCAAGGAAATGGAATAGCTCTGCTGTTGTGCTGCTGGTTTAGCATTGTTGGGATTAGGGGTAGGCTGAGCAGGCAGTTGAGTCTGTTTAGGGGGAGTAGTGTTGGCTACAGGAGGAGGCATTAGAGCCTGCTACTAAGGTGGTGGCATCAAAGCTTGCTAATTTGATTGGTTCATCCAATTATGTGGCTGTTGCTAGCCCTACTAGGATTGTTGCTAGCCTTGCTGAGGCTGTTGCCAACCTTGGTGAAGTTGCTGCTAGCCTTCCTGAGGCTATTTCCAACCTTGCTAAGGTTGTTGCCAGCCCTGCTGAGGTTGTTGCCAACCTTGCTAAGGCTATTGCCAACCCTGCTGAGGTTGTTTCCAACCATGCTGAGGTTGTTGCCAATTATTATACCCACTAAAACCACTATGCTATTGATTTTTCCATTGACTATTACTATTAAAATTTTGGAGAGGATCTTGGGGTATACCTAGTCTCTGAGCCCATGGAATTTGTTGGGCAATGTAGAGAACCTCTCCATTTTTCTCAATGGCTTTAAACTCAGTAGGCATAGGTTGGGACTCCAGGCTTGCAACAGACTTGCACTGACAATTCTTTTTCTTCTCCCTACAATGCTGACAGTACTTTGATAGCATGGCATCAACTTCATCATTCTTTCTTCTTGCCTGCATGGTGTCTAACTACGTAGCAAAATCATTAATGATGTCTTTCTTGAAGTTTGAAAATAGGTTTGACAGTTCTACTTTGGACACCCCTGCACCGTTAGACTTATGAGGTAAGTCTCTCAGTCCTCTTCCTTTCTTGACAGTAGCTCTAGAATAGTTCATACATATATTCTTTATGTCAGCCTAGGTTTTCTAAGTAATGTCTCCTCCTGCCATGAGGCCAAGGGCCTCAATGCTTCCATCACTCACACATTTCAGAAAAAGATGCTTTTGGGATTCCTCATTCAGATTGTGTTGTGTATTGTGCTGCAGGTTGAACATGAACTTGTAGACATAATCTTCCAAGGTTTCATCTTCATTCTGGGACATTTTAAAAATATCATCCCCTTTTAAATCTCTTCCCCTACAATACTCTTTATACTTGGAAAGGAACAAATTGCTCAAAGCAGGCCAATCTGCTATAGTGTTGGCACCCAAGCTCATAAACCATCTTAGAACAACTTCCTTTAAAGTAGAGGGAAACAACTTCAGCTTGTGGGCATCAGTTGTGTAGTTGTAGCCTCTGCAAAGGACGTCAAAATAAAAAAGGAATGTCTCAAGGTCTTCTGTGATGAGGCCATAGAATCTAGGTAATGTAGCAGTAGGTATGTTCTTCAAATTTTGGTTAACTTGCTAATTAGGAATAGGAAAAGGGAAGGTAGGCTAGGCCATTCTTGGAGGACCTTGTGGTGGTGATTGGTAGATGATAAGAGCAAGTGGGTTATCTTGATATTCTGGGTCAACAAATAGGTTGTTCAAATGGTATGATTCTTTAGAGGTTGAAGGTGAAGGCAATTTTTCATATGCATCTGCAAATACATTCTCAAATGGTTCTTCTTCTTGTATGTTCTTGACTTGGGGTTCTTTAGGTTCTGGGTTAAAAACCTCAAATGGTCCTTCTTGGATAATATGAGGAAGAAATCTCCCAAGATGGTCCCTACGTATATGTATGCAAAATAATGTAGAATGTAAACTAACTTAATGACTTCAAGGTTGAACTAAATTGACACCATCCCCGACAATGACGCCAAAAATGGTTAGCCAGTATAATACCTTAGTAATCTCAAGGATTGGACATCCTTTCACAGTGATTCTATGGTTAATAGAATCAAGTATCTAATTAGAATATCATGCTGAAATTCATTAGATTCATCAATTTGGGAGCATAAAATTGAAATGGTGATTGCAAAGTATATGCTCTAGTTCATCTCAAAAGCCATCATTACTAAAGTAAAGGAATTGCTACAGGAAATCTATGCTAGGAATTGAAACAATAGCTTAACTTAGAACTTAAGGGAATGCTTCAATAGTAAACTAACAATGCTTTAATAGTAAATCTATGCTGCAGGAAATAGTCAATGGTTCTGCTACCAATGGCTGTAGAAGAAACATTGTTAAGCAACTTCAAAGAAACTTAAGACTAGATCCTACTTAAGCATGAATAGAGTTCACCTTCCGAAAGGGCCCCCATAGAAGAGTGAATGGATTTAAAACATAGAGATTGAAATCTAAAGATATCATCTATTCATTCATGAAACATCAACATAGGTACAAGATGGAATGTCAAAGTGTATTCACTTCTTCACTGGATTAAAAAATAGATTCCTTGAACATCTAACTAACTCAGAATCTCAAATTCCAGTTTATTTAAGAACAACTTAAAAAATAGAACACCTACGAACTAGGATCCTCCATTACATGGGGATAACAACTTTCCATTACAAAAGTGACAACATCATTTATGCAGGAGTAAGCCACATTAAATTCACAAGAATATAGGAACGCTCGAGCACTAGATTCCCTCCAAAACTCCTGGTAATTAAATTGACCCAGTCTTCAACGACAACTTCTACTAATTGGAAGTAGTGGATCCATAATGAAACTTGGAAATAGTTACTCAACTTGATGAAGCCACTTCAATATTGAGTCTTCATTACCCGTTGACTAAATCCTTCCCTGCAAGAGGTTAGCGCACCAAAACTTGCAACACAAATCCAAGATAAAGATCCATAATGAGCTTCCCTACTTTAGCGTATCCTCATCACATGGCTACATGAACACTACCCATTAATGTAGAGAGGAAAGAAATACTACATTTTATCATAATATTCACTTAATCTATATATATATTCAGCATATTTCTTTAGTCTTTAAAGCACTAAATACACACATAGTCATAGCACAGAAACATAGAAACTCTGCATATTGTTTATGAAACCTATGAGATACTTAAGTCTAAACTAGAAAATCATAAAAAAAACAATCCATAAACTGGGCTCATCAGTCATAATAACCCAAGCCAAAATAACCCATGGACAAAATATCCCCGTAAGATTATAGAGAAAGGAAAACTGAATTTATAAATTACATGTATGGTTCTAAAAGACCTTATTATTCAAATTTTTAATTAAAGTGTCAAATTATGATCAATGCCTCTTATATAATCTAAAATGTTATGGTTGTCATAATCATCAACCAGTCGTTTTAGTCTTTCTTTGAGTTCATGTTATTTTTTCCTTCTTCATTGCTACAAGTAATGAAATATTAGAACATGAAGCAAAAATGATATTTCTTGTAGAATCTTGAGTCAAGCACACCATGTCTTTTATTTCATTGAATTTGTGTTGGACAGTGATCATCTTAGGATTTGGAGAATGATACCGGAATTTAATGCCCAAAATCTATGGACAAAACACACCAACAAATTTTTTGTTTTAAAGCACAAAAGTCTACTAGGCTAACACACAAGTAACGTTTAACTAGAACATAATGTGAAACCCAACACAGGTTAACACAACACACATACAACATGAATTTACAAAACCATAACAACATATGACATAGTCTTTCATGGTAGATGCACTAACCTTCCTCCAAGAAAAAATGGCAAGATGAACTTGATGAAGAGCTATAATCACTTCTTAGATTTTCTTCTTCTCTTCCAAATTCTCTCTCCTAATCTCCCTCTAAGCTAATAGTCTCTACCAAGATGAATTCACCAAAACCAAGTGCAAGAAGTGTCCCTCTTTTTCCTCCAATTTTACTAATAGGGAAAACATTCTTCCCAAATTCTACCCCCATCCCAATGAGAAGTAAACTCCTTGGTAAGTGTTTCCTTACCACTTGTCCCTAACTAGGGAATGAGAGGAAAACCAAGAAATGGAGAGAAGGAATAGTCTTGAATCCATCTCCAATTTCGTCACTCCCAAAGAAGGCTCTCTTTAAGAGGTCATTTGGAAGCTTTAGGTGTTGAAATAGGAAAAAGTTGACCTCCAAACCTATGTACGTACATTGGGATAACTAAAATTAACCTTAACCACTCCTTAGGGCTTATTTTAACCTCCCTAAAACTCATGTGAAGTTAACTCACGAAAATGGAAATGATGGGACTCAAGCCTTGTTTTCCTAATCAAGCAACCACACCTAGGAACTCACAAAGTGACTTAAGGGTAGTGTTAATTCTAACCATTCCACTTAGGCATGCCAAAACATAAGAACAAGTGTCAAGTGACACAACATAAGAAACACATCATGCCACTTAAATTTACACATGGTATTGCAAATGGATAATCACAATTACATTTAACACATATTATTACATCTAATTATGCACATATATACACTTAAAAATTAACATACAATCATACATCACATATACAAACTAAAACACATAACACCAAGGTCATTCTCTTCATAGAGTTAACCTTGACCTTTTACAGTTTTCACATTGATCCATCTTTGTTTCCCCGCTTTTCAAACCATGGTCATAACCCTGCACACTTGATCAAATTATCAGTATCTCATGAAATTACCACATATACAATCATATATAAAGCAAAGAAAGATCTATGCTATCATTCAATCACGTATACACTAATAAACTGCATTTCACTATTTCATCATATACATAAACCATATTGTATTCTATTTCCATAAGCATCACATGTAAGTTCAGTTTCAACTTTCACAAGTAACCTTAAATAAAATGCATAACCAATTCATAGGAAATCAACATCTTAACCATCTCAATTCTTATTTCATAAGATAACATAAATCAAAATGCATAATACAAAATTCAATTATCCTTCTATATCATAAAATTAGGATGAATCTAGCATAAGCATATAAAGATACGTCTAACATCATCATCCATATAATCATATAAAATCATCGCATAATGTCCAATGATATGAAGTCACTGTTAAAATAAGTCTAATATCTCAAAGTAGTATATCATCAAGATAGTCCAAGTGTGAAAATGTTAGCTGAGATAAGATGGGTTAGGGTAGGACCTCACATCCTCCCCCCTAGGTATGAACTTCCTCCCGACGTTTATCGAATAGATGGGGATATTGAGCTTTCATCTATGCTATGTCCTCCCAAGATGTTCTGACCTCATCATAACAATCCCATTGAACCCTAACTTGATCTAGCTCTCAGCCTCAAAGGGCCAGGGTCCTGC
Source organism: Chamaecyparis obtusa (assembly GCA_027943335.1). NCBI lineage: Eukaryota > Viridiplantae > Streptophyta > Pinopsida > Cupressales > Cupressaceae > Chamaecyparis > Chamaecyparis obtusa. The sequence goes on along the minus strand of BSBK01003293.1, from coordinate 1,776,404 downwards.
GTGCCAATATATGAATGGGCTCCAAAGCTAGCTTCTTTCCCGACTCCAATTGTAAAGCATCCCAATCAATGATATGAGACTCATCATAAATATATTTCCTCAAAACAAAAACATGAAACACATCATGGATGTGTGACAAGCTAGGTGGCAAAGCTAAACGGTATGTAATTGGGCCTATCCTCTCCAAAATCTCAAAAGGTCCAACAAAGAAAGGTGCCAACTTAGAACCCTTTCCAAAACAGATTGGGCTCTTATGCGGCCGCACTCTCATGAAAAATATTTCCCCAACTTAATACTCTCTATCGATCCTCCTAACATCTGCATACTTCTTCTGTGTATCCTAGGCCTCTCTAAGACACTGCCTGATCAGATCTACTTACTGCTCCATTTGTCTGACTAACTTTGGACCAATAGAAACTCTATCCTCAATTTGGTCCCAACTCAACGATGTCCTACAAGGTATACCATAAAAGGCCTGGTAAGGAGGCATACCCAATGATGTATGATGCCCATTATTGTAGGAAAACTTGACTAGATGTAGGTACTCCTCCCAAAAAACCTAATGATCCATCACATACATGCATAAAATGTCCTCTAATTTGTACTACTAATCACATCACCAGATTTTGTTTGTCTTTTATTATAACATTGACTTGAATTTTTTTTTTTTGTAAAATATTTAGCACAATGTTAGATCATTTTATTGATGCCTTGTCGATGAAACAAAAATGCATAACCATTTAAAATAAGTGTTTTTTCATTTTTTTGACTTATTAAAAACTAAAGAGGCATTGTATCCATTAAAAATTATGAAGAATGCACCTTATTCCCATGAAATTGGCTTTAGTTTTTATAATTATTTACCATTTTATAGGTTATTTATTATTGGAAAGTTGACTACACTATTGTATATGAATAGATTTAGTGTTGTCATTATGACAACAAAGTCATATAGTGTTTTGGAGTCAGTGCACATTATCAGAAGATTAGAATTTGGTTAAGTATAGAAAACTAGACAGTTAATAGAGCACTAGTATATTAGAGCATCAACGCATGTGCGTATGATAGAGTTATGGTATGCGCCCTAGAAGATAAGTTGGTAAGAGTGTATTCATGCTAAGTATAAAAGCACATGATCAAAAGATACAATATGGAGAAGATACAAACAGTTGAAGTAGCACAGACAGTGAATGCCAGAATAGAACTGAGTATGCAGCCGACTGTTGGTAATTTGATTAGCGTTGATATTATTGTTTTGTAAAGGCTATGCGCCTATTGTAATTAAGTTTTAGACATGTAATTATGTTTTTTTGTAAACATGCTTGAGCCAATTCACTTGGAAGCATTAAATGTAATTGGTTATAGGCTGACCTAGTTAATTGTTTTGTTAAGCGGATATAAATATAAGGTGCGCCCTTGTAATAAGGTATGGAAGTTGAGATAGAGATAAGATAAGAAGAGTAGAAGTGTGCGAAGAGAAATTAGAATATATTAGAGCTTTGCAAGAGGTCAAAGCATCAATGCATCAAAGGAACTGATCAGACAAGTAGTGTCACAACACCAGTTCATCTAGCAGATATGGTGTGTATCTGAGATCAGAAGGTTGTAGCCTTCACCACTCAAGAAGTGAGCTCTAGAACAGTGTGTCCCCACCCCTAACATGGTTATTGTAAAAGAATCCTAATAGGGTCCGACCCTTGACCAAGTCACTGTACTAAAAGCATTGTAAAGAACAACTCCTAATAGGGTTGTAGATCTTCTAACAAGGATCATAAGACACTAGTGTAGTTCTTAGTGGGTGTAAATTCCTACCGGGGTTTTTACCTATTTGGGTTTCCCCATAACTATATTGGTGTTATGTGTTGTGTTTATGTATCTTGTTTATGTTGATGTTCATTTCATTACTTAAGCATTCAAGTTAAGTTTCAAGAGTAAAGAAAAAGATTAAATATAGTGAACACTGATTCACCCCCCCTTCTCAGTGTTCCCAGTCCTAACAATTGGTATCAGAGCTCTCGTACTTAGAAAATAAGTTTAACCACTTGAGGAGATCATGGATAAGGGAGAAATGAAACATCTAAAAAAGAATCTTGAAGTTGCTCTTGAAGACATTGATAGATCTAAAAAATAAATTGAAGAACTTAAAGAAAAAGTCAGTGATTCTCAAGTAGTCATCAAAAGACTAAAAAAAGACTTGAAAGATTGCTCAAACAATGATTTAGGGAAATGGTCAAAAAGCTAAATGAAGAGAACACATCTCTGAAAGATCAGATTGAAGAGATGGATGAAAAGCTAACTAACAATCAAGAAGTTTATGATGAATAGATCAAAGAGAACCTTCAACTGAATGAAAAATTGAGGCAAGCAAACATGGAAATCTTGGAGCTAAGAAACAATAAAGAAAAGTTAGAATCTGAATTGATTGAAGCAAAGAATCACATTGATAAATTACACACAAGAAAGGATCTAATAGAATCTCAATTATATGCTCGAAAGCTTAAAGGAGATACCAACGACATTAGATTCAATGAAGCATGAAATCAGATTGATGACATGTGAGCAAGGACGAAAGCACCAGAAGACACCACAGATGCTAAGGAGACTAGAAATCAAGACTAAAGACAATGTTGAACCATCTAATGATGAGCACAAGATAGTAGACCGAACTTGTTATGCATGTAACAAGCATGGACATATAGCAAGGAATTGTAAAGAGGTAAGACCTTTCAATAGTTACTATTATTCATGCAATAAATTTGGTCATAAAGCTATGAATTGTAGAACAAGTCAGAAGAACAAGAATCAACATAATCAGAGAAATCAGAGTCAATCAAATACAAGAAGTTCCTAGAATATTACATGTCAGATATGTAATTATAATGGTCACTCAGCTAGACAGTGTAAAATGGTAACCCATATCAATGCATCAAGGAATTTAAGGCCTCCATTTATTTGTCACTCTTGTAACAGGGCTAGAAACATCTCAAAGTTATGTAGATCAAGAATGCAAAGTCAGGAAAGCCCTAAAAAACTAGAAGAATCAATATTGGATACTAAAGGAGAAGTCAAGTTTGTGAAAGCTTCAGAAGATGTGAGCTTGATTTGGTCATAGGAAAAGAAGGATAAGGTTGATGAGTATGTATTGGATGCATCCATAGTGGACACACCCTCTACATCTGGATGAATGACCCTCAAGGTCATAGGGGGAGATAATTTAGCTCTAGACCCTTGCATGGTTGGTATACTCACCCTCAGAGTATGTGCCTTTGGATTTAACCTTTTGGAGATTATTTGAGGCTATGTGCAAGAGTGCACTAACTGATTGACTACAGAATGAAAGTTTGAAATTCTTAGTGAAAGTCTTGTTTACGCGGCAAGCATTAATGGTGAAACTTTCACTTTAAAGTACATAGAGACTTGCTGATTACTTATTGTATTCAAATTAGAGTGATTAGAGATCACAGAAGCCCTAGCAGTTGATTGTGAAGTATTGAAGCTCTATTCACTAGTGAAAGAGTGTGTTTGATCAGTTGTGAAGCCCTAATCTGTCATGATGATTCATAAGTTCTTGGAAACCTATTTGAAGTGATAAACAAGTAATTTATGGCTACACTTGTTGTGTTTGATGTTGCGGAGAGGAAAAGATATGTTTTCAAGAGGCATCCCTTTAAGTCTACTCTAGATGACCTAGAAGGTGCATTCTCCAGAACCCCTATGGGTGTCATGCATGTTGAAGAGATCCGTGCATACATTTACTGTAAGAAGGAACTAGTAGAACTTGATAGGATAAGAGTGTATGTTGAGACTATAATGAAACCTGATAAATCATTCTTAGATGAGTTTGCTCATCTGGAAAACCATCCCATGGTTGAATATGCTACAACATATGAGTTTTATGAGTCTGAATGGATAAAGATATTACTCAACAAGATTCATGATGACCATTTTGGATAGGTGAAGTACCAGTGAGAATCACAGGAGACCTCATTCATGAAATGACAGGCCTTTCAAGGACAAGCACCATTCTTCCAATGGGTAAGGATGTAAGAAAACTAGTTGAACAAGCATGTAAGTCAAGAAGTGATAGGTGCAGAATGACAATTGAGCCTATAGAGGAGAAAGACATCAAATTGATGTTTATGATATTGGGTTATAGGTTTCAGCACACCAACAGGGTGAATAGTGTGTCCATGGCCACTATTCTTCCAGCAATTAGAATTTTCAGAGAAAATGGTGAGTTCAATATGTGTGAGAGCTTGCATGCACAACTGATAGATAATATTAGAGCCATCAAGCATGATAAGACAAAAATATTCAGGTTTGGATCTTTGATTATCTACATGTACTTCCACATACTTGGAAAGATCTCAGATTTGTATCTAAACAAGAGTTTACCTACAATGCCACAAATATCTCTTAAGGCATCTACTGAGAGTACATTGAAGGATTACATGGAGTTGGAATTGAAGACATTCAGAATCAGAATGCAGATGAGGTACAGAATACCAGAAAGTATTATTGAGAAATACAAGGACAATATTTGCTTTATGGTAGAAACTGATATAACTTGTATGAAAGTAGTTGAGCCCAGAAAAAAGTGGATCCATCCACTTGGGTATGAAGTTGAGGAACCAATCTTGGAAGCCTATGCAAAAGTACTACTATTAGCACCTAAAGACCCTAATGAACCTAGATGGGGGACTTATGAAGAGAAGACAAGAGAAGTTGATGTAGTTCTTAACAATGCAGCAACAAAAAGAAAAGCATAAAAGATTACTTTTGAGATACTCAGAATTCATGGAGTAACACAGGCAGATCTTGACAAAGCAAGAGAAGCAAAGATTTATTTGGAGATTGAGAGCGCATCTGCAACAGAAGCTAAGGAAGATGATCCTAAGTTGAAGAAGATCAAGATTGAAAAGATAGATGATCCAAAGGATAAATAGGGAAAAACAAATGTTATCCCTCCTGCACCAAAGGAAACAATTGATCTATCATCCTCTCTTGAGTATAAGACAATAACCAAGAGGAAGAAGGAGACAGGTGCAAGCCACCCATCCACATGGACAACAAGGAGTCAGAGAAAGAGAACTCAAGCACCTCCATAGGTAGGATTCAAGCCTAGTCTTAAAGTGTTGAGTACAAGGATTATTGAGGAAGGAATAATTGATCAGATAGGCAAATTCTATGACAAATACAGTGAAATAGACAAATCAAAAATTCATGGAATGATTATCAAACATATGCTAAAGTTCAAAAAGATAGTCCTAGAACTCAAGTTAATGATTCTGAACAGTTTGTGGAATATCTTGGAATTCTTGAAGAGATAGGCTATTGAAGAGGATCTAAGGATAAGAGAAAATATTCTAGATGAAATCCTCCTAGTATGTTCCCTAGAAGAGAAAACATTATTGCTAGATCTGGTGAAGCCACACCTTAGAACTAAGACAAGAACACTGCATATAATGGATAAGAATTATGAGTTGGTAGCCAAAGAGATAAAGAAAGCTTTTGAGAAAGTTTTCTTGAATAGGCACATGTATCCACCTACTGCGCCCACAACACAAGTGCCCTCCAAGGAAGCCAAGGTGTTAGAGACCAAAAATGTACCAATTACAGGTCCTCACGATTCAACACCTACAGTGGCAACACCTACAAAGGTAGTGAAGTCTACGCCCATGATAGAAACACAAAAAGATGACACAATCTTTATTGATAATGTAGAGATTGCAATGGTGGCCACAAACAATGATTTGGATAAGTTTGAGGAAGCCTTTGTGAGCACACAAGAGGTTGAAACTCTATGCGGTGACAATTCACCCAAGCTACAAGAAGAAGTACTAATAGAAGATCTAACAAGTGAAGAAGAAGAGAAGGAGATGGAAAAAGAGATAGAAAAAGAGGAAGAAAAGGTAAAAGAAGAGAAAGGAGAAGAAGAGGTAAAAGGAAGTGAACCAACAGATGAGCCATCTTTTGAAATGCCAATTAAAGTAAAGCAAGAAGTGATGGATATCATTCCTATCACTCCATTACTCTCAGCATCATTGTTGTCAAGTTTGACACCAGGCACCACTAGTTTGGACTCTTGGGGAGAAGAAGACCTGATCAAGATCAATGTCTTAGCTATGGAAAAAGAAAAAGAGAAACAAGTAATGAGGAACCCTTTATTTGTTGAATCAGTCAACATTTTGAACAACCTATTACCTTAAGATAAGAAAGTATCTAAGGTCCATATAGTGGATGATGTTAGCACCATCCTTACAACCTTCAAGAGTAACTTCTCTAGCTTGGAAGAATCTGGATTCTGCATCTCAAGTAGCAGAAGAGAAATACATGAAAAAGAGATTGAGTGAACTGGTTAGTAATTTTGCACTTGACCTAAGTTCATTAAAGGTTGGTCAAGCATCTTTGAAGGAGTTTAATGCAAAGGGAAGGAAGATCATTGCAGATTGTATGAATCAAGATAAGCTAACTACTAATCACTACAAGAGAATCCAAGAGGCAGAAGAAATGATTGAAAATGTAAGAAAATCAGTAGAAGACCCCTCCATTGATGTGAACATGTGCAACAATGTATACCAGGGGAAGATAGACAAGATAAAAAAGGTTGAGAAAGAGATTTCTAAGATAAGGGCAAGGCAGACATAGCTTAGGAATGCTCTTGCGCCCTCTCTAGATATACTAAATCAGAACATCAAGGAGATCAATGCCACTATGGTGACATATGATCAAGGTCTGAGTATAGATTTAAAGAAGATGGAGAAGCTACAATATGCCTTATGCGCCCATCTACAGATTGTTAATGCACTGATTGCATTTTGGAAACAAGAGATCCATAACCAACATATTGCTTATCGGAATGTACTTTCTTTGTAAGTACTTGTAGATACATTTTTGGAGCACCTTTTCCATTAATTTCAAAGGGGGAGTATTGTATAGAATATGGAGTCTTATATATATGTATAAGGGAGATATAAGTTAGAGTATGTTAAAGAATTTTTGCACAAGGGTACAATTAGTAATTTTGTCATATTCCTTTGTTGCCATTAATGACAAAGTGGGAGATTGTTGGAAAGTTGAATACACTATTGTATATGACTATATTTAGTGTTGTCATTATGGAAACAAAGTCATATAGTGTTTTGGAGTTAGTGTACATTATTAGAAGATCAGAGTTTGGTTAAGTATAGAAGACTGGACAGTTAACAGAGCATCAACGCACATGCATGCGACATAGTTATGGTATGTGCCCTAGAAGATAAGTTGGTAAGAGTGTATTCATGCTAAGTCTAGGAGTGAATGATCAGAAGATATAGTATGGCTAAGATACAGATAGTTGAAGTAGCACAGACAGTGAATGCCAGAACAGAACAGAGTATGCAGCCGACCGTTGGTAATTTTATTAGCGTTGATATTATTGTTTTATAAAGGCTATGCGCCTATTGTAATTAATTTTTAGACATGTAATTATGTTTTTTTGTAAACATGCTTGAGCCAATTCACTTGGAAGTGTTGTATGTAATCAGTTATAGGATGACCTATTTAATTGTTTTGTTAAGCGCATATAAATATTAGATGCGCCCTTGTAATAAGGTATGGAAGTTGAGATAGAGATAAGATAAGAAGAGCAGAAGTGTGCGAAGAGAAATTAGAATATATTAGAGCTTTGAAAGAGGTCAAAGCATTAATGCATCAAAGGAACTAATCAGACAAGCAGTGTCACAACACTAGTTCATCCAGTAGATATGGTGTGTATCTGAGATTAGAAGGTTGTAGCCTTCACCACTCAAGCAGTGACCTCTAGGACAATGTGTCCCCACCCCTAACATGGTTATTGTAAAAGAATCCTAACAGGGTCCGAACCTTGACCAAGTCACTGTACTAAAAGCATTGTAAAGAACAACTCCTAATAGGGTTGTAGATCTTCTAACAAGGATCACAATACACTAGTGCAGTTCTTAGTGGGTGTCAACTCCTACTGGGGTTTTTACCTATTTGGGTTTCCTCGTAACCATATTGGTGTTATGTTTGTGTTTATGTATCTTGTTTATGTTGATGTTCATTTCATTACTTAAGCATTCAAGTTAAGTTTCAAGAGTAAAGAAAAAGATTAAATATAGTGAACACTGATTCACCCCCCCTCTTAGTGTTCCCATTCCTAACAATTTAAGCATATTAAAGGTGTTTTAAGGTTATTTTAGGGATATATAATTTATATGGTCTAAAAATGACCTAAATAGACTCTATGGTATCTCACAATCAATTTTATAACTTAAAAATTAATGCTACTAAACATTTTGTCGTGCTTGTTTATGTTCCTATTGTGGTTCCATAACCACGCTCCCCATTGGCCGCTTGGCCAGGGGACCCGCTTTCTTTTCTTCTTCTGGTTTCATTTGTTTGTACCCCTCGGGCCCTTTCATCCTTTTCTTTGTTTGCTAGTTTGTCTATTCCCTTCCAAAAGCCTTCTTTTTCAGAAGAAAATCCCAATTTTTTACACTTTCGCACTTTTGCACTTTTTGTGTTCTCTGAAATCTAAAGATGCAAAGTCTCAAAACACCATACTAAGAAGATTTTTTAGTATTTTCATCTTTCAGCCTTGTCAGCCATTCAGACCTTTGAAAGTTCAAAATTCTAAACCCGGGTCAAAAGGAGTTTGAACTTTTACACTTTTGAGGTGTCAAAGGTCATGTGTTTCTTGGACCTCTAAAATGTCAAAAGGCCAAAAAGCTAAATCTCTAATGGTTTGGAAAGGTAGTTGACGCCACCTTCACTGAAAGCCTATATAAGGCACATTAGTCAGGTTTTTTGTCACTTTTGTGATTTGTCTTCTAGCATTTTTAGAGCGATTTAAGATCGTTAGTCTTCCAACTTTCTAAGTGCTTTGAGATCTTTGATTCAGCTATGTCTACGTACTTCATTCTTCTTCTTAACCTCTGAGGTAGAGTTTCTAGCATATTCTTATGGGTCTTAGGCTAAGGTTTTGTGTTTCTTTTCATTTTTCTTCACCGGTTGTAGCTAGGGTTTTTTTTTTAGTCTAGCTAGGATTTGCTTGTCGTTTTGGTTTATTTTTGTTTTTCCTCACCCTTGTCTTGAATTTTTTTTGAGGTTTTCATCATGGTTTTTGGGTAGGCTCATGCTCGATCTTGTCTTGAAACTAGTCATTTTAGGGGGCGGAAGGGTTTCACCCTCTCGACTTTTCGCTGAGTTTCTCTTCAAGATTTTGAGAGCTTCGGCCTCTTAAGTCTCTGAAATCTTCCCTAGACTTTCCCTATTTCAAGCTTCAGCTTCGTGAATTTGGGTTTTCAGACCCCAATATACAAATTAACATTCACCCTCCAAAACACCAACAAGACCCAGAACAACCAAATCGAGCCAACTCCTTTTAGAGTTTTAGACATTCAGTGTCCTACATTTGGCATCGACACTTCACGATTTCAAAGTTTTGATGATATCAACCAACCATACACATTTGAATCTCTAAAACTCTAAACTTCTGAAAAAATATTGCAGGGGTGTTTTTCTCTTCATTGTTGTTTCGACTTGTCGGAGGTTGAGGATTATTTTTGAGTTCGAAACTCTGAAACCCTGAAATCTAATTTATGAGATTTTTAGTGACTTAGACTTCTGGGTTTATTTTATCTAGGGTTTTTGTCTCATTTATTTCTCAAAATTAGATGATTGTTTCCCATAACCTTTATTGATCAATGCCCATTTATTTTGAAGAATGTTAGAGAAAATTACATCCCCAGCCATGAAGTTCCATTTTAAAGGATACCATGCTCCTTCTAAGGTGGGAAATCTCCATAGCAAGATAATTGACATGGATATTGGAAATGTTATCTGGAATGGTTTTCTAGTAAAGTGCGCCCAACCAACAGGAAGGTCAAAGGATTGCACTTCTTTAGTTTACTCCATCCTGGTGAATATAGAAAAATATCCCATGTCGATACTCTCCTCTAATTTGATCATCACCCTGGCACAACACTATGTACAAGAAGAGAGATTGGTGAAGAAAAACATGGGAGAAGTAGTACTAGACTTGAGGTAGAATAATATTGAAGATGTCTTCCATCTACCTAAATGAGTGGATAGGTTTTATGCCCTCTCTATTGACAAAGGCATCTATTTCTTCAATTTAGACACCCAATTATCATATGAGATTATCAATAAAGTGTACCTGATGCAATCTCTTCCCAAGAATGAGCTGGAGAAGATAGATATTGAGGAGGGGATACCTTAAAGAGGAAATTCAGGCTGCTGTCACCATGATAAATAGAGTGTACAATTTGCAAAAGTCCATCCATCTTGAGCCTTGGATGATCCTGCTGATTGAAAAGACAAAAGGGAGAAAAGAAAGGTTTGACTGGGCTACTATCCTTAGTGATAATTTGGATAGGTAGCTAACTACGGTAAAGAATAAACCACATTTCTATATGAATTGATATATTATGTACCTACTTGCTGCCCGAGAAGTGTATCGAAGAGTCGTTAGAGTGGGAGCCATAGGTCAGCCTAATGCTTAGTCATTAACTATGTACCATTAGCTTGTAAGAAAGGAGAACCTAGGGGAAGATAACTCTGAATACAAAATCATCAATGATGCATTTGTCTTCACAATCATCCATTCCATTGAGGGTGATTATTCCAAGAGACTCTTAGAGGAAGGTACAACTAAAGTGAAGGTCCTGGGAGCTTATTATATCCAATTCAAGACTTTCACATACATAAGGGTGGCCAAGAGTACTTTGAATCCAAATAAATTACCAGGGTATCCATCTAATAGGATTATCCTGCAAGAAATGGCTAGACATCTCTTTGATGCATATGAGCACATCAAACACAAGAAGAAGCATTGTCAAGATTTTACCATTTCAATCAGCCCCCACTCCCTGCAAGACATGAAGGTTTGTAATTCATTGGCATATGAATGGGATGAATGCCCTCTACATCATTTTAATTTGATAAGGACCAGATTTGACCCCATAGGCACTTATAGTCGCATTATGGAAAGACATTACATTCATGAGCCCCATTTTGAGGATCATTGGATGAATTGTATAGATTATTATGAAGTTAGGATCTATGATTATTTCTGGAAGACCCCAGAGTTGGCACAAGATGCCTTAATCCTTTGCATTCGGCTAAAAGTATGGGATGCAGACACTAAGGACATCCTGGACCTATTGTATAAACAAGAAAAAATATATATAAGGGCTATTTTGAATGCCAAAGTAGACAAGGAGGAAAATGATGATATAAACTTCAAGGCTCGACATATGATAAAGACAACAAAAGCCTAAATTGGTAGACCTTTCAAGGTAGATCCAGTACTCATGAAATAATAGGTTGCCCCACCTTCTAAAGAAAAAGAAGGGAGAAAAGGTACTAATGCCTCAAATCAAGGGAGCTACTCCACAGAGGCCAAAGATAGTGTACAAGCATGGGCGACCAACAACATATGGATCTAATCCAAAGGAAAAACTAACAAAGACTTGGATGAAAAGCAGTAATGCTCCACTTGATCCTCAGTATTCCAATAGTTAAGAGCATGACGTTGTTCCAAAAAGGTCACCAAGGGTAAAGGTTACATGCCCCAAGGCTATGGGGTTAGAGAAGAGAAAAGTTTATAAAAGAAAAAGGTCATCTGCATCCCCGCACTTGGAGGACATGCCAGAAGAGGAAGAGGAAGAAGAAGATGACATTCTCCTAGCCCAAAGGACTCAATCAGGAGCCATCTTGAAAAAAAGGAAGGCCCAGGAAGAGGATGTTCAAATTGATATTTATACAGAGACCCAAAGGGCAGAGATAGATCCTCGAGAAGCCTTGGGAGATGATGAGTTCTACGTATTTGATCTTGAGGGCCTTTATGGGTTCAAGGAGAAAATGTCAGAGAAAAAAATGCCTGCTACATGACCTTCTTTTGAAGATCAATTTCCTTTTTCTTTTTCTCCCCCTCCAACTCAATTCACTACTTCAACTCCAAAAAAGACTACAGACGAGTCAACATTGGATAATGAATCGGCTCAAAAAACACCTCAAGACACAATAGAAGGGCCAATAGAGATAGAAAAAGAGCTACCAAGAGGTGAATCAATAGAACAAATGAAGGAGTCAGGCCAAGAGGGACTTTCAGTTGAAGTACCTTTGGAAAAGGATGATGAGGTTGTTCCATCTACACTTCCACCTCAAATACCAACAACTCCACTCCCAACTCCTCCACTCTAGACTCCACCAATCAGACTCCTTACTCCAACCCCTCCTCTAGTACATATGGCCAAACCTCTACCATTTTTTCCTTCACCCACTCCTCCTCATCTTGCTCCAACTCCACCTCCAATTTAGGCTCCCATTTGTCCTCAATTAGCACCTCAAATTCCTATCCCTCGACCACCTATGCCCACTCTTCCACCATCTCATTCCATACCTTCTTCTGAGGCAACCCGACAAGAGGCACAATAGTAGGAAAATAAGATAGAATAAGAAGAGAGTGCCCTTCCTCATGAGAGTGAGGTCAATGAGCAGTGAAAAGGAGAAGATGAAGAGGAGGTAAGAGAAGAAGAAAAGGAGGAGGTAATAGAAGGGGAACTAGAAGAACAAGAGGAAGAGAAAGAACAAGAACATGTGACCTCATTTTTAATAGCGCCATATGAGCCAATAACTGCCTTCACAAAACCTACCCGGTTTACCAAAGAGATACAACCAAGGGTAAGGCTATATTTAGATAAAGAATACATTGATATGGGGGTGCTATGCCAAGCTTTCCACCAAGGAGAATCAAGTAGCCAGGCAAGAACACTTTCATATGTTACTCAAGATCACAGGGGCCGATGGAAAGACAAGTGGTGGTGTCAACAATTGACACCAGTATGGAAGAGATAACACCCGAAGACTATGTATTTGAAGAAGTGGATCTAGGGAAGCCTATGAGGGAGTAGAGTAAAACATTGGCTACTTTAGGATTAAAGCATGCTTTGGGATTTATGGAAAAAGTTGAGGAGAAGATCAAAGTTTTGATGGAGAAAAATAAGGAAATGAAAATATTTATTCTTGAAACGACAAGTCCCATTGACCTTAGCAACCCAGAGACTTCATTACAGGCTATTTTGGAAAAGAGGGCTACTCCTGAAATACCAATGGATATACCATATTATTTTATTCATGCTTGCTCGGATTGGAAGGATGACTTTGAGGAGTTTGTAAGGGCTTCCTTAGAGACAATTTTGAGACATTTTAGAGGAATTCTTCAAGACATCACCAAATTGGTGGAGATGATCGACATCCAGGAAGGATTAGAGGAACATATAGAGCAATGACAGAAGGTTTTGGATGACCTTAAGATAATAAGGAAGCAATGCTTCCAAATTTTGGTAAATATTTATGAATGTTCCGAGTTGGACAATTTTGAAGTATGGATCAAGGATATAACTAAAGCATTGAATATCTATCATAACTGCTTAAGCTCGATCAATAAAAAGAGAGACACAAGAATGATTTGGCTAGAGGAATTGCATAAATTCTTCAAAGGTCTAGACCTGGATTTGTATGATGATGATAAGAGACAAACCATGTACCCTATAAAAGATATCATACATCAGTTCATGAAAATTTTGAATGATGTAAAAAGGAAGGACGACCTCCAACAAATGTTCTATCAAAAGGAGGATATGTAGAAGATGTTGGCTCGAGATGAGGAGATGCAATCTTTTGCTACTGAATTGGCTTCCTTCAAAGAGAAGCAATAAAAATGCCTTGGGGGTATCCAAATGGCGGATTTTGAAGAAGTTCAAAAGATAGTGGAGAGACTCTAAAAGGAACATCCATAAATCCTTCCTAGCGACTAAGTGTTCAGTTGTGGACTTAGTTGATTTTGCATGAAGGAGGTTTTTTGACACAGCCAAATTTTCAATCCAAGATTTTTGGCCTTTAGCCCTCTGAAAGTCTAAAATGTTGCTTGACATAGAGTTTTTTTTGACTTTGTGATTTTTCAAGAGTTATTTTTCAGACTAGCGGTCGGGGTCCGAAATTTTTGGGTCGTTGCCATCAAATAATTCCAATCTTCTACAATGGATTTTCAGTCTAATTGATCACATGTTTTGGGTTGTTTTTTCATGTCTTGGGGATATCTATTAGTTAGAATCTCAAAGAGGAGATATGATGAGGATTTATGGGAATAACTCCAAGTTTTGAAGAAAAATGTGAAGAAGAACAGTGGAACTCTAAAACAGATTTTGAGTTTTTTAATGCATCTGAGGCTTTGAAATTGTAATGCACATGGATTAGATCCATTTTGGATAGTTTAGGGATGTTTTAATAATAGTTTCCTTCCAGTAAGCTGCAATTTAAATTTATTGTCCAAGTTTCATGTGTAGTTGAGACCCTAGCTACAAATTTTTTGTTTTCCCTAAATGGTGAAGCCCTATAAATTGGAAATGAACAATGTAATTATGGTTGGTTATTATTGCAATACAATATATACAATTGGTGCTTCAATCATGGTGTGATAATTTTCTATTATCTTTGCAAAGTTTATGGATGTGTGTTTTCTCATTCTTTTGTTCAAAGAGTCAATTGATTGTCTGGTGATTTTGATCTGTGAATTTATTGATATGGTGTTTATCATTTCTGCATTGTCTTATGGTGACGAATTATTGGGAAGATTATTCTTTGGTGCTTCAAGATAAATTTGTCTCATGTGCGCGTACGTTCATGGAGGCTTCATGATTTGATGAAATTTGATATATCTTACATCTGCATTTATTTCCATTGATGATTACATTTACAAAATTGGGGAGTTGTGAGTTATTCATATTTACATTTTGTGGGTTTTCTTCATCTTCGTGGTAATTTAATTCGCAAGGTTATGCAATGATGGTTTATGTCCGTTAGGTTCACTTTATGAAATTTTAATTCAATTCTATTTACCTTGTTATTTTTATTTTCTGAAAAAAAATCATAATAGATTAGATTAAACTTTCATATTTAGAAGTTGTTTTTGTTAAAAAGATTCTAAAAAAAAACAAAAAGATCATTCATTTTTAAGATTATTTTTCAGCCTCTTCAAGATCGAACCAAAAAAGGCCTCCTCATGAACAATTCACATTTATCTTTGATTGAGCTATCTAGACGGTTGATACCCAGACTAAAAAGAACCTTGAGATTGATTTCATCATTCTCTTAAGAGGGGAATTCGTTCACCCAAATTCCTAGTCATTGTCTTGTGTAAAATGACACTCAACAAAAGTGGCACTAGAAGGAGGGACCTCAAAAGGGAGACCCCAAAATATTGGATCTTTCTCTCCTGAGAGGTTTGAGAGATTCCTTAGATCATCACCCAATATAGGGGAATTCCAAGAACTCAAAGAATTTCACAGATCCTGCAATGATAAAGAAAAGCCAACTGAAAGTCTTCCTCATCAATTGGTTTTTCATAATCATCCACCTTTATCACATACTTCTACTCCACTTGCCGTTGTCCCACTACCATCTCTGATGGCCTCTTTTGAAAATGCACAAATTTCTCCACTATATCTACAAGGTGAGCTCCATGAACTACCTAAGAACCCTAAAAATTTATGTCCATGTTTCATCTATGGTGAATCTAGGACAATAGAGGAACACATCTATGATTTCAAAGAAATATGAAATCACAAGGAGATTGTACATCAAGATGTTGTGTGTCATCTCTTCCCTTACACATTGGAAGAATTCATGTATAATTGGTACTTGAATCTTCCATGAGGGTTTGTTACTAGTTGGGATGAATTTGAGACCAAATTTCTCAACTAATTCAAATTGTACATTGATCCTGCCACTCTCCATCATCAATTCATCTCAGCAAGAAAGGACCACAATGAACCAATTGCAATGTTCAATAATCATTTCCACAAGATGCATTAGAGACTCGAAGCTCCTTACATTGTAACCATTGGGGCTTCCATGAAAGTATTCTTGTGAGCCTTGGATCCTTTGACATCCATCTTTTTGAAAAGATTGCCACCAAAAAATATAGATACCTTGGAAAAGATGTGCAATGAGGCTATTAACTTCACACAACAAATGGATACACATGCCGGTGCAAACTATGGTGCTCTAACCTCATTGGGAAACACAACCATGGTTAATCCATTTGCAGCCAATAACCAGCCTCTAGCTCATCATGCTCTAAATCTCAACCTGATCCTGACTTCATATGTTTTTCCCCTGCCACTTTCCATCACGTACCCAAGATATGACTTACATAAGGCAACACTCTATGAGAAAAGGGCTTCTGTCCCAAATAAACCTGATAAAAACTTGGTGAGAAAATTAGATGCGGTAAATAAGACACTATCATAAATGGCTAGAAAAATTACAAGAATGAAGCTGAATAAATCCTAAAACCAAGGGAACTACCAATGACCAACAACCAACTACTGCCCCAAATCCTTACCCGCAAAATCAGAATCATAATTACAATAATTAAAACAACAACAATAACTATGGTAGCACCTCACAAGACACAAAATTTGGGCAGCACTGAACCAATAGGCCTTGGAGCACATGAACCAACAATGAGAGCATACCTGCTGACAATATCAATATTTATAATTCAGCTGAAGTTAACTTCATGAAAACTACAAGTGCAAGCCCCGTAGATAATGAATATAGGAACAAGGTTGACAATCAACAAAACCAAAACTTTGAAAATCCCCTAACACATTTCAATGCCATGTTTTTTGATACTTATGAACCAACAACTGAGGAGAGTTCTAAAAAAAACATGATAGAAGAAGAATTTGTATTCCTGTTTCACCAAAAGAGTCAGCTTGAATTCTCTGAAGTCCATGCTTTTCAGAATAACAACCGGAATAACTACAATCTGAGAAGTGGGAGGGAACCCTTGACCGATGGTATTCCTCCCAGACTACAACCCACCCCTCTAGATCCGCCAACTAACAATAATCCCTCACCTCCTAGTGGCACAAGTGTTGGTATCCCAACATCACAGTATCATCCTACCATGCTCAAAAACCCAGTTTGGTCTACTGAGAAATATAGTGCACTAGAGGAACTTAAACAAGTAAAGGCTAATATGTCAATGTATGATATGTTACAAAGTTGTCTTGTACAAAGGGAAGCACTTTTGAAATCACTAGATCATTCTGAGCTAGCTATGTCAAGAAATAATGTGAAAAATCCTTCTTCCAATGTTAACATGGCTAAGGCCATGCTGACAATGTTCAAGGATAAAGTCAAAGTGCCTTCGTTCTTGCTAAGCCTTAAGATCTTTGGAAAGAACTTGCACAATTGTTTAATTGATTCAAGGGATTCATGCAATGTCATGCCTTTACCTATATGTCAAAGATATGAATGAATCCTCAACAACCAATAGGATTGTGATTCAACTAGATAAGACTAAAGTCAAGGTCATTGGGGTCCTAAAACATGCACGCATAGAACTAAAAACATATCCAAGGTTACAAGACTACATAGATATACACATAGTGGATATCCAAAAATGTTTGGCATGTTGCTTAGTAGGGAATGAACTAGATCCCCGAGGGGTTGGTTTTCTACCAACCTCACACAACTATGGTTACCTTGGAAAGGGTTAAACAACCAGATCAAATTAATGCAAAGCCAAAACTAGAATAAATGAGCACTGAGTACAACTCTCCCAATGAAGTTTTGTTCTCACATGCTGATTTGGGAGTATACCAGTTTGATAGAGTCTTGATGTTCAAGCTCAAAGAAGAGGATGATTCCAGTGGTAGCCCTATACAAGGATTGATACACCCTCAGGCACCTGCGAAGATCCTTGAGGAGTTCATCCATAATATGAAAAAGAATATGAAACATCTCGAGCATGAGGTCTATCCAAACATACTAATGCTTGCAGGATATTATTTCTTGCACCAAGTCAGTCATTCTGAGTTTGAGTGCCATGATTTAAAAAATTACATTTCCCAAGTGGTAAGCCAAATATTCCAAATAGTTGAACCCACCCAAGGGAAATCTTCATGAAATAATGATGAACACTCCTCTCATGATGAAGAATCCTCGATCACCATTCAAATGGAAGAAGGAAACCCAGTCCTCAGAAAGGAGAATCCTCCCTAGGAGGAATGGAGTTCTTCAGACAATGGGTGTTTTCTGCCATTTCAAGGGACATGGAAGAGAACAAGGATAAAACAAAAGACAAAATGGGTACCCATTGTAAAAAAAAAAACTTAAATGTAGGAGTTGAAATGATTCCCCCTGCAAAGATACCATATCATCAGATGATTCCACTGAATTTGAGATTAGATCCCAGTTGCCCAAAATTGAATCTGAACCTCAACCTAAACCTTGATCCCCCAGGGGTCATCTAGTATGGAAGTTAAGGTTTGATGGTTCCAAATGCAAACAAGGGGCCAGAGCAGGAATTGCGTTGATTAATCCCTGAGGTAGTTCTTACTACGCTGCCTATAGGTTACAATTCTTTTGTACTAACAATGTTGCAGAATACGAGGCATTAGTACGAGGCATTCTCACGGCGCATGAAAAGAAGATGAAAGCCCTAATAGTGGAAGGTGATTTCCAGCTAGTAATTGACAGATTTGCATGCAATACTCATGCAATGATAAATGGTTGACCTCATACTGGAATTGTGTCTAGGATCTGATCGAAGATTTTGAGGTATTCAACATTAAAAACATCCCAAGAAGGAGGAATGCAGTTGTTGATGTTAGCAGTATCAGAAAGTTCCTTACATCCATTGGAAGGATCAAAGTTAAAGAATTTTTTAGTTGAGCTCATTTTAGTACCAGCTGTTCCCGATAACATCATCAATTTTCAAGTATTCCAGGACAATCAATAGATAATTGAGTTCATGATGAGTACTGGAGTCTTTGAAAAACAAACCATCGATGAAGAAGTTGATGAAATTGAAGAGCCTGTTAACATAGGGATCCTAAATTTAAAAACTAAATCCATTCCAAAAGGGATGGTGGTGTTAAAGAGAATCTTTGACAGAGATGACTATGCTCAGGAAAGGAGGAAGACCCTAGCCATGGGGGTGATGATTGTGAAGTGTATAATTTGGGTACCCAACATGAACCAAGAGAGGTTTGTATCGAGAAGATTGGTATGGGTGAGGAAAAATGTCGAATGATAGAATTGCTCAGAGAATACAAAGATGTTATAGCATGGAGCTATGAGGATCTAAAGACTTAGGATCCCTCTATCATTATGCACAATATACCGCTAAACCCCGATGCTAAACCTTTCCACCAAAGATAGAGACCAATCAATCCTGTAATCGAACTTGTGATAGAGAAAGAGATGCAAAAATTGTTCGACGTGAAGATCATTTTTCCTATCTGACATTCAACTTGGGTTGCAAACTTAGTCCCTGTGAGAAAGAAGAGTGGAGAAGTCCAGTTATGTGTAGACTTTCGAAACCTTAATAGATCCTCTCAAGAAGACAATTACCTATTGTCGTCGCTCGACGAAGTGTTGCAGATAGTGGATGGGTTAAAAATGTTGTCCTTTCTTGATGGTTATTCTAGATATAATCAGGTCATGGTAAATGAAGAAGATTAGTTTAAAATAACTTCACTATGAAATGAGGGACTTTTTCTTACTGCTGCATGCCTTTTGGCTTAATCAATGCTGGTACAAATTTCCAACATGCAATGGATGAGTCATTTAGAGGCCTTGTGAATAAGTGCATTTTCATATACATGGATGACCTAATGGTGTTTTTAAGGAACCGAGCCGATCATATTGATGATTTGTGCAAAGTATTGAAGATATGCCAAAGTTATGGAATTTCTCTTAACCCTAAGAAATGTGTTTTTGGGGTAACCCAAGGCAATTTTCTGGGACACATCATATTAGAGATACGGATCTCTATAGATCTCAAAAGGGTTGAAGCCATTCTCAAGCTGGTCTTGCCTAACAGTAGGAAAGAATTGAAGTCTTTCTTTGGGAAGATTAATTTTGTCAAGAAATTCATTAGTGGGTTTGCTGAGATAGTACATTCATTAAATGACATGCTGGAAAAGGATGCTAATATAGAAGGGAGTACCCCGATCAAGGAGTCATTCAAAGAAATTCAGACCTCCATTGCTACCGCTCCAGTTTTGGTTAGCCCAGATTACACTTTACCTTTGAAGGTCTACTCTTTCACCTCAGAACACTCATGCACATGGATCCTCACTCAAAAGAGGGATGATGAAGACGAGAGAAAAATAGCCTTTATGAGCTGTCCTTTGAAGAATGTTGATCTTAAGTATCCTAATTTAGATAATAAATATTTTGCATTGGTGAAAGACGTCAAGAAGTTCAGACATCAAATTCTTAGGAGAAAAGTTATTGCCATTGTTCTCGATCTTTCCATCAAATACTTGCCGATGAAAAATTAATTAGGAGAACAAAGAGGGAAATGGATGGCTATACTACAAGAATTTGATATTTAAATCTAACCTATGAAGCTAGTAAGGGGCCAAGGCCTCACAATAATGATAGCTGAGATAGAGAAAGGGTTAGTGTGCCAAGCATAAACTAATGAAGAGATTATAACTGATGTTTGATATCAGGATATAGTCTATTACCCACTTCAAAATTGATGTCCAGAAGGACTAAATGGCTCCCAAAGAAGAGCCTTGAAGATCAAGAGCGGCTCTTACAGGCTAAAAAATGGGAATCTCTACAAAAACAATTATGATGGTCTCTACTTAAGATGTATGGATAGGGTGGAAGCTAATTAAACAAATCCTCATTAAATTTCATGATAAATATGGCACTGGCCATGGGTCATCTAAGGCCACTGCACATCAAATTTTGAGATATGGATACTACTGGCTAACCCTATTCAAAGATACAAGCGAACATGTGCATTCTTGCCATGTTTTCCAAACCAGCGCTACTTGCGAAAGGCATCCTACTATGCCTCTACATCCGGTCTATGAGGTATGCCCATTTTCCCAATGGGGATTGGATTTTGTAGGAATTATTAACGCCCCTTCCTCAATAGGAAATAGGTACATTTTGACAACAACATATTACTGCACATGATAGACAAAAGCCCAAGTTCTGAGAAATTGCACCACTGAAGTGATAACCAAATTTCTGGAGTAGTATATCATCACTTGGTTTGGCATGACTTTCTCTTTGGTATGTGACAATGCACCCTCTTTTTCATCTGCATCCGTCACCTAGTGGGCCTTCGAGAATTAGGTAATCATCAAGTTCTCATCTAATTACTATGCGCAAGGAAATGGAGTTGCAAAATCAACATACAAGAATTTAACAACTGTAATCAAACATCTCCTAGATGACAATCCTTGAGATTGGCACACATAATTAAAATACACCTTGTGGACTAACTGAGTGAGGATAAAAAATTCTTTAGGGACTTTCCCCTAGTAGTTACTTTATGGATTGCAACCCATTTTTCCTATGAACCTGAAGATACCAATTTTGAGATTCATGGACCAATATGTCGAAGGTGAGGATATGGTGCTGTGTACTAGGATTAGTACCTTCATAGGGTTAGCTTTGTCAAATAAATCAAAATAAGAACTAAACTACCACAAATGCAATTCAATTAAGATATTTAAAAGACAAATGAGCACTCTATGGCTCTCTAATTAGGGATGCTAATGATGAGCTCTCAGCAAGCTCTCACTAGTGATAGTCCTAATATGATAGAGAAATGATAAAAAAACTAAAACAAGTTAATTCCAATTGAAATAAACTAATTAGCTCTAAATTTTCCATTCTATCTTAAAATTACAAGAGGTATGATGCTTCTCAAAAATTGCGGATCCTTATTGCTTGAATTATGTCTTGCTTTTATAGATTTTGGCAAGGGTAGGGGGTGTAGTTGATTTGATCATGGTTTGATGAGGGTTGAGTCCATGGTTCCACCTTTGGAGACCATTTAAATATTTTTTCCTCAAAGCTTGGGATAAGAGGAAAAAATGGGTGGACAAGATTCTTCCTCCCTATGGGTGGTGGAGATTCAATGTGAGCTTGATCCATGTGAGCTTGATTATCAAATCCTATTGGTTGATGAATTTTCCTCCCATTTGGTGGTTGAGGGAAAATAGGATTTAATTAATTGAATTTAATTAATATATTTAGCCATGTGTACCCCTTGAATGGATTAATTTGATTTAATTAAACTTTGCAATTAATTAGATTAATTGCACAATTAATTGATTTCATTTGATTTATTCAATTTTAACTGATTTTATGGCTTTTAATTTTTAATTAAATTTGAATTATGGCTTGATTGCAATTTAGCTTTGACTTTAGCTTGATTTGATTTAATTGCATTGATTTTTGCCTTGGTTGTTCATTTAATTGATCTTGTCCATTTTCAGGTGATTACAAATGCCCCTCTTTGAATTGATGCACAAAGTGTATCGGTTCAAAGAATGTCCCGATCATTTCTGATGTGAAGACCTGATCAACTGATGTCTAATTTGATGTGATAAAAGATGCAGATTTAGATGATAAAAATGATGCAGTTCTTTTTTATTTTAGGTCCTTGATGGTCGATCTGATGATAGGTTGTTTGATATGGTAACTGATTTGATTTGATTCGATGTTTGATGCCCCTCTCGATTGATAAATGAAATTTTTTATGATAAAAGATTATGCTTTGATTTGATGGTCATGCCCCTGATTCATTGATTGTGATGTCGGTCCTGATTGTTTGAGTGTATGCCCCCTCAGTTTTGAAATGAAATTTTAACATTGTTGAAAGATATGACGTTTTAAGTCAAGTTTGTGTGAATTAGGTCAATTAGTGATGAATTTCAATTTCATTTCTGATAATGTATTTATGATCATTTGATGAAAAATGCCCCTGATTTGGCAGAATGGGTGAAAAATTTGGGTCCTTGGTCATTTTCTGGTTAAAGTTGCCCTTTTTAGGTCAAAATGGGCTATATATAGGGGTAAAAGTCACTTTTACCTTCACTTTTGACTTTTTTCTCTGAGCCTTTTTCTGCCTTTTTGACGATGGTGATCCCAATTCATGAGCACAAATTTGAGCGAGGTCATCGATACATGCGTCCACCTAGCTACGGACCTCCGATATGTACTTTGATAACTCGCTTTGTCCATTAAATGTATTTAATTTGATTTTTTTTTTATTTTTACAGTAAAAACCCTATTTATTTATTTTTCCAATTTAAATAGCGCATTCAATACTTTTAACAGTGTGTACACATTTTCTCCAGTTCTTTCACGATTTTCCACAGTGCATTTGCTATTTTTAATAGCACGTACAAATGGTAGAACTAGGGCTTGATTTGCATTCACCTTTTCTCTGTGCATACAAACTCAATTGCGCATATTAATATTTTAGTAGTGTGTACAGGGGTTTCCTATAGCACATACTAAATCCTATAGCATGAATACCTTAAAATAATGCTTTCAATAATTTCTTTAGCGCATTCACCATTTTAAACTGTGCTTTTTCCTTTTAGCACTTTTATTAATTTAAACAATGTGTATACCTTGTTTAGTTAAAAATGCAAACTGTTGAGTCAGTTTTCTAAACCATCTGGTGTCATCAATCAGTCGATTGGCTTAGGTGCCAAGTCTAATTTGATAGCAAGTCATATGATGTCAGTTTGAGTCATGTTGTATTGAATGTTTGATTATCAATCTTGATTTTGATGGTGGATGATGATAAATTTTCTGTCCTCTCTGAATAGAATCGAGAAAATTGATTATGGTTTGATTTAGATTTTGATCATTCGATTGACTTGAAATGATTCAATATGTAATGATGTTGATTTATGATGCATTTAACTTTCTTTTCTAGGCCGAGCTTAAACCGCTCAAAGTTTGAGGCTTGTATCACTTACCGTTTAGTATGATTGATGATTTGACCGATCCTGAGAACTGAGTCATTAGTAGATGCGGTCTCTTTCCTTTTGTCTCTCCCTCGATTCTACGTGAATCAAGTTCCACTTACAGCTATGGCAGAGCGATGGTACTCTGACCATAAGACATTTCACTTACTGATGGGGGATATGACTATCACTCCCGAGGATGTCTATAGGTTCCTGCGCATCCCTACTCATGGGGAGTTGATATACTATGACCAGGTTTATGATCAGACTGCCTATAGGTGAGTCTTTGGTGACCTGACTATTGGTGATGATTCGATTCAGTAGGCCTAGTTCCCTTCCTTCCCTGCTCTTTCTCTTGACCTGGGAGCATTGGTTGGTGGTTTCCTTGTTCCTAATCAATGAGGTCATGGCTTTGCAGTTGGTTGGGGTCATATCCTAGAGGATATGATCGCACATCCACGTATATTTGACTATGGTACCTGTGTGTTGGCGCAACTGTATCATGAGCTACATTCTATTGTATATTATTGTGAGGTGACTCTCTCTACTGGGGTGATTCTATTGCAGTTGTGGACATGGGAGCATATCCTTGTCACTTGACCCATATTTGTTCGGCACCGTGATCCAAGCTGGCCCTTTGCTTGGATGTATGAGGGGATGGTAGTGCAGGCCCACTTGGGCAAGTTAGATTATTGGAGACACATCATTGATGATATTGATCAGGTTGTGTGGCGACCATATATTGGATGAAAGGCATGGCCTGAGGATGCAATTGAGTTATCTTGTATGTGTATTCCACGATGGATGATAGGGTGTACACCACTAATTATTGAGTGGTTCTTCTTTCTAAGAGTTTTATGACAGTACGACTAGATCCAAGACATGCCACAGGGATTGGCATTATATGGATAAGTAGAGGTAGAGAGGTCCATATGGGGCCCATAGATTTATTATCGTACTACTCAAGAGAAGTTACTGCAGTTGCTCCACCTTGTGTGGGATATGACATACCATATTGTAGATACAAAGATGACATATGACTATGCAACGTGGTTCACTCTGAACCTGTTTCCTAGGTTCACAGATCCTGCCGAGAGAGTTCTGGGCATTGAGCAGGAGTTAGATGATGACGGTGGAGATGGAGATGGTGGGGGGAGAGGTCAGAGATGAGGTCATCGGTGATGATGGGGTAGGCGAGTGGATAGAGAGGATAGGGTTGTTATCCCGATGATTGTTGTTGTGCCGATTCCTCCTAGGGGTGGCCGAGTTCGGATGAGGGGTGGTTAGGTTAGAGTTCGAGGTGGTGTGGACAGAGCTCTGTATTGGGTGGGTGTAGATAGATTGTTTAGATGGGGCCAACACAGATTGAGAATTTTTAGGCAGGTGGGTTATCTTTTCAGTTTTGGCCAATGTGGATGCTTAGGCCGCTCAGATACTATTAGATCAGGCACAGGGTCCACCAGCACCACTACAGACTCCTCCAAAGGCTCCTCTAGTATAGGCTCTTGGTTTTGCTATGCCATCTTCTTCCGTTCTTCCATCTTCTTCTTCTTTTGTTCCATCATTGTCTCCTTCCATTCCATCTTCTTCCATCCCATCTTCTTTTATGGCACCTCCACAAACTCCACCTATTCAAGCTCCGTCTCAGGCTCTACCCACACATGTACCAACACAGACTCCTGCACCAACCTTGTCCTCATATGTTAGATCATTGCAGTATGAGATGTTACAAATGAGACAACAGGTTACTCAACTGAGCTCGATGATGTAGACCTTCATGGCTGCTATGAATCAACATGGTTTATAGGCTAGCTTGAGTAGAGCTCCAGATGTTGATCATGGTCCTGATGGTGCTGGTGATTCTGGAAGTTGACCCGTGTTTGATATGAGATACTTTATTCTTTGATGTATATGATGATTCATTTTTTATCTCAAGACATTGGACTCACATTATTCTTTGATTAGTTGATGTTACTCATGCTTTGATACTTGTTGATATCTTGATGGACTTTGATTTCCAGATACTATCGGTTTTGATGATACTATGGAATCTGATACTCAGTTGATAGATGTATTTTATATGATGTCATCATGTGTTGGACTTCATTTTTCAGGTACTTTATATGATATGCAGATCTATATGATTCTATCTCTACATGGGTTATTATTATTATTATTTTTATGCCTTTTCTCAAATGCAGTTTATGATATGAATTCATATGTCTAATCTATCTATTGATGCAAATGTTTGTCTTATTTATGACATAGAGTAGGTGGATGTATATGGTATGCTACTTAATTTTGTATGATGATGCAATGGTTTAATGATTAATGCAATGTAATGGTACTTATGAATGTATTTATTTGATGATATGGATGAATAATAAATGTAAAGGATATATGGTATATAAATGTGATGCAAAATGTGATGGATGAAATTATGAAATTGGATAGGTTGGATGTAATGATTAATGATATGAATGAAATTAATGGTCTTATATGTAAATGCAAATTACCTAAATTTGGATATACTGCAATGTTTTATATGTATGAATTGGATGAATGCACCTAGATGAACAATGCAATGCACTAATGATATGATCTTGAAAATGTAATGATGTAGAATGAATGCAATGAAATGTTTGGTAATGTCTTAATGATGAACTAAATGCTATTCAATGATAAAGATTAATTAATGAATGGAACTAATGCAATGAACTTTAATGACCTGGTAAAGATTTAATATGAATGCCACCTAATAAAAGATAATGCTTGAAATAAACTAGGTGTATGTAATGTTTTATGTAATGAACTTACTCATATGCAATGAGATGTAACAACATGCTATGAATAATGAAATGTGATGACCTAATAAAAATGAGTATTAATGAATTTAAAGATGAATACAAACTAAAGCAAATGAGTTTAATGGAGATGACCTAGAATGATAATGAAAGATTTATTTGAAAATGAATGTGGCTAAAATAAATGTAAGTTAAAATGAATGCAAACTAATGCACTTTAATTTAAATGAACTTAGGTTAATATATTAAATGGATGCAAATTTATCATGATTTAAAATGAATCTAACACATGCCTTTAATCTAATGCAAAGCACCTTTTATTTTTTATTTTTTGATTTTGACGTCCAACACACTCTATCATATGTAGTTTTTGATGTGCGTTTTGATTTTTGATCTACTCCACCCCCCTTTTTTATATATTTTCCAATTGATGTTTTTAAACTAAGAAAAGAAAATCACTTAAATGCATTAATCTAGGATGGATGTAGCTAACTGTCACTATTCATAAATTAGGAGCTTATATTCATCATTGAGCAGTTTTTGGAATCCTAAAATTATTACAACCATCACTAGTTCAACTATGATGATATGAATACTTCTTTCCTTTTTACATGGTGCTTTTCCATCCTTGGTATGACTATCACTGATTGAGACCAATCATGAGAGTACGAATATGGATTTTGTCAGATTCTATGTTGTAAGTGGATTTTGGTATTATGATATTTAACATCAAAATATCCAAGGTATCCTTTTTCGTAAATAAACAAAGATCTCAATTTCCCCATATGTACATGTCCTCGATGATTATTTGATGATCATGTCCTTAGACAAATAATACATACTTCAAAATTTTGACTTTAAGACACTCATTCAGAAATTAATAAAATATCATGCTTTCATCATAGCTTGTCTAGTTTAAAAACTTTCATCGATTCGCTAGAAAGACATGATTTCATCAATCAAGTCAACATTTAGAAAAATTTTGCATCATTTTTAAAATCCATAATTCAAGTATAGTTCTATCTATTTCATACTTTTAATCCTGATAAAGATAAGTGTTCTTGTGAGATCTTGGATCAAAATTTTGCATTTGATTGAAATTTGGACTAGGATTTGGATTTGATTGAGTGTTTCTCTTGCATTTTGATGAATCCTTTCTCCTTGAGAGTAGATTTTTCCCCCAGTTTGATGTGATTGCATTGGTGGGACTTGGGACAATTTGCAGATTGGATTAGTGACGAAACCTTTAGGTACATGCAAATGCAACTCTGGGGTTTTATTATGCAATATATACAAATGCTGGCGAATGCAATATTTACAAGGATGAACACTAGGCATGAGACTGACTTGGACTTTCAATGGCACCTATTTACCAGGTTTTTACCGATTGAACTAGATTTTCTCTCTTTTTCTATTTTTAAAGCTTTTTCCTTTTTTTGCTACCAAGGTGCCTATTTGCTAGGTTTTCACCAAGGTACTTTTTCTTTTTCTTTTTCTCTCTCTTTTTTTTTTTTGTATTTTTCTCTTTTTTCAATTTTTTTGTTTCCATATCATCCAGGCACCTATTTTCTAGGTTTTCACCAAGACAACATCTTTTTAAGGATCATTTCTGAATGTTTTTGGCTTTCTTCACGCTCAATTTTCCATTGTTTTGATCTTTTCTACATTTCTAATTTGTTTTCTCTTTTCTATTTTTTTTCAATGTTTTTGGTATTTTCAAGATATCTTATGTCTATTTACAATAAATAAGATGCTCTCTCATCTGATATCCCTGATACTCTTTTTCTTTATCTCTCTTCAATTGCTTCAGGTGTATAACCTTTTCAGATGTTTACTATTTATTGGCTCTTGCAACTCCTCTCCTTCACAATCAGCTAGTTTGTAAGTGCCAGTGCCAAAAGACAAAGTGATCACAAAGGGTCATAACCAATTTGCTTCCCATTTTACTTTCTTCTCTCTTTCTTCTTGATTCTTGGGATTTTCTCGCAATACTAAGTCACCTACTTGGAATGTCCTTGGTTTGATATGCTTGTTATAGTTTCTGGTCATTCGATTCTGATATGCTTTTAATTGATCAAAAGCTTGTTGCTATCTTTCATCTAGAAATTCTAGTTCATGTAACCTAGCAACTTTATAGTCTTCTTCACTTAGTAAACCATGTAATGAGACCCTTAAGGACATAATTTCTACCTCCAAAGGTAAAATTTCTTCTGCTCCATAGACTAGGGAAAATGGTGTAGCTCTTGTTGGCGTTCTAATGCTCATTCTATAATCCCATAGATTAGGGTTTATTTGAATGTGGGCCAATCTCTACCTGAATTATCCACAGTTCTCTTCAATATCTTTAAGATGCTCTTGTTTGTAGCTTCTGCTTGCCCATTACCTTATGGGTAATATATGGAAGATGAATGATGTACCATATGAAATTTTGTACATAGTTCTTTCAAATCCTTGTTTTTGAAATGTTTTGCATTATCTGTTATGATGGCATGAGGAACACCATATCTAAAAATTATGTGATTTAAAATGAATAAGGATAGCTGCTTTCCTGTGGCGGTGGATAAGGGTACAGCTTCCACCCATTTGGTAAAATATTCTGTTGCAGTAATGATGAATTTATGACCATTTAAAGATGGTGGATAAAAAATACCTATCAAATACAAACCCCATTGATAGAAGGGCCAAAGTGTTGTCATAGGATGAAGCTCTTGTGCTGGTACGTGGATCAAGTTCCTATGATATTGACATTTATGACAAGTTTTTGCAAAGTGACAAGAGTCCTTTTACAGAGAAGGCCAAAAATATCCTATCCCAAGAAGTTTCTTAGCTAGGGTTAAACCATTTGAATGTGACCCACAAATCCCCTCATGAATTTCTTGTAAGGCTATGGTTGATTCCTCTTTTTCTAGACATCTCATAAGCATTCCATCTTGACTCTTGCGATACACCGTGTCAGATATCAAGGAATAGGGAGAAGCTTGGTGTATAAAGCTTTTCTTTTGATTTCTATTTTGGTCTAAGGGTAAGGTTTGGTCTTTCAAGTATGTGTAAATGGCTCCATACCAAGGTGATTCATGTCCTGTTAGTAAAAAAATGGTATGAGGATGGGAAGGATCAAATGCGGGTTGCTCAACTTATTCTACTAGGAATTCATATCTGGCACTTTGATCCGATATTTGGAGAAGTGATGCCAAAGTAGCCATTGCATCCACTGTTTTATTCTTATATCTTGGAACTTGCTCAAATGTGATTAGAGTGAAGTATTTCTTAAGATTCTCAATCATATTCTTGTATGGTATCAACTTATCATCTTTAGTTTGATACTCGTCATTACTTTGATTAATAACCAGTTAGGAATCTCCATAAATTTGTAGCTCTGTGACTTTCCATTATAATGCCAACTTTATGCTAATGACCAATGCTTCATAATCAGCTATGTTATTTGTGCATGAGAATATAAATTTGTATGATTTCATAATTGTAGAGCCTTGAGGAGTAATCAAAAGTATCCTTGCTCCTAATCCATGTTCTGTATAAGAACCATCAAAATATAATTGCCATGTTTTTGCTTTAACATTAACAATTTCAGAATCTGGAAATTCCACTTGAATTGGATGTTCATCTTGTAATGGTGATTTTGCTAATTGATTAGCTATTACTTGGATTTTGATAGACTTTCGGTCCACATATTCTATATCAAATTCACTTAGAACCATGACCCATTTGGCCAATCTCCCATTCAATGCTATTTTTCTGAGAAGATATTTTAAGGGATCAATTTTTGCAATGAGTTGAATCTTGTGGGATAATATATAATGGTGTAATTTTTGGGAAGAAAAAACGACAACCAAAAATTCTCATTAAATGAAGGTGTAATTCAAATCATATTTCACCAATGTTTTTCTTATGTAGTATATGGCCTTTTCCTTTCCATCTTCATCCTCTTGAGCCAAGAGTGCCCCTAATGCATGTTTTGTAACTGAGATATATAATATTAAGGGCTTTCCTCTAATTGGTGGCATTAATGTTGGAGGATTCATTAGGCACTTCTTCAATAAGGTGAATGCTTCTTGACATTTCTCATTGCATTTGAAAATCATATCCTTGTGAAGGATTTGAGTGAAATTGTGGCACTTTTCTACTAATTGAGAGATGAACCTTTTGATGGATTGAATCCTACCTTGAAGAGATCTCATTTGATTGATATTTCGAGGTACCCCCATATCCATGATTGCCTTTACTTTGGTTGGGTCTACCTCTATTCCTTTTGCTAAAACTATGTATCCTAATAGTTTTCCTAATTGCACAACAAATGCACATTTCTTTGGATTGAGTCTGACTTTGAATTGCTCTAGTCTTACAAATATCTTTTCTAAGATAGGTAGATGTTTGTCCCTTGAGTGGGATTTAGAAAGTATATCATCTACATAGTCCTCCATGAACTTGTGCATCATGTCATGAAATATAGTCATCATGGCTCTTTGATATGTCACTCCGACATTCTTGAGACTAAAGGGCATAACATTCCAGCAGAATGTTCCCCATGCACATGTGAATGCTGTCTTGTCTTGATCTTTAGGTGTGATCTTTATTTGATTATAACCACTAAACCCATCCATAAGTGAGAACATTGAATGTCCTGCTGTTAGATCTATGATGGAATCTATGCTTGATAGAGGAAAATCATCTTTAGGACATGCAAGATTAAGATCTCTGAAGTTTGTGCAAATTTTGATAGATTTATCTACTTTGGAAACTAACACGATGTTTGAAATCCACTCAACATAATCAACAGCTCTTATAAACCCTACTTTTAGCAACTTTTCCAACTCTACTTTTACAATCAAAGCTATGTGTGGATGGATCTTTCTTAGTTTTTTCTTCATCGGTCTTACCCCTTCTTTGACATTCAAATGATGCATGATTAAATTTGGATCTAATCCAGGCATATCATCATACAACTGTGCAAAATTGATTTGTTTTTCTTTGAAAATTTTGATGAAATCCTTTCTTTCCTCACTAGATAGAGATGTTGCTAAGTGTATGATTCTTGGCTCTGATTTTGACCCAATGTTCACTTTCTCTGTGGGTTCAATTAAGATAGGTTATCTTTCCTCATAGTGCTTAGGAAAAGTATCCAACATTTCTTCCTTAGGTGCCTCTGTTGGGTTTTCACCTTCGAAAACATTCTTTATTTCTTTTTCTTTTTGATGTAATGTTTCCTTAATGTGGTTTTCAACATTAGATTATTTCCATTTTTTATTTTTATTTTTATTTTTTCACTTTTTTTCGAACTAAAAGGTTGAATAATCCCCTTTGAAATTTCTTCCTGATATTTTGTAATAGAAGAAGGCTCAATCACATTAAGGTATTGGGATACCAAGTTATCATTCAAGAATGTAGGGAGGATAGTAGGTTCAATGGAATCCCATTCGATTAGTTCAGGATAGATAAGGATCAAAGGATCAATGCTTTGGTTTGGTTCAATAGGGTTTAGGGACATGATTTCATTTGAAGGCTCAAACATCATATCACTTAAGTCTACGATATGTGCCTCTTTGAGATGCTCTAGAGAACTAGGGTCAAAATATTCCTCACTAGAATTCTCTAGGGTTTGCATTGGGTAAAAATCTCTTGGATTAAACCTAAGGTAAGATTCTTATATAGTAGGTCTCCATGATGGAACATAAGGCTCTCCTACCCATTTATTTCTTTCAATTTCCTAACTTAGCACATTATCTAAGACCACTTGGTTAGAACTTCAAGCCTAATTTTGATTTGATTCTGAGATTTGTTCTTTTCCCTTACTAGGAGTATAGGTATGGATTGTTGGCAAGTGATGATTTGGAGTACTGGAAATCCTCTAAGGGTTGTCATTTATGGAAACACTTATGATAAGTATGATTGCATATTGTGAAGATTGCCACTGGATTCACAGTCATGAAAATGAAAGTCCAGAATCAGGAAAATAGGGTACAATGCCACAGTTTTGGATAGTGGTGGTGACATACATAGTATTATGGCTTGCAAAGTTAACTGGAGGTATGTTAGTATATGTAAATGCTTTAGTTAAGATCACATGCGTTTTGGATAGATGGTGTATGAGATATAGTGTTTGGAAGGTATGCGAAGATAGTAAAACAGTGTATCAGGGTATATGAATAGTTGTGATGATTAAGGAAAGCATGATGGATATGATAACGTGCGAAGTCATGTGAATAAAATATAGTGCCAAATCTTTTTTTGTATAAGAGTGCCAACTCCATATATTTTATTTACACAAGTTTTGCTATGTTAAGTATGACTTTTGTGGAGCTGACTGGAAGGCTAATTTTGTATAAGTACAAAGTACTCTTGTGAAAGAAGGGTGTGAGATGTGTTGATAAGATTGTGAAGGAGATAGAAGAAGTTAGATGAGAGATCAGTAGAAAGTAGAGCTATAACTAGAACTATCTAAGCAAGATAAGTTCTTGCATTGTTCCCTTTTGTGAACTATTTCTAAGACAGTATTAAAAGTAAGAGCAGTGTGCTCACCACCTTTAATAAGGTGTTTTGTATACCCCTAATAGGGTTTTTATAATCCTCTCACAAGGAAATGTACTATGTAACAATCAACTCCTAAAAGGGCTAGATCTCTTGACAGGGACATCATACTTTAGTGCATATTTGTGGGTACTATCCCCACCGGGGTTTTCCCTTTAATCAGGGTTTCCTCGAGAACAAATTATGGTGTTATGAGTAATGTGTTATGCTTTTATGTTCTTTTCATTTCCGCATTACTTTGGATTATTTATAATTGTTTAAAGTTGAAAGCAAAGTTTTGTAATAATGATTCACCCCCCCTCTCAGTATTACTCAATCCTAACAATTGGTATCAGAGCCATTGGCCCTTTGAGAGAAAGCTTAACAACTTAAGGGAGATCATAATGGATTCTAAAGACTTTCAAGTAAACTTTGAAACTACACTTGAAGATCTGGACAAGATGAAATCTGAAAATGGGGAACTAAAATTCAAATTAAGAAGAGCATAAGATTTCATGAGGAAACTCAAAGAACAACTTATGACTGTAAAAGATCAGAGACAAGACCTTATGGAGAAAATCAAAGAAATTTCTGACAATGACACATCAGACAAAGTAAAGATGTTGGAGCAAGAAAAAGAACAAATCAATCTCTTGGTGATCAAGGAGATTCAAAATGAGAAAGATGAAAGAAATAAAATTGAAGAGTCACTAAAACAAGCCAACCTTTAGATAGATAATATGAAGACTAAACTTGAGCATTACAAAGATAAATATCAAGAAATACATAACTACAATCAGATCATCAAAGGTGAACTAAATCAAGCCAGACTACTTATTGAGGAGTTACACATAAAAAATGACAAGAACAATGAACTAAAATCTAAAGGTAACACAAGTGGACCAAATGAAGTTGGAAGCTCAAGAACTCAAGAAGAACCAAATGGAGCCAGAAATGAAGAAAAATCTATTCCAAAAGAAAGACCAACAAACAAAGATTATAGAGAACAATTCAGACCTTTCAAAGGTAGATGTTTTGGGTGCAACAAAGTTGGTCACATGAAAAGAGACTGCAGAAGTAATGGTAATTCTAAATCCTTTTCTAGCTACTATTTTAATTGCTATGAGTATGGACACAAAAAGGCAGACTGTAGAAAACCAGATCAATCTAGGTATAAGAAAGATTATATCAGAGAAGAAACTGAAGCCAAAATTATATGTCAGAAGTGTAACAACTTTGGAAACACAACAAGGTACTGTAAGCTGCAGACCAATCAAGACAGAAGAGGACCACCCATTTGTTACAAATGCATTAATCCAGGTCACATTGCGAAGTTTTGCAGATACAATGGAGATAACAATAGTAGAGGACCAAGAAGATTCAATGAACTAGAAACACCACCACCTATAGTCATAAGGAAGAATATTAGCGAAAGTGGTAAAAGCCTAAATGATTACATAAGTGAAAACAAGAAATCAGAGAATGAAAAGATATGGCAAGTAAATGTTCTAAATAAGGTTGTGGTTTAGGGAGACACAGCTTGTGATGTTGTATCTTTGCATGATGAATTTTTTGAGGCATCAGCCTAAAAGGCCTCGTAGCCTCATGGGGAGTAGTG
The DNA here is from genome assembly GCA_027943335.1 of Chamaecyparis obtusa. Classification (NCBI taxonomy): domain Eukaryota; kingdom Viridiplantae; phylum Streptophyta; class Pinopsida; order Cupressales; family Cupressaceae; genus Chamaecyparis; species Chamaecyparis obtusa. The sequence goes on along the minus strand of BSBK01003293.1, from coordinate 1,741,620 downwards.
GATACAAATAATAGAATTTATCCAACCCCTGTATAAGTATAGTAAGCTCATGCAAGCTTGAGTAGCATATAGACAGACATTTTTCAGATCTATGGTTGTGATCGCAACACTTGAAGACCCATCTTCTATGTTCACAAGTTTTACGTTGATTAGATGACATGTGAAGTTGAGCTACCTATGTTTAATGCACACACTCAACTTGCAAAGCATAAAAGACTTAAGAAATCTCATTTACACACCATTTGTTGATCAAGCGACTAAGGAGAAGAAGTGTGAAAGAAAAGCATCAATCGAGCTAAGTGATTTCGGCATTCACATAAAACTAGGCATAGGATTCGTGTGTTAAGGTATTTAGAACCAATCTTTCACCATATTCATGGATGCACCAGTGATATATGATGTTGTAGATAGACCTAGGTATAATTTCAAGCGGCATCCATACAAGTCTTATGAGGATGATCCAGAAGGGGAATTTTCTCAAACCCTCATAGGTGTATTGCATGCAGAAGATATTAGGGCATATATTCACTGCAAGTATGAGACTATTGGGGATGTTAACATCTACACTAAGTTGGACAAAATGATAGAAGTTGATGGATCCTTTTCAGAAAAATTCTCACATCTAAAGGATAAATCAATCTTTAAGCTAACCCGTCTAGCAGAATTCTTAGAGGTCGAATGGTTTAAGATCATTCTCAGTAGAATTCATGACCAATTTTTGTGGATTGGTGATCAACCTACAAAAATTTGTGCACAAATGATTCATGAGATCACAGGTCTTGACAATAAAGGAGCCCTACCTGTGGTAGAGAAAAACCTAAAGAAACAGGTGGAAACCCTAACTCATTGTAAATGGGACAAGAGGGCAATGACAGTAAATGACATATACTTACAAGATTTCAGATTAGTGGCAATGTTGCTAGGATACAAGGTGTTTCACAGAAGCAGATAGAACTCTATCTCTGCTGGAGTTATCATGATGGACTATAGAATGATCAAGGAAAACAAACAATATAATCTCTGTGAAATATTGGCACAACAATTTCTTGGATAACATCAAGATTATCAAGAAAGATAGAACCAAAGTGTTTAGGTTTGGATCACTGCTAGTTCACATGTATATTCATGTTGTTCATGACATTCCTGGCATGCATCCTAGAGCATGGAAAAGTGATGTACCTACTGGAATTCAAATATCAGAAAGCTATAGAAGGCAGAAAAAGGATTGGGTAGATGGTGAATTGTTTGCCATGACAAAAATACTACAAAGCCAGATGAAGGAAAGGTACAGGATACCAGAAGAGTTAGTAGAGAAGTATGAATATACCATATGTTTCATGGTTGAAATAGATTGTGTTTATTTTGAGGCAGTTGAACCCATAACCAAGTGGTGCGATCCCATGCGATATGAGGTAAGTGCTGAAATTCTAACAATGCAAGTAGAGCATGTACTTGCAGTAGAAAAAGACACTACTCAAGAAAGATGGGGCAACTATAGAGAAAAGTATGAGAAAGTAAGAGAAGAACAAGAAAAGTTAACAAGAAAAAGGAAAGTTAGCAAAATTGTTGAAGACATTACTACGAAGGTGGGAATCACTCGAGAACAATTGAAGAATATAAGAGCCAAAATGGAGGCATCTTCTAGCACAACTATTGATGCACCTAACACACCCGAGTTATCATTAGTTCCTATGGATATTACTGTTGATACACAAAAAGATGAGACTCAAAAGGTTATACCTAAAATTTTCCCTAGAAAATCTACAAGGACAGGCAAATAGATAAGTCCAAGTAAGAAAGAAATAGAAGAAGAGAGGAAAAAGAAGGAAGAGAAGTCAACATAAAAGGAGGAAGATAAGGTGACTCAAAAGAATCCACAAACCTTGTGGAAACCTGATATGAAATCAATATAGAAGAGGATTATCAAAGATGAAAACTTGACATCTATAAAAAGATACTATGAAAGATATAGCCCTGAGGATCAAGTGATCATTGAAGACACCATCATTGAGCATTTGTTAGTCTTCAAAAAGAATTTGTTGGAAGTTGAAGCTAGTGTTCCCAAAGAACTATACAACAAGGTAGAAATCAGAAAATAGTTAGCACATTTAGAGGATGAGAACATAAGAAATACAACAATTGATGACATGTTACCTATTGTGTCTATCCAGGAAAGGGAAAGAATCATAAAAGCACTAAAACCTCTTTTAAGAACAAAGACTAGACTAGTCAAAATCATGGCTAGAAGATATGATGAAGTAATTGAAGATACCCAAAAGGCATTGGATGAAGTATTAATGCAGGACATGCCTAAAAAGGAGTCATCTCCTAAGATTGCCAAACCTATATCTTTGGGATTGGGAGAGAGTTCACAAAAAATTGATGAAAATGCTCAAGCTAACCTACAGCTAGATTTCTTTGTCACTAGTGTGGCTGTTAGTCTTAACACTTCGCAAGATATAAATGATCCATTTATGGATAATGTGATGGAGGTTGAAATTCACAAGCAGAAAGAAGAAAGGAAATTAGAAGAGCAACCAGAAGAAAGAGTGCAGGAGAAAGAATTAAAGCAAGAAAAATAATTTAAAACAGTGGAGGTTGCTGAAGTCAGATTGGAGTCATCCCTATTGTTGGGAAGTGTGGGAAAACTAGTAAGTTCTAATGTGGACAACATGGACGAAGATGAACTAATGAGACTCTCATTCATGGAATTTGCTAAAGCTAAGGGGAGATCAGTTCAGAAAGGAGACAAAAGAGCTAAAACAATGAGCAGGGCTATAGAGACAATGAACAAACTACTACCCTCACCTATTATCTTAAAAGACAAGGATGAAACTGAGAATCTCGGTATAGTATTGTATAGCTTTGATAGTCACTTTGACTCATTGCTAAAAGCAACAGAGGAGAAGGCTGAAAGAAACTTCTTGGAGAAGAAGTTGAGCGAAGTTCACAAGTCCATCTCATGCGACTTAGGCATTCTAAAGGCTACCACTCTTAAAGCCAAGAGTTGTGTAGCATAAGATAGGAAACTATATAGCTACTGCATAAATCCCTGCAGGCACTTGAAGAATATTGAGGAGACCATAGAAAAAGACAGGGCAAGTCTTGACAGTATAATGGATAGTTGTGAATCATCTTCACAAACTATGGGAGAGATAGATGAGGAAAAGTCTAGGCTACCAGAGAAAATAAGTGTACTAGAAATAGAGAAAGGGACAGCTACAGACCAGTTCAGGTCATTAAGAAAGCTATTGATTCCCAAGATCTCAAATTTGGAGACTCATCTCTCTGAGATGATAAAGGTCAAAATCTCTATGGTAGTATCCTCTGTCATAGAGATTAAGGCAGCAGAGACATCATCATATGCACTGAATGGATTAATCTATGTCAGTGAGTTACTGATAAGTTCATGGGTTGAGGAGATTAAGACCTTGGAAACATCCTTCCAAGGTGTCTTAAAACTGGTAAGCAAGCACTAGACCACCTATGCTTCAATTTTGTAATTTTGAGATTAACCTTTTCCATTGATGACAAAGGGAGAGGAAGAAAAAGAGAAGGTAAAGAAGAGAAGTGATTTGTGACACTTAGTCATTTTTCTAAGTGTTTCCATCAATGCCAAAGGGACAGATTGTCGGCAAGTGATGATTTGGAGTACTGGAAATCCTCTTAGGGTTGTCATTTATGGCAACACTTCTGATAAGTGTGATCGCATATTGTGAAGATTGCCACTGGATTCATAGTCATGAAAATGACTAAGTCCAGAATCAAGAAAATAGGGTACAATGCCACAATTTTGGATAGCGATGGAGACATACATGGTATTATGGCTTGCCAAGTTAACTGGAGGTATGTTAGTATATGTAAATGCTTGAGTTAAGATCGCATGAGTTTTGGATAGATGGTGTATGAGATATAGTGTTCAGAAGGTATGCAAAGATAGTAAAATAGTGTATTAGGGTATATGAAGAGTTGCGATGATTAAGGAAAGCATGATGGATATGACAATGTGCGAAGTCATGTGAATAAAGTATAGTGCCAATTCTTTTTTTGTATAAGAGCACTGACTCCACATATTTTATTCACACAAGTTTTTCTATGTTAAGTATGACTTTTGTGGAGCCGACTGGAAGGGTAATTTTGTATAACTACAATTAGATCATCAAAGGTGAACTCATTCAAGCCATACTACTTATTGAGGAGTTACACATAAAAAATGACAAGAACAATGAACCAAAATCTAAAGGTAACACAAGTGGACCAAATGAAGCTGGAAGTTCAAGAACTCAAGAAGAACCAAATGGAGCCAGAAATGAAGAAAAATCTATTCCAAAAGAAAGACCTACAAACGAAGATTATAGAGAACAATTCAAACCTTTCAGAGGTAGATGTTTTGGGTGCAACAAAGTTGGTCACATGAAAAGAGACTGCAAAAGTAATGGTAATTCTAGACCCTTTTCTAGCTACTGTTTTAATTGCTATGAGTATGGACACAAAAAGGCAGACTGTAGACAACCTGATCAATCCAGGTATAAGCAAGATTATATCAGAGAAGAAACTGGAGCCAAAATTATATGTCAGAAGTGAAACAACTTTGGACACACAACAAGGTACAGTAAGTTGCAGACCAATCAAGAGAGAAGAGGACCACCCATCTGTTACAAATATAATAATCCAGGTCACATTGCAAAGTTTTACAGATACAATGGAGATAACAACAGTAGAGGACCAAGAAGATTCAATGAACCAGAAACACCACCACCTATAGTCATAAGGAAGATTATTAGTGATAGTGGTAAAAGCCTAAATGATTACATAAGTGAAAACAAGAAATCAGAGAATGAAAATATATGGCAAGTAAAAGTTCTAAATAAGGCTGTGGTTTAGGGAGAGACAGCTTGTGATGTTGTATCTTCACATGATGAATTTTTTGAGGCATCAGCCTAAAAGGCCTCATGGCCTCATGGGGAGTAGTGGATACAAATAATAGAATTTATCCAGCCCCTGTATAAGCAGAGTAAGCTCATGCGAGCTTGAGTAGGATATAAATAGACTTTTTCAGATCTGTGGTTGTGATCGCAACACTTGAAGACCGATCTTCTGTGTTCGCAAGTTTTGCATTGATTAGATGACATGCGAAGTTGAGCTACCTATGTTTAATGCACACACTCAAATTGCAAAGGATAAAAGACTTAAGAAATCTCATTTACACACCATTTGTTGATCAAGCAACTAAGGAGAAGAAGAAGTGTGAAAGCAAAGTAGCTATCAAGCTAAGTGATTTTAGCATTCACATAAAACCAGGAATCAGATTCATGTGTTAAGGTATTTAGACCTAATCTTTCACCATATTCATGGATGCACCAGTGATATATGATGTTGTAGATAGACCTAGGTATAATTTCAAGCGGAATCTATACAAGTCCTATGAGGATGATCCAGAAGGGGCATTTTCTCAAACCCCCGTAGGTGTATTGGACCTAGAAGATATTAGGGCATATATTCACTGCAAGTATGAGACTATTGGGTATGTTAACATCTACAGTGAGTTGGACAAAATGATAGAAGCTGATGGATACTTTTTAGAAGAATTCCCACATTTAAAGGATAAATCAATCTTTAAGCTAACCCGTCTAGCGGAATTCTTAGAGGTCGAATGGCTTAAGATCATTCTCAGTAGAATTCATGACCAATTTTTGTGGATTGGTGATCAACCTACAAAAATTTGTGCATAAATGATTCATGAGATCACAGGTCTTGACAATAAAGGAGCACTACTTGTGGCAGAGAAAAACCTAAAGAAATAGGTGGAAACCCTAACTCATTCTAAAAGGGACAAGAGGGCAATGACAGTAAATGACATATACTTACAAGATGTCAGATTAGTGGCAATGTTGCTAGGATACAAGGTGTTTCATAGAAGCAGATCAAACTCTGTCTCTATTGGAGTTATCATGATGGCCTATAGAATGATGAAGGAAAACAAACAATATAATCTCTGTGAAATATTGGCACAATAGTTACCTGGATAACATCAAGATTATCGAGAAAGATAGAAACAAAGCATTCAGGTTTGGATCACTACTAGTTCACATGTATATTCATGTTGTTCATGACTTTCCTGGCATACATCCCAGAGCATGGAAAAGTGATGTACCTACTGGAATTCAAATATCAGAAAGCTATAGAAGGCAAAAAAAGGATTGGGTAGATGGTGAATTGTTTACCATGACAAAAATACTACAAAGATAGATGAAGGAAAGGTACAAGATACCAGAAGAGTTAGTAGAGAAGTATGAAGATACCGTATGTTTCATGGTTGAAATAGATTGTGTCTGTTTTGAGGCAGTGGAACCCAGAACCAAGTGGTGCTATCCCATGGGATATGAGGTAAGTGCTGAAATTCTAACAATGCAAGTAGAGCATGTACTTGTAGCAGAAAAAGACACTACTCAAGAAAGATGGGGCACCTATAGAGACAAGTATGATAAAGTAAGAGAAGAAAAAGAAAAGTTAACAAGAAAAAGGAAAGTTAGAAAAATTGTTGAAGACATTCCTGCGAAGGTGGGAATCACTCAGGAACAGTTGAAGAATATAAGAGCCAAAATGGAGGCATCTTCTAGCACAACTATTGATGCACCTAACACATCTGAGTTATCATCAGTTCCTACGGTTATTACTGTTGATACACAAAAAGATGAGACTCAAAAGGTTATACCTAAAATTTTCCCTAGAAAATCTACAAGGACAGGTAAACAAATAAGTCCAAGTAAGAAAGAAATAGAAGAAGAGAGGAAAAAGATGGAAGAGAAGTCAACAGAAAAGGAGGAAGAGAAGGTGACTCAAAAGAATCCACAAACCTTGTGGAAACCTAATATGAAATCAATACAAAAGAGGGTTATCAAAGATGGAAACTTGACATCTATAAAAAGATACTATGAAAGATATAGCCCTGAGGATCAAGCGATCATTGAAGATACCATCATTGAGCATTTTTTAGTCTTCAAAAATAATTTGTTGGAAGTTGAAGCTAGTGTTCCCAAAGAACTATACAACAAGGTAGAAATCAGAAAATAGTTAGCACATTTAGAGGATGAGAACATAAGAAATAAAATAATTGATGACATGTTGCCTATTGTGTCTATCCAAGAAAGGGAAAGAATTATAAAAGCACTAAAACCTCTTTTAAGAACAAAGACTAGACTAGTCAAAATAATGGCTAGAAGATATGATGAAGTAATTGAAGATACCCAAAAGGCATTGGATGAAGTATTAATGCAGGACATGCCTAAAAAGGAGTAATCTCCTAAGATTGCCAAACCTATATCTTTGGGATTGGGAGAGAGCTCACAAAAAATTGATGAAAATGCTCAAGCTAACCTACAGCTAGATTTCTTTGTCACTGTTGTGCATGTTAGTCTTGACACTTCACAGGATATAAATGATCCATTTATGGATAATGTGATGGAGGTTGAAATTCACAAGGAGAAAGAAGAAAGGAAATCAGAAGAGCAACCAAAAGAAAGAGTGCAGGAGAAAGAATTAAAGCAAGAAAAATAATTTAAAACATAGGAGGTTGCTGAAGTCAGATTGAAGTCATCCCTATTGTTGGGAAGTGTGGGAAAACTAGTAAGTTCTCATGTGGACAACATGGACAAAGATGAACTAATGAGACTCTCATTCATGGCATTTGCTAAAGCTAAGGAGAGATAAGTTCAGAAAGGAGACAAAAGAGCTAAAACAATGAGCAGGGTTGTAGAGACAATGAACAAACTACTACCCTCACCTATTATATTAAAAGACAAGGATGAAACTAAGAATCTCGGTATAGTATTAGATAGCTTTGATAGTCACTTTGACTCATTGCTAAAAGCAACAGAGGACAATGATGAAAGGAACTTCTTGGAGAAGAAGTTGAGTGAAGTTCACAAGTCCATCTCATGGGACTTAGGCATTCTAAAGGCTACCACTCTTAAAGCCAAGAGTTGTGTAGCACAAGGCAGGAAACTATATAGCTACTACATAAATCCCTGTAGGCCCGTGAAGAATATTGAGGAGACCATAGCAAAAGACAAGGCAATTCTTGATAGTATAATGGATAGTTGTGAATCATCTTCACAAACTATGGGAGAAATAGACAAGGAAATGTCCAGGCTACTGGAGAAATTAAGTGTACAGGAAATAGAGAAAGGGAGAGCTACAGACCAGTTCAGGTCATTAAGAAACCTACTAATTCCCAAGCTCTCAAATTTGGAGACTCATCTCTCTGAGATGATAAAGGTCGAAAGCTCTATGGTAGTATCCTCTCTCACAGAGCTTAAGGCAGCAGAGACAACATCATATGCACTGAATGGATTAATCCACATCAGTGAGTTACTCATAAGTTCATGGGTTGAGGAGATTAAGACCTTGGAAAAATCCTTCCAAGATGTCTTAAAACTGGTAAGCAAGCACTAGACCACCTGTGCTTCAGTTTTACAATTTTGAGATTAACCTTTGCCATTGATGACAAAGCGAGAGGAAGGAAAAGAGAAGGTAAAGAAGAGAACTGCTCTGTGACACTTAGTCATTTTCTAAGTGTTGCCATCAATGCCAAAGGTAGAGATTATTGGCAAGTGATGATTTGGAGTACTAGAAATCCTCTAAGGGTTGTCATTTATGGCAACACTTATGATAATTATGATCGCATATTGTGAAGATTGCCACTGGATTCATAGTCATGAAAATGACTAAGTCCAGAATTAGGCAAATAGGGTACAGTGCCACAGTTTTGGATAGCGATGGATACATACATGGAATTATGGCTTGTGAAGTTAACTTGAGGTATGTTAGTATATGTAAATGCTTGAGTTAAGATCACATGAGTTTTGGATAGATGGTGTATGAGATACAATGTTCAGAAGGTATGCGAAGACAGTAAAACAATGTATCAGGTTATATGAATAGTTGCAATGATTAAGGAAAGAATTATTGATATGATAATGTACGAAGTCATGTGAATAAAGTATAGTGCCAAATCTTTTTTTGTATAAGAGGGCCGACTCCATATATTTTATTTAGACAAGTTTTGCTATGTTAAGTATGAATTTTTTAGAGCCGACTGGAAGGCTAATTTTGTATAAGTACAGACTACTCTTGTGAAAGAAGGGTGTGAGATGTGTTGATAAGATTACGAAGGAGATAGAAGAAGTCAGATGAGAGATCAGTAGAAAGTAGAGATATAACTGGAACTATCTAAGCAAGATAAGTGCTTGTATTGTTCCCTTTTGTGAACTATTTATAAGACAGTATTGATAGTAAGAGCAGTGTACTCACCGCCTTTAATCAGGTGTTTTGTATACCCCTAACATGGTTTTTGTAATCCTCTAGCAAGGAAATGTATTATGTAACAATCAGCTCCTAACAGGGCTAGATCTCTTGACAGGGACATCATACTTTAGTGCATACTTGTGGTTACTATCCATTCCGAGGTTTTCCCTTTGATCAGGGTTTCCTCGAGAACAAATTATGGTGTTATGAGAAATGTGTTATGCTTTTATGTTCTTTTCATTTCCACATTACTTTGGATTATTTATAATTTTTTAAAGTTGAAAGCAAAGTTTTGTAATACTGATTCACCCCCCCTCTCAATATTACTCAATGCTAACAATTGGTATCAGAGCCATTGGCCCTTTGAGAGAAAGCTTAACAGCTTAAGGGAGATCAGAATGGAGATCCATTTTTTGATAATGGGCATCTTTGGTTTAGATTTGAATAGATTTTGCTTGGTCTTCCTATTTTTTTTCAGGAGCACTCTCCTCACTAACCTTCTCTTTTCCTTTTTTCAATGTAGTTAGGTTAGTAGGAATTTGGTTATTTTCAACAACAATTTCCTTTTCTTCTTTTTCTTTTCCCTTCAAAGATGGAAGATCTTTTGAACTTTCCCTTGATCTATTCTTTGAGCTATAGACCCTTCTACATTATGTGGGACTAAGGAGTCATTAATAGGCTTCATGTTATTAAAATATTGAAAGGGGTTAGAATCCCCTCTTACCACAACTTCTTGTCCTAGATAGGGAAATTTGAGACACTGATGGTAGGTTAAAGGTACAGCCTAAATTTCATGTATCCATGGCCTTTCTAATAGAATATTATAAGTCAACTCTAGGTCGAGGACTTGGAAAATGGTCTCCTTTTGCATTGGACCAACTCTGATGGGAAGTACTATGACGCCTTTAGATGCTCTTTCTTCATTATTATAGGCCTTTATGGTTATCTTTTTATTTGGGTCAATAGCTTCCTCTAAAAATCCTAGGGCTTTAACCAAATTCAAGGTACAAATATTCAGGTCAGAACCTCCATCAATGAGGACTCTTTTCACTCTATGCTTGTGGATTAGGACCTCTATATGCAAGGGCAGATTTTGCGGGTGGTTTAGAGACATATCATGTTGTTCTAAAAAGATAGAAAATGGGGTGCAACAAGATGGCCTACCATGTTTTGAAATTTATCCGCATCTAAATTTAGAGGCAATGGAGAAACTTGCAAAAGCATTGAAAAACCTGCAAGATAGAGAACAATAGAAGGATTTGCAAGAAAAATTTTACTTCTCTGAATTTCAAAATTAGTGAAGCCTAATGCCCCACGGTGGGTGCCATTTTGTGTACTAGGTTTAGTACCTTAGTAGGGTTAGAGTTTTCAAATAAATCACAATAAGAACTAAATTACCACAAATGCAATTCAATTAAGCTATTTAAAAGATAAATGAGCACTCTATGGCTCTCTAATTAGGGATGCTTATGATGAGCTCTCAGCAAGATCTCACTAGTGACAGTCCTAATATGAGAAAGAAATGATAAACAAGCTGAAACAATTTAATTCTAATTGAAATAGAATAATTAGCTCTAAATTTGCTTTTCTAGCTTAAAATTTCAAGAGGTTTGATGCTTCTCAAAAATTGTGGATCGTTATTGCTTGAATTATGTCTTGCTTTTATAGATTTTGGCAAGGGTAGGGGGTGTATTTGATTTGATCATAGTTTGATGAAGGTTGAGTCCATGGTTCCACCTTTGGAGACCATTTAAATATTTTGTCCTCAAATCTTGTGACAAGAGGAAAAAATAGGTGGACAAGATTCTTCCTCCCTATGGGTGGTGGAGATTCTACGTGAGCTTGATCTATGTGAGCTTGATTATCAAATCCTATTGGTTGATGAATTTTCCTCCCATTTGGTGGTTGAGGGAAAATAGGATTTAATTAATTGAATTTAATTAATATATTTAGCCATGTGTACCCCTTGAATGGGTTAATTTGATTCAATTGAACTATGCAATTAATTAGATTAATTGCACAATTAATTGATTTCGTTTGATTTATTTGATTTTAATTAATTTTGTGGCTTTTGATTTTTAATTAAATTTGCATTATGGTTTGATTGCAATTTAGCTTTGATTTTAGCTTGATTTGATTTAATTGCATTGATTTTTGCCTTGGTTGCTCATTTAATTGATGTTGTCCATTTTTCAGCTGATTACAGGTGCAAGTTTGACTCATGAACCTTTTGGACCTAAAAGAAAAAAGAACCATGGCCCTAGAACACATATCTAAACATCAAGCTATCATCAAGAGTTGGTTTGACAAAAGAGAAACTATAAAATCCTTTAGAATTTTTGATTGAGTCCTAATGTGGGACAATGCAAAAGAGAAGTCGGGCAGCCACACAAAATTTCAACAACTATTAGTGGACCCACTCCAAATAGCATAAATCTTAGGAGAAAACACTTTTAGGATTAGTTCTCTCGATGGGGAGTTGGTTCCATTGCCTGTCAATGGCTAGCATCTCAAGAATTATTTGGGATCCTAAAGAATTTTTCCCATGATTGTACTTTTACTTAGTTTAGGGTCTTTTGTCTTTCTTGATTTTTTTTTGGTCTTGTGTCAGTTAGTTTTTTTTGTCTGGGGTTGCTTTCAAGAAAGTGTCCCGCACTCGGTGGTTCTCGATAAGGAGGTAGAGGTATTTCTTAGTCAATTATTTTGATTGGATTTTGTCTTGCGAGTAAATGGGTATAATAATCAGGAGTGGAGGGACCTTCTTTTCAACAATAAAGCTGATTTTCAGAGTTGATCATCCTCAACACAAATACACACTTTAAAATGATTCCAGGATTGTGGTTTCTTGGATAAAATATCAGCTAGAATTTATTGGAACCCATGGTATGGAAGAGGTCAGAGTTTAGAACCCTTCTCCATATAAGTCCCAACTAAAAAAAAGAGCCAAAGGAAAAGGGGGTAATGCAAAAGACAATATCAACAAAATTGCAAAATTAGAGCTCCAGTGCTTGGGAAGCACAACCTAATCACTACCCAAGTTATACAAAAAAGACTCAATCAATCATGAGTTTGAATACTAAAGTAGCATATACTCTTAGTGCATCACAAGTCATGTTGAAATGGCATGATCTAGAGAAGGTACATATGCAAATGAGAAGATAAATGTGCCAAATAAAAAATGTTGAGTCAAAGAAACCTCCAAGAAGTTTAAAACTTCAAAATCTCGTCAGAAGAAGGAAAAAGGTGACTTTAGAAACCTCTACCGGGGCTATCAATGCCTAATTGATAGTAAAGAAAGGTTAAAATGACTTTGGCCAATTCATTTATGTGGGTGAGGTTTAATTCCAACTGATTTTGAATTCAAGGAACTTTTGATGAGGGATCGAGGAAATCAGCACATGTGTGCACACACTGGAAGTAATAGAGAAGGATTTCAAGTTTTGAAATGTTGATGTGAGGATTACCACTACGAATGACAATTGTGTTTGGTTTATTACAAGACGAGATTCTTTTAAATGTTTGATGATGAAGAAATGCCTTGGTTGTTTCTTTCCTTTTGTTTGGGCTATTTGGTGTGGTTCCACAACCATGCTCCCGCTTGGCTGCTTGGCTAGGGCCCCCCCATTTCTTTTCTATTTCTACTTTCATTTGTTTCTGCCCCTTAGGCCCTTTTGTCTTTTTCTTTGTTTGCCTGTTTGTTTGTTCCCTGCCAAAAGCCTTCTTTTCAAAAGAAAATCCCACTTTTTTGCACTTTCACACTTTTACACTTTCATTTTTCTTCGAACTCTAAAGGTTTGAAATCCTGAAACACCATATAAATCATATTTTTCAATTTTTTAGTCTTTTGGCCTTGTTAGACATTTGGGCCTCTGAAAGTCTGAACCCAGGTCAAAAGAAGTTCAGACTTTCACACTTTTGGGGTGTCAGAGGTCCTGTGTTTTTAGGACCTATGAAACGTCAAAAGGACAAAAAGTAGAACATCTAATGGTTTTAGAAGATAGTTGATGTCACCTTTGTCGGAAGCCTATATAAGGCGTGTCAATCAAGTTTTTTTATCACTTTTTTTATTTGTCTTTTAGCATTTTCAAAGCGATTTAAGAGCATTGGTCTTCCAGCTTTCTGCATGCTTCAAGATCTTTGATGCAATTGTGTTTGCATGGTTCCTTCTTCTCCTTCACCCCTAAGGTAGGGTTTTTATCATTTTCTTTGGGTGTTTGGCTAGGTTTTTGGTGTTTCTTTTTATTTTTCTTTGTCGGTTGTACCTAGGGTTTTGTTTTTGGTCTAGCTAGGGTTTTCTTGTCATTTTGTTTTGTTTCCATTTTGCCTTGCCCTTGTCTAGGGTTTTTTTGAGGTTTTCTTTGTGGTTTTTGGGTAGGCTCATTCTCGATCTCATCTTGAAACTAGTTATTTTAGGGTGTAGGAGTGTTTGACCCTCTCAAATTTTCATTGAGTTTCTCTTCAAGATTTTCAGAGCTTCGGCCATTGAAGTCTCCGAAATCTTCCCTAGACTTGCCCAATTTCAAGCTTTAGCTTTGTGACTTTGCATTTTTAGACCCTGATAAATAAAAAAAAATTTCACCCTACCAAACACCGACAAGACACAAAACAATCTAAACCAGATAACTCCTTTTAGAGTTTCAGACATTTGGTGTTCGACATTTGGCATCGACACTTCAGGATTTCAGAGTTTCAGTGATATCAACCAACCATACACATCTGAAACTCTGAACTTCTAAAAAATTATTGCAGGGGCATTTTTCTCTTCATTATTGTTTTGGCTTGTCGGAGGCCAAGGATTATTTTTGAGTCCGAACCTCTAAAACCCCGAAATCTAGTTTCTGAGCTTTTTAGTGACTTAGACTTCTGGGTTTGTTTTGTCTAGGGTTTTGTGTCATTTATTGCTCAAAATTAAATGATTGTTTCCCATAACCTTTACTGATCAATATCCATTTCTTTTGTAGAATGTCAGAAAATTACATCCCCAGCTATGAAGTTCTAGTTTAAAGGATACCATGCTCCTGCTAAGGTGGAAAATCTCCATAGCGAGATAACTGACACAGATATTGGAAATATTAACTGTATTGAGTTCCTGGTAAACTACGCCCAACCAACATGAAGATCAGAGGATTGCACTTCATTAGTTTACTCCAGCCTGGTGAATGCGGCGACACATCCTATGTTGATACTCTCCTCTGATTTGATCATCACCCTAGCACATCACTATGTACTGGGAGAGAGATATTGGTGAAGAACACCATGGGAGAAGTAGTCCTAGACTTGAGGCCAGATAATATTGAAGCTGTGTTCCATCTACCTAAAGGAGTAGATAGATTTTATGCCTTCTCCATTGATAAAGGCATGTGTTTCTTTAATTCAGACAACCAATTATCATATGAGATTGTCAATAAAGAGTACCTGATGCAATCGCTTCCCAAGAATAAGTTGGAGAAGATAGATATGAGGAGGGGATACCTTAAAGAGGACATTTAGGTTGCTATTACCATGATCAGAAGAGTGTACAGTTTGTAAAAGTCCATCCAACTTGAGCCTTAGATGATCCTGCTGATTGAAAAGATAAAAGGGAGAAAAGAAAGGTTTGACTTTACTACTATCCTTAGTGATAATTTGGATAGGAAACTAAATATGGTGAAGAATGATCCACATTTCTATATGACTTCATATGTTATGTACCTATTTTCTTCGCAAGCCATGCACCTAGGAGTCATTAGAGTGGGAGCCATGGGTCAGCCCAATGCTTGGTTGTTCACTGTGTACCCTCAGATCATAAGAAAGGAGCACCTAGGGGAAGATATCTCTGAATAGTGAATCACCAATGATGCATTCATCTTTGCGATCATCCATTCCATTGAGGGTGATTATGCCAAGAAACTCTTAGAGGAAGCTAACACTAAAGTGAAGGCCCTTGAGGCTTATTATATCCAATTCATTACTTTCACATACATAAGGGTGGCCGAGAGTACTTTGACTCCAAATAAATCACCAAGGTATCCATCAGACAAGATTATCCTGCTAGAAATGGCCAAGTAGCTCTCTGATGCATGGGCATGAGCACACCAAACACAAGAAGAACTGTTAGGATTTTCCCATTTCAATCATCCCCCACTCTCTACAAGACATGCAGGTTTGTAATTCATTAGCGTATGAATGGGACTAATGCCCTCTGTAATATTTTAATTTTATAAGGACTAGATTTGACCACATAGGAACTTATAGCCATATTATGGGAAGACATTACATTCATGAGCCCCATTTCGAGGATCATTGGATGAATTGTATAGATGATTATAAAGTCAGGATCTGTGATTATTGTCAGATGACCCTAGAGCTGGCACAAGATGCCTTCCTCCTTTGCATTCCACCAAAAGTATGGGATGCAGACACTGAAGACATCCTAGACCCATTGTATAACCAAGACAAAATCTATACAAGGGCCATTTTGAATATTGAAGTAGACAAGGAGGAAAATTATGATATAAACTTCAAGGCTCGACATGTGATAAAGGAAAAAAAATCCTAGATTGGTAGACCTTTCAAGATGGATCCGGTGCCGATGAAACAACAGGTCATCCTATTGGTACTCTAAAAATCCAGATAGTTTTGAGATCATTTCCAGAAATTTCTCCTAAGGTTAAGTTCAGTGCTTCAAAGACCATTTTAAAATACTTAAGTTCAATTGCATATAAAGGTAGGCTAGCTGATTTTCATAAGATGCCGCTTGGGACATGTGTTCCTCGCATTTCATTAAGCATATGCAATTGGTCACAACTTCGAGATCTCAGTTCTGACATGTTTTGAAGATACCCATTTGGAGGCCATTGCACAAATCTGCACTTTGCATCCTGTCCAGTTTTAAGCAAATGGCCTACTTTGGAGGTTTGTATCTAATACCGCGATGATAGTCACGATGAAAGGAATATTGCATCATATTGTAGGCATGAGAGTGTGTCTCCGTGCCCATTTTCATATTCCCAAGGGTTTGTATGATCAGTTTACTAGGCCTCTTTCGTTTGCATTTTATTCAGTTTTCCTAAATGTGGAAATGTAGAATTTGAAGTAGTCTACTTTGAGATCATGTAAATTGCACCCCGTCAATGATCAAGAGGAATTGAAGATTGATTTATACTGTAGGCATGGAAATGAGTCTTCTTGGCGAGTTTCAGATCATGATAAATCCATTTAACCCCTTTGCTTAATCAATTCCAAATGCAATTTATACCGTTTCATTGTCTTTCAGTTCAGGACGTTCTAAGTGGCTGAATTTGAAGTTTTTTTTCTAGATAATTGGTTTATAATTCTGGAAATCTGATTACAACCTTATTTTCTATGTGTGAGAGAGATTCTTCACGCAAGGTTTCAGACCATGAGTGTTCCGTTTGACATGATTGCAAGGTTAGACAAAAAGTGTTTTATGCTGATGAATAGTACAGACAGAATAAACTTCACAAGTGACCATTTTTAGAATTTCATATCTTAATGTCAAATGCTAGTTTTCGGATGAGGGTCATTTCTATGTTTTCCTCGTAGGTGAATTTTCTACCAGAATAGGTGGTTTAGCCTCAGCTCCTTGTTTGATATTTTTGGCGTATCTCCTTCAGAGGCCTTTTTTCAGTATTTTCAGTTTGTGTTTACAGATACATCTAAACAGGTGTTTTCAAGTTTTAAAATCTTCTTCCCTATTCATATTTATGGAAATCCCTTTGACAGAGTGTTTCCCTATAGTAAAAAGTTCATACTCGCCAACTGCCCACCTCCGGTGATGAGTCTTGATCAGTCTTTTAATGGTGCAACTGGAGGCATTTTATTCAGATTTGGTGACTTTGGCGAAGTTGTTAAAATTAGTGTTTTCAATTGTCTGGCTTTGTCCAGATTGCATCCAATTTGTGGAAGTGTCATCCAGATCGCTTTCGAGGCTAAGTGTTTGAAATCAAAAAAAATTTAGGCCGGACCCACTTGGGGCCCGACCTGCCTCATCAATATCATTAAAAAGCTGCAAGAAGTGGATGAGCCGGTTGGGATTTGGCATTGTAATGCAATATTATTTAAGCTTCATAATTTGACACTTGACCATATCAATGAATGCACCTATTTTGCACTAAGTCAGTGGGGAGTTATCAGTTAAAACGTGCCCAACAACACATAAAGTGGAAATGTTAATACTTGCTAGTGCTGTGCGTGCCAAATAAAGGGGAGCACATATCATTTAAGGTGCCATGTGTATTCTTTTTGAAATGCACCAAGTAAGTTAATTGTGCATAGTAAGTAAATTAACATACTGTAGAGGTTGTGGATGATGCTCTTTAACTTTCCAAAACTTATGGCATACCTGTAACTGAACTTGGGAAAGCTGCAATGCTATTTTCTTTTACAGTGGTTTCCATTTTGGTTAATGCAACAGTAGAGGATTCAAGTCTATAAGGTAGATGGTTAGAAAACTAATGAAACACAAAAAAATATCTACCTTTTTCCATCTTGCATGTCAAAACATGATTGAACAAAGGAGTGGTTTATGTCAACGTCTGCAAGTATTGGAAGCTCACTCATCATCACTGAATTTTAAAGATAGATGGTGGATTGTTTACGCAGTTGGTTGGCTCCATTCAAAGGTCTTTAAGCCCAAACTATCTACCAAACAAACACCAGACAATTAGAGCACTTATTGATTCAGGTTCTCAGACATCAGCATTTGGGAAGGTGTTATACGAACCAAAATAAGTTAAGGAGCACACCTTTTTGTTACTGAATGCACCATTTATTTAAAGGCTGAGAGCACAAATTTAGAAATGCATGTATTCAAAGGAAGTTTGTAGTATTTGATAAATTCTATATGCACCAAATCTACTATGCGCATGCATTATGTGGTGCTGCGTAGACTTTAGGGTCCTGCACACCTTTCCTAAGGTCTTACGCAACATCCTTAGGAGTTGTGTAAGCCTCCCATGAGGAGTTGTGTGAGCCTCCCCTTGGGGTTGTGTGCGTGATCCAAAATATATACACAATGCCCAAGTGAAATATAAACAAAGGACAAGGTTGTAGGCCAGGCCATAGGGAGCGGTTAAAATGAGGTTGCATTGTGTGGATAATCCCACATGCACCAAGAGTTGGGACAATGAAATATTTAAAAGGAAAGGCACTCCAATATGTGGTAAAGAAGAAAAAGGAAGGAGGAAGTGGAGGCTTCTTGTGGGCCCGACCAGTGTGTGCCAGCTGGGCACGCACTGGGGTCTTTTTGAATGAAATTTAATAAACAAAGGGATGTTTAGTCCCACATTGCCTGTATAGAGGAATAACATGATGTTTAAATAGAGAAACACACAAGTCAATAGTGTCCAAAGTGGATGCTCAATTGTAGACCAGGCCACATGTGCACGTGGATCGAGACATTGATGTGGTGACAAGTTGGCAGATGATGTGGACAACATGTCCCATGCGAAGGTAAGGAAATTTTGACACATCATGCAAGTGCAGGTCTGATGCATCAGGATGTGTGCCAAGAGATCGACGGTCATTGTAGCCCCGCAACCATGAAGATGCTCGAAGGATAATCATTATGAGACTGCAACAAGTTGACATATGGCAACCCGGTGACGTGGCAAAATTGATGAAGTCAATGCTCGGGTGGATAGTAGAATGAATGAAAATGTGACACATGGTAGAGAGTGGTGATAGAGCAATCAAATGTGCAGTCAGCCAGATGTCTTGAGATGTGTGCCAGATCGATGGTTGGCATTGTTCTACAAGGAGAAAGGTGCTCAGGAGTTAGCCTTTGCGGGACTATGACAGGCCAACACGTGTCCTGAGGTGAGCTAGCAGAGATGTTAGAGATGGACGCCCAATCAGAGAGACGAACCAGTCGGAGGGCGACAAGTGTCACAGGTAATGTAGACAAGTCCAACATTACAATGAGGTGGTCAGTCAACCCAATCAGGTAGTGCCACATGGCACATGGGTCCCACATTAAATGCAAATCTCTGTGCAAATATTAAAAACTAATTGTATAGTGAAAACTATTGAAATAAATCAAAGATTTAAATGATTGCAACCGCTGGTGAAAATAATGTCTTGAAGCTTCATTTTTATCAGAATATGGACATATAATATGTTTTTGGAAATAGTAGAAAACCAAGAATGTAATGGCGGTGGTTAAAATCTAATTTGACCAAGTTGGTAAGAGCAATAATAAATTTTGTATCCGAGATCAGAGTTGGGTAAGAAGATTCATTTAGACAAGATTGATTTGCATATCCGGTAAAGGGGGAAGAATCAAATTTTTTGCAGCTTGGTTGCTTTGCAAATATTTTCCTTGGGTTCATGAAGAAATCAGATTTGTTGATTCTTTCAAAGTGCATTAACCCCTAATTTGAGTTTCTTGGAGGGGAAGTAGCTGATTTCCCAGGAATGTCTTGCAGAGGTACAATTAGATTGGATTTTATTGTCCTGCAGACCTTGGGATTGTTGGTTAGGTTTAGGGTTTTTGACCTAAATGATCTTTTTCTTGTTGCATCCTTGTTTCTATAAAAGGATTTTTGTGATCATTTAGAAGCTGCTAGCTGAAAAAATCTTGAAACATAGGAAGCTGAAAAGCTAAGCGTGCATCCTCAGTCCAGAGTGTAATATGCTCTGCTAGTTGTATCAGTAGAGGGGAAAAACCTTCAAAGTCTTTTGCATATTGTTTAAGTGGTGTATTCCGAAGTATATTGTAATACATAAATTTGAATCCTCATACTTAATATATTTTTCCAGTTTCAAATCTCTCCTTTTGTTGTTCTTGATGAGTTTTGGGTTTTATAATTCACTGCACTGGGTTTACCTGTGTATATGTTTTCATTTCTCAGCCTTAATCTAGGATCAAGTTAAAGGTTTCTGAATAAAACATATATTCATTTGGTTCAACTGAAGGATGTTTTGTAAGTAGTGTATGAGTCTGGTTTACTATGTTTATGGCTTGAAATCTCTGATGAATCAAGTAGTTGTTGTATTCTGTATCTACTTTAGATATATTTCCCAATGGACAAGGCACTGATCAAAAATTAGTATCTCCTATAGTGATGCAAGTTTGGCATGGTTGTTTACATTCTGCAAGAAATCAAATCAAAATCCTTTCTATCCTTTCAGTTTTATGGTTGTGTGGTATCATTTTCATCATAGCAATGGAGAGTTAATGAATGACTAGTTATCATTTGGTACTTTCTTGCTATTATCTTCTTTGTTCAATCCAGTCTTGGTATTGTAAAGAGTGTTTCATTTACTGAATTAGGTGCACCTGCCTTGGTTCTGTAGAGCTAGAAGTGAAGAGGGCAGTCTTATCCCTATAGTTGGTCCAGTTATTTATAGATTTCCCCATATTTGGAATTGACCATTCCCAAAATCATTCTTAGGTATATTGGTGTCTCTTAGAGTGTAAAATTTGTTTCAGGAACCAAAAAAATAGCGACTCTATTGGGGAAATTATAATATTCAGTAAATAATGCGGGTTCCAAGTTGAGCTGGACTCCTGGCCTGCTTATTTCAATCAGTTGAGAATATCTGGTTATGTTACATACAATCAATATTTCACTACCCAGATTGATTCAGCCCATCCGAGTCACCAACAAAATGGTGACTCTACTGGGGATTTGCTACAATCAGTTATGAATAACGTGGGTCTGAGTAGAGCTAGACTCCTAGCCGGCTTATTTATCTATCTAGTGGTTTCCATTGCTATAAGAGTCAGTTTTAAAAGTTTCAAATCATCTCACCAATTTGTGAGTGGCGACTCTGAGATCCTCAGTTTGATCAGTGCCAAAAATGATATATTTTCAATCCTGATAAATAGTTTTTATATACCCTGTTGAAGTTTTTTTTTTGTTGATGGAAAAGGATACAAAAAGAGTTTTCAACGGTTAAGGTGTTTGTCCTCTTCAAGGATGTGGGGACTCTACAAAGTTTTCAGCAAAGCAAGCTTCAAATTCAGATACTTTCCATTCAACAAGTTGAGTTTCAACTACAACACTTCTAGGTATTTTTGATCTTTATGTTTTTTCCATAAGATCAGTTGTGAATTATTTTGTTCCTTATTAAGTGTTTTAGCACTAGTAAGAAGGGAAGAGTGGCATAGAGCAGTTTCATGTTTCCATGTTGAATATATTATTGATGTCAAGAAACATTGAATGCTATCATAGATGTTTAAATGTTTTGGTATACCTCTTGTAAAGACATAACAAGATGAATGGTTCTCATCTTGTTTCGAACCAAATGGATAATCAACAAATGAGCCAGCCTAAAAGGATATGTTTTATTAAATTGGATAGAGCTTTAAATTGTGCTCATGTTCATGGATCCCCAAATTCTTTCCCTATTGACCTCATTGATCTATTTCCAGTCTTTGATGATCAGTCAGATTCAACATCAGAAGATGTTCTAGCATTCTTTAGATTTGTTGTAAAATATCATATTTATGAGGAAGATATCAGCATGATGTTTTTTGGGAGATCCCTCAAAGGGGTTGCAGTTGATTGGTATTTAAGTTTACCCCCAAAATGCATCTCCTCATTGATTGATTTCAAATGGTTGTTCTTAAAGGAATTTGCTGATGATAATGAATGGAGTAAGTTACTAAAGGATCATTAGCAAGAAAATAATACAAACAGTATTCTAGAGCAGCCCATGTTTAATGCTGAGAATGTTTCCCAGAATTATGAAGTTATGTTAGAAGAACATTCAGATTATAGTAGTGATAAAAAATCAGAATCATTGTATACAAGGTCTTCTACTGATCCAAAGATGTCTGAATTTGAAAATAAAAATTATTTGAGTGAATATTTTGATGAAGATATTAAGGATGAGTTGCTTTCGGATTTATGGGAACCAATTCATGAAAAGATTCAGGAATGCATTTCTAATGATTCCAAGATTCACATTGATTATGGTTTTGTGCCAGATAAGGAAGTGTGTTCTTCTGGTAATGAAAGTGATGAAGATTCTGATATAAATTGTGCAAGCTTTTTTGGTCATCTAGAGATGATGCATATGGATAAGTGAAGTTCTTCTCTCAGCAGTAATGAGGTCTTTGACTTATTGAGAGTTGAATATAATAAATGTACACATCTATGTAGTCAGCAAATATTAGACCCTGTTGATTTTTGTTTTGCTACGAAAAATGTTACAAAGGATTTATATAAGTATGAATCCTT
This sequence comes from Chamaecyparis obtusa, assembly GCA_027943335.1. Taxonomy (NCBI): domain Eukaryota; kingdom Viridiplantae; phylum Streptophyta; class Pinopsida; order Cupressales; family Cupressaceae; genus Chamaecyparis; species Chamaecyparis obtusa. The sequence goes on along the minus strand of BSBK01003293.1, from coordinate 1,719,124 downwards.
TGGTGAGAATGATCAGGGTATAAGTTCTTGGGATGATCATGAGTTGACTGCAGATACAAAATTAGATTATGGGGATATGACAAAAAAGTTTTCTTGTGAGCAAGTCTATGCAAATAAACTTGATGCTGATGTTTCTTCTTGTGCTAATGATGCTGGTTATGATGCTAACAGTGAGGTCAGTGAATGTCAAGATGTTGAAAAAGATTCTATAGTTGATAATGTTTTAATTAAGTTTCTAGATCTTTCTTTTTATCAGCATAAGAGAGAAACATTCTTGTCCCAGTATAGAAAAGATCCATGCAAATAGCAAAATGATATATATGATGCAGATGAAAGTTGTTGCAGTGATGACTTTGCACAAGATGATATGAGCCAAGAGTTTGCAGCCCATGTTCCAAACAAGAAATAAGTTTGCAGCATCAAGCATGAAGCCAAAGAAAATGAACATTGAGGAGTCAGGCCAAGAGGGACCTTCAGTTAAAGTACCCTTGGAAAAGGATGATGAGGCTATTCTATGTACACTTCCACCTCAAATACCAATAGATCCACTCCAAAATTCTCCACTTCAACCTCCACTCCAGACTCCGCCAATCCAACTGCCTACTCCAACCCCTCCTCTAGTACATATGCCCACACCTCTGTCATCTTTTCCTTCACCCACTCCTACTCCTCTTGCTCCAACTCCACCTCCAATTCAGGCTCCCATTCCTCCTCAATCAACACCTCAAATACCTATTCCTCTACCATCTATGCCTACTCCTCCACCATCTCATTCCATACCTTCTTCTGAGGAAACCCAACAAGAGGCACACGAGAAGGAAAAGGAGATAAAAGAAGAGAGTGTGCTTCCTCATGAGAGTGAAGTTAATGAGCAGTCGAAAGGAGAAGAGGAAGAGGAGGTAAGAGAAGAAGAAAAGGAGGAGGTAAGAGAAGAGGCATACTAATAACAAGAGGAGCAAGAACAAGAACAGGTGACCTCAATTTTGATAGCACCCTATGAGCCAATAACTACCTTGACCAAACCTACCTCGTTTACCAAAGAGATACAACCAAGGGTAAGGGTATATTTGGATGAAGAGGACATTGATATGGTGGTGCTAGGCCAAGATTTCCACCAAGGAGAATCAAGTTCCTGGGAAAGAACATTTTCATACGTTACTCAAGATCACAAGGGCCAATGGAAACAACAAGTGGTAGTGCCAACAAATGACACTAGTGTGGCAGAGATAACTCTCAAATACTATGTCTTTGAAGAAGTGGATCTAGGCAAGCCTATGAGGCAGGGGAGTAAAACATTGGCCACTTTAGGATTAAAGCACGCTCTGGGCTTTATGGACAAATATGAGCAAAAGATCAAAGTTTTGATGGAGAAAAATGAGGCAATGAAAATATTCATTCTTAATATGACAAGTCCCATCGACCTTAGCAACCCAGAGGGCTCATTACATACTGTTTTGGGAAAAAAAGGCTTCTCCTGAAATGCTGGCGAATATACCACATTCTTTTATTCATGCTTTCTTAGATTGGAAGGATGACTTTGTGGAGTTCGTAAGGGATTCCTTAAGGACAATTTTGAGACCTTTTAGAGGAATTCTTCAGGAGATCATCAAATTGGTGGATATGATCGGCATCGAGGAAGGATTAGAGGCGTAGATAGAGAAATGGAATAAGGTTCTGGATGACATTTTGTTAATAAAGAAGAAACGCTTCCATATTTTGGTAAAGATTTATGAAGGTTCTGAGTTGGAAAATTTTGAAGTATGGATCAAGGATGTAACATAAGCATTGAATATCTATCATAAATTCTTAAGCTGGACCAATAAAAAGAGAGAGATGAAAGAATGATTCAGGTAGAGGATCAATTGTAGAAATTCTTCGAAGGTCTAGACCTAGATTTTTATGATGATGATGATAGCCAAACCATGTACCCTATAAAATACATTGTACATAAATTCATGGAAATTTTGAACGGTGTACAAATGAAGGACAACCTCCAATAGATGCTCTATCAAAAGGAGGATATGCAAAAGATGTTGGCCCAAGAGGAGGAGATACAATCTTTTCCTACTGAATTGGATGCCTTTAGAGAGAAGAAACAACAATGCCTTGGGAGTATCCAAATGGAGGATTTTGAAGAAGTTCAAGAGATAATGGACAGACTCTGAAAGGAACATCCTGATGCAGTCAAGGTTGGAGGATCCAATTAAGGACTGTCTGACCTTGTAGCCAACTCAATACACAACGGAATTCAACAACAATAACACCAGATCTAATATAAAATTGGAATCTTTATTCATAAATTCACTAATTACATGCAATGTGTCGGGCTGTAAGGCCTTCTCGGTTATGGCCAATTACAAAGCAAGTAACAGACTACAAGATCTTGCAGGATCCAAATCTAACTCGGCTAGTCCAGTCCTGAAGTCAATCACCAACCGGTGGAAACCCTAAGGTAGATCTAAACTTGTACTCACAACCTTCCAAGCAATCTCCTTCTCTCCAAGACTCAACCACTAACTCTGCTACAACAAACTATCAGATGACAATCTAATCTGCAAGATCATGCAAGATCTTTCCACAATTTCACCAACTCCAGCTAGCCCAGGTTTTCAACACAACAGGACACTGGTAGGCACTCCAAGAAGAATCTAAACTTGTACTTGTAGGTCACCAAGCAATCTTCTACTACCTAAGCTTGCAACCTACTAACTCTGCTAGATCTAATCTGACTCCAGATTTCTATTTCTCAACAACTCATGCTTTCACAGATCCACTACCATCTGCTACTCCTCCTCCCTAAACAACTACCCAAACATCTCCTTAAATACTAATTTCGAGCCACAAGTCAGCTTTACAAACAATTAAATCCCAAAAGCTAGTCGACTCCCAAAAGATACAACTATTAAATGCCAAACATCAGTCGGCTCACAAATAACTTCACAAATATTTAATTCACCAAGTCGGCCTCCAGATCCACATAGAAGAATGCAACATGCTAGATCTAGGTCCCCACACATGCAACGGTCAATCCATAACTTGAGGAACGTGACCTAAATTAAATGCACCAGTCGGCCAAGCCAATTCTCCAAGAACATCTGTCGGTAAGCCAAACTACTGAGCGTCAGGAAATACACCGAGCAACTATACAGACTGATCTCCTCAAGCATTACTGAGAACTAGAGATGTCGAGCCTCCTTCAATGACCGAGAAATAGGAATGAACACCAAGACCCCATCGGTAACCGAGCACCAAGCAACAAAACACCAAGTCACCGAATGATCAACATCAACCGAGATCCTCCAGAACTTCCAACTAAGAATCACCATCAAGATCGAGAAACTCCAGTCTTCTACCAAAATCACCAGCCAAGTAACTGAACTCCACCAGGTAGTTATCGAGACTGCTAGAATATTTAGGCACCAAGAAATAAGCCAGGATGGCACTACATCAGACTCTCGGGGTACAAAGAAAAGTGTGTCCCACACTTTCTCACCAAAGGGAACATCTGAACAATACCAACTCCACTTGATATTCACCAAAGGTTTCCACTCCATTACAGGAAAGAGAACCAATTTGCAACTCAACCCATCAGTATGTCCAACATCAAGAACAAATTGAACTCTCCACCCACCACCCAGTATCAAGTCTCCATCCCATCTCAGAATCTAATCACAAGACTCATTACTATCAACCAGTAACTCAAGTCCACAACTAGTAAACAACATCAGCACCACAACACCAAACAAAAAAAAATTGATAACACCAACATCACCGAGGTGATCCACAACAAGTAACTTCTCACCAATAGCAATCTAATCCAGCACAACTAGATGCCCAACAATTTCCATGTCAGGCACAACTAACTGAACATGAAAACCAATCTTCCCACCAAGGTCCAATGCTCTCGGAGACATCTCCAAAGATCTTCGAAAACCCTCTACAACAAACCCAATCGACCACCTTGTGACAACTTCTGAGTTGTATGCAAGTTAGATTGCAACCCACCACCTTGCATGAACAATTAGGCCACAAATTTCACAAGTTCAGTACCACATATCTAAAAATCAGATTATGCACAATCTATTCACCAACAAGATCAACTTCGCAAGATCCGCCTTGCTAGGTCAAACTTTTTCTCCAACAAGATCAACCTCTCACTCTGATACCACCTGATGCAGTCAAGGTTGGAGGATCCAATTAAGGTCTGTCTAACCTTGCAACCAATCCAATACATAGTGGAATTCAAGAACAATAACACCAGATCTGATATAAAACTAGAATCTTTATTCATAAATTCACTGATTACATGCAATGTGCCGAGTTGTAAGGCCTTCCCAGTTACGGGCAATTACAAAGCAAGTAACAGTCTACAAGATCTCACAGGATCCAAATCTAACTCAGCTAGTACAGTCCTGAATTCAATCAACAACCGGTGGAAACCCTAAGGCAGATCTAAACTTGTACTTGCAACCTTCCAAGAAATCTCCTTCTCTCCAAGCCTCAACCACTAACTCTGCTACAACAAACTATCAGATGACAATCTGATCTACAAGATCATGCAAGATCTTTCCACAACTTCACCAACTCCAGCTAACCCAAGTCTGCAACATAATAGGACACTAGCAGGCACTCCAAGAAGAATATGAACTTGTACCCTTAGGTCACCAAGCAATCTTCTGCTACCTAAGCTCGCAAGCTACTAACTCTGCTAGATCTAATCTGACTCTAGATCTCTACTTCTCAACAACTTATGCTTTCAAAGATCCACTACCATCTACTACTACTCCTCCCTAAACAACTACCCAAACATCTCCTTAAATACTAATTTCCAGCCACAAGTCAAATTTACAAACAATTAAATCCCAAAAGTTAGTCAGCTCCCAAAAGATACAAATATTAAATGCCAAACATCAGTCGACTCAAAAATAACTTCACAAATATTTAATTCACCAAGTCGGCCTCCAAATCCACATAGAAGAATGCAACATGCTAGATCTAGGTCTCCACATGTCCAACGGTCAATCCATAACTCAAGGAACACGACCCAAATTAAATGCACCAGTCGGCCAAGCCGATTCTCTAAGAACATCCGTCGATAAGCCAAACTACCGAGCGTCAGGAAATACACCGAGCAACCATACCGACCGAGCTCCTCAACAATTATCGAGCACTAGAGATGCTAAGCCTCCTTCAATGACCGAGCAACATGCATGAACACCGAGACCCCATTGGTAACTGAGTACTGAGAAACAAAACACTAAGTCACCAAGTGACCAACATCAACTGAGATCATCTAGAACTTCCAACTGAGAATCACCATCAAGACCAAGAAACTCTAGTCTTCTACCGAGATCACCAGCCAAGTAACTGAACTCCACCAGGCAGTTACTGAGACTACCAGAATCTTCAGGTATCGAGTAATAGCCACTACATCACATCTAGAAATCCTTCCTAGCGACTAAGTGTTAAGCTGTGGACTTAGTCAATTTTGCATGAAGGAGGTTTTTTGACACTTACCCAAATTTTTAGTCCAAGAATCTTACCCTTTCGGCCTCCGAAAGTCTAAAATGTTGCTCGACATAGAGCTTTTTTACTTAGTCATTTTTTCAAGAGTTATTTTCAGAGTAGGGGTTGGGGTCCAAAATTTCTAGGTCATTGCCAACAAATTCTTCCACTCTTCTACAGTGGATTTACAGTCTAATTGACCACATGGTTTGGGTCATTTTTGCATACCTTGGGGATATTTATCAGTTAGAATCTTGAAGAGGAGCCATGATGAGGATTTATGGAAGAACTCCAAGTTTTGAAGAAAGATGTGAAGAAGAACGGTGGAACTCCAGAATAGTTTTTGAGTTTTTTAATGCATCTTAGGCTTTGAAATTGTAATGCATGTGAATTAGGTCTGTGCTTGATAGTTTAGGCTTTCTTTAAGAATAGTTTCATTTTAGTAAGTTGTAGTTCAAATTTATTTTCCAAGTTTCATGTGTTGTTGTAACCCTAAATATGAATTTCTTGTTTTCCCTATAGGGTGAAGCCCTATAAATTATAAATGAACAATGTAATTATGGTCAGTTATTATTGTAATACAATAAATACAATTGGTGCTTCAATCGTGGTGTGATAATTTTCTTCTATCTTCGCGAAGTTTATGGATGTGTGTTTGCTCATTCTTTTACTTCAAAGAGCCAATTGATTGTATGATGATTTTGATCTATGAATTTGTTAATCTAGTGTTTATCATTGTTACATTGTCTTATGGTGATGAATTATTGGGAAGATTGTTCTTTGGTGCTTCAAGATAAATTTGTCTCATGTGCACATAAGTTCATAGTGGCTTCATGATTTGATGAATTTTGATATATCTTACATTTGTATTTATTTCCATTGATGATTGCATCTGGAAAATTGGGGGGTTGCAAGTTATTCAAATCTACATTTTGTGGGGTTTCTTCATCTTCGTGGTAATTTAATTCGCAAGGTTATGAAATGATGGTTTATGTCCGTTAGGTTCACTTTCTGCAATTTTCATTCAATTCTTGTTACCTTGTTATTTCTATTTTCTGAAAATCAATCATAATAGATTAGATTAAATTTGCATATTTAGAAGTTTTTTTCATTAAAAAGATTCTAAAAAAAACAAAAGATTGTTCATTTTTAAGATTGTTTTTGCAACCTCTCCAAGATCAAACCATAAAAGGCCTCCTCCTTAATAGTTTCACATTTATCTTCGATTGAGCTATCTAGATGGTTGAGACCCAGCCCAAAAGGAACCTTGAGATTGATTTCATCATTATTTCAAGAGGATAATTTGTTCACCCAAATTCCTAGCCATTTTCTAATGTAAAAATGATGCTCAACAGTTCCTTGTAATCATATTTATAATTTAGCTTAATAAATAGTTTTTGTAACTATTGTTACACTTTTTTAATTTCCATGGCCTCCATTTAAAATTTTCTCTCAACTTAGTTTAATTCCTTCTACATGATCTAGATTCTAATGTTCAAATTGATTTAATGTCATTTCTAGTTTACTAGCTTGATCTAAAATGACCACGGGTTTTTGTGTCCATGTGTTATTTTGACCACGGGTTATTTTGTCTATGGGTTATTATGACCTTGAGTTATTTTTTCCTTGGGTTATTATGGAAGGGTTATTGTGTCCATGGTTTTTTTGGCTGAGTTGTTATGTCTGCATACCCCATCAAAGCTCACATATACCCTTTTTTCATTATGATGAACTTATAGGGATAAAATTCATCATTTTTCATACCCCCTTGGGAAAAGTGGGATCTTTACTAGACAAGAGGATTTTGTTAAATCTCTCACTATGTCCAAAAAAATATTTCTCCCAGTCATTACCTAATGACAAATTTCTCGCGTGAGGGAATTGCCAATTTTGAGCTGGGCGAAGTCCAAGGCACAAAGTTTAATAAATGCATGCATTATTATCACTTATATTTTCTTTATGCAATCATTTCCAATGCTAGATTAAATTTGGGTTTTTTTTATTATAGCGGTACTACCAACTTGTCTTTCTCGCACACTATTATCTGTAACTGTGATTGCTATTTTATTTATATTATCATGGGAGGGGACAATGTTAGGATTGAGCCAGATAAGTGTGATGAATGGAAGAATGATGGTACTATCTGGAATATTTACAAAGAAGGCAAGATTTATCAATTTATGGAATGCATGAATGGACATGATGAAAGTCTATCAAAATAATTTATGTCCTCTTGTGCGGAAAGAAGGATTTCAATGGGGGGCATATCCTTTGAATTTTATGAAGACATAATAGCTCAGGCTACTAGCATCTTAGCGGATGGGTGAAAATGGAAAAAGACCAGTAAAGTATTGGACATGACAAGCTAGGTGGCGAATAATTTGTTAAACTCCATGGAGGCTATGACCAAGAGCAACTACCTGAGCCGTGGGATAGTGTGTGCCTGGTGCTCATGAAGTATTTTACATTGGAGAGGCATTTCAGTGTGTATTATTACTACCATCTCCCCTATCTAAATTATTTTAGGAATTACAATACTATTTCCATTCCATTTTACTTGTTACATTCCCTTGAAAGTACTATGAAAGATGTGGTTAAAGCTAAAAACCTTGGTAAGAATTTTACCATATTGTACCAGGGTCCTATGTTCATATTGTATCATTTTCATAGTTCTCCCATCCTATTTTTGTTGAAGAGGTCCCCACATCCTCAACCCTTCCTTAGGCCACTATCATGGATACTCCTAGTCCTAGTAGAAAATAATTCCTTAAGAATCTCGCCTTGAAAGCTATACCCAAAGACCCATCACTTGATTCTAAGAAGGTTAAATATAAGAAAGATAAGAAAAGGTTTGACCCTCCTTAAAAAACTAAATCCAAAGCTACTAAGAAGGCTAAATTTAACCTCCTCCAAATTGACTCTGATATTGAGATTATAGAGGAGAGTAGCACTCCCCGTAGGTCTACCAGGCTTTCCATTAAACCCAAAATGGAGAAAAATATTAAAGAGGCCTTAGATTTTGATGATGGGTAGGGGGAGATAAAATAGGGCAAAGGACAATAATATTGTGGAGGAAGAGACTCTTTTGGATTCTACTGATATCTCATCCCATGTCTTGACTGGCATCAAATTAGATTTGGTGAACCCACACGAGAGAAGGGGGTTAAGGTTATGTAGAAAGTGACTGACAAAGACAAAGCCCTAGTGGAAGGGGAATGTAACAATAATTATTTGGTCTAGGAGGAGGTAAATAAGATGAAAAATAAAATGGAGGTGGAGGAGAGACTTTACAATGTGTCTCACTTTTCTCTTAAGGTCGTGCATAGTTCCTCTACCACTCTTTGCATTATTCAGACAATGAAGAAGAGGATTGCAATGAACTATTTAAATTCCTCACAAAATAATGAGCTACTATGATGATATTAAAAGAATGGAGGAGGAAGAAAGACTAGGGAATATCTCCCTTTTAAGTTTTTGTATTACAACTAGTTGCAACCATTATGGTCTCATTATTTTTTGTTTAAAATTATATGATATTGTTTGGACCTATGCTATTACTACTGTAGGGTATGACCCTCGATGGTCAAGGTTTAAGAATTTTATTATTATTATGGTTAATTTTTTGGACACTAGTAGTATTTTGGTGATTGTGATAATGGTTATTACTATAGATTTAGTCAATATGCCTAATGCTAGTGGTAGGTTAGCTATTTATTTGATGAAAGATAATGTGATGGGCTCTGTTTAGTTACCATGTGCTATTTTTGATATGGATGTTAGGGTGTCTAGTTTTTTCATTTCATGTTTGTTTGATGTTTTGTTGATGTAAATTTTTTGTTATTCACCCTCCTGGCTTGTTTGTAAGTGGTACAAAACCCTTTTTTTGTTGCATTTTTATATCGAAAACTATATGGTGTTGTTTAAAATAATTGAAAGTAAGACACATCTGATTTTCAATGGTAGGTTTCCTTAGTTCCTTTAGAAGAATATCATGATGATTTAGGTGATTCCCCTAAAAATAACCCACTAATGGAATTAATATCAAGAGGTCTATTTAAAACAAAAATTAAGATGAGAAGATGTGCCCTTGTGGATGAAATATTACTTGAGATAAATCATATTTGGGTGATGTAGGCACCATGGATATTAAATTAATGATGAATTTGGATTGAACACATTGATTGATTTTGCTAAGATGATTGTATTAGATTATTCTAAATTTGTCGGTGTACATGATTGTTGATAATGATGCACATGATTTATGGTTTGAGGATGAGTTAATGGGTGAAAGAGTCTCAAAGATGGATTAGATGGAAAAAATGAATGACAGAGAAAAAAATCAAGGATTAGCGCTATCAAACTAACATCACGTACATCGATAAACCTAGTATTTGATGAAGAATTGGTGTCATTCACTATGATATATGGGATCATGACAATGTGTCATGCATATGGACTAATGCAAAAAATATTCAAGTTGGAAATAGAACAATAATGCAAAAGGCAGATTGTTGAGGCACACCATCATACAAAGGATCATGAAAATGCGACATATGAAGCACTAGGACTTTAGGAAAAAAATGAACACATGTAAACAATTAATCAACACATGCAACAAACATGTGAGATAGAATATAGTAACATGTTGAAGGAAAAAGGATGATGGAGGTAAAATACAAAGGAGGTGGAGGGATGAGTTCAAAGAGGACATCCCAAAAAAGGATAAAATAAGATAAAATGGTGTAAGGTCCCAAAGAGATGTGATATAATGATATATAATGGAAAGGTCATGGAATGATGGGGATATATGAAATATACACATTAGAAAATATTAGGAAGGGACACTCCCAATTCATTGAAAAATGAAGGAAAAGGTAACATGTGTAGGGGACTGTGAATATGAAATGGAAGTGATGAAGGAATATGATGCAGTCATGGTAGGAGTTTCCCATATGGAGATAGTCCAACCGTGTAGCTTGAGTCAACACAATGGAGTTCAATCAATTGCAACCACAACAATGAACAATAAACATGCCCATTTAGGCCTTCACATTATCTCAGATTCACGTATTTACATCTGATTATCTAGCCACATGATAGATTACACTTAAGACACACATACTTGATTATAAATACAAACCAATATCCATCCTACTGAGATCTATCTCCAAGATACTACTAAGATACCTAACTCAGGAACAAATTCCACAATATAAACAAGTTTGCAAGCGACAAATCAGCCAAGGAGATCACATTCTCCAAGATGAAGAAAATGTATTACAAAAAATAGGTCAGGATCCAAATTATAGAATAACACCTCCAAATTGATATGGAATCAATTACAAATACCTAAGGAGGTCGAACACGAGAATAAGATCATTGAACAATGCACCAATTAGATCCACAAGCTATGGGGAAGCTTCACAAGATCCAACAACTCGTATTAACCGCAACATAAAAAACAAAATGGTTCGAACCAAAAACTTAAGAAATCTCCACTGAGACAGAATGGATTGAGATGAGAACCCAGAAAAAGATTCCACATGATATAAAAAACAAGCCATAAGGTTCGCACAAGCTAAAGAGACAACTGGGGGAAATGCCATACAAAAGATTGAAACTGACTAACATAAACAACTGAAAATGAAATATTTGTGGTTGATACAAGATTGCCAAGAAACCCAAGATGCTCCTACATTAGAATGGTGCGATGTAAGAGTTGATAATGATTTTTACCATGCAAGTTTTATCTAAATATTGTAGTTACTCAATATATAGGGACTTTTATGAAAGTACATGAGAGATCAAATATGAGAGAATGATTCTATTCTGTCTAAGGAAGTAAATATATAATGATAATCAATTTAGAATGAATAAAGATCACAAAGAGGACACCTTGGTTATAGAGATCAATGTGAGACATGAGATTGCATAAGATAATGACATGTGTCTTTTTTAATTACTTGAGGCATAAAGTGATAAGTATCCCATGTGTTCTTTAAGGAAATTTAAGTAACTAGTTTGAATAGGAATTAGGTGATGACATAGATAGGTAAAATACTCAATTCACAATACCCCTCTTAGGTGCAACTTAGCGAGATTGTAAAAGAAGAAAGAGTGAAAGAATGTGGCTTTAATACTAGTTAATTTTAGGTACCCATGTATAAATTTAATAAATCACTATTAGTAAAAATTAAAAAACCTAGTGAGGTAAAAATTCTCCCCAAAAGAGAACAAAAAATGCTCTAAAAAAATGTGAAGAGAAAAACCTTTTGAGGAAAAATTTCTCTTAAATGAGGGAAGAAGAGAGACCATGAAACCCACTCAAAGTAGAGTTTCTCATAATGGTAGATGCATAAATTTTAATTTTAATGATGATCCAATCTCATCAAACATCATTCTTACACTTAGGAAGAAACAAAAGTGTCAATGTATGTAGGATGTCTTCCCATTCCCATAAGGAATAATAATAGATGAAAGTTAATACGTGTGATGTGTTTGAATTTTTCTCAAACATCCCAATATTAACATTAAAAGATACCACAATCAAGTTAGGTGTTTTAGGCCATAATGAGAAGACACTTGTTAGAATATTTAATCTTTCATTGTATTTATTTATTTAATTAGGAGATTCCTATGGAATCCCTACATGTATTTTGTGCTCTAGTCCAAGTGGGAGGACATGTAATTTCTTGTATTTTCTTTATTATGGAAATTATTTTATCCTCAAGAGAATGTTTCCACTTTGCACACACCTATTATGAATGTTGACATTCATAGATTGACGAATTATTTAGTAACTCCTATCCTCATCTCTATATAAGAGATGTTCTCCTCTCTCATTTAAACTTAATGATTTATTTTAAATGAGACTCTCTCTCTCTCTCTCTCTCTCACACACACACACACACACACACACACACACACACACACATTAGGATTTTCCTCATTCATAATAATACAAGGGGTCTTTCTTTTCTTTTCCCCTTTCAAAAATTCTTGTATCCTTGGCTTTTCTTTTTGGGTGCTTGCTCCAAGTATTTTCAATTCTCATGGTAACACTCTTTCATAATCTAACTCTCTTGGATTATTGTTTTATCCTTGCTCTCTTTTATTTTCCTTTCATGGTATCAAAGCTTGGTAGCTAATCCTTGTTTTGAGTGAATATTGATGACGATTTCCATTTTGTGGAGCACACATTATTGGAGACTCTTGTTTGAAAATAGAGAAGCTTGATTTTAATTTCTTAACTCATTTATGATTGCAGGTTTTTTCTAATAGCTATTTCTTTCTAACCCTCTTTGGAAGGCATGCCACTAGTGAGAGATTACAGGTTTTTAAAAAAATTTTGTACGAACCCTCTTTGAAAGGCTTACTACCAAAGAATTTTATGCATTTATTTTTTATTTTATTTTTAAAAACTCAACCTTAGTCAGGAAAATTAAGTTTCTTTGCAGGTTTAGTTCTAATATGTTCATTTTCTAGTTCTAACAATATGCAACTATTCTTTAACAAATTGTTTAAACAAAATCTTCCTACAAGTTTATTGAAGGTCTGAATTAATTTTCTCTATGCTTGTATTTTCTTTTTTTTTAAAAATACATCATTGTTAATCTGAAGTTTACTTGACTCCTTTCAATAGTTGAAGTCTCTTTTATCTCTGTAATCTCTCTTACATATACATTTAAATAGTTTTATCTGCCTTTCACTGCAGTTTTATAGATCTAATATGCGAGTTTTTTTATAGCTCTGTTCTTTTTTTTCACTTTATCATCTCTTCTTCTGCACATTGCCTCTGATAGTACATGCTCATTCTCCACATTTTACCCCCCAAAAAGAGAGAGGTCTGGAATCCATCAAAGCCTCTGATTCAAGCTCAACTTATTGTATTATTACCTTATGTTAGGCACGTAAATCATCTAAGTTTAAACTATTCTAATATAATTTAGTTAATTTAAATTTGAATGCAACTTTGTTCACTGCGATTTTCCATTTAAATTTCTTTTCAGCAGATTGTTTTGGCAGTCAATATTTCACATATATTCCTGTGTTTATTATTCATGTCCATGTAGTCTAGTACATTATCCTTATTCATGTTTCTTTACAACTTCCTTTTCTATCAACTTTTCTCTTGATACGTCTTTGCCAGCATACTTACGTTACCTACCATATTTGCCAATATTAAAACATTTTCTTCTGCGTTTGTTAGATTGGTCTTTGCGTTATCTAATTTGTTCTTTTCTTCTAACTTGCATTTTTTTTATTTGTCTCTCAATGTTATATTCTCTATTAAAATCTCAGTCCAACGTTTTAATTATACCATTTTTGTATTTGTCTTCTTATCATTTTAATGAGATAAATCACAACTTTATGCCACAACGTTTCCTCTCTTGCATTTGTATTTGTCTTCTTGGCGTATTAAAATATCATTCTTAATAACACATCATTAGTATTTTAAAAACTAAGAGTTTTACTTTCTCGATCTAAGTGTGTTTCGTTTAACATCAATTTAATTTTTTTTAAACAAGTTTTTAAATAAACACAATTCCATATTATGTTCACATTGTTCTCAAATAGTTTTATATAAAATTTATATATGTTTTATTTTAAATTTTATTTAATTAGTTTAGTTTTTTATTTAGTTTGAATCTATTGTTTTAAAAAATTAACAAAAATTTATACATTTCTTTAAACCATTCAAACTTTTATTAACATTGCATTAAATCTCATTTTAGGGTTCCTTGACATTCACTTATCCCTGTTTCTTACACCTTATTATTTAATCATAAAATTTATATCATTTATTTTTATGTTATTGTGAAAGCATGTCTACTTTAATTCCTAATATTAAATTAAACAATACTAATTATCATGCCTGTAAAACACACATTTCATTTATTTTTCAGTTTAAACATATGTTAGATATTGCTAGTGGTGCATCTTCTTCTTCTGTTGCCACTACTGCTCAAGATGACTTAGATGCTTGGAATGTTAAAAATGAGGAGGCACTTGGCCTCATTGGGATTTCTACCAATCCATAATTATATGTGTTTATTTATAACTATACTACAACTCATGCCGCATGGGACATTTTGAAAAACACCTATGATAGTCTGAATGAATCTAGAAAGACTCAACTCCAAGACCAATTGGAGGATCTCATGTATATACCGATTTCAAAACTATGGATATGTTTTTATTAAAGTTTGATTCTATTATAAGTCAGTTAAACGGTTTAGAAGTTACTATTGATGATATTCATTTAATTCATATAATTTTAAAGAAATGTCTTTCTAGGCAATTTCAACAGTTTATCACTAATATTCATTCTCAACTTGTTGTTCCTAGTTTAACTACTCAATTAACTTACAACATTTTTCAACATTTATTGCATTAAGAGGAAGCAAAGTTGATTCAATTTGGTACTCTTAAATTTAATAAACATGCCTTTGTGTCTAAAAATCAAAATCAAACTTTCAATCTAATAATAATAATAATAACTGTTGAGCATCATTTTTACAGGAGACAACGGCTAGGAATTTGGATGAACAAATTCCCCTCTTGGAAGAATGATAAAATCAATCTCAAGGTTCCTTTTAGGCTGGGTCTCAACCATCTTGATAGCTAAACTGAAGATAAATGTGAAACTGTTCATGAGGAGGCCTTTGTTGGTTTGATCTTAGAGAGGCTGCAAAAATGATCTTAAAACAAACAATCTTTCTCTTTCCTTTTTTTTGTAATTTCTAAATCTTTTGAGTGAAAGAAACGTAAATTTGATTTAATCTACTATGATTAATTTGCAAAGAAAATAAGGAGCAAGGTAACAAGAACTGAATGAAAGTTTCTGAAAATCAAACTAAAGGACATAAACAACTATTGCACTGCTTTGCAAATTAAATTACCAAGAAGATGGAGAAAACCCATGAAACATAGGTTTGAAAAAATCACAACCCTTATTTTGTAGATGCAATCATCAAGGGAAATAAATGCAAATGTAAGATTTGTCAAAACTCATCAAATCATGAAGCCACCACGAACGTGCACACACATGAGACAAATTTATCTTGAAGCCCCAAAGAATGATCTTCCCAATAATTTGTAACAATAAAGTAATGCAACAATGATAAACACTAGACTAATGAATTTGCAGATCAAAATCACCATACAATCAATTAGCTCTTTGAAATAAACGAATGAGAAAACACACATCCATAAACTTCGCAAAGATAGTAGAAAAATTACACTATGATTGAAGCACCAATTGTCTATATTGTATTGCAATAATAATCGACCATAATTACATTGTTGATTTATAATTTATAGGGCTTCACCATTTAGGAAAAGAAATTTCACAGCTAGGGTTTTAGTTGTGCATGCAACTTTGAAAAATAAATAAACTAAAGCTTAACTGAAATAAAACCACTCTTAAAGAAACCCTAAACTATCTAGCATAGATTTAATCCACGTGCATTACAATTTTGAAGCCTAAGATGCATTAAATAAACTCAAAATCTGCTCTGGAGTTTCATCATTTTCCTGCATGATCTTCCTTCAAAACTTGGAGTTCTTCCCATTAATCCTTATCATGGCTTCCCTTCGAGGTTCTGACTGAAAGATATCCCCAAAACATGCAAAAATGACGCAAGACATGTGGTCAACTAACTAGAAATCCACCACAGAAGAATTGAAGTTCTCGGCGGTGACGACCCATAAATTTTGGACCCCGATCTCTACTCCAAAAAAGTAAACTTGAAAAAATGACTAAGTATACAACACCATGTCGAGAAAAAATTCAAAATTTTAGAAGCTAAAAGGCTGAAAATCTTGGACTGAAAAATTGACTAAGTGTCAAGAAATCTCCTTCATGCAAAAATTAGCTAAGTCCAAAACTAAACACTTAGCTACTTCGTAGGATCTCTAGATGTGCCTTTTGGAGCCTTTCCACTATCTCCTAGACCTCTTCAAAATCTGCCATTTGGATATCTCCAAGGTGTTTCTGTTGCTTCTCTCAGAAGGTGGCTAACTCATTTGAAAAAACTTGTATCTCTTCCTCCTGAGCCAACATCTTTTTCATTTCCTCCTTTTGGTAAAACATTTGCTGGAGGTCATCTTTTGTCTTCACTCCATTGAAAATTTTTGTGAATTGATGTGCAATGTCCTTTATTGGGTGCATTGTTTGGCTCTCATCATCATCATAAATATCCAGATCTAGCCCTTCAAAGAACTTATGCAATTTCTCCTCCCAGAGCACACCCCCATCTCTCTTTTTATTAATTCTGTTCAAGCACTTTTGATAAATATTCAGGGCTCTAGTGATATCCTTGATCCATTACTCAAAATTATCAAGATCTGAGCCTTCATAAATCTTCACCAAAATCTGGAAGTGATGCTTCCTTATTACTTTAAGGTCATCAAGAACCTTTTTCCATTCTATATTTTTTTCCTCTAATACCTCCTCGTCACACATCATATTCACCAATTTGGTGATCTCCCTAAGAATACCTTTAAAAGGTCTCAAAATTGTCCTCAAGGAAGTCCTTGCGAACTCCTCAAAATTATCCTTCCAATCAGAACATGCAAGAATAATATAATGTGAGACATGCATTGGCATGTCAAGAGCAACCCTTTTCTCCAAAAAATCCTGTAATGAGGCCTTCAGGTTGCTAAGGTCAATGGGACCCGTAGTCTTAAGAATAAACCTCTTCATTGCCTCATTCTGTTCTATCAAAGCTTTGATTTATTCTTCATCCTTATCCATAAATCCTAGGGCATGCTTCAATCCCAAGGTGGCCAATGTTTTACTCCCTTCCCTTGTTGGCTCACCTAGATCTACCTCTTCAAAGACATAGTCTTCGGGAGTCTGCCACACTGGTGTCGACTGTCGGCATTGCTACCTGTTATTTCCATTTTCCCCTTTGATCTTGTATAACATATGAAAAATTACTTTCTTAGGCACTGGATTCTCCTTGATAGAACACTCAACCTAGCATATCCATATATGTGTCCTCTTCATCTGTATACACCATCCCTCGGTTGTATTTCTTTGGTGAGCCAAGTGGGCTTGGAGAAGGTATTTATGGGCTCATACGGTACTATTAAGCTTGAGGTGACCATTTCCCATCCTTGTTCTTTTTGTTCCTCCCTTTTCTTCCTCTCTTATCTCTTCTTCTTCTCTTACCTATTCTTCCTCTTTAATAACCTTTTATTTCTCTTGCTCTTCTTGTTGAATCACCTCAAAAGAAGGCATGGAATGAGAAGGTGGAGGAATAGGCATTGGTAGAGGAGTAGGCATTGGTAGAGTGTGTTGAGAATTAATGGGATGTAAGACTAGGGGTGGCATGGGAGCAAGAGGAAAATTTGGAGCTATTGGAGGAGTTGGCAAAGGCGCTTACATATGAATTTGTGGAGTAGGAGTAGAGAGATGAATAGGTGGAGTTGGTAGTGGAGGTTGAGCTTGTGATGGAGGCAGAATCAAAACTTGTGGAGGTGGAGTAATTTGAACCTGCAGTGAAATTGGAGCAGTTGGAAGAAGAGGAACTGGAACTTGATGAGGTGGAGAAGTTAGAATTTGTGGTGGAAGTGGACCTGCAGAAGGAAGTAGTGGCTCAGTATTCTCTTCTGAAGTAATTCCAACTGAAGTCTCTTGTCCCGACTCCTTTTTTGACTCCATGAACTCTTCTTGATCTATATCTAAAGCCCCTTCTTTTGGTCCCTAGGGTACCTATTGAGTTTCTTCATTTGTAGCCTTCTCACGAGTCGTGGCAGTGAATTGTATTGGAGGAGGAGAAAACGAGAATGGTAGTTGTTTTACAATAGAAGGTTCTGTTGTAGGCATTTTTTGTTTTGCTATTTTCTCTTTAAAACCATGGAGACCATCAAAGTCAAATATATCAAACTCATCATCTCCCAAGGCATCTCGTGGATTTACCTCTTCTTCTTGGGTCTCCTCATCGAGATCAATCCACACTTCTTCTTCTTACAATTTTCTCTTTTTTAAGAAGGCTCTTGATTGAGTCCTTCGATTCAAAGGCACATCATCCCCTTCATCTTCCTTATCTCCTTCTAACACTATTTCCAAATATGGAGATGTAGATGATCTCTTTCTTTCGTAAACATTACCCTTTTCTATGTGTTACCTTCATTTTTCTCAGATCCTGGTTATAGTCTTGGTTAGTAGAAGTCTCTAAGTTGAACTTGAACTTGAACTTTTGATAAGTTGGTTCAAGTTCAAGTTCACGTTTGTAATATGATAACTTATGCACGGAGAATTCGGCGGGATTGTTTTCTTTTCCAAAAGAAGGTTTCTATTTTGCAGCACTCCGAGTGTTTATTAAGTTTTGGAAATTGCCATACAAGATGCTCTTATTCAACTAGATGGCTCGTGCATGTGAAAGATTGGAAATGATAGTTGACAACATGACGTAGAGGGAGCTAGTAATATTTGAATATGGTGATTAGAGATTTTCCTCGGGAATTGAGTTATTCATGCTGAAATAGCTGGTGGATTAATTAAGCTCGATCGGACATGTCAAATCAATCATTCTTCCATTAAAACATTTATTATGGACATGCTTTGAAGATTTAATAAGGATCCTGTAAGGCATTCATGAATAAATGAAGAATGATTAACGCTTTTCTGTTAATTATTTTGTTTGGTGAAGGAGAAGGAGCGATGGAATTGGGATTGAGAAATTTGTAGAAAGCTAGTGCGCAGTACATTGGTGAGTTATCTTTCCCCTTTGCAGTTTCAGTTTTCAGCGGCTTTTTCTGTGTTGCAAATCTTTTCTATTCATATTTGGTAAGATGTCGTTGTTCCGTCCGAAAATTCCAAAAGAGGAGAGTAGAACCCACCTGTTAGTTTCTCTTCCAGACATAGGTGATACCTTCTTGTTGAATGCAAACCTAGGAGAACTTTGTGATAGAGCCTGAATTTCTTCCAAGGGTTCTTTTTCTAGGAAATTAGCGGGAAGTGGTCTTTTAGAAGCCGCTGCATTTCCTCCAGCTCTCATTTTCCCCGAACTACTGTTGGAGTGCGCTAAAAAATATAACACCAAGAATAGATGTATTAAGGATGCGTCAAGAGAAATCTTAGTAAAAATCAGTCGAGAGACATTAATGGCAGCCCTGAGAATTCCAGACAAGGAACCATATGAACCATGGACCTATGAGCAAGCAAATCATGTGTATGAGGCCGATAAGAAAAAATATAGCTCCTCAATAGCCCAGGCATGGCTTGCGAAAATAGAGAAAGGAGGAAGCAGGCTACCAAAGCCACTGACAATTCAACACTTCCAAAAAAGATATAGCCAATATGGTGCTTCTTCTGAATAGGGTGAAATGAAACCCCCATGCATTTCATTGGGAAAATTGGATGTATTGTTTCATCCAGAAAATTATAGAAGGGGATGTATTTGGGCTGACTTGATAGCAAAAAATCTTCACAAAGAACTCTTAAACATAACAAATTTGACTGCATTTTATATGTCTTCCTACCTTGTCTATGTCTTAGCATGTTGCCGAGCCTAGGAGGGATTACCTCATGAATTGTGGACAAGTGATATGAGGATATATGATTACTTCACATGCTTACAAAAGGAGAAGTTCTCCAGTGTGTTCAAAACTATAAATGACAGATTTTCAGGAAGATTAGTTTTTTAGTTGAGAGGGAAAGAAAATTGCGGGCTTTTTGAGGAAGATAAGCAGGTGATTAATGTTTATCGCTGTCATTTTATACAGTTTCCAAGATTTACTTATATGAGGGTTGGATCATTTGATGAAGAGCCCCTATGGCTCCCTATATTTTGTTTAGATGATGTAATCCTAATGGAGCTATGTAGGCAGCTTGTTCTAGTTGAACAAAAGGCTGGGACCCCAAAGAAGTCATCGGGTGTTCTCTTCCCTATTGAGTTAGGGTACTATAGATGCAAAAGTTTCCAAGATGCTATGGCTATCAAAGAAGAATTAAATGCTTTCTATTTGCAAACTTATACTCCCAGGGTCAATTTTGATTATAGAAGCTTCGAAGGAGCAAATCTCAATGTCCCAGAGATGTTTATGCACATCCCTGACCTAGAAGATTTTTGGGTCAACTGTTCTGATGAAATAGAGGTAAGGAAAACACTCTGGTCCTGGCTAACTTTGAAGCAGATCATCACCTTTAAGCTAGAGATGGATACAAACGGGATAGAAGAAGACAGTGAGGTTGATGTTGTAGATTCCCAATACTCGAAGAAGGTTGAAGCCCTCCCAATTCCTGAGCTATAATGGAAGGAGCCAGAAGAAGATGATTTGCATAAGAGAATGAAAAGGGTGATCAAAAGAACAAAAGCATGGTTGGTGAAGTAAAGAATCCTTGTTGCTCCTTTGCAATCAACAAAGAAACAAATAAAAACCAAGAAGAGGAGTTCAACCAAGAGGACTTCTATTTTAACTAACTTAAGTGTTGATCCATCTTGTGCATGAAAAGCTATACCTGAAGTTGAACCTGAACTTGAACCAATTTTTTTGCAAGTTCAAGTTCAAGTTCAAGTTCAAGGTCAACAGCAGCCTAAACTCAAAGTCCGAGTAACCAGATCAAGTCAAAGGGTAAAAGAAAAGGTTCAGAGCCAGAGAGTTACTCTAAGTGTCATCATGGATTTAGATTCATTAGACCCTGATCCAAAGATAGTTTCAATTGAAGACCACAGAGTATCTGAGATGGCCGATGATCAACAGATGCAAGAGGAAACAAGAGGTACTCTGAAAGTCTTGTTAGCTCTGCTGAGTGACTATGACACTCAGAAGAAATCCTTTGTTGCCCCACCATGGTTGGAGACCCCAGTAGCTAAGAAAAGGAATATGGTTCCTTTATCAGTACCTATTGATGATGTAGTAAGAAGGTATCTAGGAAAATCTTCTAAGGTTAAGAAAATGAAGATGGAATCTAGAATCGGTTTCGATGAAAGCAGCGGTCACTAGATGACTGAGATTGCAAAGCCTAAAGAGGACATAGCTGAAGGAGAAGCTTCAGTCCAAGATTTTCAAGTATCCAAGGTGGATTTAGGGAGAGACACCAGAGTCGCCGATATGAGGTTTTTCAAGGTATCAAACAAGAAAATCGCTAGTAGAGTCTGGAAGGACGCCAAAGATAAACAGGAAATGAAAGAGGCTATGAAGAGTATGGCCTAGTATATCAATTCCATTCAACATCCTGAACCTTTCCCTCTGAGCGAGATTCCAACCTCAATTGACATGAGATCCCCTGATAACCAACATTTTCTTGACCAAGTTCAAAGAAGCAAGGTGGTGAGCAAGGCATTTGATGATTGGGTGGAGCATGTAAAAGAAGAGGTTGTCAAACAGCTAAGTAATCTATATCAAACTCACAGTGAAGGAGATCACCTAGTAAAGGAAGTAGAAGCTAGCATTGAAGAATGGGAGCTAGAAAAAACTACTTGGACCAAGGAGCTCCACTGGATTGAAGAAGTTCAAGAATATGGCTTGCAAAAGTTCCTCATTGAGAGGTCAATACCAAGATTGGATGACAAAGTTCTTTATGTTATAAAAGAATGCATAGAATGGAGGAATGAGGTTGTGGCTATGGGAATCTCTGAGGTTAAAGATCTCATGAAGGGGCTGAGAATGATCAAAGAAATCATTTATAATGATATAAAGTGGATTGATGAGCGGTGCCAGGAAGCTCAAGAGGCATTAGATAAAACGGTTGAATAGGTAATCAAAGAGGTAAACACCTAGTTCAACGAGCTGAAAAGGATGAAGACACCTACAAACGAGCATTTCATGAAGATTGCCCAGATGGAATCGATGGTGATCCTTCAACAAAATCATTTGGCTATGTACACAGAAAAGATAGCAGAGGTTAAAAGGGATAAAGAGGTCTGGAAACAGAGGAATTATTTTATTGGTTCACCACATCAACCAGTCATCTCCGCGTTCAATACCGGATTCAAAGGTTGGAGGGCAGCGTAACTTGCAACAACCTCAACTCCTTAACTGTCTGAGACACTTGGCAATTTTTGGAAGGCGTATTTGCTCCCAGTCCAATTTTTATGCTTAATGCTTAGGACGGTTATTAGAGTTAGTAGGATTTACTTTCAAGTAAGACAATTTTACTAAGTTAGTTGTTGAAGCTCTACGTGGCTATTTATGCAAAAAATTTAAACTTTTTATGGGTTCGGCTCTCTGAGTTTGAGAGAAATTAAGACAATTTTATGAAGTTAGTTTTTTAGGCCCCGCGTGGCTATTTATGCAAAAACTTAAGACTGTTTATGGGTTCGGCTCTCTGAGTTTGAGAGAAATTATTTTCTAAAAACTTTACTTCAAGTTTTCAGGATACTGATATTACAGAATGTATGGAATATCTTATGGTGTTACATATATGTCTAAGCTTTTAAAATGATGAATACTATTATTTATCTGATGTGATTCATTTTCTTGTGGAAATAAGTTGTGTTGAAAGAAGCTTAGCTATGATATGAATGAATTCTATGCTTAGAGGTGACAAAGAGAATTGTTATTGAAGTTCAGATTTAACAAATTCAAAGTTTGAGATTGTGATAGAAGTAGACATTCACTCTAAAATCTACACATTCTTTTTCATGTTGACGGACTGAATGTTTCTCCTTAAGTGTTTTCTGGTGAAAAGGACACATGATATTATTTTTTCATGCTTGATAAGAACGTATTCAAAATATTTCTAGAAGGTAGCTGCACCTTGTAATTTGCAGAGAGTTAGCTTTTAGCAACTCATTTGTTAGTGTTAAGATTCTTCTCTTTTCATTCTTTAAAGTGGTTTGAAATTGATTTAAAGAAAATGGAAAAAACTGTATGCTAACAATTTTTGGCGACTCTATTGGGGAGCGTCTAAGAATAGAATAGGATTGATATTCTTGCATTCAATGATCAATTATGGTGTTACCTGCTGAAGTTATCCTTGGTCGACAAGAACTTCCTCTAGTTTTGCAACCAGGCCTAGCTTTTTCTGATACTCAAGAGGATTTAATTGCTGACCTTAATGCAACAGCTTGGAAGTTGAGAACGAACGATCAACAATACCACCAAGTAAGGTTAGTCCTTGAGGAAGAGGAAGAAATTGGAGAGTGGCTCAGAGGCTTTCCTGTAGCCTAGGAGATTGTTGTAGTTGACAGGGTAGTCCGAAGGCCCTGAGAATAATTGGTTCTTTCATTTGTTTCAGTTCATTAAGCTAGCTGAGAAGAGATTTACAAGGGGAGATAGAACAAAAGGTCTTTTAGATTCTGATTTTAAAGATCTAGCTAAGCTTGATTTTAAGGCCCAGACTCCTTCTAGGCGAAGACAATATAAGACCGCTAGTAGACCTTCTTCTCCCACTAAGTCTCCCCCTATAACTACTTTTAGTTCCTTGGTCTCACCAGGAACCGTAGCTCCCACTTTTATAAATCTACAGCCCTTGAATTTCATCTTACCTACTATGCCACAGAATCAACCTTGGGGTGCTACCGTAGGACCTTTAAGCTTAGGAGCCAATCTTGGAAACCTACCTAAAGGTCGTGACATCCTACCCAAATTTAGTGGTGATGGAAAGAAAACCCCTGAGGATCACTTGAATGCTTTCAATACAGCATGCAGAGTTTTGCAGTGGGCACTCCAGATGTGGTTGTCAGGCTTTTTGTCTTGACCTTAACTAAGACTATAGCTAAGTGGTTTCACAGTTTACCACATGCCTCCATTACCGACTGAGATTCTATGAAAACAACATTTGAGACTAGCTTTAAATTGACTGATGATGCAAATACCCTTTTGATTTAGTTAAGTCAAATGAAGAAGGATATTCAAGTACCCATGAGAGAGTTTGTGGCAAGATTCAATAAGGGAATTCAAGTGATTCCAGCTGCAAGTAGACCCAATGATGAAAATCAGAAAGGCTTTTTCTTAAATGCTATGCCTCCTAGTGTAGCATTTTCTTTAAAAAGAGCTAGGCCAGCCACCTTAGCAGCTACTCAGACTCTCGCCATTGAACTGGAGGATGATCTCATAACAAGTGGAAAATGGAGAAAAGATGTTCAAACATCTAGCTCTCAACCTTCTACCTCCTCATCATCAGATCCTATAATTCAAAGACTGATGAATGACTTGATAAACATCAAGTGACAATTGCCTAAAACTACTAGTCCCTATCAAGATATTCCACGTAAATATCCAACTCAGGGACCCTCAAACTCAGGAAAACAATTTAATTTGCCTCCTGCTCAGATAAGATTGCAAATTGAACCTCCACCAAATAAAAGCAACATGTGTGTTTTCCATCTTACCGAGGAACATGAGGGAGTCTCATGTCCTGAAAATATAAGGCATGTACAACTTGGAGCTGAGAAAGAAGAAACAACAAAGGTGACTGTTGAAGACATATCCTCTGAGGTGCCTGGCGACTTTGGAAACTTTTACCTTGAATATGAATCAAACTTCGAAAGGGGTGGAGACATATTGGTAACTTTAGAGGATACCTCTTGTTTAGTTTTGACAAGAAATTAGCGTGGAGGAAAAGTGAGTAATTGGGCAAATGCAACAACTAAAGGTAGTGAAGGGCAGGTTAGTGATCATCCATAGATTCTGAAAGCAAACAGTCCGGAGGAACAAGTTATGAAAAGGTTTGAATCTGATTCCCCTTTTAGTATAGTTGATTTTTGTAAATCTTCAAAAGTGCAAATCTCTACTGCAGAATATCTAAAAATGAATCCTCGGGAGTTAGATAAATTGGTTAGTTGTGTCAAAGGTTCTCCTACTAAACCTAAGGCTCAACAAACAAACAATGCATGTTTTAAAGGACAACCTGTAAAGAACGAGGAGACGATTGAACAAAAACTTGCTGAGAAGCCCATTCCTACTATTCCTTTTGGCTTGAAACTTGAACCTTTCTATGTGTCTCCATTCATTCATGGTTTCAAATTAAATAACTGTATCATTGATTCAGGGGCTTCGGATAATATTATGCCTTCATCTGTGGCCAAAGCATTAGATCTCCCTATGGCTGATACCTTTGGACGCTGCTATTCTATGGATGCCAAACAAGTCCCGCTCCTAGGTCAAATTAAGGATGCCCAGGTTGCTTTGGTAGCTTTCCCAGATAAGAGATTGAAATTAACCATCTTAGTAGCTGATATTCCAGCTAGCTACGGTATGCTTCTTAGCATAACCTTTTGTAGGGATTTAGGTGGTGAAATAAAATTGGATTGGTCCCAGGCCATAGTCCCTATAGGTAATAAGAAAGTTACTCTTCTTCCAAAACCCAAATCCAAATACACGATTTTTCCCTTAGAAGACCCTAAATCCCAGATCTTGTATCAAGAATCTGAGTTTGCTAACTATGTTATTTTATCGGAGGTTAACCTTCCAAATCCAATGGTTGCGGATGAAGAACTTCCTTGGACTCTTGAATTCGATGGTAGTTTTTCTTCTATAGGCTCGGGCGCTGGAGTAGTCCTCATTTCTCCTACTGGACTCAAATTTCCTTTTTCATTCAAACTTGAGTTTGAGAATATGAACAATATGGCAGAGTATGAAGTTCTATTGTTAGGTTTAGAAGAAGCTAAGAAAAAGGGGATTAAACTTTTAAAGGCACGTGGGGATGCAGAACTTATTGTCAAATAGGTCAAGAACTTATTTTCAGTGAAGAATGAGAGACTGAAACACTACAGATTCAGGGTGTGGGATGAACTCGAGTGGTTTGAAGCCTTTTCAATTGAAGCAATTCCTAGGGAATATAACTCAAGAGCAGATGCTCTTACTGGGTCAACATCTTTTCTCATACCACATCCAGACTTTATAGAAGATCGTTACACCATTGAAGTGATTCATAGGCCTAGTGTTCCTGATAATTCCTATTTTTGGCATGTGTTCAGAGATGATGCTCAAGTAAATGAATTTCTGCAGGGTTTGGATAAGTTTTCAACCAATTATTATGAAGGATCGGAGTCCGAGTGCCATGAATTTTGTACAAGGAAGGAATCCAGTGCTTCAAAGGAAGTGATTCAACTTAAAGGAAACTCCATACCCAAAGGATTGGTGGAGTTAGAGAGGTTGTTTGATAGGAGAGACTATTATTTAAGTTCACCCGACATGCCAGACACCATCCCTTTAGGTGAATATGAAAAAATTAATATCGGTGATGATTTCAATCCCGAGATGGTCAATTTAGGTGTGTGTTGTCATGAAGATGAAAGAGGTCATTTTGAACTAAGTTATTAAAAGAATATGGTGACGTATTTGCTTGGACCTATGATGATTTAAGGAAATTCAGACAGGGATAGTTTACACAGCATATTCCCTTGAAGCCCGGTACATCACTGTTTCGTCAAAAATTGAGAACATACAATCCGAAGGTGTCGGATGCCATTTTTAAAGAGATTGACAAAATGCTTCAAACAAGGATTATCTTCCCAATACATCATTCTACATTGGTGGCCAACATTATTCCTGTGAGGAAGCGGAATGGAGAAATTAGAATATGTGTGGATTTTGGCAATGTCAATCAGTCAAGCCTTAAAGATAACTTCGCCTTGCCTATGATGGACCGGATTCTTCAAACAGTAGCTGGCTCAGGAAATGTTGTCATTGCTTGATGATTTTTCAGGCTACAACCAAATCAGTGTTGGAGAGGAAGACCAACACAAAACAACCTTTACCACACCTTGGGGCACATTCGCCTATAGGAGAATGCCTTTTGGCTTAATTAATGCTGGAGCCACGTTTTAGAGGGCCATGAATTCTACTTTCGGCCATTTGCTAAACAAGACCATCACCATTTACTTGGATGACATGACAATATTATCTAGGAGGCATAAGAAGCATCTGAAGGACCTAAAAGAAGTTTTGCAAAGGTGTCGGGATCATGGTGTTTCCCTGAATCTGAAGAAGTCAATCTTCTGTGTGACGGAAGGCAAGTTGCTGGGTCACTTAGTTTCAAAAGAGGGCATTAAAATCGATCCAAAAAGAGACAAAGCTATCCAGCAGTTGTGTTTTCCTGTTAATCGAAAAGGGATTAAATCTTTCTTCGATCAAGTTAACTTCTTAAGGAAGTTTGTGCCTAATTTCGCTAAAACATCAAAACCAATGGTAGACCTGTTAAGTGAGAAGCAAAATTTCAAGTGGGATGAACCAGCTATCAAATCATTTGGTAAGATTAAGGAAGCCATAGCCAATGCTCTGACATTGATACACCCAGATTTCAAAAAAGACTTTATCATCTACTGCTACGCATCAGAGCACACAATGTCTGGGGTGCTATTACAGAAGAATGACAATGGTGAAGAGGTGCCTATGTCGTTTATGAGTGTCCCACTCAAGAAACATGAGTTACGCTATTCACAGATAGAAAAACAAGCATTCACAGTAGTGAAGGCAATCAAACAATTTCGATACTATATACTTCATTCACATTCTGTTGTCTTTGTACGAGTTATACTATTTAATGTGTTCCAAATTTTGTTGTTAAGACCATCCTTACTCAATAGGAAGTTGCAGTAAATAATAAGGCTAGCTGGGTTGCAAAGGTGCAAGAATTCGATTTGGAAATTAAGCCTACAAAGCTAGTGAGAGGTCAAGGCCTATGTAAACTGGTGGTTGAGAATCAAGAAGCACAAAGTTTACCTAATTACCTATTTGTAGCGACAAATGACTCATGCTTTTTAGATGTAGCTTTCTTTCTGACCTACGAAGAGCCTCTAGAACACTTATCAACTAAAGAGAGAAGAAATCTGAGGCTAAAGGCAGCAAAGTATGTCATACTAGATAATGTTTTGTATAAAAGGGGACTGGATGGGATGTTTTTGTGATGTGTTGACAAGGAATAACAGTAGAAGTTATTGCAATCATTTCACAATGAAGTGTGCGGGGGGCACTATTCTTCTTCTGTGACAGCCTTTAAGATCTTGAGAAACTGCTACTATTGGCTCAGAATGTTTAAAGATGAATACAGGTGGGTGGCAAATTGTGAGAAGTGTAAACTTTTCGCAGGAAAGCCTTAGTTGGCTGCTCTACCGCTAAGACCTATGATTATCAAAGAACCCATCCAGCAGTGGGGGTTAGATTTTATTGGTCCAATCAACCCAACTTCTAGCGGAAGACACACACATATCTTGATAGCCACTGATTACTTTACCAAGTGGGTGGAGGTGATACTAGTTAAAGTAACAACTTCTAAGATAGTCTGTAGATTCTTAAAAGAAAACATTGTCACTAGATTTGGAGTTCCCCTGAAAATAGTGGTTGATAATGCTCAAAACTTCTCCTCCTGAGAGATTCAACTCTTCTGTTATGATCATGGTATAAATCTATCTCATTCTTCAGATTATTTTTCATAGGGAAACAGCCAGGCCGAATCTACAAACAAGAACCTGATAAACATCATGAAGAAACTGGTAGATGAAAAGGGAAAAGACTGGCACAAGAAGTTATATGAGACATTGTGGGCGGATAGAACCTCTCCAAAGAGGGCTATCGGTATGACGCCATTTGAATTAGTCTTTGGAGTTGAAGTGTAGCTATCACTTCCATTAGAATTAGCCTCTGCCAAGTTGCAAAGATGCGTGGAGAATGAACTCTTTCAAAATTCATTGGAGAAAAGGATTTTGTATCTGTCAAAAATAGAAGAAGAGAGGGCGGAGTTAGTTGATCACATCACCAGTCATCAGCTAAAAGTGAAGGAAATTTTTGATCGACGTGCTAGGCCAAGAAAATTTATGGTGGGTGATAAGATCCTTCTTTGGGATAAGCATCGAGAGCCAGGAGGAGCACATAGCAAGTTCGAGTCTCTCTGGAAGGGACCGTTTGAGATCTCACAAGCTCTAGGTCCAAATGCATTCAAGCTGAAATACATTGACAGAGATGAACTACCTTTGTCCTATAATGGGCAGGATCTCAAACTTTACTAGTTGTAAGTCTTTTCTTTTCCTTGCTTGTATATAAAGTTTTGGCTTGTGTCTGTAGGAGTAGAAGCTTTTTTTGTGGTCAGTCGGCCCAGTCAAATAAAGTTTAAATTGTCTTGTCAAATAGAGATTCTAGATTCATTCCTTAGTCCTGAGCAATCCCGGTCCCCAGTCAAAGTCAATTGTTACCTTCATTTTTCTCAAATCTCGGTTATAGTATTGGTCAGTAGAAGTCTCTAAGTTGAAGTTGAACTTGAACTTTTGATAAGTTGGTTCAAGTTCAAGTTCAACCCGTTACCGCTTCCGAGTCTTAAAATGCTCATGCTTGCCTATCCCTCAAAATGTCTATCGGTCTCAAATATGAACCTGAACTTGAACCTAGTCCTGAACCTTAAGTTAGTTCAAGTTCAAGTTCACATTTGTAATATGATAACTTATGCACGGAGAATTTGACGAGATTGTTTTCTTTTCCAAAAGAAGGTTTATGTTTTGTAGCGTTTCGAGTGTTTATTAAGTTTTGGAAATTGCCATACAAGATGCTCTCATTCAACTAGATGGCTCATGCATGTGAAAGATTGGAAATGACAGTTGACGACGTGACGTAGAGGGAGCCATTAATATTCAGATATGGTGATCAGAGATTTTCCTCAGGAATTGAGTTATTCATGCCGAAATAGTTGGTGGATTAATGGTGCAGGAGCACCTACTCTACAATCATCAAACAACACTACTAAGGGTCCTAAACACATCTAGTATCTTAGAGTTTCTAATTAGGCACCTAGACCAAGCTGTAAGGCCTAGCTCTAGGATTGGCACAATTATAAGCCCCTAGCTAGCTATGGTCAAAAGTGGTCAATGGGCCTCAAATCTTAGGATCTTAGTTTTTTTCTATGTTTTAAGGTCTTTAATCCATGTTGTATCATTGGCTTAAGGTAAGGACCAATGTTGGTCATTAGATTTGCAAAAAGTGCAAAATTGGCAAAATTGCACTAAAAGTTGTCAAGCAACTTTCAGGCAACTTCTAAAAGTTGTCAAAAACTTGTAATTAACCCTCCCAAATGGCTAGTTGATTCAAACCACTCATGTAACCATTGGGGGTATCCTATATAAGCCCTTACAGGCAGGTGATAGGATATACAATGTAATTTTGGCATTTATCAATAAAATAACCATCATTTCTCTGCAATTTTTCATGTTTCAGAACCTTGTACGAACAAGTACGGATGCAAGGGCATGTGATAGTGATTCCAAGGGTTGAAGACTTGAATCCTCTCTCATTTTCAGTTGATCTCATGTGTTGATCTCCTTTAGATCGAAAGTTATCTGATTTTTAGCATAGGTACCTAGATTTGAGGCTTAAAACCAGGGTACCTAATAGGGCCTAATTGTTTAGGCACATTTCACCATGGGAAATTGATGCCCCTAGGTGGAATACAATTTCTTTCAATGTATTTTCATCTTTTGCAGGTTTGGAGTGATCCAAAGCAGAGGATTGAGTTTGCCACCATACCCTAGGTGTACATCTCAATGTGTGCACCAATCAAGTAACTAGGATAGTCATCCTAGATTGCGGTTGGGGATTCACCAAAGCCTGAAAACTTGGATTATAATTTTTTTTACATGTCTACACATGCCTCCATGATTTATTTGTGTTTTGGCACAGGAGAAAGAGCGCTTGTAGTGCACTTGGAGCCCTATTTAGGCCTATTAGCCCGGTCTAATGCTATGACAGCAGAGCTTTCCGCTCATTTCTACTCCCTGGTGTTTAGACATGTTTTGTAAACCCCAAAAGGTTATCACAATCCTCAACCTGTTCTACAGTTTGTTTGGAAGGATTTTGAACTAGGTTCAAGATACTAGTTTCAAAAGGCTACAAGCCAAATCCTGGGTTTGTGTAGAAGCATAACCTTATGAGTTGCTCAATGGTGAAAGAACCATTGGAACTATCAAAATAAGACCTAAATAGGCTAGAGCAATGTTTATGAGCCACCCCTAGTCTTAGTATCCATTTCATGGGGTTTGAGCACTTATTTCCCTAAGGAGACCTCTTAGTAAACTCTTGGTTGTTGGTACTTGGGACTTTGGCAAACCTAGTGATTAGGTTATATTGCATTGTAGGGTTGTGATAACCTTCTCCAAGTCCTTTTAGCATACCTATGATAGGTATCTAGCACTTGACTGCTTCACCTTGGGTGTTGAGGGATTGGGTTCTTGCCATTACACACTATTTGGAGGCTTCCGCTAACCACTGCTGCATCAATTAATTAAGCTCAGCTGGACATGTCAAATCAATCATTCTTCCATTAAAACATTTATTATGGACATGCTTTGAAGATTTATTAAGGATCCTGTAAGGCATTCACGAATAAATGAAGAATGTTTAAGGCTTTTTTGTTAATTATTTTGTCTAGTGAAGGAGAAGGAGCGATGAAATTGGGATCAAGAAATTTGTAGAAAGTTGGTGCACAGTACATTGGTGAGTTATCTTTCCCCTAAAGGAAATTAGCAGGAACTGGTCGTTTAGAAGCTGCTGCATTTCCTCCAGCTCTCATTTGCCCCAAACTACTGTTGGAGTGCGCTAACAAATATAATGCCAAGAATAGATGTATTAAGGATGCATTAGGAGAAATCTTGGTAAAAATCAGTCGAGAGACATTAATGCCGGCCCTGAGAATTCCAGACAAGGAACCGTATGAACCATGGAACTATGAGGAAGTAGACCATGTGTGTGAGGCCGATAAGAAAAAATACAACTCCTCGATAGCCTATGTATGGCTTGCGAAACCAAAGAAACGAGGAAGCATGCTGCCAAAGCCACTTACAATTGAACACTTCTGAAAAGATATAGCCGATATGGTGCTTCTTTTGAATAGGGTGAAAGGAAACCCCCATACATTTCATTAGGAAAATTGGATGTACTTTTTCATCCAAAAAATTATAGAAGGGGATAAAATTATTGATTGGGCTGACCTGATAGAGGAAAAGCTTCACAGAGAACTCTTAAACGTGACAAATTTGACTGCATTTTATATGTCTTCCTACCTTGTCTATGTCTTAGCATGTTGTTGAGCCTGGGAAGGATTACCTCATGAATTGTGGACAAGTGATATGAGGATATATGATTACTTCACATGCTTAGAAAATGAGAAGTTCTCCAGTGTGTTCAAAACTTTAAATGACAAATTTTCAGGAAGATTAGTTTTTGAGTTGAGAGGGAAAGAAAACTGCAGGCTTTCTGAGGAAGCTAAGTAGGTGATTAATGTTTATAGCTGTCATTTTATATAGTTTCCAAGATATACTTATTTGAGGGTTGGAGCACTTGATGAAGAGCCCCTACGACTCCCTAGATTTTGTTTAGATGATGTAATCCTAATGGAGCTATGTAGGTAGCTTGTTCTAGTTGAACAAAAGGCTGGGACCCCAAAGAAGTCCTCGGGTGTTCTCTTCCCTATTGAGTTAGGGTACTACAGATGCAAAAGTTTCCAAGATGCTATGGCTATCAAAGAAGAATTAAATTCTTTCTGTTTGCAAATTTATACTCCCAGGGTCAATTTTAATTACAGAGGCTTCGCAGGAGCAAATCTCAATGTCCCAGAGACATTTATGCACATCCCTGCTAGAAGATTTTTGGGTCAACTGTTCTGATGAGCTGGAGGTAAGGAAAAGACTCTGGTCCCGGCTAACTTTGAAGCAGATCATCACCTTCGAGCTAGAGATGGATATAGACGAGATAGAAGAAGACAGTGAGGTTGATGTTGTAGATTCCCAATACTCGGAGAAGGTCGAAGCCCTCCCAATTCTTGAGCTAAATTGGAAGGAGCTGGAACAAGATGATTTTCATAAGAGAATGAAAAGGGTGATCGAAAGAACAAAAGCATGGTTGGTGAAGAAAAGAATCCCTATTGCTCCTTTGCAATCAACAAAGAAACAAATAAAAACCAAGAAGAGGAGTTCAACCAAGAGGACTTCTATTTTAACTAACTTAAGTGTTGATCCATCTTGTGTAAGAAAAGCTATACCTGAACTTGAACCAATTTTTTTGCAAGTTCAAGTTCAACAATAGCCTGAACCCGAAGTCCGAGTAACTAGATCAAGTCAAAGGGTAAAAGAAAAGGTTCAGAGGTAGAGAGTTACTCCCAGTGTCATCGTGGATTTAGATTCATTAGACCTTGATCCAAAGGCAATTTCAGTTGAAGACCACATGGTATCTGAGATGGCCAATGATCAATAGATGCAAGAGAAAACAAGAGGTACTCTGAAAGACTTGTTAGCTCTTCTGAGTGACATTGACACTCAAAAAAAATCCTCTGCTGCCCCACCATGGTTGGAGACCCTAGTAGCTAAGAAAAGGAATATGGTTCCTTTATCAGTACCTATTGATGATGTAGTAAGAAGGTATCTGGGAAAATCTTCTAAGGTTAAGAAAATGAAGATGGAATCTAGAATCAGTTTCGATAAAAGCAGCAGTCACTGGATGGCCAAGATTGCAAAGCCTAAAGAGGACAGAGTTGAAGGAGAAGCTTCAGTCTAGGATTTTCAAGTATCCAAGGTGGATTTAGGGAGCGACACCAAAGCTGTCGATATGAGGTTTTTCAAGGTATCAAACAACAAAATCGCTAGTAGAGTCTGGAAGGATACCAAAGATAAATAGGAAATGAAAGAGGCTATGAAGAGTATGGCCCAACATATCAATGCCATTCAATATCCTGAACCTTTCCCTCTGAGGGAGATGCCAGCCTCCATTGACATGAGATCCCCTGATAACCAACGGTTTCTTGACCAAGTTCAAAGAAGCAAGGCGGTGAGCAAGGCATTTGATGATTGGGTGGAGCGTCTAAAAGCAGAGGTTGTCAAGAAGCTAAGTAATCTATATCAAACTCACAGTGAAGGAGATCACGTGGTAAAGGAAGTAGAAGCCAGCATTGAAGAATGGGAGCTAGAAAAAACTACTTGGACCAAGGAGCTCCAATAGATTGAAGAAGTTGAAGAGTACAGCTTGCAGAAGTTCCTCATTAAGAGGTCAATACCAGGATTGGATGACACAGTTCTTTATGTTATAAAAGAATGCATAGAATGGAGGAATGAGGTTGTGGCTATAGGAAACTTCGAGGTTAAAGATCTCATGAAGGGGCTGAGAACGATCAAAGAAATCATTTCTAATGATATAAAGTGGATTGATGAGCGATGCCAAGAAGCTCAAGAGGCGTTAGATAAAACAGTTGAACAGGTAATCAAAGAGGTAAACACTTGGTTCAATGAGCTCAAAAGGATGAAGACACCTATAGACAAGCATTTCACAAAAATTGATCGGATGGAATCAATGATGATCCTTCAACAAAATCATTTGGTTATGCACACAAAAAAGATAGCAGAGGTTAAAAGGGAGAAAGAGGTCTGGAAATAGAGGATTGATTTTATCGGTTTGCCACATCAACTAGTCATCTCCGCATTCAATGCCGCATTCAAAGATTCGAGGGCAGCGCAACTTGCAGTGACCTCAACTCCTTGACCGTCCGAGACACTTGGCAATTTTTGGAAGGCATTTTTGCTCCGAGTCTAGTTTATATGCTTAATGCTTAGGATAGTTATTAGAGTTAGTAGGATTTACTTTCAAGTAAGACAATTTTATTAAGTTAGTTATTGAAGCCCTGCGTGGCTATTTATGCAAAAAATTTAAATTGTTTATGGGTTCGGCTCTCTGAGTTTGAGATAAATTATTTTCTAAAAACTTTACTTCAAGTTTCAGAATACTGATATTACAGAATGTATGGAATATCTTATGGTGTTACATATATGTCTAAGCTTTTAAAATGATGAATACTACTGTTTATCTGATGTGATATATTTTCTTGTGGAAATAAGTTGTTTTGAATGAAGCTTAGCTGTGATATGAATAAATTCTATGCTTAGAGGTGACAGAGAGAATTGTTATTGAAGTTTAGATTTAACAGTTCAAAGTTTGAGATTGTGATAGAAGTAGACATTTACTCAAAAATCTGCACATTCTTTTTCATGTTGACAAACTGAATGTTTCTCCTTAAGTGTTTTTTGGTGAAAAGCACACATGATATTATTTTTTCATGCTTGATAAGAACGTATTGAAAATCTTTCTAGAAGGTAGTTGCACCTTGTAATTTGCAGAGAGTTGGCTTTTAGCAACTCATTTGTTTGTGTTTAGATTCTTCTCTTTTCATTCTTTAAAGTGGTTCAAAATTGATTTAAAGAAAAGGGAAAAAACTGTATGCTAAC
Source organism: Chamaecyparis obtusa (assembly GCA_027943335.1). Taxonomy (NCBI): domain Eukaryota; kingdom Viridiplantae; phylum Streptophyta; class Pinopsida; order Cupressales; family Cupressaceae; genus Chamaecyparis; species Chamaecyparis obtusa. The sequence goes on along the minus strand of BSBK01003293.1, from coordinate 1,683,470 downwards.
ACTATGCCAATAGGCTTGGGTCCTATGACTTTTACCCTTGGTGCCCTCTTCGGTACATTTACTTTCTCTTGGCCACTATAAGATGAAGCATGAGGTGAAGCTATGCTTCTTGTCATTCGGGTCTTTTGTGGCTTGGTTCTAGGATTGCACCCATAAATGGTAGGACACTTGTGGCTATATACCATCTCTGGCCTCAGTAGGGTATCTCCCTTGAATTGAGGTATTCGTACTTTCTCTCCCCTTTTCTTCTTTCCCTTAGAAGCTTGTGCTTGCTTCTGCTTCATTGGTACAGGGTCCATCTTGAAAGGACGAGAAATCCAAGTATTTATTTTTTTGATGACATGGCGGGCCTTGAAGTTGATGTCATCATTATCCTCTTTATCCACTTTTGCATTAAGAATGTCCCTTGTATAGATTTTATCCTAGTTGTACAAAGGGTCCAAAATATCTTCAATGTTTGCATCCCACACCTTCGGTGGAATGCGTAGTAGTAAGGTATCTTGTGCCAATTCTAGGCTCATTTGATAGTAGTCACAGATTCTGACCTCATATTCATCAGTGCAATTTATCCAATGATCCTAAAAATGAGGCTCATGCACATAATGCCTCCCCATGATGTGGTTGTAGGTACCAATAGGGTCGAATCTAGTCCTTATTAGATTAAAGTGCTGCAAGGGGCACTCATCCTATTTAAAGGATAAAGAACTGCAGACCATCATATCAGTTCTTCTTCTTGTGCTCATAAGCATCAGAGAGCTGCCTAGCCATCTCCAGTAGAATGACCCTATCTCAAGGGTACCTTGGTAACTTCTTGGGAGTCAGAGTACTCACAACCACCCTGATGTATGTTAAAGTTTTTAACTAAATGTAATAAGCCCCCAGGGCTTTCACCTTCATTGCAGCTTCTTCCAATAGCTGTTTGGAATAATCACCCTCTATAGATCATATGATTGCGAAAATGAAGGCATCATTGACAATTCAAATTTCTAAGCTATCCTCTCCAAGGTGCTCCTTCCTCACCAGCTAAGGATATAATGTAAAGGGCCAAGCATTGAGTTGACTCATAGCACCAAATTTAACGAGTCCTAGATATACTTCCTTGGTAGCCAACAAGTACTCAACATATGAGGTCATGTAGAAGTGAGGATCATTCTTTACAGAGGTAAGTTTCCTATCTAGATTTTCACTGAGGATTGAGCCCAATCAAACCTCGATTTCCTCCCCTTTATTTTCTCGATATGAAAGATCATCCAAGGTTTGAGTTGAATAGATTTCTGGAGGCCAAAGACTGTGTTGATCATAGTTACGGTGATCTCGATGTCCTCTTTTAAATATCCCCTCCTCATATCTATTTTGTTGAGCTTGTTCTTGGGGAGGGGTTGCATCAGGTATTCATTATTAGTGATCTCATAGGACAACTAAATATCTTTGTTGCAGAAGTGCATGCCCTTGTCCATAGAGAATCTATAAAACTTATCTATCCCCTTAGACAGGTGGAAGACATCTTCAATATTATCAGGCCTCAAGTCCAAGACCACTTCTCCCATTGTGTTCTTAACCAGCCTCTCATCTGGTATGTAATGTTGCGCTAGGGTAACAATGAGATCTGAAGAGAGGATGGACATAGGATGTGTTGTTGCATTCCCTAGACTGGAATATACTAATGAAGTGTCATACTTAGATATGTCTGCTCGTTGGGCAATCTTCACCAAGTACTCATTCTACCTAACATTGCCTATGTCAGTATCTGTGATCTCACTATGGATATTTCCCACCTTATAATGTGCATGGTACCCTTTGAATTAATACTTCATGGCTAGTGAATTAACCTTCTCATACATTCTACAAAAAAGACATGAATCAGTAACAATCATAAGAAGAATTTGTTTTATTATGGACAATAAATGAGAGAAAAACCCATGAAGAAATCAAAACCTATAAGTCTAAGGCATCAAAAGGATCAAAAGGAAGCTTTAGGAGACTCAAAGGTTTGGACTCCGATAGAATGATCACACTCTGAAAAGACAAAGTGGTGAAAACTAGTGTCTTAACACTACTCCTTCGGGATTTTAGAATTTTGGGGTTTCAGAGATGTGAAATTTAATACAAGTCTGAAAGTACAAAATGGAGAAACATGGGCATACTAGTTTCATCGTTGGTTTGAGTTTCAGGTCTTTGGAGAGCGAAAATGGTGGTTACTTATCAACGTCTGAAACATAAAAAAATGTGAAGTCAAGCGAAGACTTGGTTTGTCTACCAGGAATTTGGTTGCTAGTTTCGGGTTTTGGGTCTTTAGAGAGAGAAGATGTGTATCTAGTGTTGGTGTTTGAAACATTGAAAGTGCAAAAGTTGAGGGTCTGGAGTTGGGTTTTACTAATCTTCTTGGAGAAACTTGGAGTCCGAAACTCCAAAAAGTGATCGCTTGACAAAGAGCCAAGGGATAAAAACCCTCGTGTGATCTCTAAACTTACTCTGAGGAAAGATCTACCATGAGCCTGCCTCAAAGGACCTAAAGGGACAACTTTGAGGTGATAGAAAAAACTAAAAAAGAAAAAAAGAAAACTGTAACTAGACAACAAAAAAACCCTAAAAGACACTAAAAAACAAGAAAACCCTAAAAGCAACCCGAAAACAAAGAGGGAGAAGAAACCCTACCTCAAAGATGAGCAAAGAAGACGTGAAGGAGGAAAATTGACAAAGATCTGAATGCTATAAATTTGGAAAGATGAAAACTCAAAATCGTTCTCAAAATGCAAAGCTGTAATACACAAGTGACCCAAAAAGGTCACTTGTGCACCTTAAATAGGCCGCAAGGGAGGGTGACGTCAGTTACCTTCCTGACCTTCGGTCTTTCAGACCTTCAGGGTTTTGGAGGTTTGAAAGACAATGGATCTCCAAATCTCTAAAAGTGCAAAGGTATGAACTCCTTCTGGGGAGTCAGACTTTCGGAGCGTCGAGTATCCGACAAGGCCGAAAGGTCGAAAACAAACAACTTCTGGTCCTAAGGCAAAATTATATTTTCAGACGTTCAGAGTTAGGGTATTATCAAAAGTTTGATAGTTTGAAAGGTCATTTTTCTCTTGAATGAAAGCCTCTTGTAGGGGATAGACAACAGGTAGACAAAAGAGGGACAAGCAGGGAGCCCAAAGGGCACAAACAAGCAAAAAAGAAGGGGGGCCCTTTGGCCTAGTGGCCAAAAAAGGGAGTGTGGTTGTGGGACCACAACAATAATAATCATAGCAATAAAAAAATTCATTCTAGGCCCCATTATAACAATAATAACAATCACAATAATAATCATAAAAATAATGGTCCTAATAAAAAAAACCCATTGCACCTATTGTGGTCAAGATGGTCATGTGACTAACAATTGTTTTAAAAATAAAAATAATAAGAAGCATATGAGTCAAAATAATAAAAATAATCAAAAGTGTCATTTTAAGAAGCATAATGGTAATTCTTCTCATCATGCTGTTACAGTTAGTTATAATGTTTCTAACCCTTTCGAGTGGATTATTGATATTGGTGCATCTCAACATGTTACATCTTATAGAGAAGTTTTTGATTCATTACAACCTGATACTTCAAAGATTCCTATTCAATTATCTAATAATCATAGTTGCAAAGTTGAAGGTTTTGGAGATGTTTCTGTTCCTAATGGTAAATTGCATGATGTTCTTTATGTTCCTGAATTGTAAACTACTATTTCTTTCAATTGCTAAGTTATGTCAAGATTATAAGGTTGAATTTCATAAGGATATGTGCTATGTTATTGATCCTGGATCTCACCAAGTTGTTGCTAATGTTAAATTGGATCATCATAACTCATTTAAACTTTATGAGTTTTCCACTTCAAGGTACTCATTGCATGCTAATGTTGAAATTTTATGAGTTTGCCAGTTCAAGCTACTCATTGCATACTAATGTTGACTTTAATATATGGCATGAAAGGCTTGGCCATTTGAATTTTGATTATATCCCTTTGATGCTAACAGAAAATATGGTTGATGGATTGCCTAATCTTGTTTCTTCCAAAATTATATGCAATGGTTGCATGAGTGTTAAAATACATAGGGAACCCTTTCCACATGGTCAATCTTGGAGGGCACATCATAAGTTGCACCTCATCCATAGTGACCTTTTGGGTCCCATGGAGATTAACTCCATCCAAGGTTCTAGGTATGCTCTTACTTTTGTTGATGATTTTTCAAGAAGAACCTGCATCTATTTTTTGCATACTAAAGATCAAGTTCTTAATATATTTGCTGAATTTCATATGTTTTTTGAAAGAAAATATGGTTGTAAGCTTAAAATTCTTTGAATCAATGATGGGAAATAATATGGTCATAATTATTTTCATTCATACTTGAAATCTTTTGGCATAAAACATGAACTTACCATTCCTTTTACACCACAACAAAATGGTGTGGTGGAAAGGAAGCATAAAACTATTGTTGAAATGGATAGATGTATGTTGCATGCTAAAAACATGGATTATAAGTTTTCGGTTGAAACAATGGCTTGTGCTACTTATCTTATTAATAGGACTCCTACTAAATATTTAAAAGATAAAACTCCTGAAGAAGCTTGGTCCGGTACGAAGCCCAATTTGGAAAATTTAAGAATTTTTGGTTTAATTGCTTATGTTCTCACACCTAAACAAAAGAGGAAAAAGTTAGATGCTAAATATTCTCCTTATATATTTGTTGGGTATGATGAACAAAATAAAGGATATAGAGTTTACAATCATATTACTAACAAAGTACAAGTCACAAGAGATGTTTGTATTGAAGAAAATAGAGTTTGTGATTGCTCTAATGTTTAAGATTCTAAATTTAGTGGAAGAAAAATTGTGGTTGTGGAGGACCAACCTCCTTTTCTAAACCCTAATACTAATGAATATATTTCTATTCCTTCTAGTGATAATTATGATGATACTAATATCTCCACTCCTCAAAGTGATGATTCAGTTACTTCTAAGAGAAATCCTAAATGGTTTAAAGATGTACTTTATGAATGTAATGATAACAAAGCTAGAATGGGTGGAATTAAACCTAGGAGAAATAATTATTGAAATTATGCTTTGATGTCTTCTCTTATGAATTCTAATGATCCTCAATCTTTTGATCAAGATGAAATTCACCCTCATTAAAAAAAATCTATGCATGAGGAATGACACTTTAATTTATAAGCACACTTGGAATTCAGTTCCTTTGGCTCATGGCAAAAATTTGATTTCATGCAAATGGTTATATAAAACTAAATTAAATACCAATAATGAAATTAGTAAGTTTAAAGCTAGACTAGTAGCAAGATGTTTTTCTCAAATTGAAGGATTAGATTATAACGATACCTTTTCTCTTGTTGCAAAAATGCATACCATTAAACTAGTTCTTGCTTTATCTTCTAAAATGAATTGGCCTATTCACTAAATGGATGTTAAAAGTACTTTTCTAAATGGTGATTTACGTGAAGAAATATATATGTCTCAACCCCTAGTTTTCTTAAAGAAGGAAATGAACACTTAGTTTGTAAATTGAACAAATCTATCTATGGGCTAAAACAATCACCTAGGGAATGATATTCCAAAATTAATGCTTTATTTATTTATCGAGGTTTTGTTACAAGTAAAAATGATCCTGATCTCTATATTAAACATACTCAAGATGATATTGTCATTATTATTCAGTATGTGGATGATTTGATCCTTACTTCAAGTTCAAATTCTTTAATTTCAGATATTAAGTTTCAACTTAATCAACTATTTCAAATGACCGATTTAGAAATTTTACATTATTTCTTAGGAATGAAAATTTGGAAAACCCCTAAGGTTATTTTTCTCTCACAAAGTAAATATGATAAAGATCTTCTAGAAAATTTCAAGATGAATGATGCTACTCATGTTTCAATTCCATGTGAGTTAGGAACTAAGTTAATGTTAGATATGCAAACTCCTTTTGTGGATGCTACAATTTATAGACAACTAGTACGAAGTTTGAATTATCTAACTCTTACTAGACCTGATATAACTTTTAGTGTGTTAGTCCATTTTCTGGTTCATGCAAAAATCCCAAGAAAATGGCCTTTCCCTACAAGCTTTGTTAAGTTGTCATGCACGACCTGCAGTCATAGTTTTATATTGCGAAGAACATCCATAATGTTTCATGGTGTGCGCCCTTAGCCCTGTGTGCTTCATGTTGTCACCTTGTTCTAGTTCAGATCGCATCTCCTGAATCGCAAATCCAGAAAGTTATTCTTTTGTCTATGTAGGGATATTCTGTAAGTAGTAAAGGAGATTGTAAATGTGTTTATGGCTTTGAATCTTAGATATATTATGGTGTGTGTGTAGTCTGTCTAAGAAACCTTGCCCAATGGATGAGGCACTAGCCTAGATAAGTATTTCCTTGTTGACATGTCCTGATCAAGGTTGTTATGATTCAAACACATGAAATTAAGAACCATCCTTAAGTTTTTAGTATTTGGTTGTATAAGGTTCCACCCCATAGTAATGGAGAGTCAATGAATGTGTGGTTATCATTTAGTACTTTCTTACTATCCTTTTATCTGTTATACAAACCCAGTCTTTGGTGTGTGAAGTATAATTTACACTGGGTTAGGTGCACCCGCCTTGGTTTTGCAGAGCCAGAAGCAAAAGAGGGAAATCTTGTCCCTATAGTTGGTCCAGTTACCCTAAGACCTCATAACATTTTGGAGTTAACCATTCCTAAAATCCATCTGAGGGTATATTGGCAGCCTGAAGTGCATAAGCATCATTTTGAACACCAACAAGATGGCGACTCTGTTGGGGAAGTGTTATACATGTTCATCCTAACCAGTAGGTCATCATTGGAAGAAATAGGCTTGTTCTTGTCCCTTGTGTCTCTAACTCATTTGAGTATTTCTAGAGTGAAGAAACTATATTGTGATATTCCCAATACACTTGGGTGGTGACTCAAACATCTCTGAAGCAGTGCTAGTCAATATTTATTTTGCAAGATGAGTTATAGAGGTACTAGGTCTCAGAGAAAGGAGCATCCTGAAGATATAATGGAAGAAGGCATTCCAGGCACTTCTAGGCCTAGTCAGACAAGGGGAGGAAAGAAGAGAAGAGGTGTTTCTCATACTTGGAGAAACAAGAAAGATACCAGACAAGAAACCCAAGCCAGGCCTAGTCAAGAAGAAAATAATTCAAAATATGAAGAGGCTGTTGATTTGGGATTGAACCAATATGAGGATGAAACTCAAGTGGGAGATCATGACTCTGAGACCACTCTCCCTAAATCATAAGAGATATTTGAGGAGGTCTATGAACTAGAAAGAAGAGTTCAAGAACAGCTTGCCATTAGGCAGCAAAGAGAAAAGGACAAAGAAGATAAAGTAAGACAAGCCATGATAATGGCTGATCAGCCAAAGAGGCAGTTACTTGATTTGGAGGTAATTAATTTTATCCCAAAGCTTGAAAGAGTAAACGAACAGCCTATTGTTCAAAAAATATGTGAAGAAACCAGACCAAGAGATAAAGGCAAATAGAAGGCTATTGGGATTCAAATCAGTGAACAAGTTATTGTGGATAGGACATCAGATCCAGGATTGAGATTAGATTCAGATTTGGAGATAGCTAGAAGGAAGAAAGAAATATTGGATAAAGAACTAGAGAAAAAAGATTTGGAGGCTTTTGCTGCAGAAATCAGAAAAAAGATTGATTTTCTCAAGCATACTTCAATACCTTCAAATGTTGCTGCTTCCTTTTTAGGACAAGGTGGAACTCATGGTAACAATGCAACTCAAGCAAATGGTGTACCGGGTGTCGCTAGAGTTCTTGATGGTTCAAACACAAGGACATCTACATCTCAAGGAATGGATCCACTGCATGGAGCTCCTATTCATGAAAGGTACAAACAACTTGTCTTCTTTGGTATTCTCGGTTACCCCAATGCAATCCCTAATGAAATTAGAAAGAAGCTTCCTAAATTTACTAGAAATAATGTCATCACATGTGAAGAACATCTAAAAAATTCATAGATGTAAAAGATTATTATAATATAGAACTTGATGATGTTATAATGAAGCTATTTGTACAATCCCTGATTGAGGATGCTAGGGATTGGTTTAGAGGGTTACCCCATGCTAGTATAGGGTCATGGAATGAATTCAAGAATTGTTTTAAGGAACACTGTGGAGATAAAACAAATGAGGGTTTTATCTTGAATGAATTCAATAACATAAAGAAGAATCAGAATGAAGAGGTCCTTGAATTTAATATAAGATTCCAAAAGGCTATGCATAGGCTCTTGCAGGTTATCAGACTAGATGACAGGGTATGTCTTGTGACATACTTGAATGCCTTTGATGCAAAAATGGGATACCTCTTGAGGGACAAGAACCCTAGAAATCTTGTGGAAGCTTACAAATTGGCCATCAATATAGAGAGCAATAGAAGAATATCAGGAAAGATAGGAAGAAGAGATGATTGTAGGCCTCAAATGCAGAGTAAGAAAGAAATGGGAAGGTCTGCTGACTCTACACACAAAGAGGATGACAATCTAAAACAAATTTTAAAGGCTTTGGAAGGTTTAAAGCCTGGTGAAAAGGGAAACAATAGAGCTGTCACTATGGAGAGGTCAGCTTCAAAAAATTTAAGCAGACCGCCAAGAATACAAAATTACCCTTACAACACTCAGTGGAAAGATGGCAAGCCCATTTTCCCAACCAAGCAAGAAAGGCTTGATGGAAGGATCCCTGATCCCTTGCATAGAAATTCAGTAAATATGACTGAAGATATCCCGTGGTGTGCTGCTTGTCAGTCTCCTCATGACCTTGAGCATTGTGTCATTGCTTTAAACTTACAAGAGAATGAAGAACAAGAGGAGCAATATGACAAGAGTGGTTGTGGAATGACTTCTGCACATATAGAGGATGAGAATGATTTTGATGAAGAAGATGAAGAGTTTGATGATGTTGGATGTGGTATTGTGAGGGGTGAGGAGCAAGTTTCTTTAAGAAGACCATTAGATGAAGAAATTGCTCAGATCACTGCAAACATGGTTACTCAAGCTAGAAGCAATTATAACTTGAGGAATAGGACAGTTGCAAATGCAACTGGTAAGCCAGGTAGTATGTTTATCAAGGAGACAGAAAATGGTACACAACAACATGGAGAAAAGGGCAGGGGTGCCGATGATACTAACCAAGTGAAGGTAAAATGGAAAGTTGTACTTGTTGCAACACCTAAGAATAAAGCAAAGACAATAGAGGTAGTTGTTCCCATTCCTCAGAAGGGAGAGGAATCTCCTCTCAAAGACAAATCTGGTTTCACAAAGAATAAAGTTGTCACTGTCTTTGAAGAAGACATGAACAACCAAAAGTATGTTCCAATTGATATGTCCAAATTGCTTTCACAGATCACTGTCAAGGTTCCACTTTTGGAAATGATGAGAATAGAAGAACATAAGGTCAAGGCCTTGAATTGGGTGAATGGTGTTTCTTCTGCAGGAATCCAAGAGGTGAATAGAAATGACAAACATGTGGCTTGCTTGGAAGACACACCTGACAATAAGAGTGAAGAAATTGTTTCTAAGATTCCTCAAATCTTCTTGGATACAAATATTGTAAATAATGCATCAGGGACAGTTGATCCTTTCTTTTTGTCCCTTATGATTGATGGTAAAATATTGAAGAATTGCATGATCGATTCTGGAGCATCAAACACTCTCATGCCTGCAGAGATCATGAAATCATTAGGATTAAAAGTTGATACACCTCACGGGAGATGCCAAGCTATGGACTCAAGAGAAGTGCCAGTTATTGGTACCATCAAGGCTTTGCCTTATAAATTAGCTGCATTTCCTAACAAACAGTTGACTATGAGTGTTCTTGTAGTTGACATTCCTCCTCAATATGGAATGTTGTTATCTATAAAGTGGAGTGCCTCCATGGGAGGAAGTATTCAATGTGACTTGTCCTTTGCCACTTTTGACATTGAGGGAGAGACTGTGAAGGTGTCAAAGGAAGCCAGGACCCCACATATGATTGAGGAAAATGAAAAGGATAGCATGAATTGTTTTGTTGACACTGACATTGGCTCATTTCAAGTCCAGAGGAATGAGATGCAGGAGAAGGTCAGGCCTATCCTCTTGGCCGATGATGAGAGTAACATGGCAAAGGGTAGTGTCTTGTGGACATTATATTTTGATGGAGCAAGTTCTAGAGAAGGTGCTGTAGTAGGAGTGTTATTGGTGTCCCCAAGTGGTAAGACTTTTAAGTTTTCTTTCACTCTCTTGTTTCCTTGCACAAACAATGTTGCAGAATATGAGACCCTATTGATTGGTTTGAGACAAGCATCAAAACATGGGATCAAACATCTTAGGGTGATTGGTGATTCTGAGTTAATAGTTTCTCAGATTAGATCAAAGTATGCATCTAAGAATCAAAGGCTGAAACAATATAGAAATGCTATATGGGATGAAATTGAGGGTTTCAGTGCCTTTGGTATTGATTGGGTGGATAGAAGCCAAAACAGGATGGCAGATTTACTAGCAAACATAGCCTTAAGGCCAAAGGATGTTACCTTTGCAGGGATATCCAGAATTGAGTGTAAGTCTAGGCCTTCTATCCCAGATAATGTTGAGAATTGACAAGTATTTTCTGATGATCAGGACATTTTGAGATTCTTGCAGTGTGAATCTCGTTTTGATGGTCAGGAAATGGATTTTAGCACCTATGTTGACATCAAAGATGGAAAAGAAAGTGTTCTTGGGAAGGAAGTTTTGCAACTAAAGTCAAATAGGATCCCTAGGGGATTGGTTTCCCTTCAAAGGACATTTGATGATAAGGAGAGGGCTTGTGTTGCCAGAATTGTTGACAAGAAAAATGATTTGGATGAAGTGAATCTAGGAACAAGCCAAGAACCAAAAAATATTTACATAGGTAAATGCTTATCTCAAAGAACTAGAAGAAATTTGATTGATCTTCTCAAAAAATTTAGACATGTTTTTGCATGGTCTTATGATGATTTGAAGGCATATAGAGAATATCTCTTTCAACATGAGATACCATTAAAGGAAGGAACTAAACCTTTTAGCCAAAAATTAAGGCCTGTGAACCCTACTTTGGCACCAAAAATGCAAGATGAACTTAAAAAGATGATGGATGCTGGCATTATCAAGCCTGTCAGACATTCTACTTGGGTGTCAAATTTGGTTCTAGTCAGAAAAAAGAATGGTGACATTAGGTTATGTGTTGATTTTAGGAATTTGAATGTCAATTCTTTAAAGGATAATTATGGTCTGCCTAACATGGAAAATATGCTGCAAAGGGTTACTAGATCAGAGTTAATGTCCATCATGGATGGCTTCTCTGGATATAATTAGGTCATGGTCAATGAGTCAGAACGATTTAAGATTGCATTCACTACCCCTTGGGGAACATATGTTTATGTCAGAATGCCATTTGGTCTGACAAATGCAGGAGCTACTTTCCAGAGAGCTATGGATGTGGCCTTTGCTGATTTCATAAATAAGTTTTTACTGTTATATCAGGATGATCTCACGGCATATTCAGAGAAGCAGGATCAACATTGAGAACATCTTGAAAAGATCTTTACCAGAGCTCTGGAGTATGGAATCTCTTTAAATCCAAAGAAGTGTTCTTTTGGTGTTGTGGAAGGCAAGCTCTTAGGACACATTGTGTCCAAGGATGGAGTAAGAATTGATCCTGAAAGGGTTATGGCAATACACAAGCTTTCACCACCAATGAATGTTAAAGGAGTATAGTCTTTCTTTGGGCAAGTGAATTTTCTAGGAAGATTTGTTACAAATTTTGTAGAAATTTATATTCCTATCTCTAGGATGTTGAAAAAAGATGCAAAGATAGAGTGGAATGAAGAAGCAGATAAATCTTTCAGAAGTATCAAACATGCCATTAAAGATGCCCCTATTTTGAGGACCCCTGATTATGGTAAGCCCATGCAGATTTTCTCTTTTGCTTCTTATCATACAGTTGCAACAATTTTATTGCAAAAGAACTCAGATGGATATGAGCAACCCATATCATTTTTTAGCAAATCTTTACATGCAGCAGAATTCAAATATGATATCACTGAGAAACAGGCTTATGCCCTAGTCAAAGCAATCAAGGCTTTTAGGTGTTATCTTGTGGGAGCTAGGGTGGTTTCTTATGTCCCTAGTGCTACCATTAAGGATATTTTGGTGCAACAAGAGGTATCAAGAAAAAGATGTAGATGGATCAACAGGATCCAAGAATTCAATATAGATATTCAGATTACAAAATTGGTAAGAGGCCTTGGTCTTGCAAAGTTGATGGCACAGAGTAATCTGGTTGCAAATCATGTGAATATGTTAGAGGAAGAAGAGAGGCCATATATTTGTGATATGGATTATTGTGATTGGTATAAAGATGTCATCAATTACTTGCAGAAGTTGGTTCTTCCCCCTGACATGAATGAGAATAAGAGGAGGACTGTCAAGTTACAGTTAGCAAGGTATGCCATTATACATGGTGAGTTGTGGTGGAGAAGTAGCGAAGGAGTATTGCTAAAGTGTGTTGATCATGAAAGATCTAAGACTCCGCTAGAGGAAATGCATCAAGGTGTATGTGGAGGACACTATATGGCAAAGACCACAGCCCACAAGATCCTTAGATCTGGATTTTGGTGGCCTATAGTTTTTAAAGATACACATCAGTTTGTGAGGAAGTGTGATGCATGCAAGAGATTTGCAGGAAGGATGAAATTCAATAGGAATTTGCCACTCAGACCTGTTTCAGTTCAGGCTCCTTTCCAGAAGTGGGGTATTGATTTTTATTGGTGAGATTCCAAACAAGTCTAGTGGTGGACATTCATACAAACTAGTGGCAACAAACTATTTAAACAAGTGGGTTGAAGCTATCCCTACTAGGAGGGCTACTAGTAAAGTGGTAGTTGATTTTATAATGCAAAATTTCCTCACTAGATTTGGTTGCCCAGAGACAATTGTGGTTGATAATGCAATGTGTTTTAGATCACAAGAGTTTGGTGATTTTTGTCAGCAATATGGGATACACATTTCATTTTCTTCCCCATATCATCCACAAGGAAATGGCTAGGCTGAATCCAGTAATAAAAGCCTTATTAAGATTCTCAAGAGGGTGTTGGATAGAAATAAGAAAGCTTGGGACTCAAAGTTATGGTGGGCATTGTGGGCTGACAGAGTAACTGTAAAGAAAGCCATAGGTTGTGCCCCTTTTGACCTAGTTTATGGAATAAGTGCTAGATTACCTCAGAACAATTTGTTGCAAATGTACAGGTTCATCCATGCATATGATGAAGATTTGAATGATGAGATGAGAATGAGAATGGATGAATTGATCCAGTTAGAGGAAGTAAGGAGGGATGCACATGAGAGAAATGAGACATTGCAGAGGCAGTGTAAAAATTTGTTTGATAAGAGGAAAACTCAAAGAAGTTTTGAAATTGATGATCTGGTCCTGATGTGGAATGCAAGGTTGGAAGATAAGGGAAGGCATGCAAAGTTTGATCCTATTTGGTTGGGCCCTTAGCTTATTGAGGGCAAGTGGGGAACAGATTCATATATCTTGAAGGATTTAGTTGGTGGTACTTTGGAATTGCCTGTTCATGGACAATTCTTAAAGTTTTACTTCTCTTGAAGTATCTCTTCCATGAATAGTAGTTTAGGTTTCCTTGTTTTTGTCTGCTCTGTGTTTTTGAGTCGGATTTTTTTTGAGTTGGTCTGCTCTCCTAGTGATTTTGAATCCTTTCCATGCCTACAAGAGACATGCATCCCCTAGTATGAGCCACTGTTAGTCCATTTTCTAGTTCATGCAAAAATCCCAAGAAAATGGCCTTTTCCCTGCAAGCTTTGTTAAGTTGTCCTGCTCAACCTCCAGTCATAGTTTTATCTTGCGAAGAAAATCCATAATGTTTCATAGTGTGCGCCCTTAGCCCTATGTGCTTCATGTTGTCACCTTGTTCCAATTCAGATCGCATCTCCTGAATCGCAAATCCAAAAAGTTATTCAAGTTCTAAGGTCTGTAGGAAACAAATTTTAGAATTTGCCACAGTGTTGAAAACCCACAATGTTTTTGAAAACCCATGATGTTTTCGGTCTGTATGAAAACCTTCATTGTTTTCAACCTTGTGCCTTCCTGCTTTGTGCACTTGTCTTCTGGCATCGAAAACTCTATGTTTTCAGTCTTTCGCTGTGTCGAAAACTTTGTGTGTTTTCGATCTCGGTCTTAACTGGGCAAGTGCGATCGTTGGTGGGTCCCAATTCTTCTTAGTTGCCAGGTGTGGTTCAAGTTCAAACAAGATCGTTGGTTGTCATATGTTTGCATGGTAAAGATGCACAATGTTTAACCTTTATGCTTTTGCGACAGGCCGTTGGATTTTCTTGTATGGGCGTGAAGTGGGTCCAGGTCTGCAGGCTCTTCTTGATTGGTTGTCACATGGCCGCATGTCAGACTTTTCTGACATGCGATCATGCGACCGCTTGCCACCTATCCATGTGGGTCCCAATTCTTAGTGATGTTCAGATGCCTGGCGGTTTACTTTTTCTTAGTCGCGCAATCGCGTAATGGTGGGACGTGGTTTTCGGATGAGTCAGAGGATCCTGACATGTCAAAGCATCAACGGTTGTCGCTAAAGCGCAAAGGATTTGTCAGGGCTATGCGAAATTGTGCCAGCTATCCGATATTCTTTTTGTTCGGTGCTTTGTTTTGTGTCCAATGACAGGTCAGGCCATCCTGGCGTATTCTGGGTGGATGCGTCAGGGACAGGTGGAGAAATGACAGTGTGACTATGCGAAGAACTCGTTGTGGGGCTGCTGTTAGAGAGTTTGTGACGAGGACGCGATCTAACAGCTGGCATAACTTCTCATATGTTTTGTCAGAGCTATGAGATTTTACGCCCATCGTCCATTCTAAGGATTATGACGGGTGGGTCTTGTGTTAGTGACCAGGCGGATACAACGAATAGCGTGGCGACAGGTGGCAATCTTGTTGCCTTGTCGCGTGATCGCAAGGGCCATCTTTCAGCCATGTGATCATGCGACCGGTTGACACGTGTCCCTAGGGCCCCGTGGCATGTGGTAATGTGGCGCCCAAGGCATGGTAAGTAGTGGCTAGTTGCATGTTCGCATAGCCTTTTTCAAGGCTATGTGATCATGCGACTAGCATTTTGTGTTAACTCACGGCAGCGGCGATTATGCGGCAAGGTAGAAGGGTGATGTGGAGGCTTGTCGCATGTTCGCATAGCCCTTTTCTTGGCTAAGCGATCATGCCACAACTCTTTGGACATCACGGTTGCGGAGTTAAAGGTGGGTCCGTGGTGCCCGTATTGCCGAGCTGTTTGGTTTTGATTGGCTGCTTGCTGGTGAGGTGGCCGAAGACTTTTCAAAGGGGCTTGTGACTATTGTGTATTAAATGTAGGCCGCTTGATTTTTCAGGAAGAGGAAGTGATCTAGGGTGGAGTTTTAAAATTTGTCGACTAGCCATTGGCGCCCAAATTCACATATAATTGCAAGGTTTTTTGCGGAGGGTTTCCTGCAACCTGAAGGTACCGAAATTGAATGCTTTAGTGGCTGATTTTGATCTGGTTTGGTGGCGATGGTTGTTGCGATGTGGTCCAGGCTGCCATGATAGTTGCAAAGGAGTGTCTTGTCGTAGGGGAATAAATGAAACAGTACCCTAAAGTGTGTTGCACAGATCTTTCTAGCCGGATTTCTTAGGGTTTGATGATGATTTGGTACTTGGACTAGTACAGGGCTAGTTGGCTGTTGAAATTAGATTGTTTGAGCTTGCATGTTTCGGCTTGATCCTTTTCTTGTTTGTGTTAACTCCTTGGTGGGGTTAGGTGTTTTTGAATTTTTGAGTTTGAAATGATCATTGTGCTTGCATTGTAACCCTGGTATAAAGGGATTTTTGTGGTCATTCGAGGTCATTGGGAGTTAGGTTTTCAAACTTTTCTGGTTGTGAGTCTTCTGACCAGTCTGAATTGTAATGACCTGTTTTGGTATATTTTGACAATAGAAAGAAAATTACAGGTCTAAGCTGTAGTTTGCAAGCATGGTTCCTTTGGATTGATTGTATACACTTGAAGATTCTTCATACTTAATACAAGCACATGATTCTTGTCTCTCCTTTGTGTCAACATAGATAAATTTTGAAATTTCTAGTTCATTGCATAACCATTTTATGTATATGCCTTCATTCTTGAGTTCTAATCCAGGATTAGATGAAATGATGCTCTAGATGGGACATAGATTTATCTTTTGTCTATGTAGGGATATTCTGTAAGTAGTAAAGGAGATTGTAAATGTGTTTATGGCTATGAATCTCAGATATATTCTGGTGTGTGTGTGTAGTCTGTCTAAAAAACCTTGCCCAATGGATGAGGCACTGGCCTAGATAAGTATTTCCTTGTTGACATGTGTTGATCGAGGTTGTTATGATTCAAAGACATGAAATTAAGAACCATCCTTAAGTTTTCAGTATTTGGTTGTATAAGGTTCCACCCCATAGCAATGGAGAGTCAATGAATGTGTGGTTATCATTTAGTACTTTCTTACTATCCTTTTATCTGTTATTCAAACCCAATCTTTGGTGTGTGAAGTATAATTTACACTGGGTTAGGTGCACCCGCCTTGGTTTTGTAGAGCCAAAAGCAGAAGAGGGAAGTCTTTTCCCTATAGTTGGTCCAGTTACCCTAAGACCTCATAACATTTTGGAGTTAACCTTCCTAAAATCGATCTGAGGGTATATTGGCAGCCTAAAGTGCATAAGCGTCATTTTGAACACCAACATAGTGTTGGTTTAGTTTCAAGATTTATGTCTAAACCACAAAAAAATCATTTCAAATTTTCTAATAGAATATTGCATTTTATTAACAACACTACGAATGTATGTTTGTTTTATGATGTCGATTCTGATTTTTCATTAAAAAGATTTACTGAATCAGATCTAGGTGGAGATCCCCATGATGGGAAGTATACTTGTGGTTATTGTTTCTTTGTCAGTTCAGGTTTTATTTCTTGGAAAAGTAAAGAAGAACAGTCTATTTGTCTATGTTCCACCTAAGCTCACTATAAAGGATGTACTAATACCTCTAAAGAAGGTTTATGGATTAGATGATTACTTGAAGATTTGGGACTACCTCAACAAGAGCCTACACCTTTGTATTGTGACAACCAAAGTGCCATTTCCATGGCAAAGAATCCTATTTTTCATGAAAGGACAAAACATTTTTCACTCCAACATCATTTTATTAGAGAAAAAGTTGAAGACAATCGAGTGTCACTCATCTATTGCAGGGTGGAAGATCAAGTTGCAGATATTTTGATAAAGCCTCTTTCTAAACAAAAATTTTAATATCATTGTAAAAATTTGGGATTGATACCCATTGATGTAAAATCCCCAAGTAAAGATTAAGGGAGGGGGGGGTGTTAGAATATTTAATCTTTTCTTGTATTTATTTATTTAATTAGGAGATTCCTATGGAATCCCTACATGTATTTTGTCCTCTAGTCCAAGTGGGAGGACATGTAATTTCTTGTATTTCCTTTATTAAGAAAATTATTTTATCCTCCTTAAGAGGATGTTGCCACTTTGCACACACCTATTATGAATGTTGGAATTCATAGATTAGTGAGTTAATTAGTAACTCCTATCCTCATCTATACTTAAGAGATGCTCTCCTCTCTCATTTCAACTTAATGATTTATTGTAAATGATCCTCTCTCTCTCTCTCTCTCTCTCTCTCTCTCTCTCACACACACACACACAGAGCCTCATTCATAATAACATAACGAGTTTTTATTTGCTTTTCCCCTTTCAGAAATCCTTGTCTCCTTCGCTTTTCTTTTTGGGTGCTTGCTCCAAGTATTTTCAATTCTCATGGTAACACTCTTTCGTCATCTAACTCTCTCGGATTATTGTTAGTTCCTTGATCTCTTTTATTTTCCTTTCAATAATAATACACAATCTAGTAGGGATTAATGTAGATTATGATTTAAAGGTAAGAATTATCTAAATATTGATCCAAGGCCTCCACACCAATGCTAAATTATGACAAATTATTAGATATAGAAGGAACAAAAGGGTCTAAATGTTCCCTCACAACATTTGAACAAGATGATGAAACTCCATAAGAAGTAACATCAGAGAGGTGATACATATATTCAATAGTTTTCTCCAATTATGAAAAATAGGAATCATAAAACAAACATACAATGTCTATCAAGTAATCATCCCAAGCAGTATTTGGAAGACCATAAATGTCTCGTTGAACTAAATCATTAGGATCCATGAATGTAGCAACACTAGTGTCATCAAAGCAATAGTATATGAGAGAGATTAAATATCAATACATGTCTCTAAAACCTTAGTACATGAAATAATAATAAGATTTAAATGACCAGGTGACCCCACAATAGTGGGTTATACTTTTGTAGACATGTTGATTTTTTGCTAAAATAACACTTTTTTATTAAAATGTGATGATTTAAGCTTTGAGAGGTTCCATTTGAAGGAATTAATTACAAATGGTTATCTCAAAGTCTCTTATATAAAAAACACATTGATATAACATCTATACTCTCATTCATACCTACAATGGAGTCTCCTTCACACCTATTAAAATACTGACAAAAAATCACTTCAAATTTATATTTTGGTAGATCAAATGAATCCATTTGACAAACCTATCTATGTAGTAAGGTACTACTAAGAAAATCTTTCCAATGATTATAATGTTAATATATATTAAGTTTATTATGACTTTGTAGTTTTAGTTTTACTAAACATAGATATTTCACTATATGTCTACTTGTATGTTTGATACTTATGGAAAAATAGTAAATGAGAGAAAAAAAATTCTAAAAAATATCTGTGCCCTAGGTATTGAAGTTCTCTTTCAATAAAAACAAATAAAATGAAATTGGACAAATACACGACAAGTTATAAGCTATGTAGTCAAGGTTGTGTGTGTGAGTTATGGACCTACAAATCTACAACACAACACTTCAATAGGACATTACATCAATTGTTAGAAAGATTTAAACCAAAATAAAACAAATTAACAATTCAAAGCATCCTATTGCTCTCTAGTTAGCACAAGTATGGAAAGGATTAGGAATTGCTCTCATATCTAACCCTAAACAATGACAATGCAATGCTAAAATGAGAGATTCAAGATGAGTATGCAAGCATGAAGCTATAACTAGAAAATGCATCACAACTAGCCATTAGATCATGAATTTCTTTACTATTAACCCAATTGAGATGTTTTATAATTATCTACGAGCATATGAAATCAACATGAAAACATGAATATCAAAATCAAAGAGTTAGTGCTAAAATCAAAGAAATTGGGACCAATTGAAAATTTGAGAACTTTCTTTTATAAAAATTTTGAGGTTTTGGATGGTTGAAATGCATCTGTGAGGAGTGTTTGAGATACATCCATGCTTAAGCCATGATCCATGTGACTAACACTAAATGATTCAAAGTGTGTTTGTTGTGTTTTCTAATTTCAGAGGGATTTATTTATTTCCTTTAATTAATTACTCTAGCTATGTATTTTATGGGATTGATTAATTAATTGGGCATAGAGGTGATTGACTTGATTTTGCTTGATACCTTGATGATAAATGCTTGAATGTGAGATTGAATTGATTTTATTGAATTTTATGAATTATGTTAATAATCAAAGATCAAATTAACATAATTAAGGTATTATTCCGAATTAGGGAAAATAGGGCCTTAGGTTCTATTAGCATGATTTTAGGTGATTACATTTGCCCCTCTTTGAATTGCTTTGCAAACAGCACAAAGATTGAAAGAAAATTTGATTTAAAGCACAATTCAGCAAAACTAACAGATTTAGGAGATTTAGAGAGCAACGAGAACTACTCTGAGCTCAAGTGATTTAGAGAGTAGTGAGGACCACTCTGAAGGATTTAGAGAGCAATAAAGAGAACCACTCTAAATTTGAGAACTTCGAACTTGATCGAACAAAATCCTGCTTTATTAGAAACCATCAATTCTGAACTTCATTAAACGAGAATTGACCATATCAATTCTGAGCTTGATTGAATGAAAAACGATAAGAAATTCTGAAAAGAAATTTCAGTTGAATTTGATTTGCAGTAACTGATCATGCTGACAAATAACCAATTTGATTTGAAGTGATGAAATTGATCAATGTCGTAAAGATTAATGGTATCAACTTGATTGAAGAAACTTTCATGCCCCTGGTGTTGAAGAATTTGATTCGAAGAATTTGAATTTTAGTATGATTATTCCCCCTTGGGACTGAAATCGAAACAAATTTAGATAAAATCATTGTTTTCAAGCATTTAGAAAGAATTGCAGTGATTGAAATGAATTTGGATAAGGCATAGATCGTTTAAGAATTTTTATCAAGCAATTGGGATGATTCTAGTGTTAAAGAGACACTATTTGACCAAGTTTGACCAAGTAGATTAGATATTTGACCAAGTTTGACTGATGTTTAAGCAATACCCTAGCATAAAAACTTGATGCTTTAGTGAGAAAATTAGTTTTTATAGCTTCTGGCAAGCTTTCTGTGCATTAATTATGCTCTATTAAGCTCTTATAATTAAGTGTTTTTGACTGAAATTTGACTTTCTTTGACCATGGATCTGAGTAAAATTCATTTCTGAACTAATTTACCATGCTTTCAGCATCATTTCTACCCATTTTGCCCATGTTTGACTATAATTTGACCATAGTTGACTTCTGAATTCTAAAAGTTGACTTTGCTTGGGAATTCTAATTTTACTACATTTTAGTGATGTGAAGCACCTGTTTCGATTTCGGTCCCGATATTAAGCTTCTCTGATGTCTTACAATGTATGTTCCTTAAGGCTCCGGGGCCCAAGGAGGCTCAAATAGGTCAAAAAGTCCATTTTTACTTTACATTTTCACTTTTTACCTTCTTATTTTCACCAAGCTTTGAGCGATAATGGTGTTCCCAGCGGAGAAGCATCGATTTCAGTTGGCAAGGTGACACGAACGGCCGCCCAATTACACAGCACCTGTGAGTACTCGACAACATACCTTGTCAAATTTGAAAATTTCAATTTCATGCATTTTTGCTCATTTTATAGCCATTTTAATTTACAATCGCACCTTGTATGCGGGATCACACGTGTTGAATCCTGTGTCGCATCCCATTTTTCATCAAATTCTAGATCATATTCAGGATTTCTCGAATCGCACCCCGCTAGGTCGCATCTGGTCAAAATCAAGCCAAATTCATAGCATTTTGTTCTTGTGTCATTTTTGGTTAAAATAGGGTCGCATTCAGATTCTGGATTGCTTCCTGTATTTCTTGCATCGTGTCCAGGATTTCTTGGCTCGCATCCTATTAAATGATCACATCCCAGATTTCTTGGATCATTTCTAGGATTTCAAGATCATTTTTTATTTTTTTGAATTTTTAGCCAAGTTTCTTGTCTGTTCTGCATCCCTTAGGCAATTTTTCATCAAATTTCTTTGTTTAATGCTAACATAGTGCCCCTATTTTCTGTTTTGCAGACCCATTTTGAGGTGATTGCATTTAGATGTCCTCGACCTACTGAGGTCCTAGAGTTGCATCGACAACTCTCAGTAGAGGATCAACGTGTGATCACACATTGCGGTCTATCCAGAGTTTAGCGGATTTGCCTAACATTCAGGTGAATCATGACTTGTTGACAATACTGGAAGAGAGGTGGCATTCAGAGCATAACACCTTCCACCTACCCACAGGCAAGATGACAATGACGCTTGAGGACGTTTGGTGGATATTACATGTTCCTGTTATGGGTGTTCGGGTGGAGTACGACGTGTTTGGCCCTACTGCGATGGCAGATGTTCAAAGATTATTCAGGGATGATACTATAGCTAGGTGCTATATGAGTTGGGATCACTTGGCCAACTACACCCCACTTCCTATTTATCTGGCTGGATTGATTGGTGGAATTATGATGCTTGATCGCGGTCAGCATGGATTCATGTGCAACTAGTCACGTGTTATTGAGCAGATGATTCTATTGCTTGGCCTTTTTGCATGGGGGAGATGCATCCTTGCCCACTTATACAAGGAGCTCCATGAGATAGTCTATCAGCACTCGAAGACTATTGTAGTGAGCAGCTTACTTCTTTAGGTCTGGACGTGGGAGCATATCCCCATCAAACGGCCCATAGTTGATAGGCATTAGGACGCTGGCTTGCCATACATTTATATGTACTCAGGTCTTATACAACAGCCCCATCTGGGAAAGTTAGAGCACTGGCGTCACATTTTGGATGATGTTACAGATGTTGTTTGGCGACCATATGTAGACTGTGAGGGGTAGTCCTCCGACACTAGGCAAATGCCCTTTTTCTTGCAGAGTAGGTACCTTGTGGGATGAACCCGGTATATTGTGGAGAGATTTCTGATCACATGGGTATCCCGACAGTATGGAAGAGTATAAGGCATGTCGCAGGAGATAGCCATTTATGCTCGCATCAGGGACGAGGACGCCCAATGGGGTCCAGATTGATCTATGAGACTGTTGTGCATGAGATCTCCCAGATTGCATTGGTAGACTAGGAGTATAACCCTAAGATTCTATATGGTGGTATTAATGATAGTTACCATGCACATTATATCCAACATCCATACTCAAGATTCACTGCCCCACATGAGGTCGCTCCTCGTATAGAGGATGCATTAGACTATGATCTTGCTGATGATCGTGGTGGCTGAGGCTGAGCTATTAGAGGCGGAGACCGAGATCATGGCAGAGGGAGACATGATACCTGTGGAGGTGGAGGTGGAGGAGGAGACGATAGGGGTGGAGGCGGTAGAGGAGGTGAGAGTAGCAGACAGCGGGTCTCAAGAGGAGACATTGGATAGCATAGGTAAAGGAGACTGCAAGTTACCCCTCCTTAGAGACATATATGGCCCTTGCTCCATAGGGATGAGCACGCATAGAGGTAGAGGGTAGCAGGGGGAGATGATTAGACACAACAACAGGCACACAGAGATCCCCTTGTAGGTGGTGATGGAGATCTATTGTCATGATGCAAGAAGGATAGAGCTGCATTATAGGTAGAGGTGGCCACACTCCAAGCACGGTTGTCAGAGCCAGACACAGTTTTCTTAGATGATAGTAGAGCAAGACAAACATGCTCATACGGCCACCCACCAAGGCCAGAGAGCTACATATTATTTTTCTTTATATTGTGCCACTATTCCTACTCCTCAGAGGGCGCCATTGTTTTTTGTCATAGCGCAGCAATAAAAGGGTGCAATGCCTCCTCCTCCACCTCCACCTTGCAGAGAAGATGCACCCGCTCCCGATCCTCCATGAGAGGACAAGGGAGACAATGAGGCTTAGTCATTTTATACTTTCACATTTTTATCTCTGATATACTGTACTTTATTGATGACATCATGTATTTGTACCATTTTTTATCGATATACTCTCTTATGTCCTCTGGACTGTTTATTGTTGATACATTGTTTTATGGGATACTGATACTTGTTTGATCCATGCTTTGATATACTGATGCTTGTGTCATTTATGTTTTGATATACTACTCTGATATTCTAATTCTCACACATTGCTGATATATTGATGCCTTTGCTAATTCTGATATGGATGTCTCATTTGATTTATTTTATCTTATCTGATGCTTTTGATCTCTGCATATGTTGGATATTTAATATTTGTCTTATGCTTTGGATATTGATGCAATGGTCATACTTGGTCATGATTAGATTAGATGGTGATAAAATGACATCATGATATATTTCACTGATACATGCTTATGTTTTTGTGTTTTTCAAAACTTTTATGAATGCATGGATGCAAACTTTATTTTAAGTATGAATATGGATGTATGAGATGTATTGCGATGTGATGTATGGACATCTCACTTTTATTTATGAATGGATGATTATGGATGCATTATGCAAGCGTTTTTATGATATGAAATAGATTATGAATGCAAATGAATATTAGTGATATATATTTAGTTATTTTATTTCAATTGTTTATGATTTCATGATGTACTTGGTCACACATGGAAAGTGATTAATGTCTTCAAAATTTTCAGCTCATCTTAATGTTTTAGATAGTTGAATCCACACATTCATGCTTATGCAATCTAAAATGAATGAAACTATATTAAAATGAATGCAATTTTAAAATGAATTTCAATGCAACTAAGACATGAAATGCATCTAAATGAACCTAATGAAAATTAATATGATATGCAACTAAAATGAACCTTAATTTAATTAACCAAATGAAATGCACCTAGACTAAGACACATAGGACAGTCACTGTTTATTCAAGATGGGTTAATTATCATCATAGAGCATTTGTAATGGGACCTCATTAGGATAGTACAATTTTCACTGATAGATTTAGCAATCCTAAAAATATGAATACTTCCCTTTTATTCATCATGTTGAAAGATAACCTAAACTTAAAGCATATAGCTAGAATGTCTTGTCAGTTACTTCTTGTTTGATATAAACCTTTTCTTATTTGGTGCATAATGTGTAAATATATACCCGCAATGACCTTTCATTTCGTATTCATATCCTTGGGTATATGTCTAATTTACTATGTACCTTAATAGGAAGTAGTTTATCATTGTTGTTTAAAAAGGACAAGGAAATAGATCCAACCTCACCAAAGTTTTCATAGGAAACAAGTCGAGGTATACATGGCATTCCAATCGTGATAGAGGCACTTATAGTAGACACTTATTCCCTGTGATCACCTTAGATCATTGGATTTATTGCCATAAACAGAAGACAAAGAAAACATTATGCCCCCAGTCCTTGTTTCTCTAGTCCATAGACATCATCGAGTCACTCAAGAAAACATAAAAATAAAAAATTGATAATAAGAAAAGTTTGTTATCCTTTTAGAATGATCATTTTATTTTCTTCAAAACAAACATTTGTGATTATATTGTTCAAAAACACTTTTGATTAATCTTGCAAACACACGTATAGAAACTATTATCAATCATCAATTTTTCTTTCATCCATAAGTGTTTTACCTATTTAGTGTTTAGAAACACTCTTATCATCATGACCTTGTGTTTAGGAACACATTTTGGACCAAGTATTAAGAAATACTGTTTGGTTGGCATTTAAAAATACCATTGTTTTCATAGTTTATCATCTATTGCGAACTAGGGTGGTATTGAAAAATACTGTTGTTCGTAGTTTATTGTCAATTGCGGACTCAACATCCTAGCAATAAATGTGATCTTGATCAATGCCCCCTAGGGAAAACAATTTACCTAGGACCCTAATGTGGACAGATTCCAACCTTAGGAAGACACGTTTTTCTGATAGTTCACTTCAGGATTTGGCGCATCATGAAGGTGACTGGAAGATATGTACAAACTGATATTTACATAGGCCAAATGCTCAAGCATTGTGTTGATAGATAGAGTGTTGATTACAAGTAGCGCCTATTTACCAAGTTTTCACCACTTGTCCAAACTTTTTTGCTTTTTTTTTGCTCTCATGGCGCTTGTTTACCAAGTTTTCACCAAGACACTTTTTCTCTTTTCCAATTTTTTTGTACTTTTTCTTTTTCTATTTTTTTTTTGGACTCACCAAGGTGCCTATTTGCTAGGTTTTCACCAAGATGGTCATTTTCTTAGGACATTTCCTATTGTTTTTTATTTTTTTAGGATCCATATTTGTTATTTTCGAACTTTTTTCAGGAACTCTTTTCACTGTACATGAGCTACCTCAAAAATGTTAGGCATAAAACCTTTTTAGATATAGAGTATTTATTGGATCTAGTAAAACATCTCCTTCAGGCATAGCCAACTAATAGGCTCCTGATCCAAATGCTACTATCATGACAAAGGGACCCAGTCAGTTGGGTTCAAATTTTTCCTTTTGTTATCGATTCTGTTGATTTTTAGGATTTTCTCTTAGGATTAGATCACTTTTGATAATCTCTAAGGTGATCAAATGCCTATTGCCTACGCTCATCTTATAATTCTAGCTCTTGCACTCTAGAGATTCTATAGTCCTCATCAGTGACTAGATGTTTCAATGATACCCTCAGTGATGGAATCTCTACCTCAACTGGTAATACCGCCTCTGATCCATAAACTAGTGCAAAAGGAGTTGCGCCAGTTGGTGTTCTGATACTAGTTTTGTAAGCCCATAATGCTGGATCGATTTGTAAATGTCAATCCCTTCCTAATTTGTTCACTGTCTTATACAAGATTTTCATAATAGTTTTGTTTGATGCTTTAGCCTGTCTGTTACCTTGACGGTAATAGATCAAGGAACAGTGCTAAGTGATTTTGAATTGAAGACATAGCTCATCTATGTCTTTTCTTTTTAATTAACCCCCATTTTCAGTCACAATCGACGAGGGTATGCCATAACGACAAATGATGTAATTCAAGATAAACAAGGAAACTTATTTTCCAGATGCATTAGACAGTGGGACAACTTCCACCTATTTTGTGAAATACTCATTTGCAGTAATGATGTATTTGTGTCTGTTTGATGAATTAGGGTAAATCTGACCAACCAAATCAAAGGCCCATTGCTGAAATGGCCAATGTGTTATGAAAGGAATTATCTCCCTAGCTAGAGCATGTATCAAGTTACCATGGATCTGGCATTTCTTGCACATTTTTGAATTTGGATAGCATCTTTTTCCATTGTGGGCCAATAGTACCCAACTCTTAAAAGTTTCTTAGCTAATGAAAAATTGTTCGAGTGTGATCCAAACACACCTTCATGACCTTCCTTTAATGCATGATTAGACTCTTCATGTTCTAAACACCTAAGAAGCATACCATCTAGACTACGTCTAAACAAGTCATTAGCGATGATTATATAATGTGATGCCTCTCTTATGAGGGATCTCTTTTCATTTTTGGAATAGCCTTCAGGGATTGTTTGGTCCTTTAGATAAGAATAGATATGGGCATATCTAGATAAGAATAGATATGGACATATTGAGATAATACTTAGGTTTCCAGGGCACAAACAATTTGGGATTCAGGTGAGTCATAGGCAGGAAATGGGAGTTCGTCCACTAGTAAGTCATAGTGAAATTGATGTTCCTCTAGTTGTAACATGGATGCTAAAGTAGCCATTGCATCAACTTCTCTATTTTTCGATCTTGGAATTTTTTGAAATGTGATGAAGACAAAGTATTTCCTCGAGTCATCCACCATTCTCTTGTAAGGCATGATCTTATCATCTTTTGTTTGATAGTCACTGTTCACTTGATTGATAATGAGTTGTGAATATCCATAGATGTGTAACTCAACAATTTTCCATTCTATTGCAAGTTTGAGTCCATTCACAATAGCCTCATAGTCTGCTATGTTGTTGGTATATGGGAAAACTATCTTATAAGCTTTTGGAATCTTGTATCCTTGTGGTGTAATGAATAAGAATCCAGCTCTTGATCCTTGCTGTGTGAAGGAGCCATCAAAATACATTTTCCAGGGATGTTCTGTTAAGTGCATGATAGATTAATCTAGAAACTCCACATGTAATGGCATGTCATCTGTTAATGGTGTTTCTGAAAGTTGATTAGAAATCACTTGTCCTTTAATGGCTTTTCTCTCTACATATTCAATGTCAAATTCACTCAGGATTAGGACCCACTTTACTAGTCTTCTTGTTAGCATTGCTTTACTTAACAAATATTTGAGTAGATCTATCTTAGCAACTAGATTCACCTTGTGTGCCAACATGTAATGCCTAAGATTTTGGGACGCAAACACCACTGCTGAGCATGCTTTCTCAATCATTAAATAGTTCAACTCATATGTGACCAAAGTTCTACTGATGCAGTATATAGCTCTTTCCTTCTTAGTCTCATCTTCTTGCGCAAGAAATACACCTAATGATGTATCTATAGCCGATATGTAGAGAAATAGAGGCTTTCCATAAATTGGTGCCATTAGGATTGGAGGATTCATCAAATATTTCTTGACTTGGGCAAAATTTTCTTCACATTGCTCATCCTAAGTGAATGTAGTTCCTTTACACATCAACTTTGTGAAAGGTTGTGCTTTATCCACCAATTGAGATATGAATCTTCATATGGATTGTAGCTTGCCTTGCAACGTCCTCATTTGACTAATATTCCTAGGTAGTTGCATTTCAAGAATAGATTTCACCTTTGGTGGATCTACCTGAATTCCCTTTGCTGAGACTATGAATCCTAATAGTTTTCCAGATGATATGCCAAATGCACACTTCTTAGGATTAAGTCCTAATCGAAACTGTTCCATCCTGTCAAAGATTTTCCTTAGATCTTCTATATGTGTAGTCCTTATCTTTGACTTAGCCAATGTGTCATCTACATAGTCTTCCATGTTCTTATGCATTATGTCATGGAATATTGTGGTCATTGCTATTTGATAAGTTGCACCTGCATTTTTAAGACCAAATGGCATCACATTCCAATAATATGTTCCCCATGCGCATGTCAATGCGGTCTTTTCTTGATCTTAAGGAGCAATTTTGATTTGATTACATCTAGAAAATCCATCCATTAATGAGTACATCTCATAGCCTGTTGTCAAATCTACAATCATGTCTATTTTGGGAAGTGGAAAATCATCTTCTGGAAAAGCCTTGTTTAGATCCCTAAAGTCTATGCAAACTCTTATGGATTTTCCTACCTTACAAACAAGAACTATGTTTGAGATCCATTCCGCATCTTCAATAGCCCTAATGAATCCAGCTTTCAATAGTTTTTCCAATTCTACCTTCACTAGCAATGCCACATGTGGATTCATCTTTCTTATTTTTTTCTTTATTGGTTTTATATCGCGTGAGATAGACAAGTGATGCATAATTAAATCCGTGGCCAATCTAGGCATATCTAAATAAGACCAAGAAAAATTGATCTTCTTTTCTTTGAAGAAATTGGTGAACTAGATCTTTTCCTCCTCTCAATGACTGAGCAATGTGAACTAGTTGAGGAGCTTTTGTTGTTCCCAAATTAATGGGTTGTGTAGGTTCAATCAGAATTGATGATCTTTCCTAAAAGTGATCTGGGAGGATATCAAGAATCCCATCCTTTGGCACCTCTAGGAGTTTTTCACCATCAGATACGTGTTTTTCTTTTTTCTCTTTTAGGATCTGATACTGCCACTAGGTGGTTTTCACCATCAGATCTCTTCTTCTTCTTCTTTTTCATTTTGAGACCGAGAAACTTGATATCCTCCTGAGTCATGGTTTTGCTCTTTGCACTAGTGGAAGAAATGAAGGATCCACAAGCATTTAGATAGCATTCTATGGAATAGTCATTGTCAAAAGATAATAGGCTTGTGTTTGTAGGCTAATCCCAGCCTATCAGCTCAGGGTATTTTAAGGACAAAGACCCAGTAGGTTCAAGAGATAGCACTATGTTATTATCAACATTATTAACTTGCGAGATGTCTTCTATTAGGTTTGCTTCTAAATAGATGTTAGGATTATTAGAGTCATGTTTGTTATTATTAAAGTTCACGTTAATGTTATGAAAATCTAACTCTAGTGGTCTAGCATTAGAACTTCCTCCTTCTTCAATCAAGACTCTCGCAACAAGTTTGTGTATCACATCAATTTCTATGTCCATGGTAGCATCAGAAAGGATATCCCATTCATATGCATGTGAGTCTACTTGACTATAATCTAGAACTCCCAAGAAGTGCGAAATACTCATGGGTACTTTATCTCCTTCATCATCATGGTTCTCTTCTTCTTGTAATGGTTCTTGTGGAATTATCATTTCTCGTTCCTCATCAAAGCGAGGTGTATCAAAAATGGGAAGCCTTTGCTCTTGTTCTTCTTCAGGTTCTTCTATTTGTTCTTCTTCTCGTATTTGTTCAAGATTGGTACCAATTTCTGATAACGGGTATCCTTGTAAGAGAAACAAACTTTCATAGGAAATGGGTTATCCTTCTACCTCTTCTTCATCATCCAGGTCTCTTGATATGCCAAATACAGGACGACTTTCTGCTATAGGATGTGATGTTGCTTCCTTGAAACCTAATCCAATCTTGTCTTTAGGATTTATGAAATCCATATGTAGAGGTTCCACAAGTCCTTGTTTGTTTTTTCCCAAGGGTCCTTTTCCTTTGTACCCCATTTGTTTCATGATCTCATATCCTTTTCCATATTTATTTAGAGCTATCTCAACATGTTTGACATTTACATCTTCTTCTTTTTCTTTATAAAGCCATTGCAAGATAACTTTTTCTTCATTTTCTTCTTCAAGGGATACTTTTGCTTTGACCATTCCAGTCCCCTCATGTATAGTTAGAGAACTACCATTGCATGGTGTAAATGTTGATGAAGGTCTTCCTTGTGTTTTAGGAGATATGGGATGATCTGTTAAAGATATTGCAAGATCTATCTTGTATTCACCCATGTTTGTCTCTTGGATGTTGAGCTTCTTAGCGAAGCTTTTCAAAACCATTTCCTTGGATGTCTCCGTCTTATTAGAGCTTTCCTTGTTGTGAGGAATCATACTTTCTGTTTGTTTGAGATTATTGCAAGAGTATGTTGTATCTGTTGGAATAGTCACCTCCACTCCATTATGAGGAAATTTTAGGCATTGATGGTAAGTAGAAGGCACAACTTGCATTGAGTGTATCCATGACCTTCCAAGAATAATATTTTACGTGAGTGGTAAATCAAGAACTTGACATAGGATATCTTGCTCTACTAGTCCCACTCTGATAGGTAAACCAACCAATCCCTTAGAGGATCTTCCTTCTTCATCATAAGCTTTGATTGTTATCTTTCTTCTAGGATCAATTGCATGTTCTAAGAATCACAATTATTTTGCCAAGTTGTATGTGCAGATATTCAAACTAGCGCCTCCATCTATCAAGGCATGTTTGACTTGGTTTTTATGAATGAGGACTTCTAAATGTAGAGGTTGGTTATGTGCTTGGTTCAATGATTTATCATCCTCTTCAGAAAAAGATAGGTAATGCGGGGAATTCAAGTGACCAACCATAGCTTGGAATATATCCACATCTAGATATTTTGGTACATTAGTGCTGAGTAGGGCTTGATCAAGAACTTCTCTATGACTAGGAGAAATTTTCAACAATTCTAGAATGGATATTTGAGTGGGTGTCCTTTGTAATTGATCTACAAGATCA
The DNA here is from genome assembly GCA_027943335.1 of Chamaecyparis obtusa. Lineage (NCBI taxonomy): Eukaryota > Viridiplantae > Streptophyta > Pinopsida > Cupressales > Cupressaceae > Chamaecyparis > Chamaecyparis obtusa. Next base: position 1,652,282 of record BSBK01003293.1, on the reverse strand, counting down.
AACTTTGGAGGCAATACCACTTTCTTAGATGTTGTTGTTGTTCTAGTTGGTGTATTGGATGATGAAGCTCCTTTGAGAGTGAGCTTAGCTTGATTCCTTGTTACAGCATTAGAAGAATAAAAAAAAAATTTGACTCCTTTTAGAGTGATCATATTGATGGAGTGTTCTCATTAAATGTTTATCATCAGTGTATGTATAGTTAATCTTGTTACTCTTGGAAGATTCCCCTTTTTCATAGCTAGGCAATTGAGATTGAAATGCCTTATGACCATTGTTTGTGTGAGGTCAATCTACCTTGACTTTAACTTCTTCAATTAGGTCTTGAATAACATGTCTTAACTTCATACAGTTGTTGGTTTTGTGTCCTTTATTGCGATGAAAATCACAATAATCGTTATCATTCCACAACTTGGGTTATACTTCTGGTTCCCAAGGTTTGGAATCATGAATCGTAATGATTTTGTTGTCCAATAGTGACTTTAAGACGACTTCCAATGTATCTCCCAATGGTGTAAATATTCTCTTAGGTCTTGCTAACCAAGGCTCTGTTCGAGTAGAAGGTTTATTGAAATTCTTGTTAGCCATTGGCATTACTATAGAATTTGAATTCTTATTTTCTTGACGGCTCGTTGTAAGATTGAAACATTTGATTTCGGTTTTGGACTAGGAGCATCAACCACTCCATCATTGACCACATGTTTGTTCTTGTTTCCTTATTTGTACTTATCTTTGGTGGGATAGTACTTGTCTTTTTTTTCCTTTTTGATAGTGATTTCACCCTTCTTGATCAAGACCTCTTCAATCTCGATGGCACTATGTATCATCTTATCAAAACTTGGTGGTCCTTGCAATTGTATTGGAAATTTCATTTCAGGAACCAACTTGTTAATGAAGATGTCCATTTTTTCATTTTCAGGTATTTGCCTAGCATATCATGCAAATATTTTTCTCCATCATTGTAGGAAATTCAAGAATGATTCTCCTATTTTCTGTTTGGTATTGCATAGATCCAACATTGTCATTGTGTGTTGGATATTGTAAAAGTATTGTTGTATGAATTTTTCCACTAGTTCATCAAATGTCTTGATTCCTATAGGTAACTTTGAGAACCAATCCATAGCTCATCCACCTAAGCTTCATGGAAATAATCTCATTAGATATGCTTGTTCGTGCATGAATTCTATACTGGTTGTGCAAAACTCCCTCACATGATCTTGAGGGTCAAAATTTCCCATGTATTTGTCATATTTTGGAATTGTAACATTCTTCGGAAATAGAATCATCTTTAGTCCCTTATCAAAAGGGAAAGGACATATGTGCTTCAAAGAATATTGTTTTGTTGGTTTGTCCTTCTCTTTCTTGAGTTCTTTCATTTCATTTTGCATAGCAAGCAGTTGTCTTATTAAAATGGATATAGAACTAAGATCTTCTTTATGTTTAAGTTGGTTCACATCATAGTCCTTTGGTAGTTTTACTCCTTGAGAGGTGAGTTATAGGAAGTATTTCTACTTGTTTTCTTCCAAAGTTCTCTCAAGGATTTTATGGAATCGTTTACTCTTTATAGATCTTTGGCATTGTTGTTCAGTGGCTTCTTCATCATCTGAATCATAATGGGCTTCTTGTTGTTGAACTTCTTGATTGTTTTTGTCACCTTATTCATCTTGTCTTTCATCCTAATGGAAATCTTCTTCTTGATTATTCATGTTTTCTACTTTGTGTATCACTGTATATGTGGTGCTTTGTGTTGTTCCAAATAACGGATTAAGTCACGAGGTTTCTCCTATTTCAAATCTGAGCAATGGTACTTCGTCCGAGAATGGGTTCTTTTCGAAATGGTAAGATTTGTGTCTTGTATTAACCATGAAAACTTGATTAAGGGATCAATGTGTGTCTTGTGTTTAAAGTGGGTCTGAATGTTTGCAATGTCTAATTGTGAATCCAAGGATGCAATGGTGGGTTTGAAATTGTTTTATGGATCCAACGTTAAACGGTGTCAAACTGCCCTAATATTGACTTGGGAACCAAAAGTGTAAGTGGCTCTGATAATGTGGAAGTTCCAGCATCAAAGGGTATCAAAGTGCCCTGTTAATGAGCTAGAAACTTGATCATAACTGATAGGATAAACTGACTCCACAATTTGGACAATGCAGATTAGACCATGCAAAGTAACAAGACTTTCTCAAAGACAACTCCTTTAGGTTATTAGATGGATGTGTTTTGACAACAAAACCTTACTATTGGGCCAAATGGGTATTTGGAAGTGCAAAAAATTTGGTTCTAGAAAGTACATAAATGCTCACTATCCCAGATGCGATCTTTTACAAGTGACTGGAAAACCTTTTGGACCCCAGATGCGATCTGGGAAACACAGGATAGACTCAGGAAATACAGTGATTACCATATATGATCCAGGAAATGGTGTAGATACTGGATGCGATCTAAGTTTGAACATATGCAATCTGGAATACGGGATGTGATGTGGGAACCCCAGGTGCGATTTAATGATATCAGAAAAATTTTCAGTTTTAGTGAATTTTTGGAAAATGGGTCATCTGTGTTGAATTCCAGTGACTTTCAAGTGTTTGTAAGTGCTTGTAAATGCTCTATGTTTATTCATTTGGGGGGAATTTATCTTAATTTGAGATTGAGCCCACTTGTTCACTTACTTAGGAACACACTCAAAGACTCCTCATAATATGGCAGTCAAATAACACGCAATGGATATTGGAAGTCATATTAGCTAAGTGGTAACGTCGATGAGGGCTCGATATGGTGAATGTCTAGGGGCAATTACTATTTGTCTCACACAAGTGATAACAACCTTTTGGGGGTGATCCATGTAGCATCTAACACAAGGTTTTTAATAAACGCATCCGTTCACAACCATCTCCCATAGTCCCGCAAGCAGGATTTAGACCATAAGCCCTATAAGAACTTGAAAGTGTGTAGTCTCGCAAGCAAGATTCAAGCGGCTCCGCTCCACATGAAATCCAAGTCTATCATTGGGATTAATCATCAATCTCCCAAGATAAGAAAGATCATGTCTTCTGAGGCTTTCCCCTCAAGGAAGCGTCAAATTTTATAGTGGGGTGGAAGAGTTGGCTTAAGACTTATCCCCACTTGGGTCATTCCCAGGAGATTTTTTCCTCAATCAGCAGGCCCTCTAAAGGTGTACAATAAGGAAATTGGATAAGTGATAATGAGCTCTAGATTTCTGATTCTCCATGAAGGAGAAGAGCATAATATCCTAACTCACACCAAAAATCCCAAACACATCATGCAAATTTAACCCAATTACTCCAATTTGACCCCAAATTGCAAGCTAACTTTTGAGTTTCTGATTTTCCCTCAAGGGGAAAAGAGCATAATCCTTTGATTAGTTTGCAAATTGACCCTAAATTGTATTAAGTTCCTAGAAAAACAAGCATGAAGTTTTAGTTTTTCTCTTTTAGGAAACCTGCAAGACAAGCATTAGTAGTCTTTTTTTTATATTTATCTTGGACAATTGACCTACAAAACACTATTAAGCTATTTAGATCAAACAAAATCACAACATTCACCCATTAGTTATTAGAAATCTCAAATTTGCAAGTTCTCTAAGGCTAATTCTTTAAAATAAAATAGATAGACAACTTAAGGTATGGATTTCTTATTCTCCTTGAAGGAGAAGAGCATAATCTCCTAACTCAAATTGTAAATCCAAAACATATTATGCATGATTTATCATTCATTTCCCAATTTAACTTCAAAATGCAATCCAATTTTTGAGTTTCTGATTTTCCCTCAAGGAGAAAAGAGCATAATCCTCTAATTGATTTGCAAGATGAGTTTAAATTGCATTTAGTTCCTAGAAATCAAAGCAACAATATCTTTTAAATATTTTAAAGCAATCTAGAAGTAATGGTTAGTAGTTTGAAGCACTTGGGTCTACGTCATTCATCCTGCAAACCATAGTTAAGTTGTTTTAAAACCACAAAAACATCAAACCAAATTGTTAAAGGTCAGGAAAACCAAGAATTCAACAAATTTCCCTAGATGCGATCATAGATTTGACTAGATGTGATCCCATTTCCCATATGCTGCCCTATTATCCAAATGTGACCCTAATCCCCAAATGCGATTCTGAACTTGACAAGATGCGATACCTGACTAGATGCAATCCGGGAAATCCCATATGCGATCTAGGAAATGTAGGGTGCGATTGTTCTTCCCGAATGCGATCCTATTTCCTATATGTGATCCCTGGCAGAGAGAAAAAATAGTAGAAAAAGCTAGAAAAATAGGAAATCTGGGGCTTGGCCCCACGGTGGGCACCATAAATGTGTGTGTGAGTTATGCACCTACAAATCTGCAACACAACACTTCAATAGGACATTACATCAATTTTTAGAAAGATTTAAACCAAAATGAAGCAAATAAACAATTGAAAGCATCCTATTGCTCTCTAGTTAGGACAAGTATGGAAAGGATTAGGAATTTCTCACATATCAAACCCTAAACAATGACAATGCAATGCTAAAATGAGAGATTCAAGACGAGTATGCAAGCATGAATCTAAAACTAGAAAATGTTAGGAATGGGAACATCGAGAGGGGGGGGGTGAATCAGTGTTCACTATATTTAATCTTTTCTTTACTCTTGAAACTTAACTTGAATGCTTAAGTACTGAATTGAACATCAACATAATCAAGATACATAAACACAACACATAACACCAATATGGTTACGGGGAAACCCAAATAGGTAAAAGCCCCGGTGGGAATTGACGCCCACTAAGAACTGCACTAGAGTCTTATGATCTTTGTTAGAAGATCTGCAACCTTGTTAAGAGTTTTTCTTTACAATGCTTTTAGTACAGTGACCTTGTCAAGGGTCGGACCCTGTTAAGAGTCTTTTACAATAACCTTGTTAGGGGTGGGGACGCATTGTCCTAGAGCTCACTGCTCAAGTGGTGAAGGCTACAACCTTCTAATCTCAGATACACACTATATCTGTTGGATGAACTGGGACTATGAAATTGCTTGTCTGATCAATTCCTTTGATGTGCTGATGCTTTGACCTCTTGCAAAGCTCTAATACATTCTTACTACTCTTCGCACACTTTTGCTCTACTTATCTTCACTTGATTTCAACTTCCATACTTTATTACAAAGGCACATCTAATATTTATATGCGCTACCAAAACAATTAACTAGGTCGGCCTGTAACCGATTACATACAACTCTTCCAAGTGAATTGGCTCAAGCATGTTTACAAAAAAACATAATTACATGTTTACACTTAATGAAAATACGCGCATAGCCTTTACAAAACAATAATATCATCGCTAATCAAATTACCAACAGTCGGTTGCATACTCTATTCTGTTCTGGCATTCATTGTCTATGCTACTTCAACTGTTTGTAACTTCACCATACTTTATCTTCTGAGCATGCGCTCTTAGACATAGCATGAATACACTCTTACCAACTTATCTTCTAGGGCGCATACCATAACTCTATCGTACACACGTGCGTTGATGCTCTAATCTATTGGTGCCCTGTTAACTGCCCAGTCTTCTATACTTAACCAAATTCTGATCTTCTGATAATGTGTGTTGACTCAAAAATATTATATGCCTTTGTTTCCATAATGACAACACTAAATCTAGTCATATACAACAGTATAGTCAACTTGCCAACAATCTCCCCCTTTTTCATTAATGGCAACAAAGGAATATGGAAAAGTTACTAATTGTACCCTTATGCAAAAACTCTTTAATATACACTAACTTATATCTCCCTTATACTCTTTACTATGCATCTTCTTTACATATATATAAGACTCCATATTCTATACAATACTCCCTCTTTAACATTAATCACAAAGGTGCTTCAAAAATGTATCTACAAGTACTTACAAAGTTAGGACATCTCTATATGCTATCTACAAATTTTGGATCTCTTGTTTCCAGAATGCTATCAGTGCATTGACAATCTGTAAATGGGTGCATAAGGCATATTGCAGCTTCTCCATCTTCTCCAAGTCTGTACTAGGACCTTAATCATATGTCACCATAGTGGCATCAATCTCCTTGATGCTATAATTTAGAATATCTATAGAGGGCGCAAGAGCATTCCCGAGCTGTGTCTTCCTTGCCCTTATCATAGACATCTCTTTCTCTACCTTTTCTATCTTGTCTATCTGCCCCTAGTATACATTGTTGCACATGTTCACATCAGTGGAGGGGTCTTCTACTGATTTCCTTACATTGTCAATCATTGCTTCTTCCTCTTGGATTCTCTTGTAATGATCAACAGTTAGCTTATCTTGATTCATACAATCTGCAATGATCTTCCTTCCCTTTGCAGGAAACTCCTTCAAAGATGTTTGACCAACCTTTAATGAACTTAGGTCAAGTTCAAAGTTACTAACATGTTCACTCAATCTCTTTTTCATGTATTTCTTTTCTGCTACTTGAGATGCAGATTCTTCCAAGCTAGAGAAGTTAGTCTTGAAGGCTGTAAGGATGGTGCTAACATCATCAACTGTATGGACCTTAGACACTTTATTGTCTGAAGGTAATAGGTTGTTCAGAATGTTGACTGATTCAACAAACAAAGGGTTCCTCATTACCTATTTCTCTTTTTCTTTTTCCATAGCTAAGACATTGATCTTAATCAGGTCTTCTTCTCCCCAAGAGTCCAAACTAGTGGTGTCTAGTGTCAAACTTGACAACAATGATGTTGAAGGTAATGGAGTGATAGGAGTGTTGTGTATCACTTCTTGCTTTACTTTAATTGGCATTTCAACAGATGGCTCATTTGTTGGTCCACTTCCGTTTACCTCTTCTTCTCTTTTCTCTTCTTCTTCCTTTTCTTCCTCTTTTCTGTCTCCTCTTCTTCTTCCCCTGTTATATCTTCTATTAGTACTTCTTCTTGTAGCTTGGGTGAATTTTCACCGCATAGAGTTTCAACCTCTTGTGTGATCAGAAAGGCTTCCTCAAACTTATCCAAGTCATTTTTTGTGGCCGCCACTGCTATCTCCACATTATCAATAAAGATAGTATCATCTTTTTGTGTCTCTTTCATGGGTGCATACTTCTCTACCTCTGTAGGTACTACCACTGTAGGTGTTGAATCCTGAGGACCTTTAACTTGTACATTTGTGGTCTCTGCCACCTTTTCTTCCTGGGAGGGCACTTGTGTTGTGGGCGCAGTAGGTGAATATATGTGCCTGTTTAGAAAAACTTTCTCAAAGGCTTTATATGTTTCCTTAGCTACCAACTCATAATTTTTGTCCATTATATGTAGTGTTCTTGTTTTAGTTCTAAGGTGCGGCTTCACCACATCTAGCAATAATGTTTTCTCTTCTAGAGAACATATTGGGAGGCTTTCATCTAGAATCTTTTCTCTTATCCTTAGATCCTCTTCAATAGCCTGTCTCTTCAAGAATTCCAAGATATTCCACACATTGTCTAGAATCATTATCTTCAGTTCTAGGACTGTCTTTTTGAATTTTAGCATATGTTTGATAATCATTCCATGAATTTCTGATTTGTTTATTTCACTAAATTTCTCATAGAATTTGCCTATCTGATCAATTATGCCTTCCTCAATAATCCTTGTACTCAACACTTTAAGACTAGGTCTGAAACCTACCTCTAGAGGTGCTTGAGCATTTTTCTTACTTCTAGTTCCCTGCAAGGATGGGTGACTAGTGTTGGTTTCCTTCTTCCTTTTTCCCATTGCCTTATACTCAGGAGGTGATGTAAGATCAATTTTTTCCTTGTGCGTAGGAGGGATAACATCTATTTTTCCCTATTTGTCCTTGGGATCATCTGGCTTTTCAATCTTGATCTTCTTCAACTTAGGATCACCTTCCTTAGCTTCTGTTGCAAATGTGCTCTCAATCTCCAAAGCAAACTTTGATTCTCTTTCTTTTTCAAGATCTGCCTCAGTTACTCCATGAATTTTGAGTATCTCAAAAGTAATCTTTGATGCTTTCCTTTTTGTTGCTGCACTGTTAAGAAATGCATCTACTTCTCTTGTCTTTTCTTCATAAGTCACCCATCTAGGTTAATTAGGGTCCTTAGGCACTGATAGAAGTACTTGTGCATAGGCTTCCAAGATTTGTTCCTCAACTTCATACCCAAGTGGATGGATCCACTTTGTTCTTGGCTCAACTGCTTCCATACAAGTTATATCAGTTTCTACCATAAAACAAATGTTGTCTTTGTATTTCTCTACAATACTCTCTGGTATCCTGTACCTCATCTACATTTTGACCCTAAATGTCTTCAATTACAGCATTATGTAACCCTTCAATGTGCTCTCAGTAGATGCCTTGAGAGATATTTGAGGCATTGTAGGCATACTCGTGTCTAAGTACAAATCTGAGACCTTTCCAACTATATGGAGCTACATATAGATGATTAAAGACCCAAACCAAAATATTTTGGTCTTATCATGTTTGATGGCTCTAATGGTATCAATTAGTTGTGCACACAAGATCCCACATAGATTGAACTCACCGTTTTCTCTGACAAGTCTTATTGTTGGAAAAATAGTGGCCACGGACACACTATTCACCCTATTGGTGTGCTGAAACCAATAACCTAATATCATGGACATCAATTTGACATCTTTCTCCTTTATAGGATCAATTGTCATTCTGTGCCTATCACTTTTTGACTTACATGCATGTTCTACTAGATTTCTCACATCCTTGCCTGCTGGAAGAACAACGCCTTTCTTAGAGAGGTCTATCGTCTCATGAATGAGATCTCATGTGATTCTTACTGGGACTTCACCTATTAAAAATAGGTCTTCATGACTTCTCACTTCGATTTATAGAATTCATATGTCGTAGCACTCAATAATGGGATGGTCTTCTGGATGTGCAAACTCATCTAGGAAGGTTTTGTCTGGCTTTATCATAGTTTCAATGTGTGCTCTAATTCTATCAAGTCCAATTGGTTCTTTCTTACTATAAATGTATGCACGAATCTCTTCAATGTGCATGACACCCATAGGTGTTCTGGAGAATGCAGCTTATAAATCATCTAGGGTAGACTTAAAGGGGTGCTTCTTGAAAACATATATTTTCCTCTCCGCAATATCAAACACAATAGGTGTAGCCATAACTTACTTGTTTATCACTTCAAATAGGTTTCCAAGAACTTTTGAATCATCGCGACGGATTAGGGCTTCACAATCAATCAAACACACTCTTTCGTTGGTGAATCGAGCTTCAATAATTCACAAACAACTGCTAGGGCTTCTGTGATCTCCAGTCTCTCTAATTCGAATGCAATGAGTGATATGCAAGTCTTTGTGTACTTTAAAGTGAAAATTTTGCCATTAATGCTTGCCGCGTAAACCAGAATTTGACTTAGATTTTCCAACTTCCATCCTACAATTGATCAAGTAGTGCACTCTTACACATAGCATCATATTGTCTCCAAGATGTTAAACCTATAGGCGCATACTCTAAGGGTGAGTAGACCAGCCGCGTACGGGTCTAGAGCTAAATTAGCTCCCCCTATGACCCTAAGGGTCATTCATCTAGATGTAGAGGGTGCATCCACTGTGGATGCATCCAATACATACTCATCAACCTTATCCTTCTTTTTCTCTGAACAAATCAAGCTCACATTTTTTGAGGCTTTCACAAACTTGACTTCTCCTTTAGTATCCAATATTGATTCTTCTGGCTTTTTAGGGCTTTCCTGACTTTGCGTTATTGATCTACAAAACTTTGAGATGTGTCCAACCTTGTTACAAGAGTGACAAATAACTGGAGGCCTTAAATTCCTCGGTGCATTGATATGGGTTACCATTTTACACTATCTAGCTGAGTGACCATTATCATTACATATCTGACATGTAATACTCTAAGAATTTGCATTTGTTTGATTCTGATTTCTCTGATTATGCTGAGTCTTGTTCATCTGACTTGTTTTACAATTCATAGCTCTATGACAAAATTCATTGCATGAATAACAGTTTCCATTAAAAGGTCTTACCTCTTTAAAATTCCTTGCTATATGTCCATGCTTGTTACATGCATAACAAGTTCGGTCTACTAGCTTGCGCTCATCCTTAGATGGTTCAATATTGTTTTTAGTCTGATTTCCAGTCTCCTTAGCATCTGTGATGTCTTCTGGTGTTTTCATCCTTGCTCACATGTCATCAATCTGATTGTGTGCTTCATTGAATCCAATGTCCCTGGTATCTCCTTTAAGCTTCTAAGCATATAACTGAGATTCAATCATATCCTTGATTGTGTGTAATTTATCAATGTGATTCTTTGCTTCAATTAATTCAGATTCTATCTTTTCTTTGATGTTTCTTAGCTCCAAGATTTCCATGTTTTCTTGCCTCAATTATTCATTCAGTTGAAGGTTCTCCTTGATCTATTCATCATAAACTTCTTGATTGTTAGTTATCTTTTCATCCAACTCTTCAATCTGATCTTGTAAATATGTGTTCTCCTCTTTTAGCTTCTTAACCATTTTTCCCAAATCATTGTTTGTACAATCCTTCAAATCGTGTCTCAGTTTCTTGATGAATACTTGTGTGCTACTGACTTTCAATTTTAGTTCTTCAACTTCTTTCTCACATCTATCAAGGTCTTCAAGAGCTTCCATAAGATTCTTTTTTAGATGTTTCATTTCTCCCTTATCCATGATCTCCTCAAGTGGTTAAACTTCTTTGCTGAGGACCAGAGCTCTGATACCAATTGTTAGAAATGGGAACACTAAGAGGGGGAGGGGGGGTGAACCAGTTTAATCTTTTCTTTACTCTTGAAACTTAACTTAAATTCTTAAGTACTGAATTGAACATCAACATAAATAATATACATAAACACAACACATAACACCAATATAGTTACGGGGAAACCCAAATAGGTAAAATCCCTAGTGGGAATTGACACCCACTAAGAACTGCACTAGTGTCTTATGATCTTTGTTAGAAGATCTACATCCCTGATAGGAGTTGTTCTTTACAATGCTTTTAGTATAGTGACCTTGTCAATGGTCAGACCCTATTAGGCGTGGGGACACACTGTCGTAGAGCTCACTGCTCAAGTGGTGAAGGCTACAACCTTCTGATCTCAGATACACACTATATCTACTGGATGAACTGGTACTGTGACACTGCTTGTCTGATCAGTTCCTTTGATGCACTGATGCTTTGACCTCTTGCAAAGCTCTAATACATTCTTACTTCTCTTCGCACACTTCTTCTCTGCTTATCTTCACTCTATTTCAACTTCCATACTTTATTACAAAGGCACATCTAATATTTATATGTGTTACCAAGACAATTAACTAGGTCGGCCTATAACCGATTACATACAATTCTTCCAAGTGAATTGGCTCAAGCGTGTTTACAAACAAACATAATTACATGTCTACAACTTAATTAAAATAGGCGTATAGCCTTTATAAAACAATAATATCATCGCTAATCAAATTACCAACAGTCAACTACATACTCTATTCTGTTCTGGCATTCACTATCTATGCTACTTCAACTGCATATATATCTTCGCCATACTGTATCTTCTGATCATGAGCTCTTAAACTTAGCATGAATACACTCTTACCAACTTATCTTCTAGGGCACCTACCATAACTCTATCATACGCACATGCACTGACGCTCTGATCTACTGGTGCTTTGTTAACTGTCCATTCTTCTATACTTAACCAAATTATGATCTTCTAATAATGTGTGCTCACTCCAAAACATTATATGACTTTGTTGCCATAATGAAAACACTAAATCTAGTCATATACAACAATATAGTCAACTTGCCAATAGAAAATGCATCACAATTAGCCATTAGATCATGAATTTCTTTACTATTAACCCGATTGAGATGTTTTCTAATTATCTAAGAGTATATGAAATTAACATGAAAGCATGAAAGTATGAAAATAACTATCAAAATCAAGGAGTTAGTGCTAAAATCAAATAAATTGGGACCAATTGAAGATTTGAGAACTTTCTTTTATAGAAATTTTGAGGTTTTGGACAGTTGAGATGCATCTATGAGGAGTGGTTGAGATGCATCCATGCTTGATCCATGATCCATGTGACTACCTCTCAATGATTCAAAGTCTGTTTGTTGTGTTTCTAATTTGAGAGGGATTTATTTATTTCCTTTAATTAATTACTCTAGCCATGTATTTTATGGGATTGATTTAATTAATTGGGCATAGAGGTAATTGACTTGATTTTTCTTGATACCTTGATGATAAATGCTTGAATACGAGATTGAATTGGTTTTATCAATTATGTCAACAATCGAAGATCAAATTAACATAATTAAAGTATTATTCCAAATTAGGGCAAATAGGGCCTTAGGTTCTATTAGTCCGATTTTAGGTGATTACAAAAGTATGTCAAAATTATGGTTTAGTCAACCTCAAACGTTAATAAAATATGCAATAATCATGATAATGTCATAAAACCAATTGCATTCCCTTCGCATGGATGTTACAAAACCAAATTTTGAACAAGCACATTGATATCTATTTTAGGAAAAAAAGTTATGCTCTATGAAAATAATGTAACTCTTTGAAAATGACATTTTCAGCAAAATACCAATTTTTGTGGGAGAAATAAAAATACATTCAAATCAATTCAAAAATAAAATAAAAATTATATTTAGAATTTAGAAAGAAAATCATAAAAGACTCTAATTTACTTTATCTTCTAATTTCAAACTGTTTAACGACAATGTGCATCTTAATTTGAATTTATTTTTTTCAAAATGTAGAGTTAATTGTTCGTTCACGCAAAAATGTGTAACCCACTATTGTGGGTTCACTTGACCATACTAATTCTCCTCAAAAGTTCTCACAGTAAATACATTAGTCTTGTTGATGGGCCTTTTGAATCACTCAACACAAGTCAGGTGTTTCAACATAACTTCTCCTGAAAGAGGAATAGATAGAAATATGAACCTCCCATGGTGTCAATGATTGGGTCATGATGGTGTTAAAATGACTAAGTGTACATTAGGATATTCATATAAGGGGCATGCTAGTTGTAAATAGGAATAAAATAAAATTTCCTAAACCTAAACATTTAAAAATAAAAGGAAAAAGATCGATTAGGGTTCCAAAGAAAATGAATGATCAATATTATCTCATCTCATAATGTATACTAAATCCAATAAAACATTAAGCACATATATCCAATAATGCATTTGATTATCAATAAAAATAAACTAAGGAAACAAGAGTATATGCAACTACTTATAAATTTACACACTTTCCAAATTAATTCTCACACACCATTAAAATGCATATTATGATTCATAATGAAAAATTATTGAAACAAATAAAAATCATTACAGAATAAAGGAAGTTAAAAAAAAAAAAAAAAGAAACCAATTCAATCACAAGAGAAAATCCATGAAGAGATGAACTTGGAAGATTCTCTTTGTATTATGTCTCCAAAATATGCTAGAAAATCACCAACATAATATTCAAAATCTCCATAAATTTGATCCTCTACACTGAGAAAATGCGTTGAAAAAGTGTTATAGATTGATAATTTAAATAAGGACCTCAAACCTTCAATTTTCAAACCATAAAAATGGACTCAAATCTATATAAATAGGAGTGAGCTCTAAAAATTAAGGAGGAAGTTCTTGCCCAAAATTCTCTATATCCTAGGAGGGGCAGTTAACATGCAAGTTACTAGCTAAATGCACTGTATGATAAATACCCAAATATTAGGAAAGTCATTTTCCTTTGGAGGGAAAATTATGTGGCATGAATTGTGATTGATAGTTGGAGCCAAACCTTTAAAAAATAAATTCCATTTAAATACAATTGAAACTACTACACACAGAAAGGAAAGACACTAAATTGCACTTGTCTAATGGAAACTTCTATTATGTAAGAAGAATGACTACAAAGATGTAAGTATCCCTATGAAAGTAGATGCACCATGACAAGTCATAAATAAGACTTAACTAATTCTCCTTCTTTCCATTGAACCTAAATTAAAATAATTAAATGATGAAGGAATATAAAACCATGAGTTTACTTGTGTGACCATTTCTTGGCACTCTTTTTGTATTCCTTAAAAGCTATCTAAGCATGTTTTGGGGGAATTCTAATTTGTACCATCAATCCACTCTATATAGAGATGCATTGTGTTCATTAAATTTTTAATTTTTTAAATTTCCTCTTCCATTGTGTCCATCACTTTTGTAGTTCTATGTACTGTTATAATAAGCTTCATGTAGTCATTCGATACTTTCTCATCAAATTTTTGGGATGAGCCAAACTTACTTTCTATTTTATCATCGCATTTGGAAATAAACGTGTCAATAATCTCCCTTCTACAATCTTGGGTAAGAAAGATACCCATTATGTTTCTTATGAAGGCTTCATATTCTTGGATCTCTTGTAACAATGGATAGTGATGCTTGAGAACCTCTAAAATATACTACTCATTGATAGTTACCTTGAAATCTAATTTCTACAAGCTAGATGAAATAAAATCATAACCTTCATCTCCCAAAATGTCACCAATAGTTATCTCTTCTTCTCTTAGGGCTTATATATCCTTCAACAAATAAATCTAATTTTGAAACTACTTTGACACCCTATCCCATTGGCTTGTATCCATAGAATTTTTTGTGTGTGTGATGTGTGTGTCCATATGCTTTGTGTATCATAAGAAATGGTAAGAAATTATATATGGAGGAAGATCACTCACCAAATAAAATGGATGGAGGGGGTATGATACATTAGGAACACCCCCAAAGGGTCACCCTCAAACCAAAATTAGATTATCACAACCCAAAAGGATGATGGGGTGCTAATGTGAGATCTATATTTGAGGATGAAGAGTGAATTTGGGAATGATCTCCTTTAATATTAAGATGTATATGATATGTAAAAAAATGATATGCAAATGTATCAAAGGAATTGATACTATGATAAATAAAATGGTAACTAACAAGATGTGATTCTTTTCAAGAGATAACTTTTGTATGGATGATATGTTGTCATTGGTGGTAACTTCATACATCTCTCTTAGTTTTGTTACTGGATTTTTTATTATTGATACAAAGTTGATAGAATTAAGCTAAGTACATAAAACAAAGCAGTATACAAGTTTGATAATTACATTGTTACAGGTAGTTGAATCATTATTATGACATGTGATTCTAGATATAGTATTTGAATATTTAGGATTTTCTAAACCTATGATTGCACGTGTTTCAGTTGCAGAATTTAGGAGATATTAATTTATGAGTATCAGAACTCGCAATATTTGTCAAGAACAAAACAAAGATGAAAAGGCTTCACCGATCAGACTTATTTTTTAGTTGGAGGAAATGTTTTGAGTATTTTTTATGATTGAGCTAACTATAGAGAGTTTACATTTTAGTTAGAATATTTTGGAGTGAATTAAAAGAGGTTCGGTCTACACGTTTCCTATATCAAGCCGATAGAGTTATGTTTTGATTTATGGTCTCATATATAAAATCCATATATGTTCCGAAAGGAGTATGAATGATGATAATTCTATGAAAAGTTATAGAAATGTTGTTATGATAATAAAAGACTATCGGATGTACAAATCTATGTTTGGAAATTTATTGGAATTGTATTGGCATAATAGATGCAACTAGTCAGTTTAGTATAGGACTGTAATTCCATCTTTTGTTTATGTAATTGGTAGTGAGCCTTGATGTAATTGAGTTGTATATTTGAGCACTGAGCTCTAGGTTGTAAGCTTGAATGCAAGTGCATTCCCACCTATTGCATTTAAGATCTTAATTAGGCACTTATTACTATACTAGTGAGTTATTTGTGGGTATCATCTCCACTGGGGTTTTTCCCTTAACTAGGTTTTTCTCAATTCTTATGATTTTATTATTATGTGTTGCATTCTGTTTACTTATTTTCACTTTTGGAATTAAGTTATGGTTTAAGTTTGAATTTCTAAAGAATACTGATGCACCAATTTTGTTGGAATTATTTTCCATTGCACCAAAATATTGAACTGTCAATGCCCGATACAAATTGATAGATTTAACTTGACCCATAGGAGGAGATTAAGCCATGTCATGAATCTCCAAGGAGTTTCTGACCACCAAGTCAACAATATCTCCCTCACCACTGAATAAGCCTTCAACACCTATTAAAGGGACACTCAAACCCGTGACCCAAGGCTCTAATACAAATTTTTGGAATCATTTTCCATTGCACCAAAAGCTCAAACTTTCAATTCCCAATACAAATTCCATATTTAACCTGACCCGCAAGAGGTGATTAATCCATGTCACAAATCTCCAAGGAGGTGCTGACCACCAAGTCAACACCCTTAGCCGAGTTTTCTCGAGAACAAATCTTGGTGTTTTGTGTTATGTGTTATGGCTCTTTTATTATTGTTATCTTTTAGATCTAAGTGACCAAACTGGAATTAAAATTATTAGGTGCACACAATTGATTCAGCCCCCCCCTCTCAGTTGTTCTTGGCTCCTTTTGGGCCTAAAAAATCCTCCTTCACTTCATCATGCAATGACTTTATAACTTATACAAACTTTTCTCCTTCTGCACTCCTCTTATCCTCAACACGGATATCCCTCAATTCTATCAATCCTTTAAGATTCATCCTTGTCACAATATCAAATGGTATCTTCACTATACTCCAATTCACTAAATTGTTATATGGAAACTCTACTTGATCTGGGCCTAAATCCTAATTCTCAGTCTTCTCTCCAACCAAACACTTCAACAAGTTCCCCAAGCTTATGTTTACTACCTCAAATTTCCCATCTGTTTGTTTATGAAATGTAGAACTATATTTCAAGTTAGTCTTCATCTTCTTCAAAAGTTTCCTCCAGGAATAACCAACAAACTCAGTATCTCTGTCTGAAACTATGCTCTTAGGAAACCCATGCAATCTCACAACCTTTCTAAAAAATAAGTTAGCTACATGTATTGCATCTATAGTCTTCTTAAAAGGTATGAAATGTGACATCTTGGAAAATCTATCTACTACCACAAATATATAATCATTACCTCTCTATGTTTTAAGAAATCCAAGTATGAAATCCATGCTAATGTTTACCCAAGGTCTACTTGGTACTATTAAAGGTGTATATAATCTCACATTCTGACTACTTCCCTTAGCAAATTGAAAAACTCTACAACTTTGAACAAATTTTCTTGCATCCTTATGAATCTAAGGCCAAAAATAATTCTCACTTACCAAAGCCACTATTTTGTCAATGCCAAAGTTTCGAGCTAATCCTCCACAATGCTTTTCCTTAATCAAGTTATCCCTCATTGAACTCCTAAGTATAAACAACTAAATTCTTATGAATAAAATACCTTATTGAATGAAATAATCCATCCATTTTCTTCAGTCTTCTACAATATGTGTAATCACCTAAAAATGGTCTAGCTAACAAAGTGCCCTTAATTTCAATTAATTAAATCAAATTTTATGCTAGACATAATTATGTAAGTAATTAAATCAATTGGCTTGCATAATTAAATCAATCATCAATTAATCAATTTAATCAATTGATAGAACATTAAGGTTATTTTAAACCAATTCAATTCAAATAAATTAATTAAAAGGTTTCCAAATAATTCTAATTCATAAAATAACCCATTCAATTTCACGTGCACAAATTTCTAATTTGAATTTCTAATTCAAATTTCTAATTCAAATTTCTAGTTCCTAAATTGATTTTTTTAAATTAAAAGAAAGAGTTAAAAAGAATGGAAATTTCTAATTTGAATTTTTAATTCAAATTTCTAATTCCTAAATTATTTTTTATAAATTAAAAGAAAGACTTAAAAAGAATGGAAATTTCTAATTTGAATTTTTAATTCAAATTTCTAATTCCTAAATTGATTTTTTTTAATTAATAGAAAGACTTAAAAGAATAGAAGTTCCCATCTTTATTTGAATTTCATCCAACCAACGGAAGTTTCTAAAAATGAAAGAGAATCTCAACCACACATTCAGTATGGGATGTCTATATAAATTAACCTCTTAGCTCATTCAAAGGATCCTAACTTTTAAATAGATGTATTATGCTGATTTTCTTTTAGACTTGTATTCTTAGTATTGGTAATTTCAAATTTCTTAAAAATTTAGTTGTGCATATTAATTCATAGCTTTCAAATTCATGGATTAATCTCATATCATGTTAGAATAGCCATTAGATTCATAATTTTTGAGTCTTCTCATAACTAGATTTAGATTGTTGAATGTAGTTTTGCATCTCAATCCACCATGACTCTTCCATTATGAAGTTGTCTAGTCACTAATTCTCATGCATGCCATCTGAGAACATCTTTTATAGAATCATACTCGCTTCATATAGGAAGCAGTAAGTCAATTTAAAATAGGTTTTTTCTATTATGTTGATTTGAATATCACATTGTTAACTCTTTGATAGAATGATTTATTGAGTGTTGGTATTGTAGGTTTATAACCAATTTTAACCCACACATATTTAGCGCCCTCCTTGGGGCTCATGCCTCAAGCTTTAGAAATTTGTTAAATATTCACATGTTCATGATTTTTTTGGCAAGTTTTGATAATTTGCAAGTGAAATAGTGTGTTTAAGAAATAAAATAACATGTACTAATTTTGTTATGATTGCATACACAAAGTTAAATAACGTGTATAACCAACCTTTGGATGCCTTTATAAAAAGCTTCGACACATACACATAAACTTCTATCTTATGTTTTACATTCTTTCAACATGCATATGATAGCTTTATGATGTCTTTAAGGGGGGTTTCCATGATTTTAAACTTTGAATAATTCCTTTATCCTGTTGCAAATATTAAATAGCGTTTAAAACACTTTCTGTAGCACCTTTAAAGAAAACAGTAGCACATCTAACCATTTCTATAGAACGTATGAATTTTTATGAAATTATTAAAATCTGATTAATTATTAATGATGACTCTCTATTTTTAAAAGGTAGTTCAGAGAACATAAAATTTAGGAAATTTGTCTATAGGATACTGGGTTTTTCTATCAATTTTAAGTTATTTTCATGTTTTAACATTTTGTTTTGTAGGACAGAGTCATTTTGGGAAGAATTTGTGCACCCACCTATATCGTCGAAAAATGGAAGCATTTCCATTTGGGACTCATTTAGCCCTTTGAGTAAGTGGTTCGGGGTCATGTCAAATGCCTTGAATGGGTCTTTGACTTGGATCTCGCTTTTTCCCCTTGTTATGCTTCTCTTTGCACCTTTTTCCAGCCTGTTTCTGGCACTTGATCCTAAGAATTTGAGGTTCTTGACCTCAGGGTTAAGGTCAACCTCAACCCTAACCTAGGTCAAAGTCAACCTTGACCCTGACCCTAGGTCCAGATTTCATGTTCCAGAAGTTTCTGGATGTCACATTTCAAAAAGTTTATTTTCCCACTTTCGGGATGGTTGTTTCAGGCTTTGAAATGGTAAACACTTAAATTATATTTAATTTAGTTCCATTTCTAGGGGTAAAGGTTTAAATGGTAATTTAATTATCCTATGTAGGCCTCTCTAGAAGTTTGTGCCCTAAACTTGTATAAAATAAAGCCTTTCTCTCTCATTTTCACAACCATCTTTCATATCTTTTCCATAATCTCTCGAGCACTCAAGCAAGAGAAATCAAGAAAGAAAGAACGAGAAAGAAAGAATTCAATAATTAATTTATCTTCAAGCATTCAAGCATTCAAGATCTAATTCATCAAGGAGATCCATTGGTAGCCATTGAAGAATTCAATCTCTATGGAGCCCCTTTGTTGAAGATTTCTCTATCCATTTCCATTCAAGTTTCTTCCTACTCCAAGATCCATTCAAGATTACTATTAAATATCTAATGCAATTGATTTGAAACATCCTACATGAAATTATACATTCATTTGGAGCATCGATACTTGTGGATTCAAGGATTCAAATCCTCCACAAGGGTTTCAACATAGGCAAGGTGAATTGTTTCATTTACTTTGTTTATGACTGCAATTTCAATTCAATTTCAAACTTTATTCCTAAATTGGGGTTTGACCAAGGAAGACCCCTCCCCACTAACAAACAAAACCATTTTTTTTTAGGTACATGCGCAGGACAACGAATTATAGATAAGATCTGAGTACCATTTTCGGTAAACTTTCAAGATCTATGAACAGAATTTCTGTCGGAGCAAACTAGGTCAAGGTCGACTTAAAGGGGTAAGATTGTGCCCTAGGGGAAGATTATGCCCTAGGGTAAGATTGTGCCCCTATATTTGGGTCAGGGTCGACCTTTCTAAGAAAACCAGAAGGTTTATGGGTTTTCTCTATCTCTGGGTTTCCAGGCCAGTGTCAATTGCAGAATTTCCCGAAACTGAGTACAAACACCAGAAAATAATATTTTCCAAATCTTTCATATTTTGAGGTTAGTATTTATCTTCAAATTCAATCAAGATTTCAATACTCCTTTCCATAACGGAATATAAGGTTTTCTCCTTTCTTCATATTCTCCATCGATTGATTCATTTATGCATTGACCATATTCTTGTGGTAAATCAATTTGGATCTTTCCTTTGGGAATTTTGCATTAAGAAGAGAATCTTACCTTCCCCAATCTTATATATCACTTCATCACATTATATATCTCCATTTTTCTCCTATACATTTTGGTGAACCCGCGATAGAAAACTCTTTCTTTTATGGTGTTAGACCTTGCATGTATTAGCCTTCTTTTATGTGTTTGCATTTACATTTCATATAAAGCAAAAATACAAAAACATTTCTTTGTTCATGTTGTGTTTTCCTAGTTTAGTTCATTTGCATTGCATTGGTATATGACCTTTACTACCTCTAGTCCTACTTATAATATCCTGGTTAGAATAAGTCGTAGAATTATGGTTTCTTTGATACCGAGTCTTCCTCTCCTCTCCTTAGGATCCCAAATGAAAACTTGATTACTCATGATTCTAATCCTACTATGGAGCATAACTCTTCTCACTCATAGCATGCTAAGGATGATTCTTTAAGAGTTCCTCCTGAACAAGTCTAAAAACTTTCAATTGAACTTGATAAAATGGGAAATTGGCTTAATCAAGATTTTATTCAAGCTATAGATGCTCTTAAGAAAGTCCTTCGTGATAGTGACCAAGGTGTTAATCTCTTGCGTGCTATTACTCATCTTGTTAATTTAAATGTTACACATTTAGTTCAAGAAGCTCAAGGTTTAGGATTCCCTCCTCCTATCACTACTGTGGAACCTTCTTTTGTTACTTTACCAAGCATTCCTACTTATACTCCTTTAGTGACTACATCAGTTCCATCTCTTCTTATGAGTGTTCCTCCCATGTTCCTACCTAATTCAAACCTTCTTATCATAATGTCCCTCTTACTTATTCCAATTCTCTTCCAACTGTGGTTCCAAGTGTTCCCCCGGTTGTGTCTTCCATTCCTGCCTCTTCATACACTTTACCTAGTATTTCTAGCATGTCTTTGCCTCCTATCTCATCTAATGATTCCACAATTATCAATTTCGCTCAAAGTGTGTCCTCTTTACAACAACAATTTGTGTCTTTAACTCAATCCAACTTTAGTATTCCTACATGCAACATGAGAATTCCTTTATCCCTAGACATTATTCGTGCTCATGTTCCTCAGCAAGTCGATATGCCTCATCTTGAGAATTACAATGGTAAGGGAGACCCTGTTACTCATGTTAAAACATTTCAAATCCTTTGTAGTGACTATGCTCATGACCATAGGATTTTAGCCAAGTTGTTTGCTTGAACTTTTCGTGATAAGCCCTTACAATGGTATTGTTCCTTGCCTCCTATTGATTATTTTACAAAACTTGCCAATACCTTTATTCAACAATTTCAAAATAGCATTGGTCTGCAAGTGTCCTTAACTGATTTGATGCATTGTAAATAGAATACTAAAGAAAATTGATTGAATTTATTGGTAGATTTAAGCATTTGTATGCTCAGATTTCTTATCATGTTCCTGATATTGATATTTATCATATGTTTATTTCAAATTTACAAAAGGATATTAGAGGAAAGACTTTTCTTACTGAATTTACCTCTTTTCAACAACTTTGCGCAGTGCTTCATCATTATCAGTTACAAGTGAGTCAATTTGACAGAAACACTCCAATGGCTCCTATCCCAATTGATAAGAGTGATGCTACTCCTAATCTAAACAAGTTTCAAAAACCTAACAACTATGTCAAGATAAATAAACAAGCCAATGCAGTTGTTGTTAAAGTTGTTGTCACATCCAATAATGTCACTTCTGCATCCACTACTTTTCGTCTGAATCGTACGTTTACTCCTCTTTCTAAATCTTTGCATTCTATTATCAGCAAATTGTTTACTGCTAATATGATTACTTTAACTCCTATTTGACATCTTTTACTAGCTACAGTGGCATCCAAATCCTTTGATTCTAAAGCCTTTTGTCAATACCATCGTCAGAATGGCCATGATACTGAGAAGTGTTTTTCTTTAAAACATAAGGTTTAAGACTTAATTGATTCTAATTTTTTATCTGTTGATAATTTTGATGGTAGTGGGAACAAATTTGTCTCTCCTCCAAATAGAAATGTCCAAATCTATACGAATCATTTTCCTACAGATGATACTAATACCATTGTTCATCAATCTTCAATGGATATTGTTTATGATTCAAAGATGGATGATCTCAATCACATTGTTAACCATGTGGAGCGTGCTATTTTGTCTCAATCTGTATCTCCACCCCAGCCTCAACTTCAAGTTCCACCTTGTACACACTAAGATGTGCACTTCTCTAAGTCTTTGCTTCCAAGGGAATCCATGAATGGGAGACCTTGAAAAACGACCTAGAGCTCTCTAAGCATGGAGTGCAAGGATATTAAGTGTGCTCTCAGCTAGAGCTACTTAAGCCTATGACCTTGCTAGTAAACCACGCAATGGGAGATTCAATGGAGACAAGGGAAAGAATGCCAATATCCTCAAAAATCAAAATGTGAATGAAATGCAATGCTAGAAATGAAGATGCAAGCTATGTTAAGATGAATATGCAAGTTAAGCTATGGAAAGTAAAGATGCAAGTACTACAAAACCCTCCTAATTAGACTATGTGAATCAATCTAAAGCATAAAGGAAACTAAGCTAGGCATGCCATGATAATGAAACTAAAATGCAAGAATGGAACTAGGATAGCATGTGAATGAAAAAGCTAAGAATGCTTGAAATCTCCAAAGCTCCAAAGTAACCTAGAAAACCTACAGCATAACATTAGTATTCAAAAGATGGATATACAAATGAGAAGAGAGCTCTTTTTTTATAAGAAATGAGAAAGAAATGAACATGGAGATTAAGAGGCAAAAGATTTAATCAATGGTGGAGCATCAAAGAGGAGCAATCCATGTGCACAAGATTCTTCCAATGAGAAAATAAGAGTTGACTTTTGTGTCCATATGAGACAAAAAGTGTTTTTTCCCTTTTTATAAAATAGGAATAATGTTTTATTCATGCAACTTAGGATAAGATGAAAAGTGATGGCTTTTTATTTAATAAAAGGGGAGGGAATTCATTTTAATTAAATAAAGACTTAGGATAAAATAGTTAACCTATAGAAAATAATTGAATAAATGACAGAATGAAGATTTGATCAAGAATAAGCAATTGAGGATTTTAGCAAATAATGCTAGAAAGGGGCTAATAGTCTAGATGACCATTTTTAGATGATTACATTTGCCCCTCTTTGACTAATGTGTGATCGATCTGGGAACACATTACGTCAAAGAATAGATCATCCAAGAAGGCAAGTAGAGATCTGACTTCCAAAGAATGAAGTGCAAAGAGATAGCAAATCCTGCATGGTCATCCTGGTAGCGACAATATTGAACACTTAGGAAAGAGATGAACAATATCAAAACTCGAGATGAGAACTAACATGTCAAGCGCAAAGATACATCGATCAGAGCAAATGGAATGGTCAAGCATATCCTCTGGAGAATAGCCAATAGGATATGATATGTCTACCCCCTCAGGATTGAAAGCGAAATCAGGTAGAGGGAAGGCAAAAGTAAGAGCAACATGATCAAATCAATACAAATCATAATCAAACATGAAAGATGATAGAATAACCATCAAGCAGTGAAGATATGCCCCAGTTTGACTATAAGATAAAGATGAAGTCAAACCTCAAAGAGATGAAGCGAAAAATGAAATGGAAGACTAGAAGTTTGAAAGAGATGGGGATGAAGAAAAAAAAGATGCCCCAACAAAGATCGAAGGATCAGGCCTCAAATGGTCAGCCAACTACGGAGAAGAGGGTGAAATGCAATTTTGATGATCAAGGTGAACTCAGATTTTGGTTTCGATCCCGAAATGAAGAGAAAATGATGTGATATGAAAGACAAGAAGCGAAAGATGTGATCGGGAAGAAGCGAAAGGTGAGCGCAGTTGACCGACAGGTCCACGAAAGATGAAATGAGATCTCTCTCCATATGCAAAATGCAAAACTAACTAACATGAACCTAAAAATGCAAGTTATTATAAAAAGTGGTTTACTTGCAAGATCACAAAGCTATTAGACTCTAATATTCATTATTGAGCATTATTGGTAGCGTCGCAAGATCATACAATACACACTAGTATAACTATGTGGATCTGAATATGATTTATATCAGATAGGAATGTGGAAATCCCACCTAAGCACCAAAGACATATAAGTAAGGATGACTAGTGCAGTGAGATTCCTTAAGTTTGATATAGCAAGATTATGCTCACATCGAGACACAAGAAAGTCAAGATGACTATAAGCATGCACTTGCAAAAACAGTCAAGGATAATACCTTGTAGGTCCCAATGTCAAGTGGAACAAGCATAAATGCTAATGACAGTTAGGACCAACAAAATATACCCACAAGCAAAAAAAAAAAACCAAAAAACATGTCCTCATTCCCCCAGTCTTCTAGCTCGGAATTATCGAAAACTATTAGGGAGAGAACACTCAACAAAGAAATCATCATAGATAGCACACAGAGAAAGAGTAAATCTTTGAGAATCACCTCTGCCAGTGAAAATATCGCATCATTTTGGACTGCGGGTAAACATCTGATAAGTGTTGAAAAACACTTGGCGCTAAGGTAGTGTTGAAAAACACAGTTGGGGTGGTCTTGAAAAACACCATTGGGACCAAGTGGCCCAAGAAACCCGAACGCACAAAGAGACCCAAGATAAGCTTAGAATAACATATGCCCCCTAGACTAAGACAAGAGTCAATTCCAGGCTAGGAGAGGCAAAGCGAAAAGTGGAGCGAAGAAGCGCCACGCAAGACTGATAGACATAGGTGCAAGGGTCTCAAGCAGCGCCTATTTCCAGGTTTTCACCACTTGATAGATTTTTTTCAAGACTTTTTCCAATTTTTATTTTTTTTTCTACCAAGGCGCCTGTTTCCAAGTTTTCACCAAGGCACTTTTTCTATTTTTTGAATTTATTTTATTTTTTCGGTGAGACATCAAAGCGTCTATTGCTACATTTTCACTAGGATGCTCATTTTTTTCAAGACATTTTATGCTTTTTAGGATTTTTTTCAACATCATATATGAATTTATTTTTTTGAGATTTTTTCAAGATCAATAAAGAATATGTACAAAAGAGCTCAAGAACCTTAAGCATAGAACTTTTTCATATGTAGAACATTGATAGGCTCAGTAAGCTCTTCTCCCTCAGGTGTAGATAGCTGATAGGCTCCAGACCCAAATACTGCTATGATGATGTAAGGCCCTAACCAATTTGGCTCAAACTTGCCTTTTTGCTCCGTATTCTACTAATTTTTGGGATTTTCTCTTAGAACTAGTTCACCCACTCGGAACTCTCTAGGATGAACTTTCTTATTGTAAGCAGTAGACATTCTCTTATGATAGGTGCGCATGTGATCAAAAGTGGCCTTGCGGCATTCTTCCAATGTGGTGAGCTCATGCACTCTCATGGCCCTTTGGTCTTCATCAGTAATCAAACCATGGAGAGAGACTCTTAGTGAAGGTATTTCAACCTCTAATGGTAAGACAACCTCAGAACCATAGACCAAGGAAAAAGGTGTTGCACCTATAGGAGTACGGATAGACGTTCTGTAAGCCCATAACGTAGGATTGATCTGCAGATGCCAATCCTTGCCTGATTTGTGCACTATTCTATGGAGAATTTTCAGCAATGTTTTGTTTGAGGCCTTAGCTTGGCCATTCCCTTGAGGGTAGTAAACAAAAGACCAATGTTGTTTGATTTTAAACTTTTTGCACAAGTGCTTTAAGTCTTTCTTCTTAAATTGGTTGTCATTATCCGTGACTACGGAGGAAGGAATACCATAGCGACAAATGATGTGATTCAAAATAAATAGGGCAACATGTTTGCCTGTAGCTGCAGACAGTGGGACAACTTCAACCCATTTGGTGAAATATTCAATAGCTGTAATGATGAACTTATGCCCACTTGATGAACTAGGACAAATCTTGCATACCAAGTCAAAGGCCCATTATTGAAATGACCAGTAAGTAATAGAGGGAATGAGCTCACGTCTAGGAGCATGAATGATATTCCCATGTAGTTGACATTTTTTGCAAGACTTGGCATATCGAATAGCATCAGCTTGCGTAGTAGGTCAATAGTAGCCCACCCTAAGCAATTTCCGAGTGAGCGCAAGACCATTAGAGTGTGACCCACATATGTCGTCATGAACTTCAACTAGCACTTTTTTTGACTCCTCTATTTCTAGACACCTAAGGAGGGTTTCGTCTAGACCCTTCCTATACAAGTCACCAGACACGAGGGTAAAGTGTGAGGCATTGCAGATGAGTTGGTGTTTCTCATTGCACGTTAGATTTTCAGGGATAACTTGATCTTGGAGATAGGAAAAGATGGTGGCATAGCGGGAGGAGTCATGACCAACCACAGTATAAATGACATAGTCATCAGGGGAATTTTAGGCAAGGTTGCGCAATTCTTCCACCGCGAACTCAAAGCGTGGTTTGTGCTCTTCCAGTTGTAGAATGGATGCCAAAGTAGCCATGGCATCGGTAGCCTTATTCTCAGCTCTAAGAATTTGTTGGAATGTGACAGATGTAAAATAATTCCCGAGTGACTCTATCATCCTCTTGTAGGGAACCAACTTGTCATCTTTGGTTTGGTACTCATCATTTATTTGGTTTATGACAAGTTGAGAATCTCCAAAAATATGCAACTCGGAAATCCTCCACTCAAGGGCAAGCTTAACACCATTCAGAAAGGCTTCATATTCAGTTATGTTATTGGTGCATGGAAAGAGGAGCTTGTATGATTTAGGAATGGTGTATCCGTGAGGCATAACAAATAGGATTCCAGCACTGGCACCATTCTATGTGTGAGAACCATCAAAAAACATTTTCCATGTATGCCCTGTGATATTCATGATCGAGCCATCTGAGATATCTATTTAATGATGAGCATTATCAGTCATAGGAAACTCAACCAATTGATCCACAATTGCTTGCCCTTTAATAGCTTTTCTGTCAATATACTGAATGTCAAATTTTGAAAGAATCAACATCCACTTGGCAAGGCGCCCAGTAAGTGCAGCTTTACTTAGGAGATATTTTAAAGGATCAATTTTAGCAACCAGTTGTGTAGTATGTGCAAGCATATAATGTCTGATTTTTTGAGATGCAAACACCACAGCTAAACAAGCCTTTTCAATACTGGTGTAGTTGAGTTCGTAAGCAACCACAGTGCGACTGATATACTATATAGCTCGTTCTTTTCCCTTATCACCATGTTGTGCAAGGAGAGGCCCTAAAGAATTTGTTGTAGCAGAAATGTACAATATCAAGGGTTTCCCTTGGATACGTGGCATAAGGATAAGAGGTTGTGCTAGGTAATTCTTGAGTTGGTCCAGATTCTTCTAACACTCCTCATTCCATATACAAGTAGCTCCCTTATGCAAATTTTGATTGAATGGTTGAGCTCTATCAGCTAGCTGAGAAATGAACCGCCAGATAGATTGGAGATGGCCTTGGAGACTCCTTAATTGTTTGATGTTACGAGGAGGTGGCATCTCCATGATAGCTTGCACCTTTTCTAGGTCCACTTCTATTCCTTTTGTTGATATTATGTATCCTAGCAGTTTCTCAGAAGTGACACCAAAAGCACATTTTTTTGGATTTAATCTGAGTTGAAATCGTTCCATGCGGTCTAATATCAAACTCAAATCAGACAAAGGAGTACGTCGTTGTTATGATTTGGCAAGCGTGTTATCAACATAGTCCTCCATGTTTTTGTGCATCATATCATCAAAGATGGTAGTCATGGCTCTTTGATAGGTTGCACCAGCATTTTAAAGCCTGAACAACATGACATTCCAGTAAATGCTACCCCATGCACATGTGTAGCCTATCTTCTCTTGGTCCTTAGGGGCGATCTTAATCTGGTTATATCCAGAGAAGCCATCCATAAGGGAGTACATTTCATAGCCCGTCGTCATGTCCACTATCATGTCGATATTCGGAAGTGGAAAATCGTCATTAGGGCATGCTTTATTCAGATCTAGGAAATCAGTGGAGTTCTTGCTAAGACGTGTGTCAGATCTAAGACGTGTGGAGTTCTTGGGGAGTTCATGCTTTATTCAGATCTAGGAAATCAGATCTAAGACGTGTGGAGTTCTTGCTAAGATAGAAAGGCTTCTTCTTATATCCTAGACCTGTTGTATCCTTGTTGGTTCGACCATGGTGGTCAAGAGGTGATATGAGACCTTTTCCTTATAGTCCTAGAGGTCCTTTTCTTTTGTATCCCATCTTTGTGATAAATTTGTCTCCTGGACCATATGACTTAGAAGGGATCTTTGGTGTTTTAGAGTCACATTTTTGAACAAGTTGAGATTCAAATTCATCTTTGTATAGCCACGCAAGCACAACTTCATCCTCTTCAAACTCTTGTTTGGACACTTGTTCGGCAACAAAATTTTCTTTATATGCTTCAAGAGGTTCTTTAGACTCCTTTTTATATTGTTTTAGAGTTTGCCCATAGGACTTAGCCGAGATAGGGAGAGATGTCAAAGATAAAACTGGCTCTATAGTATATTCTCCCATACCATTTTCTTTGATTTTAACCTCTTTAGCAATGTCTTCAATCTTGGATGTTGAAGCAACATTTAGTTGCTTAGTGGAAGCTTCTCTGTTATTAGGAACAAGTTTATCAGCACTTTCTTTCAATGCATTGCAAGTTGTATATAGATCAACTGGGATCGTCACCTCTACTCCTTCATAAAGAAATTTCAAGCACTGATGGTATGTACAAGGAATACCCTTCATTTCATGTATCAAGGGTCTTCCTAGAAGGATGATGTAAGCCAAACGTAGATCAAGAACTTGGCATATAGCATCTCTAATAATTGGACCTGCTCTGATAGGTAAGACAATTTTTCCTTTGGAAGATCTTTCTTGTTATCATAGGCTTTGATAGTTATCTTATTTCTAGGATCAATGGCCATTTTTGAAAATCTCAATTGTGTAATCAAGCTGAAAGAACAAATATTTAGACCAGCGCCCCCATCTATCAACACACATTTGACACAACGATTTTAGATCAAGACTTCAATATGCGAGGGCTGGTTATGCAGATGACTCAAAGAGTTATCATCTTCCTCTGAAAAGGAAATATACTATGGAGATTTAAGATGACCAACCATAGTCTAGAATCCATCTAAATCAAGGTTTTCAGGAACATTGGATCCGAGCAGAGCTTTGTCTAGAATGGCTCTATGAGCTGGAGATGTCTGAAGCAACTCAAACATGGAGATTTTGGCATTTGTATGCTGGAGTTGTTGGACAATACTGTATGATGTGGGCCTTGTGTCCTTAGGATTTGAAGAGTTAGATGTAGCCATCTGTTTAGAAGCAGATGAAAGATTGAAAGGCACCTTAGAGACATTGGATGAATCTGGTATTTGTCCTTGTAGATGCGCTTGAGCTTGTGATCAAGTAGTTGCATTTGTTGAATGATTACCTCTATCTCTTCACACAATAGTGATGACATTGCAACGCTCGGATAGGCATGGTTCAACCATATTTATAACGGCATTATTTCTAGAGTAGGCATAATTGACTTTAGCACCCATGTTAGGCTGAGAAGACGAATCTCCTTCATTATGTTTTGGAAAAGGTTCTGTGAATGCTTTATGATCATTATTGCTTTTATGATTGTCAATTACGATTTCTCCATTATCAATTTTGTCTTGTATGATGTGTTTCAAGCGAACACAGTTATTAGTCTTATGGCCCTTATTGCGATGGAATTCATAGAAACAGTTCTCTCCACCATTTCGATTTAGGTTCAGGATCAAAGACTTTTATCCCAGGCAAGTAGATGATTTTGTTAGCTAATAAAGGTTTCACGGCGGATTCCAAGGATTCTCCAAGAGGAGTGAATTTGTGGTTAGGATCTGTAGCCCAAGGCCTATAGTCAGATGACTTTTTGTTAGATTCTGTTGTTTTAGCTTTCGAGGATTTGATGGCCTTGGTACCAATAGTGAGATTGAAAGCGGGTGCCTTAGATGGGGCACGGATATTATCAACAACACCATTTATGACAATGCCTTTAGTCTTGTTCCATTTTTTTCCTCTATCTTTAGAACTAGATCCATATTCATACTTATCCTTTTGAAGTGATGTCTCCTTTTTGCACGAGTACTTTCTCAATTTTGATTGCATTTTCTACCATCTTATCAAAGGATGTATGATTTTGCATTTGCAAGTGGTAGTTGAGTTCTGGAACAAGATTGTTGATGAAGATTTCTAGCTTCTCAGTTTCTGGAATGGGTCTAGCATATAGAGAAAACTTCTTCCTCCATCTTTTGAGAAAAGTTAGGAATGGTTCTCTTGAGTATTGTTTCAGATTGCAGATGTCGATCATGGTGATCGGATCCTGGATGTTATAGGAGTATTGCTGATAGAACAATTTGATTAAATCCTCAAAAGTTTTGATAGTTAGAGGCATTTTTGAGAACCAATGAATGGCTGACCCTCCCAAAGATCGAGGGAAAAGACGCATTAAGTAAGTTGGTTCGTGCATGAACTCCATAGTTTGAGTATAGAATTCTTTGACATGATCTTGAGGATTAGGGTTTCCATCATACTTATCATACTTAAGTATCTCCACTCTTTTAGGGAATGGCGGCATGTACAAGTCTTTATCAAATGGAAAAGGGCATAGGGCCTCCATGGAGAACACCTTAGGTTCCTTTTCTTTCTCAAGTTTGTTAAGCTTGACTTGCATGGCATGCATCTGTTTCATCATAGCTATGATAGGAGTTTCTTCCTCATGTGTAATGATATTTTCAACATTAAAGTTTGGAGGAAGTTTAGTTCCTTGATGAGCTAACTCTAGAAAATACACCTCTCTATCTTCTTTCAAGAAATGCCTCATCATTCTCTTGAAGTCATCATCGTTTTGATATCTAGCAATTTCAGAAGGTGTAGTTTCTTGATCCACACCATGTTGAGAATGGGGTCCTTGAGATCCATGTTGTGTACCTCCGTGAGACATGTTAGGAGTTTTAGGAATCCCTGAGATAGATTGAGGAGGGGTTTTTTGCTTACCTCTATGAGTTAATGGAGGGTGTATGTAACCAGTTTTCAATCGAAAATTGTCAAGACCGTCATCTTCGTAAAGACCAGAACTATAGAGTTTCTCAAGAGTTGGACCCACGTATGTAGTCAAAGGGATAGTATTGAGTGTTTCTCTAGATTTATTGTGTGAGGAAGCTCTAGTTTCCTCCATTAACCTTGGGTGAAGCAAAACAGAAAGATGAAGACAACTGAAGAAATATATGATTCAAGAAGATCATATGACGCAACCTTGTCAAGATTGAAGTGATTAAAGATTAGATTAGACATAAATGAAGGATATTGTGCCATAGTAGTGTGGGTAGACGCCCAACAGATGGTGGGCACGAGCTCACAACACTTAGTCGTTTAGTAAAAAAAAATGAATTTGAAGATAATTTTGACAAGGTTTTGACACAAGATGAAAAAGACTCAAATCGATAAATCAGAAGGCTAGATCAAACACAAGAGACCACTTTAGGAAAATGACTGGATCCGTTATAGGCTCTGCTCTATTCCTGACACAATGATTTGTTTAACAGATTCCAAGATTTGATTCTCAACTCTAGACATGTAGTTTCAGGCAATGTGCAACAGGAAAATAGGCATACAGACCCCAGACAAAAATCAGATCTGACGGAAAGTTGACCAACTGAGAGGAATAAGCTCACTGTTTTGCAAATTTTAGGACAGGCTCACGTGAGAGAATGCTGCCCCGCACGACGAAGTACCAGGCTGCGTGCAAGAATGTGTTGTCTCGCGCGAAAGATGCTCAAAAAGCTGAAATCTCGCGTGATAAAAGAACACAGTTTGACAGTTTTGCACAATTTTTAAGGCATAGATTTCAAGACAAATATTTTGAGGCACAACGCTGGCTGTTCTTTGACAGAATATTCAATTCTCACACTAGAAAATGATTTTTGCTTAGATTTTGCAATTTTTCAGTGTTTCAGTATCAAATTGTTTGCAAATTTTTCCATCCAATTTTGAAGATTCGTGTAATAGTTCATCTCAAGCAATCGAAGTAGATATGAAGCACACAAAATAGCAAGCAATCATCTGAAAACAATGAACAAGGGCAAAAGCAACCTTGCGCATGAACAAGCAATAGTGACTTATTGTGCTAATCCCTAGAAATACTACTTGTGTATGTTTCAAAAAGTTTTTCAATAATGCACATATTCCTAAAAAATGAAAAATTGGGCCTCACTAGGGTTTGTAGTAATGGTCTGACTTTGCAACTTTTGTGATCTCAAGAGGGCGAACTCCAATCCAAGCACACCGAGGTTTTGACACAGTCTGAGAAATTAATCAATCAAGAGTTGCTAGGGAGATCTGACAGCCCAATAAGAGACCACACATGTGAAGATTTCCTCCACAAGGACATTTATATAACGGCTGCTACTAGCATGGCGAAAATGGCTATTACCGCTTGAGGTTTCGTCCACGTGGTTGACCCAATTAAGAGAATTTCCACTATGGTTAACCCTCTCTAAAGGTGACTCAAAAAATATACCACAAGGGGACTAAATCGGATTCAAAGATCTGGATTTCTGGTACTATCCAAAAAAGAAGTAGAGCATAATCCCCTAACCTCTTCACTTCACCGAAACAAAGCAGATAGATTAATCTGACATTCTAAGACCAAGATTATTTCACAAAGATCTATGATGTCAACCACTTATGATCTATCAACCTCTCCGGAGAGAGAATGAAGCAATCAAAAGTTGAAGACGAACAAATCTAGTAGAATGCAAGACAATCTTAGTACCTTCCCTAACTACAAGGGGATCCTTCATCAAGAAGAGCTTTGCATGCATGAACAAGTGAAAGAATCCCACTCTCTCGAGATCACCCAGAAACAGTGTTCATAGGGCCTATTTACTATGTGTAACAGATATGCAGAAAGAAAATCTATGTTTGTTTTATAGCCCAAAATGAAGTCTGTGATATGAAAGCAAGAAAAGTCACAAACCTGACATATGAGAGTTCATTTTAATCCAAATCGAAATATTATCAGCTTGAGGAGAATACCTTAGTTCCAATGCTCTGCAATCTAGAATTTAGCACACATCTGAAAGTACAAAATCAAGACAAATCAACAGCAAACAGTAAGTGTTAGAAATCAATAATCTGAAAGTATGAATCTGCAAATTTTGTGTCTTTGAAGCAAAATCTCGCGCGAGTCAGGATGTTTTGTGCGATGAAGTACGGTCTCGCACGACTAAGGATGAATTCCCGCATGAGGAAGTGTTGAAACCAGAAAAACTTCAGGCGATACGATAAAAATCTCGCGCGAGAATTCGTACAGGGATGTACGAAAATACGGACAGAAAATTAAAAATCACAGTTTTGAAAGAAAAAGATAGAAAATTGATAGAAATGAAGGGAAACCCATTTCAGGGCTCCACAGTGGACGCCAAAAATGTGTGTAGCTATGGAAACAACACTTTAGTAAAACATTAGAAGTTAGCAAAAATCAAAATCTTACAAATAAATGAAACTATGCTAGCCAAGCGATTTACTACCTTCCAATAGGTGCGAGTATGATGTTCACAAATTGAAATCGAGATCAGTAACAATGCAACACCTAAATGAAGGATTTAATGCTAAAGAATGAAAAATAGTATGAATGAAGATTAATCTATTTTTTTTGTATTTTGTATGCAATTAAGATGAAAAACTGTATGAATCTAAACTAGAATTCATTGAAAATGATATGGAGATTTAATTTAAGAATAATATGAATTGATGTGAAAATCTATGCAAAAACTATGAATTATTATAAATTGATCTCACAAAGTCGCCTGTCGCAAAAGCTTGATTCTTCGTATGTAATTTCACCAGAGTAATTATGAAAATTCGAGAGATATGCGATTGAAAGCTTGAGGGATATAAAGAGATTGAAAGCTTGAGGGATATTTTATGAAGATCTAAGCCTTATTTTTATAGAAATCCAAGGCTTGAGGATGCATTGAAAAAAGCCATAAATCACTCTTGATAAACTCAAGAAATCAGAATTAATTAACTCATAAAATCATGCAAAAACAGTTTTTATCTCAAAATAGAGTTTAGTTTTTTTCAACTCATCATCAGATGTTGAGATTAGAAAGTTAACAAATTGAAATTGAAAATATATTTAAAGTTAACTACTTTTCTGATTGTGCATGATTTAATATGAATTAATTTAATAAATAAAGTGATTTATTTTCTACTTAACTGATTTTGAATTAAAACAACTGATTTATGGGTTAATCAATTATTAAATCAAACTTTATTCCAATTAAATCATTGAATTTGATAACTTTGATTTTAAATCAATTAAATAAATATTCAATTGATTTTTTGTAGGAATTTTGATTTATTGTCAAAATAAAAATAATATTAATTAAGAATAAATGCAATTAAATCTAATTAAATAATTAAGTGGCAAAATTAAATAAATAAATTAAATATTCAAAATATTCAATTAATCAACTTTAGGATAAATATGATTTATCGCCAAATAATATTTAATTAAAGATAATTAAATAAATTAAGAATATTTAAGAATATTCCCTGATGCAGAATTAAGAGAAAATCAATTAGGGTTTTGATAACATGATGTGCAGATGTGCCTTAAGTTAGAACTTTGATGTTGATTTCGTTCGAATTATTGATATAGGAGGTTAATGAACCTATAGCCCATTTTTGGCATATTACAGGAGGTTGTAGCCTTCTTCATTGAGCAGTGAGCTCTGGCAGTGAGCCATCCACCCCTAACAGGCTTTTTTTATCAGAATCCTAACCGAGTCATTGTACTCAGCTTTGTAAAGACTACTCCTAAGAGGGAAAAGTAACATTAACAAGTTCATAAGACTAGTACAATTATTTGTGGGTGCTAATTCCCACCGGGGTTTTCCTCTGGCCAAGGTGTCCCCATAAACAAATCGTGTGTTATGTGTTATGGTTGAATATTTCATTTCTTTACAATTCATTTCAGTATTTAATTAATTGGGCTAAGTTTCAAGAATCAGAAAAACATTAATAATAAAACATTGATTCCCCCGCACCCACCCCCTCTCAATGTTCCCATTCTTAACAAGAAGAAGTTAATACTAATAATGATGTTAAGATAAATGATTATGATGATCCTATTTGTATCTTAGATTCTATTTTGATTAATCTAGATGAAGAATATACTCTGGATGATACTAATGATGTTAATGATGAATATGAAACTATTGACATTGACATTGATTTACCTAATATGTTTTCAACATAATTGATAATTACACCTATTATCGAACATTATGATTCTCAAGAGGATCCTTGTTTGGAACTGGCTATTATTCCTACTCTATTGGATATAGTCCCTCTTGCAAGTTTCCCACCTTCCCGAAATGATATAGAACGAGATGGGGAGAGTAGGCGACATGCTTGATTGGCTTGTCATCCGTGGTAGCTTTTTGTGTATTTTCCTGTTGTATTGTTCTTCTCCCATGATGTGTTTGCTAAATGTTGTTAGATTCTTTTATACGACCCTTGTTTCTTTGTTGGTGCAAGGTGGTAAAGGAATCAAACCTATTGTATAATTCCTCTATATGTATCTTTATTCTTCTATATGTTATTTTCATGTTATGTTGTGCCTATGCTATTGTTCGTAAATGTTTTCCTGAAGTAGTACTCTTGGATTTCTAACTTGGTAGCACTAATTCTTTTCGGTCTCCATGTTGTGTTCTGAAAGATTCTTCTTCGTAACTCTTATGTTTTCTGTCCTCGAGTCATTGTGTAACTCATATCTATGTTCAAGCGAGAAGATGCTAAGGGTGTACTCAACTCACTAAGATTACTCTTGGGATCAAACCAGACTTTTGAGTTGTTCCTAGGTGATTGATCAAATACAGGTTCATTTCACTTACATTTTTGGCAAGTTTGAACTAAGGGTAATTGGTTAAAGACTACTTGAGGTCGATTTCCTTGATTTACTTGATATCTTGTTGTAACCGACATGAAAGAAAGAGCACTAGGTGATAGCATGACCCTAAGAAACGTTAGTACCAAACTAGGATAGTAAAAGCACCCACTTGTCCAAAATGAGAGATGATAACATAGAAATTTTGCAAGAGGCGCAAACCAACACTACCACAGAGGTGCCCAAAGAATAGGTGAATACCCTAACACATATGGATCAGGAGGATGATTTACCCAAGTTATATTGATTGAATTTGAATTTGGATGGAAGTGAATTGACAAGAGATTACTAAAACTCTCCAAGTGTGTTATCAAAGGATCCAAAGGTTGATCTTCTCAATAAGGATGATTTCTAGCTCACCAATTACAAGCAAGGTCACTCATGAAATCAAAGATTACCAGTTCAAGAGGTCAATACACAGAAACCCAAGGTGCAAATAGGCTTCTAACAGCAGGGCAAGTGACTTGATCTGACCCGGATTGACCGAGGAAGACTGGAAATGACAAGATAAAAAATCAAGAAAGTTGTAAAAAGCTGGAACTCAATTTTTGTTTGTTTTAAATGACCAACTAGATGCATCAACAGATTTTTATCATTAATTAGGCACGCAAGACAGCAGTCGAGGAATTTAAGAAAATAATTGTCTTCAAACAATGAGCAAGGGAGAAACAAACCTTGTGCATGAACAAGAATAGTGACATAGCATTCTACTCCCTAAGGACCCTACTTGTGTATGTTCCCAAAAAAAATTTCAGTCACACACAATCTTATAAAAAAAAAAATTAGTTGCACTATGGTTCGTAGTAATGGTCAACTTTGCAACTTTTGCAATTTCAAGAGGGTGAACTCCAATCCAGGCGCATTGGGGTTTTGACACATTCCAAGAATTTAATCAATCAGAGATGCTGAGGAGATCTGAAATCCCAACAAAAAACTACACCCGTAGATATTTCCTGCACAAGGATATTTATATAGCGGTTGTTGCTACCAGGGCGAAAATGACTATTATCGCTTGAGGTTCCGTCCACATGGTTGACCCAATAAAAAGAATGTCCACTACAGTTAACACTCTCTAATAAGGAAGACTCACAAAAATGACCACATGGGGACTTAGCACGGATTCATCGATTTGAGTTTCTGATGTGCCCAAAGGGAAATAGAGCATAATCCTCTAACCTCTTCACCTCACCCAAACATAACAAAAAAAATCATTGACATGCTAAAATTGAAATCACCTCACCAAGGTTCATACGTCAACAACAATGTCTACCGATCTCTCTAAGCGGGTCTAAGAGAGAACATATCGATCAAAGTTAAGGACTAAACCAAGTAAGACTATGAGATAATAACTTTCTTCCCTACCTACAAGGGGTTCAATCATCAAGAAAAGTTTTGCATGTAAAACGAGTGAATGAAGCCCACTCTCTCAAAAACGCCACAAATAGTGTTCATAGGGCCTCATTACTATGTGAGACATATATGCAAGAAAGCAAATATAGATTCATTGTCTCTTTTATAGCAAAATTGAAGTGTGATCTATGAAAGCAATAAACACTCAAGCCAAACACATGAAAGATTCATTTTATTTTCAAAATCCAAATGTGATATAGATGCAACAAAATACCTCAAGTCCAAAGCAACGCGCTTAATAGATTTTACCTTATTTCTATTTTTGTTGAGCTTTTCCATGCAAGCAAGCCACGAACTCTCCAACAAGCAAACAAGCAAATAAGATATGCAATGTATATTCAACTTATGCAAACCCTAAGGTTAAATCTGAAAATAAATTGTTAGGAGCAATAATAACTAGCAAATAATTCAAATGACAACTCATATTATGCATTGAACCATGAAAAACAAGTGCACACTCATCACAAAAATTTTTTTTTTTTGCATTTAACTTAGTCAACAAGATTTGATTTTTTTGATATGATTTCAGCCACAAAAATAAAAATGCAAAACAGAGACCCTTGCTAAAAAATAGAGAGCTTTCCAAAAATGTAAAAATTTTGGAAAAAATTTTTTATTTGTGCTTTAGAGATCTATTTTACCAAAACAGACTAGTTTTTGTAAATCGACTATTTGAGCTAAGATATTGCATCCAAATTTAAAACATAAAGAATGTACCCCCTGTGAAATTTAAATAGATTTTTGAAAATGTAAAAAAAATTTAAAAATATGTTGATTTGCGTCGAAAATCAATTTTTTATGAAAAATAAAGAAAAAATTATAAAAAATTCAACATACCTCAGAAAATTCTGAATTTTTTACTAAATCTTCTCTGATATGTCGCAAACCTACAAATACAATTTCAGACTGAAACTCCAAGCCATTTGTGAGATATGATCAAATTTTTAAAAATCTAAAGTTTTAGTCTCCAAGCAAATCTGCACAAGGGGCTTAGGTCAAAAAATAACCAAAACCAGCATGTAAAGGTGGTCTGCCCCATGGTGGGCGCCAAAAATGTGTGCTAAAATGTTGACACACTTTTATGAGTCATTATATCCAAGATTGCTCACAAATGAAATCTCAAATGATGAATCATAGCTCTCTATTCATGGAGTGCAAGGGTTTATAATGGAGGCCCTCAGTTTAGACCTAGTTTGTGCCCATGCAAGTACACCATAAAATGAGAGATTCAAAGAAGAAAAGAAAGAATGTTAGTTTCCATAATCATCAAATATGCATGCAAATAAAAATGAAAAGTATTATATATGATAACAATGCATGAAAGCAAACTAATCTATGAAAGGAAATGCTTATCCAAGATTATTCTATGAAAGGAAATATGAATCTAATATACTATGAAAGTGCAAGAGTAATCTAAATGGATTTTCATAGAAGCATGAGAGAAGAAGACAAGAAAAGAGAAGTTGCAATGTTTAAGCTCAGGTGCTCAAACTCTCCTCCAAAATTGCTCTCCAAACCTGCATAACAATAACATAAAATCTGGATCTCTAAAATCTCCATGCATAAAAAATGAGAAAGAGAGGGCTCCTTATAAATGATTTAGAAGTGAATGGATGGTCAAGATTAAGAGGCAAAAAGAAATGATCAATGGTGGAGATTAAATCTTGGTTGATCCATGTGCTCAAGATTCTCAAGACGCAAAATCAATGGACATGGTTAAAAGGCAAAAAAATGTGTGTAAGAGATTAAGAGACAAAACGAGATTTCACTCATCTTGGAAATTGTGAATTCAATGTGTAGACAAAAAGTCTTTTTTTTTTCTTTTTTTTCTTTTTTATTATTTTTAGCAAAGTGGTTTTCAATATTTAATTAAAATATTTATTTATTTATTTAAAAGAGATTTGTTCTTTTAATTAAATGTGGCATAGGATAAAGTGATTTTATTATTTAATTTTAAAAAAAATTTATTTATCAAACTTCAAGAAATATTGAAATATTTGAATTAATTATGATTTGATCAAGGAAATTGATTTGAATTGAAAATATTGCAAGGCATTGATTCAGGAAATGATAAATTGATAAATGGGGGTCCAAAGTCTAGGTGACCATTTTAGGGTGCATACACCCTCAAATGACACTACTCAAATCAAGAGACAAAAAAATACATACAACTGAAGTTGAAGATACAAAATACTATAATTTGCATGAGTGCCCTCAAAGGAAACTACTCGAATCAAGAGGCAAATAAAGGCAAACACTTGAACTCGAAGATACAGATGGCATAAAAACACCAAAGTCTGAAAATTTGATCAATCAAAGATAGAAGAGTGCGTCAAAAAAATAGGAAAGAAAAGAGTGTCCATATGGTAAATGATCCATCTAACCAGAATGTATAGCTACCTAGCCACTTCATTTGCCTAGTACATAGAATCAAATACTAAATACATAGCTCACACTATAAAACCAAGGAAGCAGCAGAACCAACAGTAGAAACCCCCCCCATAATGTTGACAAGGGAGTAATGACAAATACACTGAAAAGATCCTCCAATATGAACTGCATGACACCAGGAACATCGAAGGTGAAAATAGAGTACAAACACAAATAAAGATACCCGAGTCTAATATCCTTGGAGGAACACTCGCATGACAGAAGTAGATGGAAAAAAAAGGCAAATATCAAACCCCCCTAGCAATTTATAATGGAGTGAGATTACATAGACTACGAACATGTGCAAGATTTCATACATGTAATAGAATGACACTTTATCTCAGTGCGTGTGCATAAAAGAATGCTAGAAAAGTGAAGTATACACTGCTCAAATAAGAGAGAAAGCTTCTGAAAAAAAAAAAGAACAACCTAAGACGATCTATTCCACCAAATTAAAAGATCTAGAGACCTGTAACATCCAAGATATCCACTAGATTGAAAAAATGCAAGAAACTAAATAAAATATACTTGCAGTAGAATCTGGAAAAAAATGACTCACATCACTGGAAATGTCTCAGAACAAGCTTTCCAAGGATATCTTGTTTGCCCAAAACAGAGTCTAGATGCACAAGATATCTAGCTCCCAAAGTGCAAAATTGAACATCTGACTTTGACAGTAAAAAACACAATCAAATAAGCAAAATCATAAATTCAACCCTCCAGATTTGGATAGAGCTCGGAACCATCTATTTTACGATATCTCGTTTGCCCAATTTTGACACTCTATCCTCAAGTTATGAGCAAAAAACCATAGGTTTGTTGAAGGGCCCAAAAAATGGTGTAGAAGAGTGCCTATGCATGCTAATATCAATAAATGACGGACTTAAAATTGAAGGTCATATGGTCGTCATTGCCAAACTCCATCTAGGGGCTAAAATAATTGGGCCCCTAGTCGCCATACG
Organism: Chamaecyparis obtusa; assembly: GCA_027943335.1. Lineage (NCBI taxonomy): Eukaryota > Viridiplantae > Streptophyta > Pinopsida > Cupressales > Cupressaceae > Chamaecyparis > Chamaecyparis obtusa. The sequence goes on along the minus strand of BSBK01003293.1, from coordinate 1,610,917 downwards.
ACTAGTCGCCATACGACCAGGGACTGAGACTGCATCCACCAAGGGCTTAAATTTGACGGTCAAATGGTTGTCGTCATCCAAAAAAAATAATTCGAAATTGTCGTAATTGCATCGAGATGCATGCCAAGGTCGTACGACCTTGATACGAAAAATGAATTACCTCAGAAAATAACGACATCCGAATTGGATGTGCCTTATATGGATCTGGGGGCTCTTGGCGGCTGCAAGCTCAATGATGATGTCTTTTTTAGCAAAAAATACTCCAAAATACCAGAGATTGCCTCGAGATTCGTGTTAGGGTCGATTGCAAAAAAAATTTCCATAGATTCCAACTTTGTCAAAAATGGACAATCTTTATATGGATTTACGGGTTCTTGGGTGCTCTGAACGCAACGATGAGGTTTGTTTGAGGCATGACCAAAGAGGTCTACCCAGATTCAACAGAAAAACCTTAGAAAATGAAGACTTGACAAATACGGCCAATTCTCTCAAAAAGAGGACATAGGCAAACCGATATGAAGCTTTGATACCATATTGGAGTTGATGAGTAAACAACCCATAGGTCCTAAGAACATCTGCACACAAACACCTGTCACTGAAAGAGAGAGAAGCAAGAAGTTAGAGAGGCCTAAATGCATGGAACCATGAAAAAGGAGACATTCTTGATGTGCAAAAACAAAAATTGTAATTCAATAAAATAAATATTACAAGAGGACATCAATCCTTATAAAATGAGATCAAAACCCTAAAAGTGTGAATAAACCTAGGTTGCATGATAATAATTAATAAAGCAATCAATTATTATGTCTAAAGTTTAGCTTAAGAAGAAAGAGATAATAAGTGACTTATTAATTAAATCAATATGATTTATTTAATAAGAAAACAACTTATTACTCTAACAGGATTTGACTAGGAGGGAGGGAAGGAAGACTTTAGAGGCTTCCTCATTAATGAGGAAATTAAATATTCTTAGGATGGAACCTTTTTAGGAGTATTTGGGAGGAAAGTGAGGATTGTTCACCCACTCTCTATTCTCAAAGACTCCTAGTTTTGGAAGAATATTTGGAGAAGGAAAAAAGCATGAATGGAAAAGCTCATCTCAAACTTCATCATTTACCTTAAGCTTGGACTTGAGGTTGGTTTCTTTTAGTATAGCTTAGAGTAATTTTTTCTTATGTCTATAGATAGCTTAAGGAATCCATTAATGTAGGCTATGTGTAATTTGTTTTCAACTCCATGGGATTCCATGGAGGTCATTGTATGAGTCTTATTTTTCTTTTGTGCTTAATATTTTTATGGGGTTCTTCAAGGCACACTCACCCTTGAGAGGGCAGAGTAACCTTGAAGGGGTGAAAGTTTAGATACTACCCTTTTAGTGCAAATTCTCCCATGTGTGGAGGGATGTACATGGGTGTGTGAGTCCCCATGATGCCAATAATGTCCAAGGTCATTTGGGGGTCATAAGGGAAATTTGATAGCTCGAAGCCATGGTTCTGATTTTGAGGAGATGTTGTAAGGAAATGTTCAGCCCATGTGTGGCCTATTCCTCTTATTTCTATGTTGTTTTTTGTATTGGTTTCTCCTCTTGTGGTCAGTCCTCTTCACCCCTATAGTTTCAGGTCTTTTTGAGGATTTGTAAAACCTTGGGTTGGGTTCTTCTTTGAGTACACTTGTGTTCATTTTATTTGTTGTTATGACACTTTTGTTACCTGTCACATTCCTGGATCCCCAAGCTCAAGGGTGGCCTTGTAAAGGCCAAGGCTAGTAGGTGATCCTCCATGGTCAATATTTGATATTTTTGCAGGTTTAGTTGGAGCCCTTGGAAAGTTCAATTGGAATTTGGTGGAACCACCACTTGGTGGTTTTGTGTTTCAGAGTTGGTTCAAGATCTTATATATAAAATTGTCCCTTGTTAATATTGAAGAAGGCAGAAAATTGTATTCTTGAAAATCTTACAAGTTCATGAATAAATAAAGAAAAGGGTTTCACTCTATTAATTTTGTTGATATATTCATTAAATCATGATCTTGCTTATTTCTAGCTTTATCTAAATTTGGTTTAAATGCTCTTCTTACAAATTTAAATTTGAAATTTTTCCTTTATAATTATTATTAGAAACATTCAAATGAAATTGCATTTTTATCTCTTTAGTAATTGTAAAATTTAGATATCTAAAAATAAAATCCTTAACTTAAGCTAAGGTAGAGAAAGATTTAATTTCTTTGGTATATTTAGATAGTAATGTTTTAAAACTATTTATATAAAAAAAGGTTCTGTAAAAAGAAATTTATAAAAATAAATTATGTTTTATATATAAAAAAATGAGAGAATTATGTATTTTTATATATATAACTAAATTGTTTTAAAGTTATAAATAAATACACTAAATAAAGAAATCTAGTAATTATAACTTTAAATTAATTTTGTTAACCACCTATATATATATATATATATATATATATATATATATATATATATATATATATATATATATATATATATATATATATATATATATATATATATATGTATATGTATATCTATATATATATATGTATATCTATATCTATATATATATGTATATGTATATGTATATGTATATGTATATGTATATATGTATATGTATATGTATATGTATATGTGTGTGTGTGTATATATATATATATATATATATATATATATATATATATATATATATATATATATATATATATATATATATATATATATATATATATATATATAACTAAAACAAAATACCTTTCAAATTTATTCCCTCTTCTAACATTTTTTTAATATATTTTTAAAACTGAAGATGTAAACATTTCTTTTAAACCAAAGCAACAAAATTTTTAATAAATGTAAAAAAAAGAAGAGTGTGGGAGGGCGAAAGCCCGTCCCGTACCCACTCCCTTTTAGGGTGTGCGTGAGAGCAGCATCACCACTGTGGTAATACAGTGGTGGTGGGCTATGGTCGCGGCTAACCCACCACCACTGTGTAACCATAGTGGGGTTTGGGAAGGATGCACCCCCGGCTCCCCCGCTTGCCCTTCGTGTCACCGCAGTAGCGGTGGCATTGCCCATGCCAACTATCGTCGACTATGGTGATGTCGTCCATGGCAGCCGCCACCATTTGTAGTGGCAACTGTCATGTCGTTGCCTCCATTTTCACCACTCCATGGCTCGTCTCGGCCCCTGTAACCCTTAACGAACATAGTGTTCGCATAAAATAATAATATATTAACATAAAAAAAATATAAAACTTAGAGCTTCAAAAAAATAAAAATAAAGGAAATAACCAAAAATAATCCATTGGTTTTTTATTAAGGTAACAACAGGTTTTGAAGGGGCCCCGAAACCCTTTAACAAAGATTATAAAAGATAAGCATGGAAAAATCGAAGGACAACAGACTATCCCACTAAGGCACAATCCCCAAAAGGGACACTTCCCAGATTTTCAATAGACGCAAGTACAAAAAACACTAGAGAACAAGACAAAAAATGAAAAGCCCTCAGCTAGACAGGGCCAAAAAAGCCTCCAACAGCAGAATCAAGACAGAGTCTTCAAAATGCACTCCAAATCCACCTGTTGGCTCTGCATGGTCTTGATTGATTCTTTCAGGTTCATGATTTCGTGGACCTCTGTCTTGGTCTTCTTCCTAGTAGTAGATCTTGTTCTAGTCTCGGGACCCATTTGCTGACCGAGATCAGTCATATCTTTTTTCTCAATCACTGTGTCCTTGTTGTTTCCTTCCAGCACACTACTCAGTGACTTCAAATTATCCAAAGTATCTTTCATGCCAGTGTTGGACAGAGTAAGAAGATTTTTAACATAGCTTCGTTCCTGATGATCTTGTCATTAACTGGAATCTTAGCTTTCTCCAAAGCTTTGTTAATTATTTCCTCCAGCTTAGTGGAGTCATCTGTACCTTTATCAAAAACCTCCCCATTACCTTTGTCCGAAGTAACTTCATCCTAGTGTTATCGATGGTATCCTCCAGCATGACATTCCTTGTTTCCAGCCTAATACACCTATTCTTCAGCTCTACAAGGACATTTTGGACCCATTTGTCAAGGTTGTAGTTGTAGATAGAATTGTTCTTAACAAGTTGGAGAGCGGTCATAGAAACAGCTCTCTTAACATGAGATTCCCTTTTCCTAAGATCAACCTCAAGGGGGTTGTGAAAATGCCTTTCAAAACTAATCTCACAGTCCTCATTATCATTATCCTTTCCAGAGATGGGGGAATCAGAAATAGCAGGGGTATCCTCCTCCATAGCCATCAGGTCCTCTTTATCTATAATGTTGATATCCTCTTTATTACCCTCCTTTTCAACATCAAGGACTTGATTACCCACTCCCTCAGCCTCATGATTTCTACCATCACCAGCGGTCAAGGTCTCTGGAATGTCCTTCTCTCTGATATCATGACAATTATTAGTGTAGTATACTGAGCATTTATTTACATATTTGGCATATACATTGTTATCCCCCTTTTTTATAGTAATGGCAAATACAAAAATGTATACTTACAGCTTATCAAAAATGTGCTTATGGGTTTTCTTCAATGACTCCAAGAGGTTTTCCCATTCCTCTTTCAAGTTAGTGAGAGCAATGTGCTCAAGACAGAGATTTTTGGTGTTGCAACAAGCGTTTGTGCCTTGACAATATGCTTCTCAAAGATTTTCAAATATGGAAGTAATTCGGTTTGTAATTCTGTGACTTGTTCATTGATTGTTTCTTCTTGCTTTCTGAGATCTGCTCTTAACCGTCGGAGTTCTTGAACTTTCAAGATATGTTTGGCAAATGCTTGAGGCTTAGTTAAGGTTGCATGTACACTATCTTGGATTTCTTTATCAAGTTGTTTAATCTTTTCACTGACCTCAGTAGTGAAAGTGTCCACAGTGCATAGCTTTATCAAAAGTTGACTAATTAACTGAGCAATAGACTGAATGTCAGTTATTACCTCAGATAACTTTATGTTATGAATTGCCACTTCTTGGTTGATCTTTTCTGCAAGTTTATTTTGTATCTTTGATTCTACCCTTTCTTCTATTCTCTTGTCAGCTTCTGTATCCGAGGTATTTATTTCTTCTGCAAGTGTAGGAAGTTGGTCCATTATTGGAGTATCTTCATTTATGTGTACCTCAGGTACAACCTGTTGTAAGATATCTCTTACATTTTTCAAGTATTTCCTTGCTCTTGCATTCTTGTCTCAATTTTTCCTGTGCTACCTTCCTTGTACATAGCTCCCCATATTTTCTCAATTCCTCGGGGCTTAGGGTCCTGGGGTCACACTCAAGTATAACAATGACTTCTTCTAAGGTGACCGGCCCTTTTCCTTGCTTCTTCTTCTTCTTCTTCTTCTCAGATTCTTGAGGCGAACTCTTTACAAGTGGTACAATTGCCTTTACCTCAGAACTTTGTGTAACTTTCCCGGGTGACACTGTATCTTCCTTCTGCTGCTCCTCGGTAACCTTTGTGTCGTTTGACTATGTTAGAGCCTCTGATGTAGTGTCCAGTGGAGTGCCCTCAGTTACATTAGGATTCTCTTGATCCTTTGTTTCTGTTTCTTTTGCCTCTTTCTCTTCAGGCTTTTTTGTGTCAGTTGGTATCTCTGCTTCATGTTCCCCTGTTGTATCATTCGGTTGCTCGGGCTTTGAGCCTTTAGGTTGTTCCTGTGATAAAATTTCAACTACTTCCACAGGAATAGGAAGCTCTCCTCATAACGATGTGAATGCAGACTCAGTAACTAGACCTTCATCTTGTGTATTATCTAGTGCAATGTTCACATCTTCATCTTCATCTCTGTCATCAGGATCACCATTAGTAATGTCCTCAATGAGTACATCTAATGCGTTATTATCTATAATCTGGATCTCAACCTGATCTGGTGCATCTTGTGGAATATTTATGACTTCATTGACAAGTATTGTATCGATCACCTCGATGAATGATACATATGTTTCTCCAGTCTTCTTTGCCAAATCAGAATCATCTATGTAGATACCTTTTCCTTTTGACCTTTGTTCAAATAGGAGTTTCTCCCAGGTGGTTGCACAAGATTCTGCGGGTCATGAAGCCTCGTCTCATGCTGATTTGGTTTCTGTTGGTGGGAGTGTGGAGGTTGGTTTGCCACTTGTTTTTGCCAAAAATTCAAGTGGGAATGCGGCTCGGTCTTCTACTCCAAGTGATAGTGCTTCTTTGAACGTGCATGGAAATGGGCCCTTTGTGTCTACTTCCTCTGATAGTGCTTTGGCTATCAACTCAGGAAGATTACTTGGTGATGTTGTGCCTATAGGGAGGAATATGGGTGTCCTCTTTGTTGCTACTCTTTCCAGGTTGAAGGTGATCTTGCAAAGGGTTCGTTGGTTTGGCAAGATGTGGTTGCTAAGGTAGAAGTGGGTTAGATTATTGTGAAGGGAAAAAAATCCAAGACGTCTACATGTTAGAACAATTTTAGAATAAATGAGAGGGGGGGTTGAATCAATTATCCTTAGGTCCAGATGTACCAATGTAACTTTCTATCTCTTCAACAAACTTAAATCTAATCATTAATTCACTCGGTCTTTATAGAATATATCAATAACATAAAACTTGCAGTCCATTGTCCAAAAGTAATCAACTTGCAGAATATGAAACTCTCAACAACATTCACATCAAACAACATTGACACAAGCATAACACCAGGATTTAATGGGGAAACCCAATTTGGGAAAAACCACTAGTAACATGCTACTAATTTTTCACTCTTTTGAAGTCAGCTCTGTGAGAAGCTAACCCTATTAAGGGTTTACAACACACACTGTTAGGTGTGACCCTGTTAGAGGATATAATCACCCTGTTAAGAGTGGCCTAGTTAGAGGACTTAAGAACATTCAATTAGAATGTCACCTTGATTAAAGGGTTTACAAAAATGATTGTTAGTTCAACTTTGATTAAAGGATTTTGACTGATACAATGGTTAGAAAGTAACAGTAGGTTCTGATCTGAAATATACAACTCACTTGCAAATATAGATCCAATGCACTCATATGTTGATTTACTGACTGACCTTCAATTCCATCTCCATCTTTGATCTGCTCAGACTTCTTTTCAAGCAATCACCACAACTTTGTTCATCTCTTCACAGCTTCACCTTAACCTTCTACATAGATTCATCAGTCAATAACATCAACCTCTTCCACACTCACAATAACCTCACAATTAGGTCATCCTTATACCTCCTTGATCAAGTATATTAATTTTTTGTCGCTTAATCTTATCCGTACATCTTAGGTTTAGGTCAAATTCATTGAATCCTTCCATCATTTTGTTCTCCTCCTTTTCCTTCTAGATACATCTTCAAACTTCTCCTTGAATCCATATGAAAATGGTTTACCATGCATTAAATGCTCCATATCATTCATCAATAATTTCAACACGTTTTACATATCCCAAGAATTCAACTATGTCGGCTGTGATTCTCAATTCTTTCACAAACTATAAATTATTGACACTTGGTCAATATTGTGTTCATCTCCTCAGCCATTACTAGATATCTCGGTCATCATTAAAACTTTCCTTCTCGGCAAATACTGTCTTCGCTCGGTTAATTATCTGTTTCTCAATAATTAATGATGCTCGGTCGACACTAAATTTTCTCGGCTTATATTGGCACTCAGTCGACACTACCATCACTCGACTTAAACTAATTTTCTTCACTTTTTCTCGGTTAAGCCTATGCTTCCAGTCTTTCTTTTTCACGTAGTGTTCAAGATAAACAACACATTATCTTGTCAATGTGTCAACTAATCAAGTACCCATTGAAGTTGTTAGGAACGAATGTTCAATATATCCTATGGGGGAGTATTTGGAGCCATTCTATAGCAGTTGTATGTTGCATTCATGATTGTGGTTGTCATTGATGTCAACACAGTGATCTACTAAAGATTACCAAAGAAGAAGACAGTATTTGAATTAGCGCACATGGAGTATTGAAGATTAAGTTATGTGGAGTTGAGGACTTACTCTATATTGTGTCCTAAGATCATGGTCAAGACCGCGTATAGAAATTCAATTATTCCTGACAGTTATATGCAATTCAGTGGAAGCAATATTCAGGCGGTGTTCCTAAGAAGTGGTTTGTGGTAACATGATGATATCTCCTAATTGGGATAGAATCTAGGCATGCGAAGTTGTACAGTTGATAAAGACATTATGATAGTGACGTGGATGTGACAACATGGTCAGAGGTCTAACAAGTGAAGATTTATTTTGTCTAGAAGCTAACAGTTTTATATAATTGTGAAATTTATATAACGTGTGGAGGTTTATATTTTGTAATTGGTTAAGCCTTTTTGGCCGACTCATTTGTAATTATTTTAGTGTGGTATAAAGGAAGGATTGTTTTCCTTATTCTAAATAGTATGGTATGGAGGTGAATTGTGAAATTGAGCAATATATGTTGTAAGAGGATATGTGAATTGCAGAGATATGATATTGAGATCTAGTGAAGCAGTTGGTGCGGTTTGGCACAGACAAGGAGAAAAGATAATTTGATGAGATTATAAATTATTTGGTATTATTTTGTTGAGTAATATAGAGATCAGTTGGACAATGTGTTCAGTGATCTTGCCCTTGAAGCTGTTTGGACAGTGGGTCCTTCTATCTTCCATAGCTCCTAACAGGGTTAGAATCTTTTAACAGTGATTTAAAGTCTCCTAACAAGGACTCATATGTACTGAATGTATTTCATATGGCTCTTAACAAACTCCATCCTCTCACAAGGAATTGCTATATTGGTATATCTTTTGTGGGCATCATTCCCACCGGGGTTTACTATTTGATCAAGAGGTTCCCTAGTCAACATATCTTGTGTTATTGTGTTGTTGTGTATGTTTATCTTTATATGGTTGTTGCTTACATTGATAACATGGTTGAAATCTGTTAATGGTGATAAAAATTGTACTTATCTGATAACTGATTCACTCCCCCCCCTCCTCTCAGTTATCTTGGTGGACTTTACTTTCTAACAATTGGTATCAGAGAAGCAGGTCCTTGAAGGAAAAGTTTAACAACTTAAGGAGATCCATGGTGAATCATTTCAGGAAAGAAAGCCCTAAGTTTGATGGAATAAACTATGACAACTAGAAAGAAAAGATGAAGACACATTTGCTATGTTTAGGACTAGGGTATTGGTTAATCACAAAGAATGCGAAGACTATCATTGAAGAAGACAAAATTGAAGAATGTACTAATGAGGAAAGATATATGTTCATGTGTAACATACTTGCCAGAGAAGCACTCTTGTCAGCCCTTTCAGAGAATGAGTACAGTATGCATTGTAACTTTTAACAGGGTTGGCTCCTCACCGAGCTCACTTCAGAAGAGTGAATTATTTTGGGTTACCCGTCCCAGGTGGTTTTTCTCTTAGCAGGGTTTCCACGTTAAATCATTGTGTTATGTTTTATTTCTTATGATTCTGTTTCCATCATACTTTACATACTGCATAGTTGATTTAGTCGGTAATCACAGTTGGATAATTACTGGTAATCGGTAAACTGGACAGACAGATTCATATTTTATGTTACCGAACTGCATAATTTGTTGGAATTATTTTGTAAGGTACATCTTTGTATTTGAGACTATAAGATAATTGATCTAACTGATTCACTCCCCCTATCAGTTATTCTAACACTTCATTCATGGCTTGTATCCAATCTCCATTCTCTAAAGCATCTTTTATTGTCTTAGGCTCAAATTCACATAATAAGCATGTTTGAGCTTTTATTTCATGTTGTGGGAACCTATTGTTAAAACCCATGTTGTAGTTCGTCCCAATCTATTTTGGTGGGCTTTCATGGTGCATCTTATGTAATCCTTTTGTAAAGGGTTTCGAGTCCCTTCAAAAATTGCTTTTTCCTTAATCAAAAACATCCAAACTATATATACAAAAACATTTTTACCAAAACAAAAAATTAATAAATTTTATTTATCTTCAACAATGTTATGTGCATTTCTTTTTTCTGCATTAGACGTTCCATTTATTATTGTCTCCCACATTATTCTACTTCCCCCTCTTCATGCTCCTCTATAGTTGCTAGATTCTCCTTTGTATTTATTTTATTGTTAGTCACTCTTACTATGATTCTTGGAAAATATGTTTCTTTTTTCCTCTTATATTTTCTTTAGAAAGATATTTACTTTAAGCTTTCCACATTACATTTCATTCTTTCTTCGTTAACTATAAAAATCTTGCTTTATTCATGTAATTGAAAACTTAAGATATCCTTAGAAATCTTAATTATAGAAACCACACCTTCAAATTTCAAAGTAAACCAAACACGTTAAAAAATATATATTATTTTTATTTGAGGAATAAGTTTGAAGAATTTGTTTTGGATACAACGAATAATGCACATAATAAATCTAGTGTTATATATATAGCAATAATGATAATAAAGATAAAAAATAATCGTTCTCTGACAAGGAAATTTAAAAATTTGTCTTACAACTTCAGAAATATTTCTCTATGATGGTTGTGAGGACTATATTATTATTAAATGAGGCAAAATATCTTCTATTGTCCTAGAGTTTGTCGATCCTTTCTACTACTGTAAGATTTTTCTATTTCAATTTTTTTATGGGAAATGGTCATTGTAGGTTCAAGAATGTAAAGCATTTCATGGACTTGAAATAAGGGTTGCTAGCAAATATTAGGCTCTTCCAACCATAAAATTAGTAGGATAACAAATGAGATCAATATTAAAAGGAGAAGGATGCTAAATGGTATGCAAGCATTGCAAATTAATGTTTACCTTCCTGAAACATTTTGTTTTATCAAGATTCATCTGAAATATTTTGTTTTATACATCAATGTGTTGTGTGTGTTTACAACTATTATTGTGTTTTATCTATGTTGTAAGCATGTGCATGTGTCTTTTCAAAATTATAAGCTATAAGAATAATTATACTCATAAATATCAATAGATAGAATATGTAAATACACCATATTAAAGTAAGAAAAATAAGTCTTAAAATGTCATTACACAATAAAAATTTAAAATTATAATAAATAGTTAATATTCTTCAAATTCTTCTCCATCAAAATAATTAAGCCTAACATTTTCTCAATTTCATCTAAAACACAATCAATTAAAGTGTCACACCTACTAGTTGTGTCACATGCAAAAGTTTCCTCGTCTATTGAGACTTCATTGCAACCATAAAAACATCGACGTCAACATTTGACTCAAATTCATGTGTACCCCCAACAAGTTGCAAAGTCACTTCCACTAGCCATGAACTGAATATAGTGCCTCATCTGAAGACATTTCTAGCAAGCTATGCAGCAATAAAATATATGTCAACACACTTGACAATTAGATCTTGATTCCTCACAACCACTTTTTTATTTGTAAGAATGATTCTCAAAAATCTTATAATTTTTGGCAACCCTAGAGTTCCCTATAGGTTCACCGACCTTTCGCCCAAGTTCCCCTATAATTCATCATGGGCACCCCGAGTTGTAAGTGGATCCCTCTATGGACCTATAGGGAACCCAAGGTGCATAAGAGGGATCATAAGCTAGACAAGTCGAGCCATCCCTAGCTTTAGAACCCAACCCAAACAACACCTATACGAGGAAAGTGGATTTATAGTAATAAAAATAAGAGTGATAACACACTATGAACACAAAAGTGCATTAGTTGCTTGTTTGGATACATTAAGAATATTGTTAGGAATGTCAACCCATCATAAGAGGATTGTTTATTAAATTGAAGTTAAGATTATTATCGTCATGATAGCACACTATGAGAACACAAGTGCATTAGTTGCATGTTTGGATACAATAAGAACATTGTTATAAAAGTCAGCCTATCATAAGTGGCTTATTTATTACACTGAAATGAAGTTAGCATTACTATTCTCAAGAAAGATGCTTATGTGGCACCCACAACAAACCATTTAATAATCAAATAGTCAATGACAATTTTACACTATCCACATGTAGAAATGGTAAATATTATTTTATTTTGATTAAGAAATAGCTTATTTTTTATTGCTAAACCAATTGATATGCAAAGAGTACCCACAATTGCTTATAGAACAATTAAGTTGATAAAATTATTTTGATACTACAAAAGCTCTCTATTTTTGATGATGGATAATGGAGTGTGCCATGAAATATTGAAATAAATAAACCATACACAACAAAATCCAAAAGCAAAGTACATCTATTTATTATAGATTGTTGAAATCTAATATCTCTCAAATAAAAAAAATTTAAAAAATTTAATTATTTAAAATAATATAGAAGAAATATTTTTTTAACCAAAGTTATTGAGGCATATTAATTAGTACTTATTGTTGAAAATGTATGTCCAATGGTCATTTGACCCCATTCATTTCCTCTGTCTATCATCTCCTTTTTGTCTCTTCATATTCGAAAGAAAAACATTTGTATATTAGTATGCATCCAAATTATACATGTATTGCATATCTAAGTGGTCAACTTCCTCGCCAACCCCATTAATCATTCCAGCCCATTCTACCTTATATTTTACTGAAATGCAAGCTATAGGTAACGAATATTGTTCAAATATTTTACTGATAAGCAGAAACCTAGTTCAGATTTTTGGCCCAACAGGTCAGCTCCACCAGTCACCAACAACAAGAAAGTTATGGTAATTCATCTCGAAGAGTTGATATAATGTTAAAGCACAACATAGTATCTGAAAAGTTTACATTTCCTTGAAAATATTTAGGGAAACATTTTGTTGAAAAGATAATTTGATTGTCTATTATATCTTTGGCAGTGTAAAGTATTCCTTAAACATGTGATCACCTTTGTATCAATAGAGTGTTATACGATGACTATAAATATTTGTCTGTAATCACAAATATTTATAGTCATCATCATTTGAGTTGCAAAATTGTTAAGGTAAGGCATTGATGACTGGTTTTTCCAAAAAAAATTCTGAAACTATATATATATGCCATTGTGATTTCAGTGGCACTTGCAAATTTTTAAAGTAAGGCAGGATGAGCAATCAACTTTTGCAAACAATCAACAAACAAATTTGTGCAATTTTACCATACTGCTACATCTTTCATCAATAGTGATTAGCCAAATTTACTTAAACGTTTGTTGTAATGACCCCAAATAGGGTCTTACTTAATTTGTTCTAAAAGTCCCCTTATAGGGTTTAAATTGTACATAGGGATGGTAATTTGCAATGTCTCAAGCTAAGAGAATGTTAGCTCTCAATAACTATCATATGTCATCATATTTAGAATAATACACACTTAAGACTCAGTACCTTAATCCTCTCCTAATCACTAACCGTAAGGCGTGTGGTAGAATTACTGTGCTCGGGTAGAAACAATCTCCAAGAGGCTCCCTCATGAATAAAGCCCGTTTTGGGATCTTGTCCTCACTATGACTAGATTACTCTCCCCTTCACAAACTCCCTATCCACTTGGTAGGAAATAGTAAGTTGGTAGTAAATAGTAAGTGATTAAAGAATTAGCTGCGTATATTATTATTTCACGTATTACAAATATATTAATAAGCATGCATCACATAACTGATATATGGTTCTAGTTCTATTCCCATTAATATATAAATAGTATAATATATAGATAAACGTATATAACATATTTGATATTCGATTTGAATTTCACTATTTACAATATAAATAATATACATATAAAGTATAAGTGTGTATATATAATTCAGATATAAAATTTCTATTTGATCTTATTATCCTAAATTGACTGCTTATGTTCAATTTATTATTGTATTCTGTTGTGAATAAGAATTATTCCAACTCTACATTGAGTTTAAATTAATTTAGTAGATATGAATGAATTCGTAATTTTCTATAAGACTTAATTAATTATGTTCTCTCCTAAACTCTAAGTATTGCCCCATATTCAGTGACACTTTCTTGATTATCTAAAGGCGAGAAAGCAGATTATGCATACATTACCTATGGTAATTTTGATTGCAGTGCATATTTACAATTACCGTTGCTTCCACAGTATATAATTCATGCCCCATGGAATGGAATGGTTCTGCTTCTTATATTACTCATATTGAATGCTTGGCGTCTATTGGTAATGATAAGGCGCGTCTTCTCCTAATTATTGATCATGTGTTAACTATTCCTTACTACCAATATTATCAACCTTGATCGGTCTGTTATGTTTTTCAATATATCGTGCCAGGTAAGGAGTCAACTAATATATAATTATGCTGTAAGGTTAAGTGTGCTTTCTCTTTCTTTTACGATTCGCAAGTTAATTCTCTGACTTCTTTGTTTCCTTAATCTCCATGTTTTATGTCTCGAGTGTGTTGAGCATACCGAATGTTCATGCTTTAGGTCGCGACTTTACTCGCGACCTTCCAATTACCGTCATCTCACAAAATATTTATTAATGTTATAAATAAACTATTATTGGTTGGCGATATATATTGACTGGTAATATTAATGTTCGGTGTAACCTATTTGACCATAAGAACGTTGACGGTATCTTTGCCATAGACATAGAAAATGGTTCAATATTCATGGTTACTAAAATTATTTATTAGCTTTAACTATAAATTAATATAATGTTATAGATTTATTAGATTATATTAATTATCAATATTAATATATTATAGATTAAATATTGATAATATTACTTAATTAATATAGTCTCTCTATTCTTTAATTTGATTAATATTATTCATTAATTATATTATTGAATAACAATTAATCATTGATTACTTACTTTTACGTTTTTAATAATGGTCAAAAAGGAATTTATAACAATCGAATAAATTGTGTATTAATTTTGGTTCGTGACAGGATGAGCAGTCAATTTTTGCAAACAATCAACAGGCAAATTTGTGCAAGCTTACCATTCATCTTTCATCAATAATGATCAGCCAAACTTACTTAAACATTTGTATTAAAAGTGTACACGTTTGTAAGAAATTTTAATATTTTAAAAAATATTGTAAAGCAATTTTCTTAGATCTTAAGCTATTATTGAGACTCTGTTATGCAATTTTGTATTTCTTATGATTGTAATTTAGTGGATTTTTGTGACAACGTTGTAAATCTTCCATAGAACAAGTTTTAATGAATCTGGGTTGAGTCTTTTGTGGGTATTTTGATTTTGTAGTTGTATCGATGTTGTATGACAACGATAGCATTGACTTTTGATGAAATAAAATAATGATTAGCATCTCTCCAATGTATTAATTTTGTAACGCTCTTCACATAGTTTTCTTTTTAGTTTTATTGCCAAACTCTTTTAGGCCATTTTCATGTGTGCGTTATTTATTTCAAGGTTATTTGTCGTTTATGAATGTATGGCTTTTTATTAAATAATCATGGATTAGATGCTTATGAATTATTTTTATGTTGATTAAATGCAATGATGATGTTATTTATATATGATGGTTATTTCATTTTGATGATTCATATGTTAGGATATCATGAATGTTTATGGTTTTACTGACCTCATATTTGCATATGTATGGTTGATGTGTATGTTTTATATTTATGTGTGACGTGATTGATAGGGTTGAGGGATGAAGTCGTAGTTACTTGCTTGTAAGATCCACACGATCAGTTGATATTTGCCATTGCATGTTTATATTTATACATGTATGTATATGATTGTCTTTTATGCAGGTTTGCGGGTACCGAGCATTGATTTTCTAAATTGTCAGGATGAGCATGCCCTATCGCAAAATCTAGATGGTAAAAGAGGTGAAATAACATACAAATCCAAACCCCAAACCCCAAACCATTGATTGTCCTAAATATTGGGCAAGTATATGTTTCTGCCCATCCTGATTCGTCAAGGTGACATGAATTTGTGCGCCCTTCCTTGGTGTTTGTTTGATATAGAGTTAGTCATTTTTCGGATTTCGAGAGTCAAGTAGATTTGTTTGTGTGAATTATTTGGTTTAATTAATTAAGTTAAAAGTAATTTTAAGATTTGAATATTTATATTTTATGAATGTGATAATATTAGATATAGAGTATATTTAATTATTAAAGGTGATTAAATACCTTTGTTAATTAAATAATTAAATTAAAAGGTTTAAATTTAAGAAAATTAAAGGGTTTAATTAATTATTAAATCATAATATAAATTAAAGGGCATAGTTGATTTATTTAATATTTCATTTATTAGTTTGCATAGTTTATTATGTGCTAAAGTATTTACTGATTAATTAGATAGTTAAATGCAATTTAAGTTGCACATTTGGTTTAAGTGAAAAATGAATTATAATTAAAGTTAAAAGTTGAGTTAGAGTTTTATTGAAAAAGTGTATTATTTCTTATTGAGTTATTTTATCATGCAATTATAGAGTTGAGTTTTTCTTTAGGGTTTGCATGTTTTAGAAACCCTAGGAGGGATAGGTTTTTTTTGTACAGGGATTCTAGGGATTCTAGGTATTATTTTCGTTACGTCTATCAGGTATTAGAGGAGCTCTAGAAGTATTGGAAGATTTTTGGGAAAGCTTGTTTTGGTGGGCATTATTTTGTGATGATTTAAAAGCTTGGATTTTGAAGGTTGGTTTGGATCTTTCTTGGCTTCAGATTTTCAGACGTTGGTTGAGGTAGCGTTTGAAACCCTCTTTTTGTAGATTCTTCTTTTGGAAAGATTGTATACTTCATGTCTGGAATTGTTTTTTGGATGATTTAGAATTAGCTTCTATTTTAAATTGGGTTTGTTGATGTGAAAATTCGGATTAAATTGATGTTAGTTTGATCTAGTATTTCGTTTTGGGTGTTTTGAAAACCCTAGAGTAAAACTTAGGATATTGTGTGAGTTTTCTTAACTAAGATATTTACCGAGCGAAATTAATATCTTATTTTCATAATGTTACAAAAAGTTTTAATTAGAAATTGCATGTAAAATCTAAAATCATTTGATGTTAGTTTTTGTCAAAAAAAAACCCCTAATTTCTATTGAAGAAAATCAAATTGTAATTATAAGTTTCACATGTCCAAATGTATGCGGGTCTGATTTAAATCTATTATTTAATATATATATATATATATATATATATATATATATATATATATATTCTAGTGTTGGCAGCCTATCCCAAATTTAATTCTGGGGTTTTTGTTTTATCTGAATTTTTTTTTTTTTTAAATCAATTTTTTAAAAAAGTTTTAAAATATATACTATATATATTTAAGGGGGTAGGTACCTCATCCCCTAGCCCCGCAACAATCTTAGCTACTGTCACAACCTTTGGGTGCGGCTAGCAGCATGTTGCTTTGGGTTGTGGGTAGTAGCCATGGCTTATTTTATTTTATTTTAATTAACGTTTAATTTATTTTTTAATTTTATTTTAATTAATTTTTAATTTACTTATTTTTAATTAGTTTATTTAAATTATTTTTAAATTCATTTACTTATTCTCATTTAATTTTATTAAAATTAATTTATTGAATGTTGTTATTCAATTAAATTTTAAATCAGTTAAATCAATAGTTAGCTCAGTTGATTTAATTCATAATATTGTTTTATATTATTGATTATTGATTAAGCACTATATGTGATTTAATTTACTATCTTTCTGAGCACGTAGATGTGTGATTTTATGGACAGAGATTATATGGGAGAAGTTGTTAAACCAAAGGCTTTTGGAAGTGATTGTTATCGCTTTGGGGTTTTGTTTATATTTCATCTTCTCCCAAACTTTTTTTGAGGTTTGCACCTATGTTGTTAGTGTACTTTTTATGATGTTTTGATTTAGGGTCAATGTGTGTCCCTAATGTATTTTATGGACCAAGATTTGATCATAACACTTTTTTGGAATCTATGTGGTTACTCTTCGATTGTGAGCATAAGGGAGGTTAAATAAGAACATCTTAGGGAGTGGCTTACAATAGGGGTCCAGGGCCCAAAAAGACCAGTACCAAGGTAACCTATCATAAGTTGATTAATAAATGATAACCTAATAATAAAATTTGAGGATAACATTAAATACAAGATTGATAATTGATGCCTCGCATGTGCCTTGAGTGCTTGTATCAGCTAAGGATGGGAATGGGATGATACCTAGAGAGTAGGTATGATTAGAATTCTTCATCTTCATGAGAAGGTATTCTAGTTCTACATGGGTCATGTTGAGGGTCTGGGGTCCAGAGTGGCCAGTCCAGGGTAACTCAACCTAATAAACGCTTGAGGGTCCGGGGTCTAAATAGAACAACCCAGGGTAACTCAAGTAGTTGTCCATGTGATGACACTCTTATAGTATGTAGCCTAAGTCTCCTTCATAGTTTTTGTATTTGCTTTTGGTGGTGTTTCTTGTTGTCTCATTATTACCTAGTGGTTTAGTTTGTATTATTTGGTGATTGTATATGTGTTTGATATTATGGTATTTGATGTTTTGGTATGTGTTGGTTATTTGATGTTTATTTATCTTTAGTTGGTGGTACATTTGAGTTAGAAAGCCTTCAGGACCTTTTCTTAGTTATCTTTCATTGATTTTTTTTCTAAGTGAGGTTTGTTGTTATCTCTTAAGCACGGTAGGAGTGGACCTTAGGTTCCATGAGGTCGAGTGGTAGTGTTTTCTTTTACCATTTGAGATTATGATGTTCTTGTAGCCATGTTCGAGGATACTTGTTGTTACCTTCTTGTTCTTCTTTGGAGGCTTGTTCGTACCTATTTTTTGATGTTCATAAATATATCTTATATTAGTGCTTCAGAGTTGCAGATATTGTACTATAATTTGTATTTAATTTTGTTGCATACCCTACGACTTGTGTAGAGGATGTTGTTTCATTATGTATACCTTACGATATTGAATGTACTTGTTATTCATATGAGTTCATTATAATTATTTTTAATCTAAATATTTATTTTGTTATATGTAATTCTACGTCATGGGACCCTTGAGGATTGTTAAATGTATTTGATTTGTGCATATGTACTTGTTTAGATCATGGTTATATTGCTTCTACATTGTTACCATCATTTTTTGTAAACACTTAAGAAAACAAATTATTCTGTAAACTTAGTGACATGTATTAGGTTAAATTCTCCCAGGTTTCGTGGTAGGGCATTACACTTGGTATCAGAGCCTGAGTTTCTACACTGGGAAGTCTGGGAAGTTGTGTGCCCATGAGATGTCTAAACTCTCAAAACTTGAAAATAAACTTAGACATATAACTCTATATTTAAAACTATTATTTTATGACTATTCATGTGTTTATTCTTCTTGATTGGTTTTGTGATATTATTCTTCTATTTGGATATTGTAGGAAAGATGGTCATCGAGACTAGATCTGTTGGTAGAGATCGTAGTGGAGGTTGTGGTAGAGGACGTGGAAGGGGTGGCCTTCATAGCCCTCATGCGAGTCATAGAAGTGAGAGTTTGCATGAGGATAGTGGTGAGCAGCATGGTGATTCCAGAGAACTTGATACTAGGCAGATACTTCAGGATATTCTGGAGCGTCTACCTATCCATAACAGGGCTGAGAGAGAGGAATCACATCATTCTGAGAATGAGGAGAGACAGAGATCCAGGAGTCCTAGGAGGAAGGAAACTACAATTGGTTAGCAGACCACTAAGGCTAGCTAGATAAGAGACCTCCTTAAATCACAACCCCCTCCCTTTAATGGTTTGGGTACTGGTTTTGAGGCAAAGACATGGCTTATCACATTGGATCGATTTTTTGCTATGCAACAATTTGATACAAATGTCAAGGCGAGGTGTGCCATCATGCACCTCGGAGGTTTTGCAGCTACTTGGTAGAAGATTTAGGAGCAAAAGTTAGAGCTTAGCATAGATACTGTCACTTGGGAGTTATTTCTTGAGAACTTTTGAGATCACTTTTTATCTAAGCAGTGGCAACAACAGCGTGCAAACGAGTTCCACAATTTGTGACAGTTGACTATGAGTGTTCAAGAGTATGAGCTTTGTTTCTTCGGGCTCAAGCCATATGCAGGTTATGATGATAAGTCACCACTGATGGTGGAACATTTCATTAGGGGACTTAATAGCTGCATCGTTGGGGTGTTACGATTTTCGAACCTAAGACTCTCAGGGACGCGGTACTTAAGGCCACTTTGATTGAGGGGAACTTGGCTAGAGGTCATGGTGGGCAGGTTGGTATTTTGTCTGAGGGTCCTTCAAGGCCTAAGGAAAATCAGTCTCAGGCCGCAAAGAACTCTAAGAATCCTTCCACCTTTTTGAAGGGATTTAGAATCAGCACAAGAAGAAATTCTTCAATGATAATAGTGGTGGTTCTCAATCAGGGAACTATCGTAACTAGCAGTGTAGTATGCGCAATCAGAATGATCAGCCAACTCAACGTTCACATAAGGATTTTAGTGGAGGTAGTTTCCAACAGTCTAGTGTACCTTTAGCTGGGAGAGGTGGTAGTAGTGGTGGTTGTTATTCTTGTGGGCAGCATGAACACATTGTTGTCAATTGTCATAATCGATCAACACAATTTTTAGGACAGAGGCCTGCAGCTTCTGAACCTATAATTAGAGATGTTGGTAGGTCATACAAGGTGTTTGCAACCGAGAATGATCTGCAGAGTTCATTCCATGGAGCAGGGAAGCGTCCAATAGGACTCGCACATTGAGTCTTTTACAACTTGGTAGGACGCATCGAGATTTCGAGATTTATATCTCTATTTTTTTGTAGGCTTCCAAGAGTAAGCCTAATTTTAGAGGAGTTGGATGTAATGAACCCCCCGCCCCCCCCCCCCCGCATAGTTTACTTTTCAGTTTTATTGCCAAACTCTTTTAGGCCATTTTCATGTGTGCATTATTTATTTCAAGGATATTTGTGGTTTATAAATGTATGACATTTTATTGAATAATCATAGATTAGATGCTTATGAATTATTTATATATGATGGTTATTTTATTTTGATGATTCATATGTTAGGATATCATGAATGCTTATGGTTTTACTGACCGCATACTTGCATGTGTATGGTCGATGTGTATGTTTTATATTTCTATTTGATGTGTTTGATGTGGTTGAGGGATAGAGTCGTAGTTACTTGCTTGCGAGATCCACACGGTTGGTTGATCCCCACCATTGTCTATTTATATTTATACATGTACATGCTTGTCTTTTATGCAAATTTGCAAGTACGGGGCATCGACTTCCCTAAATTGTCAGGATGAACGTGCCCTATCACAAAATCTCAATGGTAGAAAAAGAGATAACATACAAATCCAAATCTCAACCCCAAACCATTGATTATCCTAAATATTGGGCAAGTATCTGTTTCTACCCATCGAAATTTGTCAAGGTGACGTGAATTCATGAGCCATTCCTTGGTGTTTGTTTTATATAGAGTTAGTCATTTTTTGGATTTTGGGAGTCAAGTGGATTTGTTTGTGTGAGTTATTTGACTTAATTAATTTAGGAGTAATTTTAAGATTTGAATATTTATATTTTATGAATGTGGTAATATTACATATAGAGTATATATAATTATTAAAGGTAATTAAATACCTTTGTTAATTAAATAATTAAATTAAAAGATTTAAATTTTAGAATTAAAGGGTTTAATTAATTATTAAATCTTAATATAAATTAAAGGGTATAGTTGATTTATTTAATATTTGATTTATTAGTTTGCATAGTTTATTATGCGCTAAAATATTTACCGATTAATTAGATAATTATATACAATTTAAGATGCACATTTGGTTTAAGTGAAAATTGAATTATAATTAAAGTTAAAAAGTTGAGTTAGAGTTTTAATTAAAAAGTGCATCAATTATTATTGAGTTATTTTATCATGCAACTAGAGAGAGATAGTTGAGTTATGCTTTAGGATTCGCATATTTTAGGAACCCTAGGAGAGATAGGTCTTCTTTATGTAGGGATTCTAGATATTATTTTCATTATGTCTATCAAGTTTTGGAGCTCTGGAAATATTGGAAGATTTTTTAAAAAGCTTGTTTTGGTGGTCGTTGTTTTGTGACTGTTTGAAAGCTTAGATTTTGAAGGTTGGTTTGGATCTTTCTTGGCTTCAAATTTTCAGATGTTGGTTGAGGTAGGGTTTGAAACCCTCTTTTTGTAGATTCTTCTTTTGGAAAGATTGTATACTTTATGTCTAGAATTTTTTTTTTGGATGATTTAGAATTGGCTTCTGTTTCAAATTGGGTTTGTTGATGTAAAAATTTGGATTAAATTAATGTTAGTCTGATCTGGTATTTCATTTTGGGTGTTTTGAAAACCCTAGAGTAAATCTAAAGATATTGGGTGAGTTTTCTTAATTAGGGTATTTACCAAGGGAAATTAACATCTTGTTTTCATTATGTTGCAAAAAGATTTGATTAGGAATTGCATGTAAAAACTAAAATCATTTGATGTTAGTTTTGGTCATTAAAAACCCTAATTTTTATAGAAGAAAATCAATTTGTAATTATAAGTTTCACGTCTAAACGTATAAGAGTTTGATTTAAAACTATTTTTTAATTTTAAAAAATATATATTATATTCTAGCATTGGCATCCTCTCCCAAATTTAATTTTGCTGTTTTTGTTTTATGTGAAATTATTTTTTTTTAAATTAAAAATATATATAATATATATATTTAAGGTGGTAGGGACCCCATCCCCTACCCCCGCGACAATCTTAATTGTTGTTGGAACCTTTGGGTTGCGCTTAGCAACCTTGTTGTTGCTGCAGCCATTGCTTTTTGCCAGCAGTCGTCGCCTCATGGGCAAGGGGAGCATGTGGAAGGCACGACTACCCCACCCCAAATTTATAATTTGGTTTTTTTAATAAAAATAAAAATTGTTTTTTTATTATTTATTTTTAATTAACGTTTAATTTTTTTTTAATTTTATTTTAATTAATATTTATTTTAATTAGTTTATTTAAATTGTTTTTAAATTCATTTATTTATTCTCATTTTATCTTATTAAAAATAATTTATTGAATGTTGTTTTTTAATTAAATTTTAAATCAGTTAAATTAATAGTTAGCTCAATTGATTTAATTCATAATATTATTTTATATTATTGATTATTGATTAAGTACCATGGGTGATTTAATATATTGTCTTTCTGAGCATACATGTGTTATTTTATGGACAGAGATTATATGTGGGAAGTTGTTAAACCAAAGGCTTTGGGAAGTGATTGTTATCGCTTTGGGGTTTTGTTTATGTTTTATCTGGGAACTTTTTTTGAGGTTGAGTAACTATGGTTGCACCTATGTTGTTTTGATTAAGTAAAAACAGGTTTTGAAAGGACCCGAAACCTTGTACAAAAAACTCGAAAGATAAAGCAATAAAGGCTCAGATACAACCTATGTTGTTAGTGTACTTTTTATGATGTTTTGATTTAGTGTCAGTGTGTTTCCCTGGTGTCTTTTATGGACCGAGATTTGATCATAACACTTTTCTAGAATCTATGTGGTTATTCTTCGATTATGAGCCTTGAGGAGGTTAAATAGGAGCATCTTAGGGAGTGGCTTACAATAGGGGTTGGGGGCCCACAAAGGCCAATACCAGGGTAACCTATTGTAAGTTGATTACTAAGTGATAACCTAATAATAAAATTTGAGGATAAAGTTAAATATGAGATTGATTATTGATGTCTCGTATGTGCCTTGAGTGCTTGTATAAACTAATGATGGGAATGGGATGATACCTACAGAGTAGGTATGATTAGAATTCTTCATCTTCATGAGAGGGTATTTTGGTTCCGCATTGGTCATGTTGAGGGTGCAGGGTCCAGAGTGGCCAATCCAAGGTAACTCAACATGATAAACGCTTGAGGGTTCAGGGTCTAGAGAGACCAGCCCAAGGTAACTCAAGTAGTTGTCCATGTGATGACACTCTCATAGTATGTAGCCGAAGTCTCCTCCATAGTTTTTGTATTTGCCTCTGGGGGTGTATCCTTTTTGTCTCATTATTACCTAGCGATTTATTTTGTATTATTTAATGATTGCATATGTGTTCGATATTATGGTATTTGATTATTGCATGTGTTCGATAATACGATATTTGTTGTTTTGGTATGTGTTAGTTGTTTGATGTTTATTTATCCTAATTGGTGGTACCTTTGAGTTAGAAAGCTTTCAAAACCTTTCCTTAGTTATCTTTGATTGAATTTATTTCCGAGTGGGGTTTTTTATTATCTCCTCTGCACGGTGGGAGTGGACCTTTGGTTCTACGAGGTCGGGTGGTAATGTTTTCTTTTACCATTTGAGATTCTGACATTCCTGTAGTGGTTTTGGAGGATGCTCATTGTTGTTACCTTCTTGTTCTTCTTTGGAGGCTTGTTCGCACCTATCTTTTGATGTTCATGATTATATATTGCATCACTACTTCAGAGTTGCAAATATTGTACTATATTTTATATTTGATTTTATGACATACCCTACGACTTGTGTAGGGGATGTCTTTTCATTGTGTATACCTTCTGGTATTGGATGTACTTGTTATTCATGAGTTAATTATAATTATTCTTAATCTAAATATTTATTTTTTTATATAGGTAATTCTACGTTATGGGACCCTTGAGGATTGTTAACTATATTTGAGTTGTGCATATGTACTTGTTTAGATCTTATGGTTGTATTGCTTCCGCATTGTTACCATCATTGTTTGTAAACACTTAAGAAAAGAAAAATTATTTTGTAAACTTAGTGACATGTATAAGGTTAAATTCTCCTAAGTTACCTGGCGGAGGTCATTAAAGATTCAGTCAAGTTTTAATAAATCTAGGTTGAGTCTTTCGCAAGTGTTTTGAGTTTGTAATTGTATCGATGTTGTATGACAAAGATAGCATTAAGTTTTGATGAAATAAAATTGTGATTCAGATCTCTCGAGTGTGTTTGATTCAGTCAAATTTTAAATAGAATAAAATGAAGAGTTATGATATCTAATTTCTATTCATGCTTTGATAAGGGGTTCAATTAAATGCGTGAAAAGAGTTGAAGATTTGTTGGATTTGTGAAAAGATTCATGAAATAAAATTCTGATTCAGATCTCTCTATTGTATTGATTCAATCAGATTTTAAATGGAATTAAAACAAATAGATATTCTCATATAATCCGTTGAACTCGACATATGACTTATTACAACAACGTAAACAATTGACACATTTGATCCGCTGTTCTATAGTTTCCAATTTTGATGATCGAGCCTATGTGCACAACGAATTTAAGTTATTCTTTCAATTAACATCAAGATTACAATATTTAAGCAACTTAAGATTTACTTTTTCAGGTTTTAGGAAGCAAAATCAACAATGGACAATTTTTAATTAATGAACTCGTTATGTATTGCACAGCTCAAAACCGTGATAATTTGATACACCTTCCAAACCGATTCCACTCGTTGACCAGCATACCATATAGTGATTGGCTCTCATTCATCTTACTAACAACTATGTGCCACGTAAGGGCGCATTCATCCATTTGTGCATTTGCTTGAACTGGATCTTTCCTGTCTAAATCCACGGACCGGATGATCAGAATCTGGTTGGTGAGGGACTCGAGAGTTGACATCAAAGCCTCTGCAGGGAAGTCCACAAATTGTCGATGAAAAAGCAGCCACAACCAAGGTCTACCGGACAGTCAACATCAGTAAACAACCTGCTTGAACGCGGAGATGAAATGACAACCAGGTCTAGCGGAAAGTTTGAACGGAAATATTTTTCAACCTCAGAAATTAGCGTGAGATAGTTCCGGTGGTGGAAGGCTTTTCCAGTAAGAAAAGTCTATCGGCTAATTAAATTGAATTAAAAAAGCATATGAAAAAATTACGTAGTTTTGAGCTGTATTATATTATTTTCAATTTATGTCTTTTAAATATTTTGACACTAAATCAAAGTTGTAGGTCCGGATTATTTTTTCAAGAAGAATTAGTGTACGATGGCAGTAGAAAGCATTGGAGAATAACAAAAGCTTGTAGAGCAGCACAATGATGAAAGTTTTTGCCTCTGAAAGCTCAGAATATAAATATTATTTTACTTAAACAAGGAGCTGTTTGGGTTCGTGAAATAGGTCCAGCCTAAAAATGTGTATGTTCTCAGCAAGTTGGAGGTTAGAGATGATAAGACTCCCTTGGATTTTCATTTATAATGACCGTTTGATTTAATCTAGGTGAGAAAAATAAAAGAGTAAACGGAGATCTGCATCATGTATGAATCAACGCACATCAATACTAGACTGTCTTTGAAAGAATATTTTTCGATTAGAAATGCAAGCAGCATAAAATATTGTAGAGAATTCGAATCAATTTAAGCCTCGAAAATCAATTGGCAACATATGGGTCAATGATCTAAGAAGCTACAGTAATAACGCCTCTTGGGAGTTTGCCAGAATTTTATTCAAGATTGGTGCTGCCTCTTATAACCTTATCAAACCTAATATTGCAAAAGTTTACTGTATCACATCTCTACGAATAATTAATAAGAGGCTTGAAGTTAGAATATCGAAACTTGAAAGTTCTACAACACTATTCCCAAAAGATATAAGCGCAAGGAACAGAAAACGTATGGAATAAGTCTCAGAGTGCCTCTAAAAATAGGCAAGACACAAAGGATGAGAAAAACAAACCCAGATCATACTACACCTGCAAACTCATTCCAAACTCGCACTTCATGGAATCTTGGTATTTGGATTCAAGAGCAATACAACATTACCAACAATTGCTGAATCAGAAAGGACAATTAGATTTCAGATAAAACTTTAATAAAATATGGAGACGTAACAGTAGCATAAAGATGAGATAAGTACCAATTAAGCTACCTGTTACATTTTATTTGTATTACAGCCACAACCAATTTGTACAAACTTGGATCTAAACTTGACAGTTATCGGCGATTGATTGTAAACTCTAAGGGATTCTATTATTAACAAAATGTAAAAGACTATGATAGCTAAAAAAATTCGATATTAGAAATTCTCTTTCAGTTTTTATTAAATTAGTTAAGTGTACTACTAATTTCTACCATATATAAATCAAAAACAACCTTTATACATAAGGGATCCTAATAATTAGTGGAGATCCTGATGGGTTTGACAGGTGACAATAATAAGCTGCTGAACAAGGTGTTATATGTGAGAAAATTCCAACGATGGAATGAAAAAAATGAAAAAAATAAAGTGATCATCATCAATGAAACATCAATGAAAATCATGATTTTCTAATTAGTGGCAAGAAAAATAAATTATATGAATTTGATCAAGATTTTCAATAAAAAACAGCTTTTTTTTCTATATTTACTAGCTTGTTTTTTACGCAAAAATCACCACAAATTTTGTAAAAATTTGTCCGCGAGTTATTAGACGAGTGATTTGCAAGTGCTTGCAAATACTTGACAAATTTTGCGACTACGATCCAAGCACATTTGATGATCAATTAAGTAATTGACTGACTTATTATTTGGCCTCATCTATAGTAATAAGATGAGCTCCCTCTTCTCTCTCCCGGACAAAACACGTGATTGAATTCAATATTTTAGCACTGAACAAATTCAATCCTTTTGTAATTTTTTTTACAGTAACAAAAAATAATTCTTTCCCTTCAAATAACCAACTTCCATCTTGCAAAATAGTACTTTCACATTTGACACTTTGAAGATTTTACTTTCAATAATAGAAAATAAATTTCTTTCTCTGAGGGGTTTTTCTGCTTCCTCTAAAAGGATATTAAACAGGTAGACTCCCTCTCTCCTTTCCTGTTTATTTTGGTGACTTAAGATCGCAGTAGAGCCATCAAAGCAGCCAATGGCTTGAAAATTTGGAAGGGAGCAACATCTTGGGTGTTCTAGATTCCTTAACTAACAACCTCTTTGTAGATGATATATTGTTATTCGGACAAGCTGTAATGGCTGAATCTAGAACTATTATGAAGGTGATTTCGGAATACACAGCCTCATCGACCCAGTTGACGACAAATTTCAAATCCAAAACATTATTTATGAACGTTCCTCCTACGGTTAAAAAACAGCTCGTAAGGCATTGGAACTTCTCTGTCGGTTTCTTTCCATGCAAGTATTTAGGAATTCCCTTCTTGTCGTGTTCTTCTGGGAAAAATTCCTTACTTCGATTTCCAAGAGAATCTTGGCTTGGAAGAACAAATGGTTGATTTTGGCTGGTAAGATTACAATGATTAAATTGGTCTTCAAGGCGATTCCCATTTATCTAATGTCCATTCTCAAACGTCCTAAAGGCTCACAAGTAGATATTCAGACTGTGCTCAGATCCTTTTTGTGGCCTCAAAATGTTAACAAAAATGACAAGATCCCTCCTTTGGCCTTGAACAAAGCCTGTCTCGCTAACAAATGTTGCGGGGATGGTATCAGAAACTTGCATTTGTAAAATAAAGCTCTTGGCGCTAAATTGCTGCAAACATTTTTTAAAAAAAAATTCATTAAAATGGTGCAAGTTGATGTTGGCTAAGTACTTAAACCTCTCCCCACCTGAGAGGATATTCGCAGCTGCATCCCTTCCCAAGGGTTCAATATTTTGGAAATTTATCTCCTCGAGCAGAAATATTATCCTTCCAGACATCCCTTGGCTAATAATTGTCTTTCCGTGTGTTTTTTGCGGGTACTTGTCGTGACGTTATAACACATTGCCCCATTGCAAATGGGTAACCCATGTTTTTCGCTTTTTAGGGTTTTGTTTAAGTGTTTTTGTTTCAGTCTTCAGTCTCTTGTCAGTGTGAGGTTTAAGATTACATTCTGAGTTTTGGAATGTCATCAAAAAGTAAAGGGGATAAAGCATGATCAAATGTGTATTTTGATGCCACAAAGGTGTTCAAAACGGTCAAGGGGCGAAAATCGACAGTGCTTGAGGTCAATTCTAACTACTTTTTAGGCAAAGTTTTTTTTTGCTGATATTTGTTTTTTCAAAAGTTTCTCTTTTTGACATTTTGGGGCCAATCTTTGAACTTGTTTTTTGCTTTCTTTTTTTCTAAATTCAGAAAGTTGTTTTTTGCTTTTTCAAAATTTCTATTCTTATAAGTTACTATTTTGGAAACACCAAAAGTTGTGAAATCACCCAAGTGTAAAATTCCTGGTTTCAATTTCGAATTCATCTGGTCCTTAATGAAAAAACATGAAAAGTGGTCAAATTTTCCAAATTTCAAATTGATGAAAAGCAATAAAAAATTATGGAAATTCTTAGAAAATCCTTGTTCCAGTATCATGAAATTATCTCGGAAAAGTTACAAGAAGTTGTGGATTAATGAAATCTAACTAAGTTTGTTGATTACTAAAACCTGGCTAAGTTTTTTGATTACTAAAATCTCACTAAGTCTGAAAAAAATTAGGATCTTCCAAAATCCAGAATCTCCATTATAATTCCTAGAGATCTAAAACCACTTTCAAACATCCTAACAGTATTTATATAAAATATAACCTAATGAATAATATGACTTATACTTAAAGTGTTGTATTTTATATAAAAAATTTGCCCTCCAAGCTTATAAAATCCTCATCAAGACCCCACCTCTGCCCAAGGATTTGTGGAAAATTCTCAAGTCATGGCAAAGTTTGACTTCTCCAACATGAGAAATGCCTAAAGCCACATAAAGTCTGAAAACCCTTATTTGCAAGTGACCTCTGCTCAAGATGGGAACGCTTAAAATTTGTCAAGGTATGGAGATATCCTAAACACACATAGAGTTCAACTTGGAGATGTCCTAAACGCACATGAAGTTTGACTTGGAGATTTCCTAAATCTACATGAAATTCAACCAGCTTAGGCTAAGGAGAAAATAATTACTAAGTGTGGAAATTTCTTGAAACATCACCAAGTCAGCACATTTAAAGAGAGGAAATAAAGAAAAAGAACTACTAGAAGCAAGCAATGATGATGATCAATTTGTGAAGAAGAAAAATAAATTGCTAATATTAGAAAAAGAGAGCAAAGCAGAAAAAAAAACAAGTTTTTCATCCAAGAGGAGATATTTGATCCAAAGAAGACTAAGTTTTTTTTGAAAACAAAAAGGCTCTAAAATAGAGAAAAAAAAAATAACAAGCTCATGGACTTCTTTTTCACAACTTCTATAAATTCTACTTTTGGTTCACATTCATTCACAAGTAAAATTGCAAGTTTTGGGGAGTGCATCTTTTGGTTTCTTCTTTTGATTTCAAAACAAACTTGGGAAGTGGAATGACCTTCAAATGGTCAAAGAGGAAATTATTATAGTTTTTGAAGACAATTTTTTTTGACAGATTGAAGATTTAGGAAGAATTTTCTTTTGAAATTCTAAATTCCTCTCTAGTTTGAAGGTGATTTTCATAAAACTTTTAAAGGGTTTTCTAATCTTATTGACAGGTTTAGTGCGATTTTATGCAGCCTTGAAGGAGATTATCAAATCAAATTCAAGATTTAAATAGAAAAATTCTTAAAATTGGGGCAAAATCAACGAGGTAGATACCAATGCAATGATGAGAATACAACAAATAATTTCTCAAAATCCAAGGTTGCACAAGGACGGGTGTTGGTACTTTTTATTGCAAATGTCTGTAACAAATCTTGCAGACATGGGTGTTGGTACTTTTTATTGCAGATGTCTGTAACAAATCTTGCAGATATTGATTACAAGTCTAATGCATAACTCTATGAACCCAAAGATGCATCTGACAATAGTAAACACTAATGCAATAAGGATATTCATCCTTCTTCACTTCGAGCTTCAAGCTCAGGCGGGTGTACCTTATGGACTCACTTGTTCAAAGAATCAACAACAGTTATTTCTATTCTTCAACACAAATAATAAATATCTATGCTCATCAAACATAAACTAAAAGATTATTTATCATTTAAGGATTCATGATGATAATTGCCTATCAAGTATAGACCAGTGCCTAATTCCAAGGCAAAGAGTCAAATGAACATACATTCACAGAAATATTTTAAATTAAACACACCCAGAACCCAAATGAAATGCCTTACAAATCATTCTTCTCATTTCCACGCTCAGACATCATAAATGTGTAAAGGAATTCCACTGTATTGTCAGTAAAATTTAACAATACATTCAAATTGACAAAATTCCCAAAATAAGACTCTAAATCCAGAAAACCCTACTTGCAATTGTGAATTCACCATCCTTGTACATTACAAAAGCCTTGCTATTTATAATATTCACTAGCCATCTTGGAATCCTAGGAGAAACAGGATGCAACAAGCTTCAGATGGTGGCTAGGAAAAATAAAAGACGCTAGAAGACAAAAATAGTTACAATTATTTCCATCGGTGGAGAAGAAAACCTGAGTAGCACTTTGCAATCATTCTGAATCTTTAAGAGTTGGCACCTTTGTCCGCAAATGTTCAAGGTAACTTTTGAAAGTTGTTATGAGACCAGTGACTACCTACCTGGCTAACATACACTATTCTTTTAAGATAATTACCCTCCCTATACTCATTGATCAGGTGCCAAGTGTCATTTCAATCCTCCTCCATTGCCTCCAATTTTGTTGTTGTCTGCTTCTTCTTTTTGGGCTTTCTGCTTTTGTTCCACTGTGCAACTTCCTCCTCTAATGGCCACTCGAAACTCTTCATACTTTATAACTCCTTTACTTGCCTGTCCCACCTAGAATCAATTATGGCCCTTGGCTCTTGTATCTACAATAAACTTAGCATAGTTTGTTTCAACCTTAAACATATCATCCAAGACATTATTAAACTTATCCATATTCAGGTTATTATCCTCGTTTAGGAAAGATTCTCGCTCTATCAGTAATGCATCCAACTCATTTTTCCACTCCTCAATACCTTTTACTTCATTATTCTCATTATGTATAGGAGGCATGTATTTGTTGAAGTCAGGGCCAAACATATCCAATTTTGATTTTACCTGATTTGCCTTTCCCTTAAAAAAAGACATGGATGCACCAATTTGTTCAATCATTTCCCCACCCTAACTAACTGACTCAAGAATGTCTGACCTCTGGGGCTGTAACATTTCTAATTTTTCAAATAAGGGGCCCCTACATGACCATATGTTGAACAAGGGATCCAAAGTTGCCATTGCATCCTTTACATCACTATCAATCTTATGCAACATATTGTTTATATGATTTAGAACAACAGAGAGGGGGGGTGAATCAGTTATTCTCAGGTCCAGATGTATAAAACAAACTTTAAACTCTTCAACAAATCAGATCTAATAACCAACATCTACTCAGTCATTACTGATTGCATAACAGAAACATATAACAGTGCAATCCACTTATCCAATAGCATCTAACTTGTAAAACACAGAAATGTTCAAACCAAGGCATTCACACAAGTATCAACCCCAGGATTTATAGTGGAAACCCAATTAGGGAAAAACCACTTTGTAACATGTTACTATTATGTTCACTCTTCTGAAGTGAGCTCGGTTAAAAGCCAACCCTGTCAAAGGTTACAAACACACTGTCAGGTTTGACCCGGATAAAGGATTTAACCACTCTGTTAAAAGTGTGCCTTGTTATAGGACTTACATACACTCCATTAGAATGCAACCCTGTTCAAAGGATTTATACCTATGACTGTTAGGTCAACCTCTGTTAAAAGGATTTTGACTGTTACAATGGTTAGAAAGTAGCAGTAATATTGATCTAAAAAACATACAACTCACTTTGCAAATATCAGATCCAATTCCGTACACATATGTTGGCTTATTGATTGTGAACCTTTTCCATCTCCATCACTGATCTACTCGGAGCCCTTTTCAAGCAATCACAACACTTCTCCTTCAGCCTTCTTTGCTTAGACAGTCAATAACATCAACAATACTTCCAGCATCTACTTCTTTTTCAACCTCTCGCTTAGGTTTCCTTAATACTACCTCTTTTAGGTCATTACATCTTTTGCCGCTTTATCTCCTTCGTAGATCTTAGGGTTAGGTCAAATTCATTGAATCCGTCCTACATTATGTTCTTCGCCTAACCTTGTAGAAATATCTCGAATCTCTTAAAAGATTTACAATAAAACGTTTTACAATGCAATAAATGCTTTCATACAATCAATAAATAAAGTCAACACGTTTTACATAATCCAAGAATTCAACGATGTCGGCTAGAAATCTGAATTCTTCCTCAAATGCAAAATACTGACGCTTGGTCAATACTGTGTTCAACATCTCAGTCTTCTCTAGAAAGGTCAATCACCACATAAATTGTTTCCTCGACTAACACTGTCTTCCTCGGCAAATAACTGGTGTTCAGTCAACACTGATTTTACTCGGCATATACTAGCTCGGTTGACACAAACAACACTCGGCTTAAACTAGATTTCTTCACTTTTGCTCGGTTAAGCCTACCAATTTAGTCTTCATTCTTACTTAGATAAACAATACATTGTTTTATCATTGTGCCACATAATCAAGTACTCATTGAAGTATCAAGATAACTCAACCTTTCCTTAGGTGTTGTTGTTACCAACCTTGCCTATCCCCTTAGCAACACTCAAATAGATATAGCACTTTCTTAAATAGCAACAGTCTTACCAGTTAAGGTTTGATATCAATGACAATACAACAATTGCTTCAATTGCAGTTTCCAACACATATTATATGATTGATGGAGTGCATCTAACTTGCCTTTTATTACCTCAATTATGTGTTGCACAATATTGATCAAGGCAATCAGAGAAACCTCATTTTTTGTCTTTGTCAGAATTCTCAACTGACTGAGCGGGATCCTCTGTGACAGGAGGCACAACAACTTGAATTTCTTGAACAAGGGGGAACAACTTTGGATGCCTCTTCCAATTTGATTCTAAGTCCTCCAACTCTTCCTCCAATACTTTAATTTTCACCAGGCCCTTCTCCATGTCCTTGGCCAAAGCAATTGTTTCATCAAAAAGCCTTCCATACATGTTTGACAACTATGTTGTCTTGACCTCATTTAAATGGGCAAAATGTGTATCAACCTTAGAAACTTCTAAGTCTGTTGTATTATGCACTATCCAGATTATTTTATCCCCTTCCATCTTCTTTGCCACACTTACTAGGGAAGGCTTTTGTGTCCTTGGAGCTAAGGACCACATGGCAAAAGTTTGAGATATTGGGTCATAGCCACAGCCTCTGATCATATCCCTATCTGAGTGAGTCTCGGAAGATAAATGAGCCTCTGGTTGCCTCCTTATTTGATCTATGATAAATGCTAAGGCCAAATCCCACCCTGGGAAAAGCAACATCCCACTAGACTTTGCCAATTGTCTAGCCTCTTCCATTGCAATACTTTTTGAGCTAGAATCATAAGCTCCAAGGGCTTGCAAAGCCTCATTGCCTAGATCAGTGCCATCAATGACTTGTAATTGACTACCTATTTCTTGTTGCTTTCTCCAAATGAGAAAATTCTTCAACTTATCTTTTTTTATGAAGTCCTCATCACTTAAGAGCTCCTCTTGATAAAGCTCCCTCTCATCTCTACACATTTGGAGGGGCAACTCAACCTCTTCTTGGGTCTCCTTCCTCTTATCCTCTCTGATGGTCTTTCTTAATTGGTGATGGTAATGCCTATCACCAAGAACCAATGCAACCACTCTATCTATTTTCTTTTCAGGCCCCTTCTGCTTAGAAGACTCTCCCTCATCTATTTTCTATTTCTTTTGTGGAGGCTCACTAGTTACCTATGTGTCAGGATTATTTGGTCGTTGCTCAAAACCAAGTGGCTCAGTCACTTGGGGAGGGCTATTTTGCTTGTAGGATCCCTCACTATCCTCCTCATACTCAAAGGATGAGTACTCTCTTGGTATTTCTTGTTTTTCCTCTAACTGGGTTGCAAGTTGATTGTATAATGTCATACATGCCAATCATTTTGTTGATCCTAGATATGTAAGGGAGGCCAGCGAAGAATCCTCCAAATGCAATCCCTACCTTTTTCAATTGTGTTTCTAAATTTATTAAGTCCCAGAACTTCTCATTTCTCTGTTCAATTTCCTGCTCATCTAGTATATTTCTAATGATGTCCTCCTCATCACATCTATCATGCTCGTGGATGGTGCCAATACTGGGAATCAACAATTTTTTGCATTCTTAATAAAGTCCTCTGGGTCCACATATCTGTAGTCAACAGTACCCATCTTGTACTAATTTAACCACTTGTTAATCTCAGGCAGAGCCCTTTTCCCAATAACAAAATCATTTATCTTGAATTGCATGGGTGTAAATATCCCCTTTCTATGGGGAGCCAGATGCTCTTTATCTATCCACACCAACTACCAAATAAATTCCATGGGAGCAACCCTTGGGGGAATAAACTTCGGTAGCACATGTGGAGGCTGAGGGCATCCATATACTCTAATCAAAGTGAATGTCTGCCCCAAATAAATGTCACCCCAATTGTGGTTTTGAGGCCACTTATCTACATACTCACAAGGCCTTAAAAGCCTTAGCACCTTGATAGACAATCTAGTAATATTAACCCCAAGCAAATTAAGAATAGGATTAACAATCCAATTTTGAAAACCACAAAATTCATGCTCATTTGAGGTGTAATTCCAAACCCTAATCCACAACTGCACAGGATTTGGTTGGCCATACATGATTGTTCTCGATCTCAACATTTGCACATCAAAACTATTGACATTATAGAACAAGATCAGATGCATCAATAGGGAATAATGCATAAAATGGGGCTGCTTGTTCTCTCTTATACTCATTAGACCCTCCTTCATTTGGTCCATCACATACTGAATGTAGTCATAATCAATATTGACTTGGGAGTTCTGAATATCAAGGATAATCATTAGTAGGTCAGCAAGCATTCTCTCAGCATCTCCATCTATTCCTAATACCTTGCACAACCCATATGCCAAATATCTCATGTAGAAATACAGGTCCTTAAACTCATAAGGTGCATTCATGCGGCTGGGTAGAGGGGCTACATATTTTCCCATTTTTGGCATGAAATTGGGGATTAGGGTTTTCACCAAATTGACATGTTTCTTATATTTTTCCTTCTCCTTGCCGAAGTCAATCTTTGTAGATGAAGAAGAGTAAGTGTCGAAGGCCTTCATAAGGGAACCTCTGTCTAAGGACACTAAGGTAGACTGATCACTCATTCTGATAGTCTTAGATACTGGGTCATACTTCCTAGCCAATTCTATCAGGCAAATCAACATCCAAAAATACGTTTGGGACAATTAACTTTTGCAAACCTAATTTCCAAGCATTGCAAACTGGGATTTGCTTAACTCTATTGCTATAAAAGTAATTGAATAGATGATATCACCAACAAGTAGGAGTAATTGGGTCTCTACAATTTACTAAGTAGTCAGAGAAATCCTCATCACTAACCTTTTTATTCTGAGTTGACCCAGGGAGTAATGTGATGAATTCTTTTGAGAAATTGCATTTTTCCTTATGTTCTTCCCTTGAATCTTTGATCCCTTCATTGCACGAGGCCTTTGTGGACTCCGGTTGACTCATTTTGTTGCTTATGCTTATCTTCTTCTCTGAATTATGTTCTTCTTATCCGCTCTTTGCAAATGCTCTACTGCTTATCACAGCTCGCTGAAATTCTGATAAGTAGAAAGATAGCAACGTTGTGTCTTTATAACATTCAGCATTGAATGCAACTAGCTTGTCGAGATCACAGAATATCTTTCTTCAATCACTTCAGCATTCACTCTGCATGTATTCAAGTTCAAATATGAGCTAGTCGTGGCGTGTAAAGCTGACATGCACATTCAATTTTCGAAAAGAAGGCGGAAAAAGGCCATCATTACATCTTTTTGCTTTAAAATCCTCGGAGTCTGTCAAAAAATCCCAACTGGAAATTGATTGGCTACTACTCTTTCTCTTTTTACACCTCAGCAAAGTACTTTAACATGTCAGGATCTCCTATTTTCCTTATCGCCATGAGACTTTAACCACTCATCTTCTAGAGATCACGCGATAACCAGTTTTTTTAGAATCTCTGAATGTTTGGCTTGACTATGGTTTCATCTTGAGATTGAGCAACTAACACATATCTTTGAATCTCTAAATCTGAGCTCTAGCCATAGTTCCATCATGAGATTCGGAGATAAAGGCCTTCTCAAGGTCGCTGGATGTTTCACTTAACTCAAAAAAGTTCTTCAGATTCAGCGATAGCCTTTGATCTTTACCATCATCTATGGTTGTCGCTTAATCTCCAAATCTTATATGACTTAACTATGACTTCATGAGATTGGGAGATATAACACTTGTCTCTCTTAACCTTTCGCCAAATCTCCAGATGTTAGACACTTAAGAACAAACATTATGAGATTCAGAGATAGCTACAATTGTTAAGTCTTTCACTTTATCGCTTGATCTCCAGATGTTAAAAGACTTAGCCGCTATTTCATGAGATTTAGAGATACGTGCTTCGCCAGATTGCTGAACATTTATACTTCACCACCGAACTTTAGGAGACGTAGAGAAAGCCTTTTTGCCAAGTCGTTGCATAATCAGAAATAACCGCTGATCTTCATGAGATTAAGAGATAGAACATCAATCGTCACGTCTTCACTTTGTCGCCCAATCTCCTAATTTCTCATATTTAACAACCAACTTTACGAGACTTGGAGATACAAAGGAAAATAACAACCACATGCAGAAAAAGGGGAACTATAAATGTCAATGTGAAAATATAAGAACTAAGGCACGACTTGGTAAATTTCAAAGATAAAAACCCTACCAAAGACAAACAAGACCTAGGGTTTAGGGTTTTAGACATTTTCAAAGCAGAATTGCTTTGCGACACAGACATTCTTAGAAATTTTGCAAGAACATTGAAACTATTAGATGCAGAGGCACATTATTTGACACCAAGAACAATCTTTTGACACTTCTCAGAAAACCTAAAATACAACCTAACAGGGGGTACCTAGGTACTTCGGGTACGGGTATGGGTATTTTTCAAAATAGGGGATGGGGGTACTTGGGTACGTCAATTTTTTTTAATATAATTAATATTTTATAGAAAATCATGAAAATATGGGTCATGATAATGAGTTTTCAAAACAAGAACAGTGATAAAGTTTGCAAATGTAATGTATTGTTTTCAGTTTCAGATTAGTAATATGTTTATAATAATAATATATGCTAAATGTTTAGATGCATAATAGAAAAGGAAAACTTTAAACATGATCAAGAAGATCATAAATCATATAACAATGACATATTGCAAATGATAAACTTCTGACTCGAACAATGATAAAGTTTACTTTTAATTGATATTATATCAAAGTTTCAAACTAATTACATATTAAATTAAGTTTGATAAACAAAAAGTTGATATGCAAACAAAAAACTGAAACAAAAATCAAAAATCTTAATCAAGGTCCTTAGCTATGATGCTCTCCACTAAGTACCCATTGAGCATCGGGTCCTTGGGTACGTGTACCCGGTATGTGGGTACGTGTACCAATACCCTATATGCATCCCAAGGGTATGTGTACCAATACCCGTGCAACTATATCAAAACCACATGAAAAATACCATGGAATATTGTGAAAAAGTCTTGAAAACTTCTATGGAAAGTTTGTGAAAATTTCTAATTTCAAACAAATAAAGTTGTTGCAAGTCCAAAAGCACAAGTAAAGTCCTCCCAGCTTTAGGTTGACTTAAAAAATTGGCTAAGTTTTGACAACCTAGGTGAAGAGTGCAAACTAAGAGATGAAATTCACTCGCTAGAGCCAGAGAAAAGTTGGAAAATTGTGAAGTCCAAATCCATTTGAGGTTGAAATCACCAAGTATCTAAAGATAATTCCGAGTGGGAAAGAGGAAAAGAAGTTGGAAAATTGTGAAGTCCAAAGCCATTTGAGCTTGAAATCACCAAGTATCCAAAGAAAATTCCAAGTGGAAAAGAGGAAAAGGCCAAGTTTCAAAGGGAAAATGTTAGGTTTATGCATAGAAAAGAGAGTGAAATCATTAAGGAAGCAATGTTGAAAATTGTATAAGTATGAAAAATTTCCTAAAAATCAAACTTGAAAGTGCATTTCCAAGGATGAGACTTCATCATTTCCAAAAGTCATAGGGGCATTTCCAAATTGAAGGTAAGATTGGTGTAGTCATTTTAGTGAGTTATTGACAATTTTCTCAATGTTATTTTGCAAGTCTAATGCAAACTAAACAATCATGGAGAGACAAAGATGAAGCAGATGCTACAACAACCCATAATTTCAAAAGATAGAGATCAAAGGAAGGAATTAAAATGGTATATCAAAAGATGACATTCATAGATAGGAAAAACAAACACAACCAAGGAAATTATCACCTATGACAAATTTCAAGGTAAGAAGGACAGATGGACAAGGGGAAATTTCAAAGAAATCTTCCAGATTTCAAAGTTCACACCAAGTCCAAGATCCTAGATCGAAGATAAAGAAGACCATTCAAAAAGGAGGAAATTTTTAGTTTGAGGAGGTTTAAAGATGATACAATTTGGGAATATTCTCCCAAAATTTCAATTTTCTATAATTGAAGAATTGTTCAAAACCAACTTCATTCAAAGAGATAAGCATGTTGAGGTGCCAACCACTTGTCTCCACCAATCATATAATTTCATGCTTATGGTGTTCAGGTTCTTCGAATATGTTGTCAAGGAAAGGATAATGGGCGCTTTCTTCTAGTAGAAAGCTCCATCTGAGTTGTTCATTTTTTATTGGTTCACATTGGATAATCTTTGTAAACCCTAATTAGGGTATAATTCTCTAAAACTTAGCCGTCAATCTTAAATTGATCTAGGCCCTTCATCTATTTTTGAACTCCTATATAAACCCCACTCGCCTCATTTGCAAAGGAGGATTCTATGAAATTGTTGCATAAAACACTTCTTAAGTAAATTCATTGTTCAATTGTTGGTAAATTTAATATCTTTTACTAGTTGTATGGTTTCTTGTCTCTCACCTAGAGTAGATTTTATTTCCAAAGTTGTTATATTGAATGAAGGATTCGATGGGAATGTTCATTATGGACTCAAAATATTCATACTTTTGATAGGATGATTTTCCACTATTATGCAAAGTGAGTCTAAACTTGTGATAGAAAAACTTAACTTCCATTACTATATTCATTGTTCAAATGTTGGTGATAAATCTATATAATGTGAAAATATTTAAAACACCTTAGAAGATTGCACC
Organism: Chamaecyparis obtusa; assembly: GCA_027943335.1. Lineage (NCBI taxonomy): Eukaryota > Viridiplantae > Streptophyta > Pinopsida > Cupressales > Cupressaceae > Chamaecyparis > Chamaecyparis obtusa. The sequence goes on along the minus strand of BSBK01003293.1, from coordinate 1,570,853 downwards.
ATTCTTGTGGAGTTGTTGATATTGGTGAAACAAGAATAGGTTTCATATTCCACTTTTGCAACCCTATCTCCAAATTTCATAAGATTAGTTCATAGAATTAGTTTAGAGTTGGAATTATCTTCTTAAACCTCTTGTTTTGCAATTTGTTGCCTCTTCTTATTTTAGAAATCTTTGTGAAACCCAAAAAACTTACAAAAAAGAAAATTAAACTTAAATCTTGAATAACCACATAATTTTCCTTGGAGATTTTCAACAAATCATCCTACCACAGGAGTCTATTCTGAACAGGAAAAACCACACGCATTTGTAACCTTGGAGTTGTCTTTGTAAATCACACAATTTGTTTGTTTAGCACATAGTGGATTTTGTTTAAGAGAGGATAGCCTACCCTGGTAGTTTATTGTATGTTGTCTATGTCATAAAACTCACACCAACAATACTTTATGGAATTTGTTGATCATCTCCTCCTTCACTTTGAATTTGCCCAAAATTATTGGAAATGATTTCAACTTGATTGGTACTCCCCCTTTGAATAAGAATTTGTTGTCCTAGTTCCAAAGTTTGCTTACCCTCTATAGATCATCTTTGTTTGCAAGCATTTGGGAGGTCAGTCCTTCAATCTATGTTTGGTACAAAATAACAAGATTTTTAGAAGAAAAACTACCTCCTCTCGAGATCAACTGATTCTTTCTACACAACGCTCTATCCCTGAAATTACTTTGAATTATATATGTAGAAACATTAACTTGTTGAATGGTTACACATCTTGGGATGATAATTTGCTAACAAAATGACCTCTTTTAAAGCTATTGTAACCATAGGGATCAATCAGATCCTCTTCAAAGACTTGCAAACGAGTAAATGTCAAATCGCTTTCCCACCACCCTAAAAACCATAAACTAAACTTTGGTGCCGTCTCCAAGAGAAACCGACGACCCTATGGCATTGTTGTTGTTGTTGGAATAACGAAGTGCGGAAGTGTGAGACTACTGTACAGTGGAGGTGATGTTACCATTCGATGGAGGCACTGTTACCGTTCGGTGGAAGTGATGTTACCATTCAGTGGAGGCATTGCTACCGTTCAGTGGAAGTGATGTTACCATTCGGTGGAGGCATGGTTGCCATTTGGTGGAAGTGATGTTACCATTCGGTGGAGGCGTGGTTACCGTTCGATGGAGGCGAGGTTACCATTCGGTGAAGGTAGATCATCGTACGATCAAACTACCGTACGACGGTGGTAGAGCATTGTACGGGCAGACCTACCATATGTGATTTCCCTGCGGTGAGGTGAAGATGAGTACAGTGTCTTCCCTATAGTGAGGTGAACATGAATACGGTGTCTTCTCTACGGTGTCGTTCGGTGGATTGTACGGCACGTCTTGACCGGCGGTTGAGCTAGTAGATTGTTCTGGAATGTAACAGTTTCTTTATCGACTTCTGCAACGAATTGCAGTGTGCATAAATCACTGCAAGTTTCGTGAAGAAGGTGGTTGAAAATCAACTTGATTGTAAAGGCAATCTGAGCCTATGAGAAATCCAAAGTCTTGTATGTAAATTGTTTATAGTAATACAAAAGTTTGCTCAGGGTTTTGAGTGGTGGGTTTTTCCCGGAAGGGTTTTCCACGTTATATCTGGTATTTTCTATGTGTTGTGTGTTTGCATATCTCTGTGGTTTAAATTTATAGTTGCTTATTCCCCTGCCTTTTGGCATTCAGAAAGCGTTTCCACACCATTGCTTTCCTAACAAGTGGTATCAAAGCTTGACCACTTGTATTATCCTGGTCAGATAGGGTTTGGTTTTTTGTACCAATTTGGTTTCAGTGGGAGCTTGCAAAGGTTTTGTCTGTAAGCAGAGATGGTTGGTACGTCAGGAAGAGTAGATATTGAAAAGTTCAATGGCACAAATTTTGAGTTATGGAAACTTAAAGTTGAAGATTTGCTAGTAGATCGAGACCTGTGGAACGCTGTGTCTGGCACCAAGCCTACGAGTATGAAGCAGGAAGATTGGGATCTAGCGGATCAGAAGGCCAGAGGACTGATAAGGCTGAGTCTTGCAGGGTCGGTTTTCTTGAATGTCCATGAAGAGAAATCTGCACATGCGTTATGGAAGAAGTTGGGAGACATTTATCAAGGAAAGTCCTTGGTAAACAAACTTTTCCTCAGAAAGAAATTATATTCTTTGAAGATGGATGGAGGAACGGTTGTGGCCGATCATATAAACTCATTCAATATGGTGATCGCACAGTTGACATCTGTTGGTGTGTGCATTACTGAAGAAGAGCATTGCATGTTACTGATGTGCTCGCTGCCAGATTTGTGGGATCACTTGGTAATGGCCATCGGAAGTACGGCTACCAAGCCTAAAACGGAGGAGGTAGTTGCTTCACTTCTATCGAAGGAGATGCGAAGGAAGTCCTCTGAGGCGGCCAAAGAAGCTCTCATTGTACAAGGCAGATCTAAGGATAAAGGTAAGAAAAAGGACACAAAGTCAAAGTCTCAGGAGCGGTCTACCACTCCTGGAAAGAAGTCCAAGGTGAAGTGTTGGAACTGTTGGCAGAAAGGTCATATCCGAAGGGATTGCAAAGAGGAGAGAAGAAAAAGAATTACACTTCCGACATGGAATCTTCTCAAAGTGATGCTAATGCCTTTGTAGTAGCCTTGGCAGTACTCGCATCGGACGAAGTATGGTTAGTGGACTCGGGAGCATCATTCCACATGACGTCTCATAAAGAGTCGTTCTCAAATTATGAACTGTACGATGGAGGAAAGGTGTTCCTAGCGAGTGATTCCACAGTGGAGATCGTTGGACGAGTAAGAGTCAGGATCCAATTCCCCGACGGTAGAGTAAAGGGAATTGATGGAGTACTCCATATACCCGCTCTGGCTCAGATTCTACTTTTTGTCAGTAAGTTGAATGATGTCGAAGTTCAGGTAACATTTGTCGATGATGGTTGCAAGATGACTAGGGGTTCTATTGTTTTAGCTAAGGGTGAATGCATTGGAACACTGTATAAGTTAGATGCCAAACCTGTATGTTGTAATAATGTGTCTGTAAAGTCTAATAAAATTGATCTGGCAGCACATGTTGTAAATGCGATGGAAATTAAACTTCTTGCAGAGAAAACAATGCTCTGGCATCATAGGCTTGGCCATATTGGCAAGAAAGGTTCAAAAACCTTGAAGAATAAAAACATGGTTGAGGGTTTAGTTGATTGTAATCTTGAATTTGATTTCTGTGAACATTGCACCTATGTAAAGCAAAACCGTGTTCAATTTTATTCCAGTTCTCAAAAATCTTCTGGTTTGTTGGATTATATTCAATCTGATGTATTTGGTCCTGTGGATGCTCCTTTGTCTAAGTCAAGATATTATGTATCATTTATTGATGATTATTCAAGAAGAACATTCATTTATTTTTTGAAGAATAAATCAGAAGTGTTCAGTCGGTTTAAGGAATTCAAAAGTCTTGTTGAAAATCACACTGGGAGAAAGATTAAATGCTTAAGGACAGACAACGGTGGTGAGTTTTGCAATGCAGTTTTTGACAAATTATGTGTAGATCATGGCATTAAGAGGCATAAGACGACTCCTTATACTCCGCAACAGAATGGAGTAGCGGAAAGGATGAATCGGTCATTTATGGAAAGAGAAAGGAGCATGTTGGGTAGTGCTGGTATGGAGAAGAAGTTCTGGGCCGAAGCAGTGGCTACGGCGTGTTTCTTGTTGAAATATTCTCCTATGGCAGCGTTGGTGGATAAAACACCTATAGAAGCATGGTCTGGTAAGAAGCCCTTGTTAAGACATTTGTGTGTCTTCAGTTGTGAGGCGTATGCTCATGTACTTGATGTGTCTAGGTCAAAGTTAGATAACAAAGAGGTTAAGTGTATCTTCATCGAGTACGGCATTGGTGTAAAGGGATACAAGTTATGGAACCCTCTCACTGAAAAAGTGTTGTACAGCAAGACTGTTATTTTTCGTGAGATGAAACCTATCTCACTATCTGAGCCAGAGAAGACTGGAAAGACAAAGGAAGCAGTTAAAATTCCTTAAGCTTCAATATGGGAGGTGTTACAGACTCCAAATGAACTTGAGAATAAAAATCTAGAATTCCCCGAGAATGAGGATGAGGAGACTTCGAGTACGAGTTCAGAAGAACGTGATTGTGAACCTCATGATGAATCTCATGAAGCTTCACCATGGGAGGTGAGGAGATCTACTTGGGAGAGGCGGCAACCTGATAGGTACGACTCTTCACCGGAACGGTTTAATTATTCTATGTTGAATGTTAATTGTGCCTATGCTTTGCTTACGGATGTTGATGAGCCTAGGACTGTTAAAGAAGCAATTAATATGCTAGATTCAGATTCCTGGTTGGATGCCATGAGGGATGAAATGAAATCCTTGGAGAAGAATGGAACCTGGGATCTCGTACCCTTGCCTAAAGGTAGAAAGCCTGTAGGATGTAAGTGGGTATTTAACGAGTACGGTCTAGATGGAAACATTGACAAGTACAAAGCGAGATTGGTTGCAAAGGGGTATTCTCAGAAAGAAGGGATTGACTATGGAGAAATATTTTCTCCTGTAGCTAAGCTAACATCTATCAAATTTCAGTTATCACTTGCAGCGACACATGATTTTTCAATTAAGCAAATGGATGTGATGACAGCGTTTCTTCATGGGGATCTTGAAGAAGAAATATACATGTCCCAACCAAAGCACTTTGTGGAAAAAGGTAAAGAGCATCTGGTATGTAAGTTGAAGAAGTCTCTTTATGGTTTGAAGCAGTCACCCAGAATGTGGTATCAAAAGTATGATACATATGTTTTGTCCTTGGGTTTTACGAGATCTAAATCTGATCACTATGTGTATTATAAAGCTGAAGGCGATCAGATACTTATAATTGCTCTATATGTAGATGATATGTTGTTCATAGGTAATAGTAAGGAAATGACCTCAGAATTCAAATCTCAACTTTCCTTGAAATTTGAAATGAAAAATTTAGGGCCGCTAAAATTTATTTTGGGGATGGAAATCAGAAGGGATAGGGTTGGCAAGAAGCTTTGGCTCAACCAGAGCAAGTATATTACCAATGTTCTTAAGAGATTTAATATGAATGATTGCAAGCAACAAGTAGTTCCAATGTTGCATGAAACGAAGCTATCTGTCAATGACAATCCAAAATTTCCAGATGAGATTGAAGACATGAAGTGGATACCTTATGCAAGTGTTGTTGGTAGTCTCATATATGCAATGGTCAATACAAGACCAGACATTGCCCAAGCAGTGGGAATACTGAGTCAATTTATGGCAAATCCAGGCAAGACACATTGGGATGTTGTAAAAAGAGTTCTGAGATATTTGAAGGGTACATCACACTATGCATTGTGTTATCAAGGTGACTCAATTGGATCAAATAGATCAATTAGTATTCAAGGTTATGTGGATGCTGATTGGGCTGGGGACATTGACAAAAGAATATCCACTAGTGGATATGTATTCATGGTGAATGGTGGTGCTATCAGTTGGATGAGCAAGCGACAAAGTGTGTTTGCGGTGTCGACAACTAAGGTAGAGTACATGGCATCTACTCGCGCATGTCAAGAAGTTGTTTGGCTTAAGCACCTGTGTTCTGATTTCGGCTACGATGCAGGAAAAATTACAATTTTCTATGACAGTCAGAGTGCAATATGTTTGGCAAAGAATCCTTCATTTCATGCCAGGACAAAATACATTTATGTACAATATCATTTTGTACGTGACATGGTTGAAGACGGAAAGGTGAACCTAGAAAAAGTTGGTACTCTAGAGAATGTTGCGGATGCATTGACAAAGCCAACAGACACAGCTAAGTTCAAATGGTGCACAAATTCCATGGGGCTTGGTGTCCCGGACACCTATTAGCCTCGTTGAGTAACTTCGTACTTCGTTAAGTGGGAGATTGTTGGAATAACGAAGTGCGGAAGTCTCACCGTACGGTGGAAGTGATGTTACCATTCGGTGGAGGCATTTTTACCGTTTGGTGGAAGTGATGTTACCATTCGGTGGAGGCATGGTTACCGTTTGGTAGAAGTGATGTTACCATTCGGTGGAGGCATGGTTACCGTTCGGTGGAAGTGATGTTACCATTCGGTGGAGGTGAGGTTACCGTTCGGTGGAGGTAGATCATCGTACAGTGAGACTACCATACGGCGGTGGTAGAGCATTGTACGGTGAGACCTACCATATGTGATTTTCCTACGATGAGGTGAAGATAAGTTCGGTGTCGTTCAATGGATTGTACAACACATCTTGACCGGCGGTTGGGCCGGTAGACCATTCTAGAATGTAACGGTTTCTTTACCAAATTCTGCAACGAATTGCAATGTGCATAAATGGCTACAACTTTCGTGAAGAAGGTGGTTGAAAATCAAGTTGAATGTAAAGGCAATCTGAGCCTGTGAGAAATCCAAAGTCTTGTATGTAAATTGTTTACAGTAATACGAAAGTTTGCTCGGGGTTTTGAGTGGTGGGTTTTTTCCCGAAAGGGTTTCCCACGTTATATTTGGTGTTTTCTCTATGTTGTGTGTTTGCATATCTCTGTGGTTTAAATTTATATTTGCTTATTTCCTTGTCTTTTGACATTCGGAAAACATTTCTGCATTGTTGCTTTCCTAATAGTTGTCATTCGCAATGCAAAAAGAAAAATCATATCAGCTGTGTAAAAAGGTTTTAAATGGCACAACAATAAAGCTAAATTAGAAGCACTTGACGTTGGACTCGAGCAAGGTCTTAAACTTAACATTCAGGATTTGATTATAGAGGCTGTTTCAATGCCGGTGTATAATGCTGACTCTAATAAAATATGTGCATCATGGAATTTAAACTACTTGACTGGTCCAATTTTTTTCAAATTAAAAATGTTTATACTTATGCCATTTCACATTGTAACAAGGAAACCAACACAGTAGCAGATTGGCTGGTTAATAAAGTCTTGGAAGGGGACTGGCTTGAAAGAATACCAATGTTCGGAAATCTTATATGTTATGTCTGTTTGATCATCTCTCCTTGCTCATTCGAGCTTTGATACTTCTCAGTTTCTGTACGGATGTATGTTTCACATCTCCTCTATCTTTTCTCTATTCCCAATTCGTTAGGTGATCTTTGTTAGAGCCTTTTCTTTTCAGGGCTTCGATATTTAGCTTTTTGCTGCCTGGATTTTCTTTTTTCTCGTGACGAAGCTTCTTGCTTCTTCTCTTTCTCTACCTTCTTTTTTCAGAGTTCTTGAGAATTGGGTGTTCTGTGTTGTTTTTGCCATAACGGTTACATTTTAATTTTGATTTTTGGGCTTTGGCGGTTTTTTTCTTGCGTAATGCTCCTTCAACGTGGTCGTCTTTTGTTATCCTGGCACTCTTTTCCTTTTATGCGTTTAGCTTCTGTGGCATTGGGTAGTTGAACGTCCTTTCCTATGCATTTGGTCACTATTTTTCATAAAGAATGTTTGTTGACAGCTACTTCCGAAAGATGGCAGTTGATGAGTTGACTTTATATTATGATTTTTGCTCTCCTTAAGTGCATGGAGTAATAAATTTTCTGACATTCTTTTCCAACTTGGCATTCTGCGGTATTTCCTCTCTCCAACCGAGATCATTTGCCACCCGTATAAATCAGTTGGTACCTCCGGCGTTGTAGGCATTAACTGGCGAAATCTTTTCATATCTATAATGGTTTTTTGGTTCTTCCTCGCATTTGTTGAAATGCTTTGATGTCTCTTCTTCATTTAAGAAACACACCACCCAAAAATTAGGGGTGAGCCTTTTCTTGAGGCATTGTGTTCTTGATACGACGGTTATTAATTGTGACTCTTTCATTGTTGGTTATCTCGCGCCAATATATTGTCGCATGCATTATCAAATTTGGCCATTAATGCCAGGCACTTTAATATGTAACATCCAGTTTTATTTCGCCGTAATGGTGTTTTATTTCTCACTGAACTTGGCATTATGACTAGCTTTGATTAGGCATGTCCTAAAACTGGAATATTATGTAGTCTTCCCAAGTGCCATTGGGAATGCTGAGATTTTTTTAATGCAACGCTGAGAAACTAGGCGTGGTCTTTCTGTTAGATTGCCCAGAGATAGAAGAATCTATCAGAATGATCCTTGACAAAAAAAATGGAACCAAATAAATGCCTCTGCTTTGTTTAGAGAAGTTCTTTCTCATTTTCTAACAATTTATATAGATTTGTTGTAGGATTTTCCCGTGGTTAGAAAATTGGCCATAAAGGCAGATTGTATGATGATATATCTTCGTCTAACGTTGAACTTGCATATTATCCTTGTATAGTTTTGATATTGCTCTTTGTCCTATTGGAGGATTTTTAAAATTATCAGTTATTACATCTAATGGTTTCAATGCACAATTTCTTTACGCAATAAGGTTCGGACTTGCATGTGACCATCATGAGGATTCAATTACGGAGTTTGAACAAATCCGGAGCACATTGAAATGTGACATTCGTTCAATGGATGTGGCTTTGGACACTTTTCAGTGTCTTTTTACCATCTCGCCACTCTCGAGAGACAAGTTGCAAAACCACCCATCTTGGTTTCTCCTCTGCTTCAATCTCCCACAAAAACTACCAACATTATGTGGTGGATGTAGTATGATATCTCCGGCTCTATTGGAGAATAGAGCTTTGTGGGTGTAGTCTCTCATATTATCTCTGAGTTGGAGATCATTCTAGGAGTGTTTCTTGTTCAATTTATCTCACATCTGAGCTATCGTACACACTTGGATTCCAACGTCTTCTAGTCATTCTCGCTCTCTCATGCCATTTTATGCCCTTTGTTCATAGTTGGGCTTGTATATTGTATGTAGTACTTTTGTATATTCACCAACCTCCTCAAGGATTTGGATTTGGGTTCACTTTTGGTAGGATTTGGATTTGGGTTCACTTTTGGTACTATTTTGTTCTTTGAGGGTAGCTGGATGGCTTATAGTTTGATCATGACTTTTATCCTTTCCTATAAACTTTATTTTCACCTTTTATTTTTAAAAAAATATTATTTTCATCTTTTATTTAAAAATAAATTTAATAACTTAGGTGACTTTATTATTAAAAAAAATTAATTTCTAGATGGATCTCTGTTCTTGTGAAGAATTTAACTTTTTTGAAATCCTAAACGAATCGGTCACTCCTATGCTAGTCGCCTTAAAACAAACTTCATCTCCGATCTTATCAGAAGGAATGCTAAGAATAACACAGGACCAAACTCTAATGCCATGATAAAATTTAGAGACATTAAAAACATTAAGTACCAAACATGCACACTAATTAAATTGTCTATTTACTATACTTGAAAATATTACATATAGTTTTAAGAAACACGACAAATGTTAATATTTTTAGATCTAAACTTCAGAACTATCTGATACTGCCGAACAACATCATTTGCATCAATGAATTAATTCCAACATATTCTTGGTGATAATAGTAACCATAAGAAGATATGATTCGCATAAGAAACATTTCATTGAAAATGGTTTTCATGGTGGCAGATATTCAAATCCATAATATATGACATGTTTCAATTATGGGAACCGTCATAAGCAACTATTTTCTGAGTCAACTTCAATCTTTATGTCATTATGCAGCAATCTAAGTTTCACTCACAAGAATTAGCTATAAGTGATAACTAATTTTTGCATACATTTGTAAATCGTAATCAAATTCACTTGTAAGTAGTAATCATAAATTCATAATTGAATGTTTCCTGACAATGTGCTCTATTCTTAATACAAATTGATCTACTTTTAAACGTCTAAAAGTTTCTAACAATGGTGTCAAGCCCTTCTAGCACTTCGAGTGAGGCCTCAAACGATAAACCATTGTACCTAAAATCTACACCAACACTGTCAATTAACTAAAAATGACCTTAACGGTTACCAACTGTTGGGTATGCGAACCTTTCACCTTCTCTTATTTCTTCAGTTGATAGTTGTATAAGTTTATAATATATATGGTTGTGTACATGCCATAGATGATATATTGGTTAAACATTAATACAGTTTTTCTTTACTTTGAGAGTAGATGTAGACAATTATCGACCACTATAATTTGATGTGTTGTGTTTTGTCTTCTTTGTATTGCTATCTCCAATATGCTTATTATTTTCACCAATTGTATTATGCTGTTGATTTCTTCTATTAGGCTCTGTGTTGTTAGAGAAGATGCATCGGCTAACAACGCATGACAAGATCCACAAACGGTTCTCCCGCAAAGCTGACGGCTTCATTGATGATGCAATACTTTTCAGCGGATAGATCCGTCATGGTTGAGAGTTGTTTAAAGTCAACCTATCTAAAAAAACTCACTCTTATTCCCTAAATTCTTCTCCAAATAGATGTCCAGATGTTTTAACGAGCCCTGAAGCTGTATTCATCACTTGTTACTTGAATGGTTCAATTAATCGATCAATTGAGGCATTTTAATCTAGCATGGCTGTGTATCGTGAAGATATTTCTGAATGGTGTTGTTGATTCCTACAGTTTTTAACGATGCTGACCTAAACATCACTCCACGAAGTAATTTAAAGAAATTACACTTTGGCTTGGAATGCTTTCTAGTAAAGAAGCGTGTTGAATCTCTCCCAATAGATTATTCCCTCTTCCGCACTAAAAGGTTGACAATGCGTTTAGTTCCTAAAAGAGCACAAAAAGTAAAATGGCGAGCATCAGTGGTTCTGAGTACCAAGAGCACTAGGAGAATTCTATGAAGCGATAAGAAACTATTTTATATGGAATGATGGCGAAGGGACCCAAGAAATTAGGAAGATACTATGCACAAAGGAGACGACAAGGTTATGGAAGCGATGTTTGTGAAGATCACTTGGAGGTGTCTTCTGAAGATGTATGCGTCCAGCAACCATAATGAAAATAACTTACAGGTGTCATTTGAACATGGATGCGTCCTGCAAACCTTGTGAAGGTCGAAGCGTTTTCTAATGCAACATTAGTTTATGAACACGAAGAGTTACTGCTATTAATGTCGTATGTACACGCTTCTATGACGTTTAAGCATCATGTTTCCTAAGACCCTATCCTATTCAAATTTTCTCCCTAGAAGAATCCTTAATTAATTGTTAGAAGAACACAAACTTTTAGCATGAACACCATCTATGCAAACACTTCTCGTAATAATATTATTGGCAACGATCTTTCCGGTCTCAAAAATTCTGTGAACCTACTACTTCATAAGTAGACAAATAAACAAATCAATAGCTACACAGACAAACAAAACGCATAATACCATTGTTTGATCAGTATTTCAAAAAAATGTGCCATTTGCCCTTAATTTCAGATGACCCGCTTGCATTAAAACAAACACTGGGATACCGACAACACAACACCATAAATAGACCAATAACATTGAATATGCGCGAACTTTACCACATCAAAAACCACACCATTCTATGATGTAAAAAATAAACTATGCAAAAAGCGTTCCCCATGAGCCCTGGCACTTTCACCTAAATTACATGCACTTTGCAGCATATCCTGCACGTTCCCAAGAAATTACTGATATCAAACGAAGAACTTAAAAAATAGACACACAATTTGCTCTAAAAGCAGATAGATCTTTTTATTCAATCAAATTTTCTTGATCACATGATCAAAGGTCAATGCGATCAAAGGTCAATTGATCTATGATCAAGGAAAATTACAACATTATAATTCTACCTCAATAAATAGAGGTCTTTGACACATCAAATATCACCTAAAAATATAAGAGATAAATGAATGTTCATGCGTAACTGCAATTAACAAGTTCATCCATCTTATTTTTAGAGCTCTGAATTTAGCTCTTACAAACAATAGCCCTTCTCAATCAAGTGGAAGAAATTACCAAAGCTTTTCTTATATTGCATACAATGAGCTACAGTTTAGAGTACAATCGATCTTATGCATGTGGGTAAATTATTCTACAAGTGTAACTTGTGATGCTAACATGAGGGTGGGTAGCGCAAATCAACCATAACAAGCTTGTTGCAATTTCGAGTGATTTTTTTATTGACTCCATACTCTTCGAGCATTGCAATGAGCTAAGTTATTTCCCACCTAACACTTGCACAATCAAATTTATGCACGATTGGTTGTCTTGCACTTATTTGATACGATTAAAAGCGACTGTACATTCAAAGATTATTTTGAGAAACAAATGTGCAATTATAATATTTTTTTAATATTTTGAAAGTGTTCATAAATTTAATATTTATTTATTAAAAAATAATTATAACATCTTTTAACTATGTGATTGAGCTAAGTTGTCGATTCGGATGTGGATGCCAGAGTCGGGTGGGCGGATACAATTTTTTTTTAGGGGATGCAGATGCGTTTATATATATATATATATATATATATATATAAAGAAATGCAAGAAATATATAAAAATAAATCATTTGATGGTATGAATAATGATACTTCATTAATCAAAAGGAGTCATTTGTAGAGAGGATGCCATGACTGGAGTAGATGCATTTTAGCTTTTCCATAATCATGCAAAGAAGAGTCTGAGACCCTACCCAAAGTGTGATTTAACACAACTGGAAGAGCATTGATTAGAGCCATTGGGAGCTAGGTGTGAATAATGAAATTGTTATGATATATGTAATTCCATCATTTTACAAGAGAGAAAATGACTAATAAATCTTGGATTTGTGGTGTATTGACTGGTTACAGAATGATATTTGCTGCTTGCCTTGTCATTCTTTCATTCATTTGTAAATCTTTTGTAATTGTATTCTACTTCAGCAATCATTGTTTTGTTTGTGGGTGCCACCCTGAAGCAATAATTGTAAGAATAATGATACTTCACCATTGAAGTGCTTGGATATCCTGTGGGTGCCACCGGGAAGCCACCACAAGCATCCACTCGCATCCGGATGCCTGTGGTGGCTGAGTGGGATGCATGTGGTGGCTTCCGGGAGGCACCCACAAACCCCCAGATCTGCCTCCACAGGCATCGGCATGTGGACGCATCAATAACTTAGCATTGAAGAATAAGCAATAAGAGATGAATCAACAAATCAAGATGATACAAAAAATCTATGGGAAAACTTTTTTTTCAAAATGATCTTTATATGAAAAAGAGAACAAGTATGCATTAATCTTCAATAGAGAGACATAGACACACATATGCACTAATCTTTAATACTCATAGAGCTATGTATTTATAAAAATGTATTTCAAAATGATTGTTTCCTACTTTAATATTTTTTATTATTTTAAAAGTGTACATAAATTTTAAATTTATTTATTAAAAAATTATTATAATATGTTTTAATTATGTGGTTGAAAAATAAGCAATAAGAGATGAATCAACAAATCAAGATGAACAAAATTTCTATGGAGAAACTTTTTTTAAATAATCTTTATATGAAAAAGAGAACAAGTATGCATTAATCTTCAATAGAGAGCATACACTAATCTTTAACAACACTCAAAGAGATACTATATATTTATTAAAATATATTTCAAAATCATTGTTTCCTACCTTTTAGGCAACCTCGGGGTTCCCTTTCGATTCAAATAGGTCTTGCCCAAGGTCATTCTTGGATGCCCCAACTTCCTTGTGAGTCCATAGAAGGACCTATAGAGTATCCAAGGTGCATGAGAGGGACCCTAATCAAGCCCAATGAAAAAACAACTCTGGAACGAGACCTCAACCTGAACCATACCCATATATGTATGAGGTCAGTTCTAGAGGAACTCTATAACATAGGATCAGAGTAGAGTGGGTATATAAAAATAAATATACAATTTGACAAAACAGAATGCAAAAACAAGTAGAGTGGATATATAAAAATAAATATACAATTTGACAAAACAGAATGCAAAAACAAGTAGAGTGGATTTATAATTAATAAAAATACACTTCAATACCACAATGCAAAAATAATTGCATTAGTTGCTTGTGTTGATACAATAGGAATATTATTAGAAATGTCAATTGATCATAAGTGATTTTTTTATTAAACTGAAGTGAAGAAAGATGTTTATGTACAATAGTCACCCACTTTATTTAAATTGCATAACTTTCATCCACTTTTTAAACATTAAACGGTTCAACAATCAAATACTCAGTGAAAATTTACACCTCATTCACACGTAAAAATGGTAAATAATTTTTTATTTTAAGTTTAAAAAATTACTGTTAAGAAATTTGATTTGCAAGAGGAGCCACTAAGATTCAAAAGGAAAAAAATATATCCATAAATTAAAAACAAAACACATAAATTTACTAAAGGTTATCAAAAGTTTGATTAAGAAAAACTAATATAGATTCAGATGAAATTTTAAGACAGATGAACATTAAAAAACAATATAAATATGTCATCACTACCACCATAAATGCGGACAACGAAGATGTGACACATACTCGAACATCCAGTTGAATAAGCAGAGGTCAGAGAATTGCCAATGATTCCTTAGCGCACGTTTTCCAATCTTTGCTTTTCCTTGTAAAAGTGAGATAATACCACAAGCAGGGTTATTGCAGGTTTGATTTATTGAATACTGTCCAGAGATTTGATTGAAAATCACAAAACCAGTTCAGAATTTTGGACCAACAGGTCGGCTCCACTAGTCACCAATCGTAAGTACGTTTAAGGCAGTTCATCTATAAGAGTTGAAATAATGTCAGAGCACTACTAGGAGTCTGAAAAGTTGGCATTTTCTTGGAGCACTCGCAGGTTTAAGGAAACATTTTGTTCGAAACATAATTCAAGTGTCTTTTCTATCTATGTCGGCAGTAAAATATACCTTAAAACACATGCGATAACTGCACTATTAATACTGTGTCAGTAACGACTATATATTTCTGTCTGTAATGTGAAAAGATAAATACACCTTTAGGAAACAATGATTAAGTTATTATGGAGCTTTGGTCTCCCACTATCATGATTGTCTGCTTTATTTTGTGTTAACCCGTATGAACGAACTAGAGCTTTCAAACAACTACCACAAATTGGTACACCAAACGTGACTATCTTATTGTATAGTAAGTAGAGGTAATGATTTGTTGGAGATTTTGACGGAGAAGTCTATTCACCTACATATTTAGCACATAATATCAAGAAGACAATTTAATTTTAAAGCCGTTGATATGATGACCTAAATATATGACTGAATAGCCTCCAGCGATTTGGACTATCCTACCATAAATGTTGTCTTGCCGTGCGTACAAGAACTTAACATTCCTGTGACAATTGCAAATCCTCGTATAAAGGAATCGATTATTGCCAAATTCTTGTTACCTCAAGACCCCGCATATTTTAAACCAAACAACGTTCGTACTCCAATCAATTTTGTGTTTGTTGACCGTAAACCCTTATCTGATATTAACAAAACTATTTGTGAAGGATACAAAATTTGTGCAACCGAGCGAGGTTCAACTTTAATGTGATAAAACAAAAATGTTCCTAATAATTTTGACTCATTGGCTTGTCACTGACACATTTATAACCCGTTTTTAGTTGAAACATTGCATTTATCTAACAAATTGAAGCATTAAGAAATCTCCTTACAAATTACCTATGTTACCCTGTTTCTGAAATGGGGACTGCGAATGGACGGGTTTTCAGGACAGATTATTTTTCCTAGAGGGATGGGAGGGAACGGCAGTGGGGATAACTAAATGAAAAATAGGGAAATTTTAAAAATTATAAGGAAATTTAAATATTCATATGAAAACATGGATAAAGCATGCTTATACACATTATAGAACCTTAACATATAGCGTTTGTATTAAATAATTTAAATTGAGAGTTCACATGAGAGAGGAAGTTAAACAAATCATTAAAATTCAAACATTATTTACTATTTTAGTATTTAGTATTTGGCATTTTACTTCTTAATAGTCTTATACATCTTTTCTTAAATAGCATTTTAAGTAACATATGTATTGTATATGGTACACACACACACACCCAAGCTTTCCCCAAATTGAGGCCCCTTTGTCCCCCGTCACGGAAACCTGTCACCATGTTCTGATGTTCCCCCATCCTCAACAACAGTGTAACTATGAATTAATTCTATGGGACAGCCAGAGGACGAGTTTCGGAGTTTCCGGGACAGGTCAAATTATGTCGGAAACATGTCCCTAGATAACACCACAAATCACAGAAAAATAAAGGAGGCCATGATCATTACCCCACGCCTACACTTGTGGGCACCCAAACATATCTAGCTTTAGGATAGCTACAAAAATGTTGACTCACCTGCATAGAAAATTCTTTTTATCAACAAATGGGGAGTATTGTTTTTTTCTTGGCTATTTTGAATCTTCAAGACGTCTATAGGTCATACCATGAAGTTAACAATGAATTATTTTTTGCATGTGATGTTTTTTTTTGTTTTTTTTATGATAAAAATGTTGAATGCTAATTAAAACAGCTTGATAAATGATATTAGTGTAGTTTACATGTTAAACTTATATAGGTTTAGTTGGCATAAATTAGTTATCATAAAGTTACTTTTGTAACTTATCATTTATATTATCTGGAGAATCAAGTTAGTTATCCTAGATGGCATTTAAGAAAATAGATGATAGTTCATTATTTAATAATTACATTATACATTTATTATATTTCAACATACATTTAATATTTGTAGCAAGAGTAGTTGTAACCATAGATGAAATACTCGTCCAGAAGTAAAAAAATACCCTCCCAACCTTCACTGAGGTTTTTTATAGGGATTTTGCAACAAGAAGTAAAGATTTGTAGTTCATCCAATTGTAAGTGTAATGTCCCCAAAACATTTAAATTACTTAATTAAATTAATTAATTACAAGGTACCAAATTTAACAATATCTTATAGGCCCTTTTAATTAATTTAATTATAAAATAAAAATTATAATGTTAACTTGCTTGTAACCCTTCGTGAAACTTCTTGGAGCCCTTTGTTAGGCCGTGTTTGGCATTCTAGGTAGTCATAGTGGAGTTTTAAGTTTCTTATGTATTTGTAAATTCCAATTGGAGTTCAGCACTCTCTGTCATTTCGAAGGTGCAAGATCCTCCCTATTCTAGCACTTTGCACTTTCGATGGGAGTCACTCCTCACCCTATTTTGCCTATGGTCCAAATCTATGAAGCCTTCAATTGAACACCAATCTAATGTAATATGAGATCTATCTTTATAATCTGAAAATATAACTTCTATATTCTTAGTGATTTGTTCAATGCGTGTTGTGTGCTCTATGTAAAAGCATTATTCATAGCTATTAATATATTTAGAATCTACAATATCAATTAGTAAAGTCACATATATATCATACCCCATCAGTTGACTTGCAAATCTAAAGAACATAACACATTCACCCTTCTGATGGACGAAGAATGGGGATCAGACGGTGAGTACTTTACAAGCAAGCCCAATGATGCCAACGTTTCCTCAAAGGCCATAACAACATGGAGAACAAGACCCTACCTTCTTGGAGATGTAAGATCAATTCAGTCAAGACTAGTTTGATGTCAGGTTTGGGAGCAGAACTACCCTTCAAGGATTTTCTGAATTTACAAATGAGATATTCTAAGGGACATGACCATTACAATGATGACATCAGACGGAAGATTGGAAAGCTAAATTTAACATCTTTTGATGGGTTCGGAAAAACATCAACATGGGCGTGGGTGCAGAAAGAAGTTATCTACTTCCAGCTCAACCCAATACCTGAAGAAGGGACAATCAAATTTGTAGCACTTCACCTGGAAGGAGTCACTCACAAATGGTGGCACCATGGGATGATTAACCTCACTCATGATCGGATCACTTCAAATGCCAACTTCACAAAGAAACTTATACACCACTTTAATATAAGGGATCCAGAGCTCAACTTCAAGGAGTTGGCTAAACTGAAGCAAACTGGGCCAGTGGACAGTTACATCATAGAATTTTAGAGATTGTCAATGTTGGTGACAAACATCTCAAAGAGGAGACTAGTTGTATTGTTTATGGATGAATTGATGGAGCCCCTAAAGGGGTGGGTCAAAGGATTCAACCCCAACACACTCACACAAGCAATTAAGAAGGCGTGTGACATGGCTACCTCATCTTCTTCTTCTTCTAAGAGTTACATACATGTCAAACCACCCCTCACACCAAAGGAGAGACAACGAACCAAATCCGAAGAATTTATCATGTGACAAAGCCAAAAAGCTTTGCTATACTTGCAAGGAGTCATGGGAAGTAGGACACCAATGCTTAGGCAAGGGAAAATCCACTACATTGAGGTGGTGTCCAACAGCAAGGAGGAAAATGAGGAATCCAAGCTACAAGGAAAAGAGGAAGCTAAAGAAGGCATGGATCATACAAAGAACATTGCCACTGGTACGGAGGGAGGCATCATTGTGGCACTGGCTAACACTCCAAGGTGTAGTGTGTTTCAAGTGTGTGGTATGCTACAAGGACAATGGATCTTAATCATATTAGACAATGGGGCCACTCTCAACTTCGTCAACTCATTACTCATCACTAAAAGGGGTTTGCGTACGGAGGAACGTGAGGGGTTCGAAGTCAAGGTGGTGAGAGGAAATCTATTGTCATGTACTCATCTGGTTCCACAACTCAGCATCACCATGGGGAACTACACAGTGACAGATAATTCCTTTGTGGTATATTTAAATGATACGAATGTAACCTTGTGCATTCAATGGATGGAGACACTTGACCAGTACACAGAGTTTTAAAAGGATGGAATTCCCATTCGAAGTGCATGGCAAGAAGGTGGGTACTGTGAGCAATGTCTAATGGCGGGTAGAGGGAGATTTCCACGAAACGAATGGAAGTAATTTTTAGACATGATTAGGTCGTTTGGGCAACACAATGTTTGGTCTTGACTAAATGTCCAAGAGGGCAACAATCCTACTACCACGATGATGAGCTTCAGGCGATGTTGGATAAGCACAATTTGGTCTTCGCAAATATTCCACCTTGTATACCCCCGCATGGAGGTTTTGAGCACACCATCAGGTTAGAGGAGGGTGCTAAGCTTGTTATCACTATGACATATCTCCATCCCAAAAAGTTCAAGGAAGAGATAGAGAAGACAATCCAAGAGCTCCTTAACAAAGGATGGATTAGACCCAAATCCAATCCCTTTACATCCTTGGTAGTATTGGTGAAGAAGGACAAGACTCTCAAGATGTGCGTCGCTTACTAAGCGTTGAACAAGAAGAAGACTATCAAGAATAGATACCCCATTCCCAAGATTGATGAGTTGTTGGATGAACTACACGAAGTTGTCTACTTCTCCAAGATTGATCTTTGTTCTACGTACATACCACTAGATCCCCACGAGGAAACAAGATGTCCAAAAGATAGCATTCCATTGCCACTACGGACACTATAAGTTCTTAGTCATGCTATTTGGGTTTACCAATGTACCAATCACCTTCTAGTTCTGCATGAACCACATCTTCAACAAGCAATTGTGTAAGTTTTTGCTGGTGTTTTTCAACGACATTATTATTTACAAGACGTGGGAAGAACATCTAAGACATTTGGATGAGGTACTAGGAATCATGGAGGCACACTCGTTTGCAAAGAGGTCCAAATGTGAATTTGGGAAAACTGAGATCTTGTACTTGGATCATGTCATCAGTGCCTGAGTGGTTCAAGTTTACCAGAAGAAGATTCGGGTAATTTTTTACTGGTCCCCACCCAAGACGCTCATAGAGCTGCGTGGGTTCTTCGAACAGCGCAACGATTACAGAAGATTTGGAAAAGGGTTTTCACAGCAAGGGGCACAACTAACAGACCTGACCAAGAGGGGAGCTTTTCATTGGGATGAGCAAGCACAACAAGCCTTTGATAGAATGAAGGAGGTCATGAGTACATGTTTGGTACTTGCGCTGCCAAACTTCACTCGACCTTTCATCCTAGACTGTGATGCGTCAGGAGAAGGAATTGGAGCACTGTTAATGCAAGACCATCACCCTATCGTGTTTGAGAGTCAAAAACTCTCATGAGCCGAACTACTGTACTCGATCTATGATAAGGAGATGCTCGTCATCATGCACGCACTCGCCAAGTTTCGGCAATACATTGTTAGAGAAAAATTTGTTGTGAGGACATACCACAATAATCTGAGATATTTTCTAGAGCGGGACTTGAACGAGCAATAACAAAAATCAATGAGCAAAATCCAAGCATATGATTTTGACATTGAATACGTGAAGGGAGAGAAAAATGTGGTGGTTGACGCACTCTAAAGTAGGTATGCCATATGTTCACTGTCATAAATTTTGGTATGTTAGAAGGCCCACCTACTAGTCGAGTACTCCAAAATACCTTTGCTTGCCAATTGATGCATTGTCAAATACAAGATGATAGGTATAAGGTTCTTGACGATATCATCTACTTCAAGAATCTCTTTGGTACCGGGATCCAAGATGAAGGAGAAGATTTTGAGAGAAGTTCACAACTCACCTTTGGCAGGACACCCAGGGTACCTCAATATCTATAGGAAAATTTAGGAGAGGTTCACTTGGAAGGCCCTCAAAGATGATGTACTGCAGTACCTAAGGGAAAGTGCCACTTGCCAATAGAATAAATCCAAGTATACCTTGTCTATGGTTCTTTTTTAATCATTGTCAATACGTGATCAGAAATGGGAAAGCATCTCGATGGACTTCAACAATAGACTTCCCAAGGTGCAAGGAAAGGATTGCATTTATGTTGTAGTGGATCAGTTGACTAGATGTACCCATTTCTTTTCCATTTCCTTGGGATTTCAAGCAGCTCAGGTATCAAAGTTGTTATTTCGAGAGGTGTTCTACTTGCATGGCCTTCCACAGAACATAGTTAGCAACAAGGATAGCCTCAACACTTTCTAGATAGAACTTTTTCACTTGACCGGTAAGGAGTTGTCACCTAGTACAAGCTGCTAGCCACAGATAGATGGTCAAACAGAGATTGTGAACAAGTGATTGGAGGGCTACTTGAGGAACTACATCTTAGAACAAGAGATAGTGTGGATCCGCTAGCTTTATTTAAGAGAGCAATATTGTAACACTACTTATCACACATCAATAGGTATGTCACCATTCAAGGCACTTTATGGTTACGAGGCTTTGTCATTTGTGGATCTAGCATTAAGCGAAAGTTGTTCACCGAGGGCCAAGGACTGGGGGTAGGAGAGTTCAGATATCCTTCGATCTCTCAAGAATAACCACTAGCTGCCTTGGAATCAGCAGAAGATGTATGTCAATAGGCACAGGGTCAGGAGTGGAGTTTTGAAGTGGGAGATTTGGTCTACCTCTGACTACAATCGTACAAACAATCTTCCTTGAAGAAAAGTGGTGCCGAGAAGATGAGGTCATGCTTTTATGGACCATACCAAGTGGTACAAAGAGTGAGAGAAGTTTCCTATGAGTTGGAGCTTCTTGAAGGAAGTCAAATTCATGTCTTTCATGTTTCATGCCTCAAGAAAGCAGTCAGACAACATGTCATGGTTTTCAAGGAACTATAACCTATTGATGAAGAGGGAAAACTTGCTTTGGAGCCTACAAAGATCATCGATGTCAAATAGAAGAAGTTGAGGTCACAAACCATCAAGAAGTTGTTAGAAATAGGGAATACTGAGAGGGGGGGTGAATCGGTATTCTACAAACTTTATCTTTTGCCCAATTATGGATATAACAAATTATCTTTACACATGCATAACATAAGAAGCTAAACAACACACATAGCAATAAAACTAAAGAACTCATAACACATGATTTGTTCTTGAGGAAACCCTGGCCAAGGGAAAACCCCGGTGCGGATGGTACCCACAAAGATCCACTAATCAAAAGTATCCTGTTAAGGATGTGTTGATGTTGGCGTGACGATGGAGGGTTTGTGCGTCACCAATGCTCAAATTTTTGAAACTTTTCAAAATGAATTTCAAATCAGCCCTCCTTCTAGCGCCAAATAATGTTTAATGTTGATGTGAGTTTTGTACCACTACATAACATATAGCAATCGAATGACTTGATACAGCGTACCAAACACTCAACCCTCTCTTGAAAAGTATATAAGATACTCCAAGGTTCCTTACACCTGTGGATACTAACTCAGTTATATAAATGTGATTTGCTGGTAATCACTTCGGCGGGCTTACGTTGTTCACTTGAGGATGTCAAATTCTCGCTATGATGAGATCTAGCTTTGCAATGTATACTCAATGACTTTCTCCAATTTACCACTTTCAACTTTATTTCTCCAACTTCTCACTATTAAACCACTTCTTGCTTTGCCACTACTCCTAAGGAATGGAAAGATTGGCAAATGGACGGGGATCAACCTAATGAAAGCTTGCCAGCGGCTCTACCTCCATAGATGCAATGATTCAAGGGGAATGAGACTAGATTACCACACAAGGCTCCTCAACAAGCCGCTAAGGTGCTAGTGGCCTAGTATATAGATCCCTATCAAACATTCACCAATATCACCATACAACTAGCCATCTACTTCTATTCTTACTTTAACAACTTTGAAATGAAATCCTACTTTAATTTGAGAGATGAAAGGAACCATGCAAATACACCAAAATGATCATGTATATCCACCATGCAAGTCACAACAATGAATAGAGAACAATTTTGATAATATTTTGGCAACAATTCTCCAACATAACTCCCTTTTACAAATGAGAACAAATGGCCTTATATAGAGGCTCAAAATTACAATGAGTGGCCAAGATTAAGAGGCAAAATCAAGGGCCAAGATTAAACCTTACAAACCCTAATTAGGGTTACCATCTTTCAACCAATTACATGAGGGCACCAACTTTGTGGGCCAATGAGAAAATTACAATAATCTGTCAACCAATGAGAACATAGGACACTTGGCATGATTTGATTGCATGCACATGAAATTGCCACCTCATCAACCTTGTCTTATAAAGTTCATTAATCCTTGAGATGAGATGAAGCCTTGGATGCTTGAGCTTGTCCTTAGAAATTTTCTCACCACCACTTGAACTTGCTTGTACTTGATGTCCTGACCTCGAAAGGGTGAGGTCTCCATGCACTTGGGGTAATCTTGCCTTGACCTTGGTGGCTTGCCTGGATGTGAACCTTGTGCAATTTAAGAGCCTTGCTCTTAGCCACCGCCTTGAAATCAAACTTGACCTCTCTCAACCTTTCAATCACTTTCCTCCTTACTTCAATACTTTGCCATTTTTAACCTTCCTATTTGGATTTGATCTGCATGCATGCATCTTTGTTTCAATAACCTTGGGTTTTGGGGCACCTGCCCTCACCATATCTCCTTGATTGTTCCACAATCCACCCATCACTGAATTCATCAACTGCTTTCATCAATGCTTTCCTCCTTGGTTAACCCTTGACTGCCTTCAACTGTTCGAACTGCCACAACCTTGCCCTTTTGGCATAAGTACTTGCCTCAACCATAGTGGTGCAATGCATCTCCCCAAGATTAGATTTGGTTCGACTGGCAAAGCATCACTAGTAGTCTTGCACCCGAATTGAAGTAGGACCCCATGTAGATTTGCCCCCGATTTTGTACTATTTAAGTTGCAACTCTAAATTCATGCTAGTGATCCTAATCCAATCAATTTTCCTTAACCATTCTCAATCTCTTCAATAAAATAAAACATCCAAGGATCAAACTGTGTACCTTTAGCATAGCTTGGGATTTGACTGAGAAGCACGATGAAGGCGTTGCACTCTGATTTGCAATCTGACTTTGTGAGCCTTGATGACTTGATGTAACCAATTCTGTCGTATCATGTCTATTGCTGGGGTAGACTGAACACTTCCTTGCACAAATCCATACTGATTGATCTTGTTTGCCACAGGTAACTGACTGTCTCTCAACCTCTCTCTTAATTGAATCATATCAAAGGTACCAATGTTGGTGTCTCCAACGCATTTCAATTTTGAGCGGAAGTTGGAATTGGGTATCATGACTTCCTTGTCTCCTATTTCAGCATTAATTCCTTTGGGTCGCTTGCTTGCATTAACATCAGCCATCCTAAACACTTATCACTCCCCGCCTTTTCTACAATGCTGGTGAAACTACACTTATCACTCCAATCTTCGCCTAGGGGTGGAATACTACACTTATCACTCCCCGCCGTTGCCTTACGATGGGCTACACTTATCACTCCAATCTTCTCCCTAAAAAAATGCAATGCAATGATGCAAACTACACTTATCACTCCCCGCCTTTGCCTTAAGATGGACTACACTTATCACTCCAATCTTCGCCTAGGAGTGGAATACTACACTTATCACTCCCCGCCGTTACCTTAAGATGGGCTACACTTATCACTCCAAATCTTCCTCCTAAGATGAAATGCAATGATGCAAACTACAAGCGAGAACTTGAGGGAAAAAAGCCAATCAAGACAATCGAGTAATCAACTTAATATCCAAACACCTAACTCTACTCTTGAAATTAGTTTTCAACACCTAAACTAGCACCAATGAAATGAAAGCAATTAAAGAGAGAGGAAAAGATAGGCCACTCACCAACAAGGGCTAGGAATCTTTTGTCTATGCAATTAGCTGGGCTTGATCTTCAAAATCTTCTATCTCCACAAGAAAATCTCCCCTTCTCCAATTCACTCTCAAAATCTGATTGCTATGAATCTTCTATCAATAAATTCTTCTATTACAAATCTGATTTGCCTCAACTCAAGCTTCTTCTCTTCATCAAACTCTCCAATTTTCGAATTTGCTTTTCGGATCTGCTTTTTCGGACTGCTTTTTCGCTCTGCTTTTTCGAACTGCTTTTTCGAACTGCTTTTTCGCTCTGCTTTTTCGGACTGCTTTTTCGGACTGCTTTTTCGCTCTGCTTTTTCGGACTGCTTTTTCGCTCTGCTTTTTCGGACTACTTTTTCGCTCTGCTTTTTCGGACTACTTTTTCGCTCTGCTTTTTCGGACTGCTTTTGCTGCCAAGAGAAAAGGAGAGAAGTGAATGAGATGGTGAAATGAAGTGGGGGAGAGCTCCCCTTATATACCAAATTTTGCCTCCAAAAAAGCAAGGCCGACTTTGTAGGAGGGAAAAATAAAAAATTAAAATTGCCAAATTAAACATGAATTAAATGAAATAAATTGCCCAGCCCTAGGGGATTTTATTTTAATTTAAAATTGGGTCAACCTAGTGCAAAATTATCGGTTTAAATTAGCCAAATCCGAAATTATCATAGGCCCTAAAATTGAAATTTTGAAAAAAGGTCATTTAGGCCTCCAATCTAGCTTTAAACCCTCCCCATTGTGGACCCAATAACTTGTCTTGAATTTCACACCTCCTAGGCCTTAAAATACATTGAATTTAACACACAAAGAGGCTCAATTTAAATTTCTAAATTACAAACACTTAGCCCAAAAAATATGATTTTAATGCATTTAATCATGACAACCAAAATTAATTTTTTATTATTTTGCAACCCAAAAATCATTTTGCAATTTATTATCTCTAATTGGCAACTTTAAATTTATTCTTTAATTTCCATTTTTCTCCACCAAAAAAAATTTACAAGATTTTCCCAAAAATATCCAATTTCACAATTAAATTCTGAAAATCTCGAGTTCTTCAATTTCATCAATTTTCAAAATTCATCTAAGTCTGAAAATTTTGCAAATTTGCCCTGCCAGATATTTTTCTAACAATCGAAATAAAATATTCCTATTGAATTTCGTTTGGCCTAAAGACAAAATCAACTGTTTAGGAAAATCAACATTTCGCACAAGGTGAAAACAAGCTATACCCTCCCAAGCACTTTAAAAACATCCAAGGTGTAAAATTCTCATTCCAAAACCTCTAGATCGCCCAAAATTCGCTAAGGCACCCAAATACCCGGATCTAGGAAAAATTGCCAAGGCTGTTCAAAAAAAAAAAAATTGGGGGTCCCCAAATATTTTGGGGCGATGGTGTGAAAACCTCACAACAGGATGTTGACCCTGTTAGGAGTCTATTACAAACATATAGTGTATCAATCCTGATTAAGGGACTATAGGCCTTGTTAGAAGCCTCAACCCTGTTAGGAGTTGGTAGTACAAAATGTGATTACCAGCTGAGCCCATTGCCCAAACAAGTAATATACAATATACACTGATTACAAAATAGGTCAAGGTACATAACCTTATACTACTTGCATCAATATCTCTTCGCTGATCTTTCACTATCGCTGTTACATATGCTTCATATACTTCGCATCATACTTCTACAAATACTTGCTTCTTGTTACAATTACAAATTGTTACTACACTTTACAATTACAATTACATATATACCCATAGCTTTAACCACGAGTAAACATCTAAGATGTCCTCCCTTTATATTGTTAAGACATTATTTTAATAAACAAAATAATCCCTTAACTCTTTACCAATTCTGCCTTCATATACTGTCCTGTCGGCTTCACACTGTCTTCAGTAAAACTATCATAACTTCTTCCGTGCATGTCGTACTAACTTGCACTCTGAGATGGGTCATCATTAGTCACCATAGAGTCCATGTTCAAGTGCGCAAGTACTGAACTCACTCCAGTCAACGTCGCAAACAAAAACTGTGTCTGGGTACACTGGTAAAAATATTGTCTCACACTTACACAAATATGCAATGCGCTCTGTCATACTTGCTCTCTGACTTGTGCGATCTTCATGTGGATCATATGTTGCCATAATGACAACATCTATGCAATCAACTCAGCCAAATTGCCAACAATCTCCCCCTTTCTTATTGGTGGCAACATATGAGAAAATTGGCTAAGTGTGCAACTCCAAAATCTCAAAATTGACAAAATTGTGGCCATAGTATAACATATATATACTATCCTTATAACTCCTCAAAAATCTTATCTATAATACAATACTCCCCCTAAGAGTATCAACTCTTATCATATACCATCAATCTTCTGCTAAATATCTCTCCCCCTTTGACAACAATGACAAAAGAACGGTAGAGAGGCCTACAAAATTGTATCAAAAAAGAGTTATACCTCAATTTATTTATTGCAAAGCCGGTAGGCTTGCAACACAATCTGAAAAAAATTTCTTCATGTTTTCTATCTCCTTTTCCCATGACTTCTTAATGGAATCTGCCACATTGAGTAGTGCGCTCAGTCCATAAGATGCTATTTGATAAGCTTGGAGGTTTTCAAAGTTGAATTTTTGAAAAGATGTCTTAGCTGTAAGACAATCTTCTAACTGCTCTTCAATAACACTTAACTTCATAGAAACATGCTCTCTCAAAAGAGTATATCTCCTTAACTTCCTATCTTTCTCATCTTGTAAAATTTTGGTTTCATCAAAAAGTTTCCTAACTTTCTTTTCAACATTACTGACCTTCACATTAGGGTTAGATAGAAGGTTTGTTTCATTCAAAATCTCAGCTTCCTTCAATTTTATCTTCTGATCTTCCTCAGCTGTCAAAGTTTCTAATTTTGTACACTGTATGTACAAAGATTTTCCTGTCTCCAAATGTTTCCTCAAATCTTTGATACAGATATCAAGAGTATTGATATCATTGCTAATTTACTGACTGATGTTCAATAACATTCTAGCCTCATAGTCTGCCTGTTCTTTCACTTTTGCAATATCAGCTAGGTTAGTGAACTCATCATCAAAAGTGCTCATCACTTTCTTTGCCTTATCCATAGGGTCTGCTTCTACAATCTGTGTGGTCACGATACTTTGTAGCTTTTCAGTTAGGTCCTTCAGACATCCTTCTAGACTTTTAAATTTCTTATTCTTCCCAATGATTTTGCTCAAAGATGTGATCAATTCCATTTGATCATCATCATCCACTTCTTTTCCCAAATCCTCAAACAAAGATCTAGTTTGCTTCTTCTTTCCAGTCCAAAGAGTAAGACTGATTTCTTCTACAGAGGGTACAAATGCTTGTACTTCTGATACTTTGGGTTCTTCAACAGTAAATTGGGTCTGCTCTGCTTCTGCAGTTCTATCTGGTTCATCAAGAGCCAAATTGTCAACAATGTTCTCTAGATTCTTGAATACATTATCATCAATATCCAAGGTGATCCTTGTACCTTCAACATTCATAGATTCTTCTTCAATGTTAATAGCCAGTGGAGAGGGAATATCCTCTTGTTCTACTTCTTCTTCTTGCTCTGCTGCAACTGATGTCTCTCCAACAATTTCTGCCATAACTTTGATTATTGCTTGTTCAGTCTCTGCATTCACTTGTTCATATTGTCCTGCCATAATCTGAATGGTTCTCATTTTTGTCCTTAAATGGGTGCTAAGGGGCTTTAAGATGTTCATCATCTCTTACATCACATAGTTTTTTCACAAGTTTCTCTCTGATAGATTTGTCTTCTTCTCGAGCTCTCATCTTCCTGTTAGCAAGTTTCTTCAATAAGTCATCAGGTATCTTTCCCTGAATAGAGTCAAAACTCTTATTAGCCAGAATCAAATGCTTGACCACTGCATTTTCAAGATTCAATTTATCAGAATAGTCATAAAGGTCGTAGTACTTATTCATTTTAGTGAAGTCTCCATCTTTTATAATTTCTTCATTCACTCTCTCAACTCTAGGTTTCCATGCTTTCTTCTTCACAGAAGTGTCATCATCTTTAATTTGTGCAATTTTCCTAGGTATTGGTGGCACCAAAGTTTTTTGCCTCTTACCAAGTCCAGTAGCAATTTCTTTCACTCTCTTGCTTGGCGTGGAGGAAGTAGGTCTAGTAGGTTTGTTTGCTACTTGTTCCTTCTCGGGTTCCTGTACTTTCACCTTGACTGGTGCTGAACTAGATGATAAGGGAGGTACAGATAAAATCTATTTCTATCCAATATCTCTGATTGTTGTAGCTATCTACTTTGCCACTAAGAATTCTCTCTCTGTCAATCCTGTATTCTTCAATATTTTCTTAATAGTGCTCTCAACTCTTTTCTTAGACTGTTTCTCCTCAAGGATAGCCTTTGCGGAGTTGAAATTTTCTTCAAAAGTTCCAAATCTGTTACTGTGGGTGTCAACCTTGCATTTCAGTAGCCTGTTCACATATTCTTCTATCTCAGTTTCGGATATTTCATAGCCAAGAGGGTCGATGAACTCAATTCTAGGTTCAACTGCTTCAATGTATGTAAAGTCAGTGTCAACCATAAAACATATTTCATTCTTGTATTTCTCCACAAGAGACTGTGGAATCCTTGATCTGCTAGACACAATATTCTGAAATGTCTTAATAACAAGTACTGCACTCTCATTAACACTGTCAATAACATGCTTTCTGTATACTACATTAATCCTTTCCATTGTATTTTGTCCATCATTCCAATCATTTCCTATGGTGTAAGGAAATCTCCTCAAAAGATGAAAAAAAACATGTAAGTGATCAAAGATGAAAATTTAAATTGTGCACACTTTGTCTTCTTAATCTTCTCCAAGTTCTCAAACAGTTGAATTCTCAAAATTTCACACATATCAACTGGGACGTTGTCAACACACATCAAATAAGCTATGTGTACCATTCCAGCTGTCATATCATCCTCTCTTGAATTTACACAAAACTTGGTTGTTAGGATCTTGCATAGGTATCTAACATCAAGTTGTTGGATCTTACTAATTACAATTCCTCTGCCATTATAGGATGAATTAGTGTTATCAATGACTATCTTTCTCATGTTCTTCTCATTTAAAGGAATAGCTCCTGATTTAGACAGTCCAGTGACTTCATGAATCAAATCAGCTGTAATGTCTATTACTCTATCTTCTAGCCAAAACTTCCCATTATGAATTCTGCTAAGGATTATCTTAGTGCATTCTTCATTATCAAACTCATATTGCAATGCATACTTAACAATCTCATTGTCTTTCAGATGATCATATCCTTGTTTCAATGACATGTCCTGGTTGTAAATCTTCTCATACTCACTTGTAAAATCACTATCACCGATGGTTTCTAACTTGCATCCAAGATAACTTCATTTGGTACGATTGATAAAGCTAACATTCTCTAAATGCAAAACTTCATTTGGTATGGATGATAAAGCTAACTTAGGGTCTTCTTCAAGAGGTTCAACTGGTTCCCTCTTCATTCTAGGTTTACATTTATCTCTGACATTGTGATTTAAAGATACATCCATGATTTCTTCAAATTCTTTTTACCGATTCACAGATCTATCAAGTAAAATACCTCGATTTCGCAATTTTAGGGCTTGCGTAGATTCGGCGCTCAAATCCTTCACCGAATCATTGCAAAAAGCTTCCAATCACCGCTCTTTGATCTCCTTAACACTTGTGTTCGCTTTGATGATCAAATAACACCAATCATAACCTTTTATTACTTCAATCTCACTTAGTTCTGACATCGCATTCAATTCTTTTGCCACTTCTTTCCAAAAAGTTGTTTCTGCTATCCTGCAAAACTTAAAACTTCTTGCGATCTCACAAAACATAATATTTTTCTTTGCACTCTTAACCATAGCATCATAATATCATAAACTACCTTCCATTAACTGCGCAAGACTTAATTCATCATAAATCTACTTCTACACTAATCTAAGTTCCTAATCTACTATAATTTTCATAAATTAAGTGCTTTGAGATAGGTCAGGTAAGGATTCATTCTTACCACTTGATACTTCACCTTTCTGAGTGCCTTCAATGTTGAATATGTCTCCTTGATCTGTGCTTTTAACAAACTTCACTTCATCTGTATTGCTACAACAACTTTTATGTCTGTTACCTGCATCTTCATTTCTTCTTTCATGATTTCTAGGATTAGAGTTAGGATGAAAAACTCCATTGTTCATTCTGCAAAACCTTGTTGTATGTCCAATCTTGTTGCATATCTGACAAACAATTCCATTGCTTCCATATCTTGGTCCAGGTGGATTAATCTGTGATCTGCAATTTCTAGCAATGTGTCCAACCTTGTTGCATCTATAACATATTACTCCATTTCTTCTGTTCATATCTTTAGTAGGTTTCTTATCTGCATTGTTAGTAGTCTTAAACATTCTACTATTATTATTATTCTCAATAAATTTAGGTTTCCTACATTCAATAGCTCTATGTCCAAATCCATGACAGTTATAACAGTAACCATTAAGAGGTTTAAATTGCTTACCTGTGCAATCTTTCTTCATATGACCAATAGTATTATAAGCAAAACATCTACCTTTGAATTCTCTTTGCATACCTTTGGATGATTCATCTTGCTTCGGTGATTGTTCTTCTTTAGGTGTATCTTCAAATTTGTTGATCTCATCAGACTTCTTCTCATCTAAGCTTTCAAATACTTTCAGATCGGGTTCCTTGCTTTCATCATTTGCTTTAAGAGTGTTGAATCCATGACCAGTCTTATCATAGAATGGTTTCTAAAAATATGCTTGTCTATCAATCTTCTCACTAGTTGAATATAGCCTTTCAAGTTGTTGCTTGGATTGAGTCAGTTCCCCTTTCACAATCTTGTTGTATTTCTCATGTTCAGCATACTACAAATTGACTTTCTCAAGTTCAGATGTTACATTTCCAAGTTTAGATTTCAGTCTTTCATTTTCAGTTTTTAGACTTTTATTCTCAGATTTCAGATTTGCTTCATTCTTGCCATTTCCATCTTTCAAACTAAGCTTCAAATTTGCTATCTTCAATTCATGCTTAAGGATCTCATTTTCTTTTTTCAAATTGTCATCACAATCTTCAATAAGAACTTCGGATTTCTTTTCAGATATCAGATCTTCTAATTTGTTTTTCAATTTCTCAATGAGGTTTTTTGCATCATCATATTTTCCTTTCAGAGTGTCTCTTTCATCAATAAGCATATCAATCTATTCAAGAGCTTCTTCAAGATTCTTCTGTTGTTGATCCATATCCATAGAGATCTTACTCAAGCTGCTAGGCTTTCCTTGAATAATTCTTTTCCGAGTAACTAAGCTCTGATACCAATTGTTAGAAATAGGGAATACTGAGAGGGGGGGGTGAATCAGTACTCTACAAACTTTATCTTTTGCCCAATTATGGATATAACAGATTATCTTTACACATGCATAACATAAGAAGCTAAACAACATGCATAGCAATAAAACTAAAGAACTCATAACACATGATTTGTTCTCGAGGAAACCCTAGCCAAGGGAAAACCCCGATGGGGATGGTACCCACAAAGATCCACTAATCAAAAGTATCATGTTAAGGATGTTGACCCTGTTAGAAGTCTATTACAAACATATAGTGTATCAGTCCTGATTAAGGGACTATAGGCCTTGTTAGAAGCCTCAACCCTGTTAGGAGTTGGTAGTACAAAATGTGATTACCAGCTGAGCCCATTGCCCAAACAAGTAATATACAATATACACTGATTACAAAATAGGTCAAGGTACATAACCTTATACTGCTTACATCAATATCTCTTCGCTGATCTTTCACTATCGTTGTTACATATGCTTCATATACTTCGCATCATACTTCTACAAATACTTGCTGCTTATTACAATTACAAATTGTTACTACACTTTACAATTACAATTACATATATACCCATAGCTTTAACCAAGAGTAAACATCTAAGATGTCCTCCCTTTATATTGTTAAGACATTATTTTGATAAACAAAATAATCCCTTAACTCTTTACCAATTCTGCCTTCATATATTGTCTTGTTGGCTTCACATTGTCTTCGGTAAAACTATCATAACTTCTTCCATACATGTCGTACTAACTTGCACTCTAAGATGGGTCATCGTTAGTCACCATAGAGTCCATGTTCAAGTGCGCAAATACTGAACTCACTCCAGTCAATGTCGCAAACAAAAATTGTGTCCGGGTACACTAGTAAAAATATTGTCTCACACTTAATAAATATGCAATGCGCTCTGTCATACTTGCTCTCTGACTTGTGCGATCTTCATGTGGATCATATGTTGCCATAATGACAACATCTATGAAATCAACTCAGCCAAATTGCCAACAGGAGTACTTGGTCCACCAGAAGGATCAACTGATTGAATATGCCACATGGGACAACAAACAGATCTTGGAGCATCCGAGTTTGCAATTGCTTGAGGGCAAGCAATTCTTGGGTCGGAACGACTGGAATGTCCCCAAAATATTTAAATTATTTAATTGAACAATTAATTAAGGGGTCCCAAATTTAATAATATCTTACAAGCCCTTTTTAATTGATTTAATTATTAAAAAAATTGTGATGTCGACTTGCTTGTAACCCTTCAATAAACTTCCTGGAGCCCTTTATAAGGCCGTGTTTGGCATTGTAGGTAGTCATTGTGGAGTTTTATGTTTTATGAATTTATAATTTCTAGTGTGAGTTCAACACTCTGTCATTTCATAGGTGCAAGATCCTCCCTATTCTGGCACTTTGCAATTTTGGTGGGAGTGACTCCTCACTCTATTTTGCCTATGGTCCAAGTTTGTGAAGCCTTCAATTAAAGACCAATCATGAGGTAATATGAGATCTATCTTTATAATATGAAAATACAACTTCTATGTTCTTAGTGATTTGTTCGATGGGTGTTGTGTGCTCTGTGTAAAAGAGTTATTCATTGGTATTAATATATTTGGAATCTATAATATCAATTAGTAAAGTCACATATATATCATACCCCGACAGTTGACTTGTAGATCAAAATAACATAAGACATTCACCCTTATGACGGACGAAGAAGGGGGCCCGATCCAGCAATATTGCGTGGGTGAAGAAGGGCAATTCCTCTTGTAAAGCTCTTTCGTCGAGTTCGCGATCATGATAGGACTCGAGGAAGAAGCCCCGGCTAACTCCGTGCCAACAGCCGCAGTAAGACAGGGTGGGCAAATGTTATTCGGAATGACTAGGCGTGAAGGGCACGTAGGCGGTGAATCGGGTTGGGGGTTGTACAGTGAGTAACAATACAGGCGAGCACCGTAGCCAGAAGCGTTGACTATATAGTGAAGTTGGGTCTATCGTATAGGTGTTGTATGGGTATCCTTCCATACAGTAAAAGGAGAAGTGTATCAAGCATGTCGTAAGAGGAAGCTTTTGATCGTACGAAGTAGAGAAATTTCCATGTGTGTGGAAGTCAAGGTACACACAGGTGCATTTGGTTGTAAGCATTGGAGCTAAAGGTCGTAGGGGTGGTTTACTATACAAGGTGGCCTTGTTGTAGGATGACTTGTGTGAAAAGGTGGGGTTGTATGGTGTACGGGTACAAGAATTAGGGACAATACAGGATCAATACATCACAGTAAGTGTTGTTAGCGCTTGTTCGAGGTCATCCACATGAAGAAGAGGAATAAGTTAGCTCAAAAATGCCTCAATGACCTTGTTTGTGTGCAACATAATCTTAAGTTGCCCACTAGGTAGAGGAAATATCAAGTGGTCCAATTAACTAAGATAATTTAGGTCCTTCAATGATTAGATAGTGCAAGAGCAATCTTCATTGTTTATAGAGTATGACATATGATTTGGCGAGGGAGGCTATGGAGGAGAGGGGTGGATTTGGATTCACATTAGATAACATCAAGGATAAGGATGTTGAGGATGATGAGGAGATATTGTCAATTCCAGGACTATTTGCATCAAGAATGGAGGTCGAGCCGCAACTTGTCATGCTAAGCGAGGAGGCACAACCACAACAAACTCATACGGCTAGGTCCTCTAGTTATACCTCTCCCCTATATTTTAATAGAGCTGGTAAGGGGAAGATATAAACTAATTTGATGTTATCTTTAATTTTAGTTTTACAAAAACAATTTTCTATTTTAATTTTGCTTCAACCTATCAAGCTACCAACCATCAATATTCCACATACAAATGCCATTTTGTATACAATTTGCACTTAAATTAATTAAATATACAAACTCAACTACTTTCTTTTATATACTGATTTACTAACTCATCACATGCATCTCCTCCTTGAACCTTGCAAAAAAAATGCATTTCTATTTAAATTTAAACAAATTTTCAAGTTACTAAGTTTTTTGCTGAGTTTTTTTTTGGCTTTTTCGAGTTTTTCAACTATGGTTGTAACTTGTAACTACCTCATCACCTTTCCTATATAAGGATTTTGTACATTGCATGATATCTCATCATCTCAATCTCAATTCTTTATTCAAATTTGGTGTTCAATAACATCTTTTCGTGTCATTTCGCTTTACATTTTGAAGTGTCTTTGGTTTGCAAGTTGTTTTCTTGTGTGCCCCCATAATAAATTTGTTGAATCTTCTCCATGGATAGAAAATCCTCATGGGATTTTTCACTTGGGGGGGGTATGGAGAATCAACTCATTTAGCATCAGTTTTAAAGGATACAATTGTCAAATCTATATCCTAGGCTGTCCCAAGTCAAGATTCTCCACCTCTAGAATTGCACAAAGAAACCCCTTGTCATAATGATCTTCCCTCTTTTGATATGCCTGAAATTTAAGAACCATTAGCCTCTGTTGAAACTTCTAATCAAGAAATTGAAGGACCTTTGCTCAACTCATAATCCTCCCATAAGTGGGCCAAACAAGTCCAACAAACTTTGAAAGTTTAAGACCCAATGAAATAGGTAAACAAGCACAAGAAACTCTTATAAAGCAAGGCTACAAGCTAAATCCAATATTGCAAGTAACTTGCAGTCTATTGATGAACTCAATATCATTATAGACTTGGAACTAACTTCCAATCAAGAAGTTAAATGTATTGTAGCGTAGAGGCAAAATATGCAAAATGAGTATAATGCTTTTTTTTTTAAATGGCACATAGGAGTTTCTTGTGTTATGCTGAAAAAATACAAAGCACAAAATAAGCATAAGCACATAAATTTACATAGAAAAATTTGGTAAAAGTATACTTGGCAAAAAGACCATAGGAAAAGATTTTTCGTATTAATTCTAAAGCATTCTTATAATTTCAACCACCTTTTGAAGTAAATGAAAACATGACATAAAGTAGTATATAACAATCAATTTATGAAATCATAACTGAAGATAACTTGCTTAAAATACTAATTATATTACTCGTACAACTACATAGTTAACACATGTAAATTCCTAAAGATGGTACCCCATGATGATTGTTCCTCACTGTTAGAATAATACTAGAATTGACTTCACATTCCAATATTCTCCATCTCTAAGTCAAATTTCTAACTTATGAGTAATTCTTATACTGAAAGAGCATTGCCAATGCTACCTCTCATCAAATATTTTGCAAGCCAAGAGAAAATCTGCACCAAATGAACTTATCTCTCTACCAATAGGCTTCGTCAAAATATTTGTGGGGTTTATATCGTGTATCTTGGCCAAAGAGATTTGTCCTCCTTTGACCATATATACAAAGTGATATTGAATATATTATATGCTTTGTTCCAGAATGGTATATTGAGTTCCATGCGAAGTGTAACGTACTTTGACTATTACAATGTAAAACCATATTATCCAATTTTTCAGCAGTGTAAAGTACTTTGACTATCACAATGTAAAACTATATTGTCCAATTTTACTTGTAGCTCAGCTAAGAGTGTCTATAAACCCAAATTGACACCTTGTTAACATGTGTTGGTGTTATATAGTTAGCTTCAATAGTAGATAACACCACCATTGTTTGTAACTTTGATACCCAACTAATACCACCTCCAGACAAGGAGTAAACATAACCTATAGTAGACTTTCTCTTATCTCCATCTGCACCAAAATCTGCACCCACATACCCATTTACTTGAAGACTACTCCTACTGTAACAGATAGCAGCATTTGAAGTGTCCCTCAAATATCGAGGAACCCACTTCATAGTTGTTCAATGATCAAAACTTGGATTCACAGTGTAATGGTTGGCAACTCCAACTACTTTTGCAATGTCTAGCCTGGTACACACCATGGTGAACATAAGGATAGCTCTCTTTGATGAGTATGGTACATGACACATCCATTTCTTCTCTACATTTATGCTAGGGAATTGTTCTCAAGACAATTTAATGTGAACATGAAATGGAGTACTAACTAGTTGTACGTTCTGCATATTGAATCACTGCAGAACCTTGTCTACATTAGTTTTCTGTGACAACCATATTCTTTTGTTATTTTTGTCTCTATGTATCCTCATTCTAAGAATCTGATCAGCACTTCCAAATTCCATATCAAATCTCTAGTATTCTAAATTTTTTAATTGAGGATTTTATGCATTTTGGGACCTACCACCAACATATCTACATACAAAAGGAATGATAAAATTGTCATCATCATACCTTTGAAAATACACACAATGATAAGCCTCCCATCTACTAAAATCTAAATTTATCATGAAGGAATCAATTCCAACACCTCGGTGCCTATTTTAAACCATACATTGATTTTTTTAACTTGCAAATAAGATACTTTGTGGCTCTTTCCTCAAAACCTTTTGGTTGCTGCATATAAATCTCTTCAAAGAGAGCAAAATGCAAGAAGGTTTTTTTAATATCCAACTATTTTAACTCCAAATTAATACATCCAACAAGAGCTAAAACAACTCTAACAAGACTCAACCATACATGACAAGAAAAAATTCATCGAAATTAATACCAGATTTATGTGCATACCCGATGGCCATCAAATGATACTTTATATTTTTCCACATTGTCATTTATATCCCTTTTCAACTTGAAATCCCATTCATTCCCAATATCTTTTTTTCCCTTGGGTAATAGTACAAGCTTCCATGTCTTGATCTTATAAAGAGCTTCCATCTCCTCTTCCATAGCAACTCTACATTTGCTTCCACATTCAACTTCAGAAGCCTTTTGGTATAAACTAGGTTCACCAACATAAGTTCATAATGCATAAGAAGATTACATGTAGGAGAGCGTCTTTCAAGTACTTTGGATACTCTACTAGATCTCTTACAAGGGGTGATGTTTCACCCTATGGCTCATCTGGTTGTTGTTCATATAATTGTCCTCCATCTAGCACATCTAGATTATGTTCATATTTTTCCACCTCTACTAGAATAATTTCTGCACCTTGATTTTCACCTCTTTGGACTGATTTTTTATTAAAATACACATCTTAGCTAGATAAAACTTTGTGGACAGCAATATCCCATAACCTATACCCCTTTGTACCCTCTACATGGCCAAGGAAAATACATTTTGTGGACTTCTTATCCATATTATTTTTATTTTCTCTAGGAATATTAACATAAGCATGAAAACCAAAAACATGTTGAAATGAATAATAAACAGGTTTACCTTTCCATATTTCTTCTAAAACTTTATTATCAAGAACAATAATGGGATATCTATTGATCAAGAAACAAGTTGTAGTAACAACCTCTCCCGAAAATTTCTACTCTAAACCAACAATGCTCAAAATACATCTAGCTCCCTCTATAATTATATGGTTCATGTGTTCAACAACACCATTTTATTGTAATGACCTAATGTTTCCTAAGTTTCACCCCCTATTCAAAACTTAACCTTTTGGACTATTTTCTAAGCCTTTTAAGTCTCTTTGTCAAGTTGTCAAAGTTAGAATTCAAGAGCCGAAACACCTATTAGGATACGACAACTAATATGGAACATGTCAAAGTATTGTATCTCTAAGTTTCCATAGTCGGCTTCGAGTTCTAAATCTCTTATCAGTTCCCGACATTACATTTTGTACTAAGGTTAGCTAAGTCTTTTCTTGTTTGTCTAGTCTTGCCTTCGAGTCTTTGTCCAAGTCCCTCCAAAAGTGTCCAAGTTCAAGTTTAAGTTTAGGAACATTTGTCAAATTCCAACATCTTGAACCTTTGAAGCATGGTTAATGTCTGTCAACTTTTATTTTATTTTGTCTCCCTCGCCAAACCCAACAACACAAAACACAAACACTTTCTTTCATATGATTTGTTCCAACCTTTAAGTAGTTGAAGTCTAGCTCAAAATTACATATTGACGTCCAATGTTGGTTTGAGAATTTCCATCAAAGCTCAATGTTCAAGATGGAACAATTTTTATAGTTACAAAGGAGTTTAAGGCTTAAAAAGAAGATTGAGTTCCAAAAGTACTTTCAGAACCCAACAAAGATTTCAAAACTTCTTATATAATGCTTCAGATCTGATAGTTAGTTTGATGAGATGATACATCCACCGGCACTTCACATGAGAAATGATTTCTTAAGTTGGAAAAGATGAAGTTACAATTCAAAAGGTGGTTCCAAAAGCCAAGTCCAACCTGATATTAGAAGAACAAGGATTAAAGATAAATCAAGACAGAAAGCTAAAGAAAGTTGACTCCCAAGGGTGCTAGCAGAAACCGACAATAATTTTGGGACTTCCCCTAAAGTATTTTGGACCTAACAAGCAACTCAATAACTTGGTTCACTAGCCGACATGTTCTAAAAGAGGGCTTCTGAAGTCATAAAAGAAGAAACGTAGACAACATTTAAATAGTAGTTCCAAAATGTGAAGTGGACCCCAACAAACAAAATAAAAGTCTCTTTTTTAATCTTTCGAAAAGTCTTAATAGACATCATCAAGTAGAGTTTGGTGGTGCTGAGTACATGCATTAAATGCTCAAATGACTAGCTTTAATGGCTTCCCTTTCTATGTCATAAAGTTCATTTCTTGTAATTCATTATGACAAAAGAGGGAAAAACGAAGAAAGCTAGGACATCGAATTCTCTTCGTAAAGGACACCGAAACCATTAAGTTTCTCATTTCCTAAGTTCTACATAGCTCAATTGGGTTTGTAATTGGAAGTATTCTGTGACAAGGTAAATGTTCAAAAAAATAATTAGATTTAAATATCAGTATGAAGTTTAAGCGTTAGAGGTATGATCATCTTGTTGGTTTAGAATGCATAGTTCCTAAAATAGGAGATACAAAATAAAGCTATGTTGACTGAATGAGCTTTGTAGAAGAGTGGAAAACCCAAATAGGTATCCAATTGCCCAAAGATTGGTGGAGAGTGGGTTTCTTCAAGCTACAGGATTCTCGGTAGTTGTGTAGTGTGTTGATTTGGTAATTAAATGCATCAACAAATATGATCCCAACATAACAATAATCAAGGCACGCGATGATCAAGTTCTAGTCACTCTCGACTGTGCAACTATTCAGAATTTCTTTCATCTACCTAATAGAAGGGAGTACACACATTGGGCTTTCATATTGTCACAATTAAAATTAAACAAGAAGAAGAGAGAATATAGGAATACAATTACTAGGGATTGGTTTTCACCACCTAGCTCAAGACAATCTAAATTACCCCGCACTATATACAAAACCTTCATTAAAGGGGATATTATAGATATGGGGGTTTTGTTAGACAAACTCAGAGGAGACAGAGATGCCCTAAATTTGACAAATGGATATTTTTCTTCATTCAAGTAATCTATGCAAGGACCAATTATTTGGATTGGGTTTGGTTGATTAGTGACCATCTATATGAAATGATTAATAAATTCCCAT
The DNA here is from genome assembly GCA_027943335.1 of Chamaecyparis obtusa. Lineage (NCBI taxonomy): Eukaryota > Viridiplantae > Streptophyta > Pinopsida > Cupressales > Cupressaceae > Chamaecyparis > Chamaecyparis obtusa. Next base: position 1,530,499 of record BSBK01003293.1, on the reverse strand, counting down.
TGAACAAATTTTTCTAAGTGTCCTACTTAATGTACACCCTAACATACTCAATATTGGCCTAAGATAGATTATGTTGAAGAGTTTGAAGGGGATACTAAAAATTTATGATTTTTACCCTAGAATATAATTGTAGAATAACTACTCTAATTCCAAAAGGGTCAATGATACATTTACTATAAAATTGGTAATGAAAATGCAAGGTCACCCCAAACAGTGGATTTTCCCAAAGGCTACTACTCTCATACAAACCTATGGAAGTTTCTTCATACAATTCCCAAATTTCACTTGTCTCAAAATCGAGGGGTTAACAATTTTTCGTTGAAGTTGCCAAGGTACACAAATGATAAAATTATCATGATTTAATTGCGTAGATAAAATTTGTGAAATGAACAAAAGGTGTAGCAACATAAAGAAAATGAGCATCCAATTTCCCATCAATTTGAGAGTATACAACTGTCAATCAAATTTCAATGCTTTGAACATGGTTAAGGAAATAGAGAAATACAAAATACATACTTATAATACTTTGAGGATGCATTTTGATTCAAAGGAATTTGTCAAGAATACATTGTTTTTGGGACCCTCCTATCATCATATGCCACAAGTAGAAGACTATTGGGCAGGCTGTCAAGATGACCTAGAGGTTAGAAGGAGTTAGTAGAGGATGACCTTAAAGAAAATAATTCATTAGCACCTCCTGTTTGATGTAACTTGTATCACAAATGATGAATCTAATGTAGTTAACCCTATATGCACTCCAAAAGCACATGCACAACCACTAGATTCTATTGACTAGAGTCTGCCAAAAGAGGATAACCTAGACAGGAGTACAAGCATGGTGATTAAGAGAACCAAAATGTGTGTAGAAAAGAAAATAGAGAATAATAAGAAGTCTTCATCTACTAGGAGCACTCAATCTTGTAAACAAAGCAATTCAGCCCAGCTAAGCACATCCACCTATTGTTACCATCACACAAACGCAACCTTTAAGCAATCCAAGAGGAAGTAAGGATGGGGAATCTCCCCAAAAAAATCAACAACAAGGTACAATAAGTGGTAAGTCTCAAACCTCATTCCCTTTCTCTACTCAAAATATATATAAAACTCCTCTGGTTAAGAGAACCCTATTTCCCATTCCCAAATATATTACAAAGTGCTTCCCTAACCTTGTCTTCTATCTCATGGTTGGAAATTACTCTGTCCAATAAGAGGAAGCTAGAACACCTCACACAATCATCCAAAGCTGATGTGTCTCAGTTATCACAATCACCTCCCCCTCCTATAAGTAAGAAATTAAAAAATATTTCCTACTTTATTGAAATTGATGAATCCAGTCGTGTTTCATGGAAATAGCACACCCGAAGGAACCCAACCAAGCCACATCAACCAATTTTAAACTACCAAGATAGATATGGGGCCTCCAAGTATAAATGTAGATTTAAATAATATGTATATCTATTGTTTGAGTCATGGATAGGGTGGAGACTAATAAGTTTGATAAAGAAAACCTCAAGGCTACAGTAGAGGCATTGGTTCTGAATGCTTAAAGTCTCTTTTGTGTCCATCACCAACTCAACTTCTGAAATATTCCCCAAGCTATTTTGGATCCAAAATTTGATGACACCAAAGAATTAATATTCTAAATATAGACTGATAATCAATTGGGCAAGATTGTCCAAGAATAGATCAATGATCTAAAGAATAGAGGCTTACATCTTTTATTAATAACTTGAGCAAGTCCTAATAAAGAGCTGGTAGTGGCTAGAAATGGTGTGCTATCTAAGATTTTAGTTGCGAAGATGGAAGAAGTAGCACATAAAGAAACCATCAAGTAATTGCAAGAGATTGTCGACATGGGACTCAATGTCACAGCAACCAAAGGAAAATATCACAATGGGATGTTTCTTTTAGAATGTGAATTTATAGCCTCCAATGGAAATGTGAATGTATATAGAAAATTTTAATTAAACAAGACAAGCTACTTGAAGAGAGAAAAGAAATAGTCAGCCAAATGATCAAGAATTCAAAGATATAGGATGTGAGATAAAGGGAAAAGACAATTCAATAATTAACTTGACTAACGAGCTTAAGGTAAAGTATCAAAGAAACATTGATACAATAGCCAATCCTGCAACTTTCACCAAAGAGAAACGCAATGAGCTGCCCCGAATAAATGCATCTTTAATATAATGTGTCAACCATCATGGAACCTTAATTACAAAGGTCGAAGAAATTAAAAGAGGAAAAATATTTTGGGCCCTACAGAACAAGAATGTGAATATTCTAGATCATGACAAGATGGTAGTTTGCCAAGGAAGCCCTACAAGTGTACAAGCAATAGTAGGCAACCCAACAACCACCAACATAGATGGGAGAAACTAAAAAGGTGCCATAAATTCTCATGTTTATTTTTATTATTTTCATTTGATACTTGTTTTTATATTTTGTTTTAAAAGGACATGTTTATTCTTTACATGGATTATTTAAAAGAACCAATTATCATGTAGCGGATAGGATAGTTGTCTCTGGGGATAGAAAGTTTAAATATGGGAAACGTAAACATAGTAAGAGATCGAAAATTTTGGAATTCCCCTTGTTCTTTGAAGCATGAGAGAGAAACATTTTTTAACTAAATAATCATTTTAAAGTCAAGTCAATATCAATTTCTAGTTTTAGTGGATGTCTTTGTATGTCTCTAATTAATATCTATTTTTGTTTGGAACTTTGATCCTGGGCTCTTGGTTTGGAACCGTCTTTTTCAATACAACTTATTGGACAGGCTCTTAGTTTGGTAGATTTCACTTATTTTCCTCCATAGCTTATAGGTTGTGTATATGTAGAGACATTTAGGAGGACAAAGTTTGTGAGACACAACCAAATGGTTCTCCAAGTCTTGTCATTTTGCTTCCAATCTCCATTTGACAACTAAGAGTTGTTTGGTTTCTTTTTTTCAGAAACATACAACTTCTCATCTCTTTCTCCAAGGAGATCAACTTCCATACCTCATAACAATTGCCATTTAACTTCTCAATATCTTGATGAGAAGTGTGGGCCAAGATATACAACCTTTCTCAAATCTACAAAAATAAAAGTTCCCACTGCATCAAAAAACCTTCAACCCTTATAGAGAAAGGCATCCCTTCCTCAACAACACTATTAGGGTTTGTTTGGTTGCCAGAATTAAATAACGCTAGAATTGTCAAATTCCAGCATTTGACAATTCTCAAAGTTTTAAATCTGGAAAATGGTTTTTAGAATATGGTTGGAACCATTTGGTTCCCTTGGAATTCATAATGAGAAGATGGAAAACTTTGTTTGCATATGGATTTTAAAATATTATAAATTTTGCTTTACCCCCAATTCCACCTATTTAGATGGAAGATTTAAATGCTGGTTTTGGGGATAATGGGAATTAACAAATCCCTATTCCAGTTTCATTTCTTTGAATACAAACATCGAAAATATCAATTCTGGGATTTGACAATCCCAATTCCATTCTAATTCCAACAAATAAACGAGCCCTTATAGCTCTAATATGAAATGTTGTAGAACAAGGTGAAGACAACATGCAACATAAACTTTAAATTGAATATTATTGTACATCTAAAACTAAGATTAACCCTTATCAAAGTGATTGTAGAATTAAAACAAGAATAAGAAAACCATTACATATGCAAAACAAGATTTACGTGGAGAAACACTTTCGCAAAATAATCCAGCATACAAAGAGAGGACACTATATCACTAATCCAATGAAGAATACAATAAATAAATAAATAAAATATAACAATAATACACTTCTCTATAAACCGCTATAAATTTGCCAGCACTCCACTACCCTAGAAACCAAACTAGACTGAATGAAAGACTCAAGCTCAAGGCACCAATTTATAGGAGTTTGTGAGGATGAATACCATTAAACAAAGGCTACAAAACCACCTAGAAAAACTCACACCAACCTCCTTAAAATGAGTCAAATCCACCCAAAATAGCAACTTACAAATGCCAACCGTTGTCGTTAGGTATCTCTCATGCATGTGCACTTGTGGAAAAATTATCATAAATTGTCATAGGTGTTGTCATAGAATCTATGACATCTATCATAATCGTCATAATGCTCTTACAACAGCTAACAAGTGTCCAAGCCACTTCAAAATAAGATATTTCAAAGGGGGAAGCCTAGCTATTTTATCTTTTTTATCTAGAGGACAAATGGTAAAAATAACTTTACCTTCAAATAGTCTCTTTCACCATCAATGGTAAAACACTTTAACTTCTTATGAATAAATTACAAAATACATTAGAAAAATAATAAATTAAAGAATTTACAAGATTGATAACACCTAAATCCTAACAATCTGCAATCAAAATTAGCTAAAATTTCAGACTTTCATGATTGAACCAAACACATCAACACCAACTTTCATTTGATTTGGCACCATGTGAAAGATAGTAAAGTGTACAACTCAAATAATGTCGAGCCTGCAGATGTTCTTACCAAAGCATTTGGCAGAGATAAATTTAAGAAGTTTAAAGGAATGCTCGGTTTAACCCCCTGAAGATTAAAGAAGGATATTAATGTATTATCTTCAGAATTGTCAGCTTTTATTTAGATTTGTATTTTAAATCATACTTTTGTTTGATTTTATTTTTTTATTAGTTCTAGCAGTTTGTATAACACTCTTCCAAACTGATCCCTGCCTCTCTTATTTGTGTATTGTGCTGTGTGCTTCTTTACATGAATATAGAGTTTTTCTGAGACATTTTGAATCCTAGCCTGACAGTACGCTTATTCCTTGGTGTAAGCATTTGCACAAGGTGTGAACTTAAGCTTCAGACATTGTTGCGATATTCCATAGCGTCGACCCATCCTAAGTGGCGTTTGCTGTGACCACCTACCAGATTAGAGTGCAAGAGTAAAGTGTTTGATTGCTGGTTTGACGGACATAGGAGTCAACACTTGAAGAATTGATTAATGCGGTCAATCGTGATATTCATTATTTATGTTAGAATATTTCCGTGGACGGGAGCCCCTGTTACAGAGCTGGAATGTTGTTTTGGTGACAGCTAAAGACATTGAACAGGTCGTGTCTGCATTACACTCTGTGTATCTCTGAGTTAGCAAATGTGCAATATTAAGGACAGTTGTAACATGTAATCCGAATCAGAAATAAAAGGTCAGAGATTTTGATTATGTTCATGCAAACTCAATTCTAGCATTGTTGCTGTATGCTACAGTTTGTTGTTTACTGCTGTATAACTCAGAATTATTATAATGCCTGAGATATATATGTTGGCTTGAAACTTAATCAGCTGTTGCGGTCAAGAAATACAACTCTATCAGTTTGTTTGTTTGAAAAGATTTAAGATATTATTATTTTATGCATGTTTCTTATCTCTTTCCGTCTCATTATCTCTGCTAACCTGAAAACAATACTTACAATTATCAAGGAATCTGTTTAACCAATTTACTACAGGGAAAGAGTGAAAAAATTAGACAAAAATTAGTTGGGATATTACATCAAAACATAATTTTGTCCTTTATAAGAAAAAGATAGGGCAATTTTGATTTAGAAAAATATCATATTGTCAAAAATAATTTGTATGTCTTATGTGATAAACTTGGAAAATCCTGACAAAGGAGACTTTTATGTGTGTGAAAATTTAAAAATTTTGAATACAATTTGTTGGAAACAAGTTACATATGCGCTGTAAGAGGTGAGTCAAGATCTGAAGGGTCAATAGCTCAACTAGTAGAGCACTCCAGCAGCAAATAGATGATTCTAGATTCAAGTCTTAAATAATCTAAATGAACAGCAGCTCAACAAATAACTCAATTGATATAACACTCCATCAATAAATGTATTATCCTAAATTTAAATCCTAACAATAGCTCAACACAATTTTGTTTCGGTACTGTTTGCTTGGCTTTGCTATCAAATGGGTAATGTAACCTTATGTACCCTCTGTATTTAAAACTTACGTGTCCTCAATGGATTCGATGCATGTTTGAAGATTTGATGATCCGGAATTCTGTTGTGTGATCAACCCGAATGTTTCAATGCAAATTTAAATGGGTTGTACATTTTTCTACGCAACAACCGGTCAGTGGATGTTTGCAATCTATGTCTAAATATAGGGTGATTGCCTATCAGTGTCGTTCTCCTTACGAGCATGAAATCGTTACTTCTTTTTTAAACCGTAAACCAGATTAGGAATAAATCACAAGTTCATTTTAAATTTTAAATTAGAATTAACGTTGGATTGAATGCTCGTATATTATGTCAATTTGGTGAACAGGATTTTGATTGTGGGCATGGAAGGATGATTAAAATCAAACCTTACAAAGCTGCATGCAATCTTGTAAATTTCACCATTTTATCGCAAAGCTAAACAAGAAACATTTCTTTTAATGTTCCACTGGAGACCCTTAAACGGCATAATTAAATTATTCACCTTAACAAACAAACAAAAAAGTTATTCAATGCTTTTCAATCTTCCCCTTTGAAGACTCTTGGGATTTTATCAACTTTTAAACACTGAACATGCTGACATATCAAAACATGCATCAACGAAACATGCGTCAACGAAGCCCTAACTTCAAAAAAACTTTAGAATAAAATATGTCTTCCGTTCACGAATTGTGCAATCACAGATTTAAAGATATCTCTACCGTAACACAAGCACTCGAAATAACAATTTTTAAGGCCACCTTACTTAGAACCTTGCCTCGCAAAATATTTGACCAGCAACTTGCTCAAAATTACATTTCTCAAACCTAAAGGAAGTAAAAATGGACGCAACCAGATAGCCGAGCTCAAAAACTGTTTCAAGATTTGAAAAAAGGCTTCCACAAGCACATATACTAAACAACACCATCAAGAAACTGCACATCATTATACCACACAGTCTACACGTTTGTTTTTGTTTTTGTTTTTTTTCACTAAAATAGTACCTAAGAAGCCGTTGTAAATTTGAGATAAGGATAGACATTTGACATTGCTCCAAACAAGCCCCATCTACATATAAATCATTGTTATCAACCATTCGTAGTACAAACACCTGAATGCACTGTCGCAGAACGAAATACTTTATCTTGTTGCTTACAAAAACAGTTTACATATGTCCCTGTTTATAGAGGTCTTTAACAATTTCACAGAATATTCTAGACCACATGCGTCATGAACTTAGGTTCATTTCAGTAGCTAAAAATAGTAAAACTAATCCAAAACAATCTTACCGCTTAACTTTAGAAATTACCAAAATCTTCTTAACACGCACCCCTTCTTAACTTCTACCACTAATTATATCAATAATTACAATATCTAAATTTTCTCTGAAATATTTAAATTGTCGGCAACGATTCACGCGGTTTAGAAGATTCGTTTTTTTAAAAGTAAGTTCACCTTTCGAGCAAATCTCGAGCATCATGGAGTGGAGTGTTACATAGAATTTATATTGACATATATCTAATTTCCTGAATTACAGGAAACACCCTAGGGAAACTCACCTGTACCTAAATTTCATATTCATTATAAACTTGGTAATTTAAAAGTTGGAACCTACGGCAATAGCGGAAGAGTAATTTTCAACGAATGAAATCAATTAGCTAAGTACAATATGAACGTATTTTCCACTAAATTGTACCACCCATTATCGAAGTCATCGAAGGTAATATAAAAAGTACTTTTCTAATCCATTGCAATTAAAACTGATTTTAAGTTCAACTGTAGGTGTTTGTGAAACTGAAGGTTGAGTGATTTCCCAATATAAACACAAAACGGTAGAGAGTGGCAGACCACCTGTTTATAAAATGGTGTACAAAGTTTTAACCAAATTGTTGAAGCTGATGGAAAGCTCAGCGCACTGAAATAGAGGAATAAATGCAATTGTTCTAGTGCTACTACTATATTTAGAGCCTACTTGGCAAGACAGGAGCTCGAATATCAAACATCAGTGACCACACAATTATAAGATTGTGAAAGATATAACGTACAGATAAGACAACCTCTAGCGTAAGGACAACTCTAATGAGAAGGGTGGGAACAGGTTAACCCCAAATAAAATTTATTTTCTTAATATCTATATTATAACCAAAAATAACAAGGGTAGGAATAGGTTAACCCTGCATAGAATTTATTTTCTTGGAATCTATCGTATAAACATATATTCTGGTTCGGTTTGAATCGGACTGATTCTTCAGAAGATTTCAAATAGCTCAATGGACACAATACGCTTTTTAAGTAAATAGAATATGTCTGTTTTCAGGGTATTTTAGCTTTACTAAGATTTTCTCCATCAAGCGACCGAGGATCATGCAATAAACTTTGAAAATAGCAAGTAACTCTCTCAGAATATGTGAAATGAATCTCAACAATCGCCTCATGGACGTCAATACAAGACTTTCCTCTTGTACATTTGTTGACTTGGTTTCAAATATTTTGTGATTAATCACATTTCCATTTATGCGATAAGCCACTAATAAACCTCTTCTACGGTATTTTTCCCACTTGATCCAGTCTGAAATTTGTGTAAATATTTGCCTTATTTTAAGACAAACTAACCTGTTTGTTGAACTGTTTAAAATTATAACTACATTATTTTTTTAACTGATTCCGCACAATGAACGGCAGCATCTTCATTCAGTCAAAAAAAACTCAACACCTAAAATTAAGTAACCTAAGCATAAAAATCTGGACAGTAAAGGTCCACAAGTTCAATCTTGATTAATAATAGCACTGGCTAAGAGCGCTACAGAGGAAACACGGGAGTCCGGAACTTTAACTTCCCGAAAGGCTGAAACTTGAGCCCATAATGTGAACAGAATCTATTACAGACGAATAGAATGATTGGCCCGGATGATTATGGAGTTTTCATTTAACCTTTTCGACCTCATTATTTTCAGCCATAAACAAGGTTAATCTAAGTCATTTAAGATTCGGAAATGTAGCTGTGGTTCATATAATGTTCAAACAAGCCCGTAAAACTATAAAAAAGTAGAAAACAACCAAAAAAATATGAAAGCAAAGAAGCGTAATAATCTTAATGGAAGGAACGCCACCGGTAATAAGCAAGCCTGCAAAACCATATTAAGGTAGAAAACAACTAAAATATATGAAAGTAAAGATGCGTAATGATCTGTAATGTAAGAAAACGTCATGTCTGCAAACGAGTGCAGACATATTCGAGTGAGATCAAACATATAGGTAATGATTTCTTCCCATAATAATATGCATTCACTGAGTCCAAGGCTCCGCAAACATCAAATTTTAGACACAAACAGTCTTAAAATGGAGGAAGATAAAACAAAAGCAGAAAAGAACAAGCAAATGTTGCAGTTGCGCAAAGCATAATATTATTACATGGTTAAAATGAGGCTAAAATGGAGATTAAAACCTGTATGGAGCCTTGGAGAAGGTAGGTACCAGTCATTTTCCTTTGCTAACTGAAGTGCCAACCTCTAGAAATTTTTTCCATGCATCCTTTCCCTCTAGCCCTACAGTACCATTTTAATCAAAATATAAAAAGCAAGGCAAATCACTCTGCCATAAGATCTGGATACTGTTCACAGACGTTAGCTATGGCTACATTCTTAACATACCTGCGAAGCTTGCACACAGCGCCATGCAAATCGCTTGACCTGAAATCATTTAAATTTCCTTCCTTAGCATAGCAGGTTGCGGAATGACAATTTTTGGCCCGGAAAGACTGCCCCTAGCACACCAGGATTCTCAAAAAGGGATGGGGATCTGAAGGTTGAACAGTATATTGCAAAAAGAAACCCTAACAGAATAACAGAATGTGTGGTCGTTAATTGACAGAGACGCTATTCATCTGTCATTTCGTTTAGCATGGGGCCGCGAGTGATGTTGTCTAAATCACACTTATGGGCGTCCGGACTTGTAAGGACCGCGCATGGAAACGGAATTTAATCTCGCGGACAGCTAACGACTGAGGAGCAAGGACGCAAATAATTCGGAGCGTTTGTTACAGCGCCATTTTCGTCCATCACTGAAGTACATTTTACAGAGAAATACAGCCTACTTTACACAAATTACTTGGAAAGACCAACAATTGTAAGGACCCAGCTAAAGCTCCATATACAATGTACCTTTGACTAAATTTTAAAAAACCTAAAACAAAATAGATTTTTGCAAAATTTTCAGTATTTGTTTTTTTATGATCTACACATTTTGAGATCCAAAACAACCAAAGGATCAGTGTTTTTGCAAATCTGAAAAAAAAAAAAAAAATGGACTTTTTTTTTGTCATCTTTGGTGCATTATGTCTAGAGCTTAGTCAACACTCAATTGTAATGGTCATAAGACACAATATTTGAAGGTTGTACAAACGGGGTAGTATGTTAAGTGGGCTTAACTTGAGAGAAAACTCCATGAATAAGTGTGGTTGAGTTGGAGAAATACTAACCTTATGGAAAAGAATCATCTAAACAACAAACTAATAAACATAGTTTACCAACAAGAATTTCACCCTGATGAGCATTACTTAATTACTTAGGCACAATGAGTGCAAAATGTTCCATTCATTCTCATGAAATGGGTTCTTTTCAACTACTAGAAATAAGGAGCAATGAGTTTGACTAGAAAACTATACACTTGAATCCTAATAATAATATCATAATTTAACTTGTTGTAGAAAATATCTCCTACTTGAGAATTAGTTTTATTATATTATAAATATTTGACAATTAGTTATGTGTGAGTAATTGATTTAAACAATAGATGTGAGAGTAATAGCTCAAAAATTTTATGTAATTTTTAAAAGAAATTTAAATATATATTTTTAATTTTTTTTTAGCTATACATGTTTCCACAATTGGAACATGCAAGATATTGATGGTTAAATAATTATTGATATATTTTGAATTATAAAATTAATTTATGTAGTTAAAGGGTGAAGAGTCATTTTATTTTATTAAGAATTATTTAATTTTATTGTAATCCTAATTATAACACTAATTGTCAACATAACCCTAGTTGTAATTCTATATATTTTCTTAATCATTAATCATAATCAACCAATAAAACTAACATATGTAAGTGTTACCCTATAATTATAAATCTAATTCCATTCTATCCCTAATTATACAACCTTAATTTGAACCTTATGCATAGTTATAACCACAGTCGAAAGCCTAATTCTACCCTAATTATAATCTTTCTTATATCATAACCCCAAACATTGTCCTAATTCTAATCCTAAACACCACTCATATTCTAACACGAACTATATCCCTAACCTAACTCTATTTTTAACTATAATTCTAAGCCTAATCATAACCATAAACCTAATCTTATACAAAATTATAACCATGACACCAAACCCTAACCATTAATCTAATCCTAGTCCTAATCATCATTCTAAGACTTACATTAATTCTAATTGCAATTCTAATTTTAACACTAACTGTAGCCCTATCTCTAATTTTAAGCCTAAATATAACTCTAATTCTAAACCTAATAACTATGATAAGTTTATGGGCCCTCGTCCTAATATTAAGGCAGTTAGATCTTTTGTTAAGAAAAAATGGGCATTGAAAGGCCATGCTGATATTGCGGCCCTTCCAAAAGGCTTTCTATCATTTTCTTTCTCAAATAAGGAAGATCAAGACTATGTGTTGTGTGGTGGTCCCTAGATGTTTGGTAGAATGAATGTGGCTTTTCGCAAATGGGTTCCCAACTGGAACTATTCTGATAATTTCTTTATGGCAACCCCTATTTGGGTTAGGTTTCCTGGGCTTCCCCTAGAATATTGGAATGAGGGGGTTTTCAAAGGTTTAGCTTCCTCTTTTGGAGGAGAACTCATTTCTGTCGATCCTATGACAACAGCCAAGTCTAGACTTGTTTTTGCTAGGATCTGTGTTACTATTGGTCAGTTTGACAATCTCCCCTCAGTTATTAACATCAACTTCAAACTGGGTCAATGGAAACAGGAGGTGACTTTCAAGTCGCTCCCGTTCGCCTGTTTTGTTTGTCATAAAATGGGTCATGGGCCAAACACTACCCAAAGAAAACTCCTAAGGTTTCTCTGCCAAAAGACTCAAAACCTAAAAAGATGATTAAACAAGTCTGGAAGGAAGTTAAAGGTGACAATAGCAATAAAAAGGAAGAATCAGCAAAGAAAGTGGATTTTAACTCTATCCCAGTGTTGGAGGAGGGAGAAATGGTTGAACTGGTTTCCAATGTGTCAAATTCAGTTGCTATCTCCTGTAAGGATGTTGTCTCTAATGAGAGTAACTAGGAGGTTCCTGCTTTTTTAGAATCTCCTGAGAATCCCTTGGGTGCTGGTCTTTCTGATGATGACTCAGTTCCAATGGTGGTGTTGGTTCCTATTTTGGAAGAGATTTCTTAGATAGGACCCTCGGTTGACAGAGTTCTTGTTGAAGATGTTAAATCTGATGAAGATGAACCCTCTTCTTTTCCTGATACTCTTTTAGGAAGCAGTGATGAAGATCTTGTAGCTGGAGATGAGCCCTATGATGAGGATAGACCATGGAATGTTCAAAAAGGGAAGAAATAAAAAAAGAAAGAGAAGAAACCTGAACTTGTCACATCGGGTTCCAAGGGAGTCACCACTCAAAGTAAAACAGATGGGGTATCCAAGCTAAAAGTGGATGTTGGATCTCAGAAAAAGACTCAAGGTGGATATACTAACAAAGAGATCAGAGAAAGAGAAAGCAAAAAGGATATTGCGGATGGTAAGCAACTTACTATCCAGGGAATCAGCACTTCGGTTAAGAAATGAAGCTCATCTCGTGGAACATAAGAGGGTTGAATGCCCCTCACAAGTAAGACATTCTTAGAAATTTGGTAAGAGACCACAATCCTGACATCATTTTTGTTCAAGAAACTAAGATGGGGAAAGAGAAGGTGGAAAAAATTAGAATTTTTAAAAATAATGGGGTGGTTGGCTTTAGCTCTGAAGGGGCTTCTGGAGGGGTTGCTATTTTTTGGAATCAGAATCACGTTTGGGGGTCTGTGATCATGGAAAATCTAAACTGCCTTAGCATTAACTTTGTTCATATTAAGATGGATTTTGAATGGGTTGCTACTACTATTTATGCCCCCAACTCTAAAGCTGGTAGATCCCAATTCTGGAAAAAAGTTGAAAATCACAAAAAATCCTTCCAGGAGCTTCCCTAGTTGATTATTGGGGATTTCAATTGTCCCTTAAAAGACAATGAGAAGTTTGGTGGGGTGGATAATCAAAGTCGTCTGCATGGTAGAATTGAACTTATGGAATTTATTAATAATCAAGCCCTTTTTGATATGGAGCTTCAGGGGGTCTATTTTACTTGGTCGAATGGAAGGATTGGTCAAGACCTCATCCAAGTTAGGTTGGATCATGAACTGATCACTGGGTGTTGGCTTAAAAACTTTGGTTGTTCACTATCATCCCTTTCGAAGATTGGGTCTGATCACTTCCCGATATGTTTTAGTGCTAATCTGATTACTACGAAGGGTCACCCGCCCTTCAAGTTTGAAAAGATGTGGGTTGATCATTCGGAGCTGGATCAGCATATCAAAGATTGGTGGAATGTTAATATTCAAGGCACTGCTATGTTTAGAGTGGTTAAGAAACTTCTCAGTGTAAAATAGAATGTGAAGGCATGGAGTAAAGAAGTTTTTGGTGATATTTTTAAATCCAAAATTCAACTTAAAAGGGATCTCACATTATTCAGAACACCATCCAACATTCTGGGCTGACAGTGGAGCTGAGGGATAAGGAGGAGAGCATCCTTTCCAAAATGCTAATATCATTTCCAAGGAGAAAGAATACTGGAGACAAAGATCCATGTCTATTTGGCTTAAAGTTGGGGATAAAAACACTAGATTCTTTCACTTATCTGCCTCAAAACATAGGGGTAAAAGCACAATAAGTTGTCACCCTTTTACAAAGGAAAGGCTAACAAAATCAAAGTTGTTCAACTTCAATAGTATAAAAATGACATTTATGTTTGAAATTTTAAGATGATGTAAAATAATTAAATGTGAGGATGAAGTTTATGATTAATATTTTTAATAATTTTTTTGAATAAGAATTGATATGTTTTTTTAATTTTTAAAGATGATTTTTCAGTTGCTGAAAAATGCTAAAAATTAGGGGTCTAGTTCCCACCAAGCAATTATATATAAATAAACACGTTTTCCCCTAATTTCAAAATATGTCATAGATGACATATATATCTAGTGCATGAAGAAATAAAAATTGGTTTGTGACCTATATTTTCTCTTTTATAACAATTCAAATTCTTACTCACTGAAATCGACAGTTTTCATCTCGTAACATATTTTTCATAACAAATCTATCCCAATCAAAAAAAGAAATATATATTCTTGAAGAGGACTCTCTCCTCTAGTGCACCATATATTTTCAAATTTATTTAATATGATTTTCTTTATTTTTTCTCTCTGAATCAACATCTCCTTGACTGTTAAAATACCTACTTGCAATATTTTTAATTACAATAAACTATGTCTAATTAAAACACTATAAAATCTATATGAGGATATTCTTGACTCTAATCTCTACAAAAGGGTATTTTTTTATTTTAAAAAAAATATCAATAAAAATATTAGGAGTTATTGAAATGCCACTTTTCTAAAAGAATTTTATTTTTATGGTAATTGGATCCAAAATGGTATAAAACATGCATTTAATAGATATTTCCAATTGGAAAGTTAAAGCACTTATCTAACTTAGCTAGAATGAATCTAGCTAGATCATATGTTTGACCAAATTTAATTTTTAGTTAGAAATACTAAAATTTAGTTGTGCTAATAAGTTGGCCTAAAAGGTGACACCTGATTGTGCTTTAACTAATAGAGCTACTAACAGAATATCCAAACTTAAAGTGGACGATGGGGAAATCACCAATGATAAAGATATTTCTGAAGCTATGATTAATTTGTTTTCTTCTCTGCTCTCTAAAGACCTTAATCTTGATGTGGGGAATCAAAATATCCTTCTTGAAACCATTCCTTCCATTGTTAATGATACTACCAATAAAGCTCTTATTGCTATCCCTTCTCTGGATGAAGTCAAGTCTGTTGTCTTCTCTTTTAAAGGTGATAAGTCCCCGGGTCTGAATGGGTTCCCAATGTTCTTCTTTCAAAAATTATGGCATATTATTGGTGTGGATATTAGCAATGTTGTTAAAGAATTATTTGGTGCTAGATCTTTGCTTAAAGAGATTAATGCGACCTTTCTTGCTCTGATTCCTAAGAAGCCTGGAGCTGATTTGGTGGATTCCTTCAGACCGATTAGCTTGTGTAATTCTATGTACAAAATTTTATCCAAAGTTTTAACCTCTTGTTTGTTGGTTATTCTTCCTCGGATTATTTCTCCTCAGCAAAGTGGTTTTGTTCCTGGTAGGCAAATTCTTGATTCGATTATGAAGGTTCATGAGGTTATCCACTCCACTCAGGTCTCTCTTAACTCTGGTTTTCTTCTGAAATTGGATTTTTCAAAGGCTTATGATCGAGTGGACTGGGACTTGTTGATCAAGGTGTTGAGATCCTTTGGCTTTGGTGACAAATTCCTCAAATTGATTTATCAGCTCATTAGCACTTCTACTACTACTATTCTGATCAATGGCTCCCCCTCTAGATTTTTCAAACCCTCCAGGGGTCTTAGGTAGGGAGATCCTCTTTCTCCTATCCTCTTTTCAATCTTGGCTGAATGTCTAGGGTGTCTTCTTCAGAAGATTGAATCCACTGGGTTGTTCAAAGGGCTTTCCCCTTCTTCAACTTCTAGTCCTTGTTCTCATGAACAGTTTGTGGATGACACTATCATCATGGGTTTCTCTTCAATCTAGGAAGCGAAGACTATCAAACAAGCTCTTTCTACCTATTATCTAGGTTCAGGCCAATCCATTAACTGGGATAAGAGCTCTTTATTTTTTATCAACACTCCTGAGGATAGGCTGTATAGAATTGCCAGAATCATAGGATGCAGAATTGATTCTTTTCCTGCTACCTATCTTGGCCTTCCTCTTGGTCTCAAACCTTCAGACACCTTTTGGGCTGGCATTATTGACAGATTCAATAGGAAATTGGCTGGTTGGAAAGGTGTGCTTCTTAGTCAAGCATGTAAACTTCATCTCTTAAAGGCCTCTTTGCAAAGCCTCCCTATTTTTGCTCTTAGTCTTTTTAAGATACCTAGTAAACATGCTGATATTATTGAAAAAATCTAAAGAAACTTATTGTGGTCGAGAGTGGAAGACAAAAAGAGACTTGCTTTAGTTGCTTGGGACAAGGTTTTTACTCCTAAAAAGTGGGGGGGGGGGGGGGTGCTGGGAATTCACCCTCTAAGAGTCACCAATATGGCGTTGCTGGCCAAACAGACTTGGAGAATTTTTGGGGAAAAAAGAGAATGGAATGAAATTATCCATAGAAAATATCTCTTCTCTTTCTCCCATATTTCTGAATTTTGGGAAACGGATTTGAAAGTGCAAGGCTCTTTTATTTGGAATAGTATTCAGAATGCTAAGGAGGTGGCTTTTAAAGGAGCTAAGTGGTTTCTAGGCAATGGCAGAAGGATCCAGTTTTGGGAGGATTGCTGGCTCAAAGGTTGTCCCCTTAGATTTGTCTCTGCTTTTCAACCTTTCATTAATTAGCGCATTCAAAGATTTGGAGCCAGGGTTAGGGACTACTGGAGGAATAGCTCGTGGATTGACCTCTCCCTGGTGGATGAAGCGCTTAAGCCTTTGATGTTGGATCTTATGATCTAGAAGGTTAAGGAGTCTAGAGAAGATAAGTTGCTTTGGGGTATTCTTCCTTCTAGTATCTTCACAGTGGCTTCTTGTTCTGAGCTTTTACTGAAACAACCGAATCCTCTCCCTTTTTGGGCTTAGGTGTGGGATAAAAGTTTAATTCCTAAAATATTTTCTTCTGGCTAGTTTTGCAGAATAAAATTATTACTATAGACAACCTCCAAAAATGGGGCATAATTTTGAGCAATAGATGCTTCTTGTGTAAAAAAGTTGAGGAATCGCTCTTTCATCTTGCCATTGATTGTTGCTTTGCTTGGGAAGTTTGGAATCTTTTATTACAATGCTAGCAGATTAATTGGTTTTTTCCCAACAACATGGAGAGTTTTTGTATGCAGTGGAGAAAAGTGGAGGTCCCTATGGATCAACATCTATGGAACATCATAGGCCCCCATGTGATATGGCAGTTATGGAGAGAACACAATGACAGAGTCTTTGGGAATATAAAACTTCTACCTACGGTGATTGCTGAGAAGATTAAGAGAAGTATTAAGGAAAAGTACAAACTGTCGACTAGTAGGATGCTGGACTTCAATGCTGGTGATTTGAGCACGAGAACTACTAATAAAAACTCAAATCAAAGGGAGAATGCCATCTAGCTTTCTCCTCCGCCAAGGTGGATAAAAATAAATTTTGATGGCGCTGCGAAGGGAAACCCGTACCTAGTGGGTAGTGGTGGTCTCATTCATGATGACATGGCTAATTTCTTGGCTATGGTGGTGATGCCTATTGGGGTGCAAAGCAACCACATGGAAGAGGCCATGGCCCTACTACAAACTCTTAAAATTGTTAAGAAGAATATGGCTCAGAATGTTTGGATTGAGGGAGATTCAATGAACATATTAAGATGCATCAATGACATGACTAAACCATCATGGTCCATTAAGGAGATAATCGAGGAAGCTAGGGTTATCATTAGATCCTTTAAGCAAGTCATTATATCTCACATTTATCGAGAAGCAAATTGTACCGCTGATGAGCTGGCTAACTTTGCGGTTAAATCCAAGGATATTGTGATTTGGCACGATTGCAACAATCTCACCATTGATATGAAAGCCAAGTTGGCCTTGACAGGTCTCAAAGCAAAAGAGTGGATTGGGCGTATCTCAAGAAGTTATGATGATTAGACACATTTTAGAGAAATAGGGTAATATGATTACGAAAAGTGGTGCCTTTCCCAAGAGAACTAATTGCAGACACGAGTTAACCTTTGTTAACTTCAAAGTTGTCTGTTACCTCAACATTTGGTTTTTCTCTGCTATTAAGACTATCATTGTTAGCTTTGAGATCACGGGCAGAGGGCTTAACCGTAAAGAGCCTAAGGACTGTGTGAAATGGAAAAATATGTCGAAGGTCTAGGATATTCTCATTAAGGGGGGTCTTGTTGGCAAGTTGTCTATACTGAGGTATATGACTAGATATAGTGTTGTCATTATGGAAACAAAGTCATATAGCAGTTTGGAGTCAGCGCACTTGATGTAAAGATCAGAATTCGGTTAGGTGTTGAAGACTAGTCAGTGTATAGAGTTCCTACAGCTCAGAGCATCAACGCACGTGTGTATGAAAAAATTATGGTATGCACCCTCGAAGTGAAGTTTGTTAGACTATACTCATGCTTATTCTATGAGCACATAAGTAGATGTGCAAGGATGAGAAAGTTACAGTCAGTTGAAGTTGCACAGCCAGTGTGTGCCAACAAAGAACAAAGCATGGAGCTGACAATTAGTATTTTGGTTTGCGGTTATAGTGTAATATGTTAAAGGCTATGCGCCCATTGTATTTAGGTTGCTAACATGTTTATATGTATAATTGTAAGCATGCTTAAGCCAATTCATTTGGAAGCGTTGTTTGTAATTAGTTATAGGGCCGACCTAATTGTGTATTTTGTATGAGCGTATAAATATAAGATGTGTCCATTGTATTCGGTATGGAAGTTGAAATAGAGTTGTGATAAGCAGAGCAGAAGTATGTGAAGAGGCAAGAGGATGTATTAGAGCTTTACAAGATGTCAAAGTATCATAGCATCAAAGGAACTGATCTGACAAGCAATGTCACAGTGACAGTTCATCCTGCAGATATAGTGTGTATCTGAGATCACAAGGTTGTAGCCTTCACCACTTGAGTAGTGAGCTCTTGTACAGTGTGTCCTCTCCCCTAACATGGACTATTATAAAAGACTTCTAATAGGGTCTGACCCTTAACAAGGTCTACTATACTTAAAGCATTGTAAAGCAACTCCTAACAGGGTTAAGGATCTTCTAACAAGGATCACAAAACACTAGTGCAGAATATTAGTGGGTGTCAATTCCCATCAGGGTTTTTACCTATTTGGGTTTCCCCATAATCATATTGGTGTCATTTGTTGATTTCATGTTTCATGTTTATGTGAATGTTTATTTCAATACTTAAGCATTTAAGTTCAGTATAAAGATTAAAGTGAAAAGTTAAAATATAGTGAACACTGATTCACCCCCCCTCTCAGTGTTCCCATTCCTAACAATTGGTATCAGAGCTCTGGTCCTTAGCATAGAAGTTTAACCACTTAAGGAGATCATGGACAAAGTAGAAATGAAACGTATGAAAAGAAATCTTGAAGCTGCTCTTGAAGACCTAGACAAGTCAAAGAGAGAATCTCAAGAACTAAGGGATAAACTCAGTGATGCTCAATTAGTCACCAAAAAGCTAAGGAAAGATTTGAAAGAGTGCTCTACCAGTGATCTAGGGACAATGGTCAAGAAGCTAAATGAAGAAAATAAATCCTTAAAAGAACAACTTGAAGAGTTTGATGATAAGCTGACTAACAATCAGGAAGTCTACAATGAACAAATCAAAAAGAATCTTCAACTCAATGAAGAACTAAGGCAATCAAACAGGGAAATCTTGGAGCTAAGGAATAGCAAAGAAAGCTTGGAGTCTGAATTGAAAGTAGCAAAGAATCATATTGATAAGTTACACACAGGTTCTAATTTGATAAAATCTCAGTTGTATGCAAGAAGAGCCAAAGGAGACACTAGTTGTATTGGATACAATGAAGCACAAAATTAGATTGACAACATGCGAGCAAGAAAGGATTCACAAAAGGACTCTACTGATGCTGAAAAGACTGAAGATCAAACCAAAGATAATGGTGGACCACCTAAGAATGAGTGCAAGCAAGTAGAACACACTTATTTTGCATGTAACAAGCATGGACACATTGCAAGGAACTATACAAAGGTAAGACCTTTTAATGGCTACTATTATTCATGCAACAAGTTTAGTCATAGAGCTATGAATTTCAAGACTAGTAAGAAGAATAGGATTCAACAAGATCAGAGAAATCAGAATCAGACAAATGTAAGAAGTTCTTAGAATGTTACATGTCGGATATGTAACTATAATGGTCACATACCAAAACAATGTAGAATGGTGAATCATGTCAATGCACCGAGGAACATAAGACCTCCTGTCATTTGTCACTCTTGTAACAAGGCTGGACATATCTCAAGGTTTTGTAGATCAAGGATGCAAGGTTAGGGGGGAAGCCCTAAAAAGGTCGAAGAACCAGTCTTGGATATCGTAGGAGAAGTTAATTTTGTCAAAGCCTCAGATGATGTGAGCATGATTTGGTTAGAGAAAAATAAGGACAAGACTGATGAGAATGTATTGGATGCATCCATAGTGGATGCACCCTCTACGTCTGGATGAATGGCCCTTAGGGTCATAGGGGGAGCTAATTTAGCTCTAGACCCCTGTGTGGCTAGTATACTCATCCTCAGAGTATGCACCTTTGGACTTAAGCTTTTGGAGTATAAAGGTACCTATGTGCAAGAGCGCACATGCTAACTGTAAATAGAACTCGAGTTGGAAATTTTGACATGACAGCCTGGTTTACATGACTTGCATTAATGGCAGAATTTTTACTTTAAAGTACACAAAGTTATTTGATTGCTCATTGCATTCAAATTCAGAGTGATAGGAGAGCAAAAATAGCCTTCAAAGTTATTGTGAAGACTAGGAGATTGATCTATTAGTGATTTGTAGTAATTATTAGCGCATTTGGTCAATTGTAGAAACCCTAGATTGATGTGCCGATTCAGAAGTCTTCGGATCATCTTGGAGATCAGTTGGAAAGTAATTAAACAAGTCATGGCCACTCCCATAGTTTTTGATGTTTCTAAGAAGAAGAGATATGTATTCAAGAAACATCCTTTCAAGTCAACCCTAGATGATTTAGAGGGAGCTTTCTCCGACATGCCTATGGATGTCATGCATGTCGAGGATATTAGGGCATATATCTACTGCAAGAAAGAACTAGTAGGGTTGGATAGGTTAAGGGTGCACATGGACACCATGTTGAAACCAGGAAAAATATTCATGGATGAATATGTTAAATGGAATGATCACCCTATTGTTGAGTATGCTATGGCATATGAATTCTATGAGCCAGAATGGATAAAGATTTTATTGAGCAGAATTCATCATGATTTATTTCGGATTGGTGATGTACTAGTAAGAATCACCAGTGACTTGATACATGAGATGTAGGCCTTTCTAGGACAAGCATCATCCTTCTTGTGGGCAAGGATGTCAAGAAAATCGTTGAGCAAACTTGTAAGTCTAGGAGTGATAGGCGCGGGATGACAATTGAGCCTATTGAACAAGCAGACATCAAATTGATGTCAATGATACTAGGATATAGGTTTCATCACACTAGTAGGGTGAATAGTGTGTCTGTGAGCATAATTCTAGTAGCCATCAGACTTGTGAAGGAAGATGGGGAATTCAACTTGTGTGAGATATTGCGCACACAGTTGATTGATAACATCAAGGATCAAGCATGACAAGACAAAGATATTCAGGTTTGGTTCATTGATCATTTACATGTACCTTCATATAGTTGGGAGAGTATCAGATTTGTATTTGGAAAAGACTATTCCAACCATGCCACAGATATCTAACAAAGCATCCACAAAGAGCACATTGAGAGATTATGTGACATTGGAATTGAAGACCTTCAGGGTCAAGATGCAAGTGAGGTATAGAATTCCAGAGAGTATTGTGGAAAAGTATAAGGATTCAATTTGTTTTATGGTAGAGACTAACATAACTTGTATGGAAGCTGTTGAACCAAGAACTAAGTGGATTCATCCACTTGGCTATGAGGTAGAGGAACAGGTCCTTGAAGAATATGCATAGGTATTCCCTATCAGCCCCCAAAGATCCTAATGAACCTAGATGGGGAACATATGAGGAGAAGACAAGAGAAGTAGATGCAAAGCTAAACAATGTAGTAACAAAAAGGAAGGTTGCTAAAGTCACATCAAAAATCTTGAGAATACATGGTGTGTCTCAAGCTGACCTTGATAAAGCAAGGGATGAAAAGGTTACTTTGGAACTGTAGAGCGCAGATGCAGCTAAGGCAAAATCACATGACCCCAAGATGAAGAAGATAAAAATTGAAAAAGATGATAGTTAGAAGGGTAAAGAAGATGATACTTCTTCTGTGCCCAAGGAAACCATTGACCTTACTGCTCTTCCCGAGTATAAGGCAATGCCAAAGAGGAAGAAAGTGGTTGGCACCAGTCATCCATCCTCAAGAGTCACAAGAAATAGAAGAAACACCTAAGCACCTCTTGAAGTAAGCTTCACACCCAGTCTCAGTGTGTTAAGTGCCAGAATAGTTGATGAGGGAAGAATTGACCAAGTAGGGAAATTCTATGACAAGTACAATGAAATAGACAAATCTGAGATTCATGGTATGTTGGTCAAGCACATGCTAAAGTTCAAGAAAATAGTCTTGGAACTTAAAACCATGATTCTTGACAAAGTATGGAATATCCTTGAATTCCAAAAGAGACAGGCCATTGAGGAAGATCAATGGATAAGGGAAAAGATTCTTAATGATACCCTTCCTATATGTGAGCTAGAAGAGAAGAAATTGTTGTTAGATCTGGTGAAGCCTCACCTTAGAACAAAGATAAGAACTCTGACCATAATGGATACGAGTTATGAGTTAATTGCAAAAGAGATAGAAAAAGCCTTTGAGAAGGTATTTATGGATAGAAACATGTATCCACCTACTGCACCCACAATTAATGTACCCATAATGGTCACCAAAGGGTCAAAGACCATCAAAGTACATTCTACAGGTCCTCAGGATTCAACACCTGTAGTGGTAGTACAATTAGAGGAAGATAAGTATGTGCCCATGTCAGAATCACTCAAGGACAGCACCATTATCATTGATAATGTGGAGATAGCCATGGTGGCCACAAACACAGAATTGTACAAGTTTGAGGAAGATTTTGTAGGCACACAAGAAGCTGAAAATCTTTGCAGCAACTCATCTCCCACTCATCAAGAAGAAGTACACATTGAAGATATATCTAATAAGAAAGAAGAAGAAGAGGCAGAAAAGAAAGAAGAAGATAAGATGGAAGAAAAAGAACAAGAGAAAGATGAAACTTTTGTTGATCTAGCCAAGGTAAAACTAGAAGTGATGGATAGCATTCCCATCACTCCCTCCTCAGCATTGTTGTCAAGTTTGACACCTGACACATCTAGTTTGGACTCATGGAGAGAAGAAGACCTAATTAAGTTCAACACCTTAGCTATGGAGAAGGAAACAAGTCATGAGAAATCCTCTCCTTGTAGAATCTATGAACATACTGAATAGTCTATTGCCAGAAGACAACAAATTGTATAAGGTACACTCAGTTGATGATGTGAGTACAGTTATCTCACAGTTCAAAAGTAAATTTTCAAGCTGTTGGGCATCATTTTTACGTGAGGACAACAACTAGGAATTTGCATGAGCAACTTCCCCTCTTGGAAGACTGACGAAATCATTCTCAAGGTTCCTTCTGGCTGGGTCTCAACCGCTTGGATAGCTCAATGGAAGACAAATATGAATCTATTTAACAAGGAGGCCTTTGCTGGTTCTTTTCTCAAGGGAAAATGTAAAATAAACTTTAGGAAACCAAGATATCTCTTTTTTGATACGATTTTCAAATTTAAAGAATGAAAGCAATGCTGATTTAATCGATCTACTGAAATAACTTGCAAAGAGGGTTAGAAGATGTAAGGTAACAAGAGATTTGAAAGAAATTGCTGAAACAAAACCTATTGGACATATGCTAGCATAACACCACCATGCAAATTAAAGAACCAAGAAGATGAGAAAACCCACACAACAAAGATCAGATCATGTCACAATCTTCAGCTGAACAGATGCAATCATCGACAAAAGTTAAAAAAATGCAAGCATATGGTAAGTCAAAACTCATTAGATCATGAAGCCACTCCAGATGCGTGCACATGTGAAACAAGTTAATCTTTAGGAACCAAAGAATAATCTTCTCAGAAATTTTTCACAACACAGCAATGTAATACCAGCAAACACCAAACTAAAAGATCGTAGACTTAAAATCACTAAACAACCAATTGGCTCTTTGAAACAAAGAATGAGCAAATCACACATTCACAAATTTTGCATAGATAGTAGAAGAATCACACCATGAATGAAGCACCAATTGTATATCTTGTATTAATGATCAAGTCGACCCTCATTACATCATTTTATTACAATTTATAGAGCTCTGCTCTTATTTTTGCAGCTAGGGTTTTGCTGCAATCAAACTTTAAAGTAAAACTAAACTAAAGCTTTGCATTAAAGAAACTACTTCTAAAGCTTAGCTAAACTATCCTAGCAAAGAGTTAAGCCTCATGCATTACAAAGATTTGAACAAAACAAGCATTAGACATCTCAAAAATGGGTTGGAACTGGTTCATGCGTGTGGTGATCTTCATGTTTGTCCCCTGGATCATTGGCTTTAGTTGCTCTACTTAGTCATGACTGAAAGAGATCCCACAATCATGCCCAAATGATCCCAAGAAAGAAGCCCATATGACTAAGAAGTGATCTCTAAGAAAACTGGAGTCAACTCCTAGACGTGCCCAAAAAATGCCCAAAACCTGACACTTGGTTCGAAAATGCAACACCCAAAATTGGCTAAGTGCTAACCTTATCTCTACTACTACAGAGTTGTCAGACCTATAGGTGGCCGAAAACTCCCCATGGCCGAAATGGCCAAAAATCTTGCATTGAAAAAATGACTAAGTACCAAAACTGCATTTTCTGTACATGGGAGCTGACAAATCTTAAGCTGGAGGTCCACTAGCTAGAAGGTACTTTTGGATGTGCCTTCTTGAATCTATCCACCACCTCCAACACCTCATTAAATTTTGACAACTTAATGCCCTAGAGAATCTCCCTTTGTCTATCTCCATACTCTTTCAATCCCCTGGCAAAAGCCTTTATTTCTTCTTCACGAGGCAACATTTTTTGAATCTCCTCCCTTTGATAAAACATTTACTGAAGATCCTCCTTCATCTTTACCCATTAGAATATATTCAAGTACTGATTGACAATATCACTCACCAAGTGCATAGTCCTATCATCATCATCATCGAACAGATCTAAATCCAACACCTCAAAGAACTCATGTAACTTATTTCCAAATAGCATGCCCTCATCCCTTTTCTTAGCCAACCTTTTGAGCACCTTCTCAAGTATGTTGTTGTTATCTTTTGAATGTTGTTGTTATCTCTTGGATCCATTCTTCAAAGTTATCTAATTCTGCTCCTTCATAAATCTTATTTAGCACCTGGAAGCACTGCTTCCTTATCATTGTCAACTCATCTAATACCTTTTGCCAATTTAGGATGGTTTCTTCTACCCCATTCTCCTCACTCATGATCTCTACCAAAGAAACTATTCCTACCAAAATGCCTCGAAAGGGCCTTAAAATCCACCTAAGAGATAAGCTAGCGAATTGCTCAAAATCTAGCTTCCAATCTGCACAATCCTGTACAAAAGAATGTGGAATTTCAGTGTCTATATCCCCTTTCTTCTCCAAAATTGCCTGTAATGAGGCTTCAGGGTTATTTGGGTCAATTGGACCCGCCGTCTTCAAAATGAATTTCTTCATTGCTTCATTATGTTCTTCCAATGCTTTTATTCTTTCCTCATCTTTACTCATGAAACCCAAAGCATGCTTTAGAACCAAAGTAGCCAAAGTTTTGCTACCTTCTCTAGTTGGTTCTCCCAAGTCCACCTCCTCTAACACATAGTCCTCCGGAGTGATCTCCTTCACGCTAATATTCATTGTAGGGATAGCCACCTATGCCTTCCACCTTCCTGCCTGATCTTGCGTTACATAGGACATTCTCTTTTCCTAGGGAACTGGTGTCATTTGGTGGAAGGCATGCCCTAGCGTGGTCATATCAACCTCTTCATTAGTATATACCCTAACCCTTGGCTACACCTCTTTGGTAAACCAAGTGGGCTTTTAGGATGCATTTAATGGCTCATAGGGAGCAACCAATGTAGTAGAAGTCCCCATGTGTTCTATCCTTATCTCCACTGTAACTTCTTCTTCTTCTATCTCCTGCTCATTCCCAATACCTTGTTCCAGCTCTCCCTCAACAATCATTTGTTTCTCATTAGCTATTTGCTCCTTAGTTTCCATTTGAGGCCTATCTTCTTCTGTATGTAGCTCCTCTTTTGTCTGTGATTCTCCCTTATCACCCTCTTCCTCAGATCCAATATGAATTTCTTCACCCCCTTCTCTACCGATGACTTCAACTTCTTTCTCTAGTTCCTATGAGCTCTGGGGTATCGATTCCATACAAATTTGGGGAGGAATGTTGAGGGGGGGAGTTGTAGAAGATACAAGGGGAGTGGTAAATTGGGCTAGGGGAGTTGGAGTTGGGAAAGGAACATGGGAAGAAAAGGGTTGCTGAGGCGGCAGAGTATCTAGCATGGGAGTGGGAAGCGGGATAGTGGGAGGCTCTTGAAGTGGAATGGTGGGAAATGTGGAAGGGTGAGATGGGGGTAGAGGTGGAATAAATGCATCCAAAGGTACTTGTGTACTCATCTCCTCCTCTAAGGTGATCTTAACAGAAGAATCCCTCTTGGGCTTTGTAATTCCCTCCCGGTCCTTGGCCATTTCGACATCCCTCTGCACTTGAGGTGCCTTTGGTAACTCTTCTCCTACACCACTAAAAAGGCTAGTGAACTACATAGGAGCCTATTGTTTAGCTTCTTTGAACCCATGCAAACCTACAAAATTAGAGATGTTGAATTCATTGTCACCTAAGGCATCCAAATTTATTGGCTCTACCTCAGTAGCCCCTCCATCATCCTTAGGATCATCTTTCATTATTATCCTTTTCTTCAGGAATCTTGCTAACCATGTCCTCCTAATGAGGGGGATTTCATCAAACACATCCTCATCACCTTCTTCCAAAGTATCCATCTATGTGGGGGTTGAGCCTGCCTTCCTTTTATAAACATGGCCTTTAGTTACTCCGGTCGGCTTAGGTCCAACTATTTTGAACTTTGTTCTCTTTTCTGAGCTAGGAGAACCATGGTCACTTGATGAAGGTGCCTCTAGTGGAGCAATGCTCCTAGTCATCTTGGTTTTCACCCTTTTGGAGTGCGTGACCAGACCATATGCAGTTGGGCATTCATGGCGATATACAGTCTCGAGCTTTAGAGGGGCAGCCCCTTTAAACTGAGGTTCCAGTATCTTTTCCCCCTTCTTCTTTCCTCTAGATGGTTTCTCAGGGAGTTGCTTTATAGGAAGTGGTTGCATAGGAAAAGGATGAGCAACCCATGACCTTGTTAGCCTGACCACATGTCGGGCCCTGAAGTCCATGCTAGCATTCTCATCCTGATCTATTCTTGCATTTAGGATGGCCCTATTATATAGCTTATCCATGTTATATATGGAATCTAGAACTTTATCTGAATCGGCCTCCAATGCCTTCTGCAGAATCTTCAAGGAAAGGGCACCCTGTGCCAACTCTAGGCTCATCCGGCAATAGTCACAGATTCTCACTTCATAATCATCCACGCAATTAGCCCAATGGTCTTCAATATGTGTTTCATGGATATAGTGTCTTCCCATTATGTGGTTGTAGGTGCCAATGGGGTCAAAATGTGGCCTCACCAAGCTGTAGGTTGCCAGTGGGAATTCATCCCATTCTCCAACCAATGACTTGCAAACTTTCATGTCTACAACACAATGAGGACCGATTGAAATAGGGAAGTTCTAGCAGTGTTTCTTCTTATGCTCGATGTGCTCGTGAGCATCAGACAATTGCCTTGCTATCTCTAGTAAAACTACCCTATCAGGGGGGTACCTTGGGAGCTTCTTGGGTGCTAAGGTGCTTCCTACCACCCGAATGTATGTGAAAGTTTTGAATTGAATGTAAAATGCTCCAATGGCATGTACTTTGGCCACTACTTCTGTTGATAACCTTTTAGCAAAATCACCCTTGATGGAGTGGATGGTTGCAAAAATGAAGGCATCATTAACTATCCTAAATTCTGGGCTATTGTGTGCGAGGAAGTCCTTTTGCACTAACTAAGGATACAAAGTGAAAGGCCATGTGCTTTGTTCCCCGATGTTTCCAACCCTGGTCAACCCTGGATATACTACCCTAGCAGCTAGTAAGTACACAACATAGGATGTCATGTAAAAGTGGGGATCTATCTTTACCCGAATTAGCTGCTCATCCAGCTGATTGCTTAGAATAGAGGCCCAATCAAACCTTGCTTGTCTTTCTTTTATTTTATGGATGAGGAAGATCATCCAGGGCTCCAGCTGATGGGACTTGGGCAAGCCATACACACTGTTTATCATTGTGATAGTGGCTTGGATATCTTCTTTCATATAACCTCTCCTCATATCAATTCTGTCCAGCCTATTCTTGGGTAAGGGCTGCATTAGGTACTCATTGTTAACAATATTGTGAGCTCTCTATGTATCCTTGTTATAGAATTCCATCCCTTTGTTTATATTGAAGTTGAAGAACTTATCTACCCCTTTGGGTAGATGGAAAACATCCTCGATATTGTCCAGCCTCAAGTCCAGGACCACTTCCCCTATGCTATTTTTGACCATGCGCTCATCGGGCACATAGTTGTTGGCTAGTGTGTTAATCAACTCTGCCGACTGGATTGAGACAGGGTGTGTCACTGCATTCACTAAGGAGCAACAGACCAATGAGGTACAGTCCTCTGAATGACCCACTAGTTGAGCACACTTGTTCATATATTCATTCTAGCTCATGTTCTCGATATCAGTATCGGTTATCCTGGCATGCAAGTCTATCACTTTAGACAATGGGTGGTACCCTTTAAATTGATATTTCATTGCCGGTGACACCAATATCTTCTCAGCCATATCTGCAAAGAGTAAGAGTTTGGAATTAGTAACATAACAGGAGGAGAAAACATCAGGAAAGCAAAACCAAATGCTAAAACTATGATTTCAAAGCAAAATTAGAGATTTTAGCTCTTTCAGACTCTCAGTGTTTATCAGACCTCCAAAAGGGCCGTCAAGTCTGAAACGTGCGCAAAGGCCAAAAGGACCATAGCTTGGAGGGTAAAAAGGACAAGGGCTCTGCGTGGGGGAAGAGACTTCTGACATTATCAGACCTCCCAAACCTTGAGAAGTCCTGAAGTCTGAAAAGGTTGAAAGGGCCGCAAACCCTAGAGAATGAAAAAATAAAGGCAAGAGTGCTTGTTTCGGGGGTTTCAGGGGATGCTATGTTTTGGTGTGTGAAAACACCAAAATGACGACAACACGAGCACTTAGGAGTTTTCTGATTCGGTGGATGCTCTATGAGTTTCAGACCTTGAAGGTCTGAAACTAGGGTTTTGGGCCAAACTCAAAAAACAAGTCTGACGATGAGTTTTACGACAAACTCACCTAGGGATGTGAGGTGACTGCCTCGACAATCCCTAAGGCTGAAAAGGCCAACCAGAAAATAATCTACACCTAAGACTCAAGCCAAACAGATAGAAAATACTAACCTAGACCTAAGATGAAGCACAAAAATGAGAAACAAAAGGAAACAAACTAAAAAAACAAAAACAAAGGGGAGGAGACCACCTACCCAAAAAGTGAAGAGCCTGACAAAGACCGGTGAGGAAATGGAAGCCAAACGAAGTGAAAGCAACTAGCGGTGAAAAAGAGAGTGAGCGGATGATGGAGGAGCAAATGCGCAAAGTGAGGGTTTGAAATGACCTCTGTGCCTTTTATAGGCTTCCCGAGACTGGTGACATCATCACCCTACGTGGTGGCCTTTCAACCTTTTTGACTGTCTCAAAAATCCGATAGGTCGAAAACACTGATAGGCCGACAAGGCCAAAATGGCCAAAACTTCATCTAGCAAAAATGCTCCCGCTAGGCCTTTCGCACCTTTTAGACCACCCGAAGGTGCTAGAGGCCGACAAGGCTGAAAAGGCTGACAAGCTAAAGAAAACTAAGGACACCAACCGTAAAGATGACAAAATGAGGCAAGCAAAAGAGCAGAAGGGGGGCCCCTGAGGCCATAAGGGCCAAGAAAGGGGAGCGTGGTTGTGGGACCACAACAAAAAGCCCAAACAAAAAAAATGATGAAAATTCCCTATAGCCAGTTGACCTGGAGACAGTCCCTGATGCGCAATGAGCCAAGTATGAAGATTATCAGATAGAGTGTGCCTTTTAACATCACCAAGGTTGAGAAAACCATGATGTCTGCATCCAGTGTGTGTGGGTGTGATTTTAATTTCCCTAAAAAAACTCTCGCCATGAGCTACCCTCGATGATCCACCTCTTATTGCCAGATCAGTGCCCATCAACCAAAAGTCGACCATAAGTCAATTTGACCTTGCTCTATTACCAAGTAGGCATTGTCAAAGTCACCCTTTCCTGATTGCAGATGAGCTTTAGTAGAAGTGCTTAAACTTCATAAGAGGGCTCTTAGACTCGATTTACTTTAAGCTTTGGGGCAAGTCCCTTTGAGAGCACCCATCTATTAGAAAATTTTATTCTATGCGAACTGCTTCGATGCTCCTTTTGGCTTTACAAAATGCCTTCTGTAGCTCTTTCTTTTTTTTTTGGAAAACTGGGGCAGCGCTTAGACTGTGTTGTCCTGGTTTCGAGCATCTCTTTGTTTATCTCATCTTTATGTGTTCCTCCCTTTCATTTTCTTGCTCTTTTTTTTTAGTCTGTATTCCAGTTCGGGAAGGGTTCTGACTTTCAGGCTTTCTTCGTGACTATGGGCACCTCCTGGCGCAAATTGGGATCTCACCTAGGGAAGTTCGTGGCCCAAAATTTTCCTTTTAAAATGTGTTTCAATGTTGAGGATGCTTCAATCAGGTCTACACTCTCAAGGATTCCAAAGAAGGAACCATTTTACTCCTATCCCTGTCCTTGGCTCACTGCAAGATAGAACTATCCCCGTAGTTCAAGCCGTGGGGAGTTTAACTTGAGGCTCGGGCTACTTGAAAGGACTGCTCAAAAAGAAAATGTAGACCCCCCCTGTGAACAAAGAAAAGACACGGATGACAAGACTGACCCAACCCGACGAAACAAATGAAAACAATAATAATACAAGAATATATAGTAAAGTACAAGGGACCACTCAAGTCCCAAAATAGTGCTTCAGAAACTGGCCATTGATTGGTAATGGGACCAATTCTCCATCGAGAGAACTAATCCAAAAGGTATTTTCTCCTATGATCTCATCTATTTGGAATGAGCCTATCCATAGACATTGGAATTTCATGTGGCTGCCTGGTTTTTCTTTTGCTTTGTCCCACATTAGGACCAAATCAAAAATTCAGAAAGCTTTCACAGTTGCTCTTTTGTCAAACCATTGCTTGACAACATCCTGGTGTTTAGCTATGTGTTCTAGGGCCATGGTTCATTTTTCTTCGAGGTTTAACAAATTCATAAGATGAATCTGCACCTGATCCTCACCCTCGACGTATTGATCCATGAATCTCAAGATTGGTATTTTTAGGTTCATTAGAAAGACGGGTTGCAAACCATACACTAATTGGTAGGGAGAAGTCCCCAAGGCATTCTTGATTCTGACCCAATCTGTCCACAGAGCATATTTCAATCGGGTGTGCCAGTCTCTGGGATTATCATCTAACAGATGTTTGATTACTATTGTCAGGTTCTTATTGGTGGACTCAACGACTCTGTTCCCTTATAGGTAGTAATTGGATGAGAATTTAAGAATTACCTGGTTCTCGAAAGCCCATTGAATGAGACTTGCAGATGAAAAGTAAGGAGCATTATCGCATACCAGGAAAAAGGGCATGCCGAACCTTGTGATGATGAACTCTTCCAGGAACTTGGTGATCACTTCTGTGGTACAATTTTTCATAACCTGTGCCTTTGTCCAGCATGTATAGTAATCAATTTTAGTTAAGATGTACCAGTGGCCTACTAAGGATGGGGGATTGATCATCCCCATGAAATCCAGCCCCCATTGGGTGAATGGACACACCTCATATACTAGTTGTAAGGGCATCGTTGGGTGTCTCTCTCGAATGGTGATAGTTTGGAAAACATGGCAAGAGTGCACATGTTCATGGGTATCTTTGAACAAAGTTAGCCAGTAATAGCCAAATCTTAGTATCTGATGAGCTGTGGCTTCTACTGATCCATGTCTTGTACCATACTTGTCATGAAATTCTATGAGAACTAGCTCCGCTTCTATTCAGTCCAAACATCGTAGATATAATCCATCGTAATTGCATTTGTAGAGCTTCCCATTTTTTAGCATGTATGAACTACTCTTATTCTTTAGTGCTCTCCATTGGGAACCATTCAGCCCATCTGGACAACAATTTTGCAGCAAGTAATAGACTACGTCTTGATACCACACATCAATGACTATTTCATCGTTGGTGTACACCTAGCACACCAAACCTTTTTCTATTTCGGCCATCATCTTAGTGAGACCTTGACCCCTCACCAATTTCATTGGTTGTATCTCAATGTCAAACTCCTGCAATATTGCCATCCATTTGCCTCTTCATTCCCTGAGTTCATTTTGCATTAATAAAGATTTGACTGTTGGGTCTAGAACAATAGCAATGACCTTACTTCGTAGTATGTAATGTCTAAATTTTTTGATAGCCTTGACCAAGGTGAAAGACTATTTGTCCAAACTAGGATATTTGAGCTCTGCATTCTTCAGTGGGTAGCTCATGAAAGCAATTGGCCTTTCATCTTCACCTTCTTTCTTCTACACGAGGATCCCCACACATGAATGTTCTGAAGCAAAAGAGTAGACTTTAAATGGTAGAAGATAATCAGGACTGGCCAAGACTAGAGCCGTGGCAATGGACATCTTGATTTCTTTGAACAACCCTTTAGCTGGAGCATTCCATTCAATTTTAGCATCCTTTTTTAACATATCATTCAAGGGGCGCACTATCTCTGCAAAACCACTGATAAATTTCTGGACAAAGTTGATTTTTCCAAAAAAAGGCTTCAATTCCTTCCTGCTATTTGGTGGGACCAATTTAAGGATAGCCTTGACCCTTTTGGGGTTAATTAAGATACTTGTCTCAGATATAATGTGCCCGAGGAGTTTACCTTGTGTCACCCCGAAAATGCACTTCTTCGGGTTCAAGGAAATCCCATAGCATCGACACCTCTTCAAATTTTTTTGCAAATCTCCGATGTGGTCTACCCGGTTCCTATAGAAAACTATGAGGTCATCCATGTATATGATGATGCACTTGTTGACTAGACCCTTGAATGCTTCATCCATAGCCCATTGGAAGGTAGCTCATGCATTGATTAGACCGAATGGCATGCGGTGATAGGCAAATGTTCCCCATTTCGTAGTGAAGGTCATCTTCAAGTGGTCTTCTTCCTTCACCATGACTTGGTTATACCCTAAGTAGCCATCCAGAAAGGACATCATTTGAGAACCATTGACTACTTGTAACACTTCATCCAGAGAAGACAAAGGATAGTTGTCCTTCTGAGAAGATCTGTTTAGATTTCTGAAATCCACGCAGAACTGAACCTCTCCACTTTTCTTCCTTACGGGGACCAGGTTGGCTACCCAAGTTGAATGCCTGATAGGAAAAATTATCTTAGCATCAAGCAATTTTTGTACCTCCTTTTGGATTACTGGTTCGATCATGGGGTTGACCGATCTTTGCCTCTGACAGAAAGGTTTAGTGTCTGGGTTCTATGGGATGTTGTGGGATATGATGCTGGGGTCATAGGTCTTCAGATCTTCATAGCACCATGCTATGACATCTTTGTACTCAGTGAGTAGCTTGACCATCTGTTTCTTCTCTTCTAGTGTGCCAACCTTGCCTATATGGACCTCCCTGGGTTTGAGTTGTGTGCCTAGGTTGTAGAGCTCGCAATCATCTCCGTTTACTATTGGGATTTTCCCTCTTTCTTGAGCATGTTCATCTTTATCAAAGATCCTTTCTAAAGCTACCATGCCCTTTGGAATGGAATTTGTTTTCAAGTTGAAAATCCCCAAGTCATCGGGCTCCTCTGCTTCACCTTCTTCTTCGTCAATGTTCTATTTTTCAAAGATCCCAGCGTTCATAATGAATTCTAGGATTTATTGATTGTCATGAAATACTTGGAATTTTTTTATGTTATCAGGGACAATGGGCACAACCACAAGCTCTATGGAGAACTTTTTCAACTTAGATTTCTCTAGCGGTAGCAAGGAACTTGCAGACATTTCCAAAGCGTCGGCAACAATATTCCTCCTCCTTGGGATGCTTCAAATACTGAAAGCTTCAAAATCTTTGATCAAATCCCAAATGCGGTTGCAGTATGAAATCAATTGTTTATTTGTATAGGAGTACTAGCTTTTGATCTACTAGATGATCAATTGTGAATCACCTTCTATGATAATTGCTTTTACCTTCTTCTCATGCGCGAGGAGGAGACCCTGAACTAGAGCCTCGTACTCAGCAACATTATTAATGCAAAGGAACTGCAACTGGTAGGTGGCATAATATGAGCCCCCACGAGGGTTGATTAACTTGATCCCTGCTCCCACTCCTAGCTTACACTTGGATCCATCAAAATGAAGTTTCCAGATCAAGTGATTCTTATTGAAGGATCTCTTGATTTGGGGTTCTGGAATTACTTCTGATGGAGGTATCTTATCTTGGGGTTCACCAAAAGCTGAGGGGGAGATAGGTCTTTTGGTTTTGGGGTTCCTAATGTCTCTTCATCAAGGTGTTCCCTTCTCAATAGAGGGACCCATTTCATTTTTTGCTTTGCCTGGGCCTCATGCCATATTTCATCACACGGGGGCAGGCAACCATCATCAGAGGAACTCCATTCTTCTTGCAACAAACCCTTTGTTGTAGGGACCCAGGTTGTTCATGAAGGGGAAGACCCTCCTCCTTTGAGTCCTCTATTGTGTCTCCACTAAGCTGGCATGTGTTTGACATCTAGTTGACTACCTGAATAACCGCCTACTGATAGTCTCAGTGGGTAAATTTTGAATGATTGGTCTGATGGAGGTGACAGTAACCCGGTAACATAAGTATATTTGGGTCAGCATCTCTACAAAGGTGTCTCATGTTCTTTGTCATGCCTATTATGAATTCTGCGAAGACTTCGTCTAAAATTTGGGCATCCATCAATCCTTGCATTGGGTTGTTATCAGAGTCCTCTTCACCTTTGAGGCTGAACATGAAGGCTTTGTCAAAATGATATACTCCTAAATCAGCCTGTGAGAACAAAACTTCATTCAGGGCATTATACTCTGTTATCATTTGCTTGAGTTTAGGTTCTGCATCAATCTTAATTTTATTGTTGAGCCCCTTCCATGGCAGCCAAAGTTGGGTAAAATCAGTAGAGAACCAACCCCTCAAAGATCATGTCCATTCCCAGTTGAGCAACATGCCGTAGGTTTCTGGGATGTCCACCACATGAACATCGATGCAATCCTAGATCCTAGGGTCAGTCGTTAGTTGAATCTGTGTGTCCTTCAAAACCCCAATGACTTTGACTTCCATTTTATCAAGCTAGATCACCATGCGATTAGTTGGCTGAGGATTCATTCCTAATCTCCAGCATATAGATAGTGGCATCACATTATATGAAGCACCTGAGTTGATCAAACAATTGTGTAGGTTTTTTCTAAATATTTTGAGGCTGAGCAAGAATGGAGGCACTTCAACCCTATCTTTGAACATGGTTGGCATTGCCTCTTTTGCATTCACATTAGACACATTGTTGGCATTATTTCTTAGGGAAGCTAGCTTGGAATGATCCAAGGTCTTTAGGAGGGCTTCCCTTTGAGCAGGACAACTCTATAACATATCATATATTGACATGTTCATTCTAACCCTTTTCAGTTCCTCTACCACACTATACCTTTCGTTGGCCCTGACTGGGCCTTTTGATGCAATCGGTTGATATGATGTTGTCAGGACAGCAATGGTATTAGGTCCCTTTGGTGGTATAGGGTTATTGCTGGCCCTCAGATTAGGTGGAGTGTGCTGCATGCTTGGAGGAATGCCATCTGTTAGGGGCTCCCTTCTGCTTCTCAAATTGTGGGTATTTCTATTGCCATTTTGGAAAGCATGGGCCTCAGAATATTCTAGTTGGCTCTCTTGGTTGAATGGAAAAATGAACTCTTCCTCTGAAGTGCTATTGATCAGAGTTCCATTCGAACTTGGATCATATGAATCAAATGCCATGGTGCTGAAATGAACTTGGGAGCTCTCAGGATCCTAGGTTTGATTATCATACTCCCCCCTATACTCGAAATCTGGTTGATGCATACTAGGACCTTGGGTGTAGCTAGTTTCGGATGAACTGAAGAAATTGGCATTATCTGCGGGGATACTACTATTGTTTAGGTGTGTATTCCAAGTCTTAATCATCCTTTATTGTCCAAATTATTTGTCTTGAGAACTATTTCCATAACCTCCCCCACTATTGTTATTGTTGTTGTTATAATTGCCATAGCTATGATTATGATTCTGAGAGTAATTATTCAGGGCAACAGCTGGTCATGGGGGATTTCCTTGATTTGGAGACTGGTTGAGCTTCATTCATGTGATCTCCCCAATTAATTGGGACAACATTTTCTTCATGGCATCCAACTCTTTGACTAGGGCTTGGTCTTGTTCATTTGGGACAATGACCTTTTTCTCGCACAAGGCAGCCCTATGTGTGTCATATCCCAGGTATGTGATGGTTAGTGGTGGGGCAACAACATATGGAGTTGGCATCAGGTTGATCTTTGAGGTTTGGTGCATTGGTACTTGATTGTTTGCTATGAAAGGACCAGTTGTGACCATGTTTGTTAACATAGGTGGGACACCATACTTTCCTCCTGCTTGCGAGTCCATTTGTTGAGTGAACAAGATAGCTTCGTTACACACTTTCTCCAAAGTGTCGATGTCTCCTGGAGGCAATCTCTTCAAGAATATGGACATTAGTGGGTCCAAGGCATGCAAGTATACTTGTATGGTAGCGCTGACCGACACCATGTATGGAGCCTCAAGCTTCTGATACATCGTGTGAAAATGGTGGTTGAACATGGTGATAGATTCATTGAGGTCTTTTCTTACCAAAACGAACTGGTGATGGAGAGGTGCTGGATCCACATATAGTTTGAGTTGATTAAGGAATTTTGTTTCAAACTCCTACTAGGTAGTAATGGATCCTTGTGGTAAGTTCAAATACCAATTATATGTGAACTCTCCCAGTGTGTATGGGAAGAGGTGACACATGATGTCTTGATGAGCAATCTCTTTCCGATTGCACAATTCTTTGAATGCATGGACGTGTTCTTCCGCTATCCTGGATTCTCCATAGATGAATCATTGGTAGAACTTTTCAAGATTTTTGGGTAGTTGATGGAGCTGTCCTTGCAAGTCTAGTGGTGAACTTTGGGCATTTGCAAAAAATGCCATCGGAGCTGGTGGTGGTGGAGCAGTAGGTGGGGCAGCAATGGTTGGAATTAGATGAAGATCTAAATGATTTGAGGTGTCCTCTCCGTGCTTTGTTTTGCTGCTGCGAGGTCTGTGAAACTTTGTAAGTTCAAGGAACTCCCCTTTGTTGGGTGAAGATCTAAGGACTCATTGAAATCTCTCGGGGGAGAATGATCCAATATTTTAGAGTGTCCCTTTTGAGGGCCCTCCTTCTAGTGCCACTTATGTTGGGCATCATTTTTACATGAGGATAATGGATAGGAATTTGCGTGGGCAACTTCCCCTCTTGGAAGACTGATAGAATCAATCTCAAGATTCCTTCTAGCTGGGTCTCAATCGCTTGGATAGCTCAACGGAAGACAAATATGAATCTTTTTAACAAGGAGGCCTTTGCTGGTTCTTTTCTCAAGGGAAACTGTAAAATAAACTTTAGGAAACCAAGATATCTCTTTTTTGATATGATTTTCAAATTTTAAGAATGAAAGCAATGCTGATTTAATTGATCTACTGAAATAACTTGCAAAGAGGGTTAGAAGATGTAAGGTAACAAGAGATTTGAAAGAAATTGCTGAAACAAAACCTATTGGACATATGCTAGCATAAAACCACCATGTGAATTAAAGAACCAAGAAGATGAGAAAACCCACACAACAAAGATCAGATCATGTCACAATCTTCAGCTAAACAGATGCAATCATCAATGGAAGTTGAACAAATGTAGGCGTATGATAAGTCAAAACTCATCAGATCACGAAACCACTCCAGATGTGTGCACATGTGAGACAAGTTAATCTTTAGGCACCAAAGAATAATCTTCTCATAAATTCATCACAACACAACAATGTAATACCAGCAAACAATAAACTAAAAGATCACAGACTTAAAATCACTAAACAACCAATTGGCTCTTTGAAACAAAGAATGAGCAAATCACACATTCACAAATTTTGCATAAACAGTAGAAGAATCACACCATGAATGAAGCACCAATTGTATATCTTGTATTAATGATCAAGTCGACCCTCATTACATCATTTTATTACAATTTATAGAGCTTTGCTCTTATTTTCG
Source organism: Chamaecyparis obtusa (assembly GCA_027943335.1). Classification (NCBI taxonomy): domain Eukaryota; kingdom Viridiplantae; phylum Streptophyta; class Pinopsida; order Cupressales; family Cupressaceae; genus Chamaecyparis; species Chamaecyparis obtusa. Next base: position 1,491,854 of record BSBK01003293.1, on the reverse strand, counting down.
CAGCTAGGGTTTTGCTACAATCAAACTTCAAAGTAAAACTAAACTAAAGCTTTGCATTAAATAAAATACTTCTAAAGCTTAGCTAAACTATCCTAGCAAAGAGTTAAGCCTCGTGCATTACAAAGATTTGAACAAAACAAGCAGTAGACATCTCAAAAATGGGTTGGAACTAGTTCATGCATGTGGTGATCTTCATGTTTGTCCCCTGGATCATTGGCTTTAGTTTTTCTATGTAGTCCTGACTAAAAGAGATCCCACAATCATGCCCAAATGATCCTAAGAAAGAAGCCCATATGAATGAGAAGTGATCTCTTAGAAAACTGGAGTCAACTCCTGGACGTGCCCAAAAAATGCCCAAAACCCAACACTTGGTCAGAAAATGCAACACCCAAAATTGGCTAAGTGCTAACCTTATCTCTACTACTGTGGAGTTGTTGGACCTATAGGTGGCCGAAAACTCCCCATGGCCGAAATGGTCAAAAATCTTGCACTAAAAAAATGACTAAGTACCAAAATTTTATTTTCTGTACATGGGAGCTGACAGATCTTAAGCTAGAGGTCCACTAGCTAGAAGGTACTTCTGGATGTGCCTTCTTGAATCTATCCACCACCTCCAACACCTCATTAAAGTCTGGCATCTTAATGCCCTGGAGAATCTCCTTTTGTTTTTCTCCGTACTCTTTCAATCCCCTGGCAAAAGCCTTTATTTCTTCTTCACGAGCCAACATTTTCTGAATCTCCTCCCTTTGATAAAACATTTGCTGAAGATCCTCCTTCATCTTTACCCATGGGAATATATTCAAGTACTGATTAACAATATCACTCACTGGGTGCATAATCCTATCATCATCATCATCAAACAAATCTAAATCCAACCACTCAAAGAACTCCTGTAACTCATTTACAAATAGCATAACTTCATCCCTTTTCTTATCCAACCTTTTGAGCACCTTCTCAAGTATGGCCAATGCCGCTATTATCTCTTGGATCCATTCTTCAAAGTTATCTAATTATTCTCCTTCATAAATCTTCATTAGCACCTAGAAGTGTTGCTTCCTTATCATTGTCAACTCATCTAATACCTTTTGCCAATTTAGGATGGTTTATTCTACCCCATTCTCCTCACTCGTGATCTCTACCAAAGAAACTATTCCTGCCAAAATGCCTCGAAAGGGCCTTAAAATCTGCCTAAGAGATAAGCTAGTGAATTGCTCAAAATCTAGCTTCCAATCCACACAAGCCTATACAAAAGAATGTGGAATGTCAGTGTCTATATCCCCTTTCTTCTCCAAAATTGCCTATAATGAGGCTTCAGGGTTATTTAGGTCAATTGGACCTGCCATCTTCAAAATGAATTTCTTCATTGCTTCATTCTGTTCCTCCAATGCTTTTATTCTTTCCTCATCTTTACTCATGAAACCCAAAGCATGCTTCAGACCCAAAGTAGCCAAAGTTTTGCTACCTTCTCTAGTTGGTTCTCCCAAGTCCACCTCCTCTAACACATAGTCCTTCGGAGTGATCTCCTTCACGCTAATATTCATTGTAGGGACAACCACCTGTGCCTTCCACCTTCTTGCTTTATCTTGCATTACATAGGACATTCTCTTTTCCTGGGGAACTGGTGTCATTTGGTGGAAGGAGTGCCCTAGCACAGTCATATCAACCTCTTCATCAATATATACCCTAACCCTTGGTTGCTCCTCTTTGGTAAACCTAGTGGGCTTTGAGGATGCATTTAATGGCTCAAAGGGAGTAGCCAATGTAGTTAAAGTCCCCACGTGTTCTATCCTTATCTCCACTGTAACTTCTTCTTCTGTCTCCTGCTCATTCCCAATACCTTGTTTTGTCTCTCCCTCAACAGTCATTTGTTTCTCATTAGTTGTTTGCTCCTCAGTATCTGTTTGAGGCCTATCTTCTTATGTATGTAGCTCCTCTTCTATCTATGATTCTCCCTTATCACCCTCTTCCTTAGATCCAATATGAATTTCTTCTCCCTCTTCTCTGCCGATGACTTCAACTTCTTTCTCTGGTTTCTGTGAGCTCTGGGGTATCGATTCCATTTGAATTTTGGGAGGAATATTGAGTGGGGGAGGTGTAGAAGATGCGAGGGGAGTGGTAAATTGGGCTAGGGGAGTTGGAGTTGGGAAAGGAACATGGGAAGAAAAGGGTTGCTGAGGTGGTGGAGTATCTAGCATGGGAGTGGGAAGCGGGACAGTGGGAGGCTCTTGAAGTGGAATGGTGGGAAATGTGGAAGGGTGAGATGGGGGCAGAGGTAGAACAGATGCATCCAAAGGTACTTGTGTACTTATCTCCTCCTCTGAGGTGATCTTAACAGAAGAATCCCTCTCTGGCTATGTAATTCCCTCCTGGTCCTTGGCCATTTCAGCATCCCTCTACCCTTGAGGTGCCTGTGGTAACTCTTCTCCTATGCCACTAAAAAGGCTAGTGAACTACATAGGAGCCTGTTGTTCAGCTTCTTTGAACCCATGCAAACCTACAAAATCAAAGATGTTGAATTCATTGTCACCTAGGGCATCCAAATTTATTGGCTCTACCTGAGTAACCCCTCCATCATCCTTAGGATCATCTTTCATTATTCTCCTTTTCTTTAGGAATCTAGCTGATCATGTCCTCCTAATGAGGGGGATTTCATCCAACACATCCTCATCACCTTCTTCCAGAGTATCTATCTATATGGGGGTTGAGCCTGCCTTCCTTTTATAAACATGGCCTTTAGTTACTCCGGTCGGCTTAGGTCCAACTATTTTGAACTTTGTTCTCTTTTTTGAGCTGGGAGAACCATGGTCACTTGATGAAGGCACCTCTGGTGGAGCAATTCTCCTAGTCATCCTAGTTTTCACCTTTTTGGAGTGCGTGACCAGACCATACATGATTGGGCATTTGTGGCGATATACAGTCTTGGGCTTTAGAGGGGCAACCCCTTTAAACTAAGGTTCTAGTATCTTTTCCCCCTTCTTCTTTCCTCGAGATGGTTTCTCGGGGAGTTGCTTTATAGGAAGTGGTTGCATAGGAAAAGGATGAGTAACCCATGACCTTGTCAGCTTGATCACATGTCGGGCCCTAAAGTCCATGCTATCATTCTCATCCTTATCTATTTCTGCATTTAGGATGGCCCTATTATATACCTTATCCCTATTATATATGGAATCCAGAACTTTATTCAAATCAGCCTCCAACTCCTACAAAATCTTCAAGTAAAGGGCACCCTATGCCAACTCTAGGTTCATCTGACAATAGTCACAGATTCTTACTTCATAATCATCCACGCAATTAGCCCAATGGTCTTCAATATGCGGCTCATGGATATAGTATCTTCCCATTATGTGGCTGTAGGTGCCAATGGGGTCAAAATGTGGCCTCACCAGGCTGTAGGTTGCCAATGGGAATTCATCCCATTCTCCAACCAATGACTTGCAAACTTTCATGTCCAGAACACAATGAGGACCGACTAAAATAGGGAAGTTCCAACAGTGTTTCTTCTTATGCTTAATGTGCTCGTGAGCATTGGACAATTGCCTTGCTATCTCCAGTAAAACCACGCTATCAGGGGGGTACCTTGGGAGCTTCTTGGGTGCTAAGGTGCTTCCTACCACCTGAATGTATGTGAAAGTTTTGAATTGAATGTAAAATGCCCCAATGGCCTGTACTTTGGTCGTTGCTTCTATTGATAACCTTTTAGCAAAATCACCCTCAATGGAGCGGATGATTGCAAAAATGAAGGCATCATTAACTATCTTGAATTTTGGGTGATTGTGTGCAAGGAAGTCCTTTCACACTAACTGAGGATACAAAGTGAAAGGCCATGTGCTTTGTTCCCCGATGTTTCCAACCCTGGATATACTGCCCTGGCAGCTAGTAAGTACACAACATAGGATGTCATGTAAAAGTGGGGATCTGTCTTTACCAGAATTAGCCACTCATCCAACTGATCGCTCAAAATAGAGGCCCAATTGAACCTTGCTTGTCTTTCTTTTATTTTATGGATGAGGAAGATCATCTAGGGCTCCAGCTGATGGGACTTGGGTAGGTCATACACCCTACTTATCATTGTGATAGCGGCTTGGATATCTTCTTTCATATAATCTCTCCTCATATCAATTCTATCTAACCTATTCTTGGGTAAGGGCTGCATTAGGTACTCATTGTTAACAATATTGTGAGCTCTTTGCGTATCCTTGTTATAGAATTCCATCCCTTTGTTTATATTGAAGTTGAAGAACTTATCTACCCCCTTGGGTAGATGGAAAACATCCTTGATATTGTCTAGCCTCAGGTCCAGGACCACTTCCCCCATGCTATTTTTGACCATGCACTCATCGGGCACATAGTTGTTGGCTAGTGTGTTAATCAACTCTGCCGACTAGATTGAGACAGGGTGTGCCTCTACATTCATTAAGGAGCAATGGACCAATGAGGTATAGTCCTTTGAATGACCCACTGGCTAAGTGCACTTGTTCAGATATTCATTCCAGCTCACGTTCCCGATATCAGTACCAGTTATCTTGGCATGCAAGTCTGTCACTTTAGACAGTGGGTGGTACCCTTTAAATTGATATTTCATTACCGGCGACGTGAGTATCTTCTCAGCCATATTTGTAAAGAGTAAGAGTTTAGAATCAGTAACATAACATGAGGAGTAAACATCAGGAATGCAAAACCAAATGCTGAAACTATGATTTCAAAGCAAAACCAGATATTTGGGCTCTTTTAGACTCTCAATGTTTATCAGACCTCCAAAAGGCTGAAAGGGCTATCAAGTCCAAAACATGTGCAAAGGTCGAAAGGACCACAACTTGGAGGGCAAAAAGGACAAGGGCTATATGTGGGGGAAGAGACTTTCGGCATTATCGGACCTCCGAAACCCCGAGAAGTCCCAAAGTCTGAAAAGGCCGAAAGGGCCGCAAACCCTGGAGAACAAAAAAATAATGGCAAGAGCGCTTGTTTCGAGGGTTTTAGGGGATGCTATTTTTTGGTGTGCAAAAACACCAAAATGCCGATAGCACGAGCACTTGGCAGTTTTCTGATCCGGTGGATGCTCTGCGAGTTTTGGACCCCTAAGGTCCGTAATTAGGGTTTTGGGCTGAACTCAAAAAATGAATTCAATGGAAAGTTTGACCACACACTCACCTAGGGATGTGAGGTGATTGCCTCGACAATCCCTAAGGTCAAAAAGGATAACTAGAAAATAATCTACACCTAAGACTCAAGCCGAACAAATGGAAAACACTAACCTAGACCTAAGATGAAGCATGAAAATGAGAAACAAAAGGAAACAAACTAAAATAAAAAAAACAAAAACAAAAGGGAGGAGACCACCTACCCAAAAAGTGAAGAGCTCGACAAAGACCAGTGAGGAAACGAAAGCCAAACGAAGTGAAAGCAACTAGCAGCGAAAAAGAGAGCGAGCAGACGACGGAGGAGGAAATGCACAAAGTGAGGGTTTGAAATGACCTCCACACCTTTTATAGGCTTCCCAAGACTGTGACATCATCACCCTACGTGGTGACCTTTCAGCCTTTTCTACCGTCTCAGAAGTCTGATAGGCCGAAAACACTGATAGGTCGACAAGGCCAAAATGGCCAAAACTCTATCTAGCAAAAATGCTCTCGCTGGGCCTTTCACACCTTTTAGACCACCCGAAAGGTGCTAGAGGCCGACAAGGCTAACAAAGCCAAAAAGGCTGACAAGCTGAAAAGGCCGACAAGCTGAAAAGGTCAACAAGCTAAAGAAAACTAAGGACACCAACCGTAAAGATGACAAAATGAGGCAAGCAAAAGAGCAAAAGGGGGGCCCCTGACTCCATAAGGGCCAAGAAAGGGGAATGTGGTTGTGGGACCACAACACAAGCCTTGAAGAATCTACATCCAAAGTTGTAGAAGAGAAGTACCTGAAGAAGAGATTGAATGAGTTGATGAGCAACTTTGCACTAGATCTGAATTCACTCAAGACTGGTCAAGCATCTTTAAAAGAATTTGTTGATCAAGGAAGGAAATTCATTGTAGACTGCATGGATCATGATAAGCTTACTAATGCCCATCTTAAGAAAATACAAGAGGGAGAAGCTATGATTGAGCAGGTCAAGAGGTTAGTAAAAGACACATCCACTGATGTGAACATGTGCAACAATCTCTACCAAGGTTAGTTGATGTGAACATGTGCAAAGATAAGGTCTAGACAAACTTAGTTGAGGAATGCTCTTGCCCCCTCACTAGACATTCTCAATCAAAACATAAAGGAGATTGATGCCACCATGATAATCTATGATCAAGGTCTAAGCACAGATTTGAAGAAGATGGAGAAGCTTCAATATGCTTTATGCACCCATCTCCAGATAGTTAACTCTTTGATAAATTTTTGAAGAAAGAGATCCAGAACCTTAAGATAGCATATCCAGATGTTTTCCCTAAGTAAGTATGTGCATATATAGTTTTTTGGTACACCTTTGTCATTAATTTAAAAGGGGGAGTTGTGTATAGAATATGGAGTATAATATGTATAGGGAGATATAAGATTATGTATAATAAATGTATAGAAGACAAAAGTTTTTCGTGTTAAGGGACAATTAGCAACTTGGCCATATTCCTTTGTTGCTGTCAATGAAAAAGGTGGAGATTGTTGGAAAGTTGTCTATACTGAAGTATATGACTAGATATAGTGTTTTCATTATTGCAACAAAGTCATATAGTAGTTTGGAGTCAGCGCACTTGATGTAAAGATCATAATTCAGTTAAGTGTTGAAGACTGGTCAGTGTATAGAGTTCCTGCAGCTCAGAGCATTAGCGCACATGTGTACGGACAAATTATGGTATGCACCTTGGAAGTTAAGTTTTTTAGACTATACGCATGCTTAGTCTATGAGTGCATAAGAAGATGTGCAAGGATGAGAAAGTTACAGTCAGTTGAAGTTGCACAACCAGTGTGTGCCATCAGAGAACAGGGCATGGAGCCAACAGTTAGTATTTTGGTTTGCGGTTATAATGTAATATTGTAAAGGCTATGCGCCCATTGTATTTAGGTTGCCAACATGTTTATATGTATAATTGTAAGCATGCTTAAGCCAATTCATTTGGAAGCATTGTTTGTAATTAGTTATAGGGCTGACCTAATTGTGTATTTTTTATGAGCATATAAATATAAGATGCGCCCATTGTATTCGGTATGGAAGTTGAAATAGAGTTGTGATAGGTAGAGAAGAAGTATACAAAGAGTTAAGAGGATGTATTAGAGCTTTATAAGAGGTCAAAGCATCAACGCATCAAAGGAACTGATCTGACAAGCAGTGTCACAGTGACAACTCATCCTGCAAATATAGTGTGTATCTGAGATCAGAAGGTTGTAGCCTTCACCACTTGAGCAGTGAGCTCTTGGATAGTGTGTCCTCTCCCCTAACATGGACTATTGTAAAAGACTCCTAACAAGGTCTGACCCTTAACAAGGTCTACTGTACTTAAAGCATTGTAAAGCAACTCCTAACAGGGTCAAGGATCTTCTAACAAGGATCACAAAACACTAGTGCAGAATATTAGTGAGTGTCAATTCCCACTGCTATTTTTACCTATTTGGGTTTCCCCATAATCATATTGGTGTCATGTGTTGATTTCATGTTTCATGTTTATGTGAATGTTCATTTCAGTACTTAAGCATTTAAGTTTAGTATAAAGATTAAAGTGAAAAGTTAAAATACCGTGAATACTGATTCACCCCCCCCCTCTCAGTGTTCCCATTCCTAACAAGTCTTACCACCTACATGGAATGGTTGCATGGGACTAAAGACAATGCCACAAAGTTGTTTGTTGATTCTTGGAAAGATGGGGTTATCACTATTACTGGTATCACTATGAACATTACGAAGGAACTCATTGCTGAGGTGTCTAGGCTTAGTACTAAGGGCATCAAATTTTATGGTGATAAGAAAGTCTCGCAAAAGGCCATTCAACACTTCCCCAAAAGAAAGGAGGAAAAGAAAAGTCTAGTGAAAGATTCTAGCAGGTGCTATAATGTTGCTACGTTCAAAGAAATCTGGGCGATGATTATTATGGCGATTATGGAATATGTTACCCTAGATGGTAGGTTCAAATGCACCCATTCCTACCATTTTGTATTGCTCTGTCATTTCCGTCATAAAATTAGGGTGTCCCTACCTTACTATATTCTTCAGTCCCTCCATCTTAGTATTTCCTAGCATAGGAAGAAGGAGAAGAAATCCATTCTTCATGAAGGGTTGATTCTTCTAATTATTGAACATATTAAGAAGACTTCCAGTGCTAGCCCTGTCATTTCTTCACCCAAAACTGGTTCGGGTAAGAAAAGAATTAGGGAGATGGTTGCTAAAGAGGAGAGTCCTTTAGGTAAAAAGTTAAGAAAGGATAAGGAGGTTGGTATGGAAACAGATACCTCTATTGATAGTGCGAAAGGTTATGATGACATGGCCGATTCAACTGAGGAAGATAGTTATTCTTTGACCTCGGTCTTGAATACAACTTCGGGGGGAAATGATAATACTGAAGAGGAGGCTACATGTACTATGGAGATGGGTAATACCTATGGAATCAAGAGTAACAACAAGGATGATAAGAATGAGGAGGATGTTGGTGGTCAACAGGTGCCCATTTTAGTGGACTACGACAGTTCTGAAGATCATGACATGCCCATCTCCCCTAAATTGGAAGTGGTCATGGAGATTGGGTTAGATATTCAAAAGGATGCCATAGATGTGGAGAAAACTTCCCCTAATGTAGGGATGGCTTCACCTGGTGCGGAGAAAGTGAATGTTCTTGGCAATTCTTTGAACATTCCTTTCATTAAAACTGTGGATATGCAGGAACAGAATGTTTAATTACTTAAGGAAGACATGGATGATAAAATAGATCCCCCCTTTGGGGTTCTCCAAACTACTAAGGCTACTTCCATGTAATATTTTCACTTACTGAAATGGGTTTTTCAGGAAATCAAGAATTTAAATTTAAAGTATCGCTCCATTTTCGCTAAGGTGGATTCCCTGCAGGATAAGCTAGAGTCTGGTTCAAAAACTATAGATGGCAACATGAACATTGATGGGGATAAAAAAGTGCAAGAAATGCAAGCTAGAATGGAAACGATGGAGAACACCATGAAAAAACACATGCATGACAACAATAAGTTTATGGGTTCGGCCATGGACTACTTTATGACCATTAAAGCTAAGCTAGATGCTGGCTCCCCCAGCAAGAAACTTGATGAGAATATAGAGGACTTGGAAGAGGAAGGCCTAGGAAAATGTACCAGGTCTGCGAAAAGGAGAAAGATTCAAGAAAGAATCTAGGAGCTCTCTGACTTCAACGCCGCAATAAAGAAGATATCTGAGGTGAAACAGGAAGCTGACAAAACTCGCAAGGAGTTTGTCTAGTGCCCTAGGTCCCTGGTGCTGGTCTTTTTTTAGTTTTTTGCTGGTATTTGGTTTTTTGGTTTTTATGCTAGTTATGGTTATGGCGGACTAGTGCCCAGTTCTGTTTCTTTTTAGTTTTGTTTAACACTAAACTTTTTATCTAGCTTGTATGGGGTTTCGGGTCCCCTTTAAAACCTATTTTTTCTTGCAATGAAAAACTATGATAATTTCCTAATTATAAATCTATTGTTAACTTTTATAATAAACTTAACCCTAACCCTAAATTCAAACTTAAGATTTATTATAACCTTATCGTATCCTTCATTCTAGCCCTAGTTTTAATTATAACCCTAATCTTGATCCTAATGTCAGTTCTAATCATAATGCTAGTACTATTACTAAACCTAAATATCAATCTTAACCTTGACCTATCCTAACCCTAACTATAGTTGCAATCCTAGTTATCATCGTAATTCCAACAATAATCATAATTTTAAAATTAACCCTAATTATATTTGTGAGTGTAATTACATTCCAACCCTAATTCTAATCAATTCCCTAATTGAAACACTTACCTAACCCTAATTTTACAAGAGATGAGAAGAAAAGGAAAAATGATATTTGTATTGATTTTATAGCATCGAGTTAGTTTATAGTTGCAGAGTGCAAAATGCATGTGTCAACTAGACAACCAAAGGGAGGAGTCATTTTAAATGAACATCAAAATTACTTTTTCCTCTTAGAAGAGGAGAGAGGGGGGAGCTATTATGCCCTATATACTTGTCCCTACATTTTGTTTGATAAATCTAGGGCCCTATTATGCCATGCATACTCTTCCCTACATTTTGTTTGAAAAAAATTGGGTCCTTTCTTTTCTATTTCCCTCCCTTTATTTTTTGTCTTTCCTTTTTATTTTATTTGCTTATTTTTCTCCTTAGATCCTAAACTCTGGAGTATCCAAGGGTTTCGCTATGTTCCTTTGGAATCTTGAACTCTGTGATTTTCTTCTATGTTATGTGGTTTCATTCAATATTTTGGACTTCAAGATCTTGAGAGATTAAGGAACATTCAACTAATACATTTTTTAAAACCTCAAAGTCCCAATTTCCTTTCTACATTCTAAGGTTCTAGGATTTTTGACCATCCAAGGTGTATTTATTGGATCCAAAAGGTGACTTATAGAAAGTCCAATTGGCCTCATTTTAGACCCACATTACATTTAAAGAGCTATTTTGCAACCCCGTACGAATGGTCTTCCTAGTGATCTTGTGTACAATCATCCTATGTGTTTGGATATTCCTTGTTCCCATATTTAGTACAAAGGTGTGCCTTTTCCTTATGTTGCATGTTCGGAGGTAGGCATTTGCCTTCTTTCTTGCATTTTTGTTTATTTTTTATTTTTATTTTTTCATGAGCTTTTGTAGGTAGACTTTCATTTATTCTTATTTTAGCAATAAGTTAATCTCTTTGCAAGATTCAACAATTGTTCAACCTTAAATCGGATATGTACCCTAGGTTTACAAGTTGTACAACCTTACAATCCCAACATGCCTTAAAAATGTGAAATTTAGCCTTGTTTAGGAATTTTTGCATACTTAGTACATATAATAATAGGGTTTATGTTTGAAATTTCATCAGTCTAGATTGAGGACTCCATGTTTCCCAAAACCCCTAGCTTAAACCTTTCATGCACTAAAATAAACTAAGTTTTGAATTCACTTTGGAGTTTCAAACTTTGGGATTGAGTTTCATTCAAGAACACATACAAACTTTTAAAATCTCAGGTTCCCAAGATCGCATTTGCTAAATTCTAAATCAAATACCTTCATAATTCTAGACTATAGTGTTGTAGTCGAACTTTTGAAAAGTAGACAATGAGTAGATCATGTCCTTGAACCACAAAATTTGGATTTAACCTGATCAAAATGAAGTCCTTTGGAAGTTTAGATTTTAGGGTGCCCTTTCGACCCTCACTCAAAACAAATATTGGCAAAATGTACATCATTACCTCAAAATGTGAAATCTAAAATCAAAATGAAAAAATCTCTCACCTTTGGGATTTTGGACTTTGAGTTTCTTGTATAACTCTTACCAGAAACAATCCTTATTTACTCGTAATCCTAAACCTCAAAATTTGAAGCAAACCTTACTTCCAATTCTTTTAAGCACATAAAGCATGAAGTCTCCCATAGCCCCAAACCCCCAAATCCAAGGCAATGTTGTAAATAAAGAATATCTCAAGATCCAACTTATCTCAAGATCCCATTTAATCCCTAAGAATTAAGAAAACACTTAAATTTCCAAGGCTCATGACTTCAACACATGAAGGTTTTAGACCCCCAAAAATTGGCAATAGACTTCCAAAAATTGGCAATAGACTTATCATGGTGGGATCTTAGACCCTAAATCTTCTCAAATTTGTCTATATATAAATAGAGGGTTCCCTAGAACCCCAAACCCTCAACTCTAGATTTCTTGAAACCCCAAAAAATCCATAATAATCTAAGGTGTAGATTCATGATTTCTATTTAAAGTTGTTCCTAAGGGAACTTTTGATGACTATAATAATGCTTTTCCCCTTGTAGGAATTATCAAAAGTATATGAAACATGTGGGAATAGAGGTTGAGGTTCTAAAGGCCTAAAGGAAGACTAGACAAAAAGTTAGGATTAAAAAGAGCTTGAAAACCATGAAATGTCTGTATCAGGGGATTTGACACTCTTAAAGGTAGAAAGTGAAGTCAGGGGATTTGACACTCTTAAAGCTAGAAAGTGAAGTCTAATAGGAAACATACACTAAGATTGGGCATGTGGACATAGATGGCATGCAAGGGGTACTAGTGGACCCATAAGAAAATGATTACTATAAGAATATAGGGTTATTAGGGTTGACCCAAGAAATATTTTTCCCCCAAGTAATACAATCTCTTGAGCTAATCATGACTAGATTCCAACACTACAATTAGGTCACCTAGCAATGTACTAATGATAAGAGAAATGTAATTATGGACTTTTCCCCTAACATAGTGGTCCAAACCTTCAAGATTCCTCAATTTGGTAAAGTTTTGATAATAATAAAAGTTGAATCTTTAGTTGAATACTTGAAGAGGGTAGAGAAAAGTAAGGAATGCCTAATTAAACACTAGCTAAAAGAAACAATGAAGTCCATAAAAAAATCATGGATAAGATTAATAAAATTGACATCAAGGATATCAGAATAGACATCATTATCATGCTTGATAAATCCTTCAAAAAGGAGGAATCCATATATAATATCCCTTGGATGTATTATTACATAATTTCCATTCTTAAGGGAGAACACCATTTTGACAGGGGTGAGATAACCTTTGATAATATACATGAGACACAAGGAAGAATGGAGGAGCCTCCAACGATGGTCATGTCATGAAACCACTTCACCCAAATCTACTTCAAACATGAAAACACTCATTTTATTGTGGTGAATGATGCCTTCTTATATATAGTTATCAACAGACTCATAGATGATGTGGGATTCAAGTTATCCAAGGAGGTAACATGGACTAGTAGACTTGGTTCAACTAAAATCCCAAGTCAACATATATTAGGCTCAATGAGTTCCAATCCAATGAAAAAATAATTTTGTTAGAATTTTCAAGGTAGAATGTAGAGCTTTAGGCTCTAATGAAGCAAAAACATAAGCTTGGGGTTGGATTTGCCTTATACTAGGATTTTATAAGTGCTTGAACTTCCATGTAGCTTAAGAGGAAACTTATGAATTAGAGGTAGTAAATATTATAAAGTGTGAGTTTGAGAGGTTAGTTTATGACCAAAAATGAAAAATAAAGTCCATCATGGACAATTCATATCCCAACCATTAGCCTACATTGGGAGATTTATGGGTTGGAATACAAGACAAATTTTAGGATAGGAAGATGAGATATTGCAAGTTAATGACTTTTCAAATGAAGACATATAACATTAGGAAGCACATTCTAGTTAGCTTCTCCAATGATGGAGAAATTTTGGATCCATTATATGGACACAAGGTTTCTTAGAAGCCCCTCTTCCTACTCAAGTCATTTGAGAAAAAATGATACCAAATTTGAGGTGTTGACGGTTGAGGCGATTAATAGAAGTCACTAATGGATTAATCTTAGACTGCCAAAAACTATTGGGCAAAAAGGGAACAACAAAAGACTATAAATAACATGTAGTCTAGTGCCATTATAGGATGCAAAAGGAAAAAGGATAAGAAAAAAAAGGGACACTAAGTATAAATTAAGCTCCCATGGATCCTGTAGATATTACAGTCCTTTAGGAGAAATTAGATAAAAAGATGGAAAAATGTAAATTCTTTAAGAAAGTAGTAGAGAAAGGGGTAACAAATGAGTTATTTGTTGTTGTAGAAGTAGAAGTGACACCACTAAGATCAGCAATCAACTTGACTCTTGAAGCAAGAGAAAGGAGGTTCATTTATAGTAGTAGCCACATCATCATCCCAACTAACACCCAAGGAACCAAATAATGTGATCATTGAGGATGATGATACCAAGAAAATATATTTAGATGATGATGAAACCCTCCCAAGTTGAGCCTTTAAATTTAATAGGCCCCATGTATTCAAATTTCAAGATATAAGTAAGTCCCACAACCTAAAACCCCCATAATGAAAGAGTAGGTATAATCCTAGGATCACCCTACTTCCCCAACTTTAAAAGTATGTGATAATACTTAGGTGTCCATTATTCCTCAAATAGAGTAATGTATAGATTCAAGAAAAGAGAACATGGACCTTGGTAATGAAAACCCTTGTTTGAGTCTAACTCTAAAAGATCAAGATAACTTGTTCAAGGTTGTAGAAGAGAAAAAAGGAAGAAAAGAGAGGAGTTTAAAGACAAAATACAAATGGAGGAACAAGAGAAAAGGAAAAATGAAGAATTAAAGAGGTCTCAAGAAGAAGGGAAAATGAAAGAAGAATTGGAGAAGACAAAAAAAGGAGCTTGATAAGTGGGTTCAAAAAGAAGATGACATATTAATACCTCCTCTAAAGAGCACACCCCCAAGAGTTGAAGCAAGAGATAAAGATTGATTAGAAACTAGGTGAATAAAAGAACATGCAATGACTGAGGAACCTTCCACAAATAGAAAGAATGCTCCTAGTATTCCACAATGGCATAATTTTACTTTGGAAAGGAAACCATTCTCAAGAATGTAAGCATGTGGGAGGTGTGGAAGCCCACAAGAAATTAAAAAGGGATAGGATATTATATTATACAGGTCTAAAAATAAACAAGGAGAAGTGATTGTAGACATTACTACTTATTGGAAAATAAGGATGAAGGAGAGATGAATCATACAGATAATCAAGTATCTAGAATAAATTTGTGAAATAAAACCAAGTGGAGAGAAGCATCCACATTGGACACTATCATTGAGATAATAAAGAAGAGGATTAAAAACTAACATTAGTCAAAACAAGAGCTTAAGGCACATTATGCCAATTGTGGTTAATTCATTAAATACTTGGCTATGCCATTGATAACCCGAGTGGAAGGAATACTAGTAACCAAATTGATTCCACAAGTAGAGATTTATTCTTTATACACTATGAAGAATAAGGCTACAATTATCTATTCTCAGCTTACCCAACAATTGGATAATTTTAGATTATTTTTCATTAACTAGTATTAGGTGTATGAAGAATCATGTACAATAGAGGGAATAATATCGGCATATACAAGCCAATGGGATAAGGGATCCCAAAAATTCCAAAGAAAAATTGGTTTATTGAAGGAAATAAAATAATTAGGTGAAGAAGAGGTAAAAAAGGCTTTTGGGGGATAAAGAATATGATTTTATAAAGAGAAGCTTGGACAAATTAGAGTTGCATATACAAGATAGTGGGATGGGGATCGCATAAATTCTAAAGGAAAATTGGTTTGTTGAAGGAAATAAAAGAATTAGGTGAATAAGAGGTCAAAAATGTTGACATTTTGGGGGATGAAAGAATATAATTTTATACAAAGTAGATTGGACAAATTGGAGTTTAGGTTGAGTTTCACAATGCACTTTAGAGATAAATTAATTAACATTTCCCCATGCTACAAGACCTCCAAGCATATGAATTCTTCATATCATCCAATGTAGGTGGTTCTCTCTCTAGGAAAGGTTTATGTAGATTGGAAAGTATAGACATTGTGCTCTTTGATGGGATAAGATGGTGGAAAAGAGTTTTGGCCCAATTGATGAGAAAATATTGGATGACTAAATGGACTTAGTTTTTTTAGCTAATAGGGATACCAAAGTACTGAACACCTTTGAAGATACTCTTAATAAATTAGAGGATGCGCTTAGAGAGGCCAAATTCAGAATTGAGTGGGTTGATGGACCTAAAAAGGAGGCTTTAAATATTTGTTTAGATAAGTTCAAAGAATAGAAAAGTGCTCCAAATAACCACCATCTCAACGAATTCATTATTTTTTAGATTCTTTCATTCATTCAATTTATTCATTCATTTCAAATTAAGGGAAAAGGGATACAATCAATTAATTCCCAACAATAACACAACAATGCACTTCCACTTCCCCAAAGATGCCACCATTTATGGGAACTTCAATTTAGTGGATTTTCTTCTATCAAGGTTTATTATCATTCTCAATTCCAAAACATGCCACCTCATACTCCTCTACTAGGAAAACCTACTTTCTATTTTAGGGGATGTTAACTCTTAGTCTTTTGTCTAATAACTTGCATGACAACCAAAATACCTATAATTTAGAAGATTTAGGGTGGGACTAAACTCCTAATATTAAGGAGGTTGTCTACTATAAATATAAAATTTGAGGCCATTTTTATAGTCCACAAATTTATGCTTTGAGGTCCTAGCTAGTTGCAATAGTTTTAATTTATGTTTTCAATATTTTAGTTATTAGACGATCATTTTGTGAAGATTGTGTATTAATTGCTAGTACATTTTAGAGAATAGATACAATATAAATCTATAATTCAACATCTCATGGAATCATTCTTGTGAATGCATAGTAACTTTGTTATTTTCATCTTTCGTAATTTGATATTTATCTAAAAGTGTTTCAAGCACATTTTATTTAATGAACCATTTTGTGCATTTTAATGGTGTTTGAAGAATTAATTTTAAAGTATGAAAATGATGTACTGATAGTTGCATGAAAATTGTCACCATTTACCCCCATGGGTTAGGTGAGTTGGTTTGAGGTTTTAGTAGATCCCCATGATCTAGGGTTCGACTCTCCTTCCCAGGATTTAAGCCTCTATTAAATCATCCACACCCACTTGGGGGGGGGGGGGGGGGGGTAGTGAATGAATTACAACATGGCTGTATGGATTAGTCTTGCCTAAAACTCACCTCGTAAAGGGAACCCATTGGGTTTGAAGTCACGGGGATACCCTGTCGATACCCAAAAAAATGTGTCACCTTTTATGTATTTAATACATAATCTTCTAAGGTGTATGGAGAAACATGTGAGGAGAAACATCCACATTGGATGCTTCCATTGAGACAATAAAAAAGAGCATTAAAAGGGAACATACGTCAAAACAAAATCTTAAGGCACATTTGACCTAATATGAAAAATTCATTAAATACTTGGGTATGCCTTTAGTAGCTCGAGTCGAAGGAATACTAGTAACTAAATTGATTCCACAAGAAAACATTGATTCTTTATATGCTATGAAGGGTAAGGCTACAATTATGGATTCTTAGTTTACTCAATAATTGGGCAATTTTAGTTTTTTTAATTAATTTTTCTAAGGTATATGAAGAAGAATATATAAAAAATGGAATAATCTAAGCCAATGGGATAAAGGATCCCAAAACTTCTGAAGGAAATTTTATTTTTTGAAGGAAATAAAAGAATTAGGTGAATGAGAGGCCAAAAAGGATTTTGGGGAACAGAGAATATCATTTTATAAAGAGAAGCTTAGACAAATTAGAGTTTCATATACAAGCCAATGGGATAGGGGATCACAAAACTTACAAAGGAAAATTGGTTTATTGAAGGAAATAAAAGAATTTGGTAAAAAATAGGTTAAAAAAAGCCATTTTGGGAGACAAAGAATATGATTTTATACAGAGTAGATTGGACAAATTAGAGTTTAGGTTGAGTGCAACAAAGCACTTTAGAGCTAAATTAATTAACAATTTTCTATGCTATAAGAGCTCCAAGGATATGAATTATTCATAACCTCCAATGTAGGTGTTTCTCTCTCTAGGACATGTTTGTGTATATTAGAAATTATAGACATTATCCTCTCCTGATGATAAGATGGTGGAATTTTTTTTTGGCCTAAATATAAAATTTGATGAGAAAGTATTGAATGATTGGATGGACTTAGTTTTTTTAGTTGATAAGGCTACCAAAGCAGTGGACATCTTGGAAGATTCTCTTAATAAATCAAATAATGTACTTAGAGAGGAAAACTTTAGAATTGAGTGGGTCGCTGGACCTTAAAAAGAGGCTATAGATACTTGTTTGTGTAAATTCAAAGAATACAAAAAGAACCCCAAACAACCACCCTCTCAATGAATTCATTATTTTTAATATTCATTCATGCATTCAATTTATTCTTTCATTTCAAAATAAGAGAAAAGGGATATAATTAGTTAATTCCCAATGATGACATGACATTGCACATCCACTTCCCTTGGGACACCACCATTTCTGTAGCCAACTGCACTCATAATAGAAGTTTATTGTAGACACTAACAATTGATTTTTCCTTCTCTCTACATGTACAATGGGAACTTTAATTTAGTGAAGTTCCTTCTATGAAGGTGAAATATCAACTCTTAGTTCTAATGTACGCCACCTCATGATCCTCTAGTAGGTGAGCCTACATTCTATTTTGGGGGTTGTTAGATTTTATTCATTTATCTAGTAACTTGCATGATAACCAATGGGGTGACTAAGTGTAATCCTAGGTTTTCTAGGTATAGGGGAATGATAAGGGATAAAAATGGTAGTCTTGTTTCAGTGGTAGCACTCCCCTTGGGTAGCCAGACTAACCACTTAGATGAACTCATTGGGTCATATGATGTGCTAAGGAGGGATCATACTCTTAAATTAAAGTAAGTATGGCTCGAAGGAGACTCAAAGAAAAATTATACAATGTCTTAAAGGGGCATATAAACCTTCGTTGACTATAGATAGTTGGATTCATAAATCTTTTGAGCTCATGAAATTTTTTGATAAGGTTTTTATATCTCATGCCTATCAAAAGGATAACCATATTGCTGATTTCTTTGCTAATGTGGGGGTTCAAACTAGAAAATTTTTAATATGGAAGAAGGGTGATAAATTACACGATGATGTCAAATCTTTTCTAGTGTAATAGAGAAATCAGGGGAGGGGCAATTCTTTTCACCTTGGATAATCATAAAGATGATAACTCACTTCATAATTTTCATCATTTCTTGGTGTGTATTTTAATATGTAAGGGGATACACAACCTTCATCCCCTATCTTTCACATGCTTTCTAGGCATTTTGAGCCCTTTTTCCTCTTACAATTTTAATATTTCTTTTTGGCTCTACAAATCAATATTTAACATGGGAGGAAATAGGTGGAGGATTGAGATAATCAACTACATTATGATAAAAAATAATTCCATGATTTGGAGGGTCTTTAAAACTTGATGGTTTAACTCCTTATATAGAGAAACTACATGGAAGGGACCCCAAAGTTACAACAATTTTCACTTCAAGGTGGAAAGATGGAAAGGTCACATTATTTGGGAGAAAGGTTAGCATAGAGGAAAATATTATGGTAGAGATAATGGGCCTTCCCACTAAGGGATACAACTTTTTTAGAGATAGAAATTTCTCTGATTAGTCTGTCATGAAATTTCCCAAGATGAAGGCCAAGAAGGGGAGCTTGGTGAAAGTTTCAAAGAGCAGTTATGAGACTTCCAAAATCAAGTCAATTTGGAGGGTGGTATTGAAGGCTATAATGAAGTATATCACTTTGGATAGAATATTTACTAGAGCATTTGTCCACCATTTTTCTCTTTTGAACCATTTCAAGTACTATGAAAGAATCTCTATCCCCTTTTTTATTTGGTGTATTCCCTGAATGCTAGTATTAGGGACCATAGGAAGAATCCTAACAAGAATCTCATCCTTCATGAGGGGTTAATCATGTTAATCTTTTAACAGTTTAAAGATCTTTTCTACCCCTATTCCCCATTTCAGTGTCTAAAGAAAATGAGGAGGATTTTAGCTCTAGCAACTTGGAGGATGAGGAATGGAAAATAGACATGGAGGTCTCTAAGATTAATTCAAATAAAACTAAGGTCCCAAGAAGAATGTGAAACTCTCTCTAGTTAACAAGAAGAACACTAAGGGGAAGGAATCCCTTTTCTCCCATGTTATTGGGAAGGGTAAGAAAAAGGATAAAAGCAGTAAATTTTTGTAATTGGAGAGAAATCAATTGAGGAGTTGGTAGCCTGGTGAGATGGAGGAAGGGTAAATTTCCCATGGAATGGATGATACCTCTTTTTCAAGCCCTTGTACTAAAATAAATAATACCCCTCTACCCCCAAATTATCCCCACATCTTCAAGCATGTTCAAGAGTGTCCATATGACATCCTTGATGTGGCTCGTAATGGGGCTGATGAATTCTACAAAATCATCAACTAGGTTGCTAATGAAATTAAAGATATTAAGAAAAAATAGAGGGACAATAATAATATAAAGGATTTGGAGACTAAAGGTGTTGAGAAGAGACCTCCACAAGAAAATACCACCTAAGTTTCTTAGACAGAGGAAGAGAAATAATATGTTGTTGATTGCCTCCTAAAGATGGTGGATGTTATCAACATGTTAACAAGGGATTATGAGGGTAAAATTATAGGGATGGAGAATAATTTAACAAAACTAAAAGAGATCCTTTAGTATTTAATGTCTTTTAGTCATTAAGTCCATTGCATATAGCATTAACACCATGGTGGCTAGGTTAGAAAATATGTATTAGGAAAATATTATTGTGGACCTTGAAATCGACATGGGAAAAGAGGAAGTGTCAAGCCCAATAACTCATACCAGAGGAAACTTGAAAAGTAAATCAGACAACATTCCCCAATATATTCAAGACCTCAATAAGGTGGCTCTGAAAATGAGCCAGCTAGAGGTGGAGGCAACTGAAACTCTCAAGAATATGTCCTAGGCCCTACTCCATTCTATTTTTTTTCCTTTCTACTTTGTCATCTTTTGTTGACTCTTTGATGCCAATTTAATATTGTTGTATATTTTGGCAGCCTTGTGTGTCTAGTATTTTCTTTTATGTTTAAGACTTTTTTTCTTAATGCTTTGATATGTTGTAACAGGGTTTTGGGTCCCTTCAAAACCTATTTTTACCTTAATCTAAAACTTACATGATAACCAAAACACCTTAAATTTAGAATATTTGGGGTGGGAATCAAATCCTCATATTAAGGAGGTTGCCTCCTACAATGTAAAATTTGAGGCCATATTTATAGTCTACAAATTCATGATTTGAGGTCTTGGCTAGTTGCAATAGACTTAGTTTATGTTTTTGATATTTTGGTTATTAGATATTTTTATTGATTATTTTGTATTATGTGCTAGTGATTTTATAGTAGATTTTGGAGAATTGATACAATATAGCTCTCTGATTCCTCATCTCATGCAATAATTCTCATGAATGCATAATCATTTTCTTATTTTCATTTTA
Source organism: Chamaecyparis obtusa (assembly GCA_027943335.1). Taxonomy (NCBI): domain Eukaryota; kingdom Viridiplantae; phylum Streptophyta; class Pinopsida; order Cupressales; family Cupressaceae; genus Chamaecyparis; species Chamaecyparis obtusa. The sequence goes on along the minus strand of BSBK01003293.1, from coordinate 1,470,759 downwards.
GCTAATTTGATATTGATCAAAAAGTGTTTTAAGAAATTTATATAGTGAATCATTATGTGCATGTTTTTTGTTAAAGGAAAACTAGTTTTTCAAGGACCAAAAACCCAAGTTTAACAAAATCACAGAACCATCGATCTCATAAAAATAAATAGATGCAAAATAGATGCCAAAAGGAAACAACAAAAATAGGGGAACGACACCCTAGAGAAACCAATAATTTTTCACCAGACACTCATTATTTTGAATGATATCAACATTAGTATCAATAGGGGTCATATCCTTGTCTTTCCTGAAGGGCCTCACCTTGTTCATTGAGCTTTTAATCCCTTCACTATTATTGTCCATGGCGATCCTTCTAACTACAACAACAACTCTCATGTTGTCTTGAATCTAGTGTAAATCATCTAAAAGTATCATAGTTCTCTTCTCATTGTCATCTTTAAGGTCCTTTATACCTTTTGCCAGAGATTGAGCATTTGCCAAAATGTCATCCAAATTCAGAGTGGAAGGAGACACTTTCTCTTAATCATCCTATGCATGTTAGTGGCATTGGAAGAATTAATTTGAAAGTGTAAAAATAATTTATTGATAGTTTCATGAAATATGTCACCATTTATGTATTTTATTGATAATTTTTTAAGGTATATGAAGAAGCATGTGAGGAGAACTATCCGCATTGGATAATTCTATTGAGACAATAAAGAAGAGGATTAAAAAGGAAAATAAGTCAAAATAAGAGCTTAAGGCACATTTGACCCAACATGGGAAATTCATTAAATACTTGGCTATGCCTTTGGTATCCCAAGTCAAAGGAATATCGGTAACCAAATTGATTCCACAAGTAGACATTGATTCTTTATATGCTATGAAGAATAAGGATACAATTATGGATTCTTGGATTACCCAAGAATTGAGTAATTTTAGATTTTATTATTAATTATTCTAAGGTTTATGAAGAATCATAGACAAAAAAGGGAATAATGTTCACATATACAAGCCAATGGGATAAGGGATCCCAAAATTTCCAAAGTAAAATTGGTTTATTGAATGAAATAAAAGAATTAGGTGAAGAAGAGGTCAAAAAATATTTTGGGAGATAAACAATATGATTTTATAAAGAGAATTTTAGACAAATTAGAGCTGCATATACAAACTAATTGGCTAGGGGATCCTAACAATTCCAAAGGCAAATTGGTTTCTTGAAGGAAATAAAATAATTGAGTGAATAAGAGATCAAAAAAGTTGTCATTTCGGGGGACAAATAACATGATTGTATACAAAGTAGATTGGAAAAATTGAAGTTTAGCTTGAGTGTCACAATGTACTTTAGAGATAAGTTAATTAGCATTGTGATGCGTTCAAGGATAGTGGGAGCTCAAATCCTTACAACAAGAGTAAACACATAAAAAAAAATTAATTCTAGATCTTAAACAACTTGATAAGGAACAAAAAACATGCCTATTTAGAGCTTCACATTATTTTAGAGTCATAATTTACATCACATTGGCATGAAACATGCATACTATAATATTTCGACACACATGCTTGATTACAATAGAATTATAAACTAAAATCCTACTACTAACCTTCAAAGATGATTCCACCTAAAAGATAACTAAAAAATATCATAAGCCTCAATATATAGAGCTTTGCAACACATATGTTGACCAAGATAATTACATTTTCCAAGAACAAGGAAACACAATACATAAATATAGGTCAGGACACAAATTATAAGATCTCAACATGAAGATGTAGAAATGATGCACGATCCAAGAATGAAATTGGAAAAAGATCCAAGAACATTGGAATATGATACACCAAGATTCACTTATCATAAAATTACCTTACAAAAGTAGAAAGCCCAACTAACTGTTAGAACATGAAAAACACACTGACCCGAACTTGCATCCAAGATAATTCTTGAATGAAGACTCCAATCGAGGTACAAACCTAGACATGAGTAAAACATGATGTCTTGAAGATTCTCTAACGTTTGCAACAACAAATGATCCAAAAAAAGGGAACACCACCAAAACTAAGAAGACTAGAAAACATGAGCAAAATTGAGAGGAAATGTTTTTTGGTAATGTAAGATTGCCAAGAACCCAAGATGCTTCCGCATCAGACACTCAAGGTTAGTTGAAAAGTGAGCCTCTCACTTTGATAGGGACAAAGGAAAATCAAAATGGTCAACCTCAACTTGTGAGATCTATGAGTAATCTTCCATTGGTTTGTCCTTCCACTTGACAAAATACTCCTTACACTGTGTACCTCTTATAGTTCTACCAACTCTATTATCCAAAACCTACTCTATCTGATCCATTTGTTTCTTAGGATACTATTTTTCAACATATGATCCACCATGTCTACTAAAATATGCTTCATGATACTCATACAAATTAGCAACATTGAATATAGGTAATATATCCATATCTTCAGGTAACTCTACCTCATATGCATTCCCTGAATCAAATTTCCTCAAGATCTTACAAGGTCCAAATTTCTTCATTCTCCACTTGTTATAAGTACCAATGGGAAATTGACCCTTCTATAAGTATACCATGACTTTATCTCCTACTTGAAATTCCTTGTGTCTTTGCTTTATGTGTGCTCTCTTCTTATAACCCTAATTCATTTTCTCTAAATGTTGTCTAACTTCTTAATGCAATGATTTCATAACCTCTACAAATTATTCTCCTTCAACATTCCTATTAACATGATGATTGATGTCTCTCAATTTTTCTACTTCTTTAGGATTAGACCTAGTAACAATCTCAAATGGTATCTTCCTTGTGCTCCTATTTACTGAACATTTATATGTAAAATCTTCTTGATACACAACTAAATCCCAATTACCTAGCTTGTCTCCAACTAAACACCTTAGAAAATTCCCTAAACTCCTATTCGCAACCTTAGTTTGTCCATCAGATTGTGGATGACAAGTAGAATTATACTTTAGATTAGTTTTCATCTTCTTCCAAAGTGTCCTAAAAAATAACCAAAAACTTACTATCTCAGTCTGAAACCATGGTCTTAGGTAACCCATGCAATCTTACAATCTCCTTGAAAAATAGTTCTCTCACATACAGTGCATCTATAGTCTTCTTACATGGTATGAAATGTACCATCTTAGAAAAATTGTCGACAACCATAAAAATTGAATCATGACCTATTTATGTTCTTGGTAAACCCATTACAAAATCCATGTTGGTGTCCTCCCAAGGTCTAATTGGCATTGTCAAAGGTGTATACAATCCCACATTCTTACTACTACCTTTTGCAACTTAACACACCTTACAATCTTGAACAAGATTACATAAATCCTTCTAAATTTTTGTCCAAAAGTAATTCTCACTTAGTAAATCTATTATCTTATTAGTGCCAAAATGTCTTGCCAATCCTCCACTATGTTTTTGGGTCACTTGTTGTTGTTGGGGAATGATGGGATGTTGCTTCTGTGATGGCTAGAATGATGCTTGCTATTGCTAGGGGATGATAGGATGCTATTGCTACTGCATTGGAAGGTATTGTTGTTGTGGGGGAAGTTGATGAAATGGTGCAGTTTGCTGATAGGATTGGCCTTGGTGCACTTGGCTTTGGGATTGTCTTGTTAGTTCTTAAGATTACAGATGATAAATAGGAATCAGAAAACATCTGATACATAACTCTTGTGGTCCCAATAGATGCATCTAACAAAATTAAACATTAAGGTATTAAGGATTGAAAATACTTCTTCACTTTGAGCTTCAGGCTTAGGTGGGTTTACCTATCAGATTCAATTCTCTAAAGAATCACAATAATTATCTACATACCTGACAAAGATAAGGAAATCTAATTCATTCAACATAAACTTAAGATAAATGGTTATTTCATTATTGTTGATGGTGAGAAATGTATATTAAGCTAAGAACAATGCCAAATCTTAGGGCATCAGAGTCAAAAAACATACATCTACAAAAAATCCCTCAAATCAAATACCCCAAAATCCAAATGAGAAATGCCTTACAAATCATCCTCTCATTTGCCTATATTGCCTTCAGATTCTTGCATAAACTATGGATTCCCTGAAATCTCCCTTAAGATTTACCCTTCCCTTGAAAGAAACTTAAGTTTAACCTCACTATCTACTTTGTAAATGATGCATTAAAGATTGCTGGCAAATTTAATACACAAAGAATTCAGGATTCATACATGAAGACAATCAAAATATGAAAAGAAGTCTTAGTATATTTTATTGATATTTTTCCTATATCAGTACATTTAAAGACAAAAATTCTTAAGGCCAAAGTACTAATGCATAAAATCTCTTTACAATAAGTGCTCACCACCCTTTACAAAAATAGAAAACTTACTATTTATACACTAGCCATCTTGGAATCCCCAAAGAAGAGATGCAACAAGATTCAGATAGCTAGGACAATTACTTGCACTAGAAGAAAAAAATACATTACATCATGAACTAAAATAGAAAAAGAACCAGAAATCTATTTCCAATCATAGTGAATCTTCACAGGTGGCACCTTTGTCTGTAGATATTCAGAGTAACTGTTGAAAGTTGTTGTGTGAATGATGATCGCCTACCAGCTAACATACATCACTATCTTTATGATAATTACCCTCTCGATTCTCAAGGATCAGGTGCCATGTGTAGTTCACTCTTCCTTTATTGCTTCAATTTCAATGGCAGCTGGCTTCTTCTTCTTGGGCTTGGTACTTTTGTCCCATGTTGCAACCTCTTCCTCTGTAGGCCAAGTGTACATCTTTAAGCTCTACAATAGCTTGACCTATCTATCCCATCTTCAATCAGTAATGGCCTTAGTATCAACAACAAATTTGGTACACTCATTCTCAACTTTAAATATTTCATCCAGAATAGTGTTGAACCTGTCAATGTCTAAGGAGCCATCATCATTCAAGAAGGCCTCCTACCTAGTCACCAACTGATTCATGCCTGATTTCCACTCCTCAATACATATGATGTTACCATCATCCTTGTAAATTGGAGGTAGATATTTATTGAAGTCTAGGCCAAACATGTCCATCTTTGCCTTGACTTGATTTGCCTTACCCTTGAAGAATCCCCAAGTTGCACCAATAAGTTCTATTTTCTCTCCCACTTCTGCAACTATTTTTGGGATTTTTGGTCGATGTGGCTATAATAGCTCAAGCTTTTCAAAGAGGGAACCTCTACTAAACCATATGCTAAATAGTGTCTCTAGGGTAGCCATGGCATCTTTTATGCTTTCATTGGTCTTTTGTAACATAGTACATGAATCATGGACCGAGTCCATCTTTCCTTTAATCACCTCAAATCTATGTTGTATAATGTCAGAGAGGGCCTTGAGGCCTACATCCAACTTATCCTTATCTGATTTATCTACTCCATCATCAAGAACCTCATCAATTGATTGTACTGCAACCTCAATTTGTAGGACTGGAGGAGGAGCTTTTTTAGATTCTTCTTCAAGCTTAGCCTTTATTCCTTCAAGTTCATCTTCCCACACCTTGATTTTTATCAGTCCTTTTTCTCTATCTTTTGCCAAAATAATCACCTCATTAAACAATTTTCCATATTGATTGGACAATTGAGCAGTCTTGGCCTCATTCAGGTGGGAAAAATGAGTCACTACTTTTGACACTTCAAGATCACTTATCATGCCCTGTAAGGGAACCAAGGAAGAGAACAAAGATTCTCTTTGGAAAAGAAAACCTAAGTAATGATTTATGAATTTTTTTTTGAATTTTTAAAAGAATTACATAAACAAAACATAGTTTAAGCTAGATGTCTCCTAGAGTTCCCTTCTTACTTAATGCATAATTAATTTAAGTCCATTAAGTATACTAGCAACATGATTTACTTTTAAAGCAAACTACATCACAACATTTGAAGATTCTTTATAAAGAAATACAAAATGATTTTCATTTCAATTGGACATTTAAATCCATCTATGTCCCTAAGTATCCTTTATGAACAATATAACATTTAAAGCATTAATACCATATAATAGAATCATCTAAACATTTGATACATTACAAATATCACATTTGTTTTACTAGCTTTTCCCTTAATAAAAAATAATGAGAAACATACTACTTTACTTGAAATGTTACAAAATCCTTTTCTTTTCCAACATACATCATATATGTAAAGTTCATGCTTTCCCTTTTTTCCTTTTTCCTAAGTCTACCCATTCCAAATATATCATTTTGAAATACATTAATGATTACATTGCATTCATCTCCTCTTGGGAGGTAACAATAACTTTACATCATGAAAGATAAATACAAAGTCTTCATTCTTCAAAACTGGAACATTAAGTGAGCATGAATCCTTAATCACTGCATCCGCAGAAGATACCTTGATAAAAATATTTACTACCCCACCATGTGGATACCAAAAGGCCCACTCCCCTGTACTAGGAGATAAACACCCAGGGTCCAGAAGGAAGTGATAACTAGGTCATACCTAGGGTTGGGTAACCTTTCCCAAATAGCAAATGAAAAGAAGATCAAAGTATAAATCTATTCCCAAAGGTTCCAAGGCTTGGTAGAAACTCTAAGAAGCAAGATAAGTGAGTGTCATCACATAGCCCTCACCCCTTGGGTTGTCCTAGTACTAGCCACTCCGAGCCCCGAGCCCCAAGTAGGCACATGCAGAATCGAATGCCTTTCGTACAAACAAGCGCTATTCAATCATACCTACACATAGGTACCTTCTTCCACTCCCATCCATAGCCTTTAAAACCACTAATGGCATGGGTGAGGCATAAATTAATCTTTTTAGTGTTTAAACCCATTCCCATAAGTTTTAATTAAGTTATCACTTGTTAAAAATAACTCCTCAGTCGGTTATCTTGGTACAAGCCACTTAGGACCCCGGCCCTGCACCGAGAGCCACTCACTTAGTGTTCTTAGGTTTTCTACCCTTAACCCACACATCACAAATACATCATACATAAAATAAAACACATCATAAACACATTTGAGAACTTGCATCAAAGAATAGAAAATAATAGGAGAGTTTAGGGATGTTTAGGAAAAACTAGGAGCGTTTAGGGAGACCTAAAATAGTCTTGAACCTCTAGACAACCCTAAACCCTAATCCTGCTTACTAAACACATCCTAAACCTTATTAAAGCATATAAATTAACCATATAACCTCAAACAAACAAGTAATGAACATATATAGTTTATACGAAATTCCATATGCAAAACACAATGTTCCATCTATGGAAACCTCTTATGCCTAAAATTTAGCTAAGTCTGGATTTTTTTAGAATTCTCCAAAATCTAGAATCTCCATCTTAACTCCTATGAAGTTGAAACCTATCTCAAACATCCTTGAATGTATTTATACAAATATAACTTAAAGTATAATAAATTAATACTTAAATGTTATATTTGTATAAATCCTGCCACCAGATCAGGTTATGGCCTCATAAAAAAAATTAAGTACAAGCCAAGTACTAAAAACCATAAGAAACACATAATGGCATTCACAAAACAAGTTAAGGGTAACCATAGATGACACAAAATGCCCCAAAATCACTTAGGGTTATCCCCAAGTCACCCCGAAACTTCTACACCTTAAAACTGACCCAAACCCTAACCCGAGATCAAACTGCACATTTGGTTCTCAGAGCTACACTTTGATCATGAGAAATGTGCATTTTTTTCTCAAAGCTATGCATTTGATCATGAGAACTACACATTTGGTTCTCAAAGCTATGTATTTGCTTATGAGAACCACGCATTTGTATAGAATGATAGAAAATTAAAAAAATGACTGACAGATCCAACTTTCGGGTAAAACTGGGCATTATAGGGGTTGTGGATGCCTAATCTGGGCAAGACCCATTTGAAATCTCCTATTTTCCATGCAAAAAATGACCCTTAGATTCAATTTACCAACAACCTAAACCTACTCAAGGTCTAGGAACATAAAATAGGCCTCTAAGCCAGAATGCAACTAGTGAAGAAAATATAAGTTTTTCTAAGATCTGGAAGTCCCTACAGACCACTGAGACATATGAGAAGATGTCACAAGAATAATAAGGAGTCTAAATAATCTACCTAATGCATAAATGAAAACCAATTAACATACACCAGATAATGGCTTTGGAGAGTTTACAAAACATGTTTCAATAATAACATAAGAAACCTTTCTCACACAATACAATAGCATAAATTCCTCTTTAAATTGAAACCATAGAGAAGACAACCATAATACATATATCAATACAAACAAGTGAACAAAAAAAAGGATCATCTCTAGGGTAGATCCTACCTAGAGTTCTGCGAAGATCAAAATATTGGAAAGAGGAAGATTCAAGCGATCTCAGCCGGCTCCAATCACTCCTTCAGATTCCTTCTAAAAGCAAACCAATTCCAACCTCTTCTGAGAGAAAACAAAATATAATCTCATAGAATAATATATTCTCTCCTCACAACTATAATCTTGCTACAAGTAAAATTCTCAACAAAATAATGTCTCTTCTCAAATCCAAACTCATATGCTAACCCCCTCTCACATAGGGGATCTCTCCGTATAAAGGTTGGAGGGAGTAGTTGCATGAGTAATTCAATCGATGCAACTATCCCAACTATCCTTTAGTTATTAGTTAAGATAATATGGTTTTTCAAACCATTCCCATGAAGGGATAAATAAATATTATTTAATAAGATTTTAATCTATGTCTCCTAAATTTGAGGGTGGCAAAATAGATAATATATTTTTAGGAATAATTTACTAAGTTACGTAGCCATGGTAATAGAATTTACCAAACACATCTTCCATTTATGAAAGTAACATAGATTTATTATTATCTAATAATAATTTCCTTCACACTATTAATTAATTATATAACAATATATATACATGTATTCATAGGCATATGTGTGCACCCATATACTTATGTGTACATATACCATAAGTTAGACACATTATTACCACGTCATAGATATTTAAATATTATGAATATTATTATTAATAATTTAAATCCATTACTAAATCATATCCACAAAATATAATCATGATCTACATATATATGTATGTATCTACATATGTACATATTTACTAACATAAAATAAGAGATTCCTTAACACACATAATCTTGATCAAAACATAAACCTTTTAGACATGAAAGAAATAATTCCAACATCCAAGAGGCATCACCCACATAGGAGACTGACTCATAAATTCCCCCACCTAAGGATAAAAGGGTCAGGGATAGAGTTCCTTCCCATGGAACCTAGTGATATCTCTGTAACAGCAACAATGATCGAGAATTTTGAAGGATCCCTCAGACCTATGAAGCTAGGTGGAGATGATACCTAGTACCTGCAATCCTGCATCACCAAGAAGAGATACATGTATACATATGGATATACATACAAATCAAATATATGGAAATAGATGACCAGGATCGATACATCATGTGGACTTAAACTAAGTGAGTAACTCCTGAGTCATGAAGACACATCAGACACATATCCATGAAACATAAAACATCATGATAATAGTTAGATTCAAATCCTTGGGTTAGCTCCATAAAACATATAAACATAGATGGTTTTCTAATTTCATAAACATATAAATGATAACCATAAATGAGCATATCAATCATCTGATAAACATATCATCATCCATAAAATATAAATGTAAATATATACTTCTAACCATCCTAATAGAATGTCCAAATCAGAAAGTCCAAGTATCACCATAGGAGAGGGTATTACATCACTGGTGTTTTGGACAGTCTAGATGATCTTGTTTCCTTCCATATTTTCTTCTATGATGACTAGGGAGGGCTTTTGAGTCCTTGGGGAAAGAGACCACATTGTCAAGGCTTGAGACTTAGGGTCATACCCACATCCTCTTATCATGTCACCAATTTGGGCCTCATAGGATAGACTTCCCTCTAGTTGCCTCCTAATCTGATCTATGATGAATGTAGATGTTAGATCCCATATTGGTACCAATAACAATCCATTGGACTTAACTAGTTTCCTAGCTTCCTCAATAGAGATGGTTTCTAATTTAGGGTCATATGTAGTTATGGATTTCAAAGCTTCATCACTAGGATCAACACCCTCACTCATTGATTTGGATATTTCCTGTTGCTTCTTCCATAGCAAGAATTTTTTGAACTCCTCACTTTTGATGAATTGATCATCACTGAGCAGTTCTTCTTGATATGTTTCCTGTTCATCTTTACATAATAGGAGGGTCAATCCCACCTCTTCTTTTGTGCCCCCCTTTTTTCCTTCTTTGATGCTCTTCCTCATATGGTGATAATATATCTATCACCAGGAACTAGGCTTGTAACCCTGCCAATTTCCTTCTTTTGTTTCTTCCCTTTTGAGGGCTCTCCTTCCTCAAGTCTCTATTTCTTTTGAGGAGGCTTAGGTGCATCTTCTATCTAAAAACATCCTAGTCTAGATCAATAATAGGAGGCTCATTTATTTGGGGAGGGCTATCCTCTTCATACAAGCACTCACTACCTTCCTCATACTCTGAAGAAGAGTAATCCTTTTTCACCTCTTGCTTCTCCTCATGCTAGGCTTCCAATTGATTGGAGAGGGTATCATACATCTCTACCATTTTGTCAATTCTAGTTAAGTAGGGGAGGTCTAGGAAAAACCATCCAAAGCTAATTCCAGCCTTCTTAATTTAAGCTTCCAAGTTCAAAAGGTCATAGAACTTGGTGATCTTCCTCCCAATATCATCCTCATCCAACATGTTTCTAATTACATCTTTATCATCACATCCCTCATGGTCTTTAATACCACCAATGTGGGGGATGAGCAAATTATTGGCATCTTTGATGAAATCCTCAGAATCAAGATACATGTATACAACATAGGCCATATTGAAATGATTTAGCCACATGTTGAGTTGTGGCAATGCTCTTTTTACAATAAGAAAACTTGGCAATTTGAATTGCCTAGGAGTAAAAGTTCCCTTCCTGTGCGGAGCCAGGTGCTCTTTGTCAATCCAAATCAACTACAAAATGAATTCCAATAGGGCAACCCATGGTGGCATATTTTTGAAGCATGTGAGGGGGTTGTGGGAAACCATAGACCCTAATCAATGTGTAGGTCTAACCCAGATAGAAATCACCCCAATTATGGCCCATTTGTGAGTTATTAACAATTTTTTTGGGCTTGAGAAGCCTAAGAACCCTATCCAAAAGCCTTGTGATATTTTTCCCCATCAAATTCAGGATTGGATGGACTATCCAATTTTGGAAACAACATAATTCATTCTCATTGGAGGTGTAATTCCACACTCTCAACCAAAGTTGCACTGGATTTGGTTGTCCCTCCTTCATTGTTCTGGGTCTCAGCATGTGCACATCCAAATTATTGACATTGTATTATGATACCATATGCATCAAGAGAGAGTAGTACATGAATTTGATTGGCTTCTTTCCCTCTCTAATTCTCACCAAACCCTCATGCATCCTATCAATTACATACTGAATGTAATCATAGTCTGTGTTGCCATGTGAGTTTTGAATATCCAGGATCATCATTAGTAGATCAGCTGGCAACCTTTCTTCATCTCCATCAATCCCCAAAACTTGACACAATCCATATGCTAGATATTTCATATAAAAGTGGAGGGCCTTAAACTTGTAGGGAGCCTTCATGTGTCCAGGGAGAGGGGTAACATACTTACCAGTCCTAGGCATATGACGGGCAACCTGGGTTTTTACAATCTCTACCTGGCTTGCATACTTCTCCTTTTCCTTTCTTAGGTCAATTTCAGTGGATGATGAGAAATACAAGATAAAAGCCTTCATAAAGAACCCCCTATCAAGGGTAACTAGGGATAATTGGTCACTTTTCTTAATTGTCTTACAGATAGGATCATAATTCCTAGCTAATTCAAACATGAGGTTGATATCTATAAAAATGCCAGTAACTATGAGCTTAGCCATGCCTAACGTCCATGCATTGCAAATGCGGATAGGTCTAAAATGATTGTTATAAAAATAATTGAATAACATGAACCAAGGAAAGAAGGGGTGTTAGCAAACCTACAATTTGACATGTCATCGGTGAAGACTTCATCACTCACCTTCTTGTTTTGACTTGAACTAGGGAGTAACATGATGAATTCTTCAAATAAATTTGGCTTTCCTTTCTGGTCATCTCCTTGTTCCTTCACTCCCTCACTAGACAAGGCACGACTAAATTTAGGTTGACTCATTTTGAAATTTATGAATGATGCTCAGACCTGCAAATTTTTTCTGCTTAATTACACACTGTAATGGCTCCAATTTCACAATTTTTCTTCTAAAAATTGATAAGTGTAAATGCATGAATGCCCTGTCTATATATCATCGGTCATTGAATGCATGGAAATTGCCAAAATCATTGCAAATCTTCCCTGAGTCACTTCAACATTCACTTCTACATGACACCAATTTCAAATCCAAGCTAGTCGTAAGGTGAGATGTTGACAAGGTACATTTAAAACTTAGAAAGAAAGCAAAAAATGAATGATCACTATTTTATTCCTTTAAAGGCCTTGAAAACTATCAAAATCCCTCGATTGGAAATTGATTAGCTAGATTTTTACTTTTTCCATCTTGGAAAAGTACCTTTTCCACGTCATAACCACCATTTTCCTTCATCATTTATGCTAACTCAACTAGGCTCTATCTAGAGATTAAGTGACTGAAGGCACCTCATGATCTCCAAATACTTTTCTTAACTATGATTCAATCACAAGATCTAATGACTAAAGACATTCTCTGAATCTCATAAGACTCACCTTAACTGGGGTTACTTTATGAGAATGAGCGACTGAAGCTTTCGCGAGATCTCTCAATCTTTAAATTAACTCACATTAGATCATGAGATCCAGTGACTGAAGAAAACATCAAAATTTCCAAATTATTAACTTAATCTTAGTCCCATTATGAGATTCATTGACTAAATGTATTCTTGTAATCTCTAGATCATCTCTTTAACCTTAGTTGTATTGCGAGATTTAGAGAACACTACACCTCCCAATCTCTAAGAACTTTACTGAACTCATGCCCAGTTATGAGATTTAGTGACAACTGTATTCTCATAATCTCAAGACACCATCACTAACCCTGGTTATATTGAAAGATTCAACAAAAATCCTTTATCTCCAGATTGCTAGATATTCTTCTCAACCTTGGTTCAATTATGAGATTAAACACCATCCGTTGATCTTCAACATCATCCATGGTCCTCGCTGAATCTCCAAATGCTTTAAGGTTTAACCATTTCATTACGAGAATAAGAGAAGGCCACCATCTTATTACCTTTCACCTTGTCACTGAATCTTAGAATGCTAAGTCACTAACCGCCAACTATATGAGATTAAGTGAACACCTTAATCACTGAGTCACTGAATACTTTGTCTTAACTATCAACCATCTGGAGATCACATGACTGAACAAACCTCCACCTTCTTATAACCTTATTGCTAAATCTCCAGATGCTTCAAACTTAACTGTTAGGATTTGGAGATTATGAGAAAGCCTCTTTCACTAGATCACTGAATGTTTTCTCACTAACTGCCAAAATCAAGAGATCATGAGTTAACTGCTTCGCTGAATCTCTAGATATTTCACTAACTGCAACCTTTAACTTGAGATTTAATGACAACCATCGATCAAGATTTGCATCAATGGCCCTCGCTGAATCACTGAATACTATAGAACTTCACTGCTACATTGAGAGAATGGGAGATAGTCATCATGCTGAATCACATGATGCTTAAAGAAAACTACTAGGAATCATGAGATCTAGAGAAATAATTTTTGTCGAATCATTAGATAAATTCACTAACTACCCATCATTCAGAGATTCAGACACAACATAAAACAAGATAAAGTCTTAACCATGTAGCTCATTCTCTAAATTAAACAAGACGTAACATTTTTATTTTGAGATTAGGAGACCATAAAGGGACAAAGAATAAGGACGTGCACATTTGAGAACTTAAGTGCCTAGAAAAGTAACATGAAAATATAAGATCTAGGGCACACTTAAGAACATTTTCAAAGATAGAACCTTACCAAAGACAAAAAAAGACCTACGACAAGGATATGCAGACATTTTTTGCACATGGTGAGCTTGAGACTTAGATCCTTTCTGGAAAATTTATAGCAAACATAAAATAAATGAGACATAGGCATGATTCAGATGTCAACAAGAAAAGAACTGACATTTCTCATAAAACCTAGAATTTACTCCAATAGTGGCTCTATCTGGGGATGCTTGAATGAAAGTAACTAAGAATCTCTAGGTGGCAGACCACAAAAACACTAGCCTACTGCAAAAAGCAACCACACAACTAGAAGCAAATACACCTATACATATATTACAAAACTACTATGCATGGAAGAGATTGGAACTCAATTGAAGAAAAACTTCAAAAATTCCTGTTCTTCACCATCTAGATTTTTTAGAAAATATGAATCCTTTCTATGTATCTGATGAATGATATAAGGGCCCAACCATAAGGATTCAAATTTCTTGTGTTTTCCCTTATCTTCAGCCTTGGTATTCCATTGAAGGACCAAATCACTAGGTTGGAACTTTCTGATACTAGCTCTTTTGTCAAAAATATACTTCATTTTTTGTTGTAATTTTACATTCTCTTTTTGACTTTCTCTTCTTGTTTCATCCAATTCAATCAATTGGACCATTCTGTCTTGCAAAGGATCACATATTTCCAATCCTTCATGTTGTATAAATTGATAGATAGGCAACAAATTATTTACAAGTAATCTAAACTTCATACCATATACTAATTCAAAGGGAGACTTACCTATACCCCTTTTTTCTGTAATTCTATCTGCCCATAATGCCATTTTCAATTTTTCATGCTAGGTTCTTTTGTTCTTTTCCAATGTTTTCTTCAAGATTCACAGAATGTTCTTATTGCTTGATTATTCTTATCCATTAGCTTGTGGGTGGTATGGGGATGAATATGACAAGATAATACCCATTTCTGAATAGAAATCAATGAATTCTTCTGACCTAAAGCACATGGCATTATCCATTACTAGTTTGATAGGAACACCAAATCTAGTCACTACATTATTCATTAAGCATTCAATTACTACTGTGCTTGTAGCTTTCTTAGTTGAGGTTGCTTCAATCCACTTAGTAAAATAATTAGTAGAAACCAATATCCAACAATGACCCCCACTAGATTTTTCTAGAAATTCTCCAATGAAATCAATACCCCACATGGTAAAAGGAGCCTCTACAACCACATGGTTTTACAATAATGCTCCTGAGAACTTCAACTTATTTGAGAGCCTCTGGCATGGTTCACATTTTCTAACAAATGAATGAGTATCCTTAAACAAGATAGGCCAATAATAACCAACTCTCAAAATTTTGTGAGATGTTGCTTTGGTTGAATAATGTCCTTCACATAGTCCAGAGTGCATTTCTTTTAAAATTTTCTCAAATTGCCCTTTATCCAAGCATAAGAGTAATATTTAATATTTATCTTTCTAGTATAGGTAACCCTATAGTAACACATACTTTTGAGTCTATAATCTGAGGCTCCTCTTCTAATTATCATTCAGGCCCTTTGGACAATTGGCATTTTTGAGGAAATACACAATGTTAATATACCATGGCTGCATCTCAATCCTTGTAACTACTCCTCCACCCATAGTAATGTTGTTTACTTGAACCAGGTCCATATTTTCTTCTATCATTAATTTGGCTAGTCCTGAACCCCTAACCAACTTGGTAATATGAAGCTCTAAGTCAAATTCATGGATTCTATTAATCCACTTGCATCTTTTCCATATGACCTTACTCTAAACTAGAATGTCTTTTACTGTAGCATGAGGAACATATGCATTAACCTTAGCATAAACCAAATAAGGTCTGAAAGCCTTAACTTCTTTTACCAATGCATAAGCCTAATTTTCCATTAGCTCATAATTTAATTCAGTTGATTGTAATGATTTGCTAAAGAAAGTAATGGGGTGCTCAAATCCTTCCCCATCCTTTTGTAATAGAACTGTTGCAATAGTATGAAAAGATGCAAAAGAAAACAAGGAGAGAGGCTTAGAATAATCAAAAGATATTAAAACAAGGGGCTTCTTGAATTTTTGGTTTAATTTTTTCAAAATCCTTTTGTGTTTCCTGATTCCAGTCAAATTTTACATTCTTCATTAGGAGCTTGACTATAGGCTTGAGCATTTCTGCAAAATTAGCAATAAATCTTCTGACAAAATTAATTTGTCCAAGGAAAGACTACACACCTTTGAGGTTTTTGGGAGCAGGGACATTTTTAATTGCTTCAACTCTTTCAGGGTCAATTCTTACTTCCCCCTTAGACACTATATGTCCGAATAGCTTTCCTTCAGTAACAACAAATTGGCATTTCTTAGGATTCAGTGATATGCCAAACTCTAATGCTTTAACTAGGACCTTCTCTAAGTGATTACAATGGTCATCATCTCTCTTAGAATAAGTAGTTAGATCATCTTGATATAATACCATAAGAACATTGATAAGATCCTTAAAAGATACATCCATTTCCCTTTGAAAAGTTGCTCTAGAATTTTTTAAACCGAAAGGCATGCGAGCATAAACATAAGCTCCCCAAGGAGTAGTGAATGTTATTTTGAACTGTTCTAATTCTTTAACCAACACTTATTTATACCCTGAGAAACCATCCATCATGGATAATAGCTCACAATGAGTCACTCTATGAAGCATAGCCTGCATGTTAGGCAATCCATAGTTATCGTTTAATGAGGCAACATTTAAGTTTCTGAAATCAACACATAGTCTTATGTCACCATTCTCTTTTCTGACTGGTACTAGGTTAGAAACCCAAGATGAATGCCTTATAGGCTCAATAATGCCAACATCCCTTAACTTTATCAACACTGTTTGCATTTTAGTGTCTAGCAAGGGGTTGATAGGACTTTGCTTTTGCCTAAAAGGTTTGGTGTCTTCTTTTAAAGGGATTTCATGCTGAAATAAATTTTCCCTATAGGCTTTGAGGTCATCATAAGAGTAGGAAAATACATGCTTATACCTCTGTAGAAATCTCATCAGATCAATTCTCACCTCCCTAATTAGCTTCTTTCCAATCTACACTACCTGAGGGGATGTCTCTAATCCTAAATTTATCTCTTCTAGATCCTCGACCTCAACATTGGACTTATGTGACATATAGTTGTCATTTATTCTAAACATGCCTTCTAGTTCAACTAACCCCTTTGGAATATGATTGGAAGCTAGCTGAATAATATCATTTTCCAGGATACCTTCTTTTCCATCAACAACCTCTTTTGAGGCATCAAAATCAATCTATTTACCATCATATTGATCCACACCTTGAATAAACCAAAGGATATCATTATCATCCTCAAAAATTTGCTAATTATAAACATTGTCAAGCACAACATGTCTACTTTTGATTTCTAACATTAACACACCAGTCAGAGTGACATCAATATTCTTTAGTGAAACATTTGCAAAGAAATATGCCATAATATTATTTGACCTTTCCACCCAATGAATATTGAAAGCATCAAATAATTCTATTCTATCCTAGACAACATATCTATACAATTTAAGTCTGTCATCCTGTTGAGGTTTTAAAATGTCACCCTAACTTAGGCATTAGGGTTCTCTGATATTTCATCCTAACAATGGAAACCTTCTTGAGCTATAGCTAGACTTTGATTGAGAAGGAATCTCTAGATTCTAGGCCGGTTCCTATTTGATTTGGAAATATCACCTCTTGATTGAAACTTGAAAGGGGAAAGGGAAAGAGGTAACTTGAAACTGAAAGGAAACAAGGTGATAAACAAAAACTTGCTCCAAACTTATCAAGATCTTCGAACCAACATCCACAATCACAACTACTAATAAGATTGGCACTATCATTCACTAATCAACATATAGGATGACTAAAATCCACTATTAGGGTATACACCACAAACAATGGAATCTATCAACAAACATATAGATTCTACAAAAAGATTTGGATTTTGATCACTTAGAGGAGGAATAGGAATAATTCACTTCTCCTTGTTACAAAATTGATAAACACTTAATGCAAAAAGAAGAAAAGGATTGAATTCAATACTCAAAAATTGATGCAATATGGAGAAACCTACTTTATTTCCTGCAAAACTTTGAAAATGGTTACAAAAATGCGAAAAGGGGACAGAGGAATGAGAATATTCACTAAGCCTACCCTTTCCATGATTCCAAACCCCCAAAAATGAAAATCAATCTCGATTATATGCCCTCCTAAGGTTGAATTCAAAAATCCAGGCCCCCTAATTTTACTCCAAGATTAGCTCAAACTCACTCCAAGAAATGCTCCAATTTAGCTAAGAAATAGCCCTCCAAATTGGCTCCAAATCAATCCCTAAATAATAGCCTAAGTTACTTGCACAAATTGTGCCTTAAACCTGGCCCTAATGTTGGTTTTATAAGATAAATATCCTTTAAAGAATACCAACATATTACAAAATAATAATTGAGTAAAGCTCAATATTATAATCCAGCCCATGCAAAATATAGACCTAGATTTAAAAACAAACCTAAGTCATAAAAACCCTATGTTCAATATGACCCATAACAAAGCAATCCGCCAACTCTTCAAAAACATAACACATCCTATATGAGGTAGCACTTGGTGTTTCGAGGTGTAGCTATAAGTGACTACAAGAATTGATGGTATTTAACCTTTCCTCTAACATGGATTTCAAAATACATCAATTCTGGCACTTTCTGCTAGGAATGGGAACACTGAGAGAGGGGGGGGGGGGGGGTGAATTAGTGTTCACTATATTTTATCTTTTTACTTTATTCTTTAAACTAAAATTGAATACTTAAATACTAAAATGAACATCAACATAAACCTAAAACATTAAATCAACACATAACACCAATATGGTTATGGGGAAACCCAAATAGGTAAAAACCCCAATGGGAATTGACACCCACTAATATTCTATACTAGTTTTTTATGATCCTTCTTAGAAGATCCTTAACCTTGTTAGGAGTTGCTTTACAATATGTTTAGTACACTGACATGGTCAAGGGTTGAACCCTGTTAGGAGTCTTTTACAATAAAATCTGTTAGGGGTGTGGACACACTATCCTAGAGCTCACTACTCAAGTGGTGAAGGCTACAACCTTTTGATATCAGATACACACTATATCTATTGGATGAACTATCACTGTGATACTACTTGTCTGATTAGTTCCTTTGATGCGCTGATGCTTTGACCTCTTACAAAGCTCTAATACATTTTATCAACTCTTTGCACACTTCTTCTCTGCTTGTCTCAACTCTATGACAACTCGTATACCAATTAGAATGGGTGCATCTAATATTTATATGCGCATACAAAACAAATAACTAGGTCGGCTCTTTAACTAATTACATACAACACTTCCAAATGAATTGTCTCAAGCATGTTTACAAAAAAACATGATTACATGTCAGAAACCTAATTACAATAAGCGCATATCCTTTACAACATAATAATATAATCGCAAACCAAAATACCAACAGTCGGCTGCTTTCTTTGTTCTACTTTGGCATTCACTATGTCTGCAACTTGAACTCTCTGTATCTTCTTCATACTGAATCTTCTAATCATGCACTCTTAGACTTAACATGAATATGATGTTACCAACTTAACTTCTAGGGCACATACCATAATTATGTTGTATGCACATGTGCTGATGCTTTGAGCTTCAGGTACTCTATACACTATCCAGTCTTCAACACTTAGCCAATTTCTGATCTTCTCATGAAGTGCGCTCTATATGACTTTGTTTCCATAATGAAAACACTATATTAAGTCATATACACCAGTGTAGTCAACTTTCCAAAAATCTCCCCCTTTGTCATTGATGGAAACAAAGGAATATGGCACAGTTACCAACTGTTCTCTTATACAAAAAACTTTTGTTATACTCTATCTTATATCTCCCTTATATTCTTTATTGTTCATATTCTTTATAAATCTATAACTCCATATTCTATACATACTCCCCCTTTAACAGTAATGAAAAAGGTGCTTCAAAATTGTATCTACAAATACTTACAGTGAGAGAATATCCAGATATGCTATCTGTAAGTTTTGGATCTCTTTCTTCCAAAATGTGATCATTGAATTAATAATCTGGAGATGGGCGCATAGAGCATACTGCAGCTTCTCCATATTCTCCAAATTTGTGGTAGGACCATGATCATATGTCACCATGGTGGCATCGATCTCCTTGATATTCTGATTAAGTATATCTAGTGAGGGCGCAAGAGCATTTCTAAGTTGAGTCTGCCTAGCCCTTATTTTTGACATTTCCTTTTCTACCTTCTCAATCTTGTCAATTTGTCCTTGATATACATTATTGCACATATTTACATTAGTTGATGGGTCTTTCACTGATTTCTTTACTTTCTCTATCATAGCTTCTGCCTCTTGTATCTTCTTGAAGTGGTCATCAGTTAACTTGTCCTGATCCATACAATCTGCAATGATCTTCCTTCTATTTTCTGAAAACTCCTTCAAAGATGCTTGACCAACTTTTAGAGAACTTACGTCAAGTTCAAAGTTACTGACCAGTTCACCCAGTCTCTTCTTCTGATACTTTTCTTCTGCAACTTGAGATGCTGACTCTTCCAAGGTAGAAAAATTTGTTTTGAAGACTATGAGGATGTTGCTAACATCATCAACTAAATGTACCTTAGACACTTTCTTGTCTAAAGGCAATAGACTATTCAATATGTTGACTAATTCAACAAACAATGGGTTTCTCATTACCTATTTCTCTTTGGCTTTCTCCATTGCTAAGACACTGATCTTGATTAGGTCTTCTTCTCCCCATGAATCCAAACTGGTTGTGTCAGGTGTCAAACTTGACAACAATGCTGCTGAGGGTAGTGGAGTGATAGGAGTACTATCCATTAATTCCTCTTTGACTCTTATTTCAATGGATGACTTATTTTTTTGTTCTTTTTCTTTTATCTCTATTTCTCCTTTTTGTTTTTCTGCTTCCTTTTCTTTTTCTTCTTTATTTCCTGTTATATCCTCAATCAATACTTCTTGTTGACTGGGAGGAGTGTTAATACATAAGTTCTCAGCCTCTTGAGTGCTTACAAAGGCTTCTTCAAACTTGTCCAAATCCATGTCTATGGCCACCATAGTAATTTTAACATTGTCAATAAAAATTAAGTCAGCCTTGAGTGTCTCTATCATGGGCACAGAATTATCTGTAGCTATAGATGCATCAACTACATGTGCTAAATCTTGTGGACTTGTAGATGGTACATTTATGGTCTCTAACTCTTTTGCAACCTTTGTGGGTACTTGAGCGATAGGTGTAGTAGATGGGAACATGTGCCTACTCATAAAAACCTTCTCAAATGCTTTCTCTATTTCCTTAGCCACCAATTCATAGTTCTTGTCCATTATATTCAGGGTCCTTGACTTGGTTCTAAGATGTAGCTTCACCAGATCTAACAATAACTTCTTTTCTTTTAGTGAGCATACTAGGAGGGTTTCATCTAAGGTATTTTCAACATATGTTTGACAATCATTCCATGTATCTCTGATTTGTCAATCTCACTGTATTTCTCATATAACTTTCCTACTTGATCAATTCTACCTTCATCAACAATCCTTGTACTTAACACACTGAGACTAGGTTTAAAACTTAATTCTGGAGGTGGTTGAGTATTCTTCCTATTTATTGTTACTCACAAGGATGGATGACCAGTTCTAATCTCTTTCTTCCTCTTAGGCATTGCCCTATAATCAAGAGGAATAGTAAGGTCAATGGTTTCCTTGGGTGCAGAAGGGATATCATCTATTTTACCCTTCTTTTCATCTGATTTCTCTATTTTCACCTTCTTCATCTTTGGATCCTCAGATCTTGTCTTTGCTGTAGCTACACTGTCTATTTCCAAAGCAATCTTCTCTTGCCTTGCTTTGTCTAAATTTTCTTGTGATACTCCATGAATTCTCAAAATCTCTGAAATAACCTTGGCAACCTTCCTTTTTGTTGTTGCATTGTTCAAAACTGCATCAACTTCTCTTGTTTTCTCTTCATAGGTTCCCCATCTTGGCTCATTAGGGTCTTTAGGTGTTGATAATAGTACTTGAGCATATGCCTCTAGGATTGATTCCTCAACCTCATATCCAAGTGGATGAATCCACTTTATCCTTGGATCAACTACCTCCATGCATGTTGTGTCAGTCTCAACCATGAAACAAATACTATCTTTGTATTTCTCTACAATACTCTTTGGTATTCTATATCTCATCTGCATCTTAACCCTGAATTTCTTTGAAATTCCAAAGTCATTTAATCTCTTAGTGTGCTCTCAGTAGATTCCTTGAAGGATATCTATGGCATGGTAGGAATAGTCTTATCTAGGTATAAATCTGACACCTTTCCAAGAATGTGGAAGTACATGTATATGATCAAAGAACCAAATTTGAATATCTTGGTCTTATCATGTTTAATAGCTTTGATGTTGTCTATTAGTTGTGTGCATAAGATCTCGCATAGATTGAACTCTCCATTCTCTCTCACAAGTCTTATTCTTGCAATAATTGTGGCCGTAGACACACTGTTCACCCTGCTAGTGTGTTGAAACCTATACCCAAGTATCATGGATATCAATTTGATGTCATTTTTCTTAATAGGATCTATAGTCATTCCGCACCTATCACGTCTTGATTTTCATGTTTGTTCAATAATATTTCTTACATCCTTACCCACTGGAAGAACATCACTTATTCTTGAGAGGCCTATCATCTCATGAATAAGGTCTCTAGTGATCCTTACTGGAACTTCACCTATCCAAAATAGGTCATCATGGATCCTGCTAAGTAGGATCTTGATCCATTCTGACTTGTAGAACTCATATGTCATAGCATATTCCACTATAGGATGATTATTCCACTGTGCATACTCATCTATGAAGGTTTTTATCAAGTTTCATCATTGTTTCCATGTCCGCTCTTATCCTATCCAAAACCTACTAGTTCCTTTTTGCAATGTATGTATGCCCTAATGTCTTCCACATGCATAACACCCATGGGAGTGTGGGAGAATGCACCTTCTAGGTCATCTACTATGGATTTAAATGGATGCATCTTCAACACATATCTCTTCTTCTCTACCACATCAAATACAATGGGAGTAGCCATTACTTGTATATCACTTTCCAAATGATCTCAAAGACTTCTGAATCAACATGATGAACTAGGGTTTCTATAATTGATCAAATGCACTGCTAATCACTAATGAATCAATCTGCAATCCCTCACAATCAAATGATAGGGCTCTTATGCTCTCTAATCACTCTAAATTCAAATGCAATGAGAGATCTACAAACTTCTATGTACTTTAAAGTAGAAATTCTGCCATTAATGCTTGTCACATAAACCAGGCTATCACTAAAAATTTTTAACTTTCATTCTGCAAAAAATTAGCTAGTGCACTCTTGCACATAGGATCTATTAGTATCCAAAAGCTTAAGTCCAAAGGGGAATACTTTAAGGGTGAGTATATCGGCCGTGCAGGGGTCTAGAGCTAAATTAGCTCCCCCTATGACCCTGAGGGCCATTCATCTTGATGTAGAGGGTGCATCCACTGTGGATACATCCAATACATTCTCATCAACCTTATCTTTCTTCACCTCTAACAAAATCAAGCTTGCATCCTCTGAAGCTTTCACAAACTTAACTTCTCCTTCGGTATCCATGTTAGAAATAGGAAATACTGAGAGGGGGGGTGAATCAGTATTCTAAAAACTTTTACTTTTGCCCAATTATGGATATAATAGATTAACTTGATACATGCATAACATAGTAAACTAAAGAATATGCATAATAGTAAAGCAAATGAACTCATAACACATTATTTGTTCTCAAAGAAACCCTGGCCAAGGGAAAACCTCAGTGGGGATGGTACCCACAAAGATCCACTAATCAAAAGTATCATGTTAAGGATGTTGACCCTGTTAGGAGCCTATTACATGCATATAGTGTCTCAGTCCTGATTAAGGGACTTTAGGCCTTGTTAGAAGTCTCAACCCTACTAAGAGTTGGTAGTACAAAATATGATTACTAGATGAGCCCACTACCCAAACAAGTAATGTACAATGATTACTGATTAAAAAATATGGCAAGGTACATAACCTTATAATTCTTGCTTGCTTTCAAAACTTTGCATCAATATCTCTTTGCTATATGTTCACTATACCATCTATATCATTACAATTTCTTGTATATATTTTGCATTTATAAATGCCTCATATTTATACAAGTTATGAAGGCTAATAACTCTTACAGTCAGCTTAACAAAAGCATTATACAAAATACATATTTACCCAAGGGTTAACATCTAGGATGTCATCCCTTTATATTGTTAAGACATTATTTTGATAAACAAAATAATCGCTTAACTCTTTACCAATTTTGTCTTCATATTTTGTCCCGTCGGCTTAACACTGTCTTTGGTAAAACTATCATAAATTCTTCTATACATGTCATACTAACTTGCATTCTCATTCAAGTCTTCTATAGTCATCATAGTATCTATGTTCAAGTGCGCAAGCACTGAACTTGCTCCAATTGTCATGGCTGATCAAAACTATCTCCGAGTACACTGGAAAAACATTGTCTCATACTTAGACAATTTTTCTTTGCGCTTTGTCATACTTGCTCTGTATCATATGCGATCTTCATATAGATCATACGTTTCCATAATGACAAAATCTAAGTATCTAAGTCAGCCAAATTTCCAACAATCTCCCTCTTTGTCATTGGTGGCAGCATATGAGAAAATTGGCTGTCATAACACTTCAAAAACTCAAAATTGTGGCCATAACAAAAATATATATCCACTATCCTTATAACTCCATATATCTTAGCTATATCTTGTACTTCCCCTAAGAATATACATTCTTATCATATATAAATAATTTCTGCTAAATATCTCTCCCCCTTTGACAACAATGACAAAAAGGGTGCCAAAACTGTGCTAAAAAAATGTGTATACCTTGACTCAATATTGTAGAGCTGGTAGGCTTGCAACACAATCTGAAAAATTTATCTTGATGCTCTCTATCTCCTTCTCCCATGCCTTCTTAATGGTGTTTGCAATAGTGAGTAGTGCACACAATCCATAAGATGCTATTTCACAGGCTTGAAGGTTTGCAAAACTAAACTTTTGAAAAGATGTCTTTGATGAAAGACATTCTTCAAATTGTCCTTCAACAATGCTTAAATTAATGGAAATATGCTCTCTTAGAAGAGAAAATATTTTCAGTTTCCTATCCTTGTCATCAAATAGAATCCTTATTTCATCGTTAATCTTGCTGATTTTCTTCTCAATGTCCAATATCTTCACATTGGGGCTGGCTAGAAGATTTACCTTTGTTTGAATCTCTGCTTCTTTGTCTTTAATCTTCTAAATTTCTTCTGATACAAGATTCTTAGATTTTGTACACTGAATGTACAAATTTTTACCTCTATCCAAGTTCCTTCTCAAGTCTTTTATATAGATATCTAGGCTTTTGATGTCATTCCTGATATTTTGGCTTATGTCTAGAAGTAATTTGGCCTCATAGGCTGCTTGAGCCTTCACTTTAGCTATGTTAGATAAGTTAGTAAACTCATCATCAAATAAATTCATAATTTTCTTAGCTCTTTCAAGAGGGTCTGCCTCTATTATCTGTGTAGTCATAATGCTTTGCAACTTCTCTGTTAGTTCCTTCAGTGATCCTTTAAGGCTTTTCACCTTCTTATTCTTCCCAATTATCTTGTTCAGAGATGTGATCAATTCCATCTAACCATCATCATCAAATTCTTTTCCAAAACTTTCAAATATAGATCCAAACTATGATTTCTTTGTAGTCTCAGGTGTAAGATTGATTTTTGCTTGACTAGGGGCTTCTACTTGCTTCTCTGTTTCCTTTTCTTCTCTCTTCTCTTCTTCTCTGGCACTGTCCTACTCTTCAAAAGTTGAATTGTCAACAATGTTTTCAAGATTCTTGAAAGGATTATCATCACTATCTAAAGTGATCTTCATTCCTCCCACATGCATTGATTCATCTTCAATGTTTATAGATGGTGGAGAGGGAATTCTCTGATGTTCAGCTTCCTTATCTTGCTTCGTTTGTCCTGTTGCACTAGAGTGTATTTCAATACTAGTTTTCATTACTTTTACTATTGCTTTCTCTGTTTCTCTATTGATCTCTTCAATAATTTTCTCCCATAATCTGAATGGTTCTTTTCTTTTTTCTTAGATGGGTGTTTAGTTCTTTCATGATCTCCTTGAAATGTTCTTCATCTTTAACATCACATAATTTTCTTACAAGATTTTCTTTGATCTTATTATCTTCTTCTGTTGCTCTTTTCTTCCTGTTCACTAATTTCTCATATAAATCATCAGGTATCTTACCCTAAATTTTGTCAAACTTCTTATTAGATTGTATCATGTGTTTTACAACTACATTTTCAAGATTCAGTCTATTTGAATAGTCATAAAGGTCATAATACTTGTTCATCTTAGAGAAGTCTCCATCTTGTATGATTTGTTCATTCACTTTTTCAATCTTAGGTTTCCATGTTTTCTTTTTCACTGGGGTATCTTCATCATCTTTTATTTTTGCTATCTTCCTCTAAACTAGTGGTACTAATGTTTTCTGCCTTTTTCCTGGTCTACTAGAAATTTCTTTTATTCTTTTACCAGTTGTAGATGAGGATGATCTTGTGGATTTCCTAACTTCTTGATCTTTCTCAACTTCCTCAACTTTTACCTTAATCTGAATGTCTGTTGGCTGTTCTACAACTGATGAAAGGGGTGGAACAGACAAAATTTCCTTTTGTCCTATATCTCTGATGGCTGCTGATGTCTGCTTAGCAATTACAAATTCTTGTTCTATCATCCCTGTGTCCTTCAGAATCTTCTTTATTTTACTATCTACTCTCTTCTTAGACTGTTTCTCTTCTAAGATAGACTTTACAGAGTTGAAGTTCTCCTCAAAAGTCCCAAATCTATTACTGTGAATATCCAACTTGCCCTTAAGCAATCTACTCACATACTCTTTTGTTTTAGCTTCATAAATTTTATAGCCAAGAGGGTTTATGAATTATACTCTAGGTTCTACTGCTTCACTGAATGTAAAGTCAGTATCAACCATGAAACATATCTCATTCTTATATTTCTCAACTAAAGATTTTGGAATCCTTGATCTATTTTTCATTAAATTCTGAAATGTTTTGATTACCAATATTGTACTCTCATTGACCTTATCAATAAGATGTCTCCTGAATACTATGTTTATCCTTTCCATTGTGGTCTTTCCATCATTTCAATCATCACCAATTGAAAATGGAAATCTTCTTAACAAATGAAAAAACATATAAGTGATCAATGATGAGAATCTAAACTAGGAGTTCTTGGTCTTCTTTATCTTCTCCAAGTTCTCAAATAACTAAATTCTCAAAATTTCACACATGTCAACTTGAACTTTGTCAACACACATTAAGTAGGATATATGTATCATTCCTTCTACCATGTCATCTTCTGTAGAGTTAGCACAAAACTTAGCTGTAAGGATCTTGCACAAATATCTAACATCATCCTGTTGTATCTTGCTAATCACTATGCCTCTGCCATTGTAAGATGATTTTGTTTTATCTAATACTATTTTTCTCATGTTCTTCTCATTCAATGGAATGACTCCAGTTTTAGATAAACCAGTTACTTCATGAATTAGGTCAGCTATGATATCTATCACTTTGTCATCTAACCAAAACTTTCCATTGTGAATTCTTCTTAGGATTATCTTAGTACATTCTCCATCATCAAACTCATACTGTAAGGAATACTTTATGATTTCATTATCTTTCAAGTGTTCAAACCCTACTTTTAATGACATATCTTGATTATAAAGCTTTTCATATTCTTTGGTAAAATCACTATCACTAAGGGTTTCAATCTTGCATCCCAAATAACTTCTGACATTCTCTAAGTGTAGAACTCCATTTGGTACAGATGATAAAGCTAATTTAGGGTCTTCCTCCAAGGGTTCTACTGGTTCCATTTTGATCTTAGGTCTATTCTTATCTCTTACATTATGAATCAATGAAACATCCATGACTACTACAAATTCTTTAATTAATTTATAGATATGCTTAGTAAAATACCTCAATTTTGCAATTTAGGGCTTGCGTAGATTCGACATGAAAATCCTTCACCAAATCCTTGCAAACTGCTTTCAATCACTGCTCTTTGATCTCCTTAGCACTTGTATTCATCTTAATGATCAAATAATATCGATCATGACCTTTTAACCTTTCAATCTAACAAAATCTGACATCACATTCAATTCCTTTGCTGCTTCTTTCCAAAAAGTTGTTTCTGCTTACCTGCAAAACTTAAAACTTCTTACGATCTTGCATAACACAATATTATGCTACACACTCTTAACCATAGCATCAATACATCATATACTACCTTTCATTAACTGGGCAAGACTCAATTCATCCTATACTAACTTTTATACTATCCTAAGTTCCTATTCTACTGTATTTTTCATGAATTAAGTACTTTGAGATGGGTTAGGTAGACATTCACTCTTACCATTAGATACTTCACCTTTCTGATTACTTTTAGGGCTGAATATATCTCCTTGATCCATGGCTTTAGCAAACTTCACTTCTTCTGAGTTACTACAACATGCTCTTTGACTATTACTTGCATTTTCATTTCTCCTTGCATGACTTCTAGGGTTAGGGTTAGGATGAGAAACCCTATTATTCATTCTGAAAAACCTTGCTATATGTCCAATTATGTTACATATCTAACAAACTATTCCATTGTTTCCATATCTTGGTCCTGACTGGTTGATTTGTGATCTGCAATTTCTGGCAATGTGTCTAACTTTGTTGCATCTATACCATACTACTCCATTTCTTCTGTTCATATCTTCAGTAGGTCTCTTGTCTGCATGGTTAGTATTTCTAAACATTCTACTACTATTATTACTCTCAAAAAATTTAGGTTTTCTACATTCAATAGATCTATGTCCAAAACCATGACAATTATAACAATAACCATTAAGAGGTTTAAATTGCTTACCAGTACAATCTTTCTTCATATGACCAAAAGTATTACAAGAAAAGCATCTACCTTTAAATTCTCTTTGCATACCTTTAGGTGACTCTTCTTGTTTAGGTGGTTCTTCTTCTTTAGGTGTATCTTCAGATTTGTCAACTTCGTCAGACTTCTTTTCTTCTATGCTTTCAAAAACTTTCAGATTTGGTTCCTTGCTCTCTTTAGTCTCTTTAGATGAGTTAAATCCAAGACCATTTTTATCATAGAATGGTTTTTGATAAGACAATTGTTAATCAATCTTCTCACTTGTTGAATATAGTCTCTCAAGTTCCTGCTTAGATTGAGTCAGTTAATCTTTCACAATTATATTGTACTTCTCAAGTTTAGCATACTGCAATTTGGTTTTCTCAAGTTCAGATGTCACTTCATAAAGTTTAGATTTTAGATCTTCTTTCTTAGATTTCAGATTTTCATTCTCATATTTCAAATTTTCTTTGTTCTTTCTATTTCCATCTTTCAAATTCAACTTCAGATGTACTAACTTTAGTTCATGTTTAAGGATCTCATTTTCTTTTTCCAGGTTGTCATCACAATTTTCAATTTGAGTTGTAGATTCCTTTTCTAATTTCAGATCTTCCAACTTGTTTTTCAGTTTCTCAATGAGGTTCTTTGCATCATCATATTTTCCTTTCAGAGTGTCTCTTTCTTTAGTAAGCATATCAATTTGTTCAAGAGCTTCGTCAAGATTCTTCTGTAGCTAATCATATCCATAGAGATCTTACTCAAGCTGCTAGGCTTTCCTTGAATAATTCTTTTTCTAGTAACTAAGCTCTGATACCAATTGTTAGAAATAGGGAATACTGAGAGGGGGGGGTGAATTAGTATTCTACAAACTTTTACTTTTTCCCAATTATGGATATAATAGATTAACTTGATACATGCATAACATAGTAAACTAAAGAATATGCATAACAGTAAAGCAAATGAACTCATAACACATTATTTGTTCTTGAGGAAACCCTGGCCAAGGGAAAACCCTGGTGGGGATGGTACCCACAAAGATCCACTAATCAAAAGTATCATGTTAAGGATGTTGACCCTGATAGGAGCCTATTACATGCATATAGTGTCTCAATCCTAATTAAGGGACTTTAGGCCTTGTTAGAAGCCTCAACCCTGCTAAGAGTTGGTAGTACAAAATATTATTACTAGATGAGCCCATTGCCCAAACAAGTAATGTACAATGATTACTGATTAAAAAATATGGCAAGGTACATAACCTTATACTGCTTTCTTTCTTTCACAACTTCACATCAATATCTCTTCGCTATATGTTCACTATACCATCTATATCATCACAATTGCTTACATATATTTTGCATTTACAAATGCCTCATATTTATACAAGTTATTAAGGCTAATAACTCTTACAGTCAGCTTAACAAAAGCACTATACAAAATACATATTTACCCAAGGGTTAACATCTAGGATGTCATCCCTTTATATTGTTAAGACATTATTTTGATAAACAAAATAATCCCTAAACTCTTTACCAATTCTGTCTTCATATTTTGTCCTATCGGCTTAACACTGTCTTTGGTAAAACTGTCATAACTTCTTTCGTACATGATGTACCAACTTTCACTCTTAGGTGAGTCTTCTATAGTCATCATAGTATCTATTTTCAAGTGCACAAGCATTGAACTTACTCCAATCATCATCACTGATCAAAACTATCTCCAGGTACACTGGAAAAAAACTATCTCATACTTAGACAATTTTGCTTTGTGCTCTATCATACTTTCTCTTTGTCATCTACGATCTTCATATAGATCCTATGTTTCCATAATGACAACATCTAAGTATCTAACTCAGCCAAATTTCCAACAATCCAATACTAGTTCTTTGAGCTTTTTAGGGCTTTCCTGACCTTGCATCCTTGATCTACAAAACTTTGAGATGTGTCCAGCCTTGTCATAAGAGTGACAAATGACTAGAGGCATTATATTCATCAGTGCATTGACATGGGTCACCATTTTACATTGTCTTGCTAAGTGACCATTATAGTTACATATCTAACATGTAACATTCTGAGAAATTCTTACATTTGGCTGATTCTAATTTCTCTGATTATGCTGAGTCTTGTTCTTCTGACTTGTCTTACAACTCATAGCTCTATCACCAAATTTATTGCATGAATAATAGTAACCATTGAAAGGTCTTACCTCTGTATAGTTCCTTGCTATATGTCCATGCTTGCTACATGCATAAAAAGTTCAATCTACTGGCTTGCGCTCATTTTTGGATAGTTCAACATGATCTTTAGTCTGACTTCTAGTCTCCTTAGCATCTTGGGTGTCTTCTGGTGCTTTCATTCTTGCTCACATGTTGTCAATCTGATTTTGTGCTAAATTGTATCCAATGCACCTAGTATCTCCTTTAACTCTTCTTGCATACAACTGAGATTCTATCCAATTAGAACTAGAGTGCAATTTATCAATGTGATTCTTTGCCTCTTTCAATTAAGATTCCAAGCTTTCTTTGTTGTTCCTTAGCTCCAAGATTTCAATGTTTGCTTGCCTCAATTCTTCATTGAGTTGAAGAGTCTCTTTGATCTGTTCATCATAGACTTCCTAATTGTTAGTCAGCTTACCATCCAATTCTTCAATCTATTCTTTCAGAGATGAATTTTCTTCATTCAGCTTCTTGATCATTATCCCTAAATCACTGGTAGAGCATTCTTTCAAATCCTTTCTTAGCCTTTTGATGACTATTTGAGCCTCACTGACTTTTTCATTTAGTTCTTCAATTTCTTTTTTAGATCTGTCTAGGTCTTCAAGAGAAGCTTCAAGATTTCTTTTCATATGTTTCATTTCTACTTTGTCCATGATCTCCTCAAGTGGTTAAAATTCTTTGCTAAGGACCAGAGCTCTGATACCAATTTTTAAGAATGGGAACACTGAGAGGGGGGGTGAATCAGTGTTCACTATATTTTATCTTTTTTCTTTATTCTTTAAACTGAACTTGAATAGTTAAATACTAAAATGAACATCAACATAAACCTGAAACATGAAATCAACACATAACACTAATATGGTTACAGGGAAACCCAAATAGGTAAAAACCCCAATGGGAATTGACACCCACTAATATTTAGTACTAGTGTTTTATGATCCTTGTTAGAAGATCATTAACCCTGTTAAGAGTTGCTTTACAATATGTTTACTACAGTGACTTGGTCAAGGGTCAGACCCTATTAGGAGTCTTTTAAAATAAACCTTATTAGGGGTGTGGACACACTGTCCTAGAGCTCACTGCTCAAGTGGTGAAGGCTACAACTTTTTGATCTCAGATGCACACTTTATCTGCTGGATGAACTGTCATTGTGACACTGCTTGTTTGATCAGTTCCTTTGATGCATTGATGCTTTGACCTCTTACAAAGCTCTAATACATTTGATCAACTCTTCACACACTTTTTCTTTGCTTGTCTCAACTCTATGACAACTCACATACCAATTACAATGGGCACATCTAATATTTATATGCCCATACAAAACAAATAACTAGGTCAGCCCTTTAACCGATTACATACAACACTTCCAAATGAATTGGCTCAAGCATATTTACAAAAAAACATGATTACATGTTGGCAACCTAATTAAAATAGGTGCATAGCCTTTACAACATAATAATATAACCACAAACCAAAATACCAACAGTCGGTTGTTTTCTTTGTTCTACTCTGGCATTCACTGTTTATGCAACTTGAACTCTCTGAATCTTCCTCATACTGAATCTTCTGATCATGCACTCTTATAATTAGCATGAATATGATGTTACCAACTTAACTTCTAGGGTGCATACCATAATTTTGTCGTATGCACATGCGCTGATGCTCTGAACTTCAGGTACTCTGTACACTATCCAGTCTTCAACACTTAGCCAATTTATGATCTTCTCATCAAGTGCGCTGACTCCAAAAAACTATATGACTTTTTTGCCATAATGAAAACACTATATTAAGTCATATACACTAGTGTAGTCAACTTACCAACACTTTCTTGGTCTTCATAATTTCATTTGGATTTGAGGAAATGAAGATCAAACCCTAACTATGGTGAGAGTTTTGCCAAGTTTTGGGCCTGTATTATCTCCTTTACTGCATTTGACCTTATTATCTGGCTTTCCTTTATGAAGTGGAAGTTATACTATTATGACTGAAGCTCTCCTGCTTGAACTCAAGCTTGAGATCTAGCTATAATTGGAAGTGTTGAAAGTTTGACATGCAAACCTTTTCTGCAATTTATGATTGAGCCTTAAGTAATAAGCCCAAGCTAAGGCTTCTCAGCATGATTGTTAGAAATTGGACTTTATAACAATGAGCTTAGGTTTAAACCGTTCCATTTGGGCTGTGACTATTTCATGTACCTAGGAGCTTGGGTCTCTAATATGTGGAAATCGACCTTTGATTATTTGAACTTGAGCTTGAGCCTTTACTTATTAAAGCTTTTCTTGGCAACATGCCCTATATGAAAGCTCATGCTCTATACATGGAACTCAGATTCTTGGCATGAAACTCAGCTAGAACATGAGCATAATAGTGAACTTAACCTTGAACATGAGCTTGGCTTCAACTGAGATCTCATAGGCTATTGAACTCGACTTGACTAGAGTATCACTCTGGCTTTTGTGACAGGCACTTGGAATCCATGTTTTGAGATAAGTATATCTTTTCTCCTCTTTAATTTTCTCGAACATGTACATATCAAAAAATGAACTGTCATTTCTTCTATGTTTGAATGCTGGAGATTTTTCTGTTCAATTATTGCATAAAAATCTAGGTTTTTCTCCTTTATTACTTACTTACCTATCCATTGATGAAGCCTTTGATTATCTCCCTCTTCTTGCTTTGCATAAATTTAGGGCTTTTATGCTGGAACGTTACTACAATGACAACAAACTAGAGCTTTTATTGAGTACCTAGCTTTATACTTGGGTTCATTGTATTCACCAGTCATTTAAATTAAAATCCACCATTACCTCCAGCTGGGTCTTTCTGCTATTGATGCTCACTATAGAAGCTTGAGCATTCTTTGTTTACTCTACTACATGTACACTTTGATTTCTTCCTTATTGGGCTGAAACACCTTGATAACTTTCTTGATTTGTGCTTGAGTACATTGATTGCCTGTAACATTTTTTGAACTCTCACTAAACATTTTCCTTTTCTTATTCAATCACTTCATGTATTTGACATGAACTCTTCACCAGTGATTATTTCTTAACACATTGCAAATAATAAATGCAGCTGGAATCCAATCTCTTTTGTACATGCACAATTGATATCACTGTTTGAAAATTTACTGTCGCATTTTTGTTTATGAACCAACACTAAAATTTCTCTTTGAATACATGCACATTTAGTAATGAATACCTTCCTAGCTGCACATGCACAATCACTTTGTAACAATTTCTCATTAGCACTGTGAACACTATTTTGTACTTTTTCCCCTTTTTAATGACTATGACAAGAAATACCAGTCCTATTTAAATAATGCTTTTACTTTTTTTACTATAATAAGCTTTAAAACAACATCAAATCAAACACATTATGTTAGTGAACATGAACAAATGTTCAATTTTGTGCATTAATCAGTCAACTGATATGTTCACTAACCTAATGCTATCATGTTGTCCTGAAAAAGGTTTCTCAACTATAAACACTAAGTCCCTTTGATTCAGATATCTAGTTTATAAATAAAAACATGCATAATGATGGCCATTAATAGTAAAAGTTTCATAAAATTATGTCCCTTTAATACTAATTTTTAGTTTATGTGTATGCACATTTTCCCCTTTTTAATGACATTCCAGATAGATGTGTGCAACTTTGAAAGATTTTGATTGTTGTATGATGTTTTAATCTTATGAATTTATTAGATCCAATTGGATCTAACAAATTTCCACCATGATGCAGGACAAACCCTGAAGACACAAGACATGACATGAAGACTCAGACAATTGACTTGAGGACTTGACCCAAATAGACAACCAACTCCTATATGCAGGTGACTCCTCAAGGCAATGCAATGGACTTTACTCATACCTCTATCATATCTTTCTATTCTTCCCTTTGTACTCTATTTATTGACATGAAATATGAAATATGAGAGAACATTTGTAAAATTACATTAAGTTTGAATAGACAATGTAATGATCAATTATGAATTCAAAAATTTAAAATGTGATCAATACTTAATAGTAAAATAAAAATTGGTATGAATGCAATTAAAAAATGTTAATCCACATCATTTGAAAAATAGTGTTGAAATATGGAAGTACCTTTATGCAACCCTTTCCTATTTGTGTCTATCATTCTGCATGTAGAAAAATAGGGTAACAATTTTGGCAACTTTTGCTGGATGTTTGCTTGCTAGACATGAACTACAGACCTTACCATTGGGAAATGGGGTTAGAAAACTAGAACTCATGAATGCAACCTTATTGAAATGAAAAATGAACCTATACTAAGACTCATGCAACCTAAAGACCCAATGCTGGACTGCACTTATTCAAATGAAAACCTAAACTATCGTACTCTAACTAGCTTAAAGCTTGGTTAAACAAAACCATTTATAGATTGTGAAAAATAGCTGCCCATCCTTTTCAGCTCATAGTAGTCAACATGCTTATGTATAATCATCATGAGATGAGAAAATGAGAAGCACTTGATCAATTACTGAGAAAATTTCTGATTGTCAATGATCTCACTTACTTGATCTAGCTAACTAAAAATGCCACCATTCTAAAGAAAATCAACAATCAACAACATTTTGTGAAGAATAAGAAGAACTTCACTTACTTGATCAAATGGGACAACAAGCTACTTTGATTCATTCTCAACTTCACCTTTTGGTAGAACATCATATTGAGGTGCTAGTACAACTTGTTCTTCTTTGCTATCCTCCATCCTTGCAGAATGCCTTATAGGACATCCTTGAGAGATAATCAACTTGGAGCTCTCCTTGATGGATTCTGGTTCTTGAAATGTTACTTCAGCTTGATGAGCTTCTTCTTTTTCATGCTGGTTGGAAATAACTTTCTCCTGTAGCTTGTAGGTACTTTTTGGAAGTGTGGGCTTGTCATCAAGATGTAAGCAAAATTGCTCCAACTCGTCCCAAAAATGATCTTCTTCTTCATCTTCCTTACTCTTTTGTAGGAGAGGTATATTCTTGTCAGCATAATTATCCTAATGTGCTAAAAAATTCTCTATCTTATCTTGTTCAACCAGAAAAGGTAACTCATCCCAAATCAAAATATTTTCTTCAATAGCATGAGAAACATTAGAAAGATCATCCTTCTCACGCTTATCAACTACAACCTTCTATTCAATGCTCAACTTTTCTTTCTCTAACTAAAGACACTTTTCAATCTGAAGTTGATAGCCTTTCTTATACTTTACAACTATAGAAGCCAAGATCCTTATCTTCTTTTCCTGATCCTGAAACTCTTTCTCATGGAACTCCTCCTGAGCTCTTGATTCTCTTTCTTTTTCTTCTTGAAATTCAATTCCTTTGTGAAATATGGCTTTTATTAGATCTCTTTGGTCTTGAACCACCTTTTCATAAACATTCTTTTGAGCTTCCAACTCTCCTTCATGAACCTTCTTATGTGCTTCCAACCCTCTTACAAGATTAGCCTCATTCCTCTTGAATTGCTCAACTAAATATATCTTATGATTTTGCTCTTGCTAAGCCAATACAACATGTTGATGTAAATAGGTTTGATAAGCATGCTCCTCTTGCTACTTCTCCATCTCTTATTGGAATTCAGATTCTTGCTATCTCTTAATCTCATCAACTTGCATAAGCATGTCCTGCAACATGCTTGCAATATCTCTATTTTGTGAATCATTATCATTGGCAGGATAATGAAAAGGCTGAGCTGATGTAGGCTCATTGAATTCATTTTTAAATTGTTGTCCTTGAAAGGACTAAAAATGATTCTCTTGAATAGAATTCTCTTGAAATGATGGAAAACATGGAAATTAACCATCTGGATAAGCATATCCTCCTTGAAAACTTGACATCTTTATTCATCTAAAAAATTGGAAATCAGAAAATAAAACAATTTGAAACATACCAACACCTAATCTTGTGAAACTAGTTGATTTTACTCCATGAAACCACCAGATATGCAAAATGAATGACCTCTTTAAGGTCTGAATCTTGCTGATAGCACACTAGAACCAGCAAGTAATGTAATTCAATTTGACCAGTTTGTTGAAGAACGTGTGCCATTGGGTGTGCCAAAAATTGTTGAGGTTTTAAAATGTCACCCTAACTTAGGCATTAGGGTTCTCTGATATTTCATCCTAACAATGGAAACATTCTCAAGCTATAGGTGGACTCTGATTGAGAAGGAATCTATGGATTCTATGCCGGTTCCTATTTGATTTGGAAATATCACCTCCTGATTGAAACTTGAAAGGGGAAAGGGAAAGAGGTAACTTGAAACTAAAAGGAAATAGGGTGATACACCAAAACTTGCTCCAGACTTATCAGGATCTTTGACCCAGCATCCACAATCACAACTACTACTGAGATTGGCACGATCATTCATTGATCAACATATAGGCTAACTAAAATCCACTATTAGGGTATACACCACGAACAATGGAATCTATCAACAAACATACAGATTCTACAAAAAGATTTGGATTTTGATCACTTAGAAGAAGAATAGGAATAATTCACTTCTCCTTGTTACAAAACTGATAAAAACTTAATACAGAAAGAAGAAAAGGATTGAATTCAATACTTAGAAATTGATGCAATATGGAGAAACCTGCTTTATTTCCTTCAAAACTCTGAAAATGGTTACAAAAATGCAAAAAGGGGATAGAGGAATGAGAATGTTCACTAAGTCTACCTTTTCCACGATTCTAAACCGCCAAAACTGGAAATCAATCTCAGTTATATGTCCTCCTAAGTTTGAATTCAAAAATGCACGGCCCCTAATATTACTCCAAGATCAGCTCAAACTCACTCCAAGAAATGCTCCAATTTAGCTAAGAAATAGCCCTCCAAATTTGCTCCAAATCAAGCCCTAAATAATAGCCTAATTTACTTGCACAATTTGTACCTTACACCTAGCCCTAATGTTGGTTTTATAAGATAAATATCCTTTGAAGAATACCAACATATTACAAAATAATAATTGAGTAAAGCTCAATATTATAATCCAACCCATGAAAAATATAGATCTAGATTTAAAAATAAACCTAAGTCATAAAAACCCTATGTTCCACATGACCCATAACTAAGCAATCCACCAACTCTTCAAAAACATAACACATCCTATATGAGGTAGCACTTGGTGTTTCAAGGTGTAGCTATAAGTGACTACATGAATTGATGACATTTAACCTTTCCTCTGACATCATGGATTTCAAAATACATCAATTATATTACTTTCTTGGTCTTAGTAGTTTCATTTGGATTTGGGGAAATGAAGATCAAACCCTAACTATGGCAAGAGTTCTGCCAAGTTTTGGGCCTGCATTATCTCCTTTATCGCATTTGACCTTATGATTTGGCTTTCCTTTATGAAGTGGAGGTTATACTATATTGACTGAAGCTCTCTTGCTTGAACTCGAGCTCAAGATCTAGCTGTAACTGGAAGTGTTGAAAGTTTTACATGCAAACCTTTTCTGCAATTTGTGACTGAGCCTTAAGTAATAAGCCCAAGATGAGGCTTCTTGGCATGATTGTTAGAACTTAGACTTTGTAACAATGAGCTTAGGTTTAAACCCTACCATTCAGGCTGTGACTATTTGATGTACCCAGGAACTTGGGTCTATAATATGTGGAACTGATCCTTTGATTATTTGAACTTGAGCTTGAGCCTTTACTTATTAAAGTTTTTCTTGGCAACGTGCCCTATATGAAAGCTCATACTCTATACATGGAACTCAGGTTCCTGGCATGAAACTCAATTGAAACATGAGCATAACAGTGAACTTAACCTTGAACGAGAGCTTGACTTCAACTGAGATCTCATAGGCTATTGAACTCAGCTTGATTGGAGTATCACTCTAGCTTTTGTGACTGGCACTTGGACTCCATATTTTGAGATAAGTATATCTTTTCTCCTCTTTACTTTTCTCAAACATGTACATATCAAAAACTAAAATGTCATTTCTTCTATATTTGAATGCTGGAGATTTTTCTATTGAATCATTGCGTCAAAATCTAGGTTTTTCTCCTTTATTGCTTACCTACCTATCCATCGATGAAACCTTGGATTCTCTCCCTCTTCTTTCTTTGCGTAAATTTAGGGATTTTTATGCTGGAACGTTACTACAATGACAACAAACTAGAGCTTTTATTGAGTACCCAAATTTATACTTGGGTTCATTGTATTCACCAGTCATTTAAATTAAAATCCACCATTACCTCCAGCTGGGTCTTTTTGTTATTGATGCTCACTGTAGAAGCTTGAGCATTCCTTGTTTACTCTGCTACATGTACACTTTGATTTCTTCCTTATTGGGCTGAAACACCTTGATAACTTTCTTGATTTGTGCTTGAGTACATTGACTACCTATAACATTTTTTGAACTGTCACTAGACATTTTCCTTTTCTTATTTGATCACTTCATCTATTTGACATGAATTCTTCACTAGTGTTCATTTCTTAACACATTGCAAATAATAAATGCAGCTGGAATGCACTCTCTTTTTGTACATACAAAATTGATAGAACTATTTGAAAATTTACTGTATCATTTTTGTTTATGAACCAACACTATCATTTATCTTTGAATACATGCACATCCAGTAATGAATACCTTCCCAATTAAATATGTACAATCACTTTGTAACAATTTCCCATCAGCACTGTGAACACTATTCTACACTATTTCCCCTTTTTAATGACTATGACAAGAAATACCAGTCCTATTTAAACAATGATTTTACTCTATTTACTCTGATAAGCTTTAAAACAACATCAAATCAAACACATTATGTTAGTGGACATGACCAAATGATCAATTTTGTGCATTAATCGGTCAATTGATATGTTCACTAACCTACTGCTATCCTGTTGTCCTAGAAAAGGTTTCTCAGCTATAAAAACTAAGTACCTTTGGTTTAGATATCTGGTTTATAAATAAAAACATGTATAATGATGGCTATTAATAGTAAAAGGTTTCTTAAAATTATGTCCCTTTAATACTACTTTT
Organism: Chamaecyparis obtusa; assembly: GCA_027943335.1. Classification (NCBI taxonomy): domain Eukaryota; kingdom Viridiplantae; phylum Streptophyta; class Pinopsida; order Cupressales; family Cupressaceae; genus Chamaecyparis; species Chamaecyparis obtusa. The sequence goes on along the minus strand of BSBK01003293.1, from coordinate 1,430,366 downwards.
CAGTTTATGTGTATGCACATTTTCCCTTTTTTAATGACATTCTAGATAGATGTGTGTAGTTTTGAAAGATTTTGATTATTGCATGATGTTTTGATCTTATGCATTGCTTAGATCCAATTGGATCTAACAACTTTCCACCATGATGCGAGACAAACCCTAAAGATACAAGACATGACATGAAGACTCAAATAGTGAACCTGAGGACTTGGACCAGACAAACAACCAGCTCCTAGATGCAGATGACTCCTCAAGGCAATGTAAAGGACTTTACTCATATCTTTATATTATGCCCTTTGTACTGTATTTATTGACATGAAAGATGAAATATGAGAGAACATTTGTAAAATTACATTCAGTTTGAATGCACAATGTAAGGATCAATAATGAATTCAAAAATTTGAAATGTGATCAATACTTAGTGTACAATAAAAATTGGTATGAATGCAATAACAAAATGTTAATCCACATCACCTGAAAAATAGTGTTGAATGGAAGTACCTTTATGCAACCCTTTCCTATTTATGTCTATAATTCTACATGTAGAAAAATAGGGTAACACATCCTTGGCAGCATACTTAGATCCGATTTGAGTTATGATTAATTGGGAATCTCCATGAACTTTTAAACATTTTATACCATGTTTTATGGCAATATATAATCCCAATATCAATGCTTCATACTCAACAATATTATTAGTGCGCTAGAAATTCAACAAAAAGGAATACTTAAAGGTAGTACTTGATGGGGATATAAGCAACACACTAGCTCCTGATCCTTCTTTAGAGAAACCTCCATCAAAGTACATTTTCCATAGTCCGTCTTGCTGCAATAGTAACTCATCAACAATTGGATTAGTGTTCTTTAGTTGTGGCATAATCTCTTCAACAATGAAATTTTCCATGTCAATGTCAACACAAAAATTCAAATATTTAGGTGGTACCATTTCAACCATGAAAGAAGAGCAAGGATCTCTATACAACTTGACCTTAGTACTATTTATAGGTATAGTAGCATATGACATATCTAGTTGTAGTTTTACTCCCACTGCTGCTGCCCCCATTGTCTTGATAGCAGCATACCATAATGAGGCTTGGTATCAAATACAACTACATCCATCTTGTATGTAGCCTCAGGGAATGCAACAATCTTCACTTCTATTCCCACTAAGGTTCCTACCACAGGAACTACTCTATTATCCATGGTATAAAATCTTCCATTGGATGTATCAACTTGTAGCCCTAGTTCCTTCATTACATGGTATGGAATCATAGTAGATGTAGCTCCAGAGTCTATCATACAATTCTTTAGCAGAAGGTTATTGACAATCAAAGTGACATAGATCAAAAGATGAATGGATGATGGTTCTTGAGTCATAATATTTCCAACACATAAGTTAGAAATCTCCTTGGTTAGCTTAGGGCCATCTACTGACTTCCCCTTTTCTGATGTAATAGGCACATGTCCTTGTTCATTTATCAAGCCTAAGGCTATTAACTTATGCTATTTTATCTTCAACGTTTCCAACAAGGGGATAAAGACCTTCATTTGAGAGAAGGCATGTCTCATGTCAAAAGTTGGGGGTTCAGTAGAAAGATCAGAAAAATCCTTCCCCTACCAGCCCTTTTGTTTCTCTTTTCTGTGGCAACTTCCTCATTCCTCTTAGTGTCTTGAACAAGAAAAGGCTATTCTTTATTATTGTTACCACCTTTTCCTTTGACAACATTTGGTTTTGGAGAAACCCTATCTTGAGAACCATCTTTTATCAAAATTGATCTCGGTACTCCTTGATCAGTATCCACTCTTCTATTCCTCAAATTATATGAGGATCTGGCTTGAGAAATTGCAACCACAGTTAAAGTCCTAATTTCTTCACTAGGCTTTCTCCAGCGAGCTTTATCCAACTTTGGTCTAATCAATTTTTTTTTTAAAAAATCATTATCACACTCATCTTGATCAAACTAGGTAAAAAATTGTTGCTCAAATTTTAGGAAATTTATTCTCTTTTGATCAACATCAACAAGTATTTCTTTATCTTCTGAAGATGAAAATTCTTCCATCTTTTCAATAGTAAACATGTTAACTACAGGCTTTTCAGATCCTTCATGATCTCCTGCATGTGGGTCTTCTACTTCTTCTTCCAAAGCTTGTGCTACAACACACTAATAAGGTGAGTGAGGCATATTACAAGCTACACACCATGAAATAATTTCTACATTATGTGCTGCATTTTTCTTTAAAGGATCAGGGGTATGTAGATCTCTATAGTTTTGTTGACTATTAGTGACTTACACTTAGTCATTATCTAGGCAATGATGGTCGGTCATCACTGTGACTAAGTCATCATGAATAGGCTGAGTCATGTAATGCATATTTACCAAGTAGTAGTACTACCGAGTAAACCAATGGTCACTATATATTTCTATATTAGCCAAGTTAAGTTTTTGCCAAGCTATGTAAAGTAATGAATACCGAGCAACAATGATATCAGTGAATGTTGAGTACCAGGGACATCAATTGAATCGACATATGAGTTTTTTATGGCACAGTCATCAAGGTAAAACATTTTGGCCGACATTCATATTTTGAATTTTATTTGTTGAGGTAATTACAAAGGTAATTATGCTCATATTTTACAATCATTGATCCCAATGCATCACTTGGAGCCAATCAGAATTAGTAGAGCTTAAGTGGCAAAAAGAGTAAATCTAGATCATAGATATTAAATCTTGAAGAAGTTTAGTTGTTTATATAAGAGAAGATCTAAACCCTAAAATGAGTTAGTGTGTGAGAGAGAATGCAAAGGGAATGAAGGAATGAGTAGAGAGTACATTCAGACTAGTAAAGCATTCAAATAGAGTTTAGTGACCGAGTAAAGCAGTGAAGGACAGAACATAGATAAACTTGATAGATGAGATCAAAATAATACTGTAAGGAGAAGATCTTTAATCAGCATACAATGCAAACCAAAGGATTAGGTACTTAGACATTCTAACAAGTGTATCAGGGTAAATCTCTTAACAAAGTGGTTTTAATAGACCTATTGTCATCATATATAATATATTATATAAAGTGCAGATCGAAGATCATAAGGAGCAGATCATTAGGTGCTAGGGATCAGGTTCAAATTTGGGCACTAAGGTAGTGAAATTGCCTTAGGGCAGCGATTTATATTGAAGGCCTCCAAATTTGGCTCAGGGCAGATCCGATTTTGGGGAGCAACAGGTCCAAATTTGAGAGGAGAAGCAAATCTGTTTGGTGAGATCTGGAGTTTGATAAGGGCATATTTGAACATCCAAAGGGAGCAGTCAAGGCCAGATCTGGTTTGAATAGATTTTTGAATTACAAGGGTTTGAAGCAGATTTAGGAGGAGCTGTGACTTTGGCATTGAGGTAGGGCAGATCTGAAAATTCCAAGGTTGCAAGGTGATTCATAGGGAGGAGTAGATGTAATAAGGAGGAGGCCCGAATTTATATGAGGTTGAAGGCAGAATTTGATTAGTAGAAGAGCAGGCCCGAAATTCTCAAGGGCAGATCTGAATATTATTGAAGTAGATTCAAGGTTCTAGGTGTGCTAGATCTGGTATGTTTGTGCTCAGATCTGATCTCTAGAGGCAATCATTGATAGAAAAGGTGAAAGAGCATTCAAAGAGGACCACATTTCAGTTTGTGCTGGATCTGATATTTTGAAAGGGAGTAAAATTTAATAAAGAGGCCTGTAGTTTCAATAAAGGAGAGATAGCAGACTTAACATCATAAAGTGCAGATCAATCATACATACATCCACATACTTGGCAATTATAAATAGCAGATCAAACCTCCTTATCAAGGGTGAATTCATCCTCATTTGGCATCGATTGCATCATTTGAAGTTGGGTGAATTTCATGTAAAGTGCAGAACCATATTGAAGACCGACAAGCTTGACAATTTGAAGTCGGTGAAATTAACTTGAAAGTTCAAAAGCCTAGGGGATGATCTGCTAGAGAAAAATGAGAAAAATCAGACTGCAAAGGAAAATTGCTTGGTAGAATCATCAGGTTAAGCTAGGGTTAATCCATCATGATCTAGTGAAAGCCAAAAATTTGAATTTTGCCTCAAGAAAACCATCCTTCAAGCCTGCTTCAAGTTTGACTTCCTTTTCTTCTAGTCTGGAAAAGGAATTTACTAGTTACTGTTTCAACTATTGGCAATATGGGCATAAGCATAAAGATTGCAAGTGCAAGAATATCCACTATCTTCACCCCACATACGATCACCTCAATGAATTCATCACGAAGCAGAAAGCTAAAAGCATGCTGGATGCTCAGGAACTTGCTTCAAAAAAGCATTCCATCGAAAACCCAATTGATAAAAAGGGTCCACAGAATGAAAGTTTGAAGGACAAAGCAAGGGTTAACAATAAAATCCCTTTTAAAGACTTGGCTACAAAAAATAACTCCAATGGAAACTCTAAAGAGTTGTCTATAGTAGAAAAGTTCAAAAAGGGAATGAAGAGCAATACTGTGCAGGACAAGTCTAGGGCTGAAAAACCCGTATTTGCATTAGGGGAAAACAAGAAAAGCCCTAATTTTTTTAAATATTCCAAAATGAAGATCTTCACAATCAATTCCTTGGACAGTCAGATGAATTTTTTCGCAAAAACAAAATATGTGAAAGTGGGCACAAGCAGCGGGGATGCTAAGGTGGGAAGACCTGAATGCAAGTCATTATGCGGTACTGAGGAACCCCTATCTGCCAAGGGGGAAGGTAGGTTCTTACCTACCCAAGCACCTTTCATCTACACAAAGAAGAAGGAATTCACCTGGCAAATGGTAAGAAACAAGAAAAGGGTGAACAAGTATCTGTTATCTCAAAAATCTTTTAATTTACATCTTAAAAACTCCTTTGATTTTCTTAATAAGGAAGAAAATGGTTATATGATTAGCAATAATAATAGTAATCAAGTTTCATGTAATAATTCATCTAACAAAACATTAAAGCTTGCAGCTTATACACCACCATGTAGGCATAATATTCATCAGGATCCAGGTAAGAATAATCATAGCAGGCATTATGTCTCTATCATCCTAGATAATGATGTTATTATGCAGCAGCAAAAAATCTTGCAAGAAAGAGGTTTGATTTGTATCTGGAATGGTACAGGAGTAACTATCAAGAATGTAGTGAAGGAACTATCATTACTGCTACCAAGGGAGGTGAGTATAACACATATTATGGATCTCTTTTTGTTAATTGTTTGTACCAATAAGAATATGAAGGATAGTATTTTGAATAGAAAGGATATTAAATTTAGAAACATCCCATTTTATTTTTTTGAATGGATGCCATTGTTTAATCCAATGATGTTAAATGATTTTAGAATAGAAAAGGTTGTGTCTTTAAATAACTTTCCTATGGAAATGTCTAACAAGGAAATCATAAGAACTATAGGGAATAAAATTGGGAAATACATTAGAACTATAGAGTCAACCTTTAATCAAATCAATAAAATTATCATAATTGAGATGGAATTTGATCAAAAAAGCATCCTACCCATCCAGTTAAACTTTAATTCAAATTCTGTCATAATCAATCCTAGAATATTAGAAAATTTTATCGAAGAAGATGTGTACACACATAAGTCCCACAAAAACATAAATCTTATAAATCAACCCAATAAAGATGTGGAGATAGAGTTATATAAGGACAGAGGGGGTTTTATAATTAGGCCTACAATGACTCAAGGACTGGATAGGCTCCATCCCACAATAGAAATAGGTTTAAATACCTCATTATCAAACCAATTTTAGATCAATAACATAACAAGAGTAGAAAATATCCTTGAACCTCAAGAGCCATACAACATTACAATAAGTGTATCAAAGGATGAAGCCAATCATACAAATGATGAAATAGATAGAACAATAATAAAAGAAAAGATTAATAGATCAACGAATGAGACCATAAATGTTGAGGTCAAATCTCCCCTTCCTTTATCCTCGGAGCATGAGAATAACCTTAGTACTCAGAGTATCAAGCAAGGAATTTACACTGAAAATACCTCTTACAACCTAAATAGAATCTCCAACAGTTCAGAAGATCAAGAGAGATCACTTATAAAGGAGAATCAAAGAATAGAAGAAGAAATAGTCGAGATCAGCAATGATATAATGTATACCCTTATAGATGAAATATGTGATAGAGAGGAACTTGATCACCAAAAAAAATTGCTAATTAAGAGCATTAAGGAGATGATAGCATCAGACAACACATCGAAAAATGGAGAGGAGAACATGGAAATGGAATGCTTACCAAATCTGGATGAGATAGGAGATATGGAAACTGATCTAAATGATAGAAAAGGTCCCTTGTATGTTAGGGAAAAAGATATAAATAAGACAAGGAATCAAAATGAGGAAGAGATCATAATTTGCCTAGAAGGAATCAACAATGATGACAAACAATTAGGCATGGCAACAACCATTGATGGAATCAAACCCGGTGATAATCTTCCATCAGTTAAAGACTCCATAGAAGGCCTCTTTGGTATCACCAATGAAGATAGGCAGTTAGGTATAGCAATGAAAAGAGGAAGTCTGAGCACCCCTAATATCAATAGAATTAAAAAGAAGAGGGGGAGGAAATCTGTAGTGGAGTTAAGAACTATGAGTGTTAATGTAGGAACCCAAAAAGAGATTGTAGATATTCCTAATATTGGAAAAAACTCAGAGCTCATCCCCTCTGATTCTTGCCCTCAAACAAAAGAAATGCAAAAAGAAAGAATGGAAAAATTCCCCTTAGAGGAGACCTTAGACCAAGGATCACTGTTAGTTTTTTTAGGATTAGATCCTGCCTCTATTTTGGAGGAGTCTAGGAGTAATGATATAATAATAGGAGTATTATGTTCGCTATTGAATGATGAACTTTGTGAGGAAAACAAAGAGAACATGGTTAGGAACAATACAAAAACTTTAGGTTTAGGAAAATCAATTAAGGGCAGGTTAGAAGCTGATACGGGGAAAATAGTCAAACCAAGAGGAAGAAAATCCCTTGCTGAACTAAGAGCAAAGGAAGGAATGGCACCAAGTTAGGTTAAAATTACCAATATTCTATACTCTAGGAAGGGGAAGGTCCTTCCCGAGTCCTCATGAAGATCATTAGTTGGAATGTTAGGGGTTTAAATGCCCCTAACAAACAATGCCTTGTAATAAGGCAATTAGCAAAAATTAAACCAAATATGGCTATGATACAAGAAACTAAACTTTCTAATGAAGGATATGAGAATATAAAAAAGAGTATAGGAATAAGAGAATTAGTAGGTTATGAGGTAGAAGGTGCTTCAGGTGGAATTGCTTTTATTTGGGATTCAAGAGAAATTGTTTTCAATATTCATGAAAAATAGAAAAATTGGATGGGAGGTCAAATCAAAAGTTTAAAGTCAGATTTAAAATTTAATATAATAAACATGTATGCTCCTAAATTCCTACATGAAAAGAGAATTGTATGGCAGGAGATTAAGGATTATATAGAGAACTTTCTGAATGAAACATTTATACTAGGAGGAGATTTTAATGCTATCCTATCCTTGGGAGATAAACAGGGTGGGACGAAACACTTATCAAAAACAACTTTAGAATTCTAGGAATGGATAAACATTATAGGGGCATCGGAAATTGAATCAAACCAAGGGAAATACACCTGGAGTAACAAACGTAAAGACACAGAGTTAATAGTAGAAAAATTGGAGAGGTTCTTTTTTATAGGGGAGTTGAGGAATTTTGATTTTAATTTTACTAATGAGGTCCTACCCATTGCCAGTTCCGACCATTTTCCTATAGAACTAGTAATTTCGGAACCAATCAGAAATAAAAGAATCCCATTTAGATTTGAAAAAATGTGGTTACTTAATGAGGAATGTTTGGATCTAATTAAAAAATGGTGGACAGAGGCAAGGTTTGAAGGCTCCAAGATATATAAAGTCATAAGGAAACTAAAAATAATTAAAAGAAATCTGTCACAATGGAGTAAAAACACTATTGGGGATATATTTTTGGAAAGAGACCTTATAGAAAAAGAGCTGGAAAATGTGAATAAGGAGATTACTGAAGAAGGAAAATAGACTTCAGATGATAATATAGAGAAAGAACTATTATGTAAATACTATGATTCTCTTTCACAAATTAGCACCTTTTGGGGACAAAGAGTGAGAGAAACATGGCTCGAAGAAGGGGATAGAAACACCAAATTTTGTCACAATAGCATCAAAGCTAGAAGGAATATAAATAAGATTTCCAAAATCAAAGATAGCAATGGTAATACAATAGAGGATCCCAAAGAAATTACAGATTTAGTAGTCTCTTTCTTTGAAAAATCTCTGAATAACTTAGGGAGTGTGGATTTATTGGACCAGGCCAAGCTGTTAAGAAACATCCCCCATATTATAACTCCATGTCAAAATAACCTCCTAAATGCCGCATTCATAGAAGATGAAATACTCAAGGTTCTAAAGGAAATGAACCTGGATAAATCCCCTGGTCCTCATGGATTCCCAACTTTTTTCTTTCAAAAGTGTTGGTCATTTATGGGAAATGAAATTACTGATGCTCTAGAGGGCATGAGGAACTCAGGACATATTCTTAAAGAGATAAATAACACATTCATTGCTCTTATTCCCAAAAAGGTCAATGCAGAGAACTTTAACGAGTTCAGACCTATCTCCCTGTGCAACACTTTGTATAAAATCTTCTCAAAAGCTTTGGCAGGTAGAATGAAACAACTTCTTCCATTGATTATATCTGAAGAACAAATGGGATTTGTCCCTAGTAGGTCAATTCTAGATGGAGTGATTATTGCTCATGAGGCTATACATTCAGTAACAAATAATAAGGATCTGAGTATGTTGATTAAGTTAGACATCAGTAAGGCATATGATAAAGTGGATCGAAGATTTTTGTGTAAATGTATGGAAGCTTTTGGATTCTCAAAACAATGGATCAATATTATTTTTGAATGCATCTCCACCCCTCACTTCTCAATTATGGTGAATGGGTCTCCTGAAAGCTTTTTCAGCTGCTCTCAAGGTTTGAGGTAAGGAGATCCGTTATCTCCTTTTTAGTACATTATTATGGCGGAAGCATTGGGGAGAGGTATTAAGAAACTTCAGGAAGAGAATAAGGTTAAAGGAATCAAGATTACTTTGGGAGTCGAGGCTACTACAAATCAGAAATATGTCGATGATAATCTCCTTTTTGGAAAAGCACTTTTAGAAGAAGCTCAAGCTTTCAAAGAAATTTTAAATACTTATGCTAACGCTTCTAGACAATGTATAAATGAGGAAAAATCAAATTTTTTTTTTTATCAATACTGAAGAGAGACAAAAGAATGAGATTAAACGTATTCTAAACTTTAAAGAAGGTTTCTTCCCATGTAAATATTTAGGTTTACCTCTAGATAAAGGGGTCAAATAAATTCACTTATGGGAAAGTACAATTCAAAATATCTCCAAGAAACTAGATCAATGGAAAGGAAAATGGTTATCAAATGCGGGAAGGGCTATTATGATCAGGATAGTCCTCTCTGCAATTCCTATTTATCAGATGATGAGCATGAGAATTTCGGTAGGTATTAATAAGGGGATTGCTCGAAAGTTAAGGAGGTTTTTCTAGCAAGGGTTGGAGGAGAAATCTAAACTAGCCTTAATTGCTTGGAATAAGATTTGTAAGCCAAAAGAAGAGGGAGGTTTGGGTATAAAAGACCTAACGCTTCAAAACAAGGCCTTGGGGGTGAAATTAGTATGGAGAATGATTAAAAACCCAAAGGAAAAATGGGTTAAAATACTCAGATATAAATACTTACTAGGAGAAGTGGAGGAAAGTGTTTGTCATTCTGATAATTATCTGACGGGCTCATGCATATGGAACTTCATAAAAAAATGTAAAGATATAGTATTAGAGTCCCTTTCTTGGGACGTGAAAAGCAGGGATAAGGCTCTTTTCTGGGATGACTCATAGGGTGGAAAACTGGCCCTACATGAAATTCTTGGGAACGATCAGCTAATTGAACTAATCAAACAAAGTAAGGGAGAGCGGGTTAAAGACTATTTTTCACAAATCAATAATAGTGAGGGTAGTAGCTAGGCATGGAAATCTCTAGAGGAACTCAGACTTCCCCTTGATTTCCAGAATAAACTTAACAAGGCTCTACAAGAATGAAACTTCTATCCACGCTCTGGGGAGGACACAATTATATGGGCTACCTCAAAGAGTGGTGTATACAACTCAAAAGAAGGTTTCAAAGTTATTTCTGGGATAGATAATCCACCCACCAGTCTTCCCATTGATCTATGTTGGAATAGAAACTATCTTCCTAAGGCAGGTCTATTCTCATGGGCTACTTTACAAAAAAGGATTCTCACTACTGAATGGTTTGAAAAAATAGGGTACCATGGTCCTTCTAGGTGTGCCCTGTGTGAGAAAGAAAGTGAGATGATAAATCATATATTGTTAAACTATGAGTATGCCAATAAATGTTGGCTTTGGGTTTTGGAGAAATTAGATCTGAAGACTGCTCTTCAAAATGATATCACAGAAGTTTTTATTTCATGGCAAAGATCATGTAAGAAGGATTTATACAGTAAAATGAGATACATTATCCCATCTCTGTTAATCTGGGAATTATGGAAGGAAAGGAACCGAAGGATTTTTCAAGATAAAAGGATGAACATCGAGAGATTTTTGAACAAATTAGAGGCAAATATAGTAGAAATTACAAACAATAGAAATATGCTGGGACAAACAACGATGGAATTCTCACTAGAAGACAACAACCAGAGAAAGAAGTGGTATAGCTTGAAAGTTCCTCCCTGGATTGGATCTAGCATTGACAATAAATCCTTATCAAGGGAAAACTATAAATGGAAACCACCAGAGAAAGGATGGATTAAGTTGAACTTTGATGGGGCAGCTAGGGGAAACCCAGGGGTGGCAGGAATAGGGATATGTTTACATAATGTAGAAGGAAAGATATTAGGAAGGATAGAAAAACCTATAGGAATGAAGACAAATAACGAAGCTGAAATAGAAGCTATAAGATTAGGTCTAGCATGGTGCAAAAAATGGAGGCTTAAAAAAATTGCAATTGAAGGAGACTCAACTATTATTATAAATGCAATTAGACAGGGTAGAACACCGAACTGGAAACTAAATAGTGCTATTGAACAAATAATGGAATCTCTTGAAGTTATAGGAGATTATATAGTAAATCATATTTACAGGGAGGGCAACATAGACACAAATAAGTTAGCTAATCTAGGAGCTGACAGACAAGAAATTGAAGAAATTCATGAGATTTTGAAAGAAGAACTCAGAAGGTGAAAAAATGATTTCAAAATAGGAAATCAAGAATAGATGTAAATATATGTAAATGAATTTAAAGGAAAACAATTATAGAAATATCTGTGAGTATAAAAATGAAAAAATACACACATGAACATGCACAAACACACACACATATATATTGCCCTCTTAAATAGTAGACTTCAAGATAAGGAATGTAAGAAGTTAATGTCTCATTTAGTCAAAACAATCATCAAATATTAGGGGCATGCCAACCTACAATGAAGTTTCATCAATCACAAAAATGATAATATTTAAAATAGAAAATGTTATGACAAATTAAAAGGTTCCTAAAGTGCTCATAAATTTCTTATGTTCATAATAATGAAATAAAAGCTTATAGCATGACTGCCAATAGAAATGGACTTAGATTGTAATGTTTTATTTAGTAGACTAACTCAAGGGTTAAGATATGCAATTCCATAATTTCATCAATACCTAACCTGAACTAGCTTTTTGAGGATTGAATCATGAAAATGATTAATTAACTGTAAATTAGGAGAATAGAGGTGGCATGGTGTCTATCTATTTTGTAGGTATACAGGAAAATCATAACAGACCAAAAAGGCAGAAATAAAGAAAAGGAGGCCCGAGAACTTATCAAAGCTAAGGCAAATACTTGAAGAGCGAGGATGAGAGAAAATAACATGATTTTTCAAAAGTGCATTTAAAGTTAAAGGAAGGCTCATTAGCTCTAAAGATAAGGGCAAGGTATATGTAATCTCAATCTAAATAAATGTATGGCACAAGATGAGAATGCTCATTTTAAAAGAGCATTGTATTTAAAAGATTAATGTATATTTATGTTCACTATCATGGAGGTATGCCTCCAATAATCTGTATTAAAGAGGGAATGCCCTCTTCAACTCCATCAAGTGGAGCTTTGTAATCCTACACATGTAGGAACTTTAAACTTGATATATTATTCCTGGACTAAAGTCCCAGGCCAGACTGGAGGTTTTCTTCCCCGTTCTTTCCTATCAGTGCCCGCACGAACAAAGGAAAATGTAAAAAGATAAATTTTAAATAAATAAAATCAAGGCTTCGGCCGTTTACTGATAAAAAAATAAAATAAAAAAAATAGACCTATTGTCATCTCTTTACCGAGTGCTTACTTTGTTGTAAGTTCTAAATCCTTTTGCAAGGTAGACTGTATAAGTCTTTTAGCTTTTAACAAGGTAGATACCTCACAGGGTAGATCATAGTTTGTGATCAAATTTTAACCCTAACAACCACTTTATACTATAGTAGTGAAGATTTTTGGGTGTCATCCCCACCCCAAAATTACCTTTCAAGGGTTTCTAGGTAACCAAAGTTATTGTGTTATGAGTACTTTCTTGAATGTTGTTTAATGTATTAGCTTCATTACATTTATATAGTTTCAGTTAAGTTTTAGTAATGCAAAAATGGATTAATAGGTGATATCTAATTCACCCCCCCTCTCAGTATCACTTTTCCCAACTAAATTTCCAACAATTGGTATTATAGCTCTAGGGTTTCTTATAGGAAGTCTAACCACTTGAAGATAAAGATCTTGAGATGGAAGTTCATAAGTTGGGAAAGGTTATAGAGAATCATAAGATTGATGTACATTTGGCATTACAAAAATTGGAAGCAGTCAGAGGTGAATTGAATAAATTCTTAAGCAGGAGAAGAGAAATTGCTATTTGGAAAAATGATTCACTATATCAAGAAGAAGATACTATTGGACCATTTGATAATGGGAACTCTGTAGAAAGTGACAAAGCCATAAAAGAGCTACTAGAGAAAAATAGCATACTTGTTGGTGTAATTAAATATTCCTAATTACACTTTACTTAATCTTACTTAGGTTAATGCATTACATAGTAGTTTGTGATTGAGACACCTAGGAGTGTGCACATCTATTAAGCACATGGTGTAGGAGAAATTCTACTTTTGGTGTGATAGTTGTCATCACATACCTCATTGTGTGTGAGATCCACCTTTTGTGCTCTTATCACATTATCATCCTAATCCAATGCACATACTTTATTGCATATTGGAGGATGATCCACATTTGGTGGACATGTGATTACACCTAGCATAGGTGATAGCTTATCAGCTCCTTATCATTGTCTCTTATCTCCTTTCCTATATAAGGAGGCCTATTATGTACATTTTAATCATGTCCATAATCAATAATATCATTCTTGCATCTTAATGCAATTGTCTTGCCAATCTCTTGTGGAAGTTATCTTGGTCTTGCATTCGATCCTAGGGGTGTTGTAGAGTCACCTAAAACTCTAACATGGTATCAGAGCTCTCAAGGTGTGAAGACCTCTTCTCAAGAAATGCAATCTTTTCTTGATTCAATTGTGGGTGTAGGATAAAGGTATTTGGACATCGCCATTGCATAGTCTATTTGGAGAAAATTTGGGTTTTGTATTTTGTGGCTTTCTATTGTAGGTCAATATTGGAGCTTGCTGGCACAAATCAGAGGTTGGCATCATATTAAGGAGGTCCAAAAAGCCCTAAATAAAATTTTATTTCATCTAAATCAGACAACCAATGCCAAATCTAGAGCTATTTGAATTTTGGAAGTGCGACGGCGGCGATTCAGAAAAAATAATTTCAGAGACGATTTTCAAATAGCGATATCTCAGTCATTTGGACTCCTTTTTTCGAGCAATTTTTTTTTGTTTTGGGGTAGAATTTCATGATCTACACAATGGTTCAGGTGGTTTCTGATCTCTATTCTTGAATTTTTCTAAAAATCACAAATCTCAATTTTTGCAACTTCCAAGGCCTCGTTTGAGCTCATATGAACTCCTTTTTAGGTGCAATTTTTTTTGAAAGTGCATAATTTTTTCTGTATTTTCCAAATTTGGAATCAGATTTTAGTGACTGTGACTAAAAATTGTACTTTTAAAAATTGGCTTAGTTTTTTCATTTGTAATGCATAAACCTTAGCTTGGTCTTTTGCATAATGATCTAAGTCTATTATAGCTTGATTTTGTAGTGTAATAATTTGTTGATCTCAATTTGTAATGAGAGAAGTGTATCATTAATGTAATCATGGGTTATGAAACACATCTTGCAATAGTACTTTTGACTAAGGATAATTATGAGTCATGGGCAAAAGGAATCATCACACATTGTAGATGGCTTAATCTCTTGCCTCATCTTTATGGACTCATTCCTGAGCCAAAGTCACAGGGGAAGCAATATGTTTAAGGAGAAAAAAAGGCTCATATTATAAATTTTATTATTAGTAGTATCAGTTTGTGTCTCTTCTATGACATTTATCCCAGATTTAGAGGTGTTCAATGTCCACACATAATTTGGACAATCATCTAGGAGATTTTTGGTGATCCACATGTTCCTCCATTCCCAGACGATCTTGCTTCAGATTGCCTCATTCCTCTTGATGATGTAGATAATATTCCCTATGATGATTATACTTTGGATGCAATTGAAGAATTTGTAGTAATTGAGAGTGAGGATGATCCAGTGGCTCCTCCTACAACTCCTACTTCTCTGGTTGAGATCACACAATCATCTCTTGTTGGTGATTCTAGTGATTCATTGCAAGAGATATCTATTTGTCTTCCTGATTGGGATTCTTACTTGCCAGATATTGGTTCATTATTTGTGGAGTCTCATATTTCAGATTTGGGAGACATACTTGAGGGGGTTTCTCTTCTCTTTGATGACAATTTCATCACAGTTGGAGATACTTCTTCACATTCTTTGGAGATTGACATTCTTGATTCTTCTTCTTCACTTGGTTTGTCACATGATGTGATAGATTCTTTGAGATTGGAGAGGCCTATTCAATCTTCAAAGATGCATATTTGGAGACCTTCTTACTTCTTTCATTTGGATATGGATTGGTTAATGGCATCATCATCATACTTCATTTGGATTCCACTTCCTAGTTCCTATCCACAATGGGAAGCATTCCTACATTTGTACTTGGTATATCTTCTTCCCAAGGGGAGAAATGTTGTTTGTAGTCATTGGAATATAATTTGTCTTCAAGAACTCACCATTTTTGTAGGAGATTCTTCATTATGGGGGGTTATCATGTCTCCATCTATCCTTCTTATGGAGGGATAATTATTTGTATATACATGATGTATGTAGTTCTTGGGGGGTCTTGAGTACTCCATCCATCCATGCATCTTATTTTCTTCTCTCTTTTTGGGGGAGGGTTTTTCCCATGAGGTTTTCCCTCTTTCTCCACTTTATGAGAGTTATTCATTTTGTAAATGGGTACCTAACATGTCCTAGTAGCCGAGACCCATCTTGCATTGTGAGTTTAAGTGCATTCCCCTAAGTTGCACTTAAGGGGGGGTGTTGGTGTAATTAAATATTCCTAATTACACTTTACTTAATCTTACTTAGGTTAATGCATTGCATAGTAGTTTGTGATTGAGACACCTAGGAGTGTGCACATCTATTAAGCACATGGTGTAGGAGAAATTCTACTTTTGGTGTGATAGTTGTCATCACATACCTCATTGTGTGTGAGATCCACCTTTTGTGCTCTTATCACATTATCAACCTAATCCAATGCACATACTTTATTGCATATTGGAGGATGATCCACATTTGGTGGACATGTGATTACACCTAGCATAGGTGATAGCTTATCAGCTCCTTATCATTGTCTCTTATCTCCTTTCCTATATAAGGAGGCCTATTATGTACATTTTAATCATGTCCATGATCAATAATATCATTCTTGCATCTTAATGCAATTGTCTTGCCAATCTCTTATGGAAGTTATCTTGGTCTTGAATTTGATCCTAGGGGTGTTGTAGAGTCACCTAAAACTCTAACAATACTAAATGATGACATCAGAAATCTAAAAAGAGAACAAGAAATTCAATCTATTAGACTCTGTGAAGTAGTTGAACAGAAAAAGAAAGCTGAAGAAGACAAGATAATGGCTAAAGAAGACAAAAGACAAATATCAATGAGACTTGATGAAAGGAAAAGTGACATGAAAAGGTTGACCAATAATCAATTAGACATGGTAAATCAACTGCTACTGGTTAATCAAGAGTTGGGCAGGAAAGATTTGGAAATCAACAATCTGAGATCTGAAAATGATCAACTAAGAAATGAATAGAGATCTGAAAAGGAAATCAATGAAAGGATGAACAAACCAAATGAAGTTGTAAAATACTTTGAAGAGATGTTAAGGTCACCTAGAATATCTGATGATAGATCTAGACTTGGATTAAATGAGCATTCCTCATCCACTAAAGAAGGAGAATCATCAAAGAGCAGAGAGTAAAAGAATGCAAAACCAAATAACAACAAGCCCACTTGCCATCACTGTGGAAAGCTAGGACATACAACCAACATATGTAGAAGAAAACATGGTAAGTCTGAACCTAAACCTAATTTTAATGGACATTGCTTTAACTGTAAGAAACATGGACATCAGGCACAAGAATGTAGGTCTAAGGTCAACAATCCACCTACCTCACCAAAATTTCAAGGACATTGTTTCAACTGTCAGAAGTATGGACATAGAGATTTTGAATGTAGATCCAAACCTAAATGTTCATCAAATGAATATACTAAGTCACCTATGAAAAATAACTCATACAATTGGGATTATAACACTTGGTATAGTTGTCATTACTGTGGAAAATATGGACACATTGGAGCAAATTGTTTGAAGACTCATTTCAAAGGAAAATCTAAAAGTTGGATGAATAGAATTATGGTATGTTACAAGTGTAACAAGATAGGTCACCTAAAGAAAGACTGTAGATCACCCATTCTAAGTAATGGACAAAGCAATAATGAATATGTAAGAGATAAATTGAGAAATCGGATGAACAG
The DNA here is from genome assembly GCA_027943335.1 of Chamaecyparis obtusa. Classification (NCBI taxonomy): domain Eukaryota; kingdom Viridiplantae; phylum Streptophyta; class Pinopsida; order Cupressales; family Cupressaceae; genus Chamaecyparis; species Chamaecyparis obtusa. Next base: position 1,413,174 of record BSBK01003293.1, on the reverse strand, counting down.
AACATGGAAGAAGAAAGAAGAAGAAAGCACAAGTGAAGCAAGTGCATCTGCGGTCACCCAATCCAATGGATCAGGTGATTACACTTCCTCTAACTAAGAAAATAAGGTATGTTTGGAGCTGAGTCTTGCAATGTTTTATCTTAGATCAGTTCCTAACATAAAGTTGACTAAAATTCCATATTTGCATAAATAAAGATGCATTAGGACATATTTGAACCATGTGAAGCAATTCATTTTTGATGCCGAGCATTAGTTTTTTGACTAAGTTATCAATGTATGTCGAGCACCTGTGGTAGTCGAGATGCGATGTACACCGAGTTGTGTCTGAACAGTTATATCGACCGAGCTTGTGTTAGCTGAGCTTAACATAAAGAATGCCAAGACAACTGTATTCCACCTAGAATATGTATGAAACATTTATGAAGCCCTAATTTGACCATTTGAACTCTATAAAGCATATTGTTATCATTCATTTCATTTCACTAGAAAATTGAGATTTCTTTGAGCGATTCAGAGAGCGTGTAACTTTCTTATTTAAGGGAAACTTCAAATCTCTTCAGTGTGCCATCGGTGAATCATCTACATAACACTTTCACCAAGGTACTCTACCAAGAAAAATATTTTCGAGAAATTTTTTTAAAGTTAAAATCAATGGCATCATCCTCATCTGCTGCAATGAAGAAAAAAGAGATGGAGATTTTCAATGCACAGTTAGTAAGGAATGAAGTATGTAAGCCTCAAAAGTTTCAGGCCATTCCAGAGAGTGTAATCAAGGGAGATCTTAATGGTGCTCTATCTTTGATTATGGAAAATGTATTGTTAATGAATGATATTAGGTCATGTTACATGTGTAAAATCAGAGAAATTGGAGATTACGAGATCAGGGAAGCATATGATAAATTGTGCAATAATGGAGTTTTGAAGGCAGAACATAAAAAGGTTTCCAAACAAGGGTTAGTTCATGCCCTAGATTTTCTATAGAATTTCAAAGTGGAGTGGATCAAAATCATACTAAGTAGAATTCATGACATGCAATTATGGTTGGAAGATGGACCAGTTAAGATAACAAAGGACATGATTCACTAGGTAATTGGATACCCTACAATTTATGGTAAGCGAATAATGAAATGCTAAAGCAAGGAGGAAATACAAGAGAATACACAGGCAGTTTGGAACAAGCATGGAATGACTATTTGCACCATCACTGATCTGGAGATTGACTTTGTAGCAAGGGTTATTGCTCACAAATTCTACCAATCCAGTCAGTTGGACAGTGTCCCATGCATGGCAGTGGACTAGGCATGTAAAATTATCAAGAAGGGATAGACTTACAATCTCGTCAAGCTCCAGTTGACTCAGCTTACTGAGAACCTAACTTTAATCTAGAAAGCTAAGAATTCCATGTAGAAGTTTGGTTCCCTACTCATTTGTCTATTCTTTTATATTCAGAAGTGTTTTCCCATTGTTGGAGGAGTAATATGGGATAAGAAGAAACTAGTCACAGTCCAAATTAATGAGTTCATAAGTCTGATAGGAGGAATTTTTGAAGGAGTAATGGAGAATTATTTCATTGAGTTCAAAAAGAAAATGAGGAAGAGGAGTAGGATTCCTATGTCTCTAGTTGAAAAGTATAGCTAGGACATCTATTTCTTAGTCAACATAGATTTCACTTATGCACAAGCAGTTTTACCAAGGGTTTCATGGCTAATTCCATTGCCTTATGAGGTAAACATTGATGAAACCACAAATACTATAACAACCCTATTAGCTGAAGAAATTGATAAAAAGGCTCCTTATTTTGGAACTTATGTAGATGCTCAATCCAAAATAACCATGGGATTGAAGGCTAGAACTGTAGAGAGAAAAAGAAAGAAACTTGTGAAGAATCTAGTCAAAATGGTGGGAGAATCAAAGGAGAATGCACCTCTTGAATTGACACAAGGACTGGGAGAAGATGAAGCAGATGATTCCAGTGAGAGTGATGAAGTAGAAGAGGTAGAAGTAGAAAAAAAGAAAGGCAAGAAGATTTTACTTTCCAAGCCCATAACCAAAAAGATAAAAAAACCTAAAGTTACATTGACACCTGTGCTTAGGCCTAGAACAAGGGCAGTCTCTTCTACTCCCGAGATACAAAAGAAAACCCCTGTTTTAGGGAAAAGAAAAGTTGTTCAGCCCAAGGTAGTGCCGAGAAAGATAAGAAAAAGGCCTAGGAGGAAACTTATTTTAGAGAAAGATGATGAGGAGATAGAAAGTGATGAAGAGATAAAGAAGAAGGTTGCATTACAGAGTATAACACCAAATGTGGATGAAATATGCCACACTATCAAGAAATCTACTAGACTTGAAGGTTTGAAGCAATTAAGGTTTGAGAGCTTGAGTATAGGGGATAAAGAAAAAGTAGAAGAAGCTATTCTTGAGATGCTCTACACTTTCAAGATGTTACCTATACAATTGGGGAAACTAGTCCCTAAAGAGTTAAGCAATAGAGTTGCATAGAAATGGGAGTTTTCTCTCATGACATAAAAGAAAATAAGGGAGAGCACACAAGCTCAAGTTGTACCTGATCTATCCTTTGCCAGTATTCAGGAAGTTGTGGAACAATACAAGAATAGATTCATTCCCAAACAAAGAGCTTAATTTATCCTTCAACACAAGGTTGAGGATGTTGTACAGGGAAGTGTAGAGACTTGGAAGATAATTTATGGATTGTTAATTGATAAGGATGCACATCAAGATGCAAGAACATCTAAGGGTGTTGAGCTAGACAATGCACAAGATGAAATTGAGCCACCTACCTAGGAGATAGAATCTCCAAAGGAAGAGATATGTCAAAAGGTATCCGAAGTAAGTATTGTTGACATCACAGAGGATACCCCAGTAAAAAGTCAAGTATTGAATGAGGAGGACATACAAGCTGAGGAAGCAAAAGACACATCTTTGCCAGGTAGTAATAATGTACTACAAGTAATAGATTACCCAAAAATTGATGATACACCAACTATCAACACTATCCCTACCAAACCTTAAGTTGTTACAGTTGACATGCTAGCCGGTATGAGCACTACTAAGAAACAAGATCAGTTGGCAACAACACATCAGTCTACATCTATTGAGGAGTTATAGAGAGACAAAGGAGATCAGTTTGCATTAGTATATGTAAGTCCTCATGTAGAGGATAAGGGAAAATAAGAGGAGGACAAAGCTATGGATATTCAAGAGCCAAAGGAACAAGAGGCAATACAAGCTCTTGTATAGATGCCGAGTGGGAGCACACCAAAAAAGGCACTTAAAAAGAAGATGAAAGTTTCTTCACCAGAGGTAACTATTGATTAAGTTATTGTAATTCCAAAATGGGATTCTGATAACTTATCATATGAACAGATGAAAATATTGCAAGGCCTACTGAAGAGGAAAAGTAGTCAAGAAGAATTAAGAAGAGAACATCAGCAAAAGCAAGTCTTGCAAGACATAAAATAAATCTTTATTGATGTTTTTGAAATGTCTAATGTAAATAATTCTACTCCCACACTGGAACAACTTGTCCATATTGTCAAAATAGTAACTAATGGTGGAAGGGATGCAAGTGATAAGCTATTGTAGTGGTTAGAAAATAAGTTTGAAACAAAGGTAATGACCAAGGTATCTACCAAGATTGTAGTAAAATAGGTAGAAATTTCTACTCTGATAACTGATTCAGAAGAAGTGGTAGTGAATGCACAATCTTTTCTTACCAAACTATTCCATGTAGAGTAATTCACAAAGGATAACATAGGGTTGGTAGACAAAATCCAATAATAAATCATGTCTACTGGTCAATCCTTGAGCTTGGATGTGAATTCTAGCTCAAAAAATTATGCCAAGCTTATGCATTCACAAGGAAGGATAGCCGAGTTGATGGCTAATGATGGTAAGATAAGGGATCATCTAATCTCCATGAAAACAATACTGAAACCACATCTGGAGACCATTCAAAGAGAGCTAGTCAAGGCTAAGGACTTAACACATAAATATCCTCATCTTTCTATAGCTGATGGCCTAGTCAAACTAGCTGCCGAGCTATAAGTGTAGTTAGAAGTTTTGAAAGTTGCTACATTAGGATGGGAAACTGCATTACATATGGTTATGATGCTTCATAAACCATTTCTAGAGAAATAATTCACAATCCCTTCTCCCGAAGAAATTAGGCGTGCCAAAAACAAGGGGGAAATTAAATGACATGACATATTCAGGCACAAAGGAACATATTTAGGCATAAAGGAAGGTAACACAAATTTTGTATATATATATATATATATATATATATGTATATATAAATATATCTTAGGGGGAGTATTTTGCTAATACTAAGTACTTTTGTAGATACAATTGTAATGTCATGACAAAGTGTTTTTGCCACTAATGTCAAAGGGGGAGATTGTAGATCTCTATAGTTTTTTTGACTATTAGTGACTTACACTTAGTCATTATCTAGGAAATGATGGTCAGTCATCACTATGATCGAGTCATTATGAATAGGCCAAGTCATGTAATGTATATTTACTGAGTAGTAGTACCACCGAGTAAACCAATGGTCACTATGTATTTATGTATTAGCCGAGTTAATTTTTTGTCAAGCTATGTAAAGTAATGAATACTGAGCAACAATGATATCAGTGAATGCTAAGTACTAGGGATATCAATTGCTAAGTTAGCCAGAATCAACATATGAGTTTTTTATGGCACAGTCATCGAGGTAAAACATTTTGGTCAACATTCATATTTTGAATTTTGTTTATTGAGCTAATTATGGAGGTAATTATGCTCCTATTTTACAATCATTGATCCCAATGCATCACTTGGAGCCAATCAGAATTAGTAGAGCTTAAGCGGCAAAAAGGGTAAATCTAGGTCATAGATCTTAAATCTTGAAGAAGTTTAGTTGTTTATATAAGAGAAGATCTAAACCCTAAAATGAGTTAGTGTGTGAGAGATAATGCGAAGGGAATGAAGGAATGAGTAGAGAGTACATTCAAACCAGTAAAGCATTTAGATAGAGTTCAGTGACTGAGGAAAGTAGTGAAGGACAAAATAGAGATGAACTTGATAGATGAGATCAAAACAATACTATAAGGAGAAGATCTTTAATCAGCATACAATGCAAACCAAAGGATCATGTACTTAGACATTCTAACAAGTGTATTAAGGTAAATCTCTTAACAAAGTGGTTTTAATAGACCTATTGTAATCTCTTAATTGAGTGCTTAATTTGTTGTAAGTTCTAAATTCTTTTGCAAGGTAGACTGTATAAGTCTTTTAGCTCTTAACAGGGTAGACCCCTCACAGGTTAGATCATAGTTTGTGATCAAATTTGTAGCCCTAATAGGAAAACTTTATACTATAGTAGTGGAGATTTGTGGGTGTCATCCCCACCCTAGTTTTACCTTTCAAGGGTTTTTGGGTAACCAAAGTTATTGTGTTATGAGTACTTTCTTGAATGTTGTTTAATGTATTAGCTTCATTACATTGATATAGTTTCAGTTAAGTTTTAGTAATGCAAAAATGGATTAATAGGTGATATCTGATTCACCCCCCCCTCTTAGTATCACTTTTTCCAACTAAATTTCCAACAAGGTATCCCTTCCTAACCTAGGGAATCTTTCCTATCTCTGGTAAGGTGGTCTATTGTCCTAAAAACCTCTCTCACCCTTTTCAATCCTGGTTGAGAGATTTTTGACAACATTTGCTAACTTGTCAACCTTGTCATCTTCTTTAATTGGTCTTGTAACATGTAGTTTGGTTTCTTTCCATAATCTTCCTTCATCCCTTGTGTACATATGACCAGATACTTTCCTATTACTCTCAATATTTATTGCTAACTTGAAAGCATCTCTCAAGTATGTGGGGTTTTGTCTCTCAAGAGATAAGATATTTTCCCATCCAAAGCATTAAAATATGTGGTTGGGAAGACCACATCATCTAATCTCAAAAATTGAAATAACTTGTACATTGCCTTCTGAAACCTACTATTGAATTCAGACATGCCCTCATTAGGATGCTTCTTAATGTTATTGAATTCATTGAGCATATAATTAGAATTAACATGTTCAACATAGTGCTCCTTTATGATTTTCACAAATTCATCCCTTGAAGTAATAGTATTTTCAGGTAGACCTATATACCAATCCCTAGCATCTTCTATTAATGACTGAACAAATAGTTTCATTGCCACATCTTCATTCTCAATTTCATAGTCATTCACCTTATCTATAAAAGACTTAAGATGTTCTTCACATGTGACAACATTGTTTCTTGTGAATTTAGGGATTTTATTTCTTAGCTCATTTGGAATAGCATTAGGTTGACCAAGGATTCCATCAAAGAATAAAGGTTGGTATATGTCTAGATGAACTGGCCTCCTTTGGAAATTTTGTGAAGCTTGTGCTCCACCACCTCCATTATTTTGACACAAAACATTTTCCATGGGACCACCAACCAATGGGACTATCGAATTGATATTTTGAACTGGTCCTTGGACCACTTGTTTGGGGCTCAAAGATTGGATACTTGGATTTTGACCACATGGTTGGTTTTGTGGTACTGTCCCAATAGTAACATGGAATGAGCTACTAGAAGTTGTATTCATGTTATCATGCATGAAAGAAATTTTCCTTTTCATCTCATCTGCAACAACCTCCAATTCCATCTTCTCTAATTGGATAGGTAAATCCTCCTTGACTTTTCTATCCTTTTCCAATTGTAAGTTAGCCTAAGACACATCATCAGGAACATCATTATTCATTTTGCATTCATTTATTCTTATTCCAACCACTTTTTGTTTTCCTTTGTTACATGCATCCCTAGTGTTATTTATGAGATCTTCATTTCTCTTAATATCTGATGGATGCAACTGTCTTAGAACAGGGCCTTCACCCTCAAACTCATCCTTCTTAGGATTTGGCTTATTATTTTGAGCTTGTTGTCTTAGAACTCCCATATCACCAAAAAATTCACTATCTAAACCCCTAAATTCCTGATTTAGACTTTTAGCTTCGAGTTCATTGTTCTTTATTTTTCTCATGAGTTCTTGTCTCTCCATGAGTAACTCATAAATTTTCTACTCTCTCACCTTTCTTCTATTAGCAATCTCCAACAATTTCTCACACTCCTTTTTTCTCAGAGCTATAACCTCTTCCCACAACTTCTTAGAATCATATGAAGCATATTCAACTACAAAAGTTTCTACTGGTTGATCTAGACATTCACATATAGGGAAAAACTCTACATTTGCAAATTCATCTTTCCGAGAAGGATTACCTGCATCAAGATTTGTTCTCCTAAGAGGTTTAGGGTTTTCAGAAGAGGAAGAGGCTTGTTTAGGAATAGGTGTTGAGACTCTCTCTTTAGAAAGTCTTGGAGAATTTGGATTTAACTGGCCTCTCCTACACCATTTCTTTCTACTAGGTGTGGGAAGCTCATCACCTATGTTAGTTTTTGGGTGATCTCTATAATATGACCTAGTATACCTTTGTTGACTCATGGTATTTTTAACAACATACATACACAAATCTCTTTGTATGAAACCAACAACTAGTAAACATATATTTCAAAGGCCACCCACAGATATGTGAGAATAAATTTCATAAAATGGTCTTCAAATAAAACAAGAGATAGTTAACAAGAAATTGTAACAAGCCTATTGTAATAATACAGAGTCCCTAGTAGAGTTGCCAATTTTGTTAGTGCTTAAGATTGCAGATGATAAATAGGAATTAGAAAAAATTTGATACATAACTCTTGTGGTCCCAATAGATGCATCTAACAAAATTAAACATTAAGGTATTAAGGATTGAAAATCCTTCTTCACTTCAAGCTTCAGGCTCAAGTGGGTTTACCTATCATATTCAATTCTCTAAAGAATCACAACAATTATCTCTATACCTGACATAGATAAGGTAATTAAATTCATTCAACATAAACTTAACATAAATGGTTATTTCATTATTGTTGATGGTGAGAAATGTATATTAAGCCAAGACTAGTGCCAAATCCTAGGGCATTAGAGTCAAAAAACATACATCTACAAAAAATCCCTCAAATAAAATACCCCAAAACCTAGATGAGATGCCTTACAAATCATCCTCTCATTTACCTATACTGCCATCAGATTCTTACATAAACTATGGATTCCTTGAAATCTCCCTTAAGATTTAACCTTCCCTTGAAAGAAACTTAAGTTTAACCTCACTATCTACTTTGTAAATGATGCATTAAAGATGCATGAAAAATTTAATACACAAAGAATTCAGGATTCATACATGAAGACAATAAAAATATGCAAAGGAGTCTCAATATATGTTATTAATATTTTTCTTGTATTAGTACATTTAAAGACAAAAATTCTTAAGAGCAAAGTACTAATGCATAAAATCTCTTTACAATAAGTATTCACCACCCTTTACAAAAATAGAAAACTTTCTATTTATACACTAGCCATCTTGGAATCTCCAAAGAAGGGATGAAAAAAGCTTCAGATGGCTAGGAGAGTGACTTACACTAGAAGACAAAAATACATTACATCATGAACTAAAACAAAAAAAGAACCAGAAATTTGTTTCCAATCATAGTGAATCTTTACAGGTGGCACCTTTGTATTTAGATATTCAGAGTAACTACTGAAAGTTTTTGTGTGAATTATTACCACCTACCAGCTAACATAAATCATTTACTTTATGATAATTACACTCCATGTGCTCAAGGATTAGGTGCCATGTGTAGTTCACTCTTCCTCTATTGCTTCAACTTCAATGGTAGCTGGCTTCTTCTTCTTGGGCTTGGCACTTTTGTCCCATGCTGCAACCTCTTCCTTTATAGGCTAGGTGTACACCTTTAAGCTCTACAACAACTTGACCTATTTATCCCATCTTGAATTAGTAATGACCTTAGTATCAATAGAAAATCTGGTACACTCATTCTCAACTTTAAATATGTCATCCAAAATATTATTGAACCTGTCAATGTCTAAGGAGTCATCATCATTGAAGAAGGCCTCTTGCCTAGTCACCAACTTATTTATGTCTGATATCCACTCCTCAATACATATGATGTTACCATCATCCTTGTAAATTGGAGGTAGATATTTACTGAAGTCTTGGCCAAACATGTCCATCTTGTCCTAGAGTTGATTTGCCTTACCCTTAAAGAATCCCAAAGTTGCACCAATAAGTTCAATTTTTTCTCCTACTTTTGCAACAATTTCTGGGATTTTTGGTCAATGTGGCTATAGTTGCTCAAGCTTTTCAAAGAGGGCACCTCTACCAGAGCATATGCTAAACAGTGGCTCTAGGGTAGCCATGGCACCTTTTATGCTTTCGCTAGCCTTTTGTAACCTAGTGCATGAATCATGGACCGAGTCTATCTTTCCTTTAATCACCTTGAATCTATGTTGTATAATGTCAGAGAGGGCCTTGAGGGCTACATCCAGCTTATCCTTATCTGATTTATCTGCTCCATCATCAGGAACCTCTGCAACTGATTGTACTACAACCTCAATTTGTAGGACTGGAGGAGGAGTTTCTTTAGATGCTTCTTCAAGCTTAGCCTTTATTCCTTTGAGTTAATATTCCAGTGCCTTGATTTTCATCAGTCCTTTTTCTTAGTCTTTTGCCAAAACAATGGCCTTATTAAACAATTTTCCATATCGATTGGACAATTGAGCAGTCTTGGCCTCATTTAGGTGGGAAAAATGAGTCACTACTTTTGCAATTTCAAGATCACTAGTGTTTTGGACAATCTAGATGATCTTGTTTCCTTCCATCTTTTCTTCTATGCTGACCAGGGAGGGCTTTTGAGTCCTTGGGGCAAGAGACCACATTGCCAAGGCTTGAGAATTAGGGTCATACCCACATCTTCTTATCAAGTCACCAATTTGGGCCTGATAGGATAGAATGCCCTCTGGTTACCTCCTGATCTGATCTATGATGAATGCAGATGTTAGATCCCATCTTGGTACCAATAACATTCCATTAGGCTTAACCAATTTCATAGCTTCCTCAACAGAGATGGTTTCTGATTCAGGGTTATATGTAGTTAGGGCTTTCAAAGCTTCATCACTAGGATCAACACCCTCAGTCATTGATTTGGCTATTTCCTATTGCTTCTTCCATATCAAGAAGTTTTTGAACTCCTCAATTTTGATGAATTGATCATCACTGAGTAGTTCTTCTTGATATGTTTCTTGTTCATCTTTAGATAACAGGAGGGGAAATCCCACCTCTTCTTGTGTGGTCTCCTTTTTTCCTTCTCTGAGGATCTTCCTCATATGGTGATAATATGATCTATCATTAGGCACTAGGGCCGCAACCTTGTCAATTTACTTCTTTTGTTTCTTTCCTTTTGAGGGCTCTCCTTCCTCAAGTCTCTATTTCTTCTAAGGAGTCTCAAGTGCATCTTCTATCTCAGGAACATTTTGGTCTAGATCAATAACACGAGGCTCATTTATTTGGGAAGGGCTATGCTCTTCATACAAGCTCTCACTGCCTTCCTCATACTTTGAAGAAGAGTAATCCTTTTTCACCTCTTGCTTCTCCTCAAGCTGGACTTCCAACTGATTGGAGAGGGTATCATACATCTCCACCATTCTATCAATTCTAGTTAAGTAGGGGAGTTCTGGGAAAAAACCTCCAAAGGCAATTCCAGCCTTCTTAATTTGAGCTTGCAATCTCAAAAAGGTCATAGAACTTGGTGATCTTCCTTCCAATATCATCATCATCCAACATATTTCTAATTACACCTTCATCATCACATCCCTCATGGTCTTTAATAGCATGAATGTAGGGGATGATAAACTTCTTGGCATCTTTGATGAAATCCTTAGAATCAACATACCTATATACAATAGAGGCCATCTTGAAATGATTCAGCCACATGCTAAGTTGTGGCAATGCTCTTTTTTTAATCAGAAAACTTGGCAATTTGAATTGCTGAGGAGTAAAAGTTTCCTTCTTGTGTGGAGCCAAGTGCTCTTTGTTAGCCCAAATCAACTGCCAAATGAATTCCAAAAGGGAAAACTGTGGTGGCACATATTTTGGAAGTATGTGAGGGGGTTGTGGACAACCACATACCCTAATCAATGTGTAGGTCTGATCCAGATAGAAATCACCCCAATTATGGCCCATTTGCTAGTTATTAACAAATTTGTTGGGCCTAAGAAGCCTAAGCACCCTAATCGAAAGCCTTGTGATATTTTCCCCCATCAAATTTAGGATTGGATGGACTATCCAATTCTAGAAACCAAAAAATTCATTCTCATTGTAGGTGTAATTCCACACTCTCAACCAAAGTTGCACTAGATTTGGCTATCCCTCCTTCATTGTTCTAGGTCTCAGCATGTGCACATCTAAATTATCAATATTGTAGTACAAAATCATATGCATTAGGAGAGAGTAGTGCATGAATTTGATTGGCTTCTTTCCCTATCTGATGCTCACCAAACCCTCATGCATCCTGTCAATTACATAATGAATGTAATCATAGTCTATGTTGGCCTGTGAGTTTTGAATATTTAGGATCCTCACCAATAGATCAACTAGTAGCCTTTCTTCATCTCCATCAATCCCCAAAACTCGACAAAATCCATATGCTAGATATTTTATATAAAAGTGGAGGGCCTTAAAATCATAGGGAGCCTTCATGTGTGTAGGGAGATGGGTAACAGTCCTTGGCATATGATGGGCAACTTGGGTTTTTACAAGCTCTATTAGGAATAGGAACACTGAGAGAGGGGGGGGGGGGGGGGTAAACCAGTGTTCATTGTATTTTAACTTTTCACTTTAATATTTATATTGAACTTAAATGCTTAAGTATTGAAATAAACATTCACATAAACATGAAACATGAAATCAAAACATGACACCAATATGATTACGGAGAAATTGAAATAGGTAAAAACCCCAGTGGGAATTGACACCCACTAATATTTTGCACTAGTGTTTTGTGATCCTTGTTAGAAGATCCTTAACCCTGTTAGGAGTTGCTTTACAATGCTTTAAGTATAGTAGACCTTGTTAAGGGTCAGACCCTGTTAGGAGTCTTTTACAATAGTCCTTTTTAGGGGAGAGGATGCACTATCCAAGAGCTCACTACTCAAGTGGTGAAGGCTACAACCTTCTGATCTCAGATACACACTATATCTGCAGGATGAACTGTCACTGTGACACTGCTTGTCAGATCAGTTCCTTTGATGTGTTGATGCTTTGACCTCTTGCAAAGATCTAATACATCTTCTTGACTCTTCACATACTTTTTATTTTCTTATCACAACTCTATTTCAACTTCCATATCGAATACAATGGGCGCATCTTATATTTATACGCTCATACAAAATACACAATTAGGTCAGCCCTATAACTAATTACAAACAATGCTTCCAAATTAATTGTCTTAAGCATGATTACAATTATACATATAAAAATGTTGGAAACCTAAATACAATGGGTGCATAGCCTTTACAAAATTAGATTATAACCGCAAACCAAAATACTAACTGCCAGCTCCATGCTTTGTTCTCTACTGGCACACACTGACTGTGCAACTTCAACTGACTATAAATTTTTCATCCTTGCACATCTACTTATGCACTCATAGAATAAGCATGATTATAGTCTAAAAAAATTAATTTCCATGGTGCATACTATAATTTGTGTGTACAAATGTGTGCTGATGCTCTGAGTTGCAGGAACTCTGTACACTGAATAGTCTTCAACACTTAACCAAATTTTGATCTTTACATCAAGTGCGCTGACTCCAAATTGCTATATGACTTTGTTTCCATAATGAAAACACTATATCTAGTCATATACCTTAGTATATACAACTTACTAACAATCTCCCCCTTTTGTCATTGATGGCAACAAAGGAATATGGCCAAGTTGCTAACTGTCCCTTAACACAAAAAACTTTTGTCTTCTATACATTTCTTATACATAATCTTATATCTCCCTATACATATTATACTCATATTGTATACACAACTCCCCCTTTGACATGAATGACAAAGGTGTACCAAAAAACTATATCTACACATACTTAGGGAAAACATCCGAATATGCTATCTTAAGGTTTTGGATCTTCCTCTTCCAAAAAGTTATCAAGGAGTTAACTATCTGGAGATGGGTGCATAAAGCATATTGAAGCTTTTCCATCTTCTTCAAATTTGTGCTCGAACCTTGATCATAGGTTATCATGGTGGTATCAATGTCCTTTATGTTTTGATTGAGAATGTCGAGTGAGGGTGCAAGCGCATTCCTCAACTAAGTCTGTCTAGACCTTATCTTTGCCATCTCTTTCTCTGCCTTCTCAATTTTGTCTAATTGACCTTGGTAGACATTGTTGCACATGTTCACATTAGTGGATTTGTCTTTCACTGAACTCTTGAACTAATCAATCATAGCTTCTGCCTCTTGTATTTTCTTAAGATGGGCATCAGTAAGCTTATCCTATTCCATGTAGTCTACAATGAATTTCCTTCTTCAATCAAAAAATTATTTTAAAGATTCTTGACCAGTCTTGAGTAACTTTAGATTGAGTGCAAAGTTTCCCATCAACTCATTCAATCTCTTCTTCAAGTACTTCTCTTCTACAACATTGGATGTAGATTCTTCAAGGCTTGAAAAATTACTTTTGAATTGTAATATAACTATACTCACATCATCAACTGAGTGTACCTTACACACTTTCTTTTCTTCTTGCAATAGAGTATTTAGTATGTTCATAGATGCCATAAGGAGAGGATTTCTCATGACTTGTTTCTGCTTTGCCTTCTCCATAGATAAGACACTAAACTTAATCAGGTCTTCTTCTCTCCATGAGTTCAAACTGGATGTGTCCGGTGTCAAACTTGACAACAATGTCGAGGAGAGAGTGATGGGAGTGCTATCCATCACTTCTACTTTTACCTTGGCTAGATCAACAAAAGTTTCATCTTTCTCTTGTTCTTTTTCTTCCATCTTATCTTCTTCTTTCTTTTCTACCTCTTCTTCTTCTTTCTTATCAGATATATCTTCAATGTGTACTTCTTCTTGATGAGTGGGAGGTGAGTTGCTGCAAAGATTTTTAGATTCTTGTGTGCTCACAAAAGCTTCCTCAAACTTGTCCAATTCCATGTCAGTGGATGCCATGGCTATCTCCACATTATTAATGATAATGGTGCTATCCTTGAGTTAGTCTGACATGGTCGCATACTTGTTTGCCTCTAATTTTACTACCACTATAGGTGCTAAATCCTAAGGACCTATAGAATGTACTTTTATGGTCTCCGACCCTTTGGTGACCAGTGTGGATACATTAGCTGTGGGCACAGTAGGTGGATACATGTTTCTATACATAATTACCTTCTCAAAGGCTTTTTTGTCTCTTTTGCACTTAACTCATAATTCTTATCCATTATGTTCAGAGTTCTTGTCTTTGTTTTGAGGTGAGGCTTCACCAGATCTAAAAGAAATTTCTTCTCTTCTAGCTCACATATAGGAAGTGTATCATCAAGAATCTTTTCCCTTATCCGCTGATCTTCCTCAATGGCCTGTCTCTTTTGGAATTCAAGGATATTCCATACTTTTTCAGGAATCATGGTTTTAAGTTCCAAGACTATTTTCTTGAACTTTAGCATGTGCTTGACCAACATACCATGAATCTTAGATTTGTCTATTTCATTGTACTTATCATAGAATTTCCCTACTTGGTCAACTCTTCCCTCATCAACTATTCTAGCACATAGCACACTGAGACTGGGTTTGAAGCTTACTTCAGGAGGTGCTTGGGTGTTTCTTCTATTTCTTGTGACTCTCGAGGATGGATGACTGGTGCCAACCTATTTCTTCATCTTTGGCATTGCCTTATACTCAGGAGGAGCATTAAGGTCAATGGTTTCCTTGGGAATAGAAGAAGTATCATCTTCTTTACCCTTCTCACTGTCATCTTTTTCAATTTTTATCTTCTTCATCTTGGGGTCATGTGATTCTACCTTAGCTACATCTGCACTCTTCAGTTCCAAAGAAATCTTTTCATCCCTTGCTTTATCAAGGTCAACTTGAGACACACCATGTATTCTCAAGATTTTTGATGTGACTTTAGCACCCTTCCTTTTTGGTGCTACACTATTTAGCTTTGCATCTACTTCTCTTGTCTTCTCCTCATATGTTCCCCATCTAGGTTCATTAGGATCTTTGGGGGCTAATAGTAATACCTATGCATATGCTTCAAGGACCTGTTCCTCTACCTCATTGCCAAGTGGATGAATCCACTTAGTTCTTGGTTCAACAGATTCCATACAAGTTGTGTCTATCTCTACCATAAAACAAATTGAATCATTATACTTTTCCACAATACTCTCTAGAATTCTATACGTCATTTGCATATGGACCCTGAAGGTCTTCAATTGCAATGTCACATAATCTCTCAATGTGTTCTCTATGGATGCTTTGTTAGATATCTGTGGCATGGTTGGAATAGTCTTGTCTAAATACAAATATGATACTCTCCCAACTATATGAAGGTACATGTAAATGATTAATGAACCAAACCTGAATATCTTTGTCTTGTCATGCTTGATGGCCTTGATGTTATCAATCAACTATGTGTGCAAGATCTCACACAAGTTGAATTCCCCATCTTCCTTCACAAGTTTGATGGCTGCTAGAATTGTGCTCGAAGACACACTATTCACCCTGCTGGTGTGATGAAACCTGTACCCTAGTATCATTGACATCAATTTGATGTCTGCTTGTTCAATAGGCTCAATTTTCATCCTGCACCTATCACTCCTAGACTTACAAGTTTGATCAACCATTTTCCTAACATCCTTGCCCACAGGAAGGATGGTGCCTATCCTAGAAAAGCCTATCATATCATGTATCAAGTCACTGGTGATTCTTACTGGTATATCACCAATCCAAAAAAAATCATCATGAATTCTGCTCAATAAAATCTTTGTCCATTCTGTCTCATAGAATTCATATGCCATAGCATACTCAACAATAGGGTGATCATTCCATTTAACACATTCATCCATGAATGTTTTGTCTGGTTTCAACATGGTGTCCATGTGCACCCTTAACCTATCCAACCCTATTGGTTCTTTCTTGCAGTAGATATATGCCCTAATATCCTCGACATGCATGATGCCCATAGGCATGTGGGAGAAATCTCCCTCTAAATCATCTAGGGTTGACTTGAAAGGATGTTTCTTGAATACATATCTCTTCTTCTTAGCAACATCAAAAACTATTGGAGTGGCCATGACTTACTTATTTAATCACTTTCCAACTGATCTCCAAGATGATCCAAAGACTTTTGAATCGACATGTCAATCTATGGTTTCTGAAACCAACCAAATGCACTGATAATTACTGCAAATCACTAATAGATCAATCTCCAAGTCTTCACAACAACTTCCAAGGATCTTTCTACTCTCTTATCACTTTAAATTTGAATGCAATGAGCAATCAAATAACTATCTATGTACTTTAAAGTGAAAATTCCACCATTAATGCAAGTCACGTAAACCAGGCTGTCACTTCAACATTTCCAACTTGAGTTCTATTCACAATCAACATGTGCGCTCTTGCACATAGGTACCTTTATACTCCAAAAGCTTAAGTCCAAAGGTGCATACTCTGAGGATGAGTATACCAGCCACACAGGGGTCTAGAGCTAAATTAGCTCCCCCTATGACCCTAAGGGCCATTCATCCAGATGTAGAGGGTGCATCCACTGTGGATGCATCCAATATATTCTCATCAGTCTTTTCCTTTTTCTTTGACCAAATCATGCTTGCATCATCTGAGTATTTGACAAAATTAACTTCTCCTACGGGATCAAAGGTTGGTTCTTCAGCCTTTTTAGGGCTTCCCTGACCTTGCGTCCTTGATCTACAAAACCTTGAGATATGCCCAGCCTTGTTACAAGAGTGACAAATGACTGGAGGTCTTATATTCCTCGGTGCATTGACATGAGTCACCATTGTGTATTGTTTTGCTGTGTGACCATTATAGTTACATATCTGGCATGTAACATTATGAGAACTTCTTACATTTGTGTGATTCTGATTTCTCTGATCTTTTTGATGTTTGTGTGAATTTTGTACCTATTCTGTAGGCACAACACTTCAGTAAAATATTAGAGGTTAGTTAAAAATTAAAATCATTCAATAATTTAAACTAAACTAACCAGGTGATTTACTGCCTTCTAGTAGGTGCGAGTATGATGTTCTCAGATTGTATCAAGATCAGTGACCTTGACGACACCTAAATGAAGGATTTTAATGCAAAAGATGGATATGGAAAGTATGCAATTAATTTATTTTTTTGGATTTTAGATGCAATAATATGATGAAAACTTGATATGAATCTATGCTAGATGAAATTGATATGCTATGAATTGATCTAACAATAATATGAAAACAAAAGTGATCTCACAAAATGTGGTTGATTCACAAAGAAGCTCCAATTCTCCAGCTAGCAATTCACTAGGATAAGTTTGCAATTCTTGTGGATTTGAGAGATGATTTGTGAAGAGCTAAAGCCTTAATTTATAGAAATATAGGGCTTTGAATATGCATGGAAGAAAGCCATAAATCACTCAAATAACTCAGGTTGATTTTTGAGTTATTTGTAAATAAAGGATAATTAACTCACAAAAACATGCAAAAAGCAAAGTTTAACTCAAAATAGAGTTTAGCTTTAATTGATAATTGATAGTTATTTGCTTTTCTTGATTGTGCATGTTTTAATTATGAATTAATTTAATAATAAAGTGATTTATTTCCAACTTAACTAATTTTGAAAAATAAAACAATTGATTTATGGGTTAATCAATTATTTTTCAAACTTTTATTCAAAAAATAGTATTATTAAAAATTGACAACTTGCTTTAATTAATTAAATAAGAATTTAATCAATTATTCATAGGATTTTGGATTTATTGTCAAAATTAAATAATACAATTTAGGAATAAATATAATTAACTTCAATTAAACAATTAAGTGGCAAAATTAAATCTTATTAATTAAATATTAAGAATATTCAATTAATCAAACTTTAGGATAAATAGGATTTATCACCAAATAATCATTAAATTAAAGATAATTATGATAATTAGGGATATTACTAGGAATATTCCCTGATGCAAAATTTGAGATAATCAATTAGGATTCAATGATGTTTAGATGTGCCTTAGGTTAGGACTTTGATGTTGATTTTGTTCGATATGTTGATATAGGAGGTTAATGAATTTATAGCCCATTTTTGGGGTATTACATTTTGCCCCTCTTTGAATTACTGTGCAAAGCGTAGTGGTTCAAAGATAGTCTATGTTTGGTAAAGATATGAAACTGATTTGAAATTGATATTGATATGAGACAGAAACTGATTGAAATTTGATATGAAGATAATAGGTCCTTTATGACCAAAGATAATGTTAACTATAACAACGATAAACTGATGATTGTGAAAAAGTGTCAAAATGCCTGATTCTGAACCTTATGATTATAAAGAAGTTAGTGACCGATTCTAGACTCGATTGTCCTTAGAAGAATCACGCAGGTATCACATCTGAACCCTTCAGTTATCGAAGAATCAAGGAAATAACACAATTGAACCGATAGTTGCAAAAATTGATACAATTTTCAAGATTAAGAGAATACCAGATTGATATGGATCTTGATGAATCTGATATGCCCCGAGCGATGATTAATTTGCCTCGATCGATGAGGTCTTTTTGATGAATCTATAACTAGACGTGGTTGTTGTCTTGATTACTGAGGAAAGATATGATTTCAGCAAAGATATGATTTCAAATTAGATTATAGACTTTGAATGATATGCAATACCATGCCCCCTTCGGGATGAAAATTGAAATCTGACAAGAAAAGTCAGCTTTTGATAGTTTAGAAGCATGCTAATTGATTGGAAAAATAGTTAAACATGTTTGAAAATGCATTCTGCATTGTTTGGAGGTCCAAAAGACTAGGTTTGACTAGGTTTGACCATGAGTTGACCATGGTTGAAATTTTGATATTTTGATGGAAGATAATTGGTTAAGTTGAAAAATGGATTTCTACTATGATTGAAGGTTGATTATGCAAGTAGTTAATAATATGAATGATCTCAGATTTTGGTTTTGATCTCGAAAAAGGATTCTACTTGCTGTTTCATTCGAGGAACCTTCATGTGGGATTCAACTCTTGTTAGATTGGAAGAGGCGATTGAAGAATCATTTAAGCATTGAAGTTTATTCAGCCATTGTGAGATCATGCAAACATGCAAAATGCAAAGAGACATGCAGAATGAAATGCAACCTAAGACCTAGGACCTAGTCACTGATCATGTGTCGATTTGTAATCATCATTGAACTTTTAGGTAACCGGATAAATGAATACAATGCCTGCTAGCTATGAAACCATAGACATATGAATATCAATTTGTATGCGCAAGAATCAATACAACACCCACTAATTAACAACCATGGATATATGAATATTTATTTTATTTTTGGAATGTTGGATTGGATATAAGCACCAAGGCACAAGTGCCAGGATGACCTGAATATCATGTCCATTTTGATATAGCAATTTGTATAAGCATCAACACATAAATGTCATGATGACCTAAATACACCTTGCATTACAAAAATATCAAGCAGTCAAAAGATCATTCTAAATCCGATGTGAATTTCCTGTAGTGACCCTTTATCATTCACATCCTTAGGTAAGATCATGTTTCACAATAGGAGAAAGAATTCACTAAAAAAAAAGACAATAGTTAGATCAAAATTCCTTGAATTTTTTGGATATCAATGGTTGAGGTATGCATGGCCCTCCAATTCAAGATAGAGGCTCTTATAGTCGGACACCATTTCAATCCAAAATTTCTAAAGTTGTTAGATTTTCACATACAAGTAGAAAACAAAGAAAAGATTATGCCCCTAGTCACCACTCTCTAAATCTTGTAAAGGAAATCATCGAAGAGCTCGAAGGGACACAATATGAAAAAATCTCAATGTGAATCAGTAAGCATACAAGGAGATAAAAGCATGTAAAAAGCACAGATTGTTTTCAGTTTGCATTTGATGTTTGATTGCATTATCGTAGATGCCAAATCCTTTCTGGAGATGAGACTAATTGACTAACTCAAATGAAGCTTCAAAGGACTCTAACTGGATATGATATGTCTAAGATACCTTGGAGGCCATAGGATAGACATTGATTACCCCCAAGTGTTAAGCATTGATAGGATACAGATGCTTTAGCTGATTGGTGTACAAACTGACTCATTGAAAATAGGAGCATGAAAACAAACCAGGAGATATGTATAAACTAAAGCAAGACTAAAAGCTAGGAAAGATCAAGATTGTGCTGATAGATGGACCATTTTGAAACAAGTGGCACCTGTTTGCTAGGTTTTCACCATCTTGGCTGAGATTCTATTTTTGCTACCAAGGCGCCTGTTTCCAGGTTTTCACCAAGGCACTTTTTTTTGTTTCTCATTTTTTTGCATTTTTCATTTTTTTTGTACTTTTGATATTTTTTATTTTTTTTATGAATCATCAAGGAGCCTATTGCTAGATTTTCACCAAGATGTTCATTTTTTTCAGGACTTTTTCCAATTTTTAAGATTTTTTCCATGACATTTTACCATAGACTGAATGCTTTAGGCACAAAATTTCTTCAGATGGAGAATGTTGATTGGTTCTCAGAGCTGTTCTCCTTTAGTCATTGAGAGTTGATAGGCACCAGAGCCAAAAGTAGTAGTGATAATAAAAGGGACCCAGCCAGTTGGGTTCAAACTTCCCCTTGCATTCTCGATGTTATTGATTTTTAGGATTTTCTCTCAAGACTAGATCACCAACCTGAAATTCTCTGTATCTGACTTTCTTATTGTAGCCTCTAGACATTCTTTTTTGATATTCTCTGAGATGATCATACGCTGCTTGTCTGCACTCATCTAGTAGTTCAAGTTCTTGCAACCTAGACACTCTGTAGTCATCATCAGTTACTAGACCATGCATTCTGATTCTTAGTGATGAGATTTCAACCTCAATAGGTAGTACTGCTTCAGACCCATAAACTAAAGTGAAAGGTGTAACCCCTATAGGTGTTTTGATACTAGTTCTGATACTGGTTCTTATACTTGTTTTGATACTTGGTATACTTGATAGCATCTTTTTCCATTACAAACTCCCAAGCAAGATCATATCGTGCAGTCCCAATGTCTAGCAAGGTGGAGAACAAGAGGGATTGGCAAGCTGGTCGATGAGATGGAAGACAATAGAATGACGGATAATGAAGGGAAGAAATCCTCAAGGGAAAACTCCACAAGAATATCCAAGCTAGGTAAAATTTTTCATGTAAAACACATTTGGACAAGCAATGAAAGGCTAGCATAGGATAAGTCACAAAATCATAATGCAAGAGCAGGAAAGGATGCAGTCCAAAGGAGTAGACATGTCAAGAGGTTTCAAAGCATTGTGTTTTACTCTTTCTTTCTTTTTTTGTTGTTATTAGATCAAGACCAAAGGGGAAAAGGATAGCGATAGGTGAGAATGAATGGAGGAAAATTGATATGAAGGATAAACATGAAAGCAATGAAAGCAAGATCATCATAAGATAACTCACAAGATAGCTAAATATTCATGTATAGATCAACTTTGTCAAGATCAAAGAGAGAAGATGGAATAGATGAAATATGTAGAAGAACTACGCATGATGCCTGATTGCCAGGTTTTCATCATGGTACTTATCCAAAGTGCGACAAGGGAGTGGTTTTCACCATGGGATGAATTTATTTCTCTTTACTTTTACTACCAAGGCGCTCGTTTCCAGGTTTTCACCAAGGCACATTTTCAATTTT
Organism: Chamaecyparis obtusa; assembly: GCA_027943335.1. Classification (NCBI taxonomy): domain Eukaryota; kingdom Viridiplantae; phylum Streptophyta; class Pinopsida; order Cupressales; family Cupressaceae; genus Chamaecyparis; species Chamaecyparis obtusa. The sequence continues at coordinate 1,391,296 of BSBK01003293.1, read as the reverse complement.
TTTTTTTCTTTTTTTTTTTTTTTGGAAGATATGCCAAGGATTCAAGATGATATGCTCAAAGATGCTGATAGGGAAAGGAAGATGGAAGATAAAAATGGAGGATAAGGTTTTATGTAAAGCGAGTGAGGTTGGAAGATAGGAGGAATAGGCAAATGAGGAAAAAGGATAGAAGGTAGAAGGATAATGAATGGAAGGATTGTGAAAGGGTATATGGAAAGGAAGGCAAGATCAACATCAACACACACCTTGAAGGGTGGCGAGAGGATGGAGGAAATGTGAATGAAGGAATATGTGAAGGAATATGGTGAAAGGATAGAAGAGGTTGTGGTTTAGGTGCATGGAATGGAAGAATATTTTTGGAAGAAGATGAAGTGGAAGCCTTTGGAAGCTTGGAAGCCTTTGGAAGCTTGAATGTTAATTTCACTTTTTTCTCAACACCAAACTCTTTCAAGAGAGACTTTGGAATCCATATAGCCATAGGATTTTTATTTCCTTTTGATGATCTAGAGAGAATATCTTTAATGATGGATTTTGGAACCCATACTTGTCTTGTAGTTTTTTTCTTAGATATCTCTTTTGACTTTATGTTTCCATGTCTATTAGAGGAGACATGGTGATCTTCTTTTTTTGATGAATTATTATATTGCTTCTTTTTCTTGTATTGAACATTCAAGTTACTCCCAAAGGACTTGGGACTTGTGGAAGAGGGAGGATATGACTAGTTTAGATGGGTGGATGGATGAAAAGGATTCAAGGGTATGTATCTATGTTGATTTTGAGGAAAGATGGGAGATGGAGGGATGTAAGGACCCAAGATGGATGGAAAATTAGGAGAGTTAGGAGTGGAAAGTCACGGGACATAAGGACCCAAGATGGAATGCAGACGTGAAGCCCTTTGTAGTGGTGGAAGAGGTCCAAGGATGGAAGTGGAAGATGCAAAAGGATAATCAATAAGTTCATCAACATCTATGTGACAACTAGGGACATCAGCATCTTTAGAGTGAGCATTAGGATTTTCAATAGAATCTTGGACATCTTGAATATGAGCACCTTCTTTGATAGGATTGTTCAAAGCTTGCAAAGACTTAGGAAGAGTAGAAAGTGGAAATGAACATGGAGTGGTAGAAAAAGAAGATGGAAGACTTTGATCTTGACAAGGATCTTTAGATAGCATAAGCGCATAATTTTTTTCTTGATTTTCAATAGGCTTAACATTGGAAGTAACAACACCATTTTTACCAACCTTAATGGAAGTATCATCTTTTGAAATTGGAAGTGGGGTAAGGTTATTTTGATTATCAATAAGGTCAACAGTATAAGTGGTAGCTTGATCTTGCTTAGGAGAAGACTTAAGACATGGTGGAATGCATGAAAAAGGGTGTGCAGGATGAAAAGAACCCTGAAGTTGATAAGAGAAATCATGAAAAGGATGGGATGACATGGAGGGTTCTTGATCTTGATCTTTCTTTATGTTCTTTTCTTTATCATTTTTAGAGTCCTCTTGACATGGAGCTACTTCTAAGGACAAGGGATCATGCTGCAATTGTATAGAAGACTTTGGAAGAGATGGGGAAGGACTAGCTGGAGTAGGCATTATAGCATATAAAGGCTTAGGCTCTTTGGGTTTAGCATTATTGAAATTATTTTCAGCCAAGTGAAGGTTATCTTGAGTTTCTTTAAGAGGTAGCCCTTGAGGATAACTACAGGGAATCATATGAAAAGTATTAGGGGTTGTGTCGGATGAAGGTTCTGAGAATGATTTGATAGGCTTGGGAGCTTTAGGAAATATATGGATATTAGAGGAAGCAGGGGATGGAAGGGAACCATCACAAGACAAAGGTTCATCATTAACATAATCTTTCTTGGGAGTTTCATTTTTATCTTCAGCATGAGATTTTTTAGAGGAAGTAATCTTATAATATTTACATTTTCAATCAGCGTGGTGCATTTTATAGTCCTCAGCAGTAGTAGATGGATCATAATCAAGATATTGTTCACAAAAATCATCAAAGTCTTTTTCAAAATCAGAATCATATGGATCACCCTCACAATCTATCCAATGTGATGACCCATTTTTAGTAAGTAGGAACACATGACGAGGAGGATTCTTAGAAACAGAGGTGTCATAGGTATCATTACATTGTCTATCATCATAGTCATCATAGTCTTCAAAGATGGGCATGTCACTCTCTATGGAAGAGGTATCATAAGGGTTATGACATTGCTTAAATTCTATTTGGGGGCATGGTGACATGTACAAGTCTTTATCAAATGGAAAAGGGCATAGAGCTTCCATGGAGAACTCTTTAGGTCCCTTTTCTTTCTCAAGTTTGTTAAGCTTGACTTGCATAGCGTGCATCTGTTTCATCATAGTGGTGATTAGAATTTCTTTCTCATGTGTAATGATTCTTTGAGACATGTGTACTGATTCTCAATGGCTACTGCTCTATTCTTGACACAGTGATTTGTTTGACAGATTCTGGAAATAGGCTGAAAAAGCTAAATATCTGGCAATTCTGACAATTTTCTGACAACTTTCAAAATTTTCCCAAATGACACTCTGTAGACTCATATGACAGTGGGTAGGCTATGAAATGATAGTTGAAAAGCTCATACGATAGTTGCAAAACTCGTACGATAGTGGGTATGCTATGAAATGACTGTTGAAAAGCTCGCACGACAGTTGCTAGCAGGATTTGACTTTTTGAATTTGACTGGCAGAAAGGCTTGTACGACACTGGGTTCTTTACCATACTCTAGATGGGTAGTAATGAAATGACACTTGATAGAAACTTGTATGACTTTCTGACCTCCTGAGATGACTTTTGACTCTAGAAAGGACTTTACTTCAAATTTTGCAAATTTTGAGTTTTCAGATTCGGATTGTTTGCAAATTTTAATGTCCAGATTTGAGGATTGTAACAGATTTGTCCATTTTCAATAACTAGATAGATAAAAAAGCACACAAAATAGAAAGAAAGTGATTTCAAGCATGTCTGAAAATAATGAACAAGGGAAAAAGCAACCTTGTGCATGAACAATCAAGTGACTTATTCATTCTAATCCTCAGAAGCGCTAATTGTGTATGTTCCAAAAATGTTTTGCAATAATGCACATATACCCTAGAAAATGAAAATTTGGCCTCGCTAGGGTTTTTAGTAATGGTTTGACTCTATAACTTTTATGATCCAAAGGGGTGAACTCCAATCTTGGCGCACCAGGGTTTTGACATAGTTTGAGAACTTAATCTTCAAGAGCTGCTAGGGAGATCTGACAACCCAATAATGAACCATACCTATGGAGATTTCTTCCAATAGGACATTTATATAACAGCTATCACTACCACGGTGAAAATGGCTATTACCACTTGAGGTTATATCAACGCAGTTTTCCCTGTGAAGGGAGTGTCAGCTACGGTTAACCCTCTCTAAAGGTGACTCACAATAGTATACCACAAGGGGACTTGGCTCCAGATCCAAGGGTTTGACACCTTTTCACTTTTAACCCAGAAAAAGTAGGTAGATAAATCTGACATGCTAAGATGAAGATTATCTCACCAAGGTCTATGATATCAACCCCACATGATCTATCAACCTCTCCAGAGAGAGAATGTATCAATTAATAAGGGAAGATGCACAGACCAAGTAGAACATGAGACACACTAAGTATCCTCCCTACCTACAAGGATTCCATCATCAAGAAGGATTTCACTAGGAATCCACTCTCTCAAGAACCATAAATAGTGTTCATAGGGCCTAATTACTATGTTTTCACAAATATATCAGAAGACAAATCTATCCAAAAGCATTCAAAAGCATAAAAGGTGGTCTACTTAATGCTCCAAATAAACATGAGGTGAGTCCACAAAGTGGTTCATTTAACTCCTCGCACAAATTTAAAAGCAAGTCCACACCCTAGAATACTAATGAGATCGAAAAAGCACAAAATGGGAAAGAACTGGTGGAACAATTAACGCTCTTTCTAAGTAGACCCCTCCCCTGAATATGGCACTGACCTTGCAACCACAGGGTGAAAATGAGGGGTGAGTAAGAATAAGTGAGTCCAATATCCCAATTTCACCAATAAGATCAATCAAAAATATCCTAAGACTGCTTATCAATACTTAAGGTGTTACAACCTAGTATCCAATTATGCAAATATGAAGAAAAGCATGCAAAGAAAACACTCAAGCCAAACACATGAGAGATTCATTTTAGGATCCAAATTGAAATGTTATTAGATTAAGGAGAATACCTGGAATCCTCACAATGTGCTTAGTAGATGTTTACCTATTTTTAGAAATTCTTCCACTTTTTCCAATCAAAACCAGCAAGAGTCAATAAAAAATAGAGAATTTTAATTATTAAGATTAGCCGTTAGTCAAAATCTAAAAACCAAATATGAAAAACTACCCTGAAAAATGAAATGACAGTTGAAAACTGATGCCAAAACTCGTATGATAGTGGGTCTATTACCAGATGACAGTTTGAAACTCGTACGATAGTGGGTATGCTCCCAGGCGACAGTCTAGAAACTTGTACGACACTGGGTGTATGATGAAACAACAGTTGAACTTCCAGATGACAGTGTGTATAGCCTGGCATGATTCTCGATCTGATAGACTATCATACAATAGTGGGCATAGTGCTAAATGACTTTTGTCAGAAACTCATATGAAGATTGTATGGACAAAAAAATAAAAATCATAGTTTTGCACAGAAACTAAGGAGAAAAAGATAGAAATTGATAGAATTGAATTGGAAACCCATTTCAGGGCCCACAGTGGGTGCAAAAAATGTGTGTGTGAATTTTGTACCTATTCTATAGACACAACACTTCAGTAAAACATTAGAGGTTAGTTAAAAATTAAAATTGTGCAATAATTGAAACTAAACTAACCAGGTGATTTACTACCTTCTAGTAGGTACGAGTATGATGTTCTCAGATTGTATCAAGATCAGTGACTTTGACGACACCTAAATGAAGGATTTTAATGCAAAAGATGGATATGGAAAGTATGCAATTAATCTATTTTTTTGGATTTTAAATGCAATAATATGATGAAAACTTGATATGAATCTATGCTAGATGAAATTGATATGCTATGAATTGATCTAACAATAATATGAAAACAAAAATGATCTCACAAAACGTGGTTGATTCACAAAGAAGCTCCAATTCTCCAGATAGCAATTCACCAGCATAAGTTTACAATTCTAGTGGATTTGAGAGATGATTTGTGAAGAGCTAAAGCCTTAATTTATAGAAATCCAGGGCTTTGAGGATGCATGGAAGAAAGCCATAAATCACTCAAATAACTCAGGTTGATTTTTGAGTTATTTTTAAATAAAGGATAATTAACTCACAAAAACATGCAAAAAGAAGAGTTTAACTCAAAATAGAGTTTAGCTTTAATTGATAATTGATAGTTATATGCTTTTCTTGATTGTGCATGTTTTAATTATGAATTAATTTAATAATAAAGTGATTTATTTCCAACTTAACTAATTTTGAAAAATAAAACAATTGATTTATAGGTTAATCAATTATTTTTCAAACTTTTATTCAAAAAACAATATTATTAAAAATTGACAACTTGCTTTAATTAATTAAATAAGAATTTAATCAATTATTCATAGGATTTTGGATTTATTGTCAAAATTAAATAATACAATTTAGGAATAACTATAATTAACTTCAATTAAACAATTAAGTGGAAGAATTAAATCTAATTAATTAAATATTAAGAATATTCAATTAATAAAACTTTAGGATAAATTTGATTTATTGCCAAATAATCATTAAATTAAAGATAATTATGATAATTAGGGATATTACTAGGAATATTCCCCGATGCAGAATTTGAGATAATCAATTAGGATTCGATGATGTTTAGATGTGCCTTAGGTTAGGACTTTGATGTCGATTTTGTTCGATATGTTGATATAGGAGGTTAATGAACTTATAGCCCATTTTTTGGGTATTACAGCTGAATCCTATTCTTCTTACTAGTCTTGCAATTCAGAGCTCTATGACCAAACTTGTTGCATGAATAACAGTAACCATTAAAAGTTCTTACCTCTATACAGTTCCTTGCAATGTGTCCATGCTTGTTACATGAAAAACAAGTGCGTTCTACTTACTTGCGGTCATTCTTAGGTGGTCCACCATTATCTTTGGTTTGATCTTCAGCCTTTTCAACATCAGTAGAGTCCTTTTGTGAATCCTTTCTTGCTCACACGTTGTCAATCTGATTTTGTGCTTCATTGTATACAATACAACTAGTGTCTCCTTTGGCTCTCCTTGCATACAACTGAGATTCTATCAAATTAGAACTGGTGTGTAACTTGTCAATATGATTCTTTGCTTCTTTCAATTTAGACTCCAAGCTTTCTTTGGTATTCCTTAGCTCCAAGATTTCCATGTTTGCTTTCCTTAGTTCTTCATTGAGTTGAAGATTCTCTTTGATTTGTTCATTGTAGAGTTCCTGATTGTTAGTCAGCTTATCATCAAACTCTTCAAGTTGTTCTTTTAAGGATTTATTTTCTTTAGTTAGCTTCTTGACCATTGTCCCTAGATCATTGGTAGAACATTCTTTCAAATCTTTCCTTTGCTTTTTGATGACTAATTGAGCATCACTGAGTTTATCCCTTAGTTCTTCAGATTCTCTCTCTGACTTGTCTAGGTCTTCAAGAGTAGCTTCAAGATTTCTTTTCAGATGTTTCATTTATGCTTTGTCCATGATCTCCTAAAGTGGTTAAACTTCTATGCTGAGGACCAGAGCTCTGATACCAATTGTTAGGAATGGGACCACTGAGAGGAGGGGGGTGAATCAATGTTCACTTTATTTTAACTTTTCACTTTAATCTTTATACTGAACTTAAATGCTTAAGTATTGAAATAAATATTCACATAAACATGAAATCAACACATGAAACCAATATGATCATGGGGAAACCCAAATAGGTAAAAACCCAGGTGGGAATTGACACCCACTAATATTCTGCACTAGTGTTTTGTGATCCTTGTTAGAAAATCCTTAACCTTGTTAGGAGTTTCTTTACAATGCTTTAAGTAAAATAGACCTTGTTAAGGGTTAGACCCTATTAGGAGTCTTTTACAATAGTCCTTGTTAGGGGAGAGGATGCACTGTCCAAGAGCTCACTGCTCAAGTGGTGAAGGCTACAACCTTCTAATCTTAGATACACACTATATCTATAGGATGAACTATCACTGTGACACTTCTTGTCAAATCAGTTCCTTTGATGCGTTGATGCTTTGACCTCTTGCAAAGCTGTAATACATCTTCTTGACTCTTCACATACTTCTACTCTACTTATCACAACTCTATTTCAAATTCTATACTGAATACAATGGGTGCATCTTATATTTATACACTCATACAAAATACACAATTAGGTCAGCCCTATAACTAATTAAAAACAATGCTTCCAAATGAATTGGCTTGAGCATGCTTACACTTATACATATAAACATGTCGGAAACCTAAATACAATGGGCACATAGCCTTTACAATATGACATTATAACCACAAACCAAAATACTAATTGTCGGCTCCATGCTTTGTTCTCTGTTGGCACACACTGGCTGTGCAACTTTAACTAACTGTAACTTTGTCATCCTTGCACATCTACTTATGCTCTCATAGACTAAGCATGAGTATAGTCTAACAAACTTAACTTCCAGGGTGCATACCAAACTTCATCCGTACACACATGCATTGATGCTTTGAGCTGCAGGAACTCTGTACACTGACCAGTCTTCATCACTTAACTGAATTTTTATCTTTACAACAAGTGTGCTGACTCCAAACTGCTATATGACTTTGTTTCCATAATGACAACACTATATCTAGTCATATACCTTAGTATAGATAACTTGCCAACAAGCTCTACCTAGCATGCATACTTCTCCTTTTCCTTTCTTAGGTCAATTTTAGTGGAATTTGAGGAATAAAAGCTAAAAGCCTTCATAAAGGACCCCCTATCAAGAGTAACTAGGGCCTATTAGTCAATTTTCCTAATTTTCTTAGAGACAGGATCATAATTCCTAGCTAATTCAAACATGAGGTTGATATCTATAAAAATGTCAAGAACTATGAGCTTAGCCATACCTAACGTCCCTATTGCAAATGGGGATAGGTCTAAAACAATTGTTAGAAAAATAATTGAATAACATGAAACCAAAGTAAGAAGGGGTATTAGCATCCCTAAAATTTGACATGTCATCAGTGAAAACTTCATCACTCACCTTCTTATTTTGATGTGAATTAGGGAGCAACATGACGAACTCTTCAGAGAAATTTGGCTTTCCTTCTTGCTCATCTCCTTGTTCCTTCATTCCCTCATTGGACGAGGCACAATTAGACTCAGGTTGACTCATTTTGAAATTTATGGATGAAGCTTAGACTTGGAAATCTGTTCTACTCAATTGCACACTATAATGGCTCCAATTTCATAGTTGGTCTTCTGAAAATTGATAAGTATAAATGCGTGAATGTCCTGTCTATATATCGTTGATAATTAAATGCATGGAAATTGCCAAAATCACTACAAATCTTCCCTGAGTCACTTCAACATTCACTTCTACATGACACCAATTTCAAATCTAGACTAGCCGTAAGGTGAGATGTTGACAAGGTACATTTAAAACTTAGAAAGAAAGCAAAAAACTAATGATCACTATTTTATTGCTGTAAAGGCCTCAAAAACTATCAAAAGCCCTTAATTGGAAATTGATTGGCTATATTTTTACTTTTTCCATCTTGGCAAAGTACCTTTTCCATGTCAGAACTGCTATTTTCTTTCATCATTTATGCTAACTCAATTGGGCTCTATCTAGAGATTCAACGAATGAAGGTGCCTCATGATCTCCAAATACTTTTCTTAATTGTGGTTCAATCATGAGATCCAGTGACTAAAGACATTCTTTGAATTTCATAAGACTCACCTTAACATGGGTTAGTTTCCATGAATTAATGACTGAAGCTTTTGTGAGATCTCTTTACCTTTAACTTAACACACATCAGATCGTGAGATCTAGTGAATAAATAAAATCTCACAATCTCCAATCTTTAACTTATCCTTAGTCTCATTATGATATTCAATGACTGAATATATTCTTGTAATCTCCAAATCATCTCTTTAACCTCAGTTGTATTACAAGATTCAAAAAATATTCCATCTCTTGATCTCTAAGAACTTTACTTAACTCATGCTCGGTTATGAGATTCAGTGACAAATGTGTTCTCATAATCTCAAGACACCATCACTAACCCTGGCTATATAGCGAGATTTAGTGAAAATCCCTTATCTCCAAATTGCTAGATATTATTCTCAACCTTGGTTCAATTATGAGATTAAACACCATCCGTTGATCTTCAACATCATCCATGGTCCTCCCTGAATCGCTAAATGCTTTAAGGTTTAACCATTTCATTACGAGAATAAGAGAAGACCATCATCTTATTACCTTTCACCTTGTCGCTAAATCTCAAAATGCTAAGTCACTAACTGCCAACTTTACAAGATTAAGTGAACACCTTAATTGCAAAGTCACTAAATACTTTGTCTTAATTGTCAACCATATGGAGATCACATGACTGAACAAACCTCCACCTTCTTATAACCTGGTCATTAAATCTCCATATGCTTCAAACTTAACCATTGGGATTTGGAGATTATGAGAAAGCCTCTTTCGCTAGATCGCTGAATGTTTGCTCATTAACCACCAAAATCAAGAGATCATGATATAACTTCTCCACTGAATATCTAGATCTTTCACTAACTACAACCTTTAACTTGAGATTTAATGACAATCATCAATCAATATTTGCATCAACAACCCTCGCTGAATCACTGAATACTACAAAAATTCACTACTACATTGAGAGAATAGGAGATAGCCGCTATGTTGAATCATTGGATGCTTAAAGAAAACTAATAGATTATTTATCTGGGTGCACGCCCCCGGTTCAAATAGTAGGGCCCAATCTCTATTACCCAATATCTATGGCTCTGATGGGTCCGTCTCTCTGATGGGTACGGCTCTGGCTCTGATGGGTACTGAATGGATCTTATTCCAATTGGTGCATACACTTAAAAGGAAAGTGAGGAGACAAGCGTTATTCGTGGAGGAACGCCTCTCTTACCTATATTAAATGTAAGGTAAAGAAATGTACTTTTTGAAGATAGAATTCCATCCGTCAAACCTGAGTCGCAGAATAATAGAATATAGGGCGCCCATTCATACTTCTCTTTGGAAACTAGAAATAAGAAGCCGCCGCCGGCCAAAGGGTACTGATAGCCGCCTATGGGTTGACTCGTCCCTGTCGTACCAGTCCCTTTTTTATGGTAAGGAAGGAGGACCATAGAATTTGAGGGCCAGCGTGCTTCCCCATCGGTCCTGTCTCTATCTTTTTATTGATAGCCGCCTATGGGCCCTTCTCATTTATAGGCTTTCCTGTCTCTCTCTTGTTACCGAAGGGAGAAGTTCGTTAGAGGGTCAATTCATGTCATATCGACCGAAGAGCGATAGCGAGTACAGTGAAGCCAGATTCTATACGTAACATGCCGGGGAAGGCGGGCAGCAAATGTTACTCTAGCAGGCGTACATTAATTGGGGTGGGTGGCCCTTACAAATAATAGGGCAGGGTGGGAGGTGTAATACCCCAAAATTGGCACCTATTTAATTTGATCAATTTTGGTGCATTTTACATCACCAAAGTCCTAGTTCCCTAGGCAATTTTCTCTCTCATACCTGACTTAATTTGACTTGATGTCAATTGCAAAGACCATAAATTGCAATAATCAAACGCTAAATTAATTCCTAAGTCTCTTTGACTTTATTAGCTAAATTATCTCTATGATACATTAATTTAATTGTAAAGTCTTATGTGCTTTCTAATTAAATTAAAAATCTACCCCCTTTAGCTAATTACCCATCAAAAAGGAATTAATAAATATTTAGTTAATTGAATGGACACCTCTTTATTTGAATTTAATAATTCAAATTACTCGAAAGGTCACTCCCCACATGTGGCATTTTCCATTCTTTTAATTAAATAATTCATTGTCTTTTTGTCTCAATTGGGAATGAAGAGTCCATCGTTTCGAATCAAGAAACTCTTCATTCCTCTTCTGGCTTGGTCTATTTAATGAACCTCTTTTTCTCATTCAAGGGAGCAATTTTTGAGAGCATCCTTACTATAGCATTTTTTTAGTCTCATATCTCATTATTTTCAAAGCTCTTTTATTGCATTATCTAGTTTAATTTCTCATATTAGTGTAATTGCATTTCACATTTAGATTAAATTTGCTTATTTGTTCTTAGTTTAATATCATATTTGCTTCAAGTTCTTAGATTAAATTGCATTTCTTCTTTACTTTCAAGTTTTCTAGATTAATTGCATTCATTCTTAGCTTATTTTCATTTTGCTCATATTTTCTTTCAAATCCTCCATTGTTGAATTGGTCTCCCGGCTGTTGGCTCTCGTTCTGAGAGTATTCAAACACCCCATTCACATAGGAGGCAACAGGTCGCCTCACCATGGAATTTGGATTGAGTTCTTCATACTCTCTTTCGAATTCTATCAAGTGAATAATGACCATGTTGTGTTGTGTCTGATTTAGAGGTCACATTCAGTCACATACATTTTGGCGCCCACCGTGGGGCAGAAAAGATCAATTTCTGGCCTCATTCTTGATTGGTTTTTCAACTTTAGTGTTGGTTTCATACCTTGTACGGCCATTTACAGCTTGAAAAACTTTTAATATAGTAATTTATGGGTAGAATGATTAATCCTATTTCTCATGCTTTTGGTTTGGTTTATTTTTATTGAGAAATGAATAAGTTATGATCATTTTGGTGAAATTGGGTATTTGCAGATTTGAGATTCTCTGAATACAGTCAGATTGAAATATTTGGTACGGACAAATTATGAAGAATAAAGATCTCTAATAATATGCATTAGAAAGATATGTGAATCATCTTTCATTTCCTTTTGGTTTGAGTTATTTTTATGCAGATTTGTGAAAGTTATGGGCATTTGAGTGAAAACTGGTTTTTAACAATCTGCATTGGAGTTGCAGGCAATGATTTATTCTTAGAAAATGATTTGTGAATGAGAAAAATAAATGGCTTACATATTTGGAAACTAGATTCATTAATAGTTATTGTGAATTTTTTTTGGTTTCATTTGGATTCATTTTGAGAAAGATATGATATTCCCTAGGCAGGGTTTGATGTTTTAAATCTGATTTATGACAGAACAATTGCAGTCTGAAAAGGTTATTGGTTGAGGTACCAAATGAAATCATAAGACCTTGTAACTTTGGAAAATGGTAGTTCTTGATGTTTTCTAAAAACTTTATTCTTTCCAGAAATTTTAATATTGTGATTTTATTGGTCAAATAAATCAATCTTTAAAGACTGTCTTGAAGACAGCAATGTTACATATCTTACGGTTTGCCATTGATTTGTCTTGATTCTATACTTTTGGATGTGTGCTAAATGCTGGATTGCAGATCTTTGGACCTAAGGTGAGTTCTTAAAATCTCTATAACACTTGGTTTGGGCATAAAATTGAACCTCTCATGTGTTTGGCTTGAGTGTTACATGCTTTCATAGAACACATTTTAATTGATGCTCTTAATGGGAAATGAATGAACATAGATTTTCTTTCATACAAGTTTATGTAAGTGAATGCTTGTCTTTTAAACATTAAGTAATTCTTAGTTTCAAATATCAAAATATCTCATTGAGTAATTGAGGGCATGGATTCATTCCTTGTTTACATGAAGAGTTAAATGCACCACTTTGTGGACTCACTTCATGTTTACTTGGAAAGTTAAATATTCCATGATTCAAACCCTCTTGCACTTATGAGTAGTATTGATTAGCAGTCTTAGATTACTTGTGATTGATCTAGATTGCTATCTTGGGTTATTGGACTCGCTAATCCGCCGGCCCCTCATTTCCGCCCTGTGGTTGCAATCCCAGCGCCACATTAAAGGGGAGGGGTCTATAGGAAAGAAGCGTTAATTGTTCCACTTGGCAACCCTTTTGTGCTTTTTGGAACTCACTTGTTTTCTAGGGTGTGGACTCACTTTGAGTTTATGTGAGGAGTTAAATGCACCACTTTGTGGACTCACCTCACATTTACTTGAAGGGTTAAATGCACCACCTTTAGTGCTTCCCAATACTTTTGATAGAGAATTACTTACTTTTCATTTTTTAGAAGGCCTGCTTGGGGATTTCATCACCTCAAGGGACGACCTTAACTCCTGTGTTCCGGCGGAGTATAAATATCGGGAGGTGAATCCAAAGACACCTCTCTTGGGAATGAGTTAGATTTCACTCTTGGCTAAGCCTCAAAGAACTTTATACCTTTGAGAAGTGAAGGAGGAGATTTGGGTTACCGTCTCCCCCCGGCTGTGTGATTTCTAATTCTTCTCATCTACGGATTTGTGCCTCATGTACCTTGCGTATATCGAGGACTCCTTTTAGAAAAGCCATGTATATCCTTGTAGACAACTTGCTAGGATGTTGTTGTGTTTTAAGTGTCTGCTAAAACATTCTCAAGAACATACACAAGTAGAGTCCTTAGGGAGTAGAAATACTAAGTCACTATTCATGTTCATGCGCAAGGTTGCTTTGTCCCTTGCCCATTGCTTGAAGACTGTTTGCTTGAACTCCTTGATTGCTGTCTTATGTGCTTGATCAATGACATAAATTTGATCTACCTTTTTGTCCATGATTTGTTTTTCTATTTTTCTGTCGCTCACCGTCAGAAACTAGTTGTCTTGAGTTAGGAATCGATCGATCTTTGCTTTGACTCGTATTGTCTCTCATTAGTCTACCTTATCTCATTGTGCTCTTGTACCTTATGTTGCGATTGTCTTATCTCGGCTATTCTAGCCATCTCTTTTTGACAATTCGTACTAGGTTCATCTTGCATCTTGGCTGTTCTAGCCATTTATCTCCTTTCATTATCTTTGAGACAGAGTCTAGCTTTATCCCGAATCTTTGCTCGTTACATCTTCATTTATGACTGTCACGACTCAAAGTGGAAAGACTTATCCCATTCAGAATGCTGATCAACATCAAAGTAAACCTTGTAATCAAGACATAGGTCATCCTGAATTTTTTATGAAATCTGAACTTCGTGAGGAATTCTCACATTCTTCGTCATTCCAAGAATATTATAACCCATTGTTTCAAGACTAGCAAGACTCTGAAGGGTCACTTTCTAAAATTAAACCTATTGATCCTTTTGAACCTATCAACTCTTTCACAATCTCTCATAATACTACCAACAAGATGGGAGATCCAAAACCTTCAAAGTTGGTTTTCAATCTTAGTTCTAACATGCCAAAACCTTCAAAGTTGGTTTTCAATCTCAGCTCTAACATGCCAAAACCCTCAAAGTCTGTCTTTAATCTTAGCTCTAACATACAAATAGTCAATGCCACTGAGAAAGCTACAACAGAAGCTCAACCGCCTTCTAGATTTGCTAGAAACAAACCTTGGATCTCTCACTGTGACATGATCATTGCTCCAGGGAGTGAGGATACTCCTAAACCCAAAACTCCCTTTGTCTTGTGAGGCCCTGCACCTCCCTCTTATAACTACACAAAATCTCCAGCTTGTGCGAACGCTATCCCTCGATCTCATGCAAAGATTGTGCTCAAAGGTCCTGAACCTTCAACATCCAAACCAAAACTATCTATGGATAAAGCCCTCACTAAGGAAAACATCCCCAAAGATCTTGATCTCAATCAGTTCCAATCTATGGTGGGTCATTTAACTTCGCCTCACTATTTGTGCTTTTCCAAAGAAGATGATCATTCCTTAAGCCATCCGCATGATGCTCCCCTGCACAATGAAGTTATGATAGGCCCCAAGAGTATCCCCCACGTCCTCATTGACAATAGTGCTAGCCTAAATACTTTCTCTGCTAAGATGCTTACCCAAGCGACAGATAGTTTTGTTCCTGCCAATAGAGAATCCACTGAGTTCTATGAGGCTAAGCTAAAAGAAATAGAAAAGACCTTGAAGATCAAAGATATTGGCATGGGGGAATATCAGATTGAGTCCATCTTGTCATTGACAACTCTCCCTCCATCTCCACATTCCTATGAGGAACCTTCTGAAGATGGATTTGGTATTAGCTATCAGAGCTATGAGCTTGACCAACCTAGCTACAGCTTTCACTCGTGCAAGGATTCAGATAATGAAGAAACACAGATTCAACATATGACATATGAAAGACCTTTGAATGATCAAAATTCTGATTCAGACTACTAGAAAGAGTCTTATCTACCTTCTCAAGTGCTTCAAGAACATGATCTTGGTCCTCACCAGGAGGATTTTATACACTCTACTGAACAGATTTCTACTACTACAGCTACTACTGAATATGTCACTGCCTCTAATGGCACACATACTGATTGGGAGCAACTATTGGATGCTTCCCTTATCTTTGGTATGCCTCAAGGTATGCCTATTCTAGATTATGCTACCACTTCTACTGTTGAACAAAATCCTACTACTGCTGATTCCAATGATACACATACTGATTGGGAGCAACTGCTGGATGCTTCCCTTATCTTGGGTATGCCTATTCTAGATTGTTCCACTACTTCTGCTATTGAACAGACTCCTACTATTGCCAACTCCAATGGCACACATACTGATTGGGAGCAACTGTTGGATGCTTCCCTCCTCTTGGGTATGCCTCAAGGTATGCCTATTCCAGATTACTCTGCTGCTTCTACTACTGAACAAGATCCTGCTGTTGAAGAAATGTTTCCTTTGACAGATGATAGTGATGATGAAAGTCTTCCTCCAACTATGCCTCTAGCTGAATGGGACTCCATATCAGATGCTACTACAGAAATACCAGTTGATGCTATGCACTTATATGCTAGTCTTAACAACTTAGAAAGAGGAGAAAGTTATGACCCTCCAGATCAAGCTATTGATGATGATCCTTTCCACCCTCCTGTGGAGATCATTCCTATGGCTCCTAGGCCATCTGCTCCAAGTTATACTTCTACTGCTCCAACAAATCATGGGTATCCGAGACCCCATCTTGTTACAATCTCATGGAATCTTGGTAGATCCAGAATTGAAATGGTTCCTATTCGTGCACTCTTACCACCTGAAAGGGGACCTGACTCTTGGAATAGGTTATCTTGGTTAGGCTCACATAATATTCCTCCAAACTTATCTGACTCTTCTAAGATGACTCACAATCGACAATGCTCTATGGAAGATTACTTTTTTGATCTATCTGATTCATTCATGAATGATGAGGATGATATTGATATATTTGCACTTGAGCCCATCCCATTGACTTTTATTCCCTCTTCATCTCCCAGAAAAGTGGCCCGTCCACTTCCATCTCCACCTCTCCACCTGAACCTGTCATATAAGCCTTTTTCATCCACAATTCCTGAGTCTTTTGGAAGTAACTTGGATGTACAACATAAAAATAAAAATAATGAGAATCCACTTATATCTCAAGGTCACCATGTCCCATCTAATCGACATGTGACTATGAAGAAAGGAAAGAAACAAAGGTGTTCAAAAGACCGCAAAGGTCCTCAAAAAGAAGAAGACAATCAAAAGCCAGAAAATAAAATAAAAAATGGATCTCGAAATCCATTCTATAGGCATTGTCATCAAAAGCACGTCAAAGTAAAGAAGAAAAAATTCAAAAGCTATGTGGATTCCAAAGAAAGGAAAAATCAAAGTTGTCATTCGAGCTTCCAAAATTCTCATGTTTCCCTCCATTCCATCACCCTTGCCTCTCATACTTTACCCTCTTCACTCCATCTTGCCTTTTCCCAAAGTGCATATCAGCATTTCCTCATTGCTAATGACATGACTAAGAGAAATCCAGAATGTACTCCTCCTAAGCATTTAGAGCATGGGAAATCTGACAAGGAGTTAAGGTGTGTCCATGAGGATATTTGTGGGTCTCACTTAAGTGATCTTTCCTTGACTATGGATCTCTTGATAGTTGGACACTACTGGTTGGCTCTCTTGTTACTGCTACAACATCTGGTTCTGATTCTACAACTTCTCAGCTGGCTACTACTACAAATGACTGTGTTCTCAGAGATTCCTACTAAAGGAGAGCAACTCAAAGAGCCTATCAACGCTCTTCATCTGAAGAAGTTCTACAGCTGAGACATTGCTTGTATGCTCATGTACATACTTATTGGTCCTGAAAAAAATCCTAAAAAATGGTATATTGTAAAAATCCTAAAAATTGCAAAATGTCCTGAAAAAATGATCATCTTAGTGAAAACCTGGTAAACAGGCGCCTTGATAATACAAAAAAAAAAAATGAAAATTTTCAAAAATACAAAAAAATGAGATATTCAAAAAATACAAAAAAATAGAAAATGTGAAAAATACAAAAAAATCAAAAAATCAAAAATACAAAAAAATGAGATATTCAAAAAATACAAAAAAATAAAAAAAAGAGAAAAGTACAAAAAAATTGAAAAAGAAAAAAATGTGCCATTGATGAAAACCTGGTAAACAGGCGTCATGGTAGCAAAAATAGAATCTCTGCCAAGATGGTGAAAACTTGGTAAACAGGCGCCTCTTGTTTTCCTGAAGTAACATCTCATCTCAGCGTCGCTTGGCTCTTAGTTTCCTGCTTTAGTTTCCTTCCTTTCCTGCTTTAGTTTGTTTTCCCGCTTTCCTGCTTTAGTTTGTTTCCTGCTTTGGTTTGCTAGCTCATGCGCTTATCTTTGAGTTTTCCTTGACTCTTCATGGATTGGAACTGGTTCACACTTGGGGGCACCTACCTGGTCTAGGGGGCATTGTCCTATCACTTTTGGAAACTCTTTTTTGAGCATTGGTCGCCAGTGGTTCCCACTATGCCTGCCTTCGGATACCTAGCTTTTGTTCGATCTCTCTTCTTCGGGATTTCTCCCTTTTATCAATCACCAGTGATTCTTATTACATTATCTTATTGAGACTTCGAACGTTATCTTTCCGAATTGACTTCAATCCGCTTGCACACGAACTTAAACTGAAACTAAAACTAAATGTGTGTTTCTTTGAGGCATGTTGAGCTTTGTTTTCTTTGAGTGTTTGTTTGTTTGCTTTCTTTGCTTTCTGCTTGTTGGTTTAGTTCCAATGATTCAAAGAATTCATTTAAGAGGGGTGTCCATCTGTAAGAGCCTCTATCTCGTATTGGATGGCCATGCGTACCTCGACTCCTTTTATATGGATGCTTTGGTGAAGTTGGTTCTTCTCCTTGTCTTTTGAGTGACTTCTCTTTGCTACTGATGAAATTGTAAACGCTCGTCTTGTTAAGTGAACGTAAGGGTCACTGCAAGCAATCTTTGGCAAAAGAAAGAACTCCTGCGTGCTTGGTGTGTTTGTTCGCAAGAGACATTCAGGTCATTCTAGCATTTATGCTCTAATGCTTATGTTAACTTGCTAGATTAAAAGGAATACGTGTTCAGGTCATTCTAGCTTCTTGTGCCTTAATGCTTACACCTCATTCTGACAAATTTAAGACTTATGTCATATTCATATTCTCATGTTGGGGAGAATTTTATGGCATCTTGTGATTGTCCCGTGCTTAAAAGAACTCAATGATGATAAATACGATGAGTCCAAAAGCCGAGTTTGGAGGATTGCATTTGTTCATCCTAGGCCTACATTTAGACTTGCATCTTTCATTCTAGGCTTGCATTTGGAGTGCTTTCTTGTTTCTCTCTTGATTGCTTTCTTCTGGATCTGCTCATCAAAGGTTCTCATCTTTTTTCCCAGTCTCATCTTGGCTGCATCCTTTTTCGGGATCGAAATCAAAATCTGACATCTCTAAGTGGCTCGAAATCGCGTTTTAAATATTGGACTCTTTCTGGATCGGATGCTTGTGCAGTCAGCCTTCTGGTGTCATCTTCCTGCCAGATCCTCATCTTTGCATCATGTTCTCAAATCTTTGCTTCTTTTCATCAAGTCAATTCAAGTCAAATTTAGTCAACCACGGTCAACTATGGTCAAAAAGACCTCAACTTTGCTTTGATTTGCTTTTGCAGCTTTGCGAATCTAGTCTAATTGCTTTTGCTCTGCAATCTCTTGTTGTTTATCATCCTTCTGACATGTCATCTTTCAATTTCGCTCCCGAGGGGGCAGGATGATTACATCATTTGAATCTTGTCGAATATATTCTTGAATCAGTCTGATTTGAATCATCAGTTCTCATTGCTAGGGGCATCTTCATGCCTCACATCTTGTTATCTCGCAATCTATCTCTTAGGTATCTGAGCAATCTAACTCAGATCCTCGAGGATCATTCTTCGTTCTGGAAATGGTTCTTGAAATCTTTTGGGTATTGGGGCAATCTAACCCTAATTCCTGGGAGTCAATCTTTGTTCTGGAGATGACTCTCGAAATCTCTTTTAGACCGTTATCTGGGCAATCTAACCTGGGTCTCGGAGGACTAAGCCTTGTATTGGGGCAATCTAACCCTGATTCGGAGATAGTCCTAAATCTGCATCTTCATCAATTGGCATTGGGGCAATCTAACCCTGATTCTGGTTCTCTTCTAAGATCGTTGTCTTCGCAATCTAACTTAGACTTCGAAAAATGCATGCTTTGATCTGCTTTCATCTATCACTTCAGACTATTCTTTGAATCAACGCGCTATTCGCACATCAATTCAAAGAGGGGCAAATGTAATACCCCAAAATTGGCACCTATTTAATTTGATCAATTTTGGTGCATTTTACATCACCAAAGTCCTAGTTCCCTAGGCAATTTTCTCTCTCATACCTGACTTAATTTGACTTGATGTCAATTGCAAAGACCATAAATTGCAATAATCAAACGCTAAATTAATTCCTAAGTCTCTTTGACTTTATTAGCTAAATTATCTCTATGATACATTAATTTAATTGTAAAGTCTTATGTGCTTTCTAATTAAATTAAAAATCTACCCCCTTTAGCTAATTACCCATCAAAAAGGAATTAATAAATATTTAGTTAATTGAATGGACACCTCTTTATTTGAATTTAATAATTCAAATTACTCGAAAGGTCACTCCCCACATGTGGCATTTTCCATTCTTTTAATTAAATAATTCATTGTCTTTTTGTCTCAATTGGGAATGAAGAGTCCATCGTTTCGAATCAAGAAACTCTTCATTCCTCTTCTGGCTTGGTCTATTTAATGAACCTCTTTTTCTCATTCAAGGGAGCAATTTTTGAGAGCATCCTTACTATAGCATTTTTTTAGTCTCATATCTCATTATTTTCAAAGCTCTTTTATTGCATTATCTAGTTTAATTTCTCATATTAGTGTAATTGCATTTCACATTTAGATTAAATTTGCTTATTTGTTCTTAGTTTAATATCATATTTGCTTCAAGTTCTTAGATTAAATTGCATTTCATCTTTACTTTCAAGTTTTCTAGATTAATTGCATTCATTCTTAGCTTATTTTCATTTTGCTCATATTTGCTTTCAAATCCTCCATTGTTGAATTGGTCTCCCGGCTGTTGGCTCTCGTTCTGAGAGTATTCAAACACCCCATTCACATAGGAGGCAACAGGTCACCTCACCATGGAATTTGGATTGAGTTCTTCATACTCTCTTTCGAATTCTATCAAGTGAATAATGACCATGTTGTGTTGTGTCTGATTTAGAGGTCACATTCAGTCACATACAGGAGGAAGGCCCCTACTATTCGCTAGGCATCAGCCCGCTATCATGACATCTGGAGAAATAATTGTTACTAAATCACTAGATAAACTCACTAACCACCCATCATTCAGAGATTCAGAGACAACATAAAACAAGATAAACTCTTAACCATGTAGCTTGTTCTCTAAATTAAACAAGACTTAGTTTTATTTCAAGATTAGGAGACAATAAAGGTACAAAGAACAACCATGTGCACATTTGAGAACTTAAGTGCCCCAAAAAGTAACATGAAAATATAAGATCTAGGGCACACTTAAGAAAAATTTCAAAGATAGAACCCTACCAAAGACAAAAAAGACCCAGGGCAAGGATATGTAGACATTTTTTGCACATTGTGAACTTGATACTCAGATCCGTATTGGAAAATTTCTAGAAGACACATAAAATAAATGAGACACATGCATGATTCGGATGTCAACAAGACAAGAACTAACATTTCTCAGAAAACCTAGAATTTACTCCAACATGGCTAATGTATGTGGGATGGATTCCTACATTTCTATGGGGCAGAGTGGCTATTTGGAAGCTAATGGAAAGAGGTTCTTGTGTGAGGTTACTCACGAGATGGGAAGAACTCTATTGTTGTGGTGGTGGAACTATTTGAAAAGTAGTGGGCAACATAGATAGATAGTTGGTATATGTGGGAAAAGATGAAGCTGGCATAGGTTGTTATGGTTGTTATTGCACTGCTTGAGGGAAAGTGGCTTGTTGGTTTGCATGCATAGATATGTGGGATTGGGTCGGTATACACAAGGTATACATTTTTGTTGGGGTGAGGCCCCAACGAGAGCCTTTTTGTGGCAGGAATTACGATACGGAGGCTGCAGAAGTGATGATGGGATTCTGGGATGTAGATGGTGGATTTTGAGGGCCCATGAAGGGAATCCATATTTTGAAGGTATTTTGATGCACTTTTGTGTGAGCTATGAAAGGTGGAGGTGGAAAACATGATTGGGTGAACCCCTATTGAGAAGTGGAATAAGATGCTTGTGTTCCCCATGGGAAGGATGGTGCTGATGTGGAGGCTTTCTGAATGAAGAAGGGAAATAGTTATGTTACCCTTAGAAAGGATAGTATTGATGCAAAATCTTGTTGAGTGAAAGAGGGGAACAATTTCATCACCCCTAGAAAGGATGATTCTTCTTGGCTTATAGAAGGTAGAGGAACTGCTTGTGTGGAAGCTTGTGTGGAAGGTGGAGTTTGGGTTTGTGCAAAGCTTTGGACCTGAGTGGTGGCTTGAGATGATGCAGATGATGGTGGCTTTCCCATGATAGAAAAGGGATTGGATTGCATTGTTGCATGTGTCATGGGACTTGCAAAGCTACTTTGCAAGAGATGGGGGATGGCTGAGGCTATTTGAGATATTTGTAAGTCAAGATCATGGATTTTTTGGATGATGTGGGTATAGGATTCAACTAGGATATGGATTATTTTTATGGGGATGAGGGGATGGAGATGTGGTGGAATGGAAGTACCCTCTTGTGCAAATTTTTCCAATATAGCTCGTTGATTTTGATCAATGATTGCACTTACCATTTGTGCATGCCTTGGATGGATCATGAATGCTTCCATGGTGAATGATGTGGGAGTTTTAGTTAGATCTTCCCACACATTCTCAACTTGTGGGATTTTTAGATTATAGGCCACCATTGCACTGGTAGGATTGTTGGGATTAGATGAACTAGTGGCCAAGTTGGGATCCACATTCCTTCTCTTCCTAGATTGCATAGCGACAGACATGAAATGTTGATCTAAGGATGAAGATGCAGATGATGGGTGGATGCAAGATGCTTCCTAAAAACTCTAAGGATGATGGATGCATATCTAAAGAGACTTCAGGATGGTGATTTATAGGATATGATGTAAGGATTTGGAACAACTGAAGGATGGTGGGATGATGAATAGATTTAGGATGATGGAAGATTTTGGATGATGAGGATGGTGGAAGATTTTGGATGAAAAGGATGGTGGAGGATTACTAAGTGTCAGTAATGAGTTGCTTCTTCTTGAGGTAGGATCAATGAGGATAGGATTGTCAACCCAAGATACACTAATGATCTTTGAAAGATGAGATTCTTGTTAATGCAGGCCCATCTCTTGCTTGAGATGATGAGGCTTACAAGGAAAAGTATAGGATGTCCTAGAAAATTCTTAGTCAAAGGGTGGGGGTTTCTGATTTAGGATAAGGATTTGAAGCAACTCAAAGGATATGACATGAAGTGGATGGTGTGATAACTAGATTTGGTTCAAGGATGCTAGGATTCTGACTTGGATGTTTGATGCAAGGGTAGGGAAGGTGAAGGTAGAATCAGGGTTAATTGAGACTACTTAAACCCACAAACAAGCCCTATGAAGAGTTACACATGGAAGAAATATGAAAACCACATGAAATCAGTGAAAACATAATGGATATGAGACAAGAAACTAGTCACAACACTGGTGCAATTATATTATATCATTCAACATGCCCGACTATGAGGCCTTTCAGGTTTTGGCCTTATACAATGAATTATGAAATTACAATTATAGCTTGCACTCAATCTTCTTTTCTACCATCCTCTAACTAGAACTACATCTAGAACTGCCGTCTATATCAACCCAAGCTCCAAATATATAGCTAGCAAAGCCACAAGTCATCCAGTCAGGCATTTAATTACAATATTGGTCCACTTAGGAGGAGAAACCAAAACTAAAGCTAGAAATAACAAAATAGGATATGAAGATGCATTTAGGTCCAAACATGACCCAAGAATAGAAACCTAACTGTGCAAGATCCAATTTTCCCACATGAAACCATGCAAGACAAAATCCCACACATTTCATGAGAGAAACTGGCAAAAAATTGATGCCCAAGGATAATTGCGATAACTTCTAGGTCTAAATGAATTAAGATGTGCACCCTTAGGAGAACACTCCAAATTAGGTCCACATCACTACTTTAACTTTGCAAGGCAAGAAACAAACAACAACAACAATGCCAAAACAAACAATAGACAGGTACAGGAAACAAGAAATATTTTTGGTGATGCAAGATTGCTCAAGACCCAGGATGCTCCCGCATCAAACACCTAGGGTAACAAAGGAACTAATGTCCACATCAGACACTTCTCAAATTCTAACCTAAATCATAAAGATCCAACTTAGCTTGTGTAATCCATGAACTATCTTTAATTGGCTTATCTTTCCACTGAACTAGGTATTCCATGTAGTCTTTTCCTCTTGTACTCTTGCTTACTCTACTATTCAAGATCTTCTTAATGTTGTCTCTGTTCTTTTTAGGATAATCTAGATCATCTTAAGTCTCATCATTTGATTCAAAGTACTCAAATATGTCAACAACATTGAATATAGGTGATATATCCATGTCCTCTAGTAATTCCACTTCATAAGCATTTCCACTGTCAAACTTCTTTAGAATATTACAAGGTCCAAATTTCTTAATTTTCAGCTTGTTTTAGGTACCAACTGGAAATATATTTTTCTTTAAATGAATCATAAACTCATCTCCAACTTCAAAATATTTATGTCTCCTTCTCTTATCTGCTCTCTGTTTATATTTTAGATTACTGTCCTCCAAATTCTTTTTAAATTCATCATGAAAAGTTCTCATGTATACTGCAAAATCCTCAGCTTCAACACTTCTTCTCATCTTAGTAGGTAAATCTCTCAACTCTATAGCTCCCTTAGGATGAAATCTAGTAACAATCTCAAATGGTTTTCTCTTAGTACTTATATTCACATAATTATTATATACAAACTTTTCTTGTGCCAAAATGAAATCCCAATTAGCAGGCTTATCTACATCTAAACATCTTAACAAATTTCCCAAACTTCTGTTCATCCATCTATCTGAGGGTGAAATGTAGAACTAAACTTCAACTTAGTATTCATATTTTTTGAAAGTGTTCTCCAAAAGTAACTAGTAAACTTAGTATCTCTGTCTTAAAGAATATATTTAGGAAAACCATGCAATCTTACCACTTCCTTGAAAAATAATTCAGCTACATGCAATGCATCAGATGTCTTCTTACAAGGTATGAAATGAGCCATCTTAGAAAATATGTCAACCACTACCAAAATAGAATCATTACCTCTTTGAGTTTTAGGCAATCCAAGAACAAATTCCATACTCACATCTTCCCAAGGTCTATCAGGTACAGGAAAAGGTGTATACTATCCCATATTCTAACTAGTTCCTTTTGCTACTTGACAAACTCTACAACTTCTTAACATTCTCTGTACATCTCTATAAATCTGTGGCCAAAATTATCTCTCTAAAATCAGTTTCACAGTCTTATCAATCCCAAAATGTCGAGTAAGTCCACCACTATGCTTCTCCTTCACTTTATTAGCTCTCATAGATCCTCTAGGTATGAACAACTAAACTCCCTTAAACAACATGTCTTCTTGAATGAAATAATCAGTCCACTTATCACTCACTATGTGTCCTTTACAAGCTTTCCAACATTCTACAAAATCAATGTCAGTTCATACAAACACTTCAAATCATCAAAACCAAGTACCTCAACTCTTATTTCTAACAATAAACTTCTTCTTCGGCTCAAGGCATCTACAACCTTATTTGACTGTCCACTCTTATGCTTCAATGAAAAGGAAAAATTCTGCAAGACCTCAACCCACTTCATATGTCTCTAATTCAATTTACTCTAACTCTCCAAATACTGCAAAGCTTTATGGTCGGTATACAACACAAAATCTTTAGGCATCAAATAATGTCTCCATTTCTTAAAAGCTTGAACAATAGCATATAATTCTTGGTCATAAAGTGAATATTTTCTCTTAGCATAATTCCACTTCTCACTAAAGAAAGCTACAGGTCTTCCTTCTTGACTCAAAATGACTCCAATTTCACTTCCACTAGCATCACATTCAACTTGAAAAACTTTACTAAAATCAGGCAAAGCAAGTGTAGGTAATTTTACAATTCTTTGTTTCAATGTTTCAAAACTCTTTTGTGCTCCATGTGTCCATTTGAAATTACTTTTATCTCCTCTCATAGTTTCAATCATAGCATTACAAATAGAACTAAAACTTCTGATGAACTTCCTATAAAAAATTTCTAATCCATGAAATGATCTTACCTCTCCAACATTCTTTGGTGTAGGCCAATCAAGTATAACTCTCACTTTCTCAGGTTTCATCTTCAATCCATCAGCTGAAATTACAAAACTAAGGTACACAATCTTCTCTTTCATAAATGAACATTTCTTCAAATTAATCAACAAATTTTCTTCCTTCAATCTCTGCAATACTTGTCTGATATGTTCAAGATGTTCTTCCTTACTCTTACTGAATATCAAAATGTCATCAAGATATACAATTACAAACTTACCCAAGAATCTTTTCAAAACTTCATTCATCAGCCTCATGAAAGTACTAGGTGCATTAGTCAAACCAAAAGGCATAACCAACCATTCATACAAACCTTCATTAGTCTTAAAAGCAGTTTTCCATTCATCCCCTTCTTTGATCCTAATCTAATGACATCCACTTTTCAAATCAATCTTTATGAAATACTTCACTTCACTCAAACTATCCATTATGTCATCCATCCTAGGAAAAGGAAATATGTACTTTACTATTATCTTGTTTATAGCCCTAGAATCAGTGCACATTCTCCATTCTCCATTCTTTTTAGGTGCTAACATAATAGGTACTGCACAAGGACCCAAACTTTCCCTAATCAAACCTCTCTCAATCAATTCTTGTACTTATCTATTCAACTCGGTCTTTTCATTAGGTGTCAACCTATGTCTTGCTTTATTAGGAAAACTAGCTCCATGTATCAAATCCATACAGTGACTTATACTTCTCATAGGTAATAAACCATCAAGTACATTATTAGAAATGATGTCATGAAATTTAGTCAACAAAGGTTTAATCTCAAGTGCATGTTCCAATTCATCTTGTTTCTCAGTTTTCCTTGGAATTAAAGAAAAACAAATATTTTGTTCTTTCATTTCTCTTGCAAACTTTTTACCATCAACCAAGCATACTCTGACTGTAGTATAGTGACCTTCATCAAAATTCTCTACCAAAGGAAATAATACTTGTATTTTTCCATCCATCCAAATAGTATATTGATTCAATCTACCATCACGTAAAGATTTCCTATCATACTTTCAAGGTCTACCCAAAAGAATATGCCAACAATCCATAGGCACAATATCACACAAGAATTCAACATGATAATACCCAATTTTGAATCTAACAAGGCATTGTTCACTTACAAGTAGTTTATGCTCTTTCCAGATCCAAGCAATATGGTACGGCTTATGATGTTTCAATATCTGCAACTTTAATTTGTTAACAAACTCTTCAAACGCCAAATTATCATAACTCTCACTATCAATGATTACCTTTCAACATTTGTTAGCGATCTTACATCTAGTTTCAAACAAACTTTTCCTCAAAATAGGTTCCTCATCAGCTTCTTCATTTCATAAGATCTTTCTTTGCATCAGGTTCTCACCATGTTCAGGTTCATTAGACAATTCCTCAACTTCTTCACAAGCCAAATTATTTTTGCAATTACTTCCAATCTTCTTTCCATAGTAAGTACATTCAAAAGCTCTATGTCCTTCTTCACCACATTTGTAACAAGTACCTTTAAACAAAGATTTCTCTTCTCTTTTCCCACTATTGTTATTCTTAGAGTAACTAGTATAGCTACCTCTAGAGTAGTTAACTCTTCTACCATCAGGTTCATCTTTCCAACCTTTATCTTGTACTGCATTGTTAGACTTGCTACTTAATCCATAAGATCTACCTCTACTTCTCTGAAATCTGCCACCTCTTCCTCTCTATCTTTGTTCATGTCTCTTTGTCAATCTCTCTTCTACCTTCAAAGAAAATTGGTATGCTTCTTCCACACTTTCTATCTTAACATAACTGATCTCATCTTGATAGATGTCCTTAGGCCATTCAGATATCAAGCCACTTTCTCATCTTCATCATCCACATGTCCAGATTTGATATCCAATTTGTAAAATTCCTAAGTATATTCTTTTACACTCATGTCCTTTTGTCTCAAATTTTGCATTTTCTCATCAAAATCACTTGGTAGTCAGCTAGAAGAAACTTATTCTTCATCTTTCCAAGCATCTTCATCCATGTATTGATGTTTTCCTTTCCTCTCTTTTGTCTCTCATTTTGCAAATGATCCCACCAAAGAGATGCATGCCCTTTCAACTTTGTGATTACTATCTTAACCTTCTTGTTATCAAGATTACCTTCATACTCAAAGTATTTATCCATCTCAGAGATCCAATCTAAAAGTGTATCAATCTCAAGTCTTCCATCATAGAAAGAAACTTCAACTGCAGGTTTGGAGTTAGCCTTAGAAAAAATTCTCAAGAGTCTTTCCTCATCCCGTTCAACTTTAGGTTCAGGATTAGGTGCCATTTCTTGTTCATCACTAACATCTTCAGGATGTGCAACTCTTCTCTGGGCTATCACTATAGCTTTAAGCCTAGTTGCAATCTACCTCAACATATCCATAATAGCATTATCATTTCCTCTACCTCAAACCATCTTAACAATCAGGTTCCTGCAAGATCGTAACCTTCTACAAGTTATAGGTTAGATCTTAGATCTACCACCCTACAACCAATCCAATAAGGTTCTCCATGATCCAATCCACAAGAAATAAGTTTTCTCTGATACCATTTGATGCAAGGGTAGGAAGGTGAAGGCATAATCAAGGTTAACTGAGATTGCTTAAACCCACAAACAAGACCTACAAAGAGTTACACACGGAAGCAATATGAAAACCACATGAAATCAATGAAAACACAATGGACATGAGACAAGCACTTGGTCACAACACTGGTGCAATTATATTATATCCTTCAACATGCCCGACTATGAGGCCTTTTGAGTTTCGACCATATACAATGAATTATAAAATCAGAATCATAGCTTGCACTCAATCTTCTTTTCTACCATCCTCTAACTAGAACTTCATCTAGAACTTACCTCTACATCAACCCAAGCTCCAAATATATAGCCAACAAAGCCACAAGTTAGTAAGTCAGGCATTTAATTACAATATAGGTCCAATTAGTAGGAGAAACTAGAACTAAAGCTATAAATAACAAAACATGATGCGAAGATGCATTTAGGTCCACACATGACCCAAGAATAGAACTGTTAGAATAACTGAGAGGGGGGTGAATCAATTATCTAGTGTCCCAATTCAAAATGTATCATCCAAAACAATTCTACTACTTCTGCAAGTAGGAAAACATAAAATACTTCTACTATCTATGTATTTACCGATTGTTAGTCTAAACTTTGTAATAATTACCGATTAAATCTAACATGTAACATGCAAAGTATGATCACAAACAAATATCAAAATCAACACATAACATAAGAGATTTAATGTGGAAACCCTGTAAAGGGAAAAACTACCTAGGATCGACAACCCAAAATTGTTCACTCTTCTGAAGTGAGGTCAGTGAAGACCCAACCCTGTTGAAGGTTTACAAACACACTATTAGGTGTGACATTGTTAGAGGATTTTAGACCAGAAGTTATCATCCAACCAGTAGTCACTCTGGGGTTGATAGGATAACAATGTTCACTCTATGAATGAAACATCAAAATACTTTCATAGTCCACTCAGTTAAGAGATTTGACTGTGTACAATGGTTAAATGTGTAATAGTAGATGATTTGCCTAAATACAACTTTAGTTTACAGTTTACAGATCAATGTTCAGCTCATTCAAATATTTTTGACCAATATAACACTTCAAATTCAATACTATAACAACTTACTATCCATTGGTAATAACTCTCTGTAGCTCGGTAGCTGTTTTGCAGCTCTATTCTTATTAACCAGTATGTTCAGAAAAAATTCTCCACACAATTATTCTGTAGTATCTTCTTCTTCTGGTATGCATTTCATAATGAAACCAATGTCTCTTATATAGATGAGTAAATCATTTTCTTTTCCTCTATTAGATTTTGCCTCTTAATCATATTCATAGATTTTGCCTCTTAATCATATTCATAGATTTTGCTACTTTAAGCTTTGTCAGCTAATGTGTCAGTAACATGTTTAAATCTACTCCATTAGATCCCTTTTTGATTTATGTTAGCTGTCAATCTTCATAAGAAACATTATCTGTTACCTTGATTTCATACACTTTATAGCTCATCACTTTATCGGTTAAACTAATCATTTAATTCCTTTATGTTTTTCTCAGTTAAAAAAGAAATGCGTTGGTGAACACAAGCTCAGTTAATACTGCACTCAGTATACACTACACTTCATCAGTGTATACTAAAATGCTTTATTTACTGATAACACTGGTTTGTGTCTTTCGGGTCTATTCTTTATCATAGATGAATGCAAAATGATAAATTAAATTCCATAAAGTCATAGACTCATCAACAAGTTACTTAGTGTATTCATTATCCTCATCTGTCATATACATCTTCCTCATGTAGATATTTTTTTTCTTCATCTCTTTCACCTTCCTTTACATGTGTCGATATAGTAACTTAGAAGATAAGTATTGTCAAGCTAGTTGAGATCAATGACAACATAATACTGATTTAATCATCTTGCATATCTAATCATCAACTCCTCAATAATCTTGAATTATAGATTCTTCATTTTGGTTCTAAATCAGTTGTAGTTCATCAATATTTCCCTTTGGCATTGCTGGCAACTCAAGTAATATGAAATGTACCATACACATAACAAACATGTATTGTACAACTCTATGATCAAATGCTGTGTAGTGTAAGCTCTCCCTAGCTTAATATGTTTAATCACTATGTTACTAAAACAACATTATAAAATATAGCTTTGTCATTCTGTAGAGATAACCTTTTCAGTTCTCAAGTTCCTTTCAGATTATCTCTCCCTTAGATAGTTGACATTGGTGTAAATCTCCTTTTCTTTTCATATTATTTATCTCTCCCTTTGACAACAATGCCAAAGAAACAAATAAATAACCAATGTTGTAGTAGCTAAGTAACTCACTATTGTCCATTGCTTCCTCTGTATCTTAGTATATTGATATCCCAATCTATTTCAGTTCTACAAACTTAATCACAACCTTGAACAAAATCCAAAGTGTGAACTATGCTGCATTAACATGAATGATCTTCTGATAAGATTAGGCTGATGCAACATCCAGATCACATTAGTGATTGATAGATAGGGGACGGACCCCAAGTCTAGTCCTCAAATATTCAAAAGTGTCCTTCGGTAGAGGCTTTGTAAAAATGTCTGCAAGTTGTTCTTTAAATGTAACAAATTCTAACTTTACTTGCATCTCTTGCACTTATTCTCTTAAGTAGTGATACTTAATTGATATATGCTTTGTCTTTGAGTGCATCATAGGATTCTTTGAGATTGCACTTGTGTTGTCACAGTATATGATCACTAGGTAAGTGATTACCTCATTCATTCCTTCCAACACTTGCTTGATATATGCAATGTTTGAGTAATTAGTAGTAGTAGCAACATACTCTGCTTTAGCTATAGACTAAGAAATACGAGCTTTCTTTTTACTTGTCCAGGTTACAAGTCTTTCACTAAAGAAAAATGCTCCTCCGGTGCTACTTTTTCTATCATGCACATTTCCAACCCAATCAGCATCGGTGTAAACTTTCAGCTCAAACTTACCTTCCTTAGGATACCATAATCCATAATCCTCTGTCTTTCTTAGATATCTTAAGATTATTTTAGTAGAAATCATGTGTGATTCTCTAGGATTAGTAGAATATTTAACAACAATTCCCACATCATGTGCTATATCTGGTCTACTGTGAACTACATACATTAGCTTACCAATCATGGATCAGTAAAGTGTCTGGTTTACCTCTGTAGTTTCATCTTCCTTTTTCAATTTACTTCCAATAGCCATCAGTGTTACCACAGGTTTAGCATCTTCCATGCCAAATGTCTTCAAGACTTCCTTTATGTACTTAGATTGTGTGATGAATATCCCATCACTCTGTTGTATCACTTGTAATTTGAGAAATAATTTAATCTCTCCGAACATAGACATTTCAAACTCATTCCTCATGTCATCTAAAAAATATTTACATACATGATCTTGACCTCCAAAAATAATATCATTAAAATTTTTTTTAGTAATGATAATAGTGTCATCAGTATCACCTTTCATGTACAAGTTGCTATTCTCACTAGTCCTTACAAATCCAATACTTAACAAGTAAGTATGCAGTCTTTCATACCATGCTCTCAGTGCTTTCTTCAAACCATATAAAGCTTTGTATAATCTACATACCATGTTTCTATTGTTTGGATCAATGAATCCTTTGGGTTATTCTATGTAGACCTCTTCTTCAAGTATACCATTTAGAAATGCTGATTTCACATCCATTTGATAAACCTTAAATTTCTCATGTGCAACATATGCAAGTAACATTCTAAATCCTTTCAATCTGGAAACATGTGCAAATGTTTCATCATAATCAATGCCTTCTTCCTGTGCATATCTGTTGCATACCAATCTCACTTTATTTCTTGTCACTTCACCATTTTCATTCATTTTGTTTCTGAATATCCATTTAGTATCGATAACATTGTTATCTTTAGGTTGGGGTACTAAGGACCAAGTTTTGTTTTTCTCTATTTGTTCTATTTCCTCCTTCATTGCATTAACCCATTCTTCATTTTCTAATGCAACTTTCACATTCTTTGGTTCAAATTCACAAACTAAACATGTACCTTGTCTTGTTTTGCTTCTTGTCTACATTCCAGCTTGTTTGTTTCCAATAATTTGTGTCTTAGGATGATGTCTTCTAAAAAAACTAGCCAGTTCTTAGTTTCTTCTTTCTTGTTCATCCTGTTCAGGTTCATTTGCTTGCTTAGTAGCACCATCTTGTTTGTCATTTTCCCTTTCCTATTCCTCGGGGTTATTTTTCTGTTGACCAGTTATCACAGGTTGCGACTTCAGTAGATAGTTAGGAAGTTCAATGTAAGTGAATCTACCATACTCTTCTAGTTCCTTTCTTTCTTTTGTGTTTATGTCATCATACTCATCAACATGAACATTAGTACTTTCAATCATCTTATTTGTAACCTTATTCAAACATTTGTATGCTTTACTCTTAGTAGAATATCCTAAGAATATTCCTTCATCACCTTTAGAATCAAATTTATCATTTCTCTCATCTTTCAGAATAAAACATTTGCTTCCAAACATTCTAAAATAACTTACAATAGGTTTGTGTCCAAACCATAGCTCATAAGGTGTCCGATTGGTGTCCTTCTTTAGTTGTACTTAGTTAAGCACATATACAGCTATGTTGATAGCTTCCCTCCAATATGTCTAAGCAACATTCTTTTGTAGCATTAGTGTTCTAGCACAGTCAATGATTGACCTATTCCTTCTTTTAGCAATCCCATTCTACTGAGGTGTTCTCAGTGCAGAGATCTGTCTCTTAATACCATTCTTATTATAGAAATTAGTAAATTCATCAAAGATAAATTCACCTCCTCTATTAGATCTTAAGCATTTGATTTCTTTATAGTCTCTTTTTCTACCTTAGCCTTATACCATTTAAACAACTTAAAAGCTTTAGATTTCTCTTTCAAGAACATAACAATCATTAGTCTAGTATAGTCATAAAAAATAATAATAAAGTATCTATCACCATAATAGCTCTAAGTTCTCATAGGACCACATAGGTCAGTATGAACCAATTCAAGTATCTTCTTTTTTGAGTAGTCTTTTCTTTTAAAACTAGACTTAGTCATCTTACCTTTCTGACATTCATGACACATAGCATGATCTAGTTTTGACAAGTTAGGCAATCCTCTAACTCTTTTCTTCTTACTAATCTTGACAATGTTATCAAAATTCACATGACATAACCTCTTATGCCACAACCATGCATCTTCATCTTTCATTAATAAACAAGAAGGCTGATCAATGTCAATATAAAATAGATTACCTTTGGATTATGTACCGGTTCCAACAAGTCTTCCTCCATCATCATAGATTCTTACCTTTCTGCTCTCAAAAGCAAGTTGGTGTCCTAAGTTGTTCAGCTGTGCCACACTTATCAAATTGTAGTTCAGTCCATCTACCCAGTATGCATTCTCACATTTTATTCTATCATTAATCATCATTGAACCTTTACCTCTCACCATACAAGGTGCATCATTTCCCATTCTACTAGATCCACCATCATATTCATCAATTAGATCAAATTTCTCTATATCACCAGTCATATGATGTGTGTAGCCACTGTCTATGATCCATGTATCATTTCTGCTTACTTTAGAGATCAGTGTTGTCTCTTCATGTTTCTCTTCCTCTTCTGAATCATCCTTCATAGCAACAAATACTACTTCTACATCATCATCAGTGTCAGATTTAAATTCAAATTCTTTGGCTATGTAACATACCCTTTTTCCCTTTGTCATAGCTATCTTGGTTATCTCTATTGTTGTGTCGATAGCCTCTGTTGACTCTTCTCCCATAGCTTCCTTCAGATCGATCTTTGGATCTATCATCATCTTTCTTATTTAGAAATCTAGCAATGATGTGGCCAACTTATTTACAATTAAAACATGCTAGAGGTAACTTGCCTCTATATCCTCCCTTACCTTTGGGCAATCTTCTGGCCATAAGAGCTTCAAGCTCATCAAGTTCATCATCAGTATTACTGTCACTGTCATTATTCTTATCATTCTTGCTACTAGACTTACCAATCTCCAAAGAGGACATGAAAGTGGATTCAATAGTAGGTACAACACTATTGTCAAAGTTATTCAATTCAAAGGTTCTAAGCTTACCGATCAAAGTGTCAAGGGTGAGGTTAGATGTAGCCCTTGTTTCATGAATTGCAGAGATTCTGATCGCATATACTAGTAGCAAAGTTTTGAGAATCTTTCTTATCATTGTTTCATCATCAATAGCTCTACCAAATGCTCTAATAGCATGTACTACCTCTTTTAGTCTATTTGTGTATTGCACAATTTTCTCACCTTCTTTCATCTTCATATCATCAAATCAACCTCTTAGGCTTTTTGCTCTAGCTCTCCTGACATTCGCATCTCCACTATATATTAGAGTCAATTTATCCCACATGGCTTTGGAAGTAGTGCATCCCTTAATGTCTTCAAATTCATTGTTGGTATAGGAATCAAAAAGTTCCATCATAGTAATATTGTGTTCATGCCTATCCTTCAGTTGATCAAAAGTCAGGGGACCTAGTGTCAGTTCAATGTAGCCATTCTCCATTAGTTCTAGTGTAGAATTCCCAATTCCAAATATGTGTAACTTCATCCAACTTTTCCATACTGTGAAGTTATCTTTTTTTAGATTTGGCACTTCCCTCTTATACATCTTGAGACCTTTTTGCTAAAGTCCTTAAAACTTTGTTCTAAGAAACCACAACTCTGATACCAATTGTTAGAATAACTGAGAGGGGGGTGAATCAGTTATCCAGTGTCCCAATTCAAAATGTATAATCCAAAACAATTCTACT
This sequence comes from Chamaecyparis obtusa, assembly GCA_027943335.1. Lineage (NCBI taxonomy): Eukaryota > Viridiplantae > Streptophyta > Pinopsida > Cupressales > Cupressaceae > Chamaecyparis > Chamaecyparis obtusa. The sequence continues at coordinate 1,356,030 of BSBK01003293.1, read as the reverse complement.
ACTTTTGCAATTCGGTAAACATAAAATACTTCCACTATCTGTGTATTTATCGATTGTTAGTCTAAACTTTGTAATAATTACCAATTAAATCTAACATGTAACATGAAAAGTATGATCATAAACAAATATCACAATCAACACATAACACAAGAGATTTAATGTGAAAACCCTGTAAAGGGAAAAACCACCTGGGATCAGCAACCCAAAATTGTTCACTCTTCTGAAGTGAGGTCGGTGAAGACCCAACCCTGTTAAAGGTTTACAAACACAGTATCAGGTGTGACCTTGTTAGAGGATTTTAGACCAGAAGTTATCGTCCAACCAACAGTCACTCTAGGGTTGACATGATAACAATGTTCACTCTATGAATGAAACATCAAAAGACTTTCATAGTCCACTTGGTTAAGAGATTTGTCTATGTACAATGGTTAAATGTGTAACAGTAGATGATCTGCCTAAATAAAACTTTAGTTTGCAGTTTACAGATCAATGTTCAACTCATTCAAATATTTCTGACCAATATAACACTTCAGATTCAATACTGTTGGTACCCAAATTTCCCTGTCCCATACAAATTTGGCCATAGGCTAGGAGGTCTAGTATTTTGTAAACCATGTTGAACACCTTGAGAAATTTTCATGGTTTTGTGCCTTTGATCTCTGCAATTATTTAACTCCCTGGTCTGCAAGTCTTTATTTGAAAATGTGACCATTGGAGGCAAAAAACCCTAAAACCCCTATGGCCTGTTCTAATTTGCCGTTACTTTTTTTCAACCACTTAAGTCTCCATTTCCCATGTGCACTTTATATTCTAAGGCTAGTGGCAAGATCTCTAAGACCCAGCAGAATATTCCTTTATATATCCTGACCCCGCGATCTACTTTGTTCACAAGATCTCCCAGTCGGAAAGCATATTCTCTTTTCATTCAGCGACTGAGTGATTAACTGGTCACAAGATCTCTTGATCCTGGTGATTATGTCCTTAACATTTAGAGATCCAGTGACATGGTTATCTCTTGGTATTGAAATGCAGCGACTAAGTTAAGAGAGATCAAGCGACTCAATGAGGACTATAAGATGAAAGAAAATCAATGGCTGTCACCCAATCTCTAGATGTAATTCAAGGGTTAGACTTCTATTTGGGGACCTCACAAATGCAGTGTTCACATGATCTCCAGACTTGACCTAGGTTAAGAAAATCCTTTAGTGAACTAGCGAAATACATAGTTGCCCAATCTCTAGGTTTCATGCGGTTAAGATAAGGTGGGCCAAAGTTGAACAGTTGGCAGTTGTCAGAGCTAAGGAGGCAGTCAAAAGCAAGTGATAGAGTGACACTAGGCAGGGCGGGCTCAGTTCTTCAAAGATGCAGTCACCAGGTCTCCAATTTTTGAGGTAGTTAAGATATTATTTAGTGACTAAGTGACTATGTGTTTGCGAGATCTCTTATTCTCGGTGGTTAATTTCTTAACATCCAGTGATCTAGCAAGCGGTTACCATTATGTTTTGCGGTCTCAAGTTTGAAGCAGTTAAAGTTTGAGCATGATCTATGATTGTCGTTATACCACTTGGATAAGATGCATGATGTTTAAGGCTATGGTATAGCGAGAACCATCTAATGAAAGGTTAAGGATGTCATGGGTCCATGTTTTCAAGAGGCACTGAGGTGCTCAATTCTTATTGGTTACTAGGTAGAATAGTTGGCATTTGTCTATGGGTCTAAGTATCTTAAGTGAGGTGGCAATTGACAAAGATCTATGGTTGTCACATGATCGCAAGGAATCTTCTTCCCCTTTGTGATCATGCGACTACCATCTAATGCAAAGTGAATTCTTCTACCCTCTAAGGTGCCTAGCCAGTAGTGTGATGACAAGTCGTAGGATGGGCCTAGGTTTGTAGCTCAGTCGGGTGATCACCCAATGAAGTAGAGAATATTCTTTTTATTCAGTGACTATGAGATTTATCTTTAGTTGGGCAATTGCTCAATTGGAAGGAATATTCTAAAGACCTCAAGTGATTCAGCGACTATCAAAGTGGGATCAGTGCTTGTCATGTAATCACTAGAATAAGCTAGAGTTAATGAAAAGTTCAGGAGATTCAGTGACTAAAGGGAAAGGAGAACTTGAAATGAAAGCCTTAGTCATGTATTTTCCAGATGAGTTAGGGTTAAGAACAAAAGTGGTGCCCGGGTAAAATGGAAAGATCTACGGCCATGTTTTAAAATGAGATCAGGTTTAAATATCACCCATTGATAAAGAAAGTCTTGGTGCCACCTGTGACTATTATATTCTTTTAAATTCAAATATATGAGAGTACCATATTTGAGCAGTTATGGTGAGCCCGAGTTGTAGAGAGGTAGATGGATCAAGGTGACTTGTCTGTAGGTAGATGTAGTGATGAAATGGACATGCAGGTATGGAGATATGATCAGCCAAGATATTTCAGCGATGCATTTATGGTCAGACTTGACAGAATTAGGGTTTTCTATTATTTTCTAAAAATCTATGTAACCCTAGTTGACTTTGGCTCCTGCCTATGTGCAATTGAGGAGATGTATATATTAGTTTTTTGGAGCTTTTAGAGCTTAGAGTTTACATTTTATAAAAAGAGAGATGTATATATCTGGCGACTCCACTGATTTCATAGATTTAGGCTAACCTTGTTCAAAGTTTATGAGAAATATTGAGACTAGGAGCTCAAAGCCTACTAAATTTTTAGAGTTGCCCTCAAAAAGAGGCTACAAAGGTAAATCAACCTAGAGAACATACCCTGCAAGGAGAGTATAGTCTACACCACTTGATACTTCAGAAAGGAGACTTTTTCCCTTTCATCTCAGAAGGAGAGGAAGATCTCTAACCAGAGATCTAGAAGAAGATTCAAATCCAACACCAAATACAACTCACACAGTTGCTATTCATCAAATTTCAGCTCCTACAATGGCTACATGGTTTGCTTTTGCACCTTTCAACTAGGGAAGTCCATTAGTCTTTTCTCAACATCATGATGTGCCCTTGGTGGCACTAAAGAGTCTACCTGATTTCACAGGTGAAGGACAAACTACAACTTTTGAGCATATAAGAAATATGGCCACTATCTGCAGTATACATAATATAACTCAAGAAGGTGTGGCCACCAAGTTATTAGCAGCCTCCCTCAAGGGTAAGGCTCTTGAATGGTTTAGAACTTTAACTTTTGGTTCCATTAATTCATGGGATGGATTAGGGGATGCATTGAGTAAACATTTTGATGATAAATCAGACAACTTGTCTTTGGTTGAGTAGTTGACAACCATTAAAAGAGACCCTCAAGAACAAATGACAGATTATAACAATAGATTTCTCAAGACATGGAATAGAATTCTAGTCTCGGTGAGGCCATCAGCTGACCATGCTTTCTTATACTTCTTGCAAAGTTTGAATGGTTAAATTTCTGTCATGATCCAATCTATGGGTGGTACCTCTCTACCCCAAGCTTTTGACATAGTTGTCAGGGTTGAAAGTTGTTTAATTCAAGCAAGTATGATAGCTAGAAGGCCACCCATGCCCATCTTTCCTAGCCTTCAACCCATTGCACCTTTTCAAGTACCCACATTTACCCCTATTCCCACCATATTAGCACCTTAGGCTAGTACTAGTAGTGAGGAGCTAAAAGAAAGTTTCTCTCAAGAGCTGCAAGAGATGAAGAATATTCAACAAACTAGTCAGCAAGAAATGATGAATTTGCTGTAGACTTTGACTAAAGAGGTCACAGACCTAAAGAGACAAGGGAAAGGAATCAGGCCACCCTTTCAGCCACAAGGTCAAGGTCCTAATCAACAATATCAAAATTAGGGACTACCTTATTAGAAAAATAGGCGACCATACCAAGGAGGTTATCAAGGACAAAGGCAAAATTTTAATCAAAGACCATTCCAACCATACAACCTTGCACCTCTCAATTCTATGAATCTAGTTAGGGACATGGTCCCTAGTTAAAATAATATGGTTATGGACAATGAATGATGTTTCCCTTGTGATCAGCCTCATAATTAGGCTACATGTTTAAATGGATGGATGAATCAAGCACTAATGGTTCAAAATGCCTCATATACTCAATTAGAGGCTTCTTCCAGTGGATTAGTTCCTCAACAAGAACCATAAGATAATGATACTGCTCTTTTCAATTGGGACCAGAAAGACTTTAATTGAGTCATTGGTGAACCTTCCATTATTGCTAACACAAGGTCAAATAGAAGAGCTCAAGACATGGAGCGAGTAGATTCTGGATTAAAGCTACTACATCTACAGAACCAATGCAGCCAGCTGCCCCCATCATATTCAAGAAGCCTCCTATCATTACAAGCAAAGAAGGCCATACTCTCAAAGAGGTGGATCCCATCATAGTAAAAGCACAACAAAGAGTACACACTATGACACCTTTCAACATTGTAGACAACATGAAGAAGGTGAACATTACTATGTCTATGTGGGACTCTTTGGCTATTCCAGGGCAACCTGAGATTTTGAAGAAAGCTATGACTAAAATGACAACTCCTCAGCATACAAAAGAAGTTGCAAAGCTAGTGTTGGTCAACACTGATCAAGAAAAGGAGGCTCCAAGTTGCAACTCCAAAGGCAATACCATGCAAGGTAGGAACTTAAAACCACCTCCCTTTTATGTATCTTTGATTATTGGAAAATCGTTAGTACACAATTGTATGGTAGATAGTGGAGCTACTAGTACTGTAATGCCCAAAATGGTGGCTGACCAATTAGGACTTAAATATGAACCCCTCCAAAAGAAGGTTATAGAACTTGATGGATCCTCAGTTAACACTATAGGTGTGGCTAAGGATACCAGTCTAATCCTTCATGCTAGTCCTAATTTCTCCATCCTACTTGATATATATATCATATATCTCCCTACTTTATTTGCCATATGTTCTATCAAGGGAGTTCACAGCCAAGATAGGAGGCTACCTTTCTTCTGACTAGTCTCACATGCTCTTCCACACAAGATATGGTACCAAGGTCACCATCAAATCTAAATCATTGGTAGCACACCATATAGAGCCATATGTGTCCAATACCATCAATGCAAGCTGCCCTATATTTTATAGCAGTGATTTCCCAACTATCAGACAAGCTAACACTAAGATAGAAAATATCCCTGATATTTTACTAGATGAACTAGAATTAGAAAAAGATTCAGAGGCCCAAAAAAATGTTATTTGGGATGCTGGTTTTGGAAGTTATTTGATACAAGAAAGTGGATCCATAGAGCCAAACCTCCTCAAAGAGGACACTAATTTAGAGGATTAGAGCAATCAGGTTTGGGAATTGTTTTTTGATGGAGCTAGAAGATGACATGGTTCTAGTGGTGGTGCTATGCTAGTATCCCCAAAAGGAGAAAGATACTATAGAACTTTCAGATTCAGTTTCTCTTGCACTAGCAACACTACAGAATATGAAAGTCTAGTGAATGGACTAGAGTGGGCTAGGAAAAGAGGGCTCAAAGCCCTAAAATTTTATGGTGACAGTGAGTTAGTAGTTAGCCAAGTGAGAGGGATAAGTGCAACCAAAAATGACACCTTGAAAGCATAAAAACATAGGGTTTGGGATGCAATTGAAGACTTTTGTGCTTTCAACATTGTTGCTATCCCTAGAAAGCTAAATCAAAATGCAAATAGATTAGTTGCTGTTGGATCTCAGTATGACATTCCTAATAGTATTTCAAAGGAGGAGACCCAATAGACTATCAAAGTGATTGTCAAACCTTCTATCCCTGATAATGATACTGATTGGCAAGTGTTTGACAATGATGAGCAAATTCTGCAATTCTTGTTTGAAGAGGATGTCTTCTCAAATCATAACCAAGATAGACTATTGCAAAATTATGGTGACCAAGTGATACAACTTAAGTCTAATAAGATGCCTAGAGGTCTTGTCACCTTAGAATTTGTCTTCAACAAAGATGATCAAGTTAAGAAGAATAAAGCTAGCCTGGTGGTTCAACAAGAACATTGTGTTCAATTAGAGTTGGAACCAGGTAAAAGTTTACAATTTGGAAAATTAAATACTGATTTAGAAAAGTAGGCTTATACCCAATTATTCAAATAATTTAGTGATGTTTTTGCATGGCAATATGAAGACCTTAAAGGTTTTAATCCAGCTCTTGCTCGACACACTATTGAACTAGAGCCTAATGCCAAACTAGTGAGACAAAAACAAAGGCCTGTTAATCCCAAACCTGAGCCACTTATGCATAAAGAAGTGCTCAAATTGATAGAAAGTGGTATCATCTACCCCATCAAGCATACTAGTTGGGTTTCCAACCTTGTTCCTGTAAGGAAGAAGAATGGGGAGTTGAGGTTATGTGTTGACTTCAGGGATCTTAACAGGGCCTCTTTAAAAGACCACCATCCATTACCCTCTATGGAGCAAATCTTACAATGTGTCTCTGGATCTGAGAGATTTTCATTATTGGATGGCTATTCAGGCTATAATTAGATCCTCATCAATGAAGAGGATCAATACAAGACTACATTTACAACCAAGTGGGGAACCATGGCTTATCAAAAAATGCCCTTTGGTTTGTCAAATGTAGGTGCTACTTTTCAAAAGAAAATGGATACGGCCTTTAAAATCCTCATGTACAAATTTTTATTGGTCTACTTAGGTGACATAACTGTCTATTCTAAACATGCAACAGATCATATCAAACATCTTAGGAAAATCTTTGAAAGATGTAGAGAGTTTGGGATATCTCTTAATCCCTAGAAATGTGTGTTTGCAGTTCATGAAGGAAAATTGCTAGGATATATAGTATCCAAGAAAGGAATTACAGTAGACCCTAAGAGGATTGCAGCCATCCTAGAGCTACCCTTGCCACATCATAAGAAAAGCCTTCAATCTTTCACAGGAAGGATTAATTTTGTTAGGCATTTCTTGCCTAATATTGCAGATTTACTGAAGCCTTTCATAGCCATGTTAAAGAAGAGTTCAACTTTTAGCTAGACTAAGGAAGGAAAAGCTAATTTCTAGGCTATCAAAGAAGCCTTGATAGAAGCTCCTGCTCTATTAAACCCAAATTTTAGTAAGGATTTTATCCTTTATGATTATGGAGGTCATGATGCTATATTTGCAATGCTAACTCAAGAAAATTCAGATGGATTGGAGTAGCTTATTGCTTTCTTCAGCAAAGGTTTAGAAGAGTATGAACAAAGGTAATCTTTTATGGAGAAACATGTACTTGCTATGGTAAAAAGCCTTAAAAAGTTTAGATATTTATTAATCCATAGCAAGGTACACTTGAAGGTTACTCATCCAAGTGTCAAATAATTTTTTCTTTCCAAGGACCTAAATGAAAAGAGTTGGTTGGATTACCAAGGTAATGGAGTATGACATTGATATCCAAACCACCAAGCTAGTTAGAGGAAGAGGTCTTTGTGAGCATTTGGTAGAGGGTGAAAGTTTAGAGATCAGAGCAAACAGATGCATCTCTAGTTGTGCATTCCATAGAGGAACATTACAAGGCATCAAGTTGGTTGCCTAACATGATTCATTACTTGAAGATAGGGCAATGTCCTACAGGCCTAGATTTAGCAAAAAGAAGATATTATAGGTTTCAATCTGTTCCCTTTGTGCTGATAGATGAAGTTATTTTTAGAAAGGATCACAATGGTGTCCTTTTGAGATGTATTGTTTTAGAAAAGATAGCTGGTGTCCTATTTGAATTTCATGATGGATTTTCTGGAGGTCAATTTTCTCTTAGGACTACTACTTTTAAAATCATGAGGGCCAGATACTATTGGCCATCTATCTTCAAGGATAGTCATGATTATGTGAGAAAATGCATCAAATGTGCTATGTTTGTAGGAAAGGAAAGGCTTGCAGCTCTACCCCTTCAACCAATCAGAACAAAACAACCTTTCATGAAGTGGGGCATAGACTTTATTGGCATGATTAATCCTCCATCTAGTGCAGACCACAAGTGGATAATCATTGCAATAGATTATTTCACTAGATGGACAGAGACATTTTCCTTGAAAGAATCAAATGAGAGTGTTGTCTTGAGTTTTTATGATGATATAATTCATAGATTCAGCACTCTAGACTCCATAATATCAGATAATGCATTAGCATTCACAGGCCTTAAAGTCTCAAAATGGGCAATCAGAAATGGCATTTATTTGAATACAAGTTCAAATTACTACCCTCAAGGAAATGGTTTGGAAAAATCAACTAATAAGAACTTGATTAGGATAATCAAGAAGACTCTGCAGGATAACCAAAGGGATTGGCATACTAAGTTGAATTCTACCTTATGGTTAGATAGGATTACCCCAAAGAAGATCATTGGAAATTCTCCTTATGTGTTAGTATATGGTAGAGAGGCTAAGTTGTCCATTTCAATTGAATTGCTAGCTTTGGATTTGGCCACTCAATATGGCCTGTTTGAAGAAGGAGATCCCTTACAAATTAGGTATGCTTAGTTCATAGAGTTAGGAAAACTTAGAGATAAGTCCATGAAAGATATGGAGTTTCATCAGGTACAAACAAAGAAAAGTTTTGATAGAAGAGCTAGGGCTAGAGACTTCAAATTTGGAGATGTAATCCTCAAGTGGGATGAATTCAGATCAAGGCTTGGTAGACATACAAAGTTTGATTCCTTTTGGGGTGGACCATTTGTTATTACAGAATGCAAGGGGCCTAATGATTTTCAGCTATCAACTCTTGGAGGAGATGCCTTGCCCATATCAGTTAATGGATTCCACTTGAAGCCTTTCTTTGAGGCTAATCCTTCGTTATAAATCTCTATCAATATGTTTCCTCTCTTTCTGTCCCTGATTTCTAGGTTAGTTTCTCCTGCTCTTCAAGAAGTGCTCATGCTCATTTTTGTTCCTCATAGTTCTAGGTTTGTCTCTCTATCAATAAAGTTTTTGTGTTTTTGTGATGACCCCTATGCCTAAAGAATTGTTTAAAGGCCACCCATCTAATGTCTAGCAGGCTGACATCCAACAAAAATCACCAAAATGTTACCCAAATTTCCCTATCCCATACAAATTTGGCCATAGGTTGGGAGGTCCAGTATTTTGTAAACCATGTTGAACACCTTGAGAAATTTTCATGGTTTTGTGCCTTTGATGTCTGCAATTATTTAACTCCTTGGTCTGCATGTCTTTATTTGAAAATGTGACTGTTGGAGACAAAAAACCCTAAAACCCCTATGGCCTGTTCTAATTTGCTGTTACTTTTTTTCAGCCACTTAAGTCTCCATTTCCCATGTGTGCTTTATATTCCAAGGCTAGTCACAAGATCTCTAAGACCCAAAAAAATATTCCTTTCTATCTCCTGACCACACAATCTCCTTTGTTCACAAGATCTCCCAGTCGGAAAGCATATTATCTTTTCATTCAGTGACTGAGTGATTAACTGGTTGCAAGATCTCTTGATCCTGGTGGTTATGTCCTTAACATTTAGAGATTTAGCGACACAATTATCTCTTAGTCTCAAAATGTAGTGGCTAAGTTAAGAAAGATCAAGCGACTCAGCGAGGACCGTAAGATGAAAGAAAATCAACGGCTGTCACTCAATCTCTAGATGTAACTCAAGGGTTAGAATTCTATTTGGTGACCTCACAAATGTAGTGTTCACATGATCTCCAATCTTGACCTAGGTTAAGAAAATCCTTCAGCAAACCAATGAAATACATAGTCACCCAATCTCTAGATTTCCTACAGTTAAGATAAGGTGGGCCAAAGTGGAATAGTTGTCAGTTGTCAGAGCTAAGGAGGTAGTTGAAAGCAAGTGATAGAGTGACACTTGGTAGGGCGAGCCCAGTTCTTCAAAGATGCAGTAGCTAGGTCTCCAATTTTTGAGGCAATTAAGATATTATTCAATGACTAAGAGACTATGTGTTCGTGAGATCTCTTATTCCCAATGGTTAAGTTCTTAACATCCATCGATCTAGGGAGCGATTACCATTATGTTTCATGGTCTTAGGTTTGAAGTAGTTAAAGTTTGAGCATGATCTATGATTGTTGTTATACCACTTAGATAAGATGCATGATGTTTAAGGCTGTGGTATATTGACAATCATCCAATGAAAGGTTAAGGATGCCATGGGTTCATGTTGTTAGGAGGTGCTAAGGTGCTCAATTCTTATTGGTTGTTGGGAAAAATAGTTGGTATTTGTCTATGGGTTGAAGTATCTTAAGTGAGGTGGCAGTTGAAGAAGATCTACGGTTGTCGTATGATCGTAAGGAATCTTCTTCCCCTTTGCAATCATGTGACCACCATTTGATACAAAGTGAATTCTTCTGCCCTCTGAGGTGCTCGGCTAGTAGTGTGATGACAAGTGGCAGGATGGGCCCAGGTTTGTAGCTCAGTCGGGTGATCGCCCAATGAAGGAGAGAATATTATTTTTATTCAGTGACTATGAGATTTCTCTTCAGTCAGGCAATCGCTCAATTGGAAGGAATATTTTGAAGACCTCAAGTGATTCAGTGACTATCAAAGTGGGATCAGTGCTTGTCATGTAATTGCCAGAATAAGCCAGAGTTAATGAAAAGTTTAGGAGATTCAGCAACTGAAGGGAAAGGAGAACCTGAAATGAAAGCCTTAGTCATGTATTCACCAGATGAGTTAGGGTTAAGAAAAGAAGTGGTTCCCAGGTAAACTGGAAAGATCTATGGCCATGTTTTAAAATGAGATCAGGTTTAAATATCATCCATTGATAAAGAAGTCTTGGTGCCACCTGTGACCATTATATTCTTTTAAATTCAAATATCTAAGAGTAGGAGATTTGAGTAGTTATGGTGAGCCCAAGTTGCAGAGAGGTAGATGGATCAAGGCGGCTTGTCTGCAGGCAGATGTAGTGATGAAATGGACATGCAAGTATAGAGATCTGATCGGCCAAAATATTTCAATGATGAATTTATGGTTTGACTTGATAGAATTAGGGTTTTCTATTATTATATGAAAATTTATGTAACCCTAATTGACTTTGGCTCCTGCCTGTGTGCAATTGAGGAGATGTATATATTAGTTTTTTGGAGCTTTTAGAGCTCAAAGTTTACATTTTGTAAAAAGAGAGATTTTCATTCTGAGGAGTTATCTGTGGCATTCTTTCTACCCTCTAGCTTTCTATAGTTTGTAACCTTTCATTAAGGTTTAGATATTGCAAAGGTATTTTGTGACATTCTTTCTGTCCGTATGCCTTCTTGTCTGAATTTTCTCTTAATGAATTGAGTATATGTATGTTTTTAGTAATATCTTAGGGTTCCTAATCCCTCTTTCTTTTTGCAATTCATGTGTATTCCTATGGATGATTTGATTTGAATGATCTTGTGGGTATACTTCAACCCCTTGACAATCTGTCTCATTCCTATACCTAGTTGCAGAGGTGAATTTTTTTTTGTAGGTTATAGATTGTGTCTAAATTCTTAGGAATGCTATTGTTTTTAAAATTATCTCTTTCCCTAAATAGCTTCTTTCTATTATAGACCCTTCTATGAAATATTGATGCAAGCATATTCAGTGAGTTGTGATCTCCTAGACCTAAGTCTATGCACTGATTCCATTCTCCATACTATAATTCATACTATATTTTTTGGTGTATCACCTAATAGGACAGTTTGCTTTTAGTTATTTCCCTTTCATGCATTCCTTCTATCCCTTTTCCCCTCAAGAATTTACTTTCATGTCAAACGAAGAAAATTAAGGTGATTATCCAAGAGTAACCAGCCTAGAACCTGGAGGTCTCATCTCATTTAGCATAGGTCCCACAACCTGGAGATGATTCCCATGTTATACTAAGTTATCAAGACCAAGAGAGCTTGAAACAAGGGTGAAAAATTAGTGTATAATAACTATATCAACTTACTATCTATCGGTAATAACTCTCTATAGGTCGGTAACTATTCTGTAGCTAAGTTCTTATTAACCAGTATGATTAGAAAAACTTCCCCATGTGATTATTTTGTAGTATCTTCTTCTTTTGGCATGCATTTCATAATGAAACCAATGTCTCTTATATAGATGAGTAAATCATTTTCTTTTCCTCTATCAGATTTTTCTGCTTAATCATATTCATAGATTTTGCCACTTTAAGCTCCCTCATCTGATGTGTTAGTAACATGTTTCAATCTGCTCCATTAGATCCCTTTTTTATTTATGTTAGCCGTCGATCTTCATAACAAACATTATCTGTTACCTTGATTTCATACACTTTATAGCTCATCACTTTATCGACTAAATTGATCATTTAATTCCTTTCTATTTTGCTAGATTAACAAAGAAATGCATTGGTGAAAACAAGCTCGGTTAATACTATGCTCGGTATACACTACACTTCGTTGGTGTATACTAAAATGCTTTATTTACCGACAACACTGCTTTGTGTCTTTTAGGTCTATTCTTCATCATAGATGAATGAAACATAATAAAGTCAATTCCATAAAGTCATAGACTCATCAAAAAGTTACTCAGTGTATTCCTTATCCTCATCTATCATATACATCTTCCTCATGTAGATATTTCTACTCTTCATCTCTTTCACCTTCCTTCAGATGTGTCAGTATAGTAACGTACAAGATAAGTACTGTCAAGCTAGTTGACATCAATGACAACATAATACTGATTTAATCATCTTGTATATCTAATCATGAACTCCTCAATAATCTTGAATTATAGATTCTTCATTTTGGTTCTAAATTAGTTGTAGTTCATCATAGAACCCCAACTATGCAAGATCCAATTTTCCCACACAAAATTGTGCAAGATGAAATAACTATTAGGAATAGTCCCAAGAGATAACCAAGAGGAGGAGGGGAGGGGGATGAATCAGTTATCTACAAGATTCAATTCTTTATCCAATTAAGTATATGGGAATATTAAGCATAAACACAATATGAGAACACTTAACACAACACCATAATTTTTGTTACGAGGAAACCCAAATAGATAAAAACCCCGGTGGGAATTAACACCCACTAAGAAATGCACTAGAGTATTATGATCCTTGTTAGAAGATCTTACAACCCTGTTAGGAGTTGATCTTTACAATGCATTAAGTACATTGACCTTGTCAAGGTTTAGACCCTGTTAGGAGTCTTTTATAATTAACCCTATTAGGGGTGAGGACACACTATCTGGGAGCACACTGCTGAAAGGGGTGAAGGCTACAACCTTTTGTTTAACAGATACATACTATATCTAGATCTTAGTGAACTATGCATAGACCTGCTATCTTGATCATCTCCAATGAATATAATATACTCTCTACTTTGTCACATAGACCTTTTGCTGATGGCTTAACACTTTGCACTCTCTGCTCTACTCTTATCTTTCAACTTTTTTCCATTATTAGCAATAAAAAATGACAACCTATAAATATATTTCCTCTAAATGATATAATCAAGTTGGCCTATTAGAACCATCTTGAAATCATATTAGAGAAATATTGCAACTCTCCAATAACATCTTAGTCGGCTCTACTAAGCACGCAACATAAATTAGGACCACCCAACTCAATGTGAGTAGACACGTCGCTTCATACTGTCGACTCCACCAAATTAACTGATACTTTCTTCTTACATTTAATTATGTCATGCACTCTTAACCAATCATTATTAACTCTTCTCTAAACACAAATCCAAGCACACATACAAAAATGATAGGCACAACTACCATAACAATATAAACACTATTGACTCTACGAGATAAACTCTGGAAACTATGACTGTCAACAAGAGACTTCATAACTCAACTTGTACTACACATCTGACTCTAAGTCTATGAGCATAGCATCATACATATTTCTACAACATAGATATAAACATGCAAGTCTCTACTCCAACCGTACTACAAATCACATGCATAATTCTTCTTGGGACCTGTCAGGAACACTCACCGATACAGACTACTGTATTACTATTTTCATTTAGAATCAACCTCTGTGTCTATGATATCATGTTGATAACATATCTAGAAAAAATATACACATAGCTCTCTCCATCAGGCTTCAACACATGCTACTTCCCATATGTTGTCATCAATGACAAACATATAGTCAGCACTAGCTTGCTAGAAAATCTCCAACAATCTCCCCCTTTGGCATTATTGGCAACATATGGAATGAAAAACACCACCGAACCAAATGTGCAATCTTTTTATAATATTCTACATTTCCTCAACAAAACTCCCCCAAGGATGAATCCTCCATCTCTTACTATTTTTCTAAATACTAACTCCCCTTTGCTGCAATTATTTTATAACATTATCCATTTCCTCATCAAAACTTCCTTAAAGATGAATCCTTGATTTACTACTGAATGCTCTAAATATCAACTACTATAGCCTCTTTTGTTTTTCATGACTATATACTTACTCCCCCTTTGACATCAATGGAAAAGGGCACCAAACAATTAAGTACCGGTACTACTCCTGAAGTAGAGTAGTCAACCTTTCATCAGTCACCAAGGACTGATGCACTCCTACTATCTCTAATCAAATTCAGGGAAGGGAATTACTTTCAACTTCTCCCTGAGATATTCAAATGTATCCTTAGGTAAAGGCTTTGTGAATATTTCTACTAGCTGATCTTTTGTGCTCACATAGTCTAATTTGACTTCTTTCTCTTCTACTTTCTCTCTTAGGAAGTGATATTTTATCTCAATATGTTTTGTCTTTGCATGCATCATAAGGTTGTTTGACATGTTGATAGTGCTAGTGTTATCACAATGAATAAGAATAGGATAATCAATCTAAATACAAGAATCCTTTATCATCTGCTTGATCCACGTAATTGTAGAACAATTAAATGCTACTGCAACATACTCTACTTCTACTATTGACCAAGAGATAAAATTTTTCTTCTTAGTTGTCCAAGTAACAAGTCTATCACCAAGGAATACTACTCCTCCTGAGGTACTCTTTCTATTATGCATGTCAATTTTATACCTAGTTGAGAACACAACACTTCAGTAAAATATTAAAGGTTAGCAAATCAAGAAATCTGCAAAATAAATAAACTATGCTAACCAGGTGATTTAGTGCCTTCTAGTAGGTATGAGTTTGATATTCTTAGATTATAATATCAAGTGGTAGAATTAAATTAATTAATCAAGTATTCAACATATTCAATTAATTAACTTTAGGATAAATAATGATGCAAGAGAGGATGGTGACAGGGGCCCAAAGGCACACCCTAACTAGATCTAACTTGTAGAACAACATGCGGAAGCAACAAACACAATAGTGAGAGAGAGAATGCAGATCACTATGATATATTATCTTCAAATTGATTCATACATGCCAGGCTATAAGGCATTCCTAATTTAGGCTAGATATTATAATCAAGTACAGGAGTCCTTAAACATTCGAGGATTTGTAGATAATCTTCAATATTCTATCTTCTATCTTCTATCAAAATTGACTCCCTAAACTCTAACCAAACAACTACATATATACAAGAGGCTACCAAACCAAGTCAGCCTTCAGATCCACAATTAATGGAAGGGACAACCAGATCTAGGTCCACAAGCTTCCCAATGATGGATACCAACATTGAATCTGTGACCCAAATTAACTACACAAGTCGGCCTCAAAAGAAATCCAAAACAAGAACTTGGTAAGCAAGGAAATCAAGCACCAAAAAAGCATTACCGAGCACCAAGGAAATTCACCAAGTGCCAGAGATATAATCGACCAACATTGGGGAACAAAGGAAATCAAGCAATACTGAACCAACTCAGTCAAAGCAAGACCTGAGAAACACATACAAACTCAAATATGTTTTTGGTGACATAGGATTGCCAAGGACCCGAGATGCTCCTACATCAGACACCTAGGGTTATTTGAAATGATTCTCTAAATCATGAAATAGGCACTATCTAAGCTGCATCCAACTCAGACTATGAAATCTGTGAACTATCTTCAATCACTCTATTCTTCCACTTTACCATATATTCCATATACTATTTTCCTCTTGTACTTCTGCCAATTCTTTGTTCTAAAATCTTCTCAACTTCTTCATTCTACTTCTTAGGATAATCCATTGGTACTATCATGTCTTCATTAGGTTCATGAACCTCATACAAATCAACAATGTTAAATATAGGTGATATGTCCATGTCATTAGGTAACTCAATCTCATATGCATTTCCACTGTCAAACTTCCTCAAAATCTTGCAAGGTCCAAACTTCTTCATCTTCAGCTTCCCATATGTTCCAATAGGAAATCTTCCTCTCTTCAAATGAACCATCACCTCATCACCAACATCAAAAGTCTTATGTCTTCTTGATCTATCAGCTCTATGTTTGTAATCCTGATAACTCTTTTCCAATTTAAACTTCACATATTCACCCAATGTCTTCATGTACTCAACAAATTTTACTCCTTCAGCACTTCTCTTTCTTTCATCAACAATGTCTCTTATATCTAATATTCCTCTTGGTTGTATGCCATTTACAATCTCAAAAGGTGTTTTTCTAGTACTCCTATTCATTGAATTATTGCATGCAAACTTTGTTTGTGCCAACACAGAATCCAAATTACTTGGTGTGTCTCCAACTAAACATCTCAAAAGATTTCCCAAACTCCTATTCACAACTTATGTCTGTCCATTGGTTTGTGGGTGAAATGTAAAACTATATTTCAACTCGGTGCCAAAATTTCTCCAAAGAGTCTTCCAAAAGTATCCAACAAATTTACTATCTCAGTCAGAGATAATACTCCTCGATAATCCATGCAATCTAAGAATTTCCTTAAAGAAAAGATCTACTACATGTACTACATATGATGTCTTTCTACAAGGTATAAAATGTGCCATTTTAGAAAATCTATCCACAACAACAAATATAGAATCATTACCTCTTACGGTCTTCGGTAAGCCAAGAACAAAATCCATACTGATGTTAATCCAAGGTTTCTTAGGTAAAAATTGGTGTATACAATCTAGTATTCTGACTTACTCCTTTTGCAACTTGAAAAACTCCACAACTTTTCACAAATTTCTGAACATCTTTATACAACTATGGCCAAAAGTATTTTTCCTTAAGAAAATTCAATGTCTTATCAACACCAAAATGTCCAGCCAAACCACTACTATGTTTCTCCTTTATCAAATTAGTTCTCATTGGTCCTCTCGGTATACACAACTGAATATATTTAAACAACATACCTCCTTGCATAAAATATTCATCCCATTTACTACTCTATTGATCTTGAATAGGTGCTCTGCACTTTTTCCATGGCTTAGAAAAATTAGGATCAAATTGATAAGAATCTCTCATGTCATCAAAGCCCAGGACTCCAATTTTTATCTCAGTCATCAAAGATCTCCTTTTACTCAATGCATCAACAACTCGATTGGTGACTCCACTCTTATGCTTTATATCACAAATGTATAACTTTTCAAATGCTCAACCGATTTCATATATCTTTGATTCAACTTATTTTGACTACCCAAATACTATAAAGCCTTATGATCAGTATACAACACAAATTCACTTGGCATTAAATAATGTCTCCATTTCTTTAGTGCTTGAAAAATAGCATAGAATTCTTGATCATACACAAAATATTTTCTTTTTGCATCATTCAACTTTTCACTAAACAAAGCAACATGTTTACCTTCTTGACTCACCACAGCTCCAATTGCACTACCAATTGCATCACATTCCACTTGAAATACCTTATTGAAATTAGGAAATGCCAAAATAGGCAATTTAGTAACCTTCTACTTTAGAGTCTCAAAACTTTTATCAGCTCCATTTTCCCACTTGAATTCTCTTTTGTCACCTCTCATAGTCTTAGTCATAGCATTACAAATTGAACTAAAATTCCTAATGAAATTTTGGTAAAAACTTGCCAAACCATGAAATGATCTTACCTCACTAGCATACATAGGTGTAGGCCAATTCAAAATAGCTTGAACCTTTTTAGGATCCATTTGCAAACCCTCAGTTGAAATCACAAATCCCAAATACACAATCTCCTCTTTCATGAATGAACACTTTTTCAGATTTATCAGCAACTTTTCTTCTTTTAATCTCTACAAAACTTGTCTAATATGCAAAAAATGTTCTTCTATGGTCTTACTAAATATCAGAATATCATCAAGATATACAATCACAAACTTAACCAAAAATTTCTTCAAAACTTCATTCATCAACCTCATAAAAGTACTCGATGCATTAGTTAAACCAAAAGGCATAACCAACCACTCATAAAAACCTTCTTTTGTTTTGAAAGTAGTCTTCCATTCATCACCTTCTCTAATTCTAATTTGATGATACCCACTTTTCAAATTAATTTTAGTAAAATAGTTTTCTCCAGTCAAACTATCCATTATATCATCCATTCTCGGTATAGGAAACCTATACTTCATTGTTATCTTATTGATTTCTCTAGAATTGGTACACATTTTCCATTCTCCATTCTTCTTAGGTGCCAATACAATAGGTACTACACAAGGACTCAAAATTTCTTTGATCAAACCTTTCTAGAAAAATTCTTGAATCTATCGATTCAATTCCTAAATCTCGGTAGGTGTAAACTAATGAAGTGCCTTATTTGGTAAACTAGCTCCAGGGATAAGATCCATGCAATGATCAATGATTCTCTTTAGTGGAAAACCACTAGGTACATTATCTAAAATAATTTCACTATACTCGGTGACTAACTTATCAATCTCCTCAGGGACATTCTTCTTTGTTTTCTTACTCAATTTGTTAGGAATCACGACAAAACATACATCAGTTTTCTTCAAGTCCTTAACAAAATTTCTTCCTTCCATCAAGAAAAATTTCACAAATGTGCAAACATTACTAACAGGTTCTTCCATCAAAGGTCACAAGATTTTTCTTCTCCCATCAGCCCAAATAGTATACTTATGAAATCTCCCATCATATATAGCATGTCTATCATATTGCCAAGGTCTACCCAACAAAATATGACAACAATCCATAGGCATGATATCATATAACACCTTATCATAGTACTTTCCAATTTTCAAATTCACATAACATTGTTCACTTACCAAGAGTGTATGCTCATCTATGATCCATGAAATTTGATAGGGCTTCAGATGTTCCAACCTTTTCAATGTAACTTTGTGACCATCTCCTCAGATGCCAGATTCTCTGAGCTACCACTATCAATGATTACTTTAAAAAATTTGTTAGAAACTCTACATCTGGTCTTAAATAAACTTTTCCTTACCAAATTTTCCTTTTTACCTTCATTCCAAAGTGCTCTCCTTACCATCAAGTTATTTTCCTTCTTAGGTTTATTCGGTGATTCTTCTTGCACCAAAGCATTTCTACTACTACCAGCCTTCTTACTTGCATGTGTGCACTCAAATGATCTATATCCTTCTCAAAAATTGTAACAAGTTCCTTGGAAACCACCACTATTATAACCACCTCAGTAGTTACTGCCTCTGCCTCTAGATGAACTTTCACCTTTCCACTCAGTTTGTCTTTATCTAGGGTTGTCTTTTCAAGTCTAGATCTACTATTTTCACCATGGGATCTACCTCTTCCACTAGGGAATCTGCCACCTCTACCTCTTTTTCCTTTCTCATGTCTCTTATTCAATTTCTCCTCATCTTTTAATGCAAATTGATAAGCCTCTTCAATGTTCTCCAATTTGACCAAACTGATCTCTTCTTGGATGGAAACTATCAAATCATTCAGGTATCTAGCAATTCTTTCCACATCATCTTCATCATGTCTAGATTTGATATCTAATCTATAGAATTCCTCAGTATATTCCTTTACTGAGCTATCTTTCTATCTTAAACTTTGCATTTGGCTAACTAGATTAATCTTATAATCACAAGGTAAGAGCTTTGCTTTCAATTTATTCACCATTTTACTCCATACCTTGATTTTGTCTTTTCCTTTCCTCTTTCTGTCCAGCTATAGATGTTCCTAGCATAGGGATGCATGAATTTTCAACTTTGTGCTTGCAATTTTCACCTTCTTTTTCTCAGGTACATTTTCATACTCAAAGTACTTTTCCATCTTAGTGATCCAATCCAACAATTCATTAGAATCCAATTTTCCACCATACTTAGGATGATTAAAGTGTGGTGTAGACTTTAGACTTGCCAAAGGCTTCAAGAATCTTTCCTCACCTTGATCCATCATAGGTGTAGGTTCTACATCACCTTGTTCTACCTCAATTTCATCATCACTAACATCTTCAAGATGTCGTCCTCTTCTCTAGGCTGTTTCAACAACTTCTAATCTAGCAATAAGTTGTCTCAACATTTTTGCCAATCCTGGATCCACATCTTGCCTCCCACGAACCATCTTGAAAACCCTTTGCAATTGCAGGTTAGATGGCAATCTGCTACCCCACAATAATTCAATGAGGGCTTCATAAGAAGGAATCTTAAAATCTAGATTCACAAACCTAGATCCAGATCTAAACTCACTTTGATACCACTTGACACAAGAGAGGATGGGGAGAGGGGCCCAAAGGCACACCCTAACTAGATGCACCTTGTAGAACAACATGTGGAAGCAACAAACACAATAGTGAGAGAGAGAATGCAGATCATTATGATATATTATCTTCAAATTGATTCATACATGCCAGGCTGTAAGGCCTTCCTAGTTTAGGTGAGATATTACAATTAAGTATAGAATTCCTCAAACATGTGAGGATCTACAGACAATCTTCAATCTTCAATCTTCTATCTTCTATCAAAACTGACTCCCTAAACTCTAACCAAACAACTACATTTATACAAGAGGCTACCGAACCAAGTTGGCCTTCAGATCCACAATCAATGGAAGGGATGAGAAGATCTAGGTCCACATGCTTCCCAATGATGGATACCAACATTAAATCCATGACCCAAATTAACTACACAAGTCAACCTCAAAAGAAATCCAAAATAAATAACTCGGTAAGCAAGGAAACCGAGCACCAGAGAGATAACTAACCAACACCAGCGAACAAAGGAAATTGAGCAATACCGAACCAACTCAGTCAAAGAAGGAACTGAGAAACACAAAATAACTCAAATATGTTTTTGGTGACATAGGATTTCCAAGGACTTGAGATGCTCCTACATCAAATAATGTCATTTATCACCAAATAATATTTAATTAGGAGATAATTTGGATAAATTAGGAATATTTAGGAAATATTCCTTGATACAGAATTGAGATAGAATCAATTAGGGTTTTGATGATTTGATGCATAGATGTGCCTTTTGTTAGGACTTTTGTGTCAATT
The DNA here is from genome assembly GCA_027943335.1 of Chamaecyparis obtusa. Classification (NCBI taxonomy): domain Eukaryota; kingdom Viridiplantae; phylum Streptophyta; class Pinopsida; order Cupressales; family Cupressaceae; genus Chamaecyparis; species Chamaecyparis obtusa. The sequence continues at coordinate 1,334,797 of BSBK01003293.1, read as the reverse complement.
TTGATTGATTTGTCGATGTAGGAGGTCAATGGTCCTATAGCCCATTTTTTGGGTATTACATTTTGCCCCTCTTTGAATTACTATGTGAAGTGCAATGGTTCAAAGATTAATCTATTTTTGATGATGATGTGGACTTAGTTATGTGGTGGAGAAACTGATCATGAAAGATCATGAATAGAGATGATGTTAACTATATCAGCAATGAACTAGTGATTATGAAGAAGTTTCAAAATGCCTGATTCTGAACCTTATGATTACAAAGAAGTGACTGTCTTGAATCCAGACCTGATTATCCAGAATCAAAAGGATGCCAAATTTGAATGCTTCAGTTACGAAGAACCAAGGAAATAACACTAATGAATTGATGGTTATGAAGAGCTAATACAATTTATAAGTTATGAGAGAACACTAGATTTATATGGATTTTGATGAATCTGATATGCCCCAAGCAATGATGACTTTTGATGAATCAACAACTAGAGATGGTTTTTGTTTTGATCACTGCAAAAAAAATTCATTGACAAAATTAGTTAATGATGTGCAATACCATGCCCCCTTCGGGATGAAAATTGAAATCTGACAAGAAAATCAACATTGAGAGATTGTTGAAGCATGTTAATCAATTTGAGAATGGTTATGCATGTCTGGGGATGTGTTCTACATCAATTGGAGGTCCAGAAGACCAAGTTTGACTAGGTTTGACCATGACTTGACCATGGTTAACCAAGTTGAAATTTCAATAGTTTGATGTATGATAATCAGTTAAGTTGAATTATGGATTTCAATAATGTTTTGAAGGTCGATTTTACAAGTAGTCATCCATCTTGGTGTTACAGGATAGGGTTGTCATTGCACCAAAAGATCGACCTATTAATGCTCGATACAACCACTAGACTTATAGAAGACACAAGAGGTTGTTAAACCATGTCATGAATCCCAAGGGGAGCATTGACTATTTTTCCAACAATCTCCCCCTCAGTGTTACCTGAAGGGATTTGAACCTGTGACTAAGCTTTGATACCACTTATTACAGGTTAGGGTTGCCATTGCACCAAAAGATTGACCTGTTAATGCTCAATACAACCACTAGACTTATAGAAGACACAAGAGGTTGTTAAACCATGTCATGAATCCCAAGGGGAGCACTGACCATTTTTCCAACACCTAGGTCCAAAAATTTTAAATCACAATTTTGACAAAGTAAATGATCTTAGATTTTGATTTTAATCCCAAAAATGGGTTCAGAATGTCAAAATTAGCTAGGGGTGCAATTTTTATGCAAAATGGAGCACTTTGAAAAATTAGGTCAAAACCTATATAAGGCCCAAAAGGGTCATTTTCAAATCATTTGAACCATTTGTCTTTTGTGAGCCTTGTGGAGCCCTTTGAGTGAAGATGCAAGTTCCTATTTCCTCTCATTGTTTTGAGCATAGCCGATGCTACCAGTGACCTCGCCAGTATGGAAACCCGGTAAGTGGACCTTTGTGTCTATCCTACATTCAATTTGTTTCATGTTTTATGCACTTTTTGAAATTTTTACACATTTTTCAAGTTTTTCACTTTTTGCTGCATAGGAACTCATACGACAATCTACTAGGGCTTGTACAAGTTTTCAAGTCCAACTTTAGAGTTGTATGGGTTACTTGTGTAACTCGTATGAAGAGGACCCAAATGTCATATGACATTTCATCAGGTCCCCCATGTGTCGTATGAGAACTATTAAAAGCTCATATAACCATCAAATGTTGTATGAGACCTTTCCATAACTCGTATGAGTTTTGGTGCCAATCTAAAAACTTGTATGAAAAATAGTGACCAAATTTCATGTCCTCAGGTCAAAATTTTGAATTTTTTGATTTCTTAGTCTGATTTCTTAGCCATTAATGCACCTTCTAAAGTTGTCAGTTTTTCATTTTCTGTGCATCAAGCTTGATTTTTTACCAATTTACTAATAGGTTCTCCTATTTTTGTGCTGTGTAGGTCATCTTTCTTGATGTACATTTTCGGATCTCATATTTGGCTACTCAGAGATTATGTGTGTCACTTCTTGACCCTCTCAAAGTCCATCTAGCTAACTACAGTTTTGTTTATTTGATTCAGTTACATGACATTCGGATAAACCATGGACTTATCATTGCACTTGTTGAGCATTTTCATTCTGAGACATAGACCTTTCATCTCCTGATAAGGGAGCTCACTATCACTCCAGAGGACTTCTATAAGATACTGTGGATTCCTTTTCATGGCCTTCACCTGGACTACATTAGTGCGGGTAACGTAGGTCTAGTGGCATTTAGATCATTGTTCAGTGTTGATGAGTAGATCGTCCAACAGATCTCATGGGAGACCTTGGTGTAGTGATATGGACAAATGCACTATTTAGAGTGTATTATAGCTAGGATGATAAGAGGGATCATCATGTCAGATTGAAAATAGTGTGGTCTCTTGATGGGCTGGGACCCTATGGTGTAGTGATTGATGGCTAGTCATGTTGAGGTTGGTTGGGGTTAGTGTCTTCTTGAAAAAATGTTTTCTAAGATGCATGAGATCATCTACTATGTGGTGAAATTATTTGCATCAGGAGTCCTTGTATTACAGATCTGGGCCTAGGAGCACATCTCCATCTATAGGTTGATAGGTGGAGATGAGCATCAACCACATGAGCCTATGATATATAGATATTCAGGCTATATCACATAGGTTAGGATAGACCGTATCAAGTACTGGAGGTGCGTGCTTGATGATATGACTGTTGTTACCTGGTGGCCTTATTTGCAGGTAGAGGCATGGCCTGCCTCTCATGTTTAGTTTAGATATTTCTTCTAGAGTTAGATTCTGATTGGCTGATCTTCTACTATTTTGGAGCATTTCTTGATTACTAGAGTATGGATACAGTATGACATTATTCAGGATGCCCCATAGTTCATATGCTCAAATGGTATGAGATCTTGGACTTAGTTGGTCACCTCGATTGTCTTATGTAGAGTGTAGCATTGAGTACAGGGGATATATCAACCATGATTGGGATTACAAGGTGCATATCTCTAATGTTGGAGTGAATGATGCATACATGGCATGGATAGAAGAGCAACCCATTAGGAGATATTTAGACCCTACAAAGCTCATTCCTACGATGGAGGATACAGAGGATGTTATAGGTGCCCCTATGGGAAAAGGCCAGAGATAGAGAGAGGTGCAAATTCCTATAGTACATCCTACACCACCATGTCTAAGAGAAGTGATGGCCCCACTGAGGCCATCAGGATAGATGAGACCCCCTCACCCTTAGAGTTCTACAGTCGACAGACGTGTAGTTCTATAAAGGAGATATTCTAGAGGCAAGGGTGGGTAGCTCGGTAGTGTGGGTAGTGAAGAGGAGGTCTTGGGAGCACATCAGGATGTTTCTATGGAGGATGTAAAGGATGCTCCAAATTTTGATCTTGGTGCAGAGGTTCATCGTCGCAAGGCATAGATAGAGGCTGGTACTGAGTAGCCTATGGAGGAGGCTAAGACTGTAGCTACAAAGGTAGATCTGGGGTCGAGAAAGACATCTTAGGATGTCTTCCAATGATTGAGGTAGTAGTTACGTGATTAGAGACTACATAGTGCCACTCTTGAGGTTCAACTAAGAGACCATGAGAGGTAGCTTAGAGAGCGGGAGGTAGATGTCAGATGCCTATAGGCAGATGTCATTCATCAAACCAAGAGAGCTACATATTACATATTTGCATATTATTCTATTGTTCCACCTGGAAAGAGGATGAATTCATACTCCTAGTATATGATTGATTCAGAGGGAGCTAGGGCTCCTCATGTTGACCCACCTCTAGATCCACCTCTAGTATTATTCTATTGTTCCACCTCTAGATCCACCTCTATTTTTGTCTTTTTTTGTCCATACATTGATCATATCTGATAGCTCATTGTAGCTGATTCTTTTGTATACAGTGCCATTAGTGCACCCCCATGTATGATGATGACATTCTGATATATATATATATATATATATATATATATATATATATATATATATATATATATATATATATATATATATATATATATATATATATATATATATATATATATATATATATATATATATATATATATATATATATATATATATATATATATATACGAGATCAATTTTTGGTTGTGACTTCATATGCACTTGTCATTTTTGTTTCATGATGTAATATCATGTGATGCAAATGTATGAAATGATTTATTATTGTGGAATTTATGGATTATACAATGAATGTTTTATTTCAAATGTATGAATATGCAATACAATGATAGATAGTAGATGAATACGTGAAAATGTATGTTTCATTTGTATGTATGCAATAGAAATGTAATGTAAATGCAATGATACACATGATATTGTTTTTACAGGTACATGAAGAAGAAAAGTGCTCAGTCATTGTCAAAATGGATGTGTAGCCCAGGAAGGTGACTGCTTGCTGATTTAGTTTTAGGGGACCTTCATACATACCTTAGTCCTTGTTTTGTGTTTGAGTGCAAATTTGGAGAATTCAAGCATTGATTGGTATGTAAATCATGAGAAATGTAACCATGCAAAGTGCAAAATGCAGAATGAAATAGAAGACCTAGGACCTAGGACTTAGTCACTGATCATGTGTCGATCATTTTCATCACTAAATATTTTATTTAGGTAAGACCAGCTAAATTGATACAATGTCCACTAGTTAGGAAACCATGAACATATGAATATTGATTTTTGTTTTATTATGTCGGATTTAGATATAAGCATCAAGGCACAAAAGCCAAGATGACCTAAATATCATTTCCATTTTGATATAGAAATTTTTATAAGCATCATAACATAAATGTTGTGATGACTGGAATATGCCTTGCGAAACAAACATGCCAAACAGTTGTATAATTCATTCCATTTTAGATGTTAATTACCTACAGTGACCCTTTATCATTCACATCTTTGGGTAGTCGCATGTTTTCATAGTAGGATTAAGAAATTATCCAAAAAGAAAAAATTTAGATCAAACTTCCATGAAGCATATGGGTATCAATGGTTGAGGTACACATGGCCATCCAATGCATGATGGAGGCACTTATAGTGGACACTAATTCAATCCAAAATTTCCAAAGTTATGGGTATCAATGGTTGAGGTACACATGGCCATCCAATGCATGATGGAGGCACTTATAGTGGACACTAATTCAATCTAGAATTTCCAAAGTTATTAGATTTTTCACTTACAAGAATAAAACAAATAAAAGATTATGCCCCCAGTCATCACTCTCTAGATCCTGTAAAGGACATCATCGAGGAGCTCAAGGAGACAGAATATGCAAAAATCTCAATGTGAATTAGTTAGCATACAAGAAGATTTAAGCATGTTGCAGAGATTATTTTCAATTTGTTGTTGCTGTTTGTTTGTTGTAAGGTGCAAAATCCTTTTCTAGTGCAGAGATAGATAGACAGACTCAAACGTAGCTTGGCAAGGAATTAGACTAGATATGACTTGTCTGAAGATATTGCGGACCATAGGATATGATGTTGATTTCCCCCAAGTTTAGGCTTTGATTGGATAAAGACGCTTTTGCTGATTGGTGTACAAACCAACTTTATTGAAACTAGGATGTGAAAGTAAACCAAGAGATATATAGAAACTAAAGTAGACTGAAAACTAGGAAAGACCAAGATTGCACTGATAGATGGAACATTTTGGTACAAGTGGCACCCGTTTGCCAGGTTTCACCATCTTGGTAGAGATTCTATTTTTGCTACCAAGGCACCTGTTTCCAGGTTTTCACTAAGGCACTTTTTCTTTTTTTTTTTCATCTTTTTAATTTTTTTATATTTTTCCATTTTTTTAATTTTTTTGTGATACATCAAGGTTCCTATTGCTAGGTTTTGACTAGGATGATCATTTTTTTAGGACTTTTTATGATTTTTATGATTTTTTCAGGATATTTTACCATAGACTGAATGCCTTAGGCATAGAATTTCTTCAAATGGAGAATGTTGATTGGTTCTCATAACTATTCTCCTTTAGTTGTTGAGAGTTGATAGGCTCTAGAGCCAAAAGCAACAGTGATAACAAAGAGACCCAGCCAGTTGGGTTTAAACTTCCCCTTTCATTCTTGATGGGATTGATTTTTAGGATTTTCTCTTAAGACTAGATCTCCAACTTGAAATTCTCTGTGTCTGACTTTCTTGTTGTAGCCTCTAGACATTGTCTTCTAATATACTCTGAGATGATCATATGGAGCTTATCGATGCTCATCTATTAGTTTAAGTTCTTGCAACCTAGACACTCTTTAATCATCATCAGTTACTAGACCATGTATTCTGATTCTTAGTGATGGGATTTCAACCTCAATAGGTAGTATGACTTCAGACTCATAAACTAAAGAAAATGGTGAAGCCCTAGTGGGCATTCTCATACTTATTCTATATGCCCAAAGAGTTGGATTAATTATGAGATGCCAATCTCTTCCTATCTTATTGGCTATGTGATGTAGAATCTTCAACATATTTTTGTTTGATGCTTCTGCTTGCCCATTCCCTTGAGGGTAGTAGATGGAAGAACAATGTTGTGTAATCTTGAATTTAGAGCACAAGGAATCTAAGTCCTTATTCTTAAATTGGCCACCATTATCTATGACTATTGAATGTGGGATTCCATATCAACAAATGATATAGTTTAGATAAACATTGAAATTTGTTTGCCAGTTGCTTGAGTAAGAGGAACTGCTTCTACCCATTTTGTAAAATAGTTTGTAGCTATAATAATATGAGTATGTCCATTGGAAGAATGTGGCTATATATCCCCTATAAGGTCAAATGCCCATTATTGGAAAGGTCATTATGTAGTAAAGGGAATAAGATCTCTCTCTAGTGGTACTTGGCACTTTTGACAGTTCTTAGCATATTTGATAGCATCTTTTTCCATTTCTGACCAATAGTATCCAAGCCTAATAAGTTTTCAAACTAGTGTTAAACCATTGGAATGTGATCCAAATATGCCTTCATGGACTTCCTCTAATAATTGTTGAGACTCCTCACATTCTAAACATCAAAGGAGTGTACCATCTAGACTCCATTTGTACAGGTCATTACCTATGAAGACATACCATGATGCATTTTAGATAAGGTATCATTTCTCATGGTAGTTGAAGGTATCAAGGAGGATTTGGTCTTGAAGGTAGGAGAAAAGGTGTTTGTATTTGGAAGAATCATGACCAAAAATAGTGTAGATCATGCAGGTTTTGGGGGAATCATATAGAAGAAATGATAGTGCTTTCACCAGGAACTCATAACATAGCTCATGTTCGGGCTGTTGTAGTAGAGATGATAGAATTTCCATAGCATCAAAAACCTTGTTCTCCATCCTAGGAATCTACTCAAAAGTGACTGAGATGAAATACTTCTTAAGCTCATCAACCATGCATTTGTATGGAATGAGTTTCTCATATTTTTTCTGGTAAACATCATTGATTTGGTGTATGAATAGCTGTGAGTCTCCATGAATGTGCAACTCTGTCACTCACCACTCAATTTCTATCCTCATGCCATTAAGTAGAGCTTCATATTCAAAAATATTTTTTGTGCAAGGAAACTTTATTCTGAGTTCTTTAGGTATTGAGTAAACTTGTGGTGTTATGAACTATATGCCCTCTCCAGATCCATTCCGTGTTGAAGATCCATCAAAGAAAATAAACCAAGTCCCAAAAGATATGTGCATGATGGATGAGTTAGGAAATTCCATCTATAATGGTGTATCATTGAACATTGGTGCTTCAACCAACTGATTTGCAATGACTTGGCCTTTAATAGCTTTCCTTTCAACATATTTTATGTCAAATTTGCTCAATAGCATCACCCATTTAGCTAGTCTACCTGTGAGGGAAGCTTTGCTCAATAAGTAATTCATTGGATCAATCTTAGCTATCAATTGTGTTGTATGAGCTAACATATAATTTTTTAGTTTCTTTGATGCAAAGATTATAGCTAGACAAGCTTTTTCGATCATTGAATAGTTCTTTTCATAAGCTACCAATGTTTTGCTGATGTAGTAGATAGTTCTCTCTTTCTTGTTTTGATCATGTTGTGCTAGTAATGCCCTCAGTGATGTATCTTTGGCAGAGACATACAAAATAAATGGCTTCCCTTGTATAGGAGTCATCAGAATAAGAGGATTTGATATATATTGCTTGATGTGGTTGAAGTTCTTTTCACACTCCTTGTTCCATGAAAAAGTCACACCTTTATGTAATATCTTTGTGAAAGGTTGTTATATATCTGCTAGCTGAGATATGAAATGTCTGATTGATTACACCCTTCCTTGTAAGGTCCTCATTCAATTGATATTTTTAGGGGGTTGCATTTCCATGATATCCTTGACTTTAGCAGGATCTACTTCAATGTCCTTCTTTGAAACAATATAGCCCAGGAGCTTTACAAAAGTGACACCAAAAGCACACTTTTTAGGGTTTAGTCTGAGGCTAAACTTCTCTATTCTATCTAGTATTTTTCTGAAGTCATTCAAATGTTTAGATCTCATCATTGATTTAGCTAAGGTGTCATCAACATAGTCTTCCATAGTTTGATGCATCATATCATGAAAGATAGATGTCATAGCTTGTTGATAAGTAGCTCTGACATTCTTAAGACTGAATGACATGAAATTCCAATAGAAGGTACCCCATGCACATGTGAAAGCCATTTTCTCTTGATCCCCTAGAGAAATCTTGATGTGGTTGTATCTAGAGAAACCATCCATTAAAGAGTACATTTCAAAGCCCATAGTCATGTCCACTATCATATTGATGTTTGGTAGTGGAAAGTCATCCTTAGGGCATGCTTTGTTTACATCTCTAAAGTATGTGCATACTCTTATAGATTTATCTAGTTTTGAAATAGGAACTATGTTTGAGATCCACTCTGCATAATCTATGACTTGGATAAATCTGGCTTTTAGTAACTTTTCTAGCTCAACTTTGACTAGGAGTGCAACATGTGGATGCATCTTTCACAACTTTTGTTTAATAGGTTTGACTCCAAGAGCTATAGAAAGATGATGCATGATGAGATCAAGATCTAATCCTGGCATATCTAAATATTTCCATGCAAAGTTGATTTTATTCTCTATTAAGAATTTAGTAAATGCTTTCTTTTCTTCATCTGACAAAAATTGAGCTACATGAACCAGTTGTGGTTCCTCTACTATACACAAGTTGATAGATTGAGTTGGTTCTATCAGCATTGGAGATTTGTCATGTAAATGACTTAGAAGGAATTCAAATATCTCATCTTTAGGTGCCTCAGGGAGGTTTTTACATTTGGATACTTCATTTATTTTTACTACTTTAGGTTCTGAGACTGCCACATGGTGGTTTTCACCCTCAAAACTCTTTTTCTTTTTGCTTTTGTTTTTCTGACTAAGATATTTGTTATCTGACTTTGTCATACTAATGCTAGGTTTGGTGATAGAAGTTGTCATAGGTTCTAGTGCATTGAGGTAGCAGGAAAGAGTGTAATTATTTTGAAAGGTGTGGATATCTTGGTTGGATTGGTAGATGTTTGGTCAATAAGATCTGGATGTTGGATAGTCAACGTAGGGGAGGATTGGGAAATGGTGTTCATGCATACAGTGTTGTCATCATTGTTCCTAACCTGACTCTTGAATTCAAAGGTGACATTACTACTCAGAATGTTCAGTTCACAAATTGTTTCAACGTCATTATTGGATTCCACTTCAATAGTAGGTGGATCATACTCATGAAGTTCATCATTTCTCTCTAGACTTATGTTAGATTTAGGTGAATATTGGTGAATGGCATCAATGTGTTTTTCTATGATAAGCTCATCTTCTTTTGGAATAACTCTCCATTCATAGTCATTTGATTCATCTTCTAATTCTTCATTTGGACCTTTGGGAAATATGAGAACATGTGTAATTTTACGATGAATCCCCCAAGCAGGGTTACCTTTAGATTCTAAGCAGAATTCATCTTCATGGAGTTCTGTCTTAGAATCATTATTGTATCCCAAATGTTCAACTATTGTGATAGGTTCACCTTCCTCTTCTCATTTGTTTCCAAATTCAGCCAGTTCTTGTGTGGTGACTATCACTTGTTTAGCAGTAGGTTCTTGTGTATCTACCATGTTGATATTCTCCTTAGGTTTCTCTTCATCTTTAAGAAGATTTAGTATGTTTTGAGGTAAATGGGAATAAGGAATAAGATTAGTGGTGTCTGAATCATCACTGTCTAATTATTGCATTTCTTCCTTTAGCTAAGTTTTTGTTTTTGGACTTATCTATTCTAGGTCATGGGCCGAGTTACCACTGAGGTGGAAGGGCTTCTTGTGATATCCAATTCCTATAGTTTCCTTGTTTGTTCTCCCATAGTTTTCAATAGGTTGTATGATTCCTTTTCTTCTTGTTCCTAGAGGTCCTTTTCCTATGTATCCCATTTTAGACATGAGTTTGTGACCTGGTCCATATGACTTTGAAGGAATCTTGTTTGATTTGTAGTCATATTTTTGAATTGATTGAGAGTCATCTTTGTACAACCATGCAAGCACAACTTCTTCCTCTTCAAACTCTTTCTTGGACACTTGCTTTGTGACAAAACTTCCATAATAGACAGCTTGACATTCTTTAGATGGTTATTTGTCTTTTTTAAAGGCTACCTATAAGACTTAGGTGAGACCAGAAGAGATGTTAGAGATAGGTTTGGTTCTGTAGTATATTATCCTATGCCTGTGTCCTTGATTTTGACCTCTTTGGCAATGACTTCCATCTTGGATGTTGATGCTATGTCTTTTTTCTTAGTGGAAGATTCTCTATTATGTGGAACAAGTTTTTCAGCACTCTCTTTCAAGACATTGCAAGATGTACATATGTCAGATGGAATTATTACTTCTACTCCATCATAAGGAAATTTCATGCATTGATGGTATGTTGATGGAATAGCTTGCATTTCATACATCCAAGGTCTCCTTAGAAGAATGTTGTAGGCTAATGGAAGATCTAGAACTTGACAGGTGATGTCTCTGATAACTGGTCCTATTCTGATAGGTAGTACAATTGTTCTCTTGGAGAATCTTTCTTGTTCATCATATGCTTTTATGGTTATCTTCTTTTTAGGATTAATAACATCTTCTGATAATCCCAGTTGTGTGACCAATTTGTAGGAATAGATGTCTAGACCAATGCCTCCATCTATCAACACACATTTAAAATGATGATTTTGGATTAAGACTTCAATGTGCAAGGGCATGTTATGTGGGTGAATAAGTGAATTATCATCTTCCTCTAAAAAGGAGATATATTAGGGTGATGTCAGATGACCAACCATAGTCTGAAATCTATCTAGATCAAGATTGTCAGGAACATTAGAACTGAGTAGAGCTTTATCCAGAATAGCCCTATGAATAGGAGATATCTGAAGCAATTCAAACATGGATATTTTTGCATTGGTATGCTAGAGTTGTTGAACAATATTGTATGATGTTTCCCTGGTCTCTTTAGGGCTTGATGATTTTGAGCTAGCCCTCTATTTAGAAGTAGATGAAAGATTGAAAGGAACCTTAGGGGCATTTGGTGAACTCAAGTTTTGTCCTTGTAGATGTACCTGAGCTTGTGACCAAGTTACTACATTTGTTGATTGATTATCTCTTTCTTTTCTTACAATGGTGATGACATTGCAATGTTCAGATAGGCATGATTCAACCATTTTTATGACATGATTGTTTCCAGAGTAGGCATAATTGACTTTAGCACCCATGTTAGGTTTAGAAGATGAATCTCCTTGATTATGTTTCAGAAATGGTTTCGTGAATGTTGTATGATCATTGTTTGTTTTATGGTTGTCAATTAAAATTTCTCCATCATCAATTTTTTCTTGTATGGGATGCTTCAAGTGCATGCATTTATTGGTTTTATGACCCTTTTTTCAATGGAAGTCATATAAATCGGTCTCTTTCCACCATTTAGGTTTAACTTTAGGATCGTATGGTTTTATCTCAGGTAATGTGATGATTTTGTTTGCCAATAGTGTTTTCATTGAAGATTCTAAGGACTCACCCAAAGGAGTGAACTCATGCTTTGGTTTTGTAACCCATGGTTTATAGTCATTAGAATTTTTAGAAGATTCAGACACCTTTAGTTTAGAAGATTTTATGGCTTGGGTGCCAATGGTGAGATTGAATGCTAGTGCCTTTGGTGGAGCACTGATGTGATCAACAACACCATCTATTACAACATTTTTGTTCTTGTTCCATAATTTGACTTTATCTTTGTTGTTAGAACTAGAACCTGATTCATACTTGCTATCTTTGTTAAGTGATATATCTCCCTTACGAGAAAGCACATTTTTAATCTTTATGGAATTTTATACCATTTTCTCAAAAGAAGTATGATTCTACATTTACAAATAATAATTGAGTTTTGGTATTAGATTGTTGATGAAGATCTTGAGTTTTTCAATTTCTGGAATAGGTCGAGCATAGAGTGAAAACTTCTTCCTACATCATTTGAGGAAGGTTAGGAAGGGTTCTCCTGAGTTTTTCTTCAAATTGTAGATGTCGATCATGGTGACCAAATGTTTCATATTGTAAGAGTATTGTTGGTAGAACAGTTTGATTAGCTCCTCAAAGGTTTTGATAGTTGGAGGCATTTTGGAGAGCCAATGAATGGCGGCTCCTCCCATAGATCATGGTAAAAGATACATTAAGTATGTTGGTTCATGCATAGACTCCATGGATTGAGTACAAAATTCTCTAACATGATCTTGGGGGTTAGAGTTTCATTCATATTTGTCATATTTTGGTATCTCCACTCTTTTTTGGAATGGTGTCATGTATAATTTTTTATCGAATGGAAAGGGGCATAGAGCCTCCATAGAGAATTTTTTAGGTTCCTTCTCTTTTTCTAGCTTGTTGAGCGAAATACCTCAGACCCAAAGCACTGCAACCAAATGTTCTGCTACAGAACCCCTTATCATAAATTTTTGTAGAACAAGCTTTCTTTGACCAATGAATTTTTTGAAAGTAGGGTTATCTGCAAAAGATGGCTTAGAAGTCAAGACAAGAAAGGTCAAGAGATAGGGTTTTTATGCTCAATCTTCATCTTTTGTCCTACATTGATATCGTTAGGCTACCAAAAATAATCAGAAACAACAAGTATCAATTGTTAGCATTAGCTGTCAATAGAAATTTGAAATCAAAAATTCCAAAAATTGCTCAAAAACATGATACAATTATGCAAAACTGGCATCAAAACTCGTACAAGTTTCTACAACTTCCCATATGATAATCTGGAAATGATACAACAATGGAACTATTCACATATAGAAATTTAGCTTCCAGATGGCACTACATAACAACCCATATGACAATCCATAATGTCATTTGTTGTACGACAACCAGAAGGCTTTGATATGACTTTCTAAAATGTCGTATGAAATCATACGGAGGAAAAAAATTAAAAATTGAAGCTTGAATGAAATTGTCATAAAATTGATAGAATCAAAATGGAAACCTATTGGAGGGCCCCACGGTGGGTGCCAAAAATGTGCATGTGAATTTTGTACCTATCTGAGAACACGACACTTCAGTAAAACATTAGAGGTTAGCAAATCAAGAAATCTACCAAATAAATAAACTATGCTAACTAGGCGATTTAGTGCCTTCTAGTAGGTATGAGTTTGATATTCTCAAATTATGACCAAGACCACTGACAATGCAATACCTAAATGAAGAATTTGAAATGATGAAAGATGGATGAAGATGAATGCAACTTAATCGATTTTTTTGGATTTTTCTATACAATATGATGAAAAAATTATATGGAATTGATCTAAAATGAATTGAAAGTGAATTACAAATCTATTCTAACAATGCTATGAAATGCTATGAAGTGATTCAAAACAATGAATTGAAATTGCCAAAAATCTCACAATCGCCTATTCGCAAGAGCTTGATTCTCCAAGTAATTGAAAGCACAGTTGAAGGATCTTTTGTGAAGGGCCGAGCCTTGTTTATATAGAAGTCCAAGATTTTTGAGAGCGCATGGAAAGCCAAAAATCTCTCCCTGATTAACTTAGATTGATTGTTCAGTTATCAAGAAATTAGAATTAGTTAACTCACAAAATCATGCAAAATCATCTTTTTAACTCAAATAAGAGTTTGGATCATATTTTCAACTCACAATCACATGTTGAGTTAAAAAAGATAACAAATTGAATTGATTTATTTGTTTTAAAGTTAACTACTTTTCTGAATGTGCATGGATAATTATGAATTAAATTTAATAATTCAAATGAATTATTCTCAACTTAACTGATTTTTGAATTAAAATAACTGATTTATGGGTTAATCAATTATTTAATTAAACTTTATTCCAAAACTATATTATTAAATTTGACAACTTGATTTAATCAATTAAATAAGAATTTAATCAATTATTTGTAGGATTTTTGATTTATTGTCAAAATTAAATAATATTAATTAGGAATAAAAAGAATTAAATCCAATTAATAATCAAGTGGCAGAATTAAATTAATTAATAATATATTTAACATATTTAATTAATTAACTTTAGGACAAATAATGTCATTTATTGTCAAATAATATTTAATTAGGAGATAATTTGGATAAATTAGGAATATTTAGGAAATATTCCTTGATGCAAGATTGAGATAGAATCAATTAGGGTTTTGATGATTTTATGTGAAAATGTGCCTTTTGTTAGGAATTTTGTGTTGATTTTGATCAATTTGTCGATGTAGGAGGTCAATGGTCCTATAGCCCATTTTTGGGGTATTGCATCTATCATCCATGCCTCCTGCCCAATCTGCATCTGTATACACATGAAGCTCTGCATTTTTTGAATTAGGATACCATAAACCATAGTCTAAGGTGTTGGAAAGTTGTCTATACTATGGTATATGACTAAATATAGTGTTGTCATTATGGCAAGAAATTCATCTAGCAATTTGGAGGCAGCGCACTTGATGTAAAGATCAGAATTTGGTTAAGTGTTGAAGATAGGTCAGTGTACAGAAATTCCTACAGCCCAGAACATCATCACACGTATGTACAGAGGAATTATGGTATGCACCTTGGAAGTTAAGTTTGTTAGACTATACTCATGCTTAGTCTATGAGCGCATAAGTAGATGTGCAAAGATGAGAAAGTTACAGTCAGTTGAAGTTGCACAGCCAGTGTGTGTTAGCAGAGAATAGAGCATGGAGCTGATAGTTAGTATTTTGGTTTGTGATTATAATGTAATGTTTTAAAGGCTATGCACCCATTGTATTTAGGTTTTTGACATGTATATATGTATAATTGTAAGCACGCTTAAGCCAATTCATTTGAAAGCATTGTTTGTAATTAGTTATAGGGCCGACCTAGTTGTTTATTTTTTATGAGCATATAAATATAAGGTGTGCCCATTGTATTCAGTATGGAAGTGAATAAAGAGTTTTAATAAGTAGAGAAGAAGTGTGCAAAGACACTAGAAGATGTATTAGAGCTTTTCTATAGGTCAAAGCATCAGCATATTAAAGAAATTGATCTGACAACCAGTGTCACAGTGATAGTTCATCCTGTAGATATAGTGTGTATCTGAGATCAAAAGGTTGTAGCCTTCACCACTTGAGTAGTGAGCTCTTGGATAGTGCATCCTCTCCCCTAATAGGGACTATTGTAAAAGACTCCTAACAAGGTCTGACCTTTAACAAGGTCTACTATACTTAAAACATTGTAAAGCTACTCCTAACAGGGTAAAGGATGTTCTAACAAGGATCACAAAACACTAGTGTAGAATATTAGTGGGTGTCAATTCCCACCGGGGTTTTTATCTATTTGGGTTTCCCCGTAATCATATTGGTGTCATGTGTTGATTTCATGTTTCATGTTTATGTGAATGTTTATTTTAGTACTTAAGCATGTAAGCTCAGCATAAAGATTAAAGTGAAAATTTAAAATACAGTGAACATTGATTCACCCCCCCTCTCAGTGTTCCCATTCCTAAAAATTGGTGATAAACTAAGGGATAAACTTAGTGATGCTCAATTAGTCATCAAAAAGCTAAGGAAAGATTTGAAAGAATGCTCTACCAGTGATCTAGGGACAATGGTCAAGAAGCTAAATGAAGAAAATAAATCCTTAAAAGAACAACTTGAAGAGTTTGATGATAAGCTCACTAATAATCAGAAAGTCTATGATGAACAAATCAAAGAGAACCTTTATCTGAATGAAGAACTAAGGCAAGAAAACATGGAAATCTTGGAGCTAAGGAATAGAAAAGAAAGCTTGGAGTCTGAATTGAAAGCAACAAAGAATCATATTGACAAATTACACACCAATTCTAATTTGGTAGAATCTTAGTTGTATGCAAGAATAGCCAAAGGTGACACTAGTTGTATTGGATACAATGAAGCACAAAATCAGATTGACAATATGCGAGCAAGAAAGGATTCAAAAAAGGACTCTATTGATGCTAAGGAGACTGAAGATCAAACCAAAGATAATGGTGGACCACCTAAGAATGAGCGCAAGCAAGTAGAATGCACTTGTTTTGCATGTAACAAGCATGGAGACATTGCGAGAAAATATACAGAGGTAAGACCTTTTAATGGTTGCTATTATTCATGCAATAAATTTGGTCATAGAGCTATGAATTGCAAGACTAGTAAGAAGAATAGGATTCAACAAGATTAGAGAAATCATAATTAGACAAATGTAAGAAGTTCTCAGAATGTTACATGCCAGATATGTAACTACAATGGTCACACAACAAAAAAATGTAGAAGGGTGACTCATGTCAATGTGCCAAGGAATATAAGACCTCCAGTCATTTTTCACTCTTGTCACAAGGCTGGACATATCTCAAGGTTCTGTAGATCAAGGACGCAAGGTCAGGGAAGCCCTAAAAAAGTTGAAGAACTAGTTTTGGATCCTGTAGGAGAAGTTAATTTTGTCAAAGCCTTAGATGATGCAAGCATGATTTGGTCAAAGAAAAAGAAGGACATGAATGGTGAGAATGTATTGGATTCATCCATAGTCTATGCACCCTCTAAATTTGGATGAATGGCCCTCAGGGTCATAGGGGGAGCTATTTTAGCTCTAGACCCTTGCATGGCTAGTATAGTCATCCTCAGAGTATGAACCTTTGGACTTAAGCTTTTGGAGTATAAAGGTACCTATGTGCAAGAGTGCACATGCTGATTGTGAACAAAACTTGAGTTGGAAATTTTGAAGTGACAGCCTAGTTTACACGACTTGAATTAATGGTGGAATTCTCACTTTAAGTACACAAAAAGTTATTTAATCTCTCATTGCATTCGAACTCAGAGTGATTGAAGAGTAGAAAGAGCCTTGGAAGTTATTGTGAGGACTTGGAGATTGATCTATTAGTGTTTTTAGTGCATATGGTCGGTTGCAGAAACCCTACCTCATTGCACCGATTCAGAAGCCTTCAGATTATCCTGGAGTTCAGTTGGAAAGCATTTACAAGTAAGTCATGGCCACTCCTATTTTTATGATGTTGTTGAAAAGAAGAGATATGTATTCAAGAAACATCCATTTAAATCAAACCAAGATGATTTAGAGGGAGCTTTCTCCTGCACACCTATGGGCGTCATGCATGTGGAAGACATTAGGGCACACATCTACTGCCAGAAAGAACTAGTTGGGTTGGTTAGGTTTAGGGCACACATGGATACCACGTTGAAACTAGAAAAAAAATTCAAGGATGAATAAGCTAAATGGAATGACCACCCTATTGTTGAGTATGCTATGGCATATGAATTCTATGAGACAGAATGGATAAAGATTTTATTGAGCATAATTCATGATGATTTGTTTTGGATTGGTGATGTGCCAATAAGAATCACCAGTGACTTGATACATGAGATGACAAGCCTTTCTAGGACATGCACTGTCCTTCTTGTGGGAAATGATGTCAAGAAAATGTTTGAGAAAACTTGTACATCTAGGAGTGATAGGCATGAAATGAAAATTGAGCCTATTGAACAAGCAGACATCAAATTGATGTCAATGATACTGGGATATAGGTTTCATCACACTAGTAGGGTGAATAGTGTGTCTATGGGCAAAATTCTAGCAGCCATCAGACTTGTGAAGGAAGATGGGGAGTTCAACTTGTGTGAGATCTTGTACACATAGTTGATTGATAACATCAAGGCCATCAAGCATGACAAGACAGATATATTTAGGTTTGGGTGATTAATCATTTACATGTACCTTCATATAGTTGGAAAGTATCAGATATGTATTTGGACAAGTCCATCCAAACCATGCCATAGATATCCAACAAAGCATCCATTGAAAGAACATTAAGAGATTATATAACATTGGAATTGAAGACCTTCAGGGTCAAGATGCAAATGAGGTATAAAATCTTAGAGAGCATTGTGGAAAATTATAAGGATACTATTTGTTTTATGGTGGAGATAGATACAACTTGTATGGAAGTTGTTGAGCCAAGAACTAAGTGGATTCATCCACTTGGCTATGAGGTAGAGGAACATGTCCTTGAAGCATATGCACAGGTACTACTATCAGCCCCCAAAGATCCTAATGAACCTAGATGGGGAACATATGAGGAGAAGACAAGAGAAGTAGATACAAAGCTAAACATCATAGCAACAAAAAGGAAGGTTGCTAAAGTCACATCAGACATCTTGAGAATACATGGTGGATCTCAAGTAGACCTTGATAAAGCAAGTGATGAAAAGATTGATTTAGAACTAAAGAGCGTAGATGCAGCTAAGGCATAATCACATGACCCCAAGATGAAGAAGATAAAAATTAAAAATGATGATAGTCAGAAGGGTAAAGAAGATGATACTTCTTCTGTGCCCAAGGAAACCATTAACCTTACTACTCCTCCGGAGTATAAGGAAATGCCAAAGAGGAAGAAAGAGGTTGGCATCAGTCATCCATCCTCGCGAGTCACAAGAAATAGAAGGAACATTCAATTAGCTCCTGAAGTAAGCTTCAAACCCAGTCTCAGTGTGCTAAGTGCTAGAATAGTTGATGAGGGAAGAGTTGACCAAGTAGGGAAATTCTATGACAAGTAAAATGAAATAAACAAATATAAGATTCATGGTATATTGGTCAAGCACATGCTAAAGTTCAAGAAAATAGTCTTGGAACTTAAAACCATGATTCCTGAAAAAGTATGGAATATCCTTGAATTCTAAAAGAGACAGGCTATTGAGGAAGGTTTGTGGATAAGAGAGAAGATTCTTGATGATACCCTTCCTATATGTGAGCTAGAAGAGAAGAAATTTCTTTTAGATCTGGTGAAGCCTCACCTTAGAACAAAGACAAGGACTTTGAACATAATGGATAAAAATTATGAACTAATTGCAAAAGATATAGAGAAAGCATTTGAGAAGGTATTCATGAATAGAAATATGTATCCACCTATTGGAGATTTGCCAGTAGGCCAGTAATGACTATATGTTTGTCATTAATGAAAACTAATGGAAAGTAGCATGCATGGAATTATTATGTAGTAAGACTTTAGTATATGATGCATGGACATGATATCATGGGTGCAGAGCTTAACTGTAAGTATAGACAGTTATATAGCAGCTTGTGTCAATAGTGTTCCTGATAGAGTTACAGGCAATGTTCTGTTTATGGTTGTCCATACAATTGTCTTATGGGAATGTGCCATAGGATATATTTTGAAGACATGTTAGTGATGTTTTAATTATGAACACATAGTCTAATGATGAATGCAAGTGAAGTTATGTAGTCGTTATTCACCAGTAGCAGTTTCTTGTGTTTGTTCAGAAGAGCCAACATAGATTTTATTGGTTCTTAAGTTGTGCCTATCTTGAGGATATGCACCCTTTGATTTGAGCTTGGAGAAGTGTTATTGATGTTTGGTTAAGAGTGCATAGGTTAATTCAGCTTACAGAGAAAGTTCCAGTTATTTTGGTAGAGCTGACAGTGTGTAGCATGCATCTACACTTATACTATATGAACAGGTCCTAGAATGTGTTGCGTCCATAGTAGAGCTGACAGAATGTTTGTTGGAGTTTATTATGGTTTCTCTAATATTATTTCAAGGTGGTTCTAATAGGTTAACTTTATTATATCATTTGGAGGAAAGATATTTATAGGCAGTCATTTGTGATTTCTTGAGTGTGGTTCATGATTGATTAAGTAGAGTAGAGCAGAGTGTGAAAGTTGTGGAACCATCAGAAGAAGGTCTATGTGACCAAGTAGAGAATGTGTGCTATTCATTGGAACTGATCCAAATAGTAGGCCAAAGTGTAGTTCACCAAGATCTAGATATAGTGTGTATTTGTTATTCAGAAGGTTGTAGCCTTCACCCATTTGAGTAGTGAGCTCTTAGAATGTGTGTCCTCTCCCCTAATAGGGATAATTATAAAAGACTCCTGATAAGGTCCGACCCTTAACCAGGTCTACTATACTTAATATATTGTAAAGCTACTCCTAATAGGGTAAATGATCTTCTAGCAAGGATCATTATACACTAGAACATAATATTAGTGGGTATCAAGTCCCACTAGGGTTTTTACCTATTTGGGTTTCCCCATAACCAAAATATTGGTGTTATGTTCAAGTGTTCTTTCATTGTGTTTATGCTTTATGTTTAGGTATACTTAATTGGATAAAAAATTGAAACTTTTAGATAACTGATTCACCCCCCCCCCCCTCTCAGTTATCTCTTGGGACTATTCCTAACAATTGGTATCAGAGCCAAGTGCCTCAGAGAGAAATTTTAACAACTTGAGGTTTATTAGATGGCATACTTCAAGAAATAATGTCCTAAGTTCGATGGAGAGAATTCTCTTGATTGGAAGAACAATATGGTGACCCATTTGCAGTGCATTTCTTTTGAAGTTTTTAATGTAACCATCCAAGCAGCCAAGATTCCTACATTAGAAGACCTTGGAAAAGATGATGCTACTGATGCACAAGAAGAATTGTTTCATTATAATTCTATTGCCAAAGAAGCCCTTATCAACACTCTATCTGATGGTGAATTTTTAGAAGTAAAGAAGGTAGATACAACCCATAAAATTTGGAAGTACCTAGAAGACACATTTGAAGGAGACAAAAAAGAAAAGTATGTGTGCAGAAGGAAATGGAAGAAAAGATACAATGCATTAGAGATGCTACCTAAAGAAAATATCATAGCTTACAATTAGAGGATTAATGAAGTAGTTGTTGGTATCAGGAACAATGGTGGAGAGATTTCTGAGGAAGACATTATGGACAAGTTGATGACTACTCTTACTCCAGAATATGAGAGCAAGAACAAAATCCTTGATGAGACCATGCAAATTACATCAAATTTCAAGAGAGAGACCTTGATCAAAAAAATCTTAGCTTTTGAGATTTCAAGATTGAAGATAGAACCAAAGAATGAGACAACTTTCAAAGCAACAGTTCATGGTAAGAAATCTACAAACACTTCTGGTAATTTTGATGATGATGATGAAGAGAGAACATTAGATGATTTTATTGCTATGATTACAAAAAGAGAAAAGAAAGGAAAAGGAAAATATGAAGGTTAATTACCATTTAAGTTCTTTTCATGTAATAAGATAGGTCACTTTGCATCTATATGTCCTACTAGAGCTAGAAAGTTCAAAAAGGATTATAAGCCTAAGTATTCTAAGGAATGCTACTATGCTGGAGATGGAGTCTCAGATGAAGAATGAGGTAAAGAAGAAATTGGATTCATTTCTATTGTAGACAAAAAAAATATTAAGTCAATTCCTAAAAATGATAAAGTGAATCAAGAGTTAGGATTGATTTCCCAAGCAGATATAAGAACAGACTAGATTATAGATAGTGGTTGTTTGCATCACATGATAGGTGATAAAGGTAGGTTTGTTCATTTGGACAAATACAATGGAGGTATGGTCAGATTTGGAGACAACTCTTCTAAACCTATAGTTGGTAGGGGAGCCATCACTTTGGATGGAAAGAATAGTACTGATGATGTTCTTTATGTTGATGGTTTGAAACATAACCTTCTCAGTGTTGGACAGTTACTTGGTAAAGGCTATCATTTAGAGTTCAAAGATGAAAAATAAATGATTAACAACAAAGATGGTGTTATGATTGCATCTGGAACAAAGACAAGAGGTAATGTTTTTCAACTCAATTTAGAAGCAAGTTGTTTTGTTGCTAAAGTTGATGAGAGTTGGTTGTGGCATAAAAGACTATGTCATATCAATTTTGATAACATAGTAAAGATAAGCAATGTTAAAGTAGTAAGAGATCTAACTTGCATAGCAAAGCCAATTGATACTATATGTAGGGAATGTGTGATGGGGAAGCATGTGAGAAATTCATTTAGTAGCAAGCATAATTCAGTAGAGAACAAGTTGGATCTAATTCATACAGACCTATGTGGACCAACTCAAACAAGATCATACTATGGTGAAAGGTATTTTATTTTGTTTGTTGATGATTATACTAGGATGATGTGGGTTGCATTCTTAAAAGATAAGTCAGAAGCTTTTGAGAACTTGAAAATATTGAAAGCTAAGGTTGAGAATGAATCTAGATTAAAGATAAAATGTTTGAGATCGAATAGAGGAGGAGAATTCACCTCTAATAGATTCTATGAGTACTGTGAAGAACATGGAATAAAGAGATAGTTAAGTGCACCTAGAACACCTCAACAAAATGGAATTGCAGAGAGAAGGAATAGGATCATTCTTGATATAGTGTGCACCATTATGATAGAAGGAAAAGTTGTACACACCTATTGGAGAGATGCAGTCAATACAATAGTCTATAGAATCAATAGAATTTAGTTAAGGCATGGGGCTGACAAAACACCTTATGAGCTATGTTTTGGTAATTTTCCCATAGTAAAATACTTCAGAATATTTGGAAGCAAGTGCTACATCAAGAGGGATGAAGCAGTAGGCAAGTTTGATGCAAGAAGTGATGAAGGTATTTTCCTTGGTTACTCTACTAAAAGTAAAGCTTATAGATGTTTCAATTTAAGATTAAAAAAGATCATTGAAAGTGATCATGTAAAGATTTATGAAAATTTTATGATTCAAGAAAGATATCATGATTACTCACCCATGATTGAAGAAGAACCTAGACCCTCCACTAGTGAGACAATTATTGAAGAAATGTTTGACAACATTGATGTGTTGTTCAATAACCCTGAGATAAGTGAGGAAGAGACTCCTAAGAATGATGAGTCAGCAATAGCTAAGGTTCCAAAGTTTACATCTAGAAACCATTCCAAGAAAGACATCATTGGAGATCAGAGTGGCAAAGCCTTAACAAGATCACAAGCAAAGAACTCAGCTAGCAATGATACAGTATGTTTACTATCTTAGATTGAACCTTTAAGTGTTGAAGATGCTTGTAAGGATTCAGATTGGCATGATGCTATGGCAAAAGAACTTGATCAGATCATTAAGAATGACACTTGAGGATTGGTCCCAAGACCTAGTGATAAGAATGTTATTGGAACAAAGTGGATATTCAGAAACAAGATGAATGAAGATGGTACAGTATAAGAAATAAATAAAGATTATTATGTAAGGGATATGCGCAAAGAGAAGGCATTGATTATTCATACACATTTTAACCTGTGAGTAGATTAGAAGATATTCAATCATTTTTAGCTTATTCTATAGTTAAAAACTTCAAAGTCTATCAGATGGATGTCAAATCAGCATTCTTGAATGGAGACTTAAAAGAAGAAGTATACATTGAGCAGCCTGAAGGATTCACCTTATCAGACATACCTGATATGGTATGTAGATTGAATAAGGCCCTTTATGGACTTAAGAAAGCCCCTAGAGCATGGTATGAGAGACTAGATGGATACTTAACAAAGATTGGATTCAAGAAAGGAGTAGCAGATTGTAATCTATTCATTAGAGAGACATCTAAAGGTTTATTACTTGTAGCTATATTTGTTGATGACATTATCTTTGGAGGTAATGACAAACTTAGTGCTAAATTTTCCAACGAAATGCATAATGAGTTTGATATGAGTATGATTGGTCCTATCAAGTACTTTTTAGGATTGAATGTGTAGTAGACAGAGAAAGGTATATTCATTAATCAGTCCAAGTATGTGAAAAAAATATTAAAGAAATTTAAGATGGATGATTGCAAGTCAGTAGGGACACCTATGATTACTGGATGCAAGCTTACAAAGGAAGATGACTCACCAGTAGTTGATATAACATTATATAAGTCTATGATTCATAAACTCATTTATCTTACTCAGACTAGACCTAACATTTCCAATGTAGTTGGTATAGTTGGAAGATTTACAGCAGAGCCTAAATAGAGTCACCTCATGGCAGTAAAGAGAATATTCAGATACTTGTAGGGCACTATAGATTATGGTCTATGGTATCCTAATTTAGAAAATGTTAAGCTTCATGTGTACATGGATGCAGATTGGGAAGGATGTGTTGATGACAAAAAAAAGTACTTCAGGTGGAGTAGTGTTTCTTGGTGATAGACTTGTCACTTGGACAAGCAAGAAACAAAACTATATTTCTTAGTCAACAACAGAAGTGAAGTATGTTGCAGCAACCTTGAATTGTTCTACAATTGTGTGGATCAAGAAAATGATAAAAGATTTTGGAATTCAGATTGATTATCCTATTGTTATTCACTATGATAACACCAACACTATCAATATGTTAAAGAACCGTGTGATGCATGCAAAGACAAAGCATATTGAGATCAAGTATCACTTCCTAAGAGAGAAAGTGGTAGAGAAAGAAGTCAGGTTGGACTATGTGAGTATTAAAGAATAGTTGGTAGATATATTCACAAAGCTCTTTCCTAAGGATACTTTTGAGTATCTCAGGGGGAAGTTGGGAAAAATTCCCTTCCCTAATTTTGCTTAGAAGGAAGCAAGAATGACATCAGTCCTCTAGGACTGATGGAAGGTTGACTACTCTACTTCTGGAGTAGTACCAATGCTTAAAATGAGTGCAACCCTTTTCCATTGATGTCAAAGGGGGAGTATATATATAGAGTCATGAAAAAAAAAAGTAAAAAGAGGAGTAATATACTAAGGGGGAGCAACATTCAATTATGACAGCAGTATAGTTGAGGAAATGGAAAATATTAGAAAATATTGCAGTAGATGGAGGATTCATCTTTGGGGAAGTTTTGAAGAGGAAATGGAGAATGT
Source organism: Chamaecyparis obtusa (assembly GCA_027943335.1). Classification (NCBI taxonomy): domain Eukaryota; kingdom Viridiplantae; phylum Streptophyta; class Pinopsida; order Cupressales; family Cupressaceae; genus Chamaecyparis; species Chamaecyparis obtusa. Next base: position 1,309,583 of record BSBK01003293.1, on the reverse strand, counting down.
TATAAAATAAAAGTTCATTTGGGTTGATGGTGGTTTTTCATTCCACATGTTTCCATCAATGCCAAAGGGGGAGATTGTTGGAGATTTGCCAGTAGGCCAGTACTAACTGTATGTTTTTCATTGATGACAACATATGGAAAGTAGCATGCATGGAAGTCTTATGCAGTAAGCCTTTAGTATATGATGCATGGACATGATATCAGCATGATATCATGGGTGCATAGGTTAACTATAAGTACAGACAGTTATATAGTTACTTGAATCAGCAGTGTTCCTGACAGAGTTACAGGCAATGTTCTATGTATGGTTGTCCGTACAATTGTCTTATGGGCATGCACCCTAGGATATATGTTGAAGACATGTTAGTGATGTTTCAGTTATGAACACATAGTCTAATGATGAACACAAGTGAAGTTATGCAGTCGCTATTCACCAGTAGCAGTTTCCTGTGTTTGTTTAGAAGAGCTGATAGAGATTTTATTGGTTCTTGACTTATGCCTATCTTGAGTATATGTGCCCTTGGAGTTAATCTTAGAGAAGTGTTATTGATGTTTTGTTAAGAGCACATAAGTTAATTTAGATTATAGAGAAATTTCCAATTGTTTTGGTAGAGCCGATAGTGTGTAGCATACGCCTACAATTATATTTTATGAATAGGTCCCAGAATGTGTTGCGCCCATAGTAGAGTCGAAATTTTTTTTGTTGGAGTTTATTATGGTTTCTCTAATATTATTTCAAGGTGGTTCTAATAGGCCAACTTGATTATATCATTTGGAGGAGAGATATTTATAGGCAGTCATTTGTGATAATTTGAGTGTGGTTCATGGTTGATTTAGCAGAGTAGAGCAGAGTGTGCAAGTGGTGGAACCATCAAAAGAAGGTCTATGTGACCAAGTAGAGAATGTGTGCTATTCATTGGAACTGATCTAGATAGTAGGTCAAAGTTTAGTTCACCAAGATCCAGTTATAGTGTGTATCTATTATTCAGAAGGTTGTAGCCTTCACCCATTTGAGCAGTGAGCTCTCAGATAGTGCATCCTCTCCCCTAATAGGGAAAATTGTAAAAGACTCCTAATAGGGTCCGACCCTTAACTAGGTCTACTAAACTTAATATATTGTAAAGCTACTCCTAATAGGGTAAAGGATCTTCTAGCAAGGATCATTATACACTAGTATAGAATATTAGTGGGTATCAAGTCCCACCAGGGTTTTTACCTATTTGGGTTTCCCCGTAACCAAGATATTGGTGTTGTGTTGAAGTGTTCTTTCATTGTGTTTACATTTTATGTTTAAGTATACTTAATTGGATAAAGAATTGAAACTTGTAGATAACTGATTCACCCCCCCCCCCCCTCTTAGTTATCTCTTGGGACTATTCCTAACACCACCTACTATGCCCATAGCTAATGTACCCATAAAGGTCACCAAAGGGTCAGAGACCATCAAGGAACAATCTACAGGTCCTTGAGATTAAATGCCTATAGTAGAAGTACAATTAGAGGCAAAAAAGTCTGCACCCATGTCAAAATCACTCAAAAACAATACCATTATCATTGATAATGTGGAGATAGCCATGGCGGCCACTGACATAGAATTGGACAAGTTTTAGGAAGCTTTTGTGAGCACACAAGAAGCTAAGATTTTATGTAGTAGCACACCTCCCACTGATCAAGAAGAGGTATTAATTGAAAATATAATAGATGAGAAAGAAGAAGAGAAAATAGAAGAGGAAGAAAAGAAAGAAGAAGAAGAAAAAGAAAAAGAGAAAGATGAAACTTTTGTTGATCTAGCCAAGGTAAAACTAGAAGTGATGGATAGCACTCCCATCACTCCCTTAGCATTATTGTCAAGTTTGACACATGACACATCCAGTTTAGACTCATGGAGAGAAGAAGGCCTGATTAAGTTCAACATCTTAGCTATGGAGAAGGAAAAGGAGAAACAAGTCATGAGAAATCCTCTCCTTGTGGAATCTGTGAACATATTGAATAGTCTATTTCAAGAAGACAACAAAGTGTATAAGGTACACTTAGTTGATGATCTGAGTACAATGATCTCACAATTCAAAAGTAAATTTTCAAGCCTTGAAGAATCTGCATCCAAAGTTGTAGAAGAGAAGTACCTGAAGAAGAGATTGAATGAGTTGATGAGAAACTTTTCACTAGATTTGAATTCACTCAAGATAGGACAAGCATCCTTAAAAGAATTTTCTAATCAAGGAAAGAAATTCATTGTAGACTGCATGGATCAGGATAAGCTTACTGATGCCCATCTTAAGAAAATGCAAGAAGTAGAAGCTATAATTGAGTAGGTAAAGAGTTTAGTGAAAGACACATCCACTGATGTGAACATGTACAACAATATCTACCAAGGTCAGTTGGACAAAATTGAGAAAGTAGAGAAAGAGATGGAAAAGATAAGATCTAGACAGACTTAGTTGAGGAATGCTCTTGCACCGTCATTAGACATTCTCAATCAGAACATAAAGGAGATTGATGCCACAATGGTAACCTATGATCAATTTCTGAGCATAGATTTGAAGAAGATGGAGAAGCTTCAATATGCTTTATGCACCCATCTCTAGATAGTTAACTCTTTGATAACTTTTTGGAAGAAGGAGAACTAGAACCTTAAGATTGCATATCTAGATGTTTTCCCTTAGTGAGTATGTATAGATATAGTTTTTTGTAACACCTTTGTCATTAATGTCAAAGGGGGAGTTGTATATAGAATATGGAGTATAATATGTATAGGGAGATATAAGATTATGTATAAGAAATGTATAGAAGACAAAAGTTTTTTGTGTTAAGAGACAATTAGAAACTTGGCCATATTCCTTTGTTGCCATCAATGAAAAAGGGAGAGATTGTTGGAAAGTTGTCTATACTATGGTATATGACTAAATATAGTGTTTTCATTATGGAAACAAAGTCATATAGTAGTTTGGAGTCAACACACTTGATGTAACGATCAAAATACGGTTAAGTGTTGAAGACTGGTCAGTGTACAAATTTCTTGCAGCTCAGAGCATCAACTCACATGTGTACGAATGAATTATGGTATGCACCCAGGAAGTTAAGTTTGTTAGACTATACTCATTCTTAGTCTATGAGTGCATAAGAAGATGTCCAAGGATGAGAAAGTTACAGTCAGTTGAAGTTGCACAGGTAGTGTGTGCTAGCAAAGAACAGAGCATGGAGCCAACAGTTAGTATTTTGGTTTGCGATTATAATGTAATGTTGTAAATTCTATGCACCCATTGTATTTAGGTTGTTGACATGTTTATATGTATACTCGTAAGCACACTTAAGCTAATTCATTTGGAAGCATTGTTTGTAATTAGTTATAGGGCCAACCTAGTTGTTTATTTTTGATGAGTGTATAAATATAAAGTGCACCCATTGTATTCAGTATGGAAGTGAATAAAGAGTTGTAATAAGTAGAGTAGAAGTGTGTGAAGACACTAGAAGATGTATTAGAGCTCTGCTAGAGGTCAAAGCATCAATGCATCAAAGGAACTGATCTGACAAGCAGTGTCACAGTGACAGTTCATCTTGCAGATATAGTGTGTATCTGAGATTAGAAGGTTGTAGCCTTCACCACTTGAGCAGTGAGCTCTTGGATAGTGCATCCTCTCCCCTAACATGGATGATTGTAAAAGAATCCTAATAGGGTGTGACCCTTAACAAGGTCTACTGTACTTAAAGCATTATAAAGCTACTCCTAACAGGGTAAAGGATCTTCTAACAAGGATCACAAAACATTAGTGCAGAATATTAGTGGGTGTCAATTCCCACTGAGTTTTTTACCTATTTGGGTTTCCCCATAGTCATATTGGTGTCATGTGTTGATTTCATGTTTCATGTTTATGTCAATGTTTATTTCAGTACTTAAGCATTTAAGCTTAGCATAAAGATTAAAGTGAAAATTTGAAATACAATGAACACTGATTCAGCCCACCCCTCTCAGTGTTCCCATTCCTAACATAAGGTTCCTCTTAAATATATAAATATTATTTTTACCACCATGAGATGACTTTTCTTAGGTTCTGTTACAAATGTTCCAACAATACCAACTGCATTGGAAATGTCTGGTCTAGTTTGAGTAAGATATATAAGCTTACCAATCATAGACTATACAAGGTCATGTCTATTGCTGGTGAATTATCTTCTTTTGAAAGCTTGCATCTTGTTATCATAGGGGTACTTACTAGCTTTCAATAATCCATCTTGAATTTCTTCAAGATCTCTTTCACATACTTAGTCTAATTTATGAATATACCTTTTTCTATCTGCTGCACATTCAGTCCCAAAAAGTATTTGATAGGACCAATCATGCTCATCTAAAATTTTTTTTACATCTCCTTAGCAAATTAGGCACTAAGCTTGTCATTACCACCAAATATAATGTCATCAAAAAATATAGAAACTAATAACAATCCATTAGATGTTTCTCTTATGAATAAATTACAATCTGCTGCTCCTTTCTTGAATCCAATCTTAGTCAAGTAACCATCTAGTCTTTCATACCATGCTCTAGGGGCTTGCTTAAGTCTATAGAGGGCTTTCTTCAATCTACATACCATATCAGGTCTTTTTGATAAAGTTAATCCTTCAAGCTTCTCTATGTAAACTTCTTCTTTCAGCTCTCCATTTAGGAACACTAACTTGACATCCATCTGGTATACCTTAAAGTCTTTGAAGGTAGCATAGGCTAAAAATAATTTTATGGCTTCCAATATTATTACAGGGGAAAATGTATCAGAATAATCAATTCCTTCTCTTTGTGCATATCCTTTTCATACTAGTCTTTCTTTGTTTCTTACCACTATTCCATCTTCATTCATCTTATTTTTGAATATCCACTTGGTTCCCTTCACATTTTCATCACTAGGCCTAGGGACCAGTTCCCATGTATCATTCTTAATTATCTAATCTAGCTCTTCTTTCATTGCTTCATGCCAATCTGAATCATTACATGCATCTTAAACACTTAAGGGTTCAATCTGTGATAGTAAACATAACTCTTCATTTGCTGTGGAACTCTTTACTTTTTATCTTGTCATGACTTTATTGTTGTGATCTCCAATGATGTCTTCCTTTGATTGATAACCTAGATGTGAATTTAGGAACATTGGGTGTGATTCTCTCATCTGAATTTTGTGATTCTTCTTCACTAGTTTTAGGGACATGGAATAATACATCAATGCTGTCAAACATTTCAATAAACAACTATTTCTCTAGTTGTAGGTCTAGGTTATTCTTCAATCATAGGTGCATAATCATGATATCTTTCTTGAATCATAAAATTCTCATCAATCTTAATAAGAGAACTTTCAATGATCTTCTTCAATCTCAAATTGAATCATCTATAAGCTTTTATTTTAGTAGAGTAACCAAGAAAAATACCTTCATCACCTCTTGCATAAAACTTTCCAATTGCTTCATCTCTCTTGATGTAGCACTTGCTTCCAAAGATTTTGAAGTATTTGACTGTAGGTACATTCCCAAACTATATCTCATAAGGTGTCTTGTCTACACTTGGCTGTAATTGAATTCTATTGATTGTGTAGACTACAGTATTGACCGCATCTCTCCAATAGGTGTGTGCGACCTTTCCTTCAATCATGATGGTGCGTGCTATGTCGAGTATGATCATATTCCCCCTTTTTTCTATTCCATTCTACTGAGGGGTTCTAGGTGCACTTAACTATTGGCAAGTTGACTATACTATTGTATATGACTATAATATAGTGTTGTCATTATGGCAATAAAGTCATATAGAGTTTTGGAGTCAGCGCACTTACTCATAGGATCAGAATATGGCTAAGTATGAAAGATAGGACAGTTAGCAGAGCACTAGATGAATAGAGTATTAATGAACATGCATATGAATGATTTATGGCATGTGCCATTGAATATAAGCTTCTAAGTATGTATTCATGCTAAGTCTAAGAGTGCATGATGATATGAGTTAGTATGAAGAAGTTACAGCCAGTTGAAGTGGCATAGACAGTGAACGCTAGAGTAGAACAGAGCATGGAGCTGACTATTGATATTTTGGTTAGCACTTGTAATATTTTTTTGTAAAGGATATGTGCCTATTGTATTTATGGTTTAGACATGCTAATATTATTGTTTGTAAACATGCTCGAGCCAATTCACTTGGAAGCATTATATGTAATAGGTTGAAGGCTGACCTAGTTAATAGTTTTGTTTGCGCATATAAATAAGACACGCGCCTTTGTAATTAAGAATGGGTGTGAATAGAGAGTTGATATAAGTAGAGTAGAAGTATGTGAAGTTTAGTTAGAATGTTGTAGAGATTTACAAGAGGCTAAAGCATCAGCAAAAAAAAGGAACTGATCAGACAAGCAATATCACAACAATAGTTCACCTTGTAGATATAGTGTGTATCTGAGATCCAAAAGCTTGTAGCCTTCACCACTTGAGTAGTGAGCTCTAGGACAGTGTGTCCCCATCCCTAATAGGGTTAATGATAAAAGACTCCTAACATGGTCCGACCCTTGACCAAGACATTATACTAAAAGCATTGTAAAGATTAACTACCAAGAGGGTTACAAGATCTTCTAACAGGTATCATAAAACACCAGTGGAGTTCTTAGTGGGTGTCAATTCCCACTAGGGTTTTTACCTATTTAGGTTTCCCCATAATAATATTTTGTGTTATGTTTTGTGGTTGTTTAACTTACTTGCATTAATATTTAGTTCAATACTTAAACAATAAAGTTAAAATTCAAGATATCAGAAAAAGTAATTATATATAGAACACTGATTCACCCCCCCTCTTAGTGTTCCCATTCCTAAAAATTGGTATCAGAGCTCTGGTCCTTTGTAGAGAAGTTTAACCACTTGAGGAGATCATGGATAAGGGAGAATTGAAACATCTGAAAAAGAATCTTGAAGTAGCTCTTGAAGACCTTGACAGATCTGAAAAGAAATTGAAGAACTGAAAGAAAATATTAGTGATTCTCATGCAGTCATCAAAAAATTGAGAAAAGACTTGAAAGAATATTCCACAAGTGATTTGGGAAAAATGATTAAAAATCCAAATGAGGACAACACATCTTTGAAAGATCAGATTGAAGAATTGGATGAAAATCTACTTAATACTCAAGAAGCCTATGAAGAACAGGTCAAATAAAACAATCAATTGGACGAAGAACTAAGGCAAGAAAACATGAAAATCTTGGAGTTAGAAAACATCAAGAAATAAGTGGAATCTGAATTGACTAAAAAAAAGAATCATATTGACAAATTTGACACAAGAAAAGATCTAATAGAGTCACAGTTGTATGCATAGAAGATTAAAGGAGACACCAATGGTATTGGATTAAATAAAGCAAAAACTTAGATCAATGACATGGGAGAAAGAAATAAAGCATCAAAATAATCTATAGAAGCTAAGAAGGTAGGAAATCATATAGAGGCTGAAGCTAAACCATCTAAGGATGAGCCAAGCTAGTAAACAAAACTTGTTATGCTTGAAAAAAGCATGGTCACATAACAAGAGATTGTAAAGAGGTAAGACCTTTCAATGGTTACTGTTATTCATGCAATAAGTTTGGTCATAGAGCTATGAATTATAGATCAAGTTAAATAAATCTGAATCAATAAAATCAGAGAAGTCATCTCTAGAAGAATGCAAGAAATTCTCAGAACATTACATGTCATATATGTAATTATGTTGGTCACACATCTAGATAGTGTAGTATGATAACCCACATGAATGTGCTAAGGAATATTAGGCCTCTAGTCATTTGTCACTCATATAACAATGTTGGACACATCTCTAGGTTCTACAAAACAAAAGCACAAAGATAGGAAAGCCCTAAAAAGCCAAAAAGATAAATATTGGATGAAGTAGGAGAATTCAATTTTTTGCAAGCTACAGAAGATGCGAGCTTGATTTGGAAGGAAGAAAAGAAGGATAATATTGATGAAATAGTTGAGGATGAATCCACAATGGACACACCTCCTATTCATGGTTAAATGACCATTATGGTCATAGGGGGAGCAAGATTAGCTCTAGATCCCCATGCGGATGGTATACTCACTCTCAAAGTATGCGCCTTTGGATATAACTTGTTGGAGACTAGTCAATGCAATATGAAAGAGCGCACTTCCTGATAGATAGCAGAAAGGAAGTTTGGAATTCTCTGTGGGATTTTGTGTTTAAACGACAACCATTAATGGAGGAAAACTACTCTATAGTCACTGGAGATTCATTGATCACACATTTACAATCAAGTTTGTGCGTTTGGAGATCATAGGAGTTCTAACAGTTGAGTTGTGAAGCATTGTAGTTAGATTTATTAGCAAAGAAGAAAGATTGATTGTTGCAAGCCCTAGTTTGGACATGATGATCCAGTAACCCTTGGAAATCTCTTTAAAGAATTAAATTAAGTAAGTCATGGCTACACTAGTCATTTTTGATGTTGCTGAAAGGAAAATATATGTAATTAAGAAACATCCATTTAAGTCTACCCTAGATGACCTAGAAGGATCCTTTTCAAGAACCCCAATGGGTGTTATTCATGTAGAAGACATATGCGCATACATATATTACAAGAAGGAACCTAGTTGATGTAGGAGCATCTCGGGTCCTTGGAAATCCTGTGCCACCAAAAACATTTTGGAGTTTTTCTATGTTTCTCAGTTTCTTCTTTGACCGATTTGGTCGGTAGTTGGTCGGTTATCTCTTGAGTGGTCAGTTATTTCTTTGGCACTCAATGATGCTTGTTTGTTTGTTGGTCATCCTTGCTTACTAAGTAGTTTCTTTTGAGTTCCTATTGATCCAACTTGTGTATTTGTTATAGGTCATGGATTTAATGTTGGAATCCATCATTGGGAAGCATGTGGTCCTAGATATGACTATTCCTTCCATTGATTATGGATCTGAAGGCTGACTCAGTTTGGTAGACTCATGTATAAATGTACTTGTTTGGTTGTAGTTTAGGGGGTAGTTTTTTGATATAGGAGTTTGGTAGAAGATAGAAGTAGAGATTCTGATAGATCCTCACATGTTTGAGGACTTCTAAATTCATTTTAATATCAAGCCATAATCAGGAAGGCTTGACGCAAGGCATGAAGCATGAGGGGCCAAACAATGGCACACCCTAATGATCCAAGCCTACTCAACACATGTGGAAGCAACAAAATACAACAGTGAGAAAGAGAATGCCAGATCTTTCATATATTATAATCAATTGAATCATACATGCTGGGTTGTAAGGCCTTCCCTATTACGGCTTGATATTATAATGAATCTCAGAAGTCCTCAAACATGCAAGGATTTTTTACAAATCTCCAATGTAATATCTAATATCCCAAAACTCCCCCTAATCTACAACTAAACATCTACATTTATACAAGAAGATACCGAGTTGAGTTGGCCTTCAGATCCATAATCAATGGAGGGAATGGTCAGATCTAGGATGACATGCTTCCCAATGATGGATACTAACATTAAATCCATGATCCAATATAAATACACAAGTTGGCCACCACAGAAACTAAAACTAAACCCGTCAGTAAGCAAGATAACCGAGCAGTAAACAAGAAATGCTGAGTGCTAGTGAAATAACTAACCACCCAGGAGATAACTGACCACACTTGGTAACCAAAGGAAACCAACCAACTACTGAGCAACTCAGTCAAAGCAGGAACTGAGCAATATAGACAAACTCGAAATTGTTTTTGGTGACATAGGATTGCCAAGGACCCGAGATGCTCCTGCATCAGGCACCTGGGGTTATTTTGAAATGATTCTCTAAATCATTTGGTATGCCTAGTCCAAGCTACATCCAACTTAGAATATGAAATCCATGACCTTCCACTTTACCAGATATTCCATATACTATTTTCCTCTTGTATTTTTTCCAACTCTTTCCTTCAAAATTTGTTCAACTTCATCATTCTACTTCTTAGGATATTTTATCGGTACTATCACTTCTTCATCAGGTTCATGATACTCATATAAATCAGAAATTTTGAAAATAGGTGATATGTCCATGTCATCAGGTAACTCAATTTCATATGCATTTCCACTATCAAATTTATTTAGAATCTTGCAAGGTCCAAACTTATTCATCTTCAACTTCCCATATGTTCCAACAGGAAATCAACCTTTCTTTAAATGAACTATCACTTCATCACCGACATAAAAAGATTTATGTCTCCTTGATCTATCAGCTCTATCTTTGTATTTCTGATTACTGCCTTCCAGCTTTAGCTTCACATCTTCATGTAATGTTTTCATGTACTCAGCAAAATTTACTCCCTCAACACTTTTCTTATTCTCATCAGCAATGTCTCTCAAATCATATATTCATCTCGATTGTGTGCCATTCACAATTTCAAATGGTGTCTTTCAAGTAATCCTATTCATTGAATTATTATATGCAAACTTTGCTTGTGCCAACATAGAATCCCAATTACTCGGTGTGTTTCCAACTAAACATGTCAAAAGATTTCCCAAACTTCTATTCACAACTTCAGTCTATCCATTGGTTTGTGGGTGAAATGTAGAACTATATTTCAACTCAGTGCCAAATTTGTTCCAAAGTGTTTTCCAAAAGTATCCAACAAATTTACTGTTTCGGTCAGAGATAATACTCCTTGGTAATCCATGCAATCTAACAATTTCCTTAAAAAAAAGATCTACTACATATATTGTATCTGATGTCTTTATACATGGTATAAAATGTTCCATCTTAGAAAATCTATCCACAACAACAAATATTGAATCATTACCTCTTACTATCTTTGGTAAGCCAAGAAAAAAGTCCATACTGATGTCAATCCAAGGTTTTTCAGGAAAAATAATTGGTGTATACAATCTAGTATTCTGACTTACTCCTTTTGCAACTTGACAAATACCACAAATTTTCACAAATTTCTGAACATCTCTATACAACTGTGGCCAATAGTATTTCTCCTTAAGTAAATTCCATGTTTTATCAATACCAAAATGTCCAGCCAACCACTACTATGTTTCTCCTTTATCAAATTAGTTCTCATTACTCCTCTCGGTATACACAACTGAATACCTTTAGAAAACATACCTTCCTAAATAAAATATTGATCCCATTTAGTATCTTTTTGATCTTGAATAGGTACTCTACACTTTCTCCATGGCTCAGAAAAATTAGGGTCAAACTCATAAGAATCTCTCATCTCATCAAAATCAAGAACTCCAATTTTCCTCTTGGTCATCAAAGATATTCTTCTACTCAATGCATCAACAACTCAGTTAGTGACTCCACTCTTATGCTTGATCACAAATGTATAACTCTAAAAATAATCAACCCATTTCATATGTCTTTGATTCAACTTATACTGACTACCCAAATATTGTAAAGCCTTATGATTAGTATACAACACAAATTCACTCCGTATCAAATAATGTCTCCATTTCTTTAGTGCTTGAACAATAGCATAGAATTATTGATCATACACAGAATATTTCCTTCTAGCATCATAGAAATTTTCACTAAAGAAAGCAATAGGTTTACCTTATTGACTCAATACAGCTCCAATTGCACTTCCACTTGCATCACATTCCACTTGAAATACTTTATTGAAATGAGGTAATGCCAAAATAGGTAATTCAACAACCTTCTGCTTCAGAGTCTCAAAACATTTGTCAGATCCATGTGTCCACTTGAATTCTCTTTTGTCTCCTCTCATAGTTTTAGTCATAGCATTACAAATTGAATTGAAATTCCTTATGAACTTTTGGTAAAAAATTGCCAAACCATGAAATGATATTACCTTACTAGCATTCACAGGTGTAGGCCAATTCAAAATAGCTTCAACCTTTTCAAGATCCATCTTCAAACAAGGCATGAAGCATGAGGGGCCAAAAAATGGCACACCCTGATGATCCAAGCCTACTCAACACATACGGAAGTAAAAAACAACAATAGTGAGAGAGAGAATGCCAGATCTTTCATATATTATCATCAATTGAATCATACATGCTAGGCTATAATGCCTTCCCGGTTATGGCCTGATATTACAATTGTTAGATTTGACAAACGCAAATCATCCCAAGAACACCTGCATGCAAGACTGTCACAAAGAAGAAGCAAAAAATACAGAAAGCTATGGCGGCCAAAAGGCCAGAGACTGCAAAACCATGTTGCAAGAAAATAATCTTCTATTAACAACGATGAAAATAATACAATCTCCTTATTGAAATGAAAGAAGTGAATCCTTATAAAAGGAAACACGAAACCCTAAAGGCTAAAACCCTAAAGAATTATAAAGCGCCTAAGTGAAACTTAAGCCTAGAGTATGATAAACTAATAATTAAATGATTTAATTATTAGCTAACATAAGACTACTCTAACACCCCCCCTTAAGTGTAACTTAGGGAGAAGCAAAAAAAGCTAAACTACTGCAGAAAGCAGGAAAGATGGGTCCCGGTAACTAGGCCTGATCAGGTACCCAAACATAAAGCAAAAGATGTCCCAAAGAAAGGAACAAGAAGAGAGCAAGAAACTCCTCTGAAGCATGTCTGAAAACTCTGTCAGAAGATACTGCTGGAACCCCCACTGAAGTGCATGACCAGGTAGAGAAGACAAGTGTCTGAAGAGCTGATCAATCGAAGAGGTGACCTCCAAAAAAGGAATGAATGAGTGTCTATATAGTAGATGATCCATCTCACTGAAATGCATAGGTGCCTAGCCACTGCATCCGCCTAGTACATAAGAACAAAAACTGAATATGTAGATCACTCAACCGAACCAAGGAAGCAATAGAACCAACAAGTGAACCCCCCCATAATGCTGAACTGGGAGAGGTGACAGGAACACTGAAATGCGATGCCAAAAATAGCTGCAGAAGAAGAACCAGGAACACCAACAGTGCAACAGAAGCACACACACAGGATAAAGGGCGGTGTCATAGACACAGTCTACATGGGCTAATGTCATGGAAGGTATGCTCACTTGACAAGAGTGGATGCGCCTATAGTGGCAAATGCATCAGAATCCCCCCATGGCACTTTATAACTGAGTGCGAATACTAAAACTGAACCAGGTGAAAAAGATCCCAGAAATGCAGAAGAGGGCACTTTATCTCAGTGCATTTACAGAACAAAGATACATCAGAAAGAGCATGCAAGCTCAGAAGTCAGAAAGAAGAGTGCACTAAGAAACCAGAAATAGAGATCCCCGGACCTGTAGAACCAAGCACACCACCAGAGGGCATAAACTGCATAACTCAGAGGAGTGAAAACCTAGAGTAGAATCTGGAAGAAATACCTCTGCCACTGAATAGTACATAGAATCATCTTTCCGACGATATCTCGTTTGCCGAAAAATGAGTCCGGATGAGCCAGATATGACTCCCGGAAGGCAAAAAAAGACATCAGACTTCAACAGAAAAAAAACACTATTGAAACGGTGGAACCAAAAACCCTAACCTCCATCATCGGAAAGAGCTCGGAAAGAGCTTTCCGACGATATAAAGAAGCTAGAAAAAGACCCCCGTATGCTCCCTGTAGAGCGAAAAAAGCCCAGTACCCCTAAAAATGCCAAAAAAGGTCTTACAAAATGCCCCAGGGGCTAAAAAAATAGGCCCCCGGACGCATGGCGCGCTCCGGGGGCTAGGCCGCAGAGGAGCTGCTGAGCGGGGCCGGAGCCGCAGAGCGGAGCGGGGGCCGCGGAGTTCGGCGGAGCGGTGGCGGAGCCGGGGTGGGCGGCAGCTGGGCGGGCCGCGGGTGGCGCGGTGGCGGGGGCCGTGGCTGCTGCAGTGGCGGGGGCCGCGGCTGCGGTGGCCGCGGCTGCGGTTGCTGCTGGGCGGCGCGGGGGTGGCCGCTGGGCGGCGGCCCCAAAATATTTTTTTTAAAAAAAAAAAAATCACCGTCTCGATCCGCGTGCCAGGTCGTACGGCCTGGTACCTAAAAAATTTTACCTCAAATTGCAAAAGTGTCCAAAATGGACAAATTTTATATGGATTCTGGCTATCTCGAAACAAAAAATAACGTCCTACTTCTGAATCACTTCAACAAAAACACGAACAGCGAGCAGCAAGATGGCTCTGATACCATGTTAGATTTGACAAACGCAAATCATCCCAAGAACACCTGCATGCAAGACTGTCACAAAGAAGAAGCAAAATATACAGAAAGCTATGGCGGCCAAGAGGCCAGAGACTGCAAAACCATGTTGCAAGAAAATAATCTTCTATTAACAACGATGAAAATAATACAATCTCCTTATTGAAATGAAAGAAGTGAATCCTTATAAAAGGAAACACGAAACCCTAAAGGCTAAAACCCTAAAGAATTATAAAGCGCCTAAGTGAAACTTAAGCCTAGAGTATGATAAACTAATAATTAAATGATTTAATTATTAGCTAACATAATACTACTCTAACAACAATGAATCTCAGAACTCGTAAAATATGTGAGGATATGTTAAAAATCTCCAATCTAATATCTACTATCCCAAAACTCCCCCTAATCTATAACCAAACATCTACATTTATACAAGAAGATACCGAGATGAGTTGGCCTTTAGATCCACAATCAATGGAAGGAACGGTAAGATCTAGGACCAAACACTTCCAAATGATGGATACCAACATTAAATCTATGATAACCAAGCAATAGATAGGCAATGCTGAGTGCCAGTGAAATAACTGACCACCCAGGAGATAATTGACCACACTCGGTAACCAAAGGAAACTGACCAACTATCTACCAACTCAGTCAAAGAAGGAACCAGGCAACACAAAAAAACTCCAAATTGTTTTTGGTGACATAGGATTTCCAAGGACCTGAGATGCTCTTGCATCAAGGCATTATAGCCCAGCATGTATGGTTCTATTTGATGAAATATAAATAAGCTTCTGCATTCTCTCTCATAGTTGTAATTGTTTGCTTTCACATTTTTTGAGTAGGTTGGGATCATTAGGGTGTGCCATTGTTTGGCCCCTCTTGGCCCTTGCCTTGTGCTAGGTTGTATCAGAGTAAGGTGAGATCTTGATCTAGGTCTATAGATCTAGGTTTGGAGGTTCCTCTTGAAGCCCTAGTTGATTATTGTGGGGTAGTAGATTGTGAGCTAACCTAAAATTGTAGAGGGTTGTCAAGATGGTTCATGGGAGTTGAGATGTAGATCCAAGATTGGCAGATATGCTAAGGTAGATTGCTGCTAGATTAGAAGGTGTTGAAACAACCCATAGAAGAGGTAGACATCTTGAAGATGTTATTGATGATGAAGTTGAAGAAGAATAGGCAAATGTAGAACCTGCACCTATTATGGATCAAGGTGAAGAAATATTTTTGAAGGCTTTGACAAGTCTAAACTCTACACCACATTTCAATCCTCTTGAGTATGGTGGAAAGATAGATTCTGATGAATTGGTGGATTGGATCACCGAGATGGAAAAGTTCTTTGAATATAAAAAGATTCCTGAAGACAAGAAGGTGAAAATGAAAAGAAAAAGGTTGAAAAGTCATGCATCCTTATGGTGGGAGCATCTACAATTGGATAGAAAGAGGAAAGGCAAAGACAAGATCAAGGTATGGAATAAAATGGTGAATAAATTGAAAGGAAAATTCTTACCTTGTGATTATCGGATCAACCTAGTTCGGAAAATGTAAAGTTTGAGGTAGAAAGATAGCTAGGTAAAAGAGTATACTAAGGAATTCTATAGATTAGATATCAGATTTGGACATGATGAAGATGATGTGGAGAGAATTGGTAGGTACCTGAATGGTTTGAGAGTTTCCATCCAAGAGGAAATTAGTATGGTCAAGTTGGAGAACATTGAAGAGGCTTATCAATTTTCTTTGAAGGCTAAGGAGAAATTGAACAAGAGACATGAGCAAAGACAAAGAGGTTGAGGTGGTAGATTCCCTAGAGGAAGAGGTAGATATAATAGTGAAAATGGTAGATCTAAACCAAAAAAGACAAATCTGGACAAAGGCAAGATTGAGTGGAAAGGTGGAAGTTCATCTAGAGGTAGAGGCAATAACTATCGAGGTGGTTATAGTAGAGGAAGTTTCTGAGGAACTTGTTACAATTGTGGAGGACATAGATATTTCAAGTGTACACATGCAAGTAAGAAGGCTGGTAGCAGTAGAAATACTTTGGTGCAAGAAGAGTCACCAAATGAAATTGAGAAAGAAAATAACTTGATGGTAAGGAGAGCACTATGGAATGAAAGTAAGAAGGAAGATCCGGTAAGGAAAAGTTTGTTCAAGACCAGATGTAGAGTTTTTGATAAAGTTTGGAAGGTAATCATTCATAGTGGTAGCTTGGAGAATCTAGAATCTAAAGAGATGGTCACAAAATTGCAGTTGGAAAGGTTGGTACATCTGAAGCCCTATCAGATTTCATGGATCAAAGATGAGCATACACTCTGGGTAAGTGAACAATGTTATGTGAATTTGAAGATTGGAAAGTACTATGATAAGGTGTTGTGTGATATCATGCCTATGGATTGTTGTCATATTTTGTTGGGTAGACCTTGACCATATGATAAACATGCTATATATGATGGGAGATTGCATAAGTATACTATTGTGGCTGATGGAAAGAAACAAATCTTGTTACCATTGATGGAAGAACCTATTAGTAATGTATGAACATCTGTGAACATTTGTTTGATGGAGGGAAGAAAGTTTGTTAACTCTTTGAAGAAGAATGATGTATGTTTTGCTATGATCCCTAATAAAATGAGTACAAAAATAGAGGACAATGTCCCTGAGGAGATTGATAAGTTACTCACCAAGTATAGTGATATCATTTCTGATAATGTACTTGATGGTTTTCCATCAAAAAGAAGCATTGACCATTGTATGGATCTAATCCCTAGAGCTAGTTTATCGAATAAGGCACCTCATCAGTTGACACCTACCAAGAATCAGGAATTAAATTGATAGATTCAAGAATTACTAGAGAAAGGTTTGATTAGAGAAAGTTTGAGTTCTTGTACAGTACCTACTATATTAGCACCTACAAAGAATGGAGAATGGAGAATGTGTACTGATTCCAGAGCAATCAATAAGATAAAAGTGAAGTATGGGTTTCCTATATTGAGAATGGATGACATATTGGACAGTTTGACTAGAGAAAAGTATTTGACAAAGATTCATTTGAAAAGTGGGTATCATCAGATCAGAATCAGAGAAGGTGATGAATGGAAGATTGATTTCAAGACAAAAGAAGGTTTGTATGAGTGGTTGGTTATGCCTTTTGGTTTAACTAATGCACCGAGTACTTTTATGAGGTTGATGAATGAAGTTTTGAAGAAATTCTTGGGTAAGTTTGTGATTGTATATCTTAAAGATATTTAGTAAGACCAGAGAAGAACATTTTTTGCATGTTAGACAAGTTTTGTAGAGATTGAAAGAGGAAAAGTTGCTGATAAATCTGAAAAAGTGTTCATTCATGAAAGAGGAAATTGTGTATTTTGGATTTATTATTTTAGTTGATGGTTTAAAGATGGATCCTAAAAAGGTTGAAGCTATTTTGAATTGGCCTACACCTATGAATGCTAGTGAGGTAAGATCATTTCATGGTTTGGCAAGTTTTTACCAAAAGTTCATCAAGAATTTCAGCTCAATGTGTAATGCTATGACTGAAGCTATGAGAGGAGACAAAAGAGAATTCAAGTGGACACATGGAGTTGACAAAATTTTAGAGACTCTGAAGCAAAAGGTTTCTGAATTACCTTATTTGACTTTACCTAATTTTAGTAAAGTATTTCAAGTAGAATGTGATGCAAGAGGAAGTGCAATTGGAGCTTTGTTGAGTCAAGAAGGTAAACCAGTTGTTTTCTTTAGTGAAAAGTTGAATGATGCTAGAAGGAAATATTATGTGTATGATCAAGAATTCTATGCTATTGATCAAGTACTGAAGAAATGGAGACATTATTTGATACCGAGTGAATTTGTGTTGTATATTGATCATAAGGCTTTATAGTATTTGGGTAGTTAGAATAAGTTGAATCAGAGACATATGAAATGGGTTGAGTATTTGTAGAGTTACACATTTGTGATGAAGCATAAGAGTGGAGTCACTAACCGAGTTGTTGATGCATTGAGTAGAAGAAGATCTTTGATGACCAAGATAAAAGTTGAAGTTCTTGGTTTTGATGAGATGAGAGATTCTTATGAGTTTAACCTTGCTTTTTCTAAGCCACAAAGAAAGTACAAAACACCTATTCAAGATAAACAAGATACTAAAGGGGATGAATATTTTATTCAAGAAGGTATGTTGTTTAAAGGTATTCATTTGTGTATAGCGAGAGGAATAATGAGAACTAATTTGATAAAGGAGAAGCATAGTAGTGGTTTGGCTGGACATTTTGGCATTGATAAAAACATGGAATTTACTTAAGGATAAGTACTATTGGTCGTAGTTGTATAGAGATGTTCAAAAAATTGTGAAAAGTTGTGGAATTTGTCAAGTTGCAAAAGGAGTAAGTCAGAATACTAGATTGTATGTACTGATTGTTGTTTCTGAGAAACCTTGGATTGACATCAGTATGGATTTTGTTCTTGGCTTACCAATGACAGTAAGATGTAATGGTTCTATATTTATTATTGTGGATAGATTTTCAAAGATGGCACATTTTATACCTTGTAGAAAGACATCAGATGTAGTACATGTAGCAGATCTTTTCTTTAAGGAAATTATCAAATTACAAGGATTACTAAGGAGTATTATCTCTGTTCGAGACAATAAATTTGTTGGATACTTTTGGAAAACCCTTTGGAAGAAATTTGGCACTGAGTTGATATATAGTTCTACATTTCACCCACAAACTAATGGATAGATTGAAGCTATGAACAAAAGTTTGCAAAATCTTTTGAGATGTTTAGTTGGAGACACACCAAGTAATTGGGATTCTATGTTGGCACAAGAAGAATTTAGAAGTACTGGAAAGACACCATTTGAGATTGTGAATGGCACACAACCGAGAGGTATATCTGATTTGAGAGACATTGCTAATGAAAACAAGAGAAGTGTTGAAGGATTAAAATTTTTTGAGTATATGAAGACATTGCATGAAGATGTGAAGCTGAAGCTAGAAGATAGAAATCATAAATACAAAGATAGAGCTGATAGATCAAGGTGACATAAAACTTTTGATGTTGGTGATGAAGTGATGGTTCATTTGAAGAAAGGCCGATTTCCTGTTGGAACATATGGGAAGCTGAAGATGAATTGGACCTTGCAAGATTTTGAAGAAATTTGATAGTGGAAATGCATATGAGATTGAGTTACCTGATGACATGGACATATCACTGATTTTCAACATTTCTAATTTGTATGAGTATCATGAACTTGATGAAGAAGTGACAATACCGATGGAATATCCTAAGAAATAGAGTGAAGAAATTGAATAGATTTTGAAGGAAAGAGTTGGAAAGAGTACAAGAGGGAAACAATATATGTAATATCTGGTAAAGTGGAAGAATAAACTGATGGAAGATAGTTCTTGGATTTATTAGTCTGAGTTGGATGCATCTCAGACTAGACCTATCAAATGATTAAGAGAATCATTTCAAAATTACACCAGGTGTTTGATGCAGGAGCATCTCGGGTCCTTGGCAATCCCATGTCACCAAAAACATTTTGGAGTTCGTCTGTGTTGCTTAGTTTCTTCTTTGATTGAGTTGGTTGGTAGTTGATCAGTTTCTTTTGGTTACTGAGTGTGGTCAGTTATCTCTTGGGTGGTCCATTATTTCTTTGGCACTCGATGATGCTTGTCTGTTGCTCGGTCATCCTTGCTTACTGAGTAGTTTCTTTTGAGTTCCTATTGAGCTGACTTGTGCATTTATTATGGGTCAGATTTAATGTTGGAATCCATCATTGGGAAGCATGTGGTCCCAGATCTGACCATTCCTTCCATTGATTATGGATCTGAAGGCTGACTCAGTTCAATAGACTCTTGTATAAATGTAGTTGTTTGGTTGTAGTTTAGGGGGTAATTTTTGGATATAGGAGTTTTGCAGAAGATAGAAGTAGATATTTTGATAGATCCTCACATATTTAAGGAATTCTAAATTCATTATAATATCAGGCCGTAATTAGGAAGGTCTTACAACCCAACATGTATGGTTCTATTTAATGAAATATAAATAAGCTTTTGCATTCTCTCTCTCACGATTGTGTTTGTTTGCTTCTACATGTGTTGAGAAAGCTAAGATCATTAGGGTGTGCCATTTTTTAGCCCCTGCCTTGTGCCATAGTTGGTTTGGACAGAATAAGGTTGAACCTAGAAACCATGATGCATCTTGATAAAACATTCATGGATGAGTTCACGCACCTTGAAAATCACCCAATCATTTAGTATGCCACAACATATGAATTATATGAATTTGAATGGATTAAGATCTTGTTGAGAAGAATTCATGATGACCTATTTTGGATAGGTGGAGTTCTAGTTTTTATCATAGTTGATCTCATTTATGATATGATAGGTCTATCAAGGACAAGCACCATTCTTCCTGTTGGTAAGGATGTGAGGAAATTGGTTGAGTAGGCTTGTAAGTCACACAATGACAAGTGTGGTATGACCATAGAGCCAATTGAAGAAAAAGACATCAAATTATTGACTATGATTCTTGGCTATAGGTTTCAGCATGCAAATAGGGTCAATAGTGTGTTTGCAGCCACTATTTTGGCAGCCATTAGGATTGTGAAAGAAAATGGTGAATTCAATTTGTGCAAGATCTTGCATGCATAATTGATGGACAATATCAGGGCAATTAAGCATGATAAAAGTAAGATATTCAGGTTTGGGTCATTGATTATCTATATGTACTTTCATATAGTTGGAAAAGTATCAGATTTATACCTTGACAAAAGTTTACCTACAATGCCACAAATATGACTTAAGGCATCCTCAAAGAGCACCTTAAGAGATTTCATGGAATTGGAATTCAAAACATTTAGAATAAAGATGCAGATGCAGTATAGAATACTTGAAAGTATAGTTGAGAAGTATAAGGATAGTATATTCTTCATGGTGGAGATAGACATAACTTGCATGGAAGAACTAGAGCCAAGGACCAAATGGATTCATCCACTTGGGTATGAAGTGGAGGAACATATTCTAGAGGCATATGCTCAAGTCCTCCTTACAGTGCCAAAGGATCCCAATGAGCCAAGGTGGGGTACATATGAGGAAAAGACTAGGCAAGTAGATGTAGTCCTGAATAGTACAATGACCAAGAGGAAAGCTTCTAAGATTACCTATGAGATACTTAAGATTCATGGTGTCACTCAAGTTGACCTGAATAAAGCTAGAGAAGACAAGATAGCTATGAAAATTGAGAGCACATCCACTGCTAAAACCAAAATAGAGAAAATAGATGACCCTAAGGAGAAGAAAATAAAAATTGAGAAAATAGATACAATTGACTTAGAGTCCATTGAAGCATCTCCTGAGATAAGCAAGGTGACTAAGAGGAAGAAGAAAACAACTACTAGCCATCCATCAGTAAGAGCCACAAGAAGCCAAGGTAAAAATGTTCAACCACCTCTTAAGGTAGGATTCCTACCAAGTTTACAAGTATTGAGATCCAGAGTGGTAGATGAAGGTAGAATTGATCAAATATCTAAGTTTTATGATAGATATCATGAGATAGACAAATCTGAGATCCATGATATGTTAATCAAACATATGATCAAATTCAAGAAGACTGTGCTAGAAATGAAGACATTAATTCTAGATAATATTTTGGATATTTTGGACACATTGAAAAGACAAGCTGCTAAAGAAGACCTCAGAATAAGAGAAAAAATAATGGATGACAACCTTCCAGTATGCTCACTTGAAGAAAAGTATTTTTTAATGCACTTAGTAAATTTGCACCTTTGAACAAAAATGAGAACCCTTCATATTATGAATAAAGGTTATGAATTGATTTCTAAGGAGACTAAAAAAGCCTTTGAGAAGGTGTTTTAGAACAACACATGTAACCAACATCTGTGCCCACAACCTAAGTGCCTATTGAGCAAGCCAAAGTAGCTGAGGGTAAAAATGCACCTATGATAGGTCCACAGGACTCTACTGGCAATTTGGCTGAGTTCATTACATAGATGTTGTGATTATGGAAACATATGATCCACATGAAGATCACACAAGTTAGAGAGCAAGTATGAAAGAGCACATTGCAAATTTGTCTAAGTGTGAGACAATGTTTTACTAGTGAACCTGGACACAACTTTTGTTTGCAACATTGACTGGAGTAAGTTCAGTGCTTGCAAACTTGAACATAGACTCTATGATGTCTATTGATCACCCATCTTAGAGTGCAAGTTAGTACGGCATGTACGAAAGAAGTTATGATAGTTTTACCAAAGATAGTGTGAAGCCGACAAGATAGAATATGAAGATAGAACTAGTAAACAGTTAAGGGATTTTTTTGATTATCAAAATAATGACTTAACAATATAAAGGGATGACATCCTAGATGTTAACTCTTGGATAAAGCTATTGGTATAAATTTAAATGTAATTATAATTTTAATGAAAATAAAGTATGTAGTAGTATTGAGAAAGAAGGACAAGTGATATGATGTGAAGTATATGAAGCATATGTAATAGAGATAGTGAAAGAGCAGTGAAGTGATATTGATGCAAGAAGTATAAGGTTATGTACCTTAACCTATTTTTTAATCAGTGTATAATGTCCATTACTTGTTTGGGCAGTGGGCTCATCTGGTAATCACATTTTGTACTACAACTCCTAATAGGGTTGAGGCTTCTAACAAGGCCTATAGTCCCTTTATCAGGACTGATACACTATATGCTTGTAATAGACTCCTAATAGGGTCAACATCCTTAACATGATACTTTTGATTAGTGGATCTTTGTGGGTACCATCCCCACTGGGGTTTTCCCTTGGCCAGGGTTTCCTCGAGAACAAATAATGTGTTATGAGTTCTTTATTGTTATGCATGTTGTTTAGCTTCTTATGTTATGCATGTATAAAGATAATCTGTTATATCCATAATTGTGCAAAAGATAAAGTTTATAGAATACTGATTCACCCCCCTCTTAGTATTCCCTATTTCTAATAGACTCGAAACCCATAGTGACAACACCCACAGAGGAAATGGTATCTGTACCCATGCTTGAAACTAAGAAAGACACCATCATGATAGATAATATTGAGATATCTATGGCGGCCACAGATAAGGACTTGGATAAGTTTGAAGAAGCATTTGTGAGCACTGAGGAAGCAAAAATTCTATGTGGTGATAATTGACCTAAACATCAAGAAGAAGTGCAGATTGAAGACATAACTGGACATAAAGATGATGAAGGGAAGGAAGAAGGAAAAGAGGAAGAGGATACAAAAAATAAAGGTGAACCTATGATTACAAAGACTAAGGTAATAAATATCAGTCAAAGATCACTCCTTACACCAAAATCCTTAGTATCAGTGTTTTCAAGTTTGACTCGTAACTCTACCAGTCTAGGCTCTTGGGGAGAAGAAGACTTAATTTAAATAGGTGTCCTTGCAATGGAAAAGGCAAAAGAAAAACAAGTTATGAGGAATCCATTGTTTGTTGACTCAGTCAACATTCTAAATAGCCTATTGCCTATAGACAAGAAAGTGTCAAGCATACACTCAGTAGATGATGTTAGTACCATCATGACATGTTTTGAAGAAAACTTTTTCAGCCTTCAAGAATCAACATCCAAGGTTCTAGAAGAAAAGTATCTTAAGAAAAGGTTGAAAGAACTGACATCAAACTTTGCACTTGACCTTAGCTCTTTGAAGGTTGGTCAAGCTTCATTGAAAGAGATTGCAGCTAAGGGAAGGAAAATCATAGTAGATTGTATGAACCAAGATAAACTAACTGCAGACCTTTACAAGAAAATTTAGGAAGCAGAAGTTATGATAGATGCAGTAAGGAAATCAGTGCAAGATCTCTCCACAAATGTAAATATGTGTAAAAATGTTTACCAAGGACAAGTGGATAAGATAGAGAAAGAAAAAAAAGAAATGTCCAAGATAAGGGCAAGGCAAACTCAGCTAAGAAATGCTCTTACGTCCTCACTAGATGTGTTAAACCAGAACATCAAGGAAATTGATGCCACAATGGTGACATATGATCAAGTTCTAAGTTGAGATTTGGAAATTATGGAAAAGTTGAAATATGATTTGTCTACCCATTTTCAAATTGTAAATGCACTAAAAGTATTTTGGCAACAAGAGATCCAGAGCCTGACTATTGCATATCCAGATGTACTCACCTTGTAAGTACTTGTAGATACACTTTTTTGTGCACCTTTGTCATTAATGTCAAAGGGGGAGTAGAATATAAAATAGAAGGGAGAATATGGAGCTATGTATATGATGTAAAGGGGAGTAGAAAATATAGTAGAAGGGAGATATAAGTGAGAGTGTATGTTAGAAAATTTTGTATAAGGATATAGTTAGTAACTTCACCGTATTCCTCTGTTGCCATTAATGAAAAATGGGGAGATTGTTGGAAAGTTGACTATACTATTATATATGACTATAATATAGTGTTTTCATTATGGAAACAAAGTCATATAGAGTTTTGGAGTTAGAGCACTTACTCATAAGATCAGGATATGGCTAAGTATAAAAGACAAGATAGTTAGTAGAGTACCAGATGAACAGAGCATCAATGCACATGCATATGACCGAGTTATGGCATGCACCATTGAAGATAAGCTTCTAAGTATGTATTCATGATAAGTACAAGAGAGCATGATGATATGAGTTAGTATGAAGAAATTACAGCCAGTTGAAGTGGCACATACAGTGAACACCAGAACATAACAGAGCATGGAGCCGATTGTTGCTATTTTGGTTAGCGCTTGTAATAATATTTTGTAAAGGCTATGCACCTATTGTATTTATGTTTTAGACATGTTAATATTATTGTTTGTAAACATGCTTGAGCCAATTCACTTGGAAACATTTTATGTAATAGGTTGAAGGTTGACCTAGTTAATAGTTTTGTTTGTCCATATAAATAAGACATGCACATTTTTAATTAAGAATGGACGTGAATAGAGAGTTTATATAAGAAGAGAATAAGTATGCAAAGTGTAGTTAGAATGTTGTAGAGATTTAAAAGAGGCTAAAGCATCAATGTACAAAAGGAACTGATTAGACAAGAAGTGTCACAACAATAGGTTCACCTTGTAGATATAGTGTGTATCTGAGATCCAAAAGGTTGTAGCCTTCACCACTTAAGTAGTGAGCTCTAGGAAAGTGTGTCCCCACCCATAACAAGGTTAATTTTAAAAGAATCCTAATAGGGTTTGACCCTTGACTAGGTCACTGTACTAAAAGCAATGTAAAGATCAACTCCTAATAGAGTTGCAAGATCTTCTAATAGGGATCATAAAACACTAGTGCAGTTCTTAGTGGGTGTCAATTCCAACTAGGGTTTTACCTATTTGGGTTTCCCCGTAATCATATTTGGTGTTATGTGTTGTGGTTTTTTTTATCTTACTTGCATTAATATTCAGTTTAGTACTTAAGCAATAAAGTTAAGATTTAAGATATTAGAAAAAGTAATTATATATAGAACACTGATTCACCCCCCCTCTCAATGTTCCCATTCCTAACATTAAATGCCTCTTGATCCCATGTTCTTCATAGTATTCATAGAATATGTTAGAGGTGAAATCTCCTCCTCTATCTAATCTCAGACATTTAATCCTCAAACCAAAATCATTTTCAACCTTAGCTTTGAATATTTTGAACTTCTCAAATGCTTTTGATTTATCCTTTAAGAAAGAAACCCACATAATTCTAGAATAATCATCAAAAAACAAAATAAAGTACCTTTCACCATTGTATGATCTTGTTTGAGTTGGTCTTTATAGGTCTATATACACTAGATACAATTTATTCTCTGCCAAATTATGCTTGCTTTTAAATGAATTCCTCACATGATTTCCCATTACACATTCCCTACATACTGTATTAACTAGTTTTGCAATGCTAGGAAGGTCTCTTACTACCTTTACATTACTTATCTTCACTATGTTGTCAAAATTGATGTGACATAGTCTTTTGTGCTATAACCAATTGTCATCTATTGTAGCAACAAAACAAATTACTTCTGGATTAAGCTGAAAAACATTACCTTTAGTCTTTGAACCTAATGCAATCAATTATCCTTCCTTGTTATTAATGATGCACTTGATGTCTTTGAATTCCAATTGATATCCTTTTTCAAGAAAATGTCCAACACTTAGTAGATTATGTTGCAAACCATCAACATAAAGAACATCATCAGTGTTGTTCTTCCCATCCAAGGTGATAGATCCTCTATCTATGATAGGTTTAGGAGTGTTATCTCCAAATATAACCATACCACCTTTGTATCTATCTAGGTGTACAAATATATTCTTGTCTCCTATCATGTGATGTGAGCAACCAATATCAATAATCCAATCTGTCCTGATATCATCTTGTGAAATCAGTGTTAACTCTTGTGCTTCCTTTTCATCTTCAAGATCCATTTCATCAAACATTTTCTCCATGTATTCAAGGGAAATGAATCCAATTTCATCCTCTATTTATTCTTCATCTGATACTCCATCACCAGCATAGTAACATTCTTTTGTATACTTAGGTTTGTAGTTAGTTTTGAGCTTCTTGACTCTTGTAGGACACTTGGATGCAAAGTGACCAATCTTGTTACATGAAAAGCATTTGAATGGTAACTGACCTTCATATTTTACTTTTTCTTTCCTTTCTTTCTTAGCAATCAAAGAAATGAAATCATCTAGTTGTTTTTCTTCATCATCATCATCAAAATTACTAGAAGTGTTCAAAGATTTCTTACCATGGACTGAGGCTTTAAAGGTTGTTTCACTTTTAGGCTCTTTCTTCAAACTTGATATCTCAAAGGCTGAAATCTTGCAGATTAAGGTCTCTCTCTTGAATTATTTTGAGAATGGTATAGTTTCTTCCAAGATGTTTATCTTGTTCTCATATTTTGATGTCAAAGTAGTCATCAACTTATCCATTATGTCTTCTTCATAAATCTCTCCACCATTGTTTCTAATTCTTGCAACTACTTCATTAATCCTTTGATTGTAGGCTCTAATGTTATCTTCTTGTAGTATTTCCAATGTATTTTACTTTTTCTTCCATGTCTTCCTGTGCGCATTCTTGGCTTGGACATCTCCTTCCTACATGTCTTCAAGATAATTCCATATCTTGTAGGCTTTATCTATTTTCTTGATCTTTGAAAACTCACTATTAGACAAGGTGCTGATGAGGGCTTCTTTGACAATAGAATTTTGAGTGAACATCTCCTTTTGCTTAAGATTTGCATTTTCCTTTGCAAGATTTGCTAGAGAGGGAATATGAAATTCTTTGGTAGCTACTTCAAAAATCTCAAAGGAAATGCACTGCAAATGTGTCATCATCTTGTTCTTCCAGTCAAGATAATTATCTCCATCAAACCTAGGACTTTCTTTTCTAAATAATGCCATTTGATCAACCTCAAGATTTTAACCTTTGTCTTTGAGGCACTTGGCTCTGATGCCAATTGTTAGGAATAGTCCCAAGAGATAACTAAGAGGGGGGGGGGGGGGGGGGTGAATCATTTATCTACAAGATTCAATTCTTTATCTAATTAAGTATATATGAAAATTAAGCATAAACACAATATGATAACACTTAACACAACACAACAATTTTGCTTACGGGGAAACACAAATAGGTAAAAACCTCGGTGGAAATTAACACCGACTAAGAATTGCACTAGAGTATTATGATCCTTGTTAGAAAATATTACAACCCTATTAGGAGTTGATCTTTACAATGCATTAAATATAGTGACTTGGTCAAGGGTCAGACTTTGTTAGGAGTCTTTTATAATTAACCCTATTAGGGGTGAGGATACACTGTCCGGGAGCACACTGCTAAAAGGGGTGAAGGCTAGAGCTTTCTGTTTAATAGATATGCACTATATCTATATCTTGGTGAACTACACATTTTATGCACCCTAAAATGGTCACCTAGACTTTGGGCCCCCATTCAACAATTTATCGAATCCCTGAATCAATAATTTCAAAAATGAACATTTTTAAAATATCAATTTCCTTGATCAAATCCTATTTTATCATTTATTCGATTTTATTCTATGGGCTAACCATTTTATCCTAAAGTCTTTATTTATTTAAAAAGAATTTCCTCCCCTTTTATTAAATAAAAAGCCCCCACTTTTCCTCTTATGCTAGGTTGCACAAATAAAACATTATTCTTATTTTATAAAAAGAAGAAAAAGCACTTTTTGTCTCATATGGATAAAATAGTCAACTCTTATTTTCTCATTGGAGGATATTTGTGCACATGGATTGCTCCTCTTTCAAGCTTCACCCTTGATTAAATCTTTTGCCTCTTAATCTCCATGGTCCATTCCTTTTCAATTCCTTTAAAAGGAGAGCTCTTTTCTCATTCTTAGATCCCCAAATTTTTATGCTAATCTTATGCTGCAAGATTTTTTGGAGATCTTCATGCATTTAGCTTTCATTCTTGCATTCTTAGCTTAAGATTTCATGGCATCTAGCTTAGTTTCCTTTATGCTCTAGATTAGCTCACATAGGTTAATTATCAAGGATTGTAATACTTTCCTTTCATAGCTTAGCTTGCATCTTCATTCTTGGCATTGTTGCATTGCATTTCCATTGTTGATTCTTGAAGATATTGACATTCTTTCCCTTGTGTCTTTGAATCTCCCATTGTGTGCTTTACTAGCAAGGTTGCATGCTTCAATAGCTCTAGCTGAGGGCACTATCAACATCTTTGTGACTCCATGCCTAGGGAGCTCTAGATCACTTTCTCAAGGTTTCCCATTCATGGATTCCCTTGGAAGTAATGACTTAGAGAAGTGAACTATTTAGTTTGTACATTTTTGGCACCCACAGTGGGGCAGAACACTCCTATTTTGTCCTTCATTTTATGCATTTCTATTTTTTTTTTGGTCAATATTTGCTCACTGTTTCGTCAATATTTTTTGTCTAGTTTTTTTTGACAGAATTATTGTGTTACAATTTTCTAGTGCTGTACAATAGTTTCTTACATACCAGTGTGATATTTTACTAGTTAAAATATCACACACTTTGGCAGATTGTGTCACACTATTGTTATGTTCTCTATCGTATGCATGTATGAGGAATTATCACACAGAGATATAGTATCACACTAGTACAGAATGAAATATTGAACGATCCTTTCTCTAACAAAAATATCACCCAGGCCTAGCAGTGAGCAATTTTTGTCATTTCTTTGCAAGATTTACTTGGTTTGATTTGGATTTTTGATTTGATGTTGTAGAATAGAGGTCTATTTGCAAATTTCATTTGTTTTTGATGTGCTAAACCTTATAGGGCTAACAAGTTGTGCTTGTAGGTTCCCTTATTGCTTGATTATTTTCTTAAAAGAACACATGTCAAAGCTCCAAATGCACAAGGGCTACTAATGGTTTTTGCAGGGCTACCCAAAGCATAAAAACCAATCAAGTGCTTGTTTCATTTCTTTCTTTTTAAGGGTGGCATATACTAGTTGTTTCATTTCATAGGCACTTAATATCTTGTTGTAGGAATCTTTGGGTGGTAGGAGAAGTATGCTCTTCACCCTTGTGGTGAACTAGAAAATCTTGACCCATCTTTAGATTTTGAAAGCAAGAGGGTAATTGAACCTTTGTTTGGTGTTTTTGGGACAAATTTTTGAGGTAGGAGATTATGCTCTTCACCCTTGAGATGAAACAAAAATCCTAACACTCAAAGGTTGATCCACTCTTTGTTTAGCTTTTAGAATCCTTTAGCAGGCCTGCTCTTGAGCAATCAAGAGGAATGAACCAAGTGGGGACAAGCTTTTTGCAAGCTATTCCAACCCACTATAAACTCTAGGCTATCAAGGACACAAAACCTTGGTAGACATAGTACTTGTCTTCGCTTGATGTGAGTACTTTTGGGATTGTGACCATGAGGAAAAGGTTGAGCAAGAATCCTTAAGGTACTCTTGTGGCCATGAGGTCCGTTACTTGCCGCAAGGTAAGGAGTCCCTTTGGGGAGCAAGAGGAGTATTATGAATGAAAGCCCTTACTAAGAACCATAGATAGAGGCCACACTATTTTTTCTCTTAGCTTCTTGGTGCAAGGATTGATCCTAGTGGACTAACTCAGATCACCCCAAGATTAATCACCATCTATGTTCCTTTGGTCATGTCATTGGCACTTCCATGAAAAAGCCAATATCTATTGTGGGCAACCACTTTATGTAAGGAAATGGAGCATCAAGTGTGGGCCAAGTTGTTAAGTATTGAGCCATTGTCTTTTTAGTCTAGTAAGTGCTTGAAATATTCTCGCTGTGATCTATCGATGTAAATGTTCTCAAATATAAAACATCACGGTAGCATTCATAGGATTTTATTGCTTTGATATCACAATTGCTTGTCTTGGCAAGGTTTCTTTTGCCCTTGTGCAAGTGTTTTATGACACGTTTGATCACCTACTATTTGCACACCTATCTATTTACTACTGCCACTATGCTTGAAATAAAAAAAGCCAACCTTCAAACTAAAATTTTGAACAAACTACCCTTAAATCCAAGATTTTTAGCACTCATTGGTCAAGATTCATACAATCCTGAAACTGCATCGCATACTGTACTAAAAATTATCATGCGATAGTTCATCATTGGAAGACTATCACACTGCTTGACTAGAAAGTATTGCATAGGCTGCCTGGAAACTGTCACACTGCTTATTGTGAAATATCACTTGGTCAGAAACTATCGTACTGTTAGCCTGGAAACTATTGCACATAGTCTTTCTGTTGTCTATTTGGTTTATGCAATTTTTATTCTTTCCTTAGTCATCCAGATTGTAGTAGGTGACTTACTCTACTGCTAGAAACCTATTTGTACCTTAGGTTCCTATTTTTAGACCCCTTGAATTAGTGTTCTCTAATTTTACAAAGTAGTGTTGCTTGGCATCGATAAGTTAGGAATTATCCTTGATTGAAAAAGTACACCTTTAGATTCTTTGGTAACACACTTGGAGAGTTTCAGTACTCTTTTGTCCAATTCACTTTTATCAAAATTCAATTTTAATTTTAGATATATTTGGTAAATCCATCCTCCTAGTCCATATGTGTTAGGATACTCATCCTTTCATTATACACCTCTGTGGTAGTGTTGGTTTACACCTTTTGTAGCTTTCTATCTCACCATCTCTTTTTGGACAATTGAACATTGTTACTATCCTAGTTTGGTATTGACGTTTCATAAGGTCATCTTATCACCAAGGGTCCTTTTCTTTCATGTTGGTTATGACAAGGTACCAAGTTAGTCAAGGAAAATGACCTCAAGTTGTCTTTGAACAATTACCCTTAGTCCAAACTCATCAAAAGAGAAAGGGAATGAAACCCATCTTTGATCAATCACCTAGGAGCGAGTCTGAGGCTTGGTTTGACCCAAAGAGAAATCCTAGTGAGTTGAGTACCTCTTTACCATCTTCTCAATCAAATATGGACATGAGCTACACTTTGACTAGAAAACAAAGAGAAGTGATGGATCAAACTCCTGATGACATTTTCCAAAGACATAGGGATAACATGGTGTTTGGTGATGACAATCAACCTGAATCACCCCCTATTAACTCAAGATATTTAGACGCCCATCAAAGAGCCGAAAGACATTATGGGCAAGCTCACCAAGATGCACAGTCACAACATGAAGACCAAAAAAATGAATCTGGTAATGCTCATGTGAATGCTGCATTCACTAATGACTTGTTCAAACACTCATGATCCAAATCACCACTCAAAACAACCTCAAGATATGCAAATGAAAGGCTTAAAATAATTGAGCACGAAAAGAAATCATTTTTGGATGAACAAGCTGCTAAAGAAGAAAGGTTTAGACACCTAGAGGAAGAGGAACAAGCCTTTCTCAAGTTGAGAAGAAAATCATTCCAAGAGGAACAAGATAGGTTTTTAGCTAAATAACTCAATGACCAATTCACCAATAGGGGTACCAATAGTGTAAGCAACTCTCCACCATCTACTCCCTCAAGAACCCCAAGAAGCAGAAGGTGGTCAAGGACCCCTTCAAGATCTCCTAGTCCTAGAGGAAGGAGGATTTCACAACATAGGAGACAAACACCTCCTAGGAACTCGAGACAACCCTCCCAATGAGCTCATCATGGCTCTCAACATGGAGGAAGTAGTGCAAGTTTTGATGATCAAGATTTTATGAGAATGCAACAAGAGCCACTATTCCAACAATATGTGGAGAAGTACCTTGATCAAAACAAAGATAGGTTCCTAGAGAGCGTAATTAACAGGGGTGCTAGAGTCCCTTACAAATTTGATGTGGATAGGAGAATCAAGAAACAAGGACCCTATCAAGAAGAGGAAATCAAGAAACTCAAATGTATGATGGAAAAGGTGTTGGCACCTAAAAGTTCCTTTTCACTTGATTCTATCTGTGCCAATCCTTTCGACAAAAGTGTGAGTATGACAGATTTTCCTAGGAAAGTTGAAATTCCCCAATATGACAAGTATGATGGCAATGGTGACCCACATGATCATGTGTGTTAGTTCTACATCATGAGTATTGAGTTTCACCAAGATGACTCCTATCCTATGAGATTATTTCCAAGGAGCCTCAAGGGCCAAGCCATGGAGTGGTTTACCAACATAACCCCTCCTGTCAAAACTTTCAGGGAACTTGTTCATAGATTTGTTCAACATTTTGCATACAACTTGTCAAGATCAGTCACTATGTTAGACTTATGAAATTTGAAATAGAACCAAGGGGAATCCTTTGATACCTTCTTGCAAAGGTGGAGACGATTGTGCTCCCACTATTCTAGGACTATTCCTGAGCATGAAAGGATTGACATCATTGTTAGCAATTTAGTGCCTGAAATGCATTATGAGGTTTGGAAGATGGTCTTTGATTCCTTTGATACTATGGTTGAGACCGCATGTCAAATTGAGGATGTCTTGAAAGAGAAAGGCATTTTGACCAAACATAGCAATAACAACAATGGTAAAAATCCTAACAATTCTAATAAGGACAAAGGCAAACACTCACACTAGAACAAGAATAAGCAAGTAGTCAATGATGGAGTTGTGGACTCTTCCCAACCCAAGGATCAAGGAGTCCTCCATTTGTCTAGTGCATTCCAAGCTATGAAGCTCAACACATCCTCCAACCAACAAAAGCATAAACCAAAGTATCAAGAAAAGCCTAAGAAGGAGAGGCAACAATTTTCTAAACTGGGTGACTCCTATGAGGATGTTTTCAAGATGCTTATTTCCAATAACCTTGCACAACCACAAGATCAAGAAATTTTTTGCATACCTGACATTAAGCCGCATTGGTGGAATGAAAAAGCTTTCTAAAAATTCCACAATGGCATTGGACATGACATCAAACATTGCTGGAAACTTAAACACCTTATTCAAGATCTTATTGAAATTGGAAAACTTTAGATTAATGGGTTGAATACTAATGCAGACCATAAGGCATTCAAAGAGCCTTTTCCCAAATATGAAAAGGAGGAAACCTCTAAACCCAAGAATGGCAAGGCCAAAATCAACTATACCTACACAGGTGCAAACAATGTGGTAAATATGTTTGAGGTTGTCGAGGAAAGTGTCAACATGATGAGAGACAAAGATCCTTATGGTTATGATGTGGGCTCTCCTCCTATATTTGATGAAGAACCTATGGTGGTGCTTAGGGGTCTTCACTCTCAAAGGTCATCCCAAGATCTTAATGCTATCACCAGAAGCCAAAGTCAAGGTCCTGTGGTTATTAGAGGTCCTAGTTCCAACCAGTCCAACAAACCCAAGCAAGTGACATCTAAGAATGTCACCACCAAATCAGTAGTCAACCCTGAAATGAGCTATAATTTTGTTGAATAGTTACAAAGAACACCAACTCAAATCTCAATCTTTGAACTCTTGGAATTATCCCCAAGACATAAGCGTATCCTTGAGGATGCTTTGCATGCAACCAATGTTCCTAACAACATAGATGTTAACCAATTCTAGAACATGGTTAACCACCTTGCCAGCCCTCATTACCTTAAATTCTCAAAAGAATATGACAAAGCCTTAATCCATCTACATAATCTTTCCCTTCATATCAAATTCATGATCCACAAGACTTGTGTCAGATGTGTGTTGATTGATGGGCTTGCTGGGCTCAACATTTGTTCTTTGAGTTTGTTGAAAATACTGGGTTACTCTGACCAAATTATTGATACCCAAAATAAAATCACCATAAAAGCCTATGATGAGGTAGAGAGAAGCTCCAAAGGCTTGGTTGTCCTTCCTGTCAGGATTGGCCCCATTGAAAAGGACATTTTGTTCTAATTTGTTGATGCTGGTCCTTTATCATATAATATTCTACTTGGTAGACCTTGGATCCATGACATGCAAGTAGTGCCATCCACCTACCACCAATGTGTTAAGTTCCCCTATAATGGAGTACAATTTTTTATACCTAGGGATAACACATTATCTGTTAATGCAATTTCAGCAGGGACTCATGTTCCTCTTAACAGGGAAGAAGAGGATTTTGATGCCACTTTAGCACAATGCCAGAATAAGTTTAAAGCCATAGACCTTGGTATGGGGGCATATCTAATTGACTCCTTTAAAAAACTACTAGTCTCACCTAGGTCCTATGGTAAACCTTCACAAGAGATGCATCCTTCATCTTTAGCAATGACTCTATTTGGTACATTTGTAGAGTCCTTAGTGCCCATACAAGATGAAAAAGAAGAGGTAGCTATGAAGGACTAGATCTATAGAGAAGAAAAATACATGCATAATGAGAACTTCTCTCCCTCTCCTAAGGTCTATGGAAGAGGGTACACTCTTGTCAAAAATATAGGCCATCCAGGTCATGGTCCTCTCAGTCATAGATTAGATGCCAGAGCCGAACCACTCAATCATGCTCTTTTTGGCCGCAGGCCTAAGACAACGGTTGGCCTAGGTTTTGAAAGTCAGAACAAGAAAACTACTCCTATCGTTGTTGCGATGGATAGTGATGATGAATCAAGCTACATACCCAATTTTCAAAATCAACAAGATAGGTGTGAAGATTGAGTCCCTTCCACCAATATCCTTTGGGGAGATTCAGATACTCCAGTTACCAATCCAACAGTTTCAGAATTAGAACTAGAAGTATCCACTATTGAAGATCGTCTTGAGGATCCTATTCAAGAACATCAATACAAAAATGGCATTCAAGAAGGTGTTACCCTTAGTGACATCAAAGCCTCTACCTCAAGGCCTAGAAAATATGCTTGGTGTAAACATCCTAGCCAGGATTCAAATACAGACTCACATGAGTATGAGTGGGAATCTCTCTTTAATTATTCCATAGTTGACATGGACATTGATGTTGTCCATACATATGGTTCCCAACCCAAGGTAGCTAATGAGTCTAGTGTAGGATTAGAGGATTGGAATCCACGAGTCACTTTAGTGGACGATGCTTCACTTGGTAGGATAAGTCCTGATTTGGGTACCTTAGAGGGATACTTGATGGACGCTAACTCTACAAACACCAAAGATGATACCATTGGCATACACAACATTGAACTAGTCATTGACCTACCCCTTGCCCATCCTCACCTAATTTATTGGTCTCAGCACTGTCAAGAGCCTTAGCTCCTAACTTTCCAAAATGAATATGAGATAGCATGTTACCTAAATGCCCTTGAACCAATAGTCTCTTCCACCAGCAAACCAACTAAAAGCATGACAAAACTAGATATCAAGTACCTTAGTCACAAAATGAAAAGAAAAGAAAAAAAGAATAAGAGTTCTGATGGCAAAAACCACTGTGTGGTGGTTTTAGAACCTAAAAAAGTAAAAATAAAGGATGTATCTGAGGGTGAAAACCTCTTTGAGGCACCTAAGGATGAGGTACTTGATCATCTTCCAAGTTACTTTCAAGACAGGTCTTTAGTGCTTATTGAGCCTACATAGCCAGTTAATTTGAATATAGAAGAGGCTCCACAAATAGTACATTTACCTTAGTCTCTATCAATACAAGAAAAAGAAGCATATACCAAATTCCTACAGACCAAGAAGATTAATTTTTCTTGGACTTACACAGACATGCCAGGGTTGGACACTAATCTCATTATGCATCACTTGTCCATAGCTCCAGGTATAAAACCTGTAAAATAGAAGTTGAGGAAAATGCATCCTCACATAGCTCTTCTTGTCAAAGCTGAACTAGAAAAAATCCTTAGTGCAGGATTTATAAGAGCCATTGATTATGGTGAATGGATATCCAATATTGTACCAATTTCAAAACATGACAAGTCCATTCATGTCTGTAGAGATTTTAGAGATCTTAATAAGGCATGCCCAAAGGATGATTTCCCACTTCCAAACATAGACATGATAGTGGACATGAACGCGAGCTATGAGATCTATTCTTTGATGGATGGTTTTTCTGGGTATAATGAAATCAAAATAGCTCTTGAAGACTAGGAAAAGACTGCATTCAGTTGTGCATGGGGAATCTATTGCTGGAATGTCATGCCATTTGGATTAAAAAATGTAGCAGTTACTCATCAAAGAGCTATGAAAACTATCTTCCATGACATGATGCATAAGAATATGGAAGATTATGCGGATGATACCTTGGCAAAATCTAAAAAAAGGGATACACACCTAGGAAATTTGGAAGTCATTCTAGATCGTATGGAGCAGTTTCAATTCAGATTAAATCCCAAAAAGTGTGCATTTGGAATCACCTCTAGAAAAATCCTAGGATTTATCATTTCAACCAAAGGAATAGAGGTGGACCCAGAGAAAGTTCAAGCAATATTGGATATGTCACCTCCCAAAAACATCAACCAAATGAGGAGTCTTCAAGGACACCTTCAATCTATAAGGAGGTTTATTTCACAACTGTCTGATAGAGCTCAACCCTTTAATAAGACTTTAGACAAAGGGGTTAAATGTGTTTGGAATGAAGATTTTCAGCAAAGCATGGACCAAATCAAGCAATACTTGGCCAATCCTCCAATCTTGATGCCTCATATCCTAGGAAAACAACTCATATTGTATGTGTTAGCAACAAAATCTTCCTTGGGGGCATTATTGGTTCAACTTGATGATACTGGAAAAGAAAGAGCTATATATTATATCAGTTGTACTCTTGTGTCATATGAGGTTAATTACACTAGTATTGAAAAAACTTGCCTTGGAGTGGTGTTTGCTTCCCAAAAGTTGTGACATTACATGCTTGCACATACAATACACCTCATTGCAAAAATTGATCCTCTCAAATATTTGCTTGGTAAGGCTCCTCTCACAGGTAGACTTGCTAAGTGGATGATGATCTTATCAGAATTTGACATAGAGTATGTTGAGCGTAAGGCTATAAAAGGACAAGCCATTACAGACCAATTGGCTAATTTTCCAATTTGAGATAAAACACCAATTCAAGTTGAATTTCTATATGAGCACATAATGTACATGACTGCAAGAACATGGAAGATGTTCTTTGATGGGTCTTTCATGCAAAATGGTTTAGGAGTAGGCGTGTTATTTTTTTCTCCTCATGGGTACACAATTCCCAAGTCCTACAAACTATTGTTCCCATGCACAAATAACATTGCTAAGTATGAGGCCTTGACAAATGGACTAAAAATGGAAATAGAATGGAGAATCACAGAGCTGCATATTTTTGGGGATTCACAATTAATAGTCAACCAAGTTAATGAAGACTACCAAACCAAAGATGAAAAATTGGTACCCTACAAGAAAATGGTTGATTCATTGCGATGATATTTCACCTTTGTTATATTTCAACAAATCGCTAGAGTAGAGAATAAAGCAGCTGATGCTATGGCTACATTGGCTTCACTTCTTTAGCTAGAACAACATGAGTCCAAATTTGAATTCTTGGTGTAAGAGCTACGCTACCCTATCTATGACTCCCAAGAAAGCCAAGTTGTTTGTACCCTTATTGGCCATGAGTCATCCCGCTATGGTTCTATTTACTCATACCTCTGTGATGGTACTATTCTTGAAACCTTCAATTGTTCTGAACAAAGAAACCTAACCCAAAATGCCTCTTGCCACACCCTTATCTTTGGTGATCTATATAGGAGGGGTTTAGATGGGACACTTCTTAGGTATTTAGAAAAGGATGAGTCTAACCAAGTGTTAGATGACATTCATGAGGGCATTTATGGAGGACATTCTAATGGTCTTGCCATGGCATGAAGGTTTCTTAGGGCAGGGTACTATTGGCCTACCATGCAGATAGATGCAATAGCTTTTGCTAAATCTTGTGAAAAGTGTGAGAAACATGGTAACCTGATACATGCTCCAAGAAGGGAGCTTATTCCTTCTATTTCTCATTGGCCATTTAAGCACGGAGCCTTTGACCTTATTGGGTAGATTCATCCCAACTCATCAGGTGGACACAAATTCATTATCACTACTACTAATTACTTTACCAAATGGGTAGAAGCTGTCCCACTTTTTGTTGCCTTAGGCAAGATAGTTTCTCTATTTATTTTGAACCATATCATCTATCAGTATGGAGTGCCTTATGAAATAATCACTGATAATGAAGGTCAATTTAAAAACAAGGACCTTAAACATCTCTGCAATAAATTCAAGATAAAATAGCATTGGTCCTCCATTTACTTCCCACAAGGAAATGGACAAGCAGAGGCTTCGAATAAGACCATTCTCAAAATTCTCCATAGAACAGTTCACAAGAATGGTAGAGATTGGCATCTATAAATAAATTCGGCCTTATGGGCCTATAGAATGAGTATTCATACTCCAATAGGGGCTACTCCTTTTTCCCTCACTTATGGTGCTAAAGTAGTGTTACCTTTAGAGGTGGAGATTCCTTCACTTAGAGTTTCCCTTAAAGGTTTAGTGATAGATGAAGACTATCATGCCATGAGACTTCAGGAACTAGAACTTCTAGATAAAAAGTGTAAAGCATCCTTTGATCACATGAGAGTTTACTAGAAGCGTATGTCCAAAGCATTCAACAAGAAGGTTCTCCCTAGAGAATTTCAAGTGGAGGATCTTGTTCTGTGAGAAAACCCTAAAAACCAACAACATAGAGAGAAAAATAGAAAATTTGAACCTAATTGGCTTGGACCATACATCATTACTACTTTTAGGATAGGTGCTTATTTACTATCTGATCTAGAGGGAGAATAGCTCCCTAATCCTATCAATGTCTTGCACCTAAAGAAGTTCTACCCATGATGCCTATTCTATTTGGGGGTATCCTTTGTACATACTTATTGATCTTGAAAAAAATTCCAAAAAAATTCATATATGATGCTAAAAAAATCCTAAAAAGCATATAAAGTCCTGAAAAATAACTAAAAAATCAAAATATGCAAAAAATTCAAAAAAATAGAAAAAATGCCTTGGTGAAAGCCTGGAAATAGGCACCTTGGTAGCAAACATACAAAAAAATTAAAAAAATCTCGAAGTGGTGAAAACCTGGAAACATGTGCTACTTGAGGCCTTTTCACCCTTGTTTCTTAGCATGTGTCCTCGACACTTGACCTTTTTCCATCATGCCTTGACCTTGTTGCCTTGGTTTGGAATTGGTCTTTGTCTTTGTCTAGGGGGCATAACTGTGCTAGCTTTGGTCTCTAGGGTGCATTGGTCTTTAGGACATCTTGAAAATAGTGTTTTTCAACACCACCCCAACCATGTTTTTTAACACTACCCTAGTGTCAAGTGTTTCTCAACACTTATCAGATATCTTGCCTATAGTCTAGCATGATATGATATTCCTCACTGGCAGATGTGATACTCAAAGTTTGACTCTATGACCTACACATGCGCACTTAAATACTTGACTCATTGAGACTTGTTTGACTTTATTTCTTTGTGTGCTATCTATGATGATTTATTTGATGAGTGTTCTCTCCCTAATATTTTTTGATGATGCTGAGCTAGAAGACTGGAGCCATGAGGACATGTTTTATTGCTTTTTCTTCTTGTGGGTATATTTTGTTGGTCCTAACTATCATTAGCATTTATGCTTGTTCCACTTGACATTAGGCTCTACAAGGTCTTATCCCTGACTATTTTTGCAAGTGCATGCTTATAGTCATCTTGACTTTATTGTGTCCCAATACTAGCATAATCTTGCTATATTAAACTTAGGTAAGCTCACTACACTAGTCATCTTGACCTATATGTCATTGATGCTTAGGTGAGATTCCCACATATCTATCTAATATAGATCATATTCAGATTCACATAGTCATACTGGTGTGTATTGTATGATCTTGTGACGCTACCAATAACACCTAATGATGAATATTAGAGCCTAAAAGCTTTGTGACCTTGCAAGTAAACCACTTTTTCATACTAGCTTGCATTTTTAGGTTCATGTTAGTTAGTTTTTCATCTTGCATATGGAAAGAGCTCCCCTTTCATCTTTCATGGACCTATCAGTCAACTGCACTCACCTTTCCTTTTCTTCATCATGTCTTTCACTCCTTGTCTATCACATCACGTCCTGTTCCTGTCATCACAAGGGGTTAATCTTATCATCATATCTATCCCAAAGAGATCATTTTTCAGAAACATGAGTCTATATCATAAACATGAGAACTAAACATACATCTGTGAGAGAGCTTATACATGAACATATATAACATACATTTTGAGCAATATGACAAGACAATATAAAAACTGAAAACATCCATCACAAGTGGGACAAGTACATAAGATATATCGAACATCTAATAAATCT
This sequence comes from Chamaecyparis obtusa, assembly GCA_027943335.1. NCBI lineage: Eukaryota > Viridiplantae > Streptophyta > Pinopsida > Cupressales > Cupressaceae > Chamaecyparis > Chamaecyparis obtusa. The sequence goes on along the minus strand of BSBK01003293.1, from coordinate 1,268,776 downwards.
CATATATAAATGTCATGATACAAGTACAATGTGGGATCCAAAATCTAGATAATGTCCCAAGGTATGTCTCTATACATCTATCATCCTAAACCTATGTCTAGTTAGCCCCATCACAAGGTGGTGGTGGTGGTGGAGGTGGTGCCACCACCCTGTCAGGTCCCATATCTAACATGCCTTCCCTCTGAGAGTATAGTGGCACTCTCTGACCCTCAGGTGCAACTTGTATGTAGATTCCATGATAATATGTAGCTCATGCTACCTCTCATCGAATCTTTGTTGCATCAGCCTATGCTGCCCTCTCCTACTGCTCAATCTCAACTCTCAGATTAGTTAGCTACTAGTCTCTCATGACTATAGTAATCTATAGCTACTGCATCTCTATCTCTAGAACCTATATCCTCACCCTAAGATCCCCTCCCCCTGCAGGCTGATCCTACCTGGCATCCACCTGTTGGTGAGCTAGCCTTTCACATCATCCCCCTCATCCTCAAAACCCTATCTTCGTGACCATTTTTGACCACCTGATCTAGAGCTCTGCCCTATCTCCCTAGCTCTCCCTCTCCCTCCTCCATCCCCTCCATACCCCTCATCTCCATCATATCCCTATGCTACCAACTATGCATTAGGTATAGTAAACTAAGGGAATGGATGCCTCCACTACTTTGCCCTATATGCTGCATCTGCACCTGCATCTACCATATCTGGGAGATAGTCCCATGGCTCCCTATGGATAGATACTATATCTTGTACTTATTTCTCATAGTCTAGCATCAACAACCATCCCTATCCCTCCTTGTTCTTGATCTGAGCATAGGTGGTGGTCTCAGTAGGCACTCTTTGTTGTCAACCAAACTGTCTCTAGACCCGGGTGATCACAAAGCACTTGACTATATTAGAATGCTAACCTACTAGTGGCTAGCTACATAGCATGTAACCCAACTCCTCCTCCTGATCACCCCACTACTCACAAGCCCTATATGGTCTCCACTAAAATGAGGTGAGCTCATCTAGTAACCTGCGGTAGTAGGTCATATCCTCGCTATGTGGCTGGCTAATGAACCCTATGTACCTATAGATGCAGGGGCATCTCTACTCCCTTGACTACACACATGGATGCACAATGAGGATGTGCTCCCATGCCCATACATGTGCTAGGATAGTACTACATCCCCAAGTCCTACTCTCCCGGTATACAATCTGATGGAGCTCATGGTACATGTCAGCTAGGATGGCTAGACCCCATGCCATCCATCGGGGGTGTGTAATCAAATCTACCACCAACCTACCCAAACCAAGTGGGAAACCCTTCTAACTCCTATCAGTAATAAGGGCATGTGCTACTATAGAACATACAATGCATGGAACTGAGAAATCCCTGCCAAACTCCTACATCAGCTGATCCCAGTAGAGGTGTCTATCAACAAAGGTGACATCCTGGAACATGTCCTGCATGATCTGTTATCCCTCGGTCAGATCCTAATTGTAGTATACCTATGCCAACAAAGAATCATGTTAGTTTCTATCATATGAAAACTTTACATCTATGAACATCTATAAACATGATTATACTCACTAGATCTCCATGGCTAGGAACTCAAAGGATCTGATAGATGTCCTCTAGTATAATATTAGCCTCTCTAGTTGCAGAGTGAAATGTGTTATGCTCACTATGCAACCTCTCAGCCAATGCTGTTAGTAATCTGTGATTAGCCCAAATGTGGGGTATCTGCAGCAAGTAACCAAAGCCCATCTCTGTTTGGTCTGTCCATCTTGGATCATCAAGATCCTAGCTGTACCGTAGCCTGGTCACTCTCAGTGCTCTAATGAGGAGCGTAGGAAAGTTCTCCTATAGGCCATTAACCCAAACTAGATGTTAGAACATATCATGATGGATGTATAAAATCAGTACAAAACAACTTAAAAGCAAACATTGTCTAGACCCATGTCATCGTACTCAAAATTTAAAACATGTCACATTTTTTTACACTGTGTGATACTATTTTTTGATTAAGTATCATGCGATACTTTCCTCAATAGTAGTGTGATAATATCTTTGTGTGTGATAGTTCACATAGGATTGCATGATGTTTCATCGGGTATCATGCGATACTGGATTACATACCTGTGTGATACTATTTTGACCCATGAACTATTGCACGATAGATATTATCAAAGAGTACGATACTTTATAAGTATCGTATAAAATTTTGTATAGCTAAAATTTGAAATTTTTTAAAAAAATTAAAAACATGTTTTAAATTGAAATAAATGCTCATTAATGACCTACAAAGTGAGTTTTTCTAAAAACATACTGGGGCACCATACTGCAGAGGCTGGTTGTGCAAGCGGGCGTGCTCAAATCGATGCCTGTGAATCAGAATCACTGCTTGCTAGGCCATTTTCTCTCTCTAAGCTCTCAAAATTCTCAAATCACTAAAAGACAAATGATTTTGAAAATCACCTTTTTACCCCCTTTTATAGCCTTTTGTCTTTTTGACCTAATTTTCAAAACACCTCAAAATTGCGCAAAAATTATACCCCTGGCTAATTTCGATGTCCTAGATCCATTTTTGAGATCGAAATTGAAATCTGAGTTCATCTTGATAGTCAAAATTGCATTTCAAAACTTTTCTCCCTCTTCTGCGTAGTTGGCTAACCATTTGAGGCCTGATCCTTTGATCTTTGTTAGGGAATCTTCATTTCTTCATCCCCATCTCTTTCAACCTTCTATTCTTTCACTCACTTTCATTCAATTCATCTCTTTGAGGTTTGAAATCATCCTTAATCTATATCTTTCTCAGCCAAACCTAGTTAAACTGGGCCATATCTTCATTGCTTGATGGTTATCCTATCCTCTTTCATGTTTGATTATGATTTCTAGTGATTTGATCAGATTTATCAATTTGTTATTTCTCCTCTACCTGATTTTGATTTTGATTCTGAGGGGGTAGTACCTATCAGCTTCAATCCTTGATTCAGCTTATCAATTGAACCTTGAGATTCTTATCTCTTATTTGAGACTTGATTATCACCTAGCTATATAGGTGTTGGTCTTGTCTTTCAGCTTATCTTTGTTAGCTTATGCTTGTCCTGATGTGTTCCCATCCGTCGAACACACATCTGGTTGTTTTATGATCCCAAATCAATCTCACATTTCAATTCCATTTTTTGACCACATGTGATCCCAAATCAATCTCACATTAGTCAAAGAGGGGCAAATATATGTACCCGAAAATGGTCGCCTAGACTCTGGGCCCCCATTCAACAATTTATCAAATCCCTGAATCAATATTTTAAAAAATCAACATTTTTTAAATATCAATTTCCTTGATCAAATCCTATTTTATCATTTATTCAATTTTATTCTATGGGCTAACCATTTTATCCTAAAGTCTTTATTTATTTAAAAGTAATTTCCTCCCCTTTTATTAAATAAAAAGCCCCCACTTTTCCTCTTATCCTAAGTTGCACAAATAAAGCACTATTCTTATTTTATAATAAGAAGAAAAAACACCTTTTGTCTCATATGGACACAAAAGTCAACTCTTATTTTCTCATTGGAGGATATTTGTGCACATGGATTGCTCCTCTTTCAAGCTCCACGCTTGATTAAAAATTTTGAATCTTAATCTCTATGGTCCATTCCTTTTCAATTCCTTTAAAAGGAGAGCTCGTTTCTCATTCTTAGATCCCCAACTTTTTATGCTATTCTTATGCTGCAAGATTTCTTGGAGATCTTCATGCATTTAGCTTTCATTCTTCCATTCTTTTCTTAAGATTTCATGGCATCTAGCTTAGTTTCCTTTATGCTCTAGATTAGCTCACATAGATTAATTAGCAAGGATTGTAATATTTTCCTTTCATAGCTTAGCTTGCATCTTCATTCTTAGCATAGTTGCATTGCATTTCCATTGTTGATTCTTGAAGATATTGGCATTCTTTCCCTTGTCTCTTTGAATCTCCCATTGTGTGGTTTACTAGCAAGGTTGTAAGCTTCAATAGCTCTAGCTAAGAGCACTATCAACATCCTTATGACTCCATGCCTAGGGAGCTCTGGGTCTCTTTCTCAAGGTTTCCCATTCATGGATTCCCTTGGAAGTAATGACTTAGAGAAGTGCACTATTTAGTGTGTACACACATAGACCTTCTATCTTGATTAGTTCTAATAAATAGCATATACTCTCTACTTTGTCACATAGACCTTATGTTGATGGCTCAACACTTTGCAATCTCTGCTCTGCTCTTATCTTTTAACTTTTTGCCATTATTAGCAATCACAAATGTCTACCTATAAATATATTTCCTCTAAATGATATAATCAAGTCAGCCTATTAGAACCATCTTTAAATCATATTAGAGAAACACTGTAACTCTCCAATAACATCTCAGTCGACTCTACTAAGAACACAACATAAATTAGGACTGCCCAACTCAATGTGAGTAGACGCATCGCTTCACACTATTGGCTCCACCAAATTAACTTATACTTTCTTCTTATGCTGATTTATGTCATGCAATCTTAAGCAATTATTCTTTACTCTTCTCTAAACACAAATCCAAGAATGCATACTGAAATGATAGGTGCAACTACTACAACAATATAAACACTATCGGATCTACTAGATAAACTCAAGAAACTGTGATTGTCAACTGGAGACTTCATAACTCAACCTATACTACACATATGAATCTACATCCATGAACATAGCATCATACATATGTCTACAACATAAATATAAACATGCAAGGATCTACTCTAACCATACTGCAAATCACATACATAATTCTTCCTAGGACCTATTAGGAACACTCACTGATACAGACTACTATATTACTACATTCACTAAGAATTAACCTCTGCTTCTATGATATCATACTAATAACATATCTAGAAAACATATAATCATAGTTCTCTCCATTAGGCTTCAATGCATGTTGCTTACCATATGTTATCATCAATGAAAAACATACAGTCAACACTGGCTTACTGGCGAATCTCCAATAGTCTCCCCCTTTGGCATTGATGGAAACATATGGAATGAAAAACACCACCAAAACAAATGTACAATATTTTTATAATATTCTCCATTTCCTCAACAAAACTCCCCCAAGGATGAATCCTCCATCTCTTACTGTTTTGCTAAATACTGACTCCACCTTGCTGCAATTCTTTTATAACATTCTCCATTTCCTCATCAAAACTTTCTTAAGGATGAATCCTTGATTTACTACTTAATGCTCTGAATATCAACTATTGTAGCCTCTTTTGTTTTTCATGACTATATACTTACTCCTCCTTTGACATCAATGGAAAAGGGTGCCAAACAATTAAGTAGCGGTACTATTCCTGAAGTAGAGTAGTCAACCTTTCATCAGTCACTGAGGACTGATGCACTCCTACTATCTCTAATCAGATTCAAGGAAGGGAATTACTTCCAGCTTCTACTTGAGATACTCAAATGTATCTGTAGGTAAAGGCTTTGTGAATATGTCTACTAGCTAATCTTTTGTGCTCTCATAGTCCAATTTTACTTCTTTCTCTGCTACTTTCTCTCTTAGGAAGTGATATTTTATCTCAATGTGTTTTTTCTTTGCATGCATCATAGGGTTCTTTGAAATATTGATAGTGCTAGTGTTATCACAATAAATAACAATAGGATAATCAATCTAAATACCAAAATACTTTATCATCTACTTGATCCACACAATTTTAGAACAATTTAATGCTGTCGCAACATACTCTGCTTCTGCTATTGACTAAGAGATACAATTTTGCTTCTTACTTGTCCAAGTAACAATTCTATCACCAAGGAATACTGCTCCTCCTAAGCTACTCTTTCTATCATCCATACATCTTGGCCAATCTGCATCTATATACACATGAAGCTCTACATTTTCTAAATTAGGATACCATAAACCATAGTCTAAGGTTCCTCTTAAATATCTAAATATTCTTTTTACTATCATGAGATGACTTTGATTAGGTTCTGCTATAAATCTTCCAACAATGCCAACTGCATTAGAAATATCTGGTCTAGTTTGAGTAAGATATATAAGCTTACCAATCATAGACTTATACAAGGTCATGTCTACTGCTAGTGAATTATCTTCTTTTGAAAGCTTGCATCCTACTATCATAGGGGTACTTACTAGCATGCAATCATCCATCTTGAATTTTGTCAAGATCTCTTTCACATACTTAGTTTGATTTATGAATATACCTTTGTCTATCTACTACACATTTAGTCCCAAAAATTATTTGATAGGGACAATCATGCTCATCTCAAATTTGATTTGCATCTCCTTAGCAAATTTTGCACTAAGCTTGTCATTACCACTAAAGATAATGTCACCAAAAAATATAGCAACTAACAATAATCCATCAGATGTTTCTCTTATGAATAAATTACAATTTGATACTCCTTTCTTGAATCCAATCTTACTCAAGTAATCATCTAGTCTTTCATACCATGCTCTAGGGGCTTTCTTAAGTCCATAGAGGGATTTCTTCAATCTACAAACCATACTAGGTCTGTCTGATAAAGTAAATCCTTCAAGCTTCTCTATGTAAACTTCTTCTTTTAGATCTCCATTTAGGAATGTTGACATGACATCCATCTGGTATACTTTAATGTCTTTGAAGGTAGCATAGGCTAAAAACAATTTTATGGCTTCCTGTAATACCCCTCTAACCCTCATATAAGTTTTGTGTTTTTGAAAGAATTAAGATCCTTCGATATTTTCTTACAGCTTAAGTTGTACATGATACTTGTTTGATCTATTCCTATAGTTGTTTATAATAATTTCATAAGCTAGTACTCAATGATTCTAATATTAGACATACTATCTAAAGGTATCATTTTTGTATGTATTTATCTCCATGTATGTATTGAGTACCTACAAGACCTTTATGAACATAGTTAGGATGTTATATGATATGTACTTGATAGATATATATAAGTGGTTATTTATATTTTCTTCTATTAAGGTTACTTTGGATGAATCTTGTATCTCACTTGATGATTTGATTATGTTGATTTATTATTAGTATTGATAAGAGACTAACACAATGCTTGAGATTCTAACCTTCGTTATGATGATGCTACATGCTTTGAGTGTATATATATACATGATATGTTTTCATGATTCAGGATGAAGTCATAGTTACTCACATAGCTGAGGTCCACACAATGTATCGATCCTGGTCATCTGTCTGTAATGTTTTCTTTTATATGTATATCCGTGCATATGTATTTCTTCTTTGTGATGCAGGCTTGTAAGTACCGGGCATCGACTTCACCTGGCTTCACAGGTCTGAGCATGCCCTCAAATCCTTGATGGTTGTTGTTATGGAGATAGCACTAAGGCCCCTACATGAGTCTTCCTTTGTCATTATTCCAATTTGGGAATATTAGGGTTCCTTCTTTGTCAGTCAACCTTTGGGTCAAAAACCCAGATCCAACGCACCCGGTTGGGCATGGTTGTAGTTAGTGCCTTGTGGCCACTTGAATTCATTTGGTTGTATGATTTGTTTACTCATTTTATTTATTTCTCCTTCTTGGTATGATTCTTAGTTAATCTTTCTATGTTGTGTTTCAGGAGTTTGGCTTGACTTTCCTTGTTGACTTTGGTTGACCTTGTTTGATCTTATGGTTTTCTCGATATGTTTTATAGTTGATTTTTATGGCCTCTTTCGATGATTAGATTTATTTTGAGGCATGTGATTTTATTCTACCTCAGTGTTATATCCTATAGCAATTATAAATAGGTAATAATATTGTGATCTATTACTTCATAATCTTATAGATTATAGTGTTTAGTATTTGGCATGTATATATATATATATATATATATATATATATATATATATATGGAAATATATATATGGGTGCACACATATATGTATTTATATATATATAATTTATATGTGATTATATGTTAATTATTGTAGATATTGTTGATGGTGTATATTTTGGGATTAATGTAAAGTATAATATTATTAATAATTAAATATTAAATAATGCGAGGTATATTATTCTCAATTGTTAATTATTAATGAGGATAGGTTATATATATAGATATTGATGTAATTAATGATGGCATATGCATATATGTTAGGATAATATTACATATGTGTATGAATGAATACAAATAATTTTTTATTGTATATTTGAGTAATATAGTTGTATGATATTAAGTTATTTTATAATACCCTTTAGTTAAGAGTTAGTTGGGAGTTGGTTACTTTTCCTCTCAACCTTTGGAAATCTATTTATATGCACTACTTTCTCATTTGAAGAGAGGAGATTTTGGGGCTGAACCATTGAGGAGAGGATGGCCTTACTTTTCATGGAGATTTTGGAGAGAAAACTTGGAGATGTGAGGGAGAGTTTGTAAGCATATGTCTTTAAGAATTTTTGGTTATCTTTGCTTTTGGGAGAGAGACATTTTTGTGAGAATTTCAGTAGTTGAGAGAGGGATTCTTTTCTATGGAATTATTTCTTTCTTTCATGGAGATTTCTGAAAGTGGATAGGGTTTGAAGGATGCATCTCAAGTTTGGAATTGTCTTCTCTTTTGTTTCCTTCCTTCTTCGATTCAACCTTCATAGGACATGAGGTATGGATTGAATATTCTAGTTACTTTATGTGTCTGATAGATTATGAATCTATTTATATATTATCATTATTTATTATATCTGTACTTTTCATTTCTATGGTTATTTTAAAGTTTTGAGTTTTTGTTTGTAAGAATTGGCATGTGTTTTCCTAGGGTTTTTAGCAACCCATTTTTGGAGATCTATTATTATAATAATTTAAATTGCATCTAGGGTTTTAATAAATTAATTTTATGGAAGTAAAATTCATAGATCTCAAATGGGTATCTCTCTGATTTTATTTTTAGGGTCGAATTAATACTTTATTTTTGACATTTTGGCAGACTATGCCTGTCCATTCTTGATTCCAAATTTTCTGTCAAATGTATTCATATGCTACAGGCTTATATGATCATATGAAAGTCTAAATTTTATATCATAGATTCTAATAAGTCTTATATTTAATTTCCAATTGGTTTTGTCAATTTTAATTATGTTTTGTGAAAATTACAACCATTTTAGTGAAGTCAGGTCTGAACCCTAACCAGAATTTTCTGTTTTAAACCAGAAGTCATAACTTTCTTTCCCACTGTTGGATATTCCTAAAAATCAAATTGAGAGTCCATAATTATGTTATCTAAATCTCCACTAAAGAGATTTCCTTTATTATTTGTTTTGTGGAAGATATGGTTGACTGTTCTATGATGACTATTCTTTGCATTTAATCCTTGCTTGAAATGATTCAGTTTAAGAACATCATTAAGTTTTAAGGTTTTCTATGGTTACCAGAGGCTATTAGAATTTTTTTTTAGTTAATTGGATCTATTTATACTCTGAATATGTTTATAATATCACTTGGATGTCTTCTTATATGTTTGGAACATTCTGAATGTCATATTGGGTTTAGGGTTGTCAAGTGGACTAGGGACAACATATGTTTTCCTAAACTCAATCAAATGTTGTTATGGAATTGATATGAATTCTTGATGATGAATCTATTATGTTCTTATGATTTTTATATGTATGTTAGGGAACCTAAGTACACTAGGTGAGTGGCTCATAGTGAGGGGCAGGGACCCTAAGTGGCTAGTACGAGGATAACCTACTATGAGTTATTTAATCAAGTGATAACCTAAATAAATGAATTGGGAATGGGAGATTATTGGAATGGGAAATTACACATTAATCAAGATTAATTTTGCCTCACCCATGCCTTTAGTGCTAGTAAAGACTAAGGATGGGAGTGGGAGAAGGTACCTATGCGTAGGTACGACTGGATGACCTTGTCTATACGAGAGGCATTCGGTTCCGCATGTGCCTACTTGGGGGCCGGGGCCAAGAGTGGCTAGTACTAGGACAACCCAAGGGGTGAGGGATATGCGATGACACTCACCTAGTTTGTAGCTTAGAGTCTCTACCAAATTTGATTATGCCTCTGGTAGTCCTTGTGGTCTTCTTGTCTTTTCTTTTGTGTTGTGACTTTGGGGAAATTTTATCACCACCTTAGGAATTTCCTAGTTGCTACCTCTTGTATGGGCCTTTGGTTCTATCTCCTAGCTCAGGGGAGTGGGCCTATTGGTTCCACGTTGTTGGGTGGTTAATATTTATATCAAGGTATTGATCGTGATTCTTTGAATGATCCTAGCACATATTCCTTTCCAGATCTGCAGTTGAAGATTTCTTATTGGATATTTTAATATGTTGAGATGTACTTATGTATTTGTATTCATGTAATTTTTAATCTCCTAAAAGGAGTCTTGTATTATTGATGTAATCTCAATTCAAAGCAATGCATAAGGGAATGGGTAGTTCTAGGTAAAATAAAGGGAAAAGAATGTGGAATATTGGACATGTTACTAGCATTAAAAGAAACTATTTATGTTATTTCTCCTATCCTCTTATGTTGTCCACATGTAAAGGAAATAATCTTAAATATAGTTATATATAATGATGTATCACAACAATAATGTATGCTCTCTTGATGAAAGAATCCAAGGAAATTATTGAGAAATGATATATTAGTGATTGGAATTATTAACAATAAATGGTTATGAAACAATGTAATAAAATAGTAATTTGATTTTAATGTTAATACTTGGTTCATGTTAATGAAATACCTAGGATAATGCCTACCTTAATGAATATTAATCTCTTACCTAAATTATTAGAGAAAAGTGATATAAAGGATAGTAGATGTAGATGAAATCAATATGAATTTATGGAATGAGTTGATAAAAGGAATAATGATGTTGGATGATTAACTTATGTTTAATAAAAGAAATAAGTTAGGGACATTTAACTTGGTGCATTAAAATGAATGTAGATCTTTTAAGCTCATGATTCCGTGAATATCTTATGCATGTAAATGGTTTATATGATGTTGCTTTAGTAGCGACGTTAGGGAACCCGGGAGGACTTAAGTTGTATAAATCTTACATTCAAGTAGTAGAAAATTATTTCTTCTTTTAGAAATATGAAGTGTAATGATGAATATTATTCCAGTTAAAATAAATAAATAAAATAAATAAATTCACTACTTGCATTTTATAGAGGTTTTATGTCTTGTCCTCTTGGGTTGCCTGGTGGGGCGTTACACTTCCAATCTTCTTACAGGGGCAAATGTATCAGAATAATCAATTCCTTCTTTTTGTGCATATCCTTTGCATACTAGTGTTGGTTTTTTTCTTACCAGTGTTCCATCTTCATTCATCTTATTTCTAAATATCCACTTGGTTCCAATCACATTTTTATCACTAGGCCTAGGGACCAGTTCCCATGTATCATTCTTAATTATCTAATCTAGCTCTTCTTTCATTGCTTCATACTAATCTGAATCATTACATGCATCTTCAACACTTAAAGGTTCAATCTATGATAGTAAACAACCTCTTCATTTTTTGTGAAACTCTTTGCTTTTGATCTTTTCATGACTGTACTATTTGGATCTCCAATTATGTCTTCCTTTGAATGATATCTAGATGTGAATTTAGGAACACTAGGTGTGACCCTCTCACGGGTTTGAATCCCCTCAAGTAACACTGAGGGGGAGATTGTTAGAAAAATGGTCAGTGCTCCCCTCGAGATTCATGACATGGCTTAATCACCTCCTATGTCTTCTATAAGTCTAGAGGTCAATCTTTTGGTGCAATGACAACCACAACTTGTAACAATGTGATGGGCCAAACTAGTCTTCACTCTCTAGACTGACAAAATGATGATTGACCTAGAATTGGGCTGCAAATTATTTTACCCTTGCGTTATAACCCACATTGTCTAGTTTTTCTTGATACTTGGCTTCTACTTGGATTGCCTTTAGGGAAGGTTGGTGATCTTTTATGTCTCTCTCTACAATCTTCTTCTCTTGATGGAATTGAGAATAGGGAAGCTTGGCTTTCTTATGTTTGATCGAATCAAACATAGTTTCAAAAGCTTTGGCAATTGGATTGAATCAATGAAACTGAATGACTTGATCTTTTGATTGGTTTCTTATTTGGTTTCCAATTTTGATTTGTCTCCAATGGAAAAAGAGAAAAAGACTTAAGAGATATTATAAAATTAATCCCAACAAAGGACAAAGAAACTTTGTGGGATACAGGCAAATGATGACCACTGATTTCCAATTGTGTTCCCAAAAATGTGTATGTTCTAACAAATAATTGTACTGAGCTTGGAACTTAAAAACACTTCAATGAGAACTACCTAAGGATAGGCTAGTATGAAAATATTTTCCCACAACTTGGTACCCAAAAAGGGATGCATATGCTTAGTAATCTTTAGGTGATCCGAGAAATCACTTGGATCGATCCTTGCACAAAGATTTTGATACCTTTAGGAGTAGATTGGGAAGCCTATGATTTAACAAGTGTCTAATTTGGTCCATGATGTCTTTCCAATCACTTTGTATGCATGTTACTCACTTAAGAGCCTAGTTGATCATGCCAAAATATTAGGGATATTCACCTACCTCAAGATACCATCAACATGTGTCACCTGAGAATGAGGGGATAAAGCGAGAGTTTGCTCAACGCTTTATTTCTATACCAGCTAGAGAAGTACCAGTTTGAGGTCATTCTCAAAAGAGGAAGCACTTTTCTCTCTTGAAAGACCTCTCTAGAAGTAGAAAAAATGAACTTGTCCTAGTTTATTTTGTTTCATGCCACTTAGTCTAAATAGGATTGGCAGAATTTGAAAGAAACTCCTAAAAACACACCAAAAAGAGTTTTTTTCCAAATTGATTAAGTGTTTTTCAAATCAAGACTTGCAAAAACATATGTTTAGGATTTTTATTTGTTCATTCTTTGAAAGAAAATTAAATAAATCTCTTTGAAAAATGTTTGCAAGTATTTTACCCCTTTTGCATTCAAGATTGAATTTTTCTCTTTTAGGATCCCAAATTGAACTTTGAAATGAAATGAAGTTCCTTTTTTTTTTTTTTTCTTTGGGTATTCAAGATTGTGTTTTTTATTTAGGAATAAAATGTAAATACTTTTGATATTTGACTTTGATTCATTTATTTAGGTTCATTCAAGATTTTGTGTTTTAGGATTCATTTTTAGAGAAAAAAATGAGGTGTTCCTAGATTTCTTTAGGAATGCATAAAACTTTGAAAACACTCAAGATTTTGAAAATGAATTTTATTTTAGCCAAGAATAATGCATAAAGATTGATTTAGGAACATTTAGGATGGATTAGGATTGATTAGGAATGGCATACAAATTTAGTCCTTTATAAGCCCTCAAATCTTGAAGTGTTCCTAGATTGCATGAAAAAACCTAAAGCACTTAAGTTTGGATGAATGAAGTTATTTTTATCCAAAAATGAAACATTATAAATGATTTTTATTGATTTAGGATCTATTAGGAATGATGAGGATTTTTTAAGATTGATTAGGAAACGTTTAGGAAAGATATGCAATTTAGTCTATTTAAGGCATTCAAGAGTGAATAGAAGTTCATTTTAAGCCCAATAAATGAAGTTTTTTTAGTTCCTAATCATGAAATAAGATTATTGAGCCTTAAGGATTTTATATTTTAATGGTTAAATTTTCCTCCAATAAGTACCTGCAAGAGCATGGTGTTATAACTTACAAGTTTGAAGCTTAGGGTCACTAGGAGCGCCAAACAGACCCTAAAAGTCAATAAAAACCAAGTTTAGGGCTTCACACAAGCCCTCTACTTCCAATAAAACAATAAAGACCAGGGATTTATTCAATTTTTAGTGTGTTACAATTTTACATAAGCACCCATACAACAATACATGAGTACCCATACAATAATTGAACTAGAAAGTGGGAAACAGGCCTAAAATACATGCAAAATAGCTTAAACAACAATATATATGTTACCATACGAAAATTAGGGAGTTCCCATATGAAAATTCATGCCAGTGAAGTAATTTTGTATGAAATTACAACAAAATTTGTCCGGGATGCTTCAAAAAGTGAGTTTTTGGCTCAAAAACCCCTAAAAATGCAATTTAAAGGCGTGTGAAGTCCCACTGTGTGTCCCAAAATGTGATTAGTGAAAACATATAATGTTAAAAAAATCTTTAGAAATTAAAAAATTATCCTAATAAGAATATACTAAACACTTAGTAATTCTATTTGCATGATACCTCAGATAGAGCTTGAACAGGAGCACTCTATCACGGTTTGATTTTCTCTTTGATTAGGGATGTGGGTTTGCTATCAAAAAACTAGGAGCATGTCCCAAATGAAGTTTAGGAAGGTTTAGGACCATTTAGGGACAAAGGATACCCCATAGTGGCACATAATTAGGTATGGTGAACCTGATTTTCCCCTAAAGCTCCAAGGAACCAAGTGAGCCTAGAATGCAGATTTGATGCAAGAATGCTTATGCTAAGTTGATTTTAACGAAATACAAGTGTGATATGATGAATATGATATGAAAAGAAATGAAAGAATCTATGTTAATCCATTATTCTAAGCTAATATAAGTTATGGAAGGATAGAAATGATGTTAAATATAACAAAATTAGGATTTAAGTTAAGTCTAGATGTAAATGAGCATGATAACAATACTTAATATGATTATGTGAATTGGTCATTTTATCTTGGAATGAAGAGTATTTATAGGATTTAAGGAAGGGCTTGGGTTAGGAAGAGGAGTTAGGGTCAAACTCAAGGATAGGAGTAGAGTCAGGGGTATGGTTAGAGGTATGGTCAAGGGGATGAGGGTTAAGGGTTGCTCACACATGTGTGAGAAATACTAGGGAAATGTGTTTAGGGAATAATGGTGGAAGAGGAGACATAGGCTTCATTAAGAGGTTGTAAGAGCCATTAATGAAGCTGTAAGGGGCCATTAATGAGTTTATAAGGCTCATTAATGAGGGGGTTGACTAGAAGTCAAGGATGAGGGTTTAGACTAAGATGGTTAGGAATCACCCTTTAAGCAGGTTAGGATGGGATTAGGAAAATGATGATAGATTTAGTGTTTTTACAAATTTCTAGGGTTTTAGGGTTTAAATAATATTTAATTTATTTAAGGATTGTGACACAATTTATTAAATATTAATTAATAAATTAGAGGGAATATCATTCAAATTAGATTCAAATGCTTTTGGGAGGGATTCTTTAATTAAAATAGGAGGTGTAATGACAATAAAAACTAATTAATTAATTAATTAATCAATTCATTAATAAATGATGATGTCATCAGGGTTTTTTGCAAAATAAATTATTTTTATTAGGCAAATGGATTTTAGGTGTCTACAAATGATATGGAGGATATATATGGAATTGGATAATAGATAATGGATGGAGGAAATGTTGGAGATTTGCCAGCAAGCCATTACTGACTGTATGTTTGTCATTGATGACAACATATGGAAAGTAGCATGTGTGGAAGTGTTATGTAGTAAGATTTTAGTATATGTAGCATGGACATGATATTAGTATGATATCATGGGTGTAGAGGTTAACTATTAGTATAGACAGTTATACAACAACTTGTGTCAATAGTGTTCCTGACAGAGTAACAGGTAGTGTTCTGTGTATGGTTTTCCATACAGTTATCATGGAGCCTTGCATGCTTGGATATATGTTGAAGACATGTTAGTGATGTTTTAGTCATGGATACATAGTTTGATATTTAGTAGAAGTGAAGTTATGCAGTCACTATTCGCTAGTAGCAGTTTCCTATGTTTATTCAGAAGAGCCGACAAAGATTTTATTGGTTATGGAGTTGCACCTATCTTTTGGGAATGCACCCTTGGATTTAAGCTTATAGAAGATTTAGTGATGTTTGGTTAAGAGTGCATGAAGTAATTCAGCTTGAGGAGAAAGATCTAGTTGTTTTGGTAGAACTGATAGTGTGTAGCGTGTGTCTACAATTGTCTTATTGGACAGGACCCAGAATGTGTTGTGTGAATAGTAGATCCAAAAAAATGATTATCAAAGTTTGTTATGGCTTCTCTAATATGATTTCAAGGTGGTTCTAATAGGCTGAATTGATTATATCACTTAGAGAAAAGATATTTATAGGTAGTCATTTGTGATTGCTTGTGAGTGGTGCATGATTGATTAAGTAGAGTAGAGAAGAGTGTGTGAGGTGTTGAACCATCATAGGAAGGTCTATGTGACCAAGTAAAGTGTTAGTTCTATTCATTGGAACTGATCCAGAAAGAAGGTCTAAGCATAGTTCATCAAGATCCAGATATAGTGTGTATCTGTTATTCAAAAGTTTGTAGCCTTCACCCCTTTGAGTAGTGAGCTCTTGGACAGTGCATCCTCTCCCCTAACAAGGACTATTGTAAAAGACTCCTAATAGGGCCTGAACCTTGACCAAGTATACTATATTAAATATATTGTAAAGAAACTTATAACAAGGTTAAGGATCTTCTAACAAGGATCATAATACACTAGTGAAGAATATTAGTGGGTGTCAATTCCCACTGGGGTTTTTACCTAGTTGGGTTTCCCCATAACCAAAATATTATGTTGATTTCAAGTTTTATTTCATTTTGTTTATGCTTTATGTTTAAGTATACTTAATTAGATAAAGAATTGAAACTTGTAGATAACTGAATCATGCCCCCCCCTCTCAGTTATCTCTGGGGACTATTCCTAACAGGAAATGTGTAGGATAATAAAAATCAAGGACATGGGAAGGTGTATGGACTCAAAGAATATTATGAATGAAGGATTAAGGGAATGAATATGTTGAGGACTATGAGATGGAGGATAGGGATGTCAAGTTAAAATATGGGAAAATGGATGAAATTCTATAGGAATATGAATGGATAAGGAGTAAGGGTATTATTGGAAGGTACATATGGATAGAGGGAATGCATAGGATAGTTAAGATCAAAGATGTGAAAAGAAATGATAATTAAATTAGATAGAAAAATGGATGGTGGATAGGAAATGTGGAAGATATTTATGGTAGTATAGAATGGATAGAGATTTCCCCCAAGTATAGAGTGCAAGGGGAGGTGGATAAATGAATGGAAAATATATGATATGGCATGTGAAGTAGATGATAGAGAAGATATTGTAGATGGATAGCAAGAATGAATTGCCCCCATTTATGAAGAAAAAATAGAGGGAGGGATTACATATGATGCCTATTTTCTAGGTTTTCATCATGGTACTTTCCCAAGGTGCCTGATTACCAAGTTTCCACCATTGGATGATTATTTTTTTGTTTTTTTTGTGGTGGAATTCGAGCCTGATGATCTTTGGGTAATGTTCCTATGGAAAGATATGCTATGATTGGCCAAGTCCATTGAAAGGTAAGCTCCAATATGCTGATAATGGTGATGGTAGGGGAAAGATATGGAGGTTAGGGAAGATGATGGCTAAGGATTTATGCGGAAGATGGGGTAAGAGGAATGGGAGGATATGATATGGAGTAAATATAGGAGTTGGATATTGGATAGGGTATTGAAAGGTTTGTGTGGGGTTAGGTGGAAATGATGGGAAGATCAACATCAATAAACACCTTGAAGGGCAATGGATAGGTGAAGGGAGAAAGAATTGGCTAGCATGAGGTTTTGATGTAGGAAGTGATGTGGATTTTGGGACATAAGGACCCAAAACAGATGTAGGAGAGAATGTAAGATATTTGGAAGAATACAAAGTGGAAGTATTTGGAATCTTGAATGTCAACTTTGATTTTTCTTTTATATTCTAGTCCTCTGAGAGATACTTGGGAATCCACATAACTTTTGATTTTTCTTTATGTTTATGTACTTTTGACTGCAATTCTTCCATGATGGATTTAGGAACCCATATTTTCTTTGATTTTCCTTTTTGCTTGGAGGACCCTTGTGGTCTCTTGAGTATTTCCCTTTTCTTTGTAGCCACATGTCAATTAGATAGGACATGGTGATCTTCATATGTAAGAGGATTCTTAATTTTTTTATTTTTATGTTGTGCATCCAAATTGGTTCCAAAAGACTTGGTAATTGTGGATAAATGAGGCTCATATAATGGGTTTTGATGGATGGATGGCTATAAATCTCTTAAGGATACATGTCTTTATTGATCTTGAGGTATGGTGGAAGAAATAAATGATGAGCTAGGATTGAGAGGTATAGTGGATGGAGGAACATAAGGACCCAAAATGGATGGAAGGGATGAAGGGCTTAGCATTGGGATATAAGGGCCCGAAATGGACAAACAAGATGAAGGATTTCCTTTAGGGATATAGGGCCCCAAGATGGATTCCAAATATAATGAAGGAATATGTTTACACTTGAATGGAGGTATATAAGGTGTAGGAGGGATATGCACATCTGTAGAGTGAGAAATATCACCAAGGCCATCAAGTGTAGGGTTTCCTTGGTCCTCAAGAGGCTAATTAATAGGAATAATAAGAGCTTGAGGAGGGATAAGATCTTGTGATGGAGGATCAAGAAGGAGAGTGGGATCTTATGGAGGATTAGGATCATGAGGGGAATTAGAGGGAATAATGGGATCTTGAGAGGGATTAGAATCATGACATGCAGATGAAGGGGTACTTTGATCTAGACTTTGGGGAGGATTATGTTGTGGAGTGGAAGGGATGGTAGGATCTTGGGATGGAAGGATATCATGGAATGGAGTAGAGAGAATTCCTTGATCTTGATTAGGAATGGGATTATGAGGTGGCTCAAGAGGGATAGGTGGATTTTTCAAAATAAGGGGATCAAAGAGTGGAGGAATGCTTGGATCTAGAGGATGAGAGTAATATTTGTTATCATGCTTTGGGACAATGTATTGACATGTGTGGACTTGTGAGGGTGATGTGATGGAGGTGTTGGGATCTTCAACTTCAATCTCTCCTTTGTCAATAAGGTCTTGGACAATTTTTTTAAACTTTAAGCACCTCTTGATATCATGACCCTTGTAGCGATGATAATCACAATATTCATTTTCCTTATACCAAGTAGGTTTAGGTTAACTCTCATCAAAGGGAATAGTGTTCAGAAAAACCATCATCTTGTGGTAAAAAATAGGTTGAATATGACATCAAGAGGGTCTGTAAGTACTAAGGGGAGTGTATTGTCTAGCTTTGGGTGATTATGAAGCTTTGGAGGATATGAATGATGTGGGTTTTGGAGGATTAGGAGTGTATAGAGGTTGAATCTTAGATGGAGGATTGGGGTTTGATGGTGGATGAGGATTATGGATTTGGAAAAAGGGGGGAGGACACATGTCTTCAAATGAATTTTTTTTCTTTTGACCCACATTTTTTAAGTTAAGGATAATGTTTTTAAGCTCTTCAATTTATTTGGCAAGCTTAAGAATGTGAGAGGCATCATGTGGGTGATGGATGGAATCATGTGTGGATGGAGGATAATGAGGTTGATTTCCCTTGTCAAAGGTAGAGGAAGAATAAAGAATGTGATATGGATTGGGATTGGATATGACTTGAGGATTGGGATTTGACATTTGAAAGTCCTCAACCATTTTGTGAAAACAATCCATATTCATGATGTTTGAATTAGAGATTTTGGATTGGATTAAAGGAAGATGATGTAGAGGAAGATTGGAATTAGGATTGAAAGATTTGATGATGGAAAAATATGAACTTAAGAATAGGAGAAAGTTTGGACTTTGATTTAAAAGGGAAGGGTCTCAAGGATTTTGATATGATTGGATGATGGATTTGATTTATTTAGAGGGAAGGGCCTCAAGAATTTTGATCGATTTGATTTGATTTTGATTTTGGATTTGTGAGGGAAGGGCCTTAAAGTTGGATTTGATTTGATTTGGATGATGATTAAAGTCCAAAGATTATGATGGTGCTCCTAAGCCAAAAGTGGAAGATTAGAAGATGGTGTGGATAAAGATCTTGATTAAGAATAGATGAATTGGAAGGATAGATTAAGGATGTATGAAGATAAGTTGAATGGATGATGTGATTTATTTGGATGATAGGGGATATATGGATTGATTTAGAACATAGAAAGAAATAGTGTAATGTGCATGTCAAAAATATTTTCATGGGTCTAGTATAATCGAAGACACTTCAAATACATTCTACATAAGGTACAAAAGGGAGGTGTTCCAAAATTTTCCCAAAACTTGATGCTCTTAGCCCCACAATTAAGTGGTTGAATGGCCTTTCCTAGGACTATGAAAGTTATGGATGAATTGGAAGAGATCAATGCTCGTAGCCCATGTCTTTCCACATTGCCATATTCAAGTTTTAGCATCCAAGGGAACACATATGGTAAGTATCTTGGGGTGATCTGGGTAAGTCCACTTGGATGAATCCTTGCACAAAGGAAGTCAAACAACTAAAATGGTTGGCATATAAGTCCTTAGGTGTCTAGTAAGGTCCTCTATTCATGAGTGTCCCCTATAGTTCCGCAAGAGGAATTAATGCCTATAGTCCTACAAGCATCCATAATGTATAGTCTCGCAAGAAAGATTAAAACCTCTCATCCCTATACTAGATGAACATATTCTCCTTGTAGTAAACAAGATTGAGACTGTTGATGGCCCTACAAGTGCCCAATCAAATGTAGTCTTGCTTAGCAAGATTGAGTCAACTAGGCCCTACACATGAAGATGCATTAGGAATAGAAAATAGACAAGTCTCCCCTATCTTTGGATTGAAGAAAGCTTTTGATTATAGTGGGATGGAGTAGTCAGGTTCACTTGTTCCTTACTTGGTCATTCCCAAAAGATTGCTCTCTTGGCAGACCCTCTAAAGGTAAATACAAGAAAGTAAAAGGATAGCTAATGGAGGTCTAGATTTCTAATTTTCTAGAAGTAAAATAGCATATTCTCCTACTCCATAGCATGTCCCAAATACATCATGAACATGTTCATTTACCGAAGATTCCTTTCTAATGACCAAATTAAGTAGGTCTAGATTTCTGATTTCCCCTTAAAGAGGAAAGAGCATACTCTCCTACTATCTAGTTAAATCACAAGAAATGAACCATCCTAATTAAACTAGGTGCCTATAAAAATCAAATTAAAGTAGACACAATATTTTCTTGAACCTCCAAGGCAACCTACAAAACCAATGAATAAGTAGTCTCAAATCTTTTCAAGATCTTCAAACAACGTCCTACAAAAAAAATTGATTAGTAGTTTCAATATGTCTTAATCTTAGTCAACCGTTCTGAAAAACCACTATTAAAAGATTGAAAATGTCATAAAATTTTAAGAAAACTCAACCATGCATTGAACAATGTGTGAACAATGTGCAAACAAAGAAGATACCCCTGCTAAAAAATAGAGAGATTTCCAAAAATGTAAAAATATTGGAAAAATTCCTTAATCTGTGCCCTGGAGACCTGATTTATTAAAATAGACTAGTTTTCAAAGATTGAATTTTTTATCCCTATTAGTACATCAAAATGAAAAACAAAAAGAATATGCCACGTGTAAAATTCTTAGAACTTTCTGAAAATGTAAAGTTTTCCAAAAAATACGGTGATTTACGACTATAATTTTTTTTAATGAAAATATATGATAAAATATTTCTAAAAAACCTAGGGTTTGTCTTCAACTCAACCTACACAAGCATTAGCATAGAAAAATATTTAAAAGTGTAAATCCAATAGGGATGTGGGTCTCACCAGGTGTGCCAAAATGTATGCAATGAAAATATAAACCTATTTTCTGCAAATTAAAAACATTAGAACACCAAAAAAAATCACATTAGATGTTTTTTTTTGGACAAAGCCATCAATATTTTATTAAAAAACTACTTCAGTGGAGCTCTAGGAGGAAAGAAGTAGGAAGAAAACCTCCATTCTCAGCAAATATACAAGTAAATACAAAGTGGTTCCATACCACCAAAAGGATCAAAATTGCCAGGATCTATTTGGCTTACAATCGAATGACGAGGGAAATAGTCTGTCACACCGGGGAAAACTATCACACAATATCCCAAAACCCCGAAATCACAAAACCACAAAATTTCTAAGAGAGGACATCATTGGGAGCCCTAAGCATGGAAAGAGCACCTACAGCTGGTTGCGGGGGAAACTAAGGTCGTGGCCTCAGAAGAAATCAAGGGATCCTCAAGGGCAGCATGAAAGTGCAAAGCTGAGCCCGCCAAACCTCCATCCTAGGCATAAGATAGAATCACCATCATGTAGTCAAAGATGTTGAGAGCATGCACCCTAACCAAGATGGGGATGAAGTCCATCAGCGTCACCATGGAAGCTCTAAAACTGACCTTGTCCTTACGGGAAATACCTAACTTGAAGGCATAAAACAATTTAATGTATTCCACATCCTTATCCAAGCATGACATAGAGAAAATTCCACCCACCCAAGTAGGAGAGGCCCTGAGGCTGTATTGGGCCACTGCATTATGGATACAATCTGATTTTACAAAATATTCTCTAACTAGCTTCGACATCACACTCATGAACTATACATAATCTCAAAACAAATCATAGAAATTTGAAAGAAACACTGAAAGGACTTGTGAATAGAAGATGCACCTCAGAGAAGGAGGAAGTAGCACATAATCACCAATCATTTACCGCACAACTTTAGCTACTTCCACTGGCATGAGCTTGAAGACAATCCAAAAATGATGAAGGAGATAGTCCCTCGATATTAGACATTCCCAATGTTGAATTGGCATACTGATGTGAAGATTGAGAGCCCTATACTCCATGCTTGACTTTAATTTTGAATGTCCAAAGAAAGAAGGATATCCTAGAGAAGTTGGTGAAAGAAAACAAAATGGACATGACTGAGACAAGGACCTATTTAAAAAACCAAGGGCAAAAGGGATGACAACAGCCCACACAAGACTATTGTGTGAGAAGATATGTGATTTTTACTTCATGGTTATTGTGCAATTTCCCATAAATGATCACACATGCTGTTAGGAGTGAAGAGTACTGGCTGAGAGCAAGAAGTCTCTAGAAAAGAAAGCTCTAAGTGCAGTTAATTGTCTCTTTATGCCATGTTCTTCATAGTACTCATAAAATCTGTTAGAGGTGAATTATCCTCCTCTATCTGACCTTAGACATTTTATCTTAAGTCCAGATTCATTCTCAACCTTAGCTTTGAATATTTTGAACTTCTCAAATGCTTCTGAATTATCTTTAAAGAATGTAACCCACATCATTCTAGAATAATCATCTACAAACAAAATGAAATACCTTTCACCATAGTATGATCTTTTTTGAGTTGGTCCACATAGGTTTGTATGAATAAGATTCATCTTTTTCTCTGCTAAATTATGCTTTCTCCTGAATGAATTCCTCACATGCTTTCCCATTACACATTCCTTGCATATAGTATCAACTGGCTTTGCTATGCAAGGTAGGTCTCTAACTGCCTTAACATTACTGATCTTAACTATTTTATCAAAGTTGATATAACATAGTCTTTTGTGCCATAGCCAATTGTCATCTACTTTAGCAATAAAACATCTTGCTTCTGGATTAAGCTTAAAAACATTACCTTTAGTATTTGATCATGATGCAATTATTTCTCCTTCCTTGTTGTTAATGATACACTTGTTTCCATTGAACTCCAATCTGTAGCCTTTGTCAAGCAACTGCCCAACACTCAGTAGGTTATGTTTCAAATCATCAACATAAAGAACATCATCAGTGCTATTCTTTCCATCCAAGGTGATGGCTCCTCTACCAATGATAGGTTTAGGAGTGTTATCTCCAAATTTGACCATGCCTCCTTTGTATCTATCCAAATGAACAAATCTATCTTTGTCACCTATCATGTGATGTGAGCAACCACTGTTAATGATCCAATCTGTCCTGATGTCTACTTGTGAAATCAATGCTAATTCTTGTGAATTCTTTTCATCTTCAAGAGCAATGAATCCAATCTCCTCTTCTCCTAATTCTTCATTTGATACTCCATCTCTAGCATAGTAGCATTCCTTTGAATACTTAGGCTTGTAGTTATTGTTGAAATTTTTAACTCTTGTAGGACACTTAGATGCAAAGTGACCAATCTTATTACATGAAAAGAATTTGAATGGTAATTGACCTTCATATTTTCCTTTTCCTTTCTTTTCTCTTTTAGAAATCATAGCAATGAAATCATATAGTGTTTTCTCTTCATCATCATCATCAAAATTACTAGAGCTATTTGCAAATTTCTTACCATGGACTGATGCTTTGAAGGTTGTTTCACTTTTAGGTTCTGTCTTCAATCTTGAAATCTCAAAAGCTGAAATTTTGCTGATCAATGTCTCTCTTTTGAAATTTGATGTAAGCTACATGGTCTCATCAAATATGTTGATCTTGTTTTCATACTTTGTTGTGAGAGTGGTCATCAATTTATTCGTAATGTCTTCTTCCGAGATCTCTCCACCATTGTTCCTGATTCCTGCAACTGCTTCATTAATCCTTTGGTTGTAAGCTCTGATGTTCTCTTCAGGTAGAATCTCTAATGCATTGTATCTTTTCTTTGAATTTTTTCTACATGCATCCTTTTCTTTTTTATCTCCTTCAAACATGTCTTATAGGTGCTTCCATATCTTCTAGGCTGTGTCTATTTTCTTTATCTCAGAAAACTCACTATCGGATAGGGCATTGATAAGAGCTTCTTTTTCTATTGCATTCTAATGGAACAAATCCTTATGTTTTCTTGTAGCATCATCCTTTGCAAGATCTTCTAGAGAGGGGATCTTAACTTCCTTGATAGCCAATTCAAAAACTTCAAAAGCAATGCACTTCAAGTGTATTATCATCTTGTTCTTCCAAACAAGATAATTCTCTCCATAAAATGTAGGACTATCTTTTCTAAATAATTCCATTTGATCAACCTCAAGCTATTAAAATTTCTCTCTGAGGAAGTTGGCTCTGATACCAATTGTTAGGAATAGTCCCAAGAGATAACTGAGAGGTGGGGGGGGGGGTGAATAAGTTATCTAGAAGTTTCAATTCTTTATCCAATTAAGTATACTTAAACATAAAGCATAAACACAATGAAAGAATACATGAACACAACACCAAAATTTTGGTTATGGGGAAACCCAAATAGGTAAAAAACCTGATGGGAATTGACACCCACTAATAATCTGCACTAGTGTTTTATGATCCTTGTTAGAAGATCCTTAACCCTGTTAGGAGTTACTTTACAATATATTTAGTATAGTAGACCTGGTCAAGGGTCAGACCCTGTTAGGAGTCTTTTACAATTGAACCTATTAGGGGTGAGGATGCACTATCCGAGAGCACACTACTCAAAGGGGTGAAGGCTACAACCTTCTAAATAACAGATACACACTATATCTAGATCTTTGTGAACTACACATTGACCTACTATTTGGATCAGTTCCAATGTATAGAAAAAATACTTGGTCACATAGACCTTTTACTAATGGCTCAACACTTCGTACACTTTTCTCTACTCTCCCTAATCAACTTTGAACCATGCTTAGCAATCAAAAATGACTACCTATAAATATCTTTCCTCCAAATGATATAATGAAGTTAGATTATTAGAACCACCTTGAAATCATATTAGAGAAACCATAAAATATTCCAATAATAATTCTGTCAGCTCTACTAAGCATGCAACACATTCTAGGACCTGTCCAATATTAATAATTGTAGATGCACGCTACACACTGTCGACTGTACCAAAGTAACTAAAACTTTCTCAAAAATATGAATTACATCATGCACTCTTAACTAAACATTACTAATTCTTCTCCAAGCACTAATCAAAGGGCACATACTGAAATGATAGGCGCAACTCTAGAACCAATATGATCTCTATCGGCTCTTCTAACTAAACACAAGAAATTGCTACTGGTGAATGGCAAGTGCATAACTTCATTTCTACTAATCAACAGACTCTGTGTCCATGAATGTAACATCACTAACATGTCTTCATCACATATCCAAAGGCACAAGGCTCCATGATTACTATACAGACAATCACTCACAAAACATTGCATGTAACTCTGTTAGGAACACTGCTGACACAAGCTGCTATATAATTGTCTGTACTAATAGTTAATCTCTGCATCCATGATATCATGTTAATAACATGTCCATGAAAAATATACTCAAAGCTTACTGCATAAGTCTTCAATGCATGCTACTTACCATATGTTTTCATCAATGAAAAACATACAGTCAGCATTGGCTTGCTAGTAAATCTCCAATAGTTCTTTGTCTTTGCGTTCCTCTATTCTCCACTCTTTGATGATTCACCTTCTTTAGTAGATGATAGGTGCCCAATATGGCCTACTCCATAGGTGTCATTGGATCTTCTTGGTGATCTCATCAATTCCTCAAAATATCTCACGACTTCATTAGGTTTTTTCATCCTCTCAATGAGTTCCCTTTTATATCTTTACTCATTTTTCAATTGATTGTTCTCTAATCTCAAATTTGTAATTTCCATATCTTTCCTATTTAACTCTTGATTTGCAAGTAACTATTGATTTACCATATCTAACTGATTATTTGTGAAATCATGCACATCACATGTCATTTCATCAAGTCTAGTAGCCATTTGTCTCTTATCTTCTTCTACCATTATCTTGTCTTCCTCAACTTTCTTTTTCTGTTCAATCACTTCACATAGGCTTACTGATTGAATTTCCCATTCTCTCTTTAAACTTTTGACTTCTTCATTTAGTGAATTTTTTTTCTCTCCAATAGATCTACTATTGTTGCATCACTTTCTTTAGAATTTCCATTATCAAATAAACTTTCAGTGTCTTCTTCTTGATATTGAGTGTCATTCATTTGGATTGCCAATTCTTTCCTTCTTTTTAAGGATTTATTCAATTCCTCTCTTGCTATCTCAAGTTGGTGCAATGCAAGCTAGATGTCAATCTTTTGATTCTCTATGATCTTTCCCAACTTACAAGCCTCTATCTCCAAGATCTTAACTCTTAAGTGGTTAAACCTCTTTTAAGATAACAAAGATTTGATACCAATTGTTGGAAGTCTTATTGGGAAATCAAGATACTGAGAGGGGGGGAGGGTGAATTAGGATCTATAAAACTTTTACTCCTTTGAAAAAGAAAGATTTAACATGTATATCATGAATCACATAAAAATTAACTTAAATTCTATAATAGTTCTATCTGCTAATCACATCCATGAAAACAATATGATAAACACATAAAAAAATATATTTGGTAACCTACAAACCCTTAAAGGTAAAACTAGGGTGGGGATGACACCCAAAAATATTCACCACTTCAGCAATAAAGTGTGTTTGTTAGGGCTACAAAGTTTTGATAACTTTTGGTGATCTAACTTGTGAGGGATCTTCCTTGGTAAGAGCTTACAAACTTATACAATCTTCCTTGATTAAAGGATTTAAACTTACAACAAAGTTAGCAATGTAGTAAGAGATTTACAAAGGTCTGTTAGGACCACTCTGTAAAGAGATTTACCCTGATTCTCTTGCTAGAATGTATCAGTACCTAATCCTTTAGTTTGTACTTCAAATGTTGATAATAGATCTCCTCTTTCCAATTCTTATCTGATCTCAAAATATGTTATAACTCTATTCTATCCTTCATTGATTTGCTTGGTCACTTTGCCTAATCTTATCTTCTGACATCCAGAACACTTCTTCTTCCGCATAGATGTGATCATCATTACTAGGGTTTTGATGTCACCTTAAATAGACAATTGATGAACCTTCTAAATCAAGAGCAACAATCTAGATTCATTACTTTTTCCTCTTAAGCATTTCCTTTTTCTAATTGGTTACATTGCTTACACAGGGATTAATGATCATAATCATAATGCATAATTAAGTCTTTAAATGTCTTAAAATCATTAAATCATGCATAGAAGTCAGCCAAAATGGTTTACCTAAGTGTTTGTACCATTTAAAACACATATATAAACTAGCTTACTCGACATATGAACTCTTTGGTGCTCGGTCAAAACTGTTATCCATGTACTATCACTCAACACTAACTGTTCTATCCAAATTGACATTCATACTGCTCAGTAACTACTGGTGTGCTTGGTGACCATTGAATTTCTCAGCAGTAACTATTGCTTGGTACATACATGGTATTTATACAAGTCAGATACCTTTCTTGGCCTTAGTAGGATGACTCGGTCATATTGATGACTGACCAACTCTGCCTTAGGAATGACTAAGTGCATGACACTAATAGACAACATGACTTGGTGATCAACATATATTATGTGTTGAACATATTGTGAGAATTAAAAGGAAGTTGTTTATAATACTTTCTCATATCTTTCATATTCTTTTATGATGTTCATCTATTACAAAAATGATCTTAGATATAGTCATGTATTGATGTACCTAGTAAAGTATTTATTATCTCTTAATGAAAGACTCAAAAGTAATTTTTGTGAAATGATAGATTAGTAATTGTAATTATAAATAATCAATAGTTATAAATCAATAAAATAAGTTAGTAAATTTATTTTAATGTTCAATAGTTATTTTATGTTTACTTAGTGCATAAAGTGAGTATGGTTTTACGAAGTACATAAGATAACACTTACCTTAATGAATATGGATCTTTTCCCTAAACTATTAGAGAAAGGTGATATAGAGGATAGTATGTATTTATGAAATTAATATGGAATTAACGATATGAGGAATAATGTTGTTAGATGATTAACTTATGTTTAATGAAAGAATCAGGTTAGGAACATTTACCTTGGTGCATTAAAATTAACATAGACTAATAAATATTGTAATTCAATGAACAACTCATGAATGTAAATAGGTTGCTTTAGTAACAAGGTTAGGGAACCTGTGAGGAATTAGGATGATTATATCTTGCATTCATGTTTATAAAAAATGCATAATTATGTTCTATAAATATGAAGTAATGACGAGTATTGTTCTAGCGAACAAAGAAAAAAAATTACTTCCATCTTTAGAGGTTTGATGTCCTATCTTCTTGGGCTCCCTAGTGGGGCATTAAATCTGGTAATAGAGCCCTTGGTTTCCACATTGGGAACTCTAGGACTTGTAGCTTGTCTATATATAATATTTAGTGTTTTATGTTGCTTGTTTTTTTTTATGTTATCCTTATGTTAGATAATTTGAATCCTTGATTACATGATATCTATATGTTGTGTAATCATGTTATATTATTTTACAAGAGTACCCTTGTTCTTCAATGATTAAGTTATCTTATGTTAATTACTTTTTTCCTACATTCTAGAATCTATGTTGTTCAAATAGATGTATTTTTTTTAAAAATGGTAACGAATTCCTGATACTTGTGTTTCATCTTTTTATTCTTAAAAGTACTCATATTCTTGGAAAAACTCAAAAGTGTAAGGGTAAGTTATTTTTTATACTAATTTTGGTAATACTTAAATTTATCTCTTTATCCTATCACATTATCAAGAATGTTGGTTAAAATAGTTACTAAATTTATTTTAAACTTTGTGCACTCTATCTTCTCTATAAATGGTAAGTTGAGTTCATGATTTGTTTTTCTTGATTGTTGATGCAGGGACTTCTGATAGTCATAACTTTTGACTCGGTTGTCTGTTTTGGCTGAAAATTATGGGTAGATTCCTCAAGAGATGGTATTTGGATTGCCAACAAAGCTTAGCTTGATAGGGAGCCGTTGGACACTTTTTCGGGAGCTAGAAAGTTCATTTAGGCCTCCAAAATTGGCTTTTAGTGTTTTTTTTAAAAGTTTTCAGAAAGTTGTATTTTTTAATAACTTCGAAATCATGTTTCTAATTTTGAAGATTAGTTGTAAATTCTTCTTATCTTAGTCTAGGGCAGATTTAGGGGAAAAATTAGTTTTTTAGGAATTGTTTTGAAAATTACCAAAAATGGCAAAAAATAGATTTTGTGAAAATCTGCCAAAAATGGTAATTTTGAATTTGGTTAAATTAGTGTTTTCCTATTATTGTAAGATAGAGAGGATATTTGGAGGAATAATGGAGAATTGTGGATTCTTAAATAATCTTTGTTTTCATGCATTTTCTATGATATTGTTTTTTGATTAAAATTGCGTACATCTTCTGGTATCAGAGCATAAAGATGGCTAGAAGAGGATGAGGAAGAGGTAACATGAAGATGCAAAGGGACATGCAAATTCTCTAGAGACAAGTTGTAGAACTTACAAAAAGGATTTCCAATCAAGAAATAAGACATCGAGAAGATGATTCAGATGACAAAGTAAACAATGGAAGAGGAGCTGAACAACAAGCATAATATGAAGAAGAGGGAGAGGAAGAAAATGAACTATCTTTTGAAGAAAGGATGCTTAGGGTGTTATAGGGATGAAGTGATGGCATCAAAGTGGAAGTATATGACTGTGTAGGTAGTCTTAAACCAGAGGAGTTGATAGATTGGCTAAATAACATGGGGAAGTTATTTGAATAGAAATATATGACAAAGGAAAAGAAGGTAAAATTTTCTTGCAAAAAGCTAAAAGGGCATGCAATGATTTTGTGGGATCACTTGTAGAAGGAAAGAACCCGAAAGGGAAAGGATAAAATAAAGACATGGGAAAAGATGGAGAAGAAACTGAAAGAGAAATTTCTACTTGTAGATTATACACAAACCATCTTTCAAAATTTTCAAAATTTGAAGCAAAATTTATCTACTATAGAAGAATATACAAATGAGTTCTACAATATATCCATTCTAGTGGATCCCCATGAAAATGATGAGAAGATTTATATGAGATATGTTAATGGATTGAAATTATCCATTCAAGATGAGTTAAGCATGCATCAGATCACTAGCCTGAAAGAGGCATACTAGCTTGCCTTGAAAGAAGAACAGAAGTATAGTCGACAATATTTTTAGAGGAATTGAGGAGCAAGGAGGGACACATGATCCCCATCTCCTAGAGGTTCAAGCTATGTTCGAGGAGAATCATCCCACGGGGAAAAAAACAAGAAGAAACCCACCAAGCTCCATCAAATCATCAAAGAGGGGGTTCCAACAAGGTAGAGGTTATGGTAGCGGTAGAGGTTGGGGAGATCAACGAAGACCATTTACTTGTTTAAGATGTGGAGAAAAAGGAAACAAAGCCTTTGAGTGTTATAATCATAACATCCAATATGTCAATCAAAGGGGACCACCTAGGTTGAATTTAGATCAAGCTGAGACTTAAGGAGAAGAGAAAGAGGTAACTCCAGATGTAGGGGAAAGTCTCATGATCAAGAGGAAAATGGTAATTCTTGAAAAAGAGAAGGCAGAGGAAAGAGCCCCTAATAATGTATGGCTCAAGACTGACATATTTTGTAGAAGGTGTACTTTAGGGGGAAAGGTATGTCAAGAAATTGTAGATGGAGGTAATTGTGAGAATATGATTTCTAAAGAAATGGTAGAAAAATTAAATTTGTAGTGTAAAAGGAATCCTCGTCCCTACCGTATTGCATGGTTTAAGAAGGGAAATGAAGTCACAGTAGAGAAGAGGTGTATTGAAAGTTTGTTTAGGCCTCTAAAATTGGCTTTTAGTGTTTTTTTGAGTTTTTAGAAAGTTGTATTTTTTAATAACTTTAAAATCATGTTTCTAATTTCGAAGATTAGGTCATAATTCTTCTTATCTTAGTTAAGGGCAGCTTTAGGGGAAATATCAAATTTTTAGGAGTTTTGAAAATTAAAAAAAATGGTAAAAAATAGATTTTGTAAAAATCTACCAAAAATGGTAATTTTGAATTTGGTTAAATTAGTGTTTTCCTATTATTGTAAGATGAAGAGGATAGTTGGAGGAATAATGGAGAATTGTGGATTCTAAAATAATCTTTTTTTTTCATGTATTTTCTACAATATTGGTTTTTTATTAAAATTGGGTACATCAATTATTTATACCTATTAATATGCTCTTACAAGTTAGTTTGAATTGTGATTTCCTTTCTAACATGAAGTAGGATATGACCGTAGCAGTACTCTCTTTTAGAAAACTAAAAATGGTGATAGTGTTGCATGGTTAAAAATATATTTTGTTGTTAGAATCAGGCACCTCTCTTACCTTATTCCTCGACTCTTCACAAATGAATGAAATAAATTGATACAGTGAATCATTATGTAAATTTAGGAACTTTGTTGCAAATAATGTACCATATTTTGAGATTTATAATCTGATTGATAATACTTGGGTATACAATATCCCCCCCTTCTCCTACTCCACTTCCTTCTAAAAGTAGGAAATTAGAAAAGGATCAAATCTATTTTGCGAATAAATGTTTCTCTCTCTTTTTCATATTTCTCTATTCCTTGACAAATGGAAAAAATGAATTGGGCATTGTTAAAAAGTACTTAGTAATTTAGGTGTAAATAAAGTTATTTTGAATGATATATCATGTTTAAAATTAGGAAATCCTTGAGAATTCTAAAGTAGATTCGATTGATGATAAGAGTGTGAAATATCTCTCTTTGTCTCTCTATCTCTGTTGTCTCTATCTCTGTCTCTCTATCTCTCTATCTCTGTCCTTGTCTCTATCTCTATTTGTCTGTCTTTGTCTCTCTATCTATCTGTTTGTCTCTCTATCTATATGTCTCTCTATTTGTCTATCTATCTATCTTTTTGTCTGTCTATCTATCTCATTCCCCCCTCTCTATCTCTCTGTCTCTTTGTTTCTCTATCTCTCTCTTTCTCTCTCTATCTCTCTCTATCTCTCTATCTCTCTGTCTCTCTGTCTCTCTCTATCTCTGTCTCTATCTCTATCTCTGTCTCTATCTTTGTCTTTGTCTCTCTGTCTCTCTGTCTCTCTATCTCTCTATCTCTCTGTCTCTCTCTGTCTCTCTGTCTCTTTGTCTCTCTCTCTCTCTCTCTCTCTCTCTGTCTCTCTCTTTGTCTCTATCTTTATTTGTCTGTCTGTCTGTCTGTTTGTCTGTCTGTCTATCTGTCTGTCTGTCTGTCTATCTCTCTCTCTCTATCTATCTATTTTTCTTTGTCTCTGTCTATCTATCTATCTATCTATCTTTCTATCTGTCTGTCTCTCTCACTCACTCTCTGTGTCTCTGTCTCTATCTCTATCTCTATTTGTCTCTGTCTGTCTATCTATCTATCTGTCTATCTATCTATCTATCTGTCTGTCTATCTATCTATCTATCTCTCTATCTCTATCTCTTTTTGTCTCTGTCTATCTGTCTGTCTGTCTGTCTGTCTGTCTGTCTGTCTGTCTGTCTGTCTGTCTGTCTGTCTCTCTCTCTCTCTCTCTCTCTCTTTCTCTAGGGTAGGTTAGATACAAGAAAAATCAAGCAAAATTGACTCCACTTGAATCCACAAACAAGACCTACTCAGAGTTACACAATCAAAGCAATATAATATCACATGAAAGTAATGAAACCACAATGGATATGAGACAATCAACTGGTAGAAACAATAGAGAATTTATATTATTTCTTTCAACATGCCCAGCTATGAGGTGTTTTGGGTTTCGGCCTTATACAATGAGAATTATGAAATCAAAATTATAGCTTGCATCCTATCTTTGTCTCCAATTTTATATCTTGATAATCCTTCCTAGATCTACCTCATTATTTCCTCTTCATCCCTACTACATCAATCTAGACTCCTTATATAGCCAGCTAAGCCACAAGTCGGCCAGTCAGGCATTTAATTACATTATAGGTCCAGTCTCAAGATTTAAACCAAAACTAATGCTAGAATGAATATAATTTGATGTTCCTTTTGATTTAGGTCCTCACATGACCCAAGAACATTCCTTTAAGGGTGGAAGGTCCCATTTGATCACACGGAACATCGCAAGAAGAAACACTACATGTTTCACCTGAAAACTGGTAAAAAATAGGTCCTTGAGAAAAATGGGCATAAATTTTTACTCATAATGAATTAGGGATTTTTCTCTTGGGAAATGATATTATTTTAGGTCCTTTAAAAGTAATTAAGAGAGAAAATTTTGATTCCTTATGGATCAAGATCACCACTATGAACAATCAACACCAAAACTGTGGGAAAACATGTTTCCAACGACAAGGAAAACAACTAAAACTTTAAAATAGTCTATCCAATCTTTATGTGTTCATAGGATAAGGTTCCCAAATAGTTCCTCAGCATAATGTAAGCTTTTCACACCATGAAATCAAAAAATACAACAATTATAAAGAAAACAATAGAAAATAGGTATAAAAATTAGGAAATATTTTTGGTTGATGCAAGATTGCTCAAAAACCCAAGATGCTCCTACATCAAACACCCATGGTAAATAAAGAAATGATGTCCACATAAGGAACTACTCATATTATGACCTGAATCATAAAGATCCAACTCAGCTTGTGTAATCCATGAACTGTCTTCAATTGGCTTGTCTTTCAACTAAACTAGATATTCCATGTAGTCTTTTTCTCTTGTACTTTTGCTCACTCTTTTATTCAAGATCTTCTGAATGCTATCTCTATTATTCTTAGGATAATCTTGATCATCTTCTATTTCATCATGTGATTCAAATTACTCAAAGATATCAGCAATATTGAATATAGGTGATATATCCATGTCCTCTGGTAATTCCACTTCATAAGCATTTCCACTATCAAACTTCTTCAAAATCTTACAAGGTCCAAACTTATTCATTTTCAGCTTGTTGTAGGTACCAACTAGAAATATATTCTTCTTTAAATGAATCATAACCTCATCTCCAACTTCAAAAGATTTATGTCAACTTCTCTTGTCTGATCTCTATTTGGATTTTAGATTACTATCCTCCAAATTCTTTTTGACTTCATCATGTAAAGTTCTCATGTACACTAAAAAATCCTTAGCTTCAACACTTCTTCTTGTTTCAGTAGGTAAATCTCTTAGCTCTATGGTTCCCTTAGGATGAAATCTAGTAACAATCTCAAATGGTGTCCTCTTAGTTATTCTATTCACAAAATTATTATAAGCAAACTCTGCTTGTGCCAAAATCAAATCCCAATTAGCAGGCTTCTCTCCAACTAAACATCTCAACAAGTTTCCCAAACTTCTGTTCACAACTTCAATTTGTCCATCTATCTGAGGGTGAAATGTAGAACTAAAATTCAATTCTATATTCATCTTCTTCCAAAGTGTTCTCCAAAAATAACTAGTAAACTTAGTATCTCTATTTGAAACAATAGATTTAGGAAAACTGTGCAATCTTACCACTTCCTTGAAGAATAATTCAGCTATATGCAATGCATCAGATGTCTTCTTACAAGGTATGGAATGAGCCATCTTTGAAAAATTTTCAACCACTACCAAAATAGAATCATTACCTCTCTGAGTTCTAGGTAATCCAAGAATAAAGTCCATACTCACATCTTCCCAAGATCTATTAGGTACAGGCAAAGGTGTATACAATCCCAAATTTTGACTAGTTCCTTTTGCTGTTTGGAAAATTCTACAACCTCTAACCATTCTTTGTACATCTCTATAAATCTATGGCCAAAATTATCTTTCTAAAATCAAATTCATAGTCTTATCAATCCCAAAATGTCTAGCAAGTCCACCACTATGTTTTTCCTTCATTATGTCCTCTCTCATATATCCTCTAGGTATGCACAACTGAATTCCTTTAAACAACATGTCTTCTTGAATGAAATAATCAGTCCACTTATCACTCACTATTTGTTCCTTACAAGCTTTCCAAGGCTTTGCAAAATCAATGTCAGTCTCATACAAACACTTCAAATCATCAAAACCAAGTACTTCAACTCTCATCTCTGTCAGAAAACTTCTTCTTTGACTCAAGGCATCAGAAAATTTATTTGACTGTCCACTTTTCAAATCAATCTTTGTGAAATACTTTTCTCCACTCAAACTATCCATTATGTCATCCATCCTAGGCAAAGGAAATCTATACTTTACTGTTATCTTATTTATAGCTCTAGAATCACTGCACATTCTCCATTCTCCATTCTTTTTAGGTGCTAATATAGTAGGTACTACACAAGGACTCGGACTTTCCCTAATCAAACCT
This sequence comes from Chamaecyparis obtusa, assembly GCA_027943335.1. Lineage (NCBI taxonomy): Eukaryota > Viridiplantae > Streptophyta > Pinopsida > Cupressales > Cupressaceae > Chamaecyparis > Chamaecyparis obtusa. The sequence goes on along the minus strand of BSBK01003293.1, from coordinate 1,232,870 downwards.
CTTTCAAGCAATTCTTGCACTTGTCTATTCAATTCAGTCTTTTCATCAGGTGTCAACCTATGTGGTGCTTTATTAGGAAAACTAGCTTTGAGTATCAAATCCATACAATGACTCATACTTCTCATAGGTGGTAAACCATCAGGTACATTATCAAAAATGATGTCATGAAATTCATTCAACAAAGTCTTAACCTTAGGTACATGTTCTAACTCATCTTGTTTCTTAGTCTTTCTTGGAATTAAAGCAAAGCAAACATTCTATTCTTTCATTTCTCTTGCAAACTTTTTACCATCAACCAAACATACTCTGACTGTGGTATAGTGACTTTGATCAAACTTCTCTATCAAAGGCAATAACACTTGTTTCTTTCCATCCATCCAAATAGTATATTGATTCAATCTACCATCATGACAAGCTTTCCTATCATACTACCAAGGTCTATCCAAAAGAATATGACAACAATCCATAGGCATAATATCACACAAGACTTCATCATGATAATTCTGAATTTTGAATTTAACAAGGCATTGTTCACTTACAAGTAGTTTATGCTCCTTCTAGATCCAAGCAATATGGTAAGGCTTAGGATGTTTCAATCTCTGCAACTATAGTTTGTTGAATAGCTCTTCAGATGCCAAATTATCATAACTTCCACTATCAATGATTACCTTGCAACATTTATCTGCGACCTTATGTCTGGTTCTGAACAAACTTTTCCTCAAAATAGGTTCCTCATCAGCTTCTTCATTCCACAAGATCCTTCTTAGCATCAATTTCTCACCATGTTTAGGTTCATTAGACATTTCTTTGACTTCTTTAAAAGCCAAATTATTTCTGCCATTACCTCCAGTCTTCTTTCTAGAGTTAGTACATTCAAAATCTCTATGTCCTTCTTCACCACATTTGTAACAAGTACCTTTAAACCAAGATTTGTCTTCTCTTTTCCCATTATTGTCATTCCTAGAGTAACCAGTATAGCTATGTCTAGAGTAGTTACCTTTTTTAGTAGGTTCATCTTTCCATCCTTTATCTTATGTTGCATTGTCAGATCTACTACTTTCTCCATAAGATCTTCCTCTACTTCTCTGAAATCTGCCACCTTTTCCTCTTTGTCTTTGTTCATGTCTTTTTGTCAATCTTTCTTCAGCCTTCAAAGCAAATTGGTATGCTTCTTCCACACTATCTATTTTCACATAACTGATCTCATCCTAAATTGATGTCCTCAGGCCATTCATATATCTAGCCACCTTCACAACTTCATCATCCACATGTCCAGATCTAATATCCAACTTGTAAAATTCGTCAATATATTCTTTCAAACTCATGTCCTTTTGTCTTAGATTTTGCACCTTTCTCATAAGACTAACTTGGTAGTCAGCTGGAAGAAACTTCTTCTTCATCTTTCCAAGCATCTTCATCCATGTCTTGATCTTTTCTTTTCCTCTCTTTTGTCTCTCAGTTTGCAAATGATCCCACCAAAGAGATGCATGACCTTTCAACTTTGTGACTACTATCTTAACTTTCTTATTATTAGGAGTACCTTCATACTCAAATTATTTATCCATATTAGAGATCCAATCCAAAAGTGTATCAGTCTCAAGTCTTCCATCATAGCAAGAAACTTCAACTGCAGGTCTAGAGTTAGCCTTAGACAAAAATCTCAAAAGTCTTTCCTCATCTTGTTCAACTTCAGATTCAAGATTAGGTGCTGCTTCTTCTTCTTCATCACTAACATCTTCAAGATGTGCTCCTCTTCTCTGGGTTGTCTCTACAGCTTCAAGCCTAGTTGCAATTTGCCTCAACATATCCATGATAGCATTATCATTTCCTCTACCATGAACCATCTTGACAATTAGGTTCCAGCAAGATCATAACCTTCTACAAGTTATAGGTCAGATATCAGATCTACCACCCTAAAACCAATCCAATAAGGTTCTCCATGATCCAATCCACAAGAAATAACTCACTCTGATACCACTTGATGCAGGGGCAGGGTAGATACAGGCAAAATTAAGTAGAATTGATTCCACTTGAATCCACAAACAAGCCCTGCTCAAAGTTAGACAATGGAAGAAATATAATATCAAATGAAAGAAATGAAATAAAAATGGATACAAGAAAATCAATTGGTAGAAACAATAGATAATTTATATTATTTCTTTCAACATGCCCGACTGTGAGACCTTCCGAGTTTCGGCCTTATACAATGAGAATTATGAAATCAGAATTATAGCTTGCATCCTATCTTTATATCCAATGTTGTATCTTGATAATACTTCCTAAATATACCTCATGATTTCCTCTTCATCCATACTACATCAATCTAGACTCCTTATATAGCCAGCTAAGCCACAAGTCAGCCAGTTAGGCATTTAATTACATTATAGGTCCAGTATAAAAGATTTAAACCAAAACTAATGCTAGAATGAATATAATTTGATTCAAATTTGGATTTAGGTCCTAAAATGACCCAAGAGAATTCCTTTAAGGTTTCAAGGTCCCATTTGATCACACAAAACATCGCAAGAAGAAACACTACATGTTTCACCCGAAAACTGGCAGAAAATAGGTCCCCGAGAAAAATAGGCATAAATTTTTACTCATAATGAATTAGGGCTTGTAATCTTGGGAAATGATATTATTTTATGTCCTCTAAAATTACTTAAGATAGAAAAGGATGATTCCTTATGGATCAAGATCACCACTATGAATAATCAACACCAAAATTGTAGGAAAAGTAGTTCCGACGGCAAGGAAAATTGTTGAAACTTTGAAACGGTCCATCCAATCTTTATGTTCTCATAGGAGAAGGTTTTGAAATAGGTACTCAGAATAATGTAAGCTTCTCACACCATGAAACCAAAAAATACAACAATTATAAAGAAAACAACAGCAAACAGGTACAAAAATTAGGAAATGTTTTTGGTTGATGCAAGATTGCTCAAAGACCCAAGATGCTCCTGCATCACTCTCTCTCTCTCTCTCTCTAAGTAGAAAATTGAAAAGAAAAGAACAATTTTATTTTTTATCAAATGCATCTCTTCTTTTCATTATTAAGGAAATCCAAGATAGCTATGAAATTTATGTGCCTTAGGTTAATATTAATGATTTGAGTGAAAGTGTTATTGAAAGATTTGGTTGAAAATGGAGTAGTAATAAGACTCATGTTTTTCCCTCTCGTAATGGAAGTATGATCATTTAAAAAATAATAATAAAATATTTGAAAAAATTCTTCATAATATTGTTTCAAAATTAGATATGTTTATAAGAAAGCTTGTGACATAAATTTGAGGGATATGTAAGTAGAAATGTATCTAGTTGAACAAGTAAATCTTGAGATGAAACCTTAAAGACTAATGATTAAATTTGTTACATTCTCTCTATAAGTATGGATATTGTTTTGGTAATAGAATAATAACAACTATTATAGTACAAGTATAAAAGATATCTTATATTACATTTCTTTAAAAGGTGTGTATTAAGTTTTATTTTAAATATTCTCCTATGATATAGCATTGAACTTTGTAGATAAGAAGTAACGTTGTTTCATAAAAGAGATATGTGTTGTGTTTTGTGAAAGATTACTTATAAAACTATGTATTAACATAAATGGTAAGTTTTGAATATCTTAATATGATTAGTAAAGTAGATTTGAAATAGTAGTGGTTTACGTACTCCCATTGTGAAGGAAATAAATTCTCATATCAATTTCATATTGGGCATACATTTTGGGACTCCTATTCGTAATTGCATTCTATATTTAGGAATGTTAAGATATAGCTTTTTATTGGAGGCACTCTCGAATAATGAGGTGTAATTATTGTTAAATGATTTTCATTTCATACTAATGAATGTATAGCAGGCTTGGGGTATTATTGCATTTTTTTTGAGTGTTATAAAATGGAGACCTCATCATAGAAATTTTATTATCACACATTTGCCTAGTATATCGATGTTAGACTGAAGTGGAAATGAGTAAACAAGAACACTAAAGAGTTACAATTTGGTGTAAAAGGGTAAAATAATAGTGAATTTTGGAAATATATTTTGATTTTGGGTATCTTATTATCTAGTTTATTGTAGGAAGTATTATAATTGATATTTTTGTATTATAGTATCATTTTTCAAATTCTTTTTATGAGTTACTCTGTACAAAATAGTAATAAAATGGGAAATGCCAAAAAAGTTGACTATTTGTGAAAATATTAATTATGTTCTAGAGTAAACACATTTGTGATACCATCAACTAATTGTTACTACTTAGGAATGATAAATAGTTCAATACTTTCTGACTTCCAAGAGTAAGTTGAATCTTAGGGGGGGATGATGTAACACCCCTCCAACCCTAACATGTTTTGATATGGCTTTGTAAGTTAGGGAAATGTTGTAGAGAATTTTATTCTTGGATAAGAATATGATTCTACTTGAGGTGTTTATGTAATCCATTCTATTCCAACTATAATAACTTCACATTCTAATTTTGACAATGTTAAATATTTTTTGGTGCATTCATGTGTATTCATCCCTTCTTATGTGACCATGATATTTTAGGTTTGTGTTGTTATGAGGTCACCTGATAGATCTAAATGTTTACTCTATGAAGTACTCATTAGAAATTATTATGATTACCTTAGACAAATTAGTTATATTGACTAAAGGTTAATTATGATACTTGAACACTTATGGCCTAATTGATAAAAAATGTTATGGTTTCAAGATCTCCTTAATGGTTAGGTTCCTTAAACAACTATGATTTAAATTTTCATGATTATAGTTCTATAATTTTATGCATGATCATTATTATCTCTTATGTCCATTATATGACTATGAGACTGGCCCTATTTATGTGATTAGACTATGATCTTTTTCTTGTAATACCCTCCCTGATGGCCCTACTTGTTACATTAAAGATTGGATAGGATTGTGGCATTATATCATTTATGGAGTTTATATTTCTTCCTTACCTTACTATATTTAGATGATAAATATTTTTTGGACTAACAAATATTGCTTCTCCTTTGAATATGTTCAGGACCATTTGTAATCACCTAAAATTGTTCTAGTACAACTTGAGCCCCCCTTTCGATCAAATTGCCTCTTTAATAGACATCATTGTGAAAAGTAAACCTTAAAATCCCTTTTGTATAATTAAATCAAAATCCTTATATCAAGCTTATACTATGGTCTAATTTCTACAGCTTGCATATTTATTTAATTTCTATAACCTTACTTTTAATATAAAGTTTCTACACTTTTATTAAAGAACACATTCACCTGTGTACACATACTTAATCTTGATTAATTATTAATTAAAAGGGATTTATGCTTTCAATTTCTATTTTGTCTTATTCTACCTAACATTTCCCTTTTGCCTCTTAATCCTTTCCACTCATATCTCCCTAACCTTGCATGTCCTTGCATATCCTTTTGCCTCTTCATCTCAATCACTCATTATTTTACCTCTTAATCCCCACTCTTTATTCTTGAGGCAATTTATTTAAAATGAAGCTCTTCCTTGGCTCAAGGGTCCATTCTCTTTCATATTGGTTGCATCTTGTGGTCTTGCATCTTAATTTCTAGTGTTATTTCTTTCTTAGAACAATCTTTCTAATTTGAACTCTTAGCTGTAAGTTTCTATCATTTGTTAGTTTAGCATCATTTTCTAGCTTAATGTTGCATTATTAATCTAGTTTCTTTCTTGCATTGCTTCAATAGTATAGCTCTTGCATTATCATTCTATAATTCTAATTTCTTGCATACATTCTTAGCTTAATCTCTCATTCTATCTTGTTAATATTGCACCTTAGCTTCATTTCTTTCACTTTGAATCTTCTATTTTAGAGTAGTCAAGTCACTAATCCTCTATGCCAATTTTATGAGCATCATGAGAAGGATTAAACTCACTTCAACTAGGAAGCTATGAGTCACTTCTTGGGATATCATCCTCCATGGATTCTCTCAAGTGTAATGTTTTATAGAAGTGTGTCACACTTTTGATCACACATATTTTAGCGCCCACCGTGGGGCTAGTTTCTCAAATTTAGCTCCCCTTCTTGCATTTTCAATTTTTTTCTATCACATGTTAGTTACTTCAATTTTACAGGTTAAAGAATTGTACAACATTTCCTACTATACCCAGGTGACATTCCAACATACTATCAGATGAAATTATGCTTTTTCTGGTCTATCATTCTATCTCTCAAAGAAATGTCGCATGCTTCATAGAGAAAGGTCATTCTTCCTTTATGAGGTATATCATACCATTATGAAATGTCATTTTGCCTCTTCATGGTCTATCGCACAATTTTCTGATGGCCTAATTAACTGTCACCCAGATTTAAGTTCTATCACTGTCCAAATTATAACTGAGATTGCTTGATTTTTCTTGCATTTTTTGATTCTCTAGTCTTCTAACAATAATTAACAAGTGATCTTGCAAGTCTATTGCTTCCATTTGCATACTTTTTGTTCCCTAAATCATGGTTTTTGTAGGGTTTTCTTGTAAAAAGAGCTCAATATCTTCATGCCTACTAATGTTTTGTGATGTAGGATGCTTGTCAAAGACTCAATCTTGAAACTACTAATACTATTTGTCTTGTAGGTTTCCTTGGAGATACAAATCAACTTTGTATTTTCTTAAATTTGATTTCTATGAACCTAGCTTAACTAGAAGGCTTCTTGTTTTTTGATTAGTTGAGTAGTAAGAGAGTATGCTCTTTTCCTTTAAGAAAAATTAGAAATCTTGACCTTCTTAGTTTATCACTTGAAATTAGTCTTGGGTAAATGAATATGTGCTTGATGGGTTTGGGAGATACTATGGAGTAGGAGAGTATGCTCTTTTCCTCATGGAAAATCTGAAATCTAGACCTCCACTAGGTATCCATTTTCTTTCTTGAATTTACCTTTAGAGGGCCTTCCAAGAGACCAATCTTTTTGGAATGACCCAAGTGGGGAATAAGAAAAACCAGCTAACTCCACCCCACTATAATCAAATGCTTCCTTCAATCCAAAGAGAGAGAAGACTCAGCTATTTCTATTCCTAATGATTCTTCATGTGTAGGGCCTAGTTGCCTAAATCTTGCTAAGAAAGACTACACTTCATCGTGAGCTTGTAGGGCCTTCTTGGTCTAAATCTTGTTTACTAGATTTCAAGGGGAATACATTCACTTTGTATAGGGTCGAGAGGTCTAAATTTTTCTTGAGAGACTACGCATATTGGGTTCTTGTAGGGAAATAGGCCTTAATTTTTATTGTGAAACTACAAAGGGTAGACATGAATGAAGACCTTTACTAAACACCTTAGGACTTAGAGGCTATCCTTTTTGGTCATGTGACTTCCTTTGTGCAAGGATTGTTTGAAGTGGAATTTACTTGTATCATCCCAAGAAAAAAACCATATGTACTCTCTTGGATGAAAATCCATGACAAAGACAACATCACTTTGTGTGAGGTGAAGGGGTAGCAAGTTGTGGGAAAATGTTGAAACACTTCCCGCTTGATCTTAGGTAGTTTTCTTGATGTGATTTCTTGTGCTAAGACTTGTGAAAACATCACTTGATAAAATTAAAAATTCCTACACCTTTCTAGAACTCACATATGCTTGTATCCACAAGGTTTCTTTGTCCCTTGTTGGATTGTTTGAAGACTATTGCTTGTTCACACTACTTGCTTTCAAAACAAACCTTGTCTAGGAAATACTCCAAACTTCTCAATCAACCTTGCAACCCTTTGAAATCAAACTCTTGGACTAAGCTCAAACATTGTCAAAATTGATTCTCCTTTCTATCTTTAGCTCATCTCATTATTTGGTACATTCCAACATGTTAGGAATTGTATCTACCTAGAAAGGATTAATTTGGTCTCTTGACTACATTCTTGGCTAGTAGAATGTCCACTTGTCCACCATCTCTTTGATTGACTCTCTTGGATGCTCTATCTGATCTCTTGCTTGTTCACAAGTGTCATGCATATGGATATCCTATTCAAAATAGGAAATACTGAGAGGGGGAGGGGGGGGGGGTGAATCAATATTTCACAAACTTTTTCTTTTGCCCAAGTATGGATATATTTAATTAACTTGTAACTTAAGAAACTAAACTGAATAAATTGGAAAGAAAACACAATCATAAAACTATAGAACTCATAACACCATGTTTTTTATCAAGGAAACCTTGGTCAAGGGAAAACCCCAGTGGGGATGGTACCCACAAATGATCCACTAATCAAAAGTATCTTGTGAAAGATATTGAGCCTATTAGGAGTCTATTACATCTGTATAGTGTCTCGGTCCTTGTTAGAGGACTTAGGATTTGTTAAAAGCCTCAACTCTATTAGGAGTTGGTATTACAAAACATGAATGTATGAAAGATGAGCCCACTACCCAAACATGCAATATACAATTATAATATTTAATACAAAAGATATAATACATAAACCTTTTACTATTGCTGAATATCTTCAATATTCTGATATAGCTTTTAATCTCTTCATAAAATTTGTTATCAATTCGCACTGCTATGATCATACATTAGATTTCTCATAATACAAAATTAAACATCAATACTATTACATTCTATAATTTCACTTTACAAATTACTTTCCTTTATAGAAGCTATCACAAACATAGCTTTCCAGTCGGCTTACACATTTCCAAAACATAACATTACTTCTTGCTGACTTAGGGATAACATCTAGGATGTCATCCCTAATTAGTTAAGTCATTATTTTGATTATAAAAAAAAATCCCTTAACCCAAAACATTCATTTACTAGTCACTGATTTGTTCTGTTAGCTCAACACTATTTCTGTAAAATATTAATAACTTTGTTCGTACATGTCGTACAATCTTGCACTCTTAGTTGTAGCTTCAACATACCTCATATAATCTATGCTCAAGTTCACTTGTGCTGGAAATACTTATGTGAAATAGATAAACACTATTATCCTTGAATCATGCAATGTTAATGCTGAATATATGTTGTCATAATGATAACATCATGATATCTTACTTAGCCAAATTTATAACAATCTCCCCCTTTGTCATTGATGGAAACATATGGGAAAATTGGCTAAGTCCCCAAAATTTACAACAAAAACTTCAAAAACAAACTTGCAACATTTTGTAACATTGTGTTACATGGCCAGTACAAGATTTGCAAAAGTCTTTGGTTCATACATATCTACTTATATCATTCCATCATAGGGATACTCCTTCAAATATAATATATCCTTTCCACATATATCTATACCTTATATATATTAGCATTTTTATCATACTATCACTCCCCCTTTGACATCATTGACAAAGGTGTGAATACACACACACACACACACACAGGTCAAAATTTTTGATATACCTCTTGTCTTCAAATTTGTAGAGTTGGAAGGCTTGAAATGAAATCTATAAAGTTCACCTTCAGGTTTGCAATCTCTTTATCCCATGTAGTCTTAATTGAGTCTGATACACTGAGTAGTGCACATAGCCCATAAGATGCTATCTCATCTACTCTTAGATTAGGATAAGAGAATTTTCCATATGATGTCTTTGAGGAAAGGCATTCTTCTAGTTGATTCTGCACATTACTATTTTTCAATGTCAAATATTCTCTAAGTAGTGCAAATATCTTCAACTTCCTTTCCTTTTCATTCTCCAATAGGTTTGTCTCATCATGTATTTTTATTATTTTCTTCTCAACGTATGTGATATTCATGTTAGGATTCTATAATTTATTCACTATGTCTTGTAATTATGCCTCTTTGTTCTTCAACTTCTCTATGATGTCTGAGATGTGATCATGTGAAAGGGAATACTGACCATACAATATTCTTCCTCTTTCCAAACATTTCCTTGACTCCTTAATAAAAACATCAAGGTTATCCAAATAATTCTTAATATTCTAACAAGTTGTTTGAAATAACTGTGTATCATGAAGTGTTTGTGCCTTAACTATTGCAATATCCGATCATGTAGTAAATTCATTATCAAAAGCTTTAATCACTTCCTTTGCCTTAGCTTGCAGATCAAATTTACTAATCTAAGTAGATATAAAATTTTGTAGCTTATTAGTTACCTCAAGTAGTGATCCCTCCAAACTTTTTACCTTCTTGTTCTTTCCAATGATTTTTTTCAAGGATGAGATTAGTTATATTTGATCATCATCATCAACTTCTATTCCCAAATTTTCTAAAACTGATTCAATAGGTGATTTTGATGTACTTGCTAGTGTGTCCTTTAGTGGTGTGTCCAACTATATGTGTTGTGGAATTATCTCTGTAGGCTTCACTTCTTTTTATTTTCTCTATTCCTCTTTTTATCCTTCATCAATTTGTGCTTCTTGTTCAGTTACAACATGCTTCAACCTAGGTAAGGTTAACATAACTTCTTGCTCAACTATCTTCCATTTCTTTTTTAACTCAACATCCATTTCTATTAATTCCTTCTCCAATGCCTTTGATTATTTTTCCTTTTCTTCTTCATCATTCACCATGTCCTCCAAATTTCCAACATCTTCTCCTTGGTCCTCGAAAGGATCTTCTTCCTTATAAATGGTGATGCTTGTGCCTTCTACTTACATAGTTTCATCATTAATCAATATTGTTGGTGGAGTAATTGTAGTCTACAATGAATCTTCCACATGTGATGTCTCCTTTATTTGCATAGCTGTTACTGAGATTGGGGTGTCCTATTCAAGCTCACTTAATGTTTCTGTAGGTACAAATTTCATTACCCTTACAATTTCTTCCTTTGTTTCCCTATTTATTTTCTCATAATTTCCTCCCATAATCAAAATAGTTCTTCCTTTTCTCCTTAAATGAGTACAAAGACTCTTCATCCTTAACTTCACTAAGATTTCTCATGAATCTTTCTCTAATACTTTTATCTTCCTCAATTTCTCTCTTGTTTTAGTTTATCAGTTTATCATATACTTCATTTGGAATTTTATCTTTAATGCTCTCAAAATTCTTGTCTACGAGGATATGATATGCCTGATAAATGCATTTTCAAGATTTATCTTTTCAAAGTTGTTATACATATGATAATACTTGTTTAACTTGGTGAAATCTCCATCATTGATGATTAAAGGGTTAACTTTTTCTATCTTAGGCTTCCATTGCTTCTTCTTGTTGTTTCCTACCTCTTCTTGTACTTATTTTTGACTTTTTACTTGACCTCTCATTCTCTTAATAGATGTGGATTCTTCTAGTTCTCTTTTCCTTTCCATAGGAATGAAATAGTTTTCTATCTTTTTTCGGTCCACTAGCCATTTCTTTGACTCTCTTAGCACATGTAGTGGTGGAAGTAGATCTTGTTGATTTTATTGTGGCTTCTATTGGTGGCTTAGCACATGCTATTATCATTTCACTTGCCTCTGTAATATCCTCATCAATATTTTGAATATTTGGTGTAGAGGTTGCTTTGGCTACCAATGGTGGTGCTATCAATACTTCCTTTTGAACAATATGTCTCATTGTTGATTCTATTTGTTTTTCTATATTGGATTAATCATGTGTCATTCTTGTTTCTTTTAAGATTTTCTTTATTTATGTGTCCACTCTTTTCTTTTCTGACTTTTGTAATTGAGTTTGTTGTGTTGTGCTTGATATTTCTTCAGATGTTCCAAATCTAGGACCCTTATAATCTAATCTGGATTTAAGGATTATGCTTGCATAGCATTCAATAGATTATTTTGACACTTCATAATCCAATGGGTCTATGAATTCAACTCTAGGCTCCATTGATTCTATATAGGTAAAATCTATGTTTACTAGAAAGCATAAACATTTTTGTATTTCTCAACCATAAAGGGTGGTATTCTTTATCTTTTTCTCATTTCATTCTACAATGTCTTGATTACCAATGTTGCACTCTCATTGAATTTATCAATAGGATGTCTTAGATATAATTTTTTGATTCTTTCCATAGTACATTTCTCATCATTCTAATTTTTTCCTATAGTGTAGGGAAATCTTCTCAAAATAGAGAAAAACATATAAGTAATCAAAGATGAAAATCTGAATTGAGAGTTACTTGTCTTCTTGATCTTCTCAAGGTTTTCAATAAGTTGAATTCTTAGAATTTCACTTATATCAACTTAAAATTTCTCAATGAACATTAGGTAAGCTTCTTGTAGCATCCCTACTACCATGTCATCTTCTCTAGAACTGACACATAGCTTAGTAGCCATAATTTTACAAACATATGTTACATCATTTTGCTCAATTTTTCTTATCACAATTCCTCTACCATTGCATGTGGACTTGGTGTTTTCTATGACTATTTTCTTCACATTTTTATCATTTAGTGGAATTACACCTTGGTTGGAAAGACTTGTTACATTATGAATTAGATCTGTTGTGACTTCTATCACTCTATCATCTGACCAAAATTTTGTTAGAAAGTAAAGTCCACCAAGATAACTGAGAGGGGGGGGGGTGAATCAATTATCTGATAAATATAAATTTTATCAACTTCAATATATTTTAACCATGTAATAAATGTAATCAATGACCATAGAAAGATATACATGTACAATAACACAATGAGACACGATATGTTGACTAGGGAACCTCTTGATCAAAGAGTAAACCCCGGTGGGAATGATGCCCACAAAAGATGCACTAATATGAATTTTCCTTGTGAAAGGATGGAATCTATTAGGAGTCTTATGAAATACATTCAGTACATATGAATCTCTATTAGGATATTTTGAATCCCTTTTAAAAGATTCTAACTCTATTAGGAGTTATGGAAGATAGAAGGACCCACTTCCCAAACAACTTCAGGGTAAGATCACTAAACTCACTATCCAACTGATCTTTTTATTAATCAACATAATAATACCAAAAGATTACTAACCTCAACAATTCAATACTCCTTGTCTAACTGTGCCAAACTCCACTAACTCCTTCTTTAGATTTCAATACCAGATCTCAGTACTTTGCATATCCTCTTTCAATAATTTCACATTCACAATATACTTACATTCATCACATTCCATATTACAACAAGGAATACATTCCTTCCTTTATACCACACTCAAGTAATTACAAATGAGTCAGCATACAAATTACAAAATAAAAGTTTCCACACGTTACATCAAAATTACACAAAACTATCAGCTTCCAATCAATATAATTCTTCACTCATGTGACCTTGGATCTTGTGCTATCATCCACATCACTATCAAAATGTCTCCAACTTCTCTCTAACTGCACATAACCAGATTCCATCCTGATTAGGAGATGTCATCTGATTTCCACAAACCGCTACTCAGGAACACTTCCTGAATACTGCTTCCACTGATTTCCTCATAACTTCCATGAATAAATGAATTACTATCTACGCTCTTAACCACAACCTAATAACACATCATAGAATAAGTCCTCAAATTCACATAGCTTTATCTTCAATATCCCAAGTGCGCTAACTCAAACACTCTTTGCTTTTCTGCTAATCTTCAGTAGATCATTGTGTTGACATCAATGACAATCAAAATCATGAATGCAACAACAACTACTATAGAATGGCTGCTAATACTCCCCCATAGGATATATCCAACATTCATTCCTAACAATCTCCCCCATTGGCATTGATGGCAACATAGATGAAAAAATATCCAAGTTCCATAAATCCTAATCACTGCAACATTGCTGCTCTGAAAATGCTTCAAGTCTTCTTCATCAATCAAATCTTGCTTCATTTTCCTATTCAGTTCTCTACAACAGATGGTACAAATGGTTTTTTTCATGTACACTTCTCCCCCATTGGCATCAATGATAGAAATTTCATCATTATGTCAACAACAACTTCAATGTCAAAAGACATTATTCACAAAATACATTCACTAGAATCCTCATGACTCAGCTCAGATACACATACTCCCCCACAGAGGAAGTACCAAAATATAGTCCAGAAGAAAAATAGGGCTCATATACCACTGGATGGATGCAACAATCTACATCACTTTTCAAAAGTAGGTTGGGGCATAACCCCAAGCATACCTCTTAGATAATCAAATGTATCCTTAGGCAAAGGTTTTGTAAATATGTCTGTAATCTGCTCCTTTGTGCTTATGTACTCAAGTCTAACTTCTTTCTCTGCTACTTTCTCTCTCACTACATGATACTTTATCTCTATATGCTTTGTCTTAGAATCTAACACAGGGTTCTTAGACATACTAAATGTGATGGTGTTATCACAATGTATAACAACAGGTTGAACAAATTTTACTCCAATATCCTTCAGTATTTTCTTCATCCAAATTATCTAGTTACAATTATTTGTTGCTGCTACATACTCTGCTTCTGCTGTGGTTTGTGAAATACAATTTTTCTTCTTGCTTAGCCAACAAACCAATCTTACTCCAAGGAAAAATGCTCCACCACTGGTGCTCTTTTTATCATCAACACTGCCTCCCTAGTCAGCATCTGTATATGCACATAGGGTAAAATCATCATATTTTTCATACCACAATCCATACTCAAGTGTGCCTCTTAAGTACCTCAGTATTCTTTTTACTATTGCATAATGTGATTCTCTAGGTTCAGCTTGAAATCTTGCTACAATTCCAACTAAATTTGCTATATCAAGTCTTGTATGAGTCAAATACTGCAATCCTCCAATCATAGATTTGTACTTCTTTTGTTCCATTGTAGGAGTCTCATTTGTGCTATATAACTTATGTCCAGTTACCATAGGTGTTCCAACTAACTTATAGTTCTCCATTCCAAATCTCTTCAATAAATCATTCAAGTACTTTGTCTGACTTACAAAGATACCATCACTATTCTATGTTATCTGCAATCCTAAAAAGTATTTCATTTCACCAATCATACTCATTTCAACTTCAGTCTTTATTTCATCTACAAATTTATCACTGGCTTCATCTTCTCCTACAAAGATAATATCATAAAAAAAAATTACTACAACCAACAAACCATTTTTAATTTCTTTTGTATACAGGTTTCTATCAGCTATGCCTTTTGTAAATCCTAATTTCAACAAATACTTATCCAATCTTGCATACCAAGTTCTAGGTGGTTGCTTCAGTCCATATAAAGCTTTCTTCAATTTACATACCATGTCTTCTTCTTGAGTTAAAGAAAAACCTTCAGGCTTCTCATTATAAACTTCTTCCAATTCTCCATTCAAAAATGGTGACTTAGCATCCATCTGATACACTTTGAATTTCCTAAAAGCTGCATAGTCCAAAAAAATTCTTAGTGCTTCAATTCTTGCTACTGGTGCAAAAGTTTCTTTATAGTCAATTCCTTCTTGCTGTGAGTATCCTTTAGATACCAATCTTTCTTTGTTCCTTACTACTTCTCCTTGTTCATTCATCTTGTTTTTGAATACCCATTTTGTTCCTATAACATTCTTATCCTTAGGTCTAGGGACCAATTCCCATGTCTTGTTCATTTCAATCTAATCTAGTTCTTATTTCATAGCTTTAATCCAATGTTCATCTTCACAAGCTTCACTAGTAGATTTAGGTTCAATTTGAGAAATCAAACATAATTGTTCTTGTACCTTATTTCGAGTCTGAACACCTCTGTCTATGCTTCCAATAATCTACTCAACAGGATGATTCCTTGATAGATTCCTGTTAGGTGTAAATGTCTTAGATCTTACTTTAGGTGTCAGTTCTTCAATGATCTCATTGTGGCTTTCATTCAACAAATCACTGTTAGTTTCATAAAATAATTTAGTAGTCTCTAGATTAGGTCTAGGCTAAGTTCCTTCATCTGATTCATAATCAAGCATTCTTTCCTGAATTCTGAACTTTTCATCAACTTTAACATTTGTGCTCTCAAAAATAGTCTTAGTTCTCTTATTATAACATCTATAAGCTTTTATCTTCAATGAATATCCAAGAAATATACCTTCATCACTTCTAGGATCAAACTTCCAATGTCATCATCTCTTTTAATATAACATTTTCTTCCAAAAATTCTAAAATACTTAACTGATAGTGCATGTCCAAGCCATAGTTCTTAGGGTGTCTTGTCTGTGTCTTCTCTAATTTGCACTTTGTTAATTGTATACACCATTGTGTTCACTTCTCCTCTCTAGAATATCCTCGCTAAGTCATTCTCAAATAACATAGCTCTTGCTACTTTAGTCACTGATCTGTTTCTTCTTTCTGCAATACCATTTTATTCAGGTGTCCTAGGGGCTTAAAAATGTCTCTTAATACCATTTACTTCACAAAAGATTTTAAATCCTTTAGAAGTAAACTCTCCACCTCTATCTGATCTCAAACATTTAATCTTCATTCTAGATTCATTCTCAACTTTATTCTTAGTGATCTTAAACCTATCAAATGCTATAGATTTTTCTTTAAGAAATGCAATCCACATCATTCTTGTAACATCATCAAGAAGAATCATAAAATACCTTTCTCCATAGAATCCTCTAGTCCTTGTAGGACCGCTCAAGTCCGTATGAACAATCTCCAACTTCTTTGTCATTGTAAACTTCTTGCTAGGAAATGAGCTTCTCTTTTGTTTAGCCATCACACATTCCTTGCACATCATGTTAGTAGGCTTCATAATTTTAGGCAAATCTCTTACTGAAAGTGTAGTACTCACTTTACCAATGTTATCAAAGTTTATATGACAAAATATTCTATGCCATAACCAACTGTCATCAATCTTAGTAATCAAACATGTCATCTTAGTAGGATTCAACTGAAATACATTACCTCTAGTTCTAGATCCACCACCAATCAAATTTCCATCTCTGTCTTTTATCACACATGTTTTCTTAGTAAACCAAACTTGATATCCCTTATCAACTAACTATCCAACACTCAAGAGATTATGTTTCAAACCATCCACAAAGTAAACATCATCATGATTAGTCTTTCCATCAAGAGTAATAGATCCTATACCTTTAATCAAACAAGGTGCATTATTTCCAACTCTAACAACTCCTCCATCATAATTGTTAAAATTTATGAACTTTTTCATGTCTCCATTCATATGATGTGAACAACCACTATCTCTAATCTAGTCAGCTTTATTTTCTACTTGAGAAACTAAAGCCTTTTCTTCCTTAATTTTAGTTTTCAGGATTTTCTTCTTTAACTGCTAGAAATCCTATATCATCATTATTCTCAGTATCACTTTCACTCAAAGATTTCTCCAAACGAGTTTCAAGTTCTTCATCATTTGCATAGTAACATTCTTTAGATCTTCTAGGATTAAAGTTCTTCCTATAATTCTTGACTCTTTTAGGATATTTAGATGCAAAATGACCATATTCTTGACAAATTCAACATTTAAAATTTTTCTTACCGTTTGGTTCTCTCTTCACAAATAAGGCAATACCTTCTTCAATCTTCCTGTCTTCTTCATTTCTAGATCTGATGCTACTAGCATAATCTCTGCTCACAATGATGCTTCTTGAAAAAGTAGGATGAACACTAAGAGCACTGAATGTTGTCTCCATTCTAGGTAGGTCTCTTGATAACCTCAGGTTCATTTCTGCTACTTCCAATCTTCCAAGAAGAGTCTCTCTTGTAAAGTTTGTAGTACAAGGTATGACTTGTTCAATCATTTGTGATGTCTACTTAAATGTAGGAGTCAACGTCCTCAGAATTTTCCATATCACTTCATTCTCTATCTTTGTTCCACCACAAGATTTTATACCTGCAACAATCTCTGACATTCTACCAATATAGCTTCTAACAGATTCATCTTCCATCATTCTTATATCTTCAAATGCACATATCCAATTATGTAATCTAACTTTCTTATCATGTTCATCACCTTCAAAAGTAGATTGTAATGTTGGAAAAATGGTCAGCACTCCCCTTGGGATTCATGACATGGTTTAACTACCTCCTGTGTCTTCTATAAGTCTAGTGGTTGTATCGGGCATTAACAGGTTGATCTTTTGGTGCAACAATAACCACTACTTATAACAAGTGGTATCAAAGCTTGGTCATAGGTTTGAATCCCCTTGGGTAATGCTAAGGGGGAGATTGTTGGAAAAATGGTCAGTGCTCCCCTCAAGATTCATGACATGGCTTAACCACCTCCTTTGTCTTCTATAAGTCTAGTGGTTATATCAGGCCTTACCAGGTCGATCTTTTGGTGCAATGGAAACCACTACTTGTAACATGTAAAGCTAACCAAATTTCATGAGATGTTTTCAAATATTTTACTTGACCATATTCATTCTCCAAAAGGGCTAACAACAGTGCTTCTCTAGCAAGTATGTTACACATGAATAGATCTCTTTCATCATTATTACATGTTTCAATGTTATCCTCATCAATGGTAGTCTTCTCATACTTTGTAATCAACCAATAACTTGGTCCTAAACATATAGATGTGTCTTCTTTTCTTTCCAACTATCAAAATTTACTCCATCAAAATTAGGGCTTTCTTTCTTGAAGTTTTCCATGGATCTCCTTAAGTTGTTAAACTTTTCTTTCAAGGACCTACTTCTCTGATACCAATTGTTAGAAAGTAAAGTCCACCAAGATAACTAAGAAGGGGGGGGGGGTGAATCAATTATCTGATAAATATAACTTTTATCAACTTCAATATATTTTAACCCTCTAAGCAATGCAATCAACAACCATAGAAAGATATACATACACAATAACACAATGACACAAGATATGTTGACTAGGGAACCTCTTGATCAAAGAGTAAACCCTGGTGGGAATGATGCCCACAAAATATGCACTAATATGAATATTCCTTTTGAAAGGATGGACTCTGTTAGGAGTCTAATGAAATACATTTAGTACATATGAATCCCTATTAGGAGATTTTGAATCCTTTTTAAAAGATTCTAACTCTGTTAGGAGTTATGGAAGATAGAAGGACCCACTACCCAAATAGCTTCAGGATAAGATCAATGAACTCATTGTCCAACTGATCTTTGTATTACTCAATAGAACAATACCAAAAGATTACTGACCTCAACAATTCAATACTCCTTCTCTAACTGTGCCAAACCGCACCAACTCCTTCAGATCTCAATACGAAATCTCAGTACTTCGCATATCCTCTTTCAACAATTTTGCTTTCATAATATACTTACATTCATCACATTCCATATTAAAACAAGGAATACATTCCTTCCTTTATACCACACTCAAGTAATTACAAATGAGTTGACATACAAATTACAAAATAAAAGTTTCCACATGTTACATCAAAATTACAAAAAACTATCGACTTCCAATCAATATAATTCTTCACTCATGTGACCTTGGATCTTGCACTATCATCCATGTCACTATCAACATGTCTCCAACTACTCTCTAACTATGCATAACCAAATTCCATCCTAATTAGGAGATATCATCTGATTTCCACAAACCACTACTCAAGAACACTGCCCGAATACTGCTTCCACTGATTTCATTATAAATTCCATGAATAAATGAATTATTGTCTGTGCTCTTAACCATGATCTAATAACACATCATAGAATAATTCCTCAACTGCACATAGCTTTATCTTCAATATCCCAAGTGTGCTAACTCAAACACTATCTACTTTTCTACTAATCTTCAATAGATCATTGTGTTGACATCAATGACAATCACAGTCATGAATGCAAAAAAAATTGCTATAGAATGGCTACTAATACTCCCCATAGGATATATCCAACATTCATTCTTAACAAATTTCCCATCATGAATTCTACTTAGTATGATCTTGTCCCATTCATCATTCTGAAACTCATAATGAAGCATATACTTCACAATGTCTAATTGACCTAAATGACTGTACCCTTCTTTGTAAGTCTTTTCCTGATTATAAATTTTATTATATTCCTCAGTCATACTATTATCTCCTACAGTCTCAAACTTTAATTTTAAATAATTCTTTTACATCTTCCAAATGTAAAACTCCATCTAGTGTAGACGATAAAGCCAAACTAGGGTCATCCTTTATAGGTTCAAATGGCTCCCTTCTCACCTTAGATCTAGGGGCATCCTTAATATTGTGAACTAGGGTTGCATCCATGATTATACTAAAAATAGTAGCTTCAATAGTAAGCTCTTAGTGAAATACCTTAATGTCACAATTTAGGGTTTCTTGCATCAATCTGATGAAAATCTAGCTCGAAAGGCTTCAAATTGCTTTCAATCTCCTTTGGCTCTCTCTCTAAAACTCTTGTAATCTCATGAATGATCTAATGTTGTCCAATAATATGCTTTTACTCATTAAATCATTCAAAACATTATTGTCACATTAATTGCATGTGTGTTCATGCCAAAAATTTGTCTCTGACTGTCAGTGAACTTCTTCATGTGCTTTCATATATGCTTAGAATATTATGCACTCTTAACCATAGCTTCTTTACATTATTTACTATCACATATTAACTTTGCAAGGCTTGATTCAAATTCTACTAAATCCTATGATGTTCTAATGGTTATTGTGACATTTAATTAATGAAATTTGATGCCTACTTAGTTTGAGATGGGTTCAGAACTGATTATAACTTATTTTCAAATGCTTCACTTAATATTGTGGATGCACTTTCTTGATCTGTAGATTTGACAAATATAACTTCTTCCATGTTACTGCTATTTCCTTTCTAACTATTGTTGTTATCCATATTTCTTCTGGTGTAGTTCATATTTCTTCTAGGATTAGGATTCCTCATATTGTTAATTATGCAATATCTTGATGTGTGTCCCATGTTGTTACAAAGCTGAAAAACTATGAGATTTTTTTTATATCTTGGTCTTGACTGACTGATCTAGGATCTGCAATTTCTAGCAATATGTCCAATGTTTTTTCATCTATAACCCATAAATTCATTTCTTATATTGTTTGTTGTTCCAGTAGGTCTTTTATCTATAGGGTTAGTACCTCTAAACATTCTACTATTATCTTTATTACTAGATCTAGGTTTTTTACAATCAATAGCTCTATGACCAAAACCATTACAATTATAACAATAACTAGAGATTGGTATGAATTTCTTACCTGTAAAATCCCTTTTCATGTGTCCAAATGAATTGCATGCAAAACATCTACCTTTGAATTCATTTCCTATTTATTTAGGTGATTCAACTTGCTTAGGTTTATTAGGTACATCTTCAAATTGGTTAGACTCAACTTTTTTTTGTTTTCCTTCTTGTTTGTTCTCAAGTTGTTGAATTACAAGATCTAGTTCTTTACACTCTTTAGTCTTCTTTGAGAATTTTTCTTCAAGATACCCAAGACCATTTTTATCATAAGTACGTCTATGAAAAGACATCTTCTCATCAATTATTTCACTGCTGGAATACAGTTTCTCAACATGTTGCTTGGATTGAGTTATCTCTCCTTTCACAATAGTATTATACTTCTCAAGTTCAACATACCGTAACTTTGTAGTTTCAAGTTTGGATGTTACTTTGGCAAGATTAGACCTTAGATCTACATTATTAGATTTCAAATATGATTCAATTTTACTATTATCATCTTTCAAGCTTAACTTTAGATCTGTAATCTTTAGTTCATTATTTAGGATCCCATTCTCCTTTTTTAGTTTTGAAACTTCATCACTATCCTTGACCTAATTTACAGGCTCTTTCTTTGACTTAAGATCTTCCATCTTGTCTTTTAATTTCTCAATGTAGTCTTTTGCACTTTTATATGTATTCTTCAGAGTATCTCTTTCTTCAGTAATAATATCAATCTTCTCAAGAGTTTCTTCTAGGTTTTTCTGTACTTGATCCATATCCATAGAGATCTTACTCAAGCTATTAGGTCTTCTCTGAGTAACTATGCTCTGATACCAATTGTTAAAAATAAGAAATACTGAGAGGGGGGAGAATCAATATTTCACAAACTTTTTATTTTTCCCAAGTATGGATATATTTAATTAACTTGTAACTTGCATAAGAAACTAAACTGAATAGAAAACACAACCATAAAACAATAGAACTCATAAGACCATGTTTTTTTTATCAAGGAAACCCTTGCCAAGGGAAAACCCCAGTGGGGATGGTACCCACAAATGATCCACTAATCAAAAGCATCTTGTGAAAGATATTGACCCTGTTAGGAGTCTATTACATTTGTATAGTGTCTTGGTTCTTGTTAGAGGAGTTAGGCCTTGTTAGAAGCCTCAACCTTATTAGGAGGTGGTATTACAAAACATGAATGTATGAAAGATGAGCCCACTACCCAAAGATGAAATATACAATTATAATCTTCAATACAAAATATATAATATAAAAACCTTTTACTGTTGCTGAGTATCTTCAATATTCTAATCTAGCTTTTAATTTCTTCACAAAACTTATTATCAATTCGCACTGCTTTGATCATACATTAGATTTTACATAATACAACATTATACATCAATTCTATTACATTCTAAAACTTCACATTAAAAATTACTTTCCTTTATACAAGCTATCACAAACATAGCTTTCCAGTTGGCTTACACATTTCCAAAACATAATATTACTACTTGATGACTTAGGGTTAATATTTAGGATTTCATCCCTAATTAGTTAAGTCATTATTTTGATAAAACAAATAATCCCTTAACCCAAAAAATTCATTTACTAGTTGTTTCTCTATTCTGTTAGCTCAACACTATTTTTGTAAAACATTAATAACTCTGTCCATACATGTCATACAGTCTTGCACTCTTAGCTATAGCTTCAACATACCTCATATAATCTATGCTCAAGTTTTTTCATGCTGGAAATACTTATGTGAACTTTTCTGATCAAAATAGTCTCTATGCTGATAGATAAACACTCTTATAGTTAGGAAATTTCCTTAAGTTCTCATCCAAAAATTTATCCTTGAATCATGTTATCTTAATGCTGAATATATGTTTCCATAATGACAACATCATGATATCCTACTTAGCCAAATCGCCAACATCCCCCTGCAGCTTGGATACCTTGTGGCAAGTTATCTTTGCTATATTTCTTACACTCTTTCACTTTGGACAAGTGAACACTTCTACTTTCCTAGCTTGAAGATCAAGTCATCCTAAGTCATCCTATTTGGCTTTTGAAAATATTCTTTCATGTTGGTCACAAGTAGATCTAAGATCCATGAAGGAAAGAAACTCAAAGCTATCTTTGACAACTCAACTAAAGAAGGTCCTATACCTTGGGGTTTCAAAACTTTTTCTAACATCTCTAGTGAGTCTACTCTATCCTCTCCTAGATTGGAAAATAGTTTTTCTTACACTCCAATCATGGAATAGAGAAACAAGAGGATTTAAGAATTCCTAAAGCAATTGAGTGAAAATAATTTTGGAAAAAATAACCAAGAGAATTCCAACTTTAGACATAGCTTTCAACATACTAGGCTTAGATCACATGGCTCACAAGGTGGTTATTCAGACAATAAAATAACTGAGGAAGATATCTTGAAATTTCAGCAAGATGAATGCTTACAAAGGATTATGAATTTGACCTTGAGTAAAAAAAAAGATCAATACTTCTTTCATTTAGCCTCACAAGGAGTTAAGCTACCTAACAAATTTGACGTTGACAATCTAATCAAGAAAGAGGAACCATCTAAAATGGAAATCATGAAGAAATAGATGGAAGACATGATGAAAAAAATTCTATTCTTAGAAAAGGTAAGAGAGCAACCAAGCACATCCTTTTCTCTTGAGGCTATTTGCTCATTTCCTTTTGAAAAATATCTATACATGCCTCCTTTTCCTCAAAAAGTTGAGTTTCCTAAGTATGAAAAGTATGATGGTAGTAGAGATCCTCATGATCATATTAGGGAATTTCATGCACTAAGCATGGAGTTCTTGTACAAACCCACCTATCTTATGAGACTCTTTCCTAGGAGTCTTAGTGGTCAAGCAATGGAGTGGTTCACTAAAATATCTCCTCCTCTCAAATAATTTAACCAGCTAGTGCAAAGATCCATTCAATAATATTCCTATAACATTCAACATGCTATCACTATGCTTGACCTTTGCAATATCAAGCAACATCAAGGTGATTCCCTTTTTATTTTCCTTCAAAGATGGCAAAATTTATACTCACGTTATCCTTGAAAAATTCTTGAGACTGAAAAGATTGATATATTTGTTAATTTTTTGGTTCTTGAAATGAATTATGCATTATAGATGCAAACTCATGCTTTATTTGATAAATTGGTTGAATCGTCTATTTGCATAGAGGATGTCCTTGTTTGTAAGGGCAATATAACTCTTCAATCTAAATCCTCTTCTAACAAATAGCATAGCAAAGATTAAAACAATTCTAGAACAAAATTAAGGATGTCATCAATGATAAAATCGTAGGTCTATCACTCCTAAAGAGAAATATTTCAATCTATCTAATGTTGTGAAAGACAAAAATGATAAGCTTTGGATTTTTAAACCTAAGAGAAAATTTACTCCTCGTGGAGAATCACTTGAAAATGCTCTGAAGATACTTTTAGCTAATCAGATTATTACTTTGCCTGATAAGTCTTGACTTTATGATCCTGAGATAAAGCCTAAATGGTGGAATGACAACCATTATTGCGATTATCATTGCAAAAAATGACATAAGACTAATTAATATACGAAACTCAAGAATATCATCTAGGATCTAATCAATAATGAGACTATTGTGGTTGATCCCCCACAATCAAACAATGATCATTAGGCTTTCAAGGATTCTTTTCCTAACTTTGAAAAAGGGGAGTCTTCTAAGGCAAAGGATAATAAGGTTTCCTACACCTATTCTAATAGCGATAATGTGATCAACATGCTTGAATATTTTGATCATACTAAGGGAAGAGATAAAGAAGAATCATCTAATGTGGTTAGTTGCTCTCAAGAAAATTTCACTCCTCCAAGAGAAGCTTCATCTTCCTCCTTTGATCCTATGAAAAAAACAACCTCAACAACTAAACCAGCTATCTTGTCAACTACACAAGATCCTAATCCAATTGACCAACTTCAACACACTTCAGCTTAGATCTCTATACTCGAGCTTCTACAATCTATCCTTCTCATAGAGATATTCTTGATCAACACCTTCTTGTGTCTAACATACCTAAGGACCTATATGCCAATAAGTTCCAGTCCATGGTCGATCACCTCACTTCACCTCCTTAGCTCACTTTCTTTGGAAAAGATGAAAAATATGGTAGTCATCCTCACAATCAACCCCTCCATATTGAAGTTTCCATCCATTAGTATAGAGTTAAGCACATTTTGATAGATGGAGGTGTGGGTTTGAACATTTGTAATTTCAGTTTGGTTAAAGCGCTCATTTTAATAGAGCATGTTGTTGATCCCCGATGCAAAATAGCGATCAAAGAATACAATGAAGAGGAAATCTCTTCTAAAGCCTTGGTAGTATTACCTCTTTGACTAGGTCCTGTTCAATGAGATGTCATTTTTTAAGTCCAAGATATTCCTTTGGCATACAACATACTCTTGGGTATTCCTTGGATCCATGCAATGCAAGAAGTTTTCTACATATCATCATTGCATTAAATTACTGCATGACAGAATTGAGATTAATATTCCCACAAATTAAATGTGTGCCTATAAAAATCCTAAACAAGTAGATCAAATGGTTCCTCATAACAAATAACGATCAACTCTTGATAAATTAGAAAAAAAGGAAAAAGCACCTCTATTAGACCATGGGAAAAGAATAAATGTCTGACCTACTGATATGGGAACCTATAAAATAGAGACTTTTACTATCTCTTCAAAGTATTATGGTGAATCATATCCTTTAGTTACAAAACCTTTTATTCATGAGAGAACTGAAATGATTAAGGTTACAATTCTCCTAGAGTTAGAAAGGGAAGAAAGTGCTACCTTACTCTACAAAAGAAAAGAACCTGAACAAAAAGACACACATACTGACATCTCACCTAAAAAGTATGGTATGGGATATCAAATTATGAAAAAGTTGGGACATGATGGAAAAAGTACTCTTGGAAAAGGAAAAGGTCTTCTTGAACCTCTACATGCTGAATTCAAAAATCCTAAAGATAAAACTGGTGTCGGCTATCATGGAAATAAGCTTAACAAACCTAGCTATCACACTCATCCATATGAGGATTAAAATGGTGAAGAAGAAGTATAAATTATACCTATGACATATGCAAGGCTATTTCTCATTAAAAATTCTAATTTAGACTATAAGGGAGAGCCTTATATATCTTCTCAAGTTCCTCAAGAACATGATCTTGGTCCTAACTAGGAGGATTTTATCCAAACTATTGAGCAAAATTCTATTGCTACTTCTATTTCTCTTTCTTTTGAGCACATCATTGACTCTAATCCTTATTGGGGGTGACTTGTTTCTATCCCCGTATCTCAGATATTCCTATCTAGAATACTCTACTACTACTACTACTACTACTATTGAGCAGGATCTCGCTGCTAAAAATATACCTCTTGCAATAGAATAAAGTTGTTGGTTCCTGAAAAGGATTTTACACTCAAAGAGACACCAATATACCTAAACCAAATTTTGTGGAGGGGTTAATTCCAAATGTGAGGAGATCTGTAGGTAACTAGACCAAATATAGGGACAAGACTGCCCTCTACACTTTTGGCTCTGCAAGACCAAGGCAGGTGCACCTAATCTAGTAACATATAAAAATTTACAACTTCAAACTGGATTCAAAAAAGAAGATTATGATAAGAAAATATCAGATGGAAACCACTCATCTTTTGATTCTTAATTATCATGAAATAACTGATATGATACAACCACAAAACAAAAAGGATTTTCAATGGATTTTGGTTTTACTTTGTAGAATATAATAAATCCCAACTAGACATATATCAACATAGAAATACTCATTTCAGATTAGTGCCTTATCCATTGGGAAAATCATCTAATGCACCATAGAATACAAAGACAAATTACTATACTTCATCAAAGATCCAATTCATAAACACAAGTATCTAAATCCATACTACTTATAGAAATCCCTATGCAAACCCAATGAATTTATGCTTCATCTATAGTATCATTTAATTTGATTCTAAATTAGAACTAAATATTGACAACACATGCATAGATAAATCCATACAATGAATCAAAAGACTCAAAACTCATAAAACTTGACAAAAATGGAGAAAAATGAAACTGGATACTTGCATTAAGTATGAGGATCTATGCTTCTATATACACCTTCAAGAATTAAAAAAACTAAGATAATTTGTGAAAGATCTACAACTTTCTCCTCTATTTTGATATAAGTTGGACCAAAAATGCTATATTCCCTAACTGAAAGTTCAAAATACAACCTTTTGAACAATTTTCCAGCCCCTCTAAATGATCTTGGATATCCTTATATAAACCAGGATTGCAACAAGCTATGGATCATTTAGGTCAAGAAATTAAAATAGAACCAACTACCTCATGGGGCCTGTAGCAAATAAAATAAAATCTAATTTGTACCACCTACCAATTCCCAAAAACTTAGATGCTCCTTTTATGAGAAAATCAAAACAACAATTTAATACTTTGAAAAAAAATCAACAATCTAATTTCTCTGAGCACCAAAAAATCTTGTAAAGAAATCTAAATTGCAAGATATATGATTTCCCCCTTTATCCCTATCTACAAATCAAATCTTGCCCATATGAATATTTTCCCCAAATTTTTTCTTTCAAGGAAAATAACTAAAGAAAATAGGTGAATCCCAAATCTAATGTTGTTGGTGTATTCCTTATCTTCTGTCATTTCCAATGATATATAATACTTATATATTTGGATAAAATTTCAGCCTTAGATCAAATTTCTGTGCATAGATGAATTATTTAAATATTTGAATTTATCCCTATAGTTCAAACTATAATATCCTTTTTAATTTTTGCACAGATCCTTTACCTTTGATGTGGGCCCTACATGCCACATGGCATCACCTCTTTGGCCCATCAGTCAACCTCACTACCATATTGGAGATGTTTGCATCATCACTACTACATAGTCACCAACACCACATCATCATCCCTACCATGTGTCACCCTCTAATTCATTGTCTCTCCAATTGGGCCCCGACCTGCATCTCTCTCTACCTAATCATGGGACACATGTGGATCAGATGTGATCCTGCGATGGTTAACCTTTGAAAATATTCCTCCCCAAGGGATCGAGGCCACCGTTGATCTTGGCATGTGTCCTAAGGCATCATGTGGAGTCAAAATTATCTTACCTTTCTTGGGACCCACTACCATGTCATCCTCTTGTTTCCTATCACTTGTCACCTCGGTCCATGTGCCACACATGAGAGAGCCTCCACCTATGCATCCACACTTGGACACCATACCTCTATGCATATTGGTATATGAATATCATGTTGTTCCTTCTCACCAACAATGTGGGACTACATCCCATTCAATTTATAATACTTTCCTCTAAAATTACCTTAGACTTCATGCCTAGTCAACCATGTACTAACTGGCCCCAAAAATATGGAAGGCTTTCACCTCACCTCCTTTCTCTTTACTAACATTTTGAGTTCCTTTTCTTTTAAACATCCCTTGCAGTCAAAACTGGGTGCATGTGGGATAAAAACCCCATAATGCATAGCTCACAACTAGTGCACAACACTTCCAAGGCTTGCGTGCAACACCCAAAGGGAGCATGCGCTAGGCCCCAAGAGGCATGCACAAATCCTTAGAAGGCTGGTGCAACACCTCATCAAGGTGTGCACAGCTCCTTGGAGGCATGTGCAACACCCCAAAGGAGTGTGCACAACTTCAAGGAAGGCATGCACAGTAGAAAAAGGAAGGGGAATGCATGGAAAAAAGGGTGGCATGTGTGTGTATGTTGGAAAGGGAAATTATGCACAACATTAAGAAGAACACACCAGTATTAAGAGAAGCATGCTTAGCACAAAGTGGAGGGTTGTACAATATTTTATAAAATATGCTCAAAGGAGCACTGTAAAGAGTATGCACAATGCATGGAGGGTATCCCAGCATATGCTAAAAGAAGTATGCTTAGCGTAGCATGAAAATGAAAGCATGCTCTCAACACAAAAGGAAACATGCCTTGTGCAACACCAAAAGAGAGGATGTCACATCAAACAATAATATGAGGCAAGTTGGGCCCAAAGTGGATCTCGCTAAAAAAAAATCATTTTCAAACAACTAACCTCAAACACAATAAGAATGACCAGCTCCTACATCTGGACTTATTTTGAACAACACCCGATCACTCAAAAAACTTGACTTTCAACAATCTTTGCAAAGTTACCAAACTGAATAAATTGCCTCTAGGAACGCCTTTAAAAAACTGATCAAAACATAGCCCCAGACGTTGGCACTTGGCGAACATGAATTTTTCACTATAGACAATCACTCACCCTGATAGGTTTCTACAAAGATACATGGGGAAAATGATTTTAAAACTCAAAGTCACCTGTTTAAAATCTATTCTATAAACACAAGTTGAAACTACAGGGAGCCCCCTCTCAAAAATATATACTAAATATATCAAATGATGTCATGAGGCTCAACCACTGATCCTGGTAGAAGACTCATATATATGGAGTGTGTAATGCCCCACCAGAGAACCTAAAAGAACTTAACCTAAACATGCGACTAAGTTTGCAGAATAATTTTTTTAAAAAAAGTTAACAATCAATAACATCAAAGGTTACAATGCAGAAGCAAAATCATAGCAAAACACAACTAACAAAGGTTACAACTCCAAAGGGTTCCTTGATGTAGATTACGAAAGAGTTAATTAATTAATATAAGATAAAGATATGAATCCCAAGATTACATCTGAATGATAAATACAACATCATATGCATGATTACATAAATACAATTGGTACCTTAAGGTAACCATAATAATAATCATCCACTACACATGTTGCAGGGTATGTGAATACAATAACATAAAAGAAATACAACATGAAACTTTGAATATCTAAAAGAATGAAAAAGATCATAAGAAGAAAGAAGAACAAGAAGGAACAACTACAACATGGATCATCCAATCTCTGTGCATGAATGTCAGAATCTCAAATGGTAAAAGAACCACTACCACCTAACCTCATGAACCTAAATGGTCCACTCCCACCGTGCTGAGGAGATAACATCAAAACCCACTTGGATAATAAACAACAACAAACCAAGGAAGAGGTCCTGAAAACTTCTAACTAGAGGATACCAAAAGTACAACAAGGTTAAACATACTCTACCAGAGGAAAATAGAACACATAGGAAACCTAAGATGCATACAAGAAGTGTCATCACATAAGTCAAATCTAGGGTTATCCTGGTAGTCCCTTCAGACCCTGGTGCCCTAGTGATTCTATGTGGTTATAGTAACCTCTCATGTAGACAAGGTACTACCTATGCCATCTCTAGTCCATAGAGGCGGCAAGCATCATCTCAACTCCCATCCTAGACAAACTCAATTAGGGATCTCAAGCATGGGTGAGGCACAAATATCTTATTAGGTTCATTTTAAACTCTCAATGTTTATTAATTGTCACTTATTAAACTACAAGATTGGGAAGGAAGAAAAAGAGATAACAAGGATAAGGTTGAGATAGAATCAGTCGAGGAATGGTCTTGTGCCCTCTTTAGACATCTTGAATTAGAATATAAAGGAGATCGATGCCACCATAGTAACTTATGATCATGGTCCCATCAATGACTTGGAGAAGATGGAGAAGCTTCAATATGAATTATGCGCCCATCTCCAGATAGTTAACTCTCTAATAAAATTTTGGAAGAAGGAGATCCAGAACCTTAAGATTGCATATCTGAATGTTTTCCCTTAGTGAGTATGTGTAGATATAGTTTTTGATGTACCTTTTTCATTAATTTCAAAGGGGGAGTTGTGTATAGAATATGGAGTATATATATGTATAGGGAGATATAAGATTATGTATAAAAATGTATAGAAGACAAAAGTTTTTGTGTAAAGGAACAGTTAGCAACTTGGCCATATTCCTTTGTTTCCATCAATGAAAAAGGGGGAGATTGTTGGAAAGTTGTCTATACTAAGGTATATGACTAGATATAGTGTTGTCATTATGGAAAAAAATTCATATAGCAGTTTGGAGTCAGCGCACTTAGTGTAAAGATCAAAATTTAGTTAAGTGTTGAAGACTAGACAGTGTACAGAGTTCCTGCAACTCAGAGCATTAGCACACTTGTGTATGGATGAATTATGGTATGTGCCCTGTAAGTTAAGCTTGTTAGACTATACTTATGCTTATTCTATGAGCACATAAGTAGATATGCAAAGATGTGAAAGTTACAGTCAGTTGAAGTTGCACAGCAAGTGTGTGCCAGCAGTGAACAGAGCATGGAGCCGATAGTTAACATTTTGGTTTGTGATTATAATTTAATGTTGTAAAGGCCATGCACCCATTGTATTTAGGTTTTTGAAATTTTTATATGTATAATTGTAGGTACACTTAAGCCAATTCATTTGGAAGCATTTTTTGTAATTAGTTATAGGGCCGACCTAATTGTTTTGTTTGTATGAGCATATAAATATAAGATGAGCCCATTGTATTCAGTGTGGAAGTAATAAGAGAGTTGTGATATGTAGATTATAAATATGAAAAGACATCATAAGATGTATTAGAGATTTTATAGAGGTCAAAGCATCAGTGCACCAAAGGAACTAATCTGACAACCAGTGTCACAGTGACAGTTCACTTGCAGATATAGTGTGTATCTGAAATCAGAAGGTTGTAGCCTTCACCATTTGAGCAGTGAGTCCACTCCCCTAATAGGGATCATTGTAAAAGACTCCTAATAGGGTCTGACCCTTAACAAGTTCTACTGTACTTAAAGCATTGTAAAGCTACCCCTAATAGGGTAAAGGATCTTCTAACAATGATCACAAAACACTAGTGTAGAATATTAGTGGGTATCAAGTCCCACCAGGTTTTTTACCTATTAGGGTTTCCCCATAACCATATTACTGTCATGTGTTGATTTCATGTTTCATGTTTATGTGAGTATTTATTTCAGTACTTAAGCATTTAAGTTCAGAATAAAGATTAAGGGAAAATTTAAAATATAGTGAACACTAATTCACCCCCCCTCTCAATATTCCCATTCCTAACACTTCTCCAAAATTGTAACAAGTTCCTCAGAAACCACCTCTATTATAACCACCTTGGTAGTTACTGCCTCATCCTCTAGATGAATTTTTACCTTTCCACTCGGTCTTTCCTTTATCCAGAGTTGTCTTTTTAGGTTCAGATCTACTATTTTCACCATAAGATCTACCTCTTCCTCTAGGGAATCTACCACCTCTACCTCTTTGTCTCTACTCATGTTCATGTCTCTTGTTCAATTTCTCCTCAGCTTTCAATGCAAATTGATAAGCCTCTTCAATGTTCTCCAATTTGACCAAACTGATTTCTTCTTGGATGGAAACTCTCAAACCATTCAGGTATCTAGCAATTCTTTCAACATCATCTTCATCATGTCTAGATCTAATATCTAATGTACAGATTCCTCAGTATATTATTTTACCAAGCTATCTTTCTACCTCAAACTTTGCATTCACCTAACTAGGTTAATATGATAATCACAAGGTAAGAACTTTCCTTTCAATTTATTCACCAGTTTAGTCCATACCTTGATTTTGTCTTTGCCTTTCCTCTTTTTGTTCAGCTGCAGATGTTCCCACCATAAGGATGCATGACTTTTCAACTTTGTGCTTGCAATTTTCACCTTCTTTTCCTCAAGTACATTCTCATATTAAAATTACTTTTCCATCTCAGTCACCTAGTCCACCAATTGATTAGAATCTAATTTTCCACTATACTCAGGAGGATTAAAGTATGGTGTAGACTTTAGACTTATCAAAGCCTTCAAGAATCTTTCCTCACCCTGATCCATCATAGGTGTAGGTTCTACATCACCTTGTTCTACCTCAATTTCATCATCACTAACATCTTAAAGATGTCTTCATCTTCTCTGGGTTGTTTCAATAGCTTCTAATCTAGCAGCAAGTTGTCTCAACATGTCTGCCAATCCTGGATTTGCATCTCACCTCCCATGAACCATCTTGAAAACCCCTACAATTGTAGGTTAGATCGCAATCTACTACCCCATAACCAATTCAACTAGGGCTTCTAATGTAGGAGCATCCTCGGTGTAAGAGCAATCTTGTAGCCCCCAAAAATATTTATGTTTTTGTATTCAATAAGGGCTATCTTGTGCAGAGCTGCTATTTATGGGAACTTTCTATTTTTAGTAAGTTGGTCATATGATCTCAGAATGTTTTGATTTTACATGTGGAGGTTCATCTTAGTCATATTAGCCTGCCAGTAAAGTTTCATGGCTAGGTCGGGTCTAGTTTTGAAGATATTGAAGATTTTCGGTATCAGCAGCAGGGTACAAAAACTTTGAACTCAGTTTTAAAGGCTTTAGAGGCCTCAGATGAGCTAAAAAATTTGGGTGACAAGTGCTTGCATGAGTCAAGCCTGTAGAGTGCTTTGTAGCCTTTCCTAAATGGAGTTATAATAGTCAATCAGGTCAACTGGTGATGACTTATGGTCTTTGGAAGTCAGGCCACCTGAAATGGTGGAAAATAATTTTCCTTCAAAATTTCTGTTCAGGTTTCAAAATTTATTTTGAGCCAACTTTGATGTAATAAATTGAAAAATAAAATAGTTCTAAGTTTGGTCGACGCTAAGGGCTAAATTTTTGGAACCTTCTCGGGTGGTGGAAAATGCCTATATAAAGAAGGCCTATAGTGTTTTCTAGGGCAGTTTTGGGTAGTAGATCTGGGTATTGATTCGAGGCTTTTTCCTATAGAATATTGTAAGGGAATGCCCATGTGGCTTTGCATATTGTAATTTTGAAAGTTTTTAATTCCACATTTGTGGAGATAATAAGAAGCCAATTTTTTGTTCTTGCATATTGTTGTTGTTGTTTCTCTATTTTTGTTATGTGTTTGTGGTATTAAGGGGAGCACCCTTCATCAGCTTCACAAGAAGGAACCTTCAAACCTAGATTTGCAAACCTAGATCTAGATCTCACCTCACTCTGATGCCACCTGACATAAGGGTGGATAGGGAGAGGGGCCAAAGGAACACCCTAACTAGATCCACCTTGTAGCACAACATGTGAAAGAAATAACAAACAAAAGTGAGAGAGAGAATGTAGATACTTTCATATATATTATCTTCAATTTGATTCATACATGTCAAGTTGTAAGGTCTTCCCGGTTTAGGCCAGCTATTACAATTAAGTACAAAAGTCCTCCAACATGCGAGGATTTGCCAACAATCTCTAATTATCTATCTTCTATCTCAAAACTTACTCCCCATAAACTGACTCCCTAAAAACTTCATCCCATACCTCTCCTAAAACTCTAACCAATGACTACATTTATACAAGAGGCTACCAAATCAAGTCAGCCTTCATATCCATAATCAATGGAAGGGACCACTAGATCTAGGTCCACACGCTTCCCAATGATGGATACCAGCATTAAATCCATGACTATAATTAAATGAACAAGTCAACCTCAAAAGAAATCCAAAACAAACAACTCGGTAAGAAAGGAAAACTGAGTGCTAGACAAGCATCGCCGAGCACCAGGGAAATAAACCAAGTGCCAGAGAGATGACTGACCAACTTGGCCAATAAAGAAAACCGAGCAACATGAAACCAACTTGGTCAAAGAAGGAACCGAGAAAAGAAGAGAAAATCACAAACATCTTTATGGTGAGATAGGATTGCCAAGGACCTGAGATGCTCCTGTATCAATGGTACTCTCCTTAGGCATTTAGAATGTGAGAAATCTGACAAAGCATTATGAGAGGTCCATAAGGGTATTTAGGGATCTCACTCGAATGATCTTTCCTTGGCAATGAAACTCTTGACAGTTGGACACTACTAGCTGGACCCTTCTATCACTACTACTGCATCTTCTTCTGAAGCTTCTCATTTGGCTACTACCAAGGGTGATGTTCTCAAAGAACCTCTCAATGCTCTTCATCTACAATAACTCTACAACTAGATACTATGCTTCTTGTACAATAATCTATGATCCTAAAAAAATTCTAAAAATTGTAAAATGTCTTGAAAAAATGATCATCTTGGTGAAAAATTGGAAATAGGCACTTTGATACATCAATAAAAAAAAAAAATTCAAAAAATAACAGAAAAATAAAAATATTGAAAAGATTAAAAATATCAAAAAAGTAAAAACTCGTGTCTTGATGAAAACCTGGAAATAGGTGCCTTGGTAGAAAAAATAGAAATTCTGCAAGTGGTGAAAACCTAGCAAAAAGGTGTCACTTGTAATCAACTCTCCATCTATCAATGTGTGGCTGAGCTCTTGTCTCCCTTCATCAATCTCACTTTCCATTTCCTTGTGTCATCATAGGATGAAACTAGTCTTTATCTTGTCCTTGGTTCTAATTTTCCATCTGGGGGAAATTGTATGCCTATTTGAGATATGTTGGATATTTCTAATTCATGGGAGGTGATTAAGATATTTAATATGTTTAATCACTACGTTACTAAATGGGCACTCATACTGTTGTCATTTATCTTTTGTCACTGATGTCAACATATGTTTCTATGAAGGAACCAGATTGGTAATCATAGTATATGAACATTGTATAGATGTTTTAGATGCTGTGAAGTCAAATAAGAGTTTAGGTGGATGTGGTGATCTTATATCTAATATCTCATCATTATATGTTTCATATTGAGAGAGATACATATGTTTTAATGAAGATTGGTCACTAGACTGTGACAGTGAGAATTGGTAGAGTTAGTCTCTGGGTTTTTTGTATATCTATCAAAGGATTTGGATTCAAGGTATGTGAGCTTGGAGGATAATAGACAAGGTACTAAAGGATGTTCATTGGTCAGCGTAAGGTATGAAATGATTGGTGATGTCATCTATGGCATGTGTTCTGGCGATGGCTTACTGTGAAGCCGAATCAGGAAATGAAGCATGTATTTTGTTTGGCAAACAAAAATTAAGGATGTCAGTCCTTAATTATTGTAATTTAATTATTGTAGAATTGTCCTAGATACCATGTGTATCTTAGCAAGGTTTTATGTAATTATTTGTAATTAGGAAAGCCTCAAGGGCTGACCTAATCATGGTAGATTGAAATAAGGTATCTATGTAGAATCTTCTCTTTGGAAAAGACATGGATGGAATATATATGATATTAAGAAGTTGGAAAAGCCGCAAGCTTGTGTCTATTGTATGTAGAGAAAAGGTTTATTGGTGGACTTCATTGGAGCTAATCAAGCAAAGATAGTTGCTAGAAAATTGTTCAAAAGATTGTGTATTTCTTTATATACACCTATTGCAAACTAGTGAGTTTTGAAGGTGGATTTAACCTTCTTTGGGCAGTGAGCCTTGGGTAGTAAGCCCTCTCTTTTGTTCTTGACTCTTAATAGGGTCTGTCCTTTAACAAGGACTATCTACTGTAATGTTTCAATAAGCTCCTCACATGGCTATATCTTCTAACAAGGATAACTATACTCTCAGTACATCATTTGTGGGTGCTAATTCTCACCTAGGTTTTTACCTTGGATCTAATATTGTGGAGCTTAAAGTTTAATATTCTATTATACAACTAATTCACCTCCCCTCTTAGTTGTATTGTGGACTATTATTCCTAACAATTGGTATCAGCTCTTGTGGTCCTCAGAGAGAAAGCTTAACAACTTTAGGTGATCTTGGAGATGGCACTCTATAGGAAGGATGGTCCTAAATTTGATCCTAAAAACTTTGACAGTTGGAAGAACAAGATGCGAACAAACTTGTTATGTTTAGGCATAGAATACTAGATGATTAAAAAGAAGAATGTAGCTCTCAAGACTGAGAATGATTTTCCATCTACTATTGATGATGAGAAGAAGTTATTCTCAAATAACATGGTCGCAAGGGAAGCATTGATCAATGCACTATTTGAAGGTGAGTTCACTGAAGTTAAAGACTTAGATTCGGCACATGAAATTTGGAATAGATTAGAAGTAGTATATGAAGGGGATAGATATACCTGTGTGTATGAAAATTGTACCTAGCTGAAGACACAACACTTCAGTAAAACATTAGAGGTTAGAAAATCAATAAATCTACAAATAAGAACAATATAGCTAACTAGGAAATTTACTACCTTCTAGTAGGTGCGAGTATGGTATTCTTAGATTAGACTGAGATCGGTGAAAATGCAACACCTAAACAAAGGATTTGAATGCAAAAAGATGAATGTAGAATGAATGCAGATTAATCTATATTTTTGTATTTTCTATGCAATTAGGATGAAAAACTGTATGAATCTAAGCTAGAATTGATTGAAAATTATATGCAGATTTAATCTAAGAATGATATGAATTGATATGAAAATCTATGCAAAACTATGAATTGATCTCACAAATTTGCCTGTTGCAAAAGCTTGATTATTCATATGTAATTTCACTAGAGTAATTGTACAAATTTGAGAGATATAATTGTGAAGAGCTGAGCCTTATTTTTATAGAAATCTAGGGATTAAGGATGCATAAGAAAAAACCATCAATCACTCTTGATAAACTCGGGTTGATTTTTGAGTTATCAAGAAATTAAGAATAAATAAACTCATAAAATCATGCAAAAGTAGTTTTTATCTCAAAATAGAGTTTTAGTTCACTTTTTTCCTTGAAGACCGTTGTGGTCTTTTGATGGCTGTCTTTCAGTGTAATCTTTAAGAAACCCCCCTCTTAAAAAAGATACAAAATCTTGGCAAATTTTTCATTTTCTTGAAAAAAAAATTTAATTTCTATTGGCGAATCTCTCATTTTTTTTGAAAAAAAAGTATTCTTATTGGTGATTATTTTTGAATAATAATTTTTTTGTAGAAAATATTCGTGAATCTCAAACAATAAAAATAAATTAATTCATCACCATGGTGAATACTTCTATTTAAAAAAATAGAATTCTTATAGAAAATTATTAGGCTTAATGTGGAAATCTTTGATGGGTTTAAGGAATAGACTCTGTAATAATTACTTGCTACCATTTATTTAAAATATAATCTAATAACCTCATTGTATTGTGTGAGACAAATGTATTGATATTTTTAAATACTAATAGGGCCCAAAATTTCTTCAAGACCATTGATTTATATTGAGATCAACAATTCGAAAGAAATTTTAGCTCCCATAAGCATTACAAACCAAATAGTGACATTTTTACCTCATAAAATATAATGAGGGTCACTAGATTATACTTTAAGTCAGTAACAGAAACTAAAAGTTGCTGATAGATCCCTATGGTAACTAATAATAATGATATATTATTAGAAAATTAATTTAAATTTCTACAATAACTTATAAAATTCTGGCAAATCTAATCTAATCATGTATCGAATATTGTGGCAAATTTTCAAGTTCAAGTTTTTTATAAAATAAATTATTTTGCGATTTAAATATTTCTAAATCAAAATTTTGTAAAAATGTGGCGATTTAGGTTGCCTTAAATATTGAATTATTAGCCAAATTTGGATTCTCAAATTTCCAAAATTAGCCAATTGGTGAATATTAGCCACTAAAAATTACTATGCTGTCTTTTGCTTAGTAGTCACATGTCGATTAGGTGGAACATAGTGACTTTGAGATATAAGTGGATTTTGATAATATATATTTTTTGTTACAGATCCAAGTTACTTCCAAAGACTTGAGAATTATGGATGAAAGAGGTTGATATGGCTAGTTGAGGTGGATAGGTGGAGTGGGAAGTGGGTGAGCCACTTATCTTAGGGAGGTGGGTGGAAGAGAGATTGATGGGATGGGCTCAAGTGCAAAGAGTTCAACATCATCCTCATCATTTATGAATGAATCAGATAGATCAAGAAAGTTATCTTCCATAAAACATTGTCGATTGGGAGTTGTTCTAGAAGAGTCAGATAAGTTTAAAGGAGTATCATGTGAGTCAAATCAAGATGATCCATTCCAAGAACTAGTTCCTTCTTCAGGTGGGAATAGTGCATGGATAGGAACCATTTCAATCTTGGACTTTCCAATATTCCATGAAGTTGTAATCAGATGGGGTCTTATATACCCATGATTTGCTAGAGCAGCTGGAATGTAACTTGAAGTAGATGGCCTAGGAGCCATAGAGATGATTTCCATAGAAGGGTGGAAAGGATCATCATTAGTTTCTTGCTCTTGAGATTTTGAACTTTCTCCCCTTTCAAAGTTGGTAAGAGGAGCATATCTATGTATGACATCAACTCGTATAGTTATAGTAGTATCAGATGAGGAATCATGTTCTCTTTCTTTTGAGTCTATCTTGACATTGCAATATTGCCTGATGTAGTCAGATAGAGACATCATAGGAGGTAGGTCATCTTCATCACTGTCATCTATAATAGGAGGAATATTCTTTACAGGAGGATCTTGTTTAGTAGAAAT
Source organism: Chamaecyparis obtusa (assembly GCA_027943335.1). Classification (NCBI taxonomy): domain Eukaryota; kingdom Viridiplantae; phylum Streptophyta; class Pinopsida; order Cupressales; family Cupressaceae; genus Chamaecyparis; species Chamaecyparis obtusa. Next base: position 1,193,522 of record BSBK01003293.1, on the reverse strand, counting down.
GGTGATGGAATAGTTCAGAAAAGGCATACCGCAAGGCATATTCAAGATGTGAGAGATATCAATGAATGGCCCCCAATCAGGATTGGTAGTATGTTTAGCATTTTGGATGGGAGAAACCTGGGTAAGACTAGAATCTGACATCTAGCTAGTAGATAAGTGTGCAAAGTGTATAGTCATGAGCAAAAGGGATTTTGGAACACATGCCTGACACCAGGTCAGAGGATAGGAAATGGAGAGAGGATTGAACTCAACAGACTACTTTTGGAAAATAGATTGGATTCTTCAGATTCTCTACTATGTTCCTGACACAATGATATTTTGACAGAATCTGGAAATAGGCTGCAAAAACTGGATTTTTGACAAATTTGGCAAGTTTTTGACAACTTTTGAAAATTTTGATACAAGTTTGAAATTTTAGGATGACTTTTGACACCAGAAAGGATTTTTGCTTTAGATTTGCAATTTTTCAATTTTTTAGCATTAGATTATTTGCAAATTTGTTTGTCTAGGTTTGAAGATCTGTGTGATAGTTCATCTCAAGTAACCAAGTAGATATCAAGCATGAAAAATAACAAGCAAGGGAAGCAAGCAATCATCTAAAAATAATGAACAAGGGAAAAAGCAACCTTGCGCATGAACAATCAATAGTGACTTATTGTGCAAATCCCTAGAAATGCTACTTGTGTATGTTCTCAAAAGTTTTTCAATAATGCACATAGTCCTAGAAAATGAAAAATTTGGCCTTGCTAGGGTTTTTAGTAATGGTCTGACTCTGCAAATTTTGTGATCTCAAGAGGGCGAACTCCAATCTAGGTGCACCAAGGTTTTGACACAGTTCAATAATTTAATCAATCAGGAGCTGGTAGGGAGATCTGACAGACCAAAAAGAGACCACACCTATGAAGATTTCCACCATAAGGACATTTATATAGTGGCTATTGCTACCATGGTGAAAATGGATATTACTGCTTGAGGTTCCATCTGCGTGGTTGTCCCAATAAAGGGAATGTCCACTATGGTTAACTCTCTCTAAAGGTGACTCAATAAAGATACCACATGGGTACTAGATCAGATTCAAGGATCTGGGTTTCTGATACTATCCAAAAAGGAAGTAGAGAATAATCCCCTAGCCTCTTCACCTCACCAAAACAAAGCAGACAAATTAATCCAACATGCCAAGACTAAAATTATCTCACCAGGATTTTTGATGTCAACAAATATGGTCTATCAATCTCTCTGGAGAGGGAATGCATCGATCAAAAGTTGAGGACCAAACCAAGTGGAACGTGAAATAATCATAGTAACCTCCCTACCTACAAGGGGATCCTTCATCAAGAAGAGCTTTGCATGTAAACAAGAGAATGAAGCCCACTCTCTCAAGATCATAGACAAATAGTGTTCATAGGGCCTATTTACTATGTGTAACAGATATGCAAAAAGCAAATCTATGTTCGTTTTATAGCCCAAAACTGAAGTTTGATTTATGAAAGCTGGAAAGGCACACAAGCTTGACACGTGAGATATTTGTTTTATGTCCAAATTGAAATGTTTTCAGATGTAGTAGAATACCTAAATTCCCTTGCAATATGCTTAGTAGAGTTTACCTAATTTTTAGCTTTGTTGAGAAATCCCACGCAAGCAAGCCATGAAGTCTCTGACAAGAAAACAAGGAAACAAGATATGCAACGTATATTCAACTTATGAAAACCCTAGGGATAGATCTAAAAACTAATTGTTAAGAGCAATAATAACCAGTAAATAATCCAAATGACAACTCATATCATGCATTGAATCATATGAAAAATAAGTGCATACTCATCACAAATTTTTTATTTTTTTATAAATGCGTGTGAAAATTGTACCTAGCTGTGGACACAACACTTCAGTAAAACATTAGAGGTTAGCAAATCAAGAAATCTGCAAATAAGAATAATATAGCTAACCAAGTGATTTACTACCTTCTAGTAGGTGGGAGTATGGTATTCTTAGATTCAGATCAAGATCAGTGACAATGCAACACCTAAATGAAGGATTTAATGCTAAAAGATGAATTTAGAATGAATGCAAATTAATCTATATTTTTGTATTTTCTATGCAATTAGGATGAAAAAATCTATATATCTAAGCTAGAATTAATTGAAAAATGATATGCAAATTTAATCTAAGAATGATATGAATTGATATGAAAATCTATGCAAAGCTATGAAAAACTATGAATTGATCTCACAAAGTTGCCTATCGTAAAAGCTTGATTCTTCGTATGTAATTTCACCAAAGTAATTGTGCAAATTCGAGAGATTTTGAGACATAATTTGTGAAGATTTGAGCCTTGATTTTATAGAAATCCAGGGCTTGAGGATGCATTGAGAAAAGCCATAAATCATTCTTGATAAACTCAGGTTGATTTTTGAGTTAACAAGAAAATAGGAATAGATCAACTCATAAAATCATGCAAAAGCAGTTTTTATCTCAAAATAGAGTTTAGTTCTCTTTTTCAACTCATCATCAGATGTTGAGTTTAGAAAGTTAACAAATTGAAATTGAAAATTGATTTAAAGCTAACTGCTTTTTTTATTGTGCATGATTTATTTTCCACTTAACTGATTTTTTTGAATTAAAACAATTGATTTATGGGTTAATCAATTATTAAATCAAACTTTATTCCAATTAAATCATTAAATTTGACAACTTTGATTTTAAATCCATTAAATAAATATTCAATTGATTGTTTGTAGGAATTTTGATTTATTGTCAAAATAAAAACAATATTACTTAGGAATAAATGCAATTAAATCTAATTAAATAATTAAGTGGCAGAATTAAATTAATTGATTAAATATTTATCATATTCAATTAATGAACTTTAGGATAAATAATGACATTTATTGCCAAATAATATTCAATTAAAGATAATTAAAATAAATAGGAAATGTCGGATTAGATATAATCACCAAGGCATAAATGCCAGGATGACTTGTATATCATGTTCATTTTGATATAGCAATTTGTATAAGCATCATAACATAAATGTCGTGATGACTTGAATACACATTTATGGGTTAATCAATTATTAAATCAAACTTTATTCCAATTAAATCATTAAATTTGACAACTTTGATTTTAAATCAATTAAATAAATATTCAATTGATTGTTTGTAGGAATTTTGATTTATTGTCAAAATAAAAACAATATTAATTAGGAATAAATGCAATTAAATCTAATTACATAATTAAGTGGCAATATTAAATTAATTAATTAAATATTTATCATATTTAATTAATCAACTTTAGGATTAATAATAACATTTATTGCCAAATAATATTCAATTAAAGATAATTATGATAAATTAGGAATATTCAAGGAATATTCCCTGATGCATAATTAAGATAATCAATTAGGTTTTTTATAAACTGATGTGCAGATGTGCCTTTAGGTTAGGACTTTGATGTCGATTTCAATCGAATTGTTGATGTAGGAGGTTAATGAACCTAAAGCCCATTTTTGGGGTATTACATTTTGCCCCTCTTTGAATCACTGTGTGAAGCGTAGTGGTTCAAAGATTAGTCTGTGTTTGATGATGATGATTGATTTAGAAAGACTGACCGATTCTGAGATAGAAACCGATTGAAAGATTTGAAGATATTGATTCAGGTCCTAATCGACCAAGAATCAAGATGATGTCAACTATAGCAACAACGAACTGATTATTATGAAAAAGTATCAAAGTGCCTGATTCTGAACCTTATGATTATGAAGAAGTGAGTGACTTGATTCTAGACCTGATTGTCCAAAGGAATCAATATTGGTATCACATTTGAACCCTTCAGTTTCGAAGAACCAAGGAAATAACACTAATGAATCGACGGTTACAAAAAGCTTATATAGTTTACAAGATAGATTAGGATACCAGATTGATATGGATCTCGATGAATCTTATATGCCCCAAGAAATGATAGATTTGCCCCAAGCGGTGAGGTCTTTTGATGAATTAGTAATTAGACATGGTTGTTGTCTTGATTATTGAGGAAAGATTTGATTTATAGACTTGATTGATGTGCAATACCATGCCCCCTTCGGTATGAAAATTAAAATCTAACAAGAAAAGTCAGCATTAAATGGTTTAGAAGCATGTTAATTGATTTGAGAATTGGTTGTACATGTTTGAAAACATGTTCTGCATTGTTTAGAGGTCCTGGAGACCAAGTTTGACTAGGTTTGACCATGAGTTGACCATGGTTGACCAAGTTGAAATTTTGATAGTTTGATGTAAGATAATCAGTTAAGTTGAATTCTGGATTTCTATGATGATTGAAGGTCGATTATGCAAGCAGTCAGCCGTCTTGGGTCTGAAAATTTTAAATCACAATTTTGACAAAGTAAATGATCTCAGATTTTGATTTTGATCCCGAAAATGGATTCAGAACGTTGAAATTAGCCAGGGGTGCTTGCTTGGTGATCTGTTAAGAAGACCTTCGTGTGATACTTAGTCCTTATGATATGTTTAGCGTAGTTTTGAAGAATCATTAAGCATCAAGCTGATTTGGGAAATTGTGAGATAAATGCAATCATGCAAAGTGCAAAATGAAATGCAAACCTAAGACCTAGGACCTAGTCATTGATCATGTGTCGGTCATTTTCATCATTGAATTTTTATTAGGTAACCAGATAAATCAATACAACATCCACTAGTTAGGAAACTATGAATATATGAATATTGATTTTTGTGCCAAAGTCAATACAATGCCCACTAGCTATACAACCATGGACATATGAATATCGATTTCATCTTTAGAATGTCAGATTAGATATAAGCACCAAGGCATAAATGCTAGGATCACCTGAATATCATGTCCATTTTGATATAGCAATTTGTATAAGCATCAGAACACAAATGTTGTGATGACTTGAATATGCCTTGCAAAACAAACATGCCAAATAGTTTGCATAATTCATTCTTGTCTCCAATATGAATTACCCGCGGTGACCCTTTATCATTCACATCCTTGGATAAGATCATGTTTCACAGTAGGAATAAGAAATCACTCAAAAAGATTAAGTTAGATCAAAATTCCTTGAATTTTCTAGGTAGCAATGGTCGAGGTACACATGGTCATCCAATATGAGATGGAGGCTCTTACAGATGGACACCATTTCAATCCAAAATTTCCAAAGTTGTTAGATTTTCACTAAAAATAGAAAAAAAAGAAAAAGATTATGCCTCCAGTCATTACTCTCTAAATCCTATAAAGGACATCATCGAAGAGCTCGAAAGGACACAATATGAAAAAATGTCAATGTGAATCCATAAGCAAAGAAGATTAAAGCACACAGAAAATATTATTTTTGTTCGTGTTGATGTTTGATTGCATTGTTGTAGATGCAAAATCCTTTCTGCAGAGGAGACCGACTGATTGACTGAGATGAAGCTTTAGAGGAATCTGACTAGATAAGACACATCTAAGATACACTGGAACCATAGGATATGACATTGATTGTCCACAAGTTTGAACATTGATAGGAGATGAACACTTTTGCCAATTGGTGCACAGATTGACTTTATTGAAAATAAGAATATATACAAACTAAAACAGACTAAAAGCTGGGAAAGAACAAGATTGCACTAATAGATGGAGCATTTTGAACAAGTGGCACCCATTTGCTAGGTTTTCACCATCTGGGCAGAGATTCTATTTTTGCTACCAAGGTGCCCGTTTCCAGGTTTTCACCAAGGCACTTTTTCCTTTTCTCATTTTTTTGTATTTTTTATTTTTTCAATTTTTTTGTACTTTTGATATTTTTTGATTCTTTTGTGATACATCAAGGTGCCTATTGCTAGGTTTTCACCAGGATGATCATTTTTTCAGGACTTTTTTAAATTTTTATAATTTTTTCAAGAAATTTTTGAATACTGAATACCTTAGGCATAGAATTTATTCAAATGGAGAATGTTGATTGGTTCTCAGAGCTGTTCTCCTTTAGTTATTGAGATTTGATAGGCTCCAGAGCCAAAAGTAGTAGTGATAACAAAGGGACCTTACCATTTGGGTTCAAACTTCCCCTTGCACTCTCTATGTGATTGATTTTTAGGATTCTCTCTCAAGACTAGATCGCCAACCTAGAATTCTCTATGTCTAACTTTCTTGTTGTAGCCTCTAGACATTCTCTTCTGATATAATATGAGATGCTCATACGCTGCTTGTCTGCACTCATCTAGTAGTTCAAGTTCTTGTGAGCTAGATACTTTGTAGTCATCATCAGTTACTACACCATGTATTTTGATTCTTAGTGATGGGATTTCAACCTCAATAGGTAGTACCACTTCAGAACCATAAACTAAAGTGAATGGTGTAGCCCCAATGGGTGTTCTGATACTTGTTCTTTAGTAGTGATCAGGAGATCCAACTAGTAGTGTCCAACTATCAAGAGATCCATAGTCAAGGAAAGACCACTTAAGTGAGACTCACAAATATCCTCGTGGATGCATCTTAACTCTTCATCACATTTCCCATGCTCTAAACATTTAGGAAGAGTAAGCTCTAGAATTCTCTTAGTCATGTCACTAGAAATGAGGAGATACCGATATGCACTTTGGGATAGGCAAGATGGAGTGAAGAGTAGAAAGTATGAGAGGCAAGGAGGGTGAAATGGAGGAAGGTATGAGAATTTGGAAGCTTGAATAGAAACTTTTTGACATCCAAGTCTTTTAGCTTGGGAATCCACATAGATTTTGACTTTTTTTTCTCTTTTTCTTCTTGAGAAATGTGATTGCAATTTTGATAAGATAGATTTTTAGAATCATCTCCAGAATGAAGCTTGATTCCTAGGGATCTAAGTTAGATTGCTCAGATACCTAGTAGATAGCTTTCAAGAATCATCTCGAGAATGAAGCTTGACTCCCAAGTATCTGAGTTAGATTGCTCAGATACCTAGTAGTAAGATGGATTTAAAGATCCATTTGTGCTTTCATTTTCTTTTCTCCTTTTTTCCTTGAAGATCCGTGCGGTCGTTTGAATGCTATCTTTTTCTTATTAGTCACATGTCAATTAGGTTGGACATAGTGACTTTGAGATATAAGTGGATCTTGATTTTTTTTTTTTGTTACAGATCCAAGTTACTTCCAAAGACTCAAGAATTATGGATGAAAGAGGTTGATATGGTTGGTTGAGGTGGAGTGGGAAGTGGGCAAGCCACTTATCTTAGGGAGGTGGGTGGAAGAGAGGTTGATGGGATGGGCTCAAGTACAAAGAGTTCAACATCATCCTCGTCGTTCATGAATGAATCAATGGATCAAGAAAGTTATCTTCCATAAAATGTTGTCAATTGCAAGTTGTCCCAGAAGATTCATATAAGTTTAAAGGAGTATCATGTGAGTCAAACCAAGATGATCTATTCCAAGAGCTAGGTCCTTCTTCAGGTGGGAATAGTGCATGGATATGAACCATTTCAATCCTGGACCTACCAATATTCCACAAAGCTATAATTGGATGGGGTCTTATGTACCCATGATTTGCTAGAGCAGCTGGAGTGTAGCTTGAAGTATATGGCCTAGGAGCCATAGGGATGATTTCCACAGAAGGGTGGAAAGGATTGTCATCAATTTATTGCTCTTGAGATTTTGAACTTTCTCCCCTTTCAAAGCTGGTAAGAGGTGTAGATCTATGTATGACATCAACTTGTATTGTTATAGTAGTATTTTACGAGGAATCATGTTCTCTTTCTTTTGAGTTTTTCTTGATGTTGTGATATTTCCTGATATAGTCAGATATAGACATTGTAGGAGGTAGGTCTTCTTCATCACTATCATTTGTAATAGGAGGAATATTGTTTACATCAGGATCTTGTTCAATAGCAACAGTGGTGGAATAGTTCATAATAGGCATACCGCAAGGCATATTCAAGATGTGAGAGATATCAGCGAATGGCCCCCAATCAGGATTGGTAGTATGTTTAGCATTTTGGATGGGAGAAACTTTGGTAAGACTAAAATCCACCATCTAGCTAGTAGATAAGTGTGCAAAGTGTATAGTCATGAGCAAAAGGGATTCTGGAACACACACTTGACACCAGGTCAGAGGATAGGAAATCGAGAGTGGATTGACTCTTCTCAAATGTCATAGATCAGAAGGCTCGATCAAACTCAAGAGACTAATTTTAGGCAAATAGATTGAATTTTTTGGATTCTCTGCTCTGTTCCTGACATAGTGAATTTTCGAATAGAATCTGGAAGTAGGCTGTAAAAACTAGATTACTGACAAATTTTGAAGGCTTCTAACAACTTTGACTTTAGCTTTGATACAAGTTTTGAAATTTTAGGATGACTTTTGACACCAAAAAGGATTTTTGCTTTAGATTTGCAATTTTTCAATTTTTCAGTATCAAATTGTTTACAAAATTTTCTATCCAAATTTGAAGATCTGTGTGATAGTTCATCTTAGGTTTGTTCATTTTCAATAACCAAATAGATAACAAGCACATAGAATAGCAAGCAAGTGATTTCAAACATGTTTGAAAACAATGAGCAAGGATCAAATAAACCTTGAACATGAACACTCAATAGTGACTTATTGTGCTAATCCCTAGAAATGCTACTTGTGTATGTTCTCAAAAGTTTTTCAATAATACACATAGTCCTAGAAAATAAAAAATTTGGCCTCGCTAAGGCTTTTAGTAATGGTTTGACTCTGAAAATTTTGTGATCTCAAGAGGGAAAACTCCAATCCAGGTGCACCAGGGTTTTGACATAGTCTAAGAATTTAATCAATCAAGAGCTACTAGGGAGATCTGATAGCCCAACAAGAGACCACACCTATGAAGATTTCCTCCACAAGGACATTTATATAGTGGTTGTTTCTACCATGGTGAAAATGGCTATTACCACTTGAGGTTCCATGCATGTGCTTGACCCAATAAAGGGAATGTCCACTACATGGTTAACCCTCTCTAAAGGTGGCTCACAAAAGATACCACATGGGAACTAGATCAGATTCAAGGATCTAGGTTTTTGATACTATCCAAAAAGGAAGTAGAGAATAATCCCCTAGCCTCTTCACTTCACCAAAAAAAAGTAGATAGATTAATCTGACATGCTAAGACTGAAATTATCTCACCAAGATTTGTGATGTCAACAACTATGGTCTATTGATCTCTCCGGAGAGGGAATGCATCAATCAAAAGTTGAGGACCAAACCATGTGGAATGTGAAATAATCACAGTAACCTCCCTACCTACAAGGGGATCCTTAGTCAAGAAGAGCTTCACATGTAAACAAGAGAATAAAGCCCACCCTCTCAAGATCATCTACAAATAGTGTTCATAGGGCCTATTTACTATGTGTAACAGATATGCAAAAAGCAAATCTATGTTCGTTTTATAGCCCAAAACTGAAGTTTGATTTATGAAAGCTGGAAAGGCACACAAGCTTGACATGTGAGATGTTTGTTTTATGTCCAAATTGAAATGTTTTCAGATACAGTAGAATACATGAAATCTCTCACAATGCAATTAGTAGATTTTACCTGATTTTTAGCTTTGTTGAGCAATCCCGCGCAAGCAAGCCATAGACTCTCCGACAAGAAAACAAGCAAACAAGATATGCAATGTATATTAAACTTATGAAAACCCCAGGGTTAGCTTTGAAAACCAATTTTTAGGAGAAATAATAACCAGAAAATAAGCCAAATGACAATTCATATCATCCATTGAATCATATGAAAAATAAGTGCATACCCATCACAAAATTTTTTATTTTTTTTGCATTTGAACTAGTCAACAAGATCTAATTTTTTTGATATGATTTTGGCCATAAAAATAGAAATGAAAAATAGAGACCCCTGCTAAAAAATAGAGAGATTTCCAAAAATGTAAAATTTTTAGAAAAATCTATTCATTTGTGTCCTAGAGACCCATTTTACCAAAATAGACCAATTTTTGTAAATCAACTATTTGAGCTATTATATTGCATCCAGATTTAAAACACAAAGAATGGATCCCCTATATAATTAAAGATCTTTCCAAATATGTAACAATTTTGAAAAAATATGCTGATTTACGGTAAAAATTGATTTTTTATGAAAAATAAAGAAAAAATTATTAAAAATTTAACACATCTCAGAAAATTCTAAATTTGTTATCAAAGCTTCCCAAATATGTCTCCAACTTGTAAAAACAATTTCAGACCAAAAATCCAATCCGTTTGAGAGATAAAATTAAATCTTTGAAAATTTAGGGTTTTAGTCTCCAAGTAAATCTGCACAAGGGGGTTAGCTCCAAAAAAAAAACCAAAACCAACATGTAAAGGTGGGTTTCCCCATGGTGGGTGCTAGAAATGTTTGGGTGAAAATTGTACCTAGCTACGGACACAACACTTCAGTAAAACATTAGAGGTTAGCAAATCAACAAATCTACAAATAAGAACAATATAGCTAACAAGGCGATTTACTGCCTTGTAGTAGGTGTGAGTATGGTATTCTCAGATTAGACCGAGATTAGTGACAATGTAGCACCTAAAAAAAGGATTTGAATGAAAAAAGATGAATGTAGAATGAATGCAGATTAATCTATATTTTTGTATTTTCTACGCAATTAGGATGAAAAACTATATGAATCTAAGCTAGAATTGATTGAAAATGATATGCAGATTTAATCTAAGAATGATATGAATTGATATGAAAATCTATGCAAAGCTATGAAAAACTATGAATTGATCTCACAAAGTTTCCTGTCACAAAAGCTTGATTCTTCGTATGTAATTTCACCAGAGTAATTGTGCAAATTTCAGAGATATAATTGTGAAGAGCTGAGCCTTGTTTTTATTGAAACCCAGGGCTTGAGGATGCATAACAAAAAACCATAAATCACTCTTGATAAACTCAGGTTGATTTTTGTGTTATTAAGAAATTAAGAATAAATAAACTCATAAAATCATGCAAAAGCAATTTTTATCTCAAAATAGAGTTTTAGTTCTCTTTTTCAACTCATCATCAGATATTGAGTTTAGAAAGTTAACAAATTGAATTTGATAGTTGTTTTAAAGTTGACTGCTTTTTTTATCATGCATGATTTAATATGAATTAATTTAATAAATAAAGTGATTTATTTTCCACTTAACTGATTTTTGAATTAAAACAATTGATTTATGGGTTAATCAATTATTAAATCAAACTTTATTCCAATTAAATCATTAAATTTGACAACTTTGATTTTAAATCAATTAAATAAATATTCAATTGATTGTTTGTAGGAATTTTGATTTATTGTCAAAATAAAAACAATATTAATTAGGAATAAATGCAATTAAATCTAATTAAATAATTAAGTGGCAGTGTTAAATTAATTAATTAAATATTCATCATATTCAATTAATCAACTTTAGGATAAATAATGACATTTATCATCAAATAATATTCAATTAAGGATAATTATGATACATTAGGAATATTCAAGGAATATTCCCCAATGCAGAATTAAGATAATGAATTAGGTTTTTTATAAACTGATGTGCATATGTTCCTTTAGGTTAGGAATTTGATGTCGATTTTGATCGAATTGTTGATGTAGGAGGTTAATGAACCTATAGCCCATTTTTGGGGTATTACAATACCAAGCAGGCAAAGTTACAAAACTAGAACACAAAGATGGAAATGTAAGGAAACTTAGGTGCGGAAACAACTTCCTACGCTAATCTCTATAGGAGAGTATTGTGCAAATTCTTATAAATCCTTACAATTTCAAATTCGTTAACTACTTTAACAAAGATATTGCAACCACATACCAAGCATACAGAAAAATAGAGAATGACACAATGATATACCCTGGGGAAAACCTTTCGGTAAAAAACCCCAGCACTCCAAAACCTGCACAATGGATTATCTTCAACACAAAGATTACAATACACTTGCAATGCAAGTTCTTTCAGGAAATGAGAGACAAAGCTAACAAGACTTAAATTTCTATTATATCTCTCCCATAGGAGCAGCATCATATATATAGACTCCTCTGGACCCAAAAATAGGCACAACCACCAAGACCCATGCACAAAGCCACATGTACATAGTTGTTACATGAAATCCCAAGAATAGGCGTCCATCCCTAGAATAGACTATGATAGCTTGTCATAGAATCCAGCAAAAATAACGGTCACAAGAGAAGTGTAAGAGAATATGTCATACCAACCTATTTTTGGCATATTCTCTTACACACACCAACCACTTCTTCTTGGGTGCCAAAATAGGTCCAAGTCATAAGATGCTCTTACACCTATCATAGCACATTCTTTAAATAGTTCTTACATGTCATAGGAATCTGTCATGACCATTTCAGTCATGATCTCCTTATGCACAAGATGCTGACACATCAAGTGGAGTGACACATCAACATGCCAACTAGACATGTACACTCACACTTAATTACATTATTTGCAAAAAATACATTTACAAAACAAATAATAAGAATAGGAATTATCCAAGGTTGAGACACCTTATTCCTAACATTCTCTGACTTGTCAAACACCTTGTAAGAGCAACAGGAACATAACAGGAACTTTAACTGCTATAGGCCAAAAGGCCCATAGATTCTGAACACCATCTGAACTTCTCAGTGCCCACTAGTTTCATTAATGCATCTGCAACATTCTTCACAGTATCTACCTTCTCCAAATTTACCTTTCCATCTTCCACCATATCTCTCACAAAGTGAAATTGCACATCAATGTGCTTCGTTCTGGCATGGAAAGTTGGATTCTTTGCAAGGCAAATAGAGCTCTGATTGTCACACCAAATAGTAATTTGTTTTTCATCAACACCAACATCAAAACACAATCTTCTAAGCCAAATGGCTTCTTTACAAGCATGAGTAGCAGGCATGTACTCAGCTTCTATAGTGGACAAAGCAACCATAGGTTGTCGCTTACTCATCCAACTAATGGCACCACCAAACATAGTGAACACATAAGCATTGGTGGATCTCCTACTGTCAATATCACCTGCCCAATCTGAATCCACAAACCCATGAATACAAACTAAATGCGTAGATCCAGAAGAGTTACCATTATAACATATGGAGTAATCTGATGTACCCCTCAAATATCTGAATACTTGCTTAACTGCATCACAATGTACCAGTCCAGGATTAGCCATAAACTGACTCAGGACTCCCACTACTTGGGCAATGTCTCGTCTAGTACAGACCATAGCATACATAGGACTACCAACTGCACTAGCATAAGGTACTCTACTCATGTCCTCCACCTCACTAGGAGATTTTGGACAATCATCTATAGATAACTTTGTTCCCAGAGAAATAGGAAAACATAGTGGTCTACAATCTGTCATGCTGAACCTGTCCAACACAGACTTCACATACTTACTTTGATTCAACCAAAGTTTTCTGTTAGACCTATCTCTACTGATTTCCATACCTAAGATATACCTAGCTACCCCAAGATCTTTCATCTCAAACTGTGCTGACAACTAAGATTTAAAATTAGAAATCATACCCTTACCCTTCCCAAACAACAACATATCATCAACATATAATGCAACAATAAGAAGGTGATCATTTTCAACTCTGAAATAAACACAATGATTTGATTTTGATCTTACAAATCTAATTGACAACACAAAGGCATCAAACTTAAGGTACCACATCCTAGGAGATTTCTTCAAACCATATAGAGATTTCTTTAATCTGTAAACTAAGGATTCTTTACCTTTAACAATGTAGTGCTCAGGTTGTGACATATAAATCTCTTCCTCCAAATCACCATGAAGGAAAGCTATCTTCACATCCATCTATTCTATTTCTAAATCATATGATGTAGCAAGAGATAACAAAAATCTAATGGATGTCAACTTTGCAACAGGAGAGAATATTTCACCATAATCTATTCCCTCTACCTGTGAATACCCCTTTGCAACCAATCTAGCTTTGTACCTTTCAACACTGTCATCTACATAGAATTTCTTCTTGAACACCCATTTATAGCCAATAGGTTTTCTCCCTTTAGGCAAAGGTACAAGGTCCCAAGTTTTGTTTTTCTCCAATGAAGCCATCTCATCATTCATAGCCTCAATCTAGGAACCTGCATCTTCCATGCCCAGAGCCTCTTTCACAGATCTAGGCTCATCAGTGTTAGTAATCAAAGCAAAGGCACAACTGGAATCTAACATAGAATAACCAAATCTTTCTAGTTGCTTTCTTTCTCTCGTGGATCTCCTCAAGGACTGCGGTTGAGGTTGTTCTTCCTCTTCTTCTGAACTATCAGAGCTGCTAGAGCTCTCCTCATCATTAGGCCCAATATGGTCTCTCTGTTCAGTTTTCTCAAGGGTAGGAGGCAACTAAACAACATCTTTTTCCTTTTCTTTTTCATCTAGTTGTAGCACAATAAGAGAAGATGTTAGCTCTCTGAAAATAACATTTCTACTATACAACACCTTACTAGTCACGGGATCCCAAAGCTTGTATCCTTTCACCCCAGCACTGTATCCGATGAAAATACATTTAACAGCTTTGTTTTCCAACTTAGATCTTTTCTCCTTTGGAACATGTGCATAAGCTTCACAACCAAAAACATGAAGATGTCTAATTGAAGGCTTCTTACCAGACCACACCTCCATGGGTGTCTTACCAACAAAGGCTGATGTAGGAGATCTGTTAACCAGATAGCAAGTAGTGGCCACAGCTTCAGCCCAAAACCTTTGTTCTAAACTAGCTCCACTAAGCATACTCCTAGCCTTCTCCATCAGTGTCCTATTCATTCTCTCTGTAACTCCATTTTGCTATGGGGTATAAGGAGTTGTCTTATGCCTCTTGATACCTTGTTCTTTACAGAACTATTCAAACTCTGCTGAGCAAAACTCACCACCATTGTCAGTTCTCACACACTTAATCTTCTTACTGGTCTGATTCTCTACAAGAGCTTTAAATTCCTTGAACTGACTAAAGACCTGTGTCTTACTTTTAAGGAAATAAATCCATGTCCTTCTACTGTAATCATCTATGAAAGATACAAAAAATACAGACTTGGAGATTGAAGGAACTTTTACAGGACCAAATACATCAGAATGAATAAGATCCAAAACATCAAAAGATTTGTGAGAACTAGAGTAAAACTGAACACAATTTTGTTTACCATAGACACAATGTTCATAGAAGTCAAACTCGAGATTGCAATCATTTAACCCCTCAATGAGATCTTTATTTTTTAGGGTTCTGAGACCCTTTTCACCAATGTGGCCAAATCTCATATGCCACACATTGTCTTTTCTGCAGGAAGCTTAGCTTCCAAAGTATTTGCACTACCATCGGAACCAATAGCCACAGACTTCTTCACTACTTGTTCAGATGGTGAGGATGAAGAACTATTACATAGAGGAATACATGCATCTAGCTGAAATAAGGTACCTCTCCTAGTACCCCTTGCAAGCACTATCAATCCTCTCATCATCTTGCATCCTTCTTTCAAAAAAACAACTTGCACACCTACATCATTTAGCATACTTATAGATAATAGGTTTCGTGCCAAACCTGGAATGTGCATAACTCTGTTGATTCCCTTTACTCATCCATCAGGAAATTTGATAGTGACCCTTTCGCGTCCAACTATCTTTAGGTGAGAATCATCACCCAAGTACACCTTTCCACCATCAAACTCTTCATATTTTGAGAACCAGTTTCGATGAGAGGTCATGTGAAAAGATGCACTTGAGTCAACCAAGCACACATCATTAGATGCATGGGCTGTCAAAGCTGCGATGAATGCATCACCATCTTCTTGAGATCTTTCTAAAGATGAATCTGAACCTTTCTTCTTCTTCTTCGGCTCTTTGCAGTCTTTACGAAAGTGCCCAAATTTATCACAGTTCCAACATTTTGCCTTGGAATTATTTGAAGTCTTTGACTTCCCACAGGATTTGGATCTACCCTTATTGTCAGACTTATTGTCATTTTTCTTCTTTTTTTCAGTGGATCTCCCACAAACAGCAAGGGCTTCTTTTTCTGAAATGGAAGCCTTTCTTCGCATCTCCTCTAATAGTAGTGAAGACACCAAATCATCCATTTTGAAGGTGACTAAAGTGCTTCCAAGAGCCATCACAAGATGGTTCCATGAATCTGGTAAAAAACACAAAAGTGTGTAGCAACAATCCTCCTCCTCTAACTTGACACCAGCTAATGTCAACTGTGCAGCCAGCAGATTAAATGCATTTAAATGATCCGTTAAGGATCCACCTTCCTCCATTCACAAAGAGTACAACTTCTTCCTTAGGAACAACTTGTTCACCAGAGATTTGGCCTGATACACGGCCGCAAGTCTTTACCACAAACTATTTGCGGTTTTCTCATCTAGAACATTTAGAAGAACTGCATCGGTTAAACAGAGTCTTATGAGACCTTTAGCTTTATGGTCTTTGATATCCCAATCTGCTTGAGCTATAGTTTCTAGTCTTGTAGCACTTGAAGTCACTTCCCATAGGTCACGATCTTCCAACATGTCTTCCATCTTGAGTTTCTACAACTCAAAATTAGTGCCATTAAATTTCTCCACCTCCATTCTTCCATTTGATGAACTTGCCATCTCAATCTACAAATAATATTTAGAATGCTTTGCAAAAAACTCCCACTCAAACTTGATATCAGCTCAAAAAATCCTACCCAACAACTAGGATCAAAATTTGATCAAGCTCTGATACCACTTGTAAGGAAACTCAGGTGTGGAAATAGCTTCCTATGCTAATCTCTATAGGAGAGTATTGTGAAAATTCTTATAAATCCTTACAATTTCAAATTCGTTAACTACTTTAACAAAGATATATTGCAACCACATACCAAACATACAGAAAAATAGAGAATGACACAATGATATACCCTGGGGAAAACCTTTCGGTAAAAAATCCTAGCACTCCAAAACTTGCACAATGTATTATCTTCAACACAAAGATTACAATACACTTGCAATGCAAGTTCTTTCAAGAAATGAGAGACAAAGCCAACAAGACTTAAATTTCTATTATATCTCTCCCATAGGAGTAGCATCATTTATATAGACTCCTCTGGACCCAAAAATAGGCACAACCACCAAGACCCATGCACAAAGCCACATGTACATAGTTGTTACATGCAATCCCAAGAATAGGTGTCCATCCCTAGAATAGACTATGACAGCTTGTCATAGAATCTAGCAAAAATAACAGTCACAAGAGAAGTGTAAGAGAATCTATCATACCAACCTATTTTTGGCATATTCTCTTACACACACCAACCACTTCTTCTTGGGTGCCGAAATAGGCCCAAGTCATAAGATGCTCTTACACCTGTCATAGCACATTCCTTAAATAGTTCTTACACATCATAGGAATCTATCATGACCATTTCAGTCATGATCTCCTTATGCACAAGATGCTGACACATCAAGTGGAGTGACACATCAACATGCCAACTAGACATGTACACTCACACTTAATTACATTATTTGCAAAAAATATATTTACAAAACAAATAATAAGAATAGGAATTATCCAAGGTTGAGACACCTTATTCCTAATAGGAAAAGCTACAAATGAATGAGAATGAAAGCATTAGAGCCTATGTTCAAAGGGTCATAGAAGAAGTAGTTGAAATAAAAAATTATGGAGGTACTTATGATGAAGAGGAAGTTATTTCGAAGATCCTCAGATCATTGACTCTTGTATACAAATTCAAGGAAATTTCTATTCAAGAGACTATACCCCTAACTTCAAATTTTAGCATAGAGATGTTGATTGTAAAGCTAACTACTTTTGAGGCTACATAATTAGGAGAAGTTGTACCTAAAGTTGAAACTGTATTCAAGGCATCCGGATACAAGAAATTGTCTGCACTTCCAAGCACCAACAAAGAAGACCTAAAAGAAGAGCTTGGTGAGTATGCTGAGGAATGGGAACAAATAATGGCATAAGAAAGAAAGATGGATGAACTTGTTGCACTAATTGCTAAAAGAGAAAAAAGAGGTAAGGGAAAGTTTGAAGGCATATTACCCTTGAAATGTTTTTCATGCAATAAGGTAGGTGATTTTGCATCTAGATGTCATACAAGAGTTTCTAAATAAAAACTTGATTATGCAAAGATTAAAAGAGATAGAGAATGTTATTATGCTAGTGAAGGAATCTCTGATGATGATGATTTAGATTATGAAGAGATTAGATTTGTTGCTATTAAAGATGAACCAATACATAAATAAAAAGCCTTAGTACCTCATGTTGACAAGAAAACTAAATGGATAATTGACAGTGGTTTTTCTCATCATATGATTGGTAATAAGAACAAGTTTGTTAAATTAGAAAATTATGATGAGGGTGTTGTGAGGTTTGGGGAAAATCTCCCTAAATCTATCATAGGAGTAGGATCCATTACTCTAGATGGAAAGACTAATACAAATAATGTACTGCTTGTTGAAGGATTGAAACATAATTTTTTGAGTGTCAAACAGTTAATGGATAAAGATTTTTAGTTAAGTTTTGTTAATGGTAAATGTTTTATTAGAAGCAAGGAAGGAAAACTGATTGCTACCGGTTTAAAATCTAGAGGTAGTGTATTTGAACTAAACACATCTGGAGCCTCTTGTTTTGTTTCAAAGATAGATGATAGTTGGTTATGGCATAGGAGATTTTTTCATTTTAATTTTGATAACATTGTGAAAGAAAGAATGGCTAATGTAGTAAGAGATCTACTGAAGATTGTGAAACCATCTAACACTGTATGCAGAGAATGTGTTATGGGAAAGCAGACTAGAAGTAGTCATCAAAGAAAAACATATACATCAAAAGGAAAGTTGGACTAGTACATGCAGATCTATATGGACCTACAAGAACAAAGTCATACTATGGTGAAAGGTATTTTATACTCTTTGTTGATTACTTTTATAGAATGATGTGGGTTACTTATTTAAGAGAAAAATTAGAAGCATTTGATAAATTCAAGTTGTTAAAAGAAAAAGTAGAAAATGAATCAGTTTTAAAGATCAAGTATTTAAGGTCAGACAGAGGTGGAGAATTTACTTCAGACTTATTCAATTCATATTGTGAAGAGCATGGGATAAAGAGAAAAACATCTACTCCTAGGACTCCACAATAGAATGGGATAGTAGAGTGAAGAAATAGGACTATACTTGATGTTGCTAGGACAATGTTGATTGAAGGAAATGTACCTCATGTACATTGGAGAGAGGCTATTGGAACATCAGTGTACACATTGAAAAAAATTCAAATCAGAGAAGGTACAAGTAAGACTCCCTATGAACTATGGTTTGATCATACTCCTACTATAAAATATTTCATAATATTTGGTAGTAAATGTTATATCAAGAGGGATGATGAGATAGGGAAGTTTGATGCTAGAAGTGATGAAGGGATCTTCCTTGGTTACTCTGTTAAAAGAATGGCTTACAAATTTTTCAATCTAAGATTGAGGAAGATGATTGATAGTAACAATGTAAGAATAGATGAGAAGTTTCAAATACAAGAAAGAATGTATGACATTAATCAGATTTTAGAGATAAAAGAAACTACTACTGTTGCAGAAGAAGAAGAACTTATTGAGGAAGAAAGTAAAAAAGAGGCTTGTGATGCTAGTACAAGAAAGGCTACTGAGACTCCTAAAACTCCAGGGTATGTAAAAAATAACCATCCTAAAAATCAAATTATTGGCAATACCAGTCAGGGAGTGCTAACTAGATCAAAAGTTAGAGAAGAGATTTGTTTGATTTCTCAGGTTGAGCCAAAAACTACAGATGAAGCCTTTAAAGATGAATTGGATTAGATAAAGAAGAATAATACTTGGGAACTAGTTCCTAGACCTAAAAATAAAAAACATAATAGGAACAAAATGGATTGAGAAGGAACTATTGTAAGGAACAAAGCAAGACTAGTGTGTAAAGGATAGTCACAGCAAGAAGGCATAGATTTTGAAGAAACATTTGATCCTGTTTCTAGAATAGAGACAATAAGATTGTTCTTGTCTTATGCTACACATAAAAACTTGAAAGTGTATTAGATGGATGTTAAATCTACATTTCTGAATGGAGATCTTGAAGAAGAAGTCTATATAGAACAACCAGATGGATTTCCTCTATGCGAAGATAAAGACATGGTGTACAAATTGAAGAAATCTCTGTATGGTTTGAAGCAAGCTCCTAGAGCTTGGTATGCAAGGTTAGAAAAGTATCTACTTGGGCTTGGATTCAGAAAAGGTAATGCGGATAGTAATTTGTATTTAAGAACTAGTGAAGATGGAATCTTGATAATAGAAGTATTGGTGGATGACATTATCTTTGGAGGTAATGATGATCTATGTAATAATTTTGCTAAAGGAATGGAAAGTGAATTTGAGACGTCCATGATAGGTGAAATGAAATTATTTCTTGGATTAAAAATACTCAAAATGAGAATGGTATTTTCATTGCTCAGATAAATTATCTCAAAGAATTGCTTAAGAAATTTGGAATGGAAGATTGTAAACCAGTAGGAACACCTATGGTGACTGGCAACAAGATAACAATTGATGAAGAATCAAAGTGTTTTTTTCAGAATTTGTATAGATCAATGGTTGGAGGACTACAATATCTGACTCACACCAGACTAGATATTGCTAATGTTGTTGGAATTGTGGCTAGATATTAGGCAGAACCCAAAGAAACACATCTAGCTACTATGAAAAGGATACTAAGGTATCTAAAAGGAACCATAGATTATGTCTTATGGTATGACATAAATGATAGCTTTGAACTTCATGCTTATACTGATGTTGATTGGGTAGGAAATATTGATGATAGAAAAAGTACTAGTGGTGGTGCATTTTTCCTTGGGAAAAAGTTGGTTTCTTGGCTAAGTAAGAAACAAGATTGTATAGAAAAATCTACTACTGAATTAGATTATGTTGCTGCTGCTATAAACTACACTTAGATTGTTTGAATGAAACAAATGCTGATAGACATTGGAAGAAATTTTGATGAGCCTATGGTTATCCATTGTGATAACACTAGTACATTTAATATGTCAAAGAATCTGGTGATACACTCTAATACTAAACACATTTCTATCAAGTATCACTTCTTGAGAGAAGAGGTGTCCGAAAAGGAAATCAAATTAGAATATATCAGTACAAAATAGAAGATTGCATGCATCTTCATAAAGCCACTATTGAAAGATAACTTTGAATATCTTAGAGGTATGCTAGGGGTTCAGGCCCCTCCTAGTTAGAACTAAATGATGTAGAGGTGCATCAATCCAGAGGTATTCAAAGCCTTATCACTATCTAGAATAGATGCAAGGATCTACTCCTCAGGGGGAGTGATCATGGAAGAAATTTTATCTGTGAAGGCATCCAAAGATGCATGGCACCCTTTGCCATTGTTTTCAAAGGGGGAGTGTTTCTATGAGAAAATCCCTACTGTATGGGAAGATTTTTTGGTTGTAGGAGTTTGGATTGATATAACTTTGGGATAAGATTTTCCCATATGTTGACATCAATGCCAAAGGGAGAGATTGTTGGATATTGCTAATGCAAGGGAGGTTATTAAGATATTTAATATGTTTAAATACTACATTACTGAATGGGAACTCATACTATTATCATTTGTGTTTTGTCACTGATGTCAACATATGTTTGGACTGGTAATCAAAGTGTATGGACATTGTACCGATGTTTCAAATGCTGCAAAGTTAGATAAGAGTTCAAGTGGATGTTGTGATCTTATATCTAAGATTTCATCATTAGATGTTTCATATTGAGAGAGATACAAATATTTTAATGAAGACTGGTCACTGGACTTTGATAGTGAGAATTGACAGAGTTAGTCTCTAAGTTTTTGGTATATCTTTCATAGGATTTGGATTCAAGGTATTTGAGATTGAAGGATGTTCATTGGTTAGTGCAAGGTATGGAATGATTGGTGACATCATCTATGGCATGTGTTCTGGCGATGGCTTACTGTGAAGTTGACTCAGGAAATGAAGTGTGTATTTTGTTTGGCAAAAAAAATTACGGATGTCGGTCCTTGTTGTAATGTAATTATTGTAGACTTGTCCTAGATACTGTGTGTATCTTAGAAAGGGTTTATATAATTAATTTTAATTAGGAAAGCCTCATGGGCCAACCTAATCATGGTAAATTGTTATAAGGTATATATGTAGAATCTTGTCTTTGGAAAAGACATGGATGGAATATATGTGATATAAAGAAGTTGGAAAAGTTGTGAGCTTGTGTTTGTTGTATGTAGAGAAGAGGTTTACTATTGGAATTCATTGGAACTGATCAAGAAAAGATAATTGTTGGCAAACAATTCAAAAGATTATGTATTTCTTTATATACACCTATTGCGAACTAGTGAATTTTGTAGGTGGATTTAACCTTCTTTGGGTAGTGAGCTTTGGGTAGTGATGCCTCTCTTTCATTCTTGACTCCTAACAGGGTCTGTCCTATAACATGGACTATGTACTATAATGTTTCAATAAGCTCCTAACAAGGCTATATCTTCTAACAAGGATAACTATACTCTCAGTACATCATTTGTGGGTGCTATTTCCCACCCAAGTTTTTACCTTTAACAGGGTTTCCCCGAAACCAAAATATTATGTTATTGTGTTGGCATTCATTGTGTTCATTGGATTTGATATTGTGGAGCTTAAAGTTTAAAGTTTAATATTTTGTTATATAGTTGATTCACCCCCCCTCTTAGTTGTATTGCAGACACTTTTTCATTGACACTACTTGGTGTTTCTCAACACCCCAATCCTTCAGTGTTTCTTAACACTACTAGTCTAGACATTACTATGTTTTTCAACACATAATAGATCTTGCACTATCTTTCACTGCACGCTTGCACTTTGACAAAAGCACAAAGGTTTTTTCTTAACACCAAACACCAAATTACATCCTAGAAAATTGAAAATGACTGAGATATGTAGAACTCTTTTCTCATGTGCTATCTATTATCATTGATTTTTTCTTGCTATGTCTTCTAAGGTCACTTGATGATGTCTACTTGACTAGAGATTCATGACTAGGGGCATAACTGTTAGGAATAGTCCCAAGAGATAACTGAGAGGGGGGGGGGTGAATCAGTTATCTAAAATTTTCAATTCTTTATCCAATTAAGTATACTTAAACATAAAGCATAAACATAGTGAAAGAATACTTGAACACAACACCAATATTTTGGTTACGGGGAAACCCAAATAGGTAAAAACCATGGTGGGAATTGACACCCACTAATATTCTGCACTAGTGTATTATGATCCTTGTTAGAAGATCCTTAACCCTATTAGGAGTTTCTTTACAATATATTTAGTATAGTAGACCTGGTTAAGGGTCAGACCCTATTAGGAGTCTTTTACAATAGTCCTTGTTAGGGGAGAGGATGCACTATCTGAGAGCACACTGCTCAAAGGGGCGAAGGTTACAACCTTCTGAATAATAAATACACACTATATTTGGATCTTGATGAACTACACTTAGACCTATTCTCTGGATTAGTTCCAATGTATAGCACAAACACTTTACTTGGTCACATAGACCTTCTTCTGATGGCTCAAAACTTCACACACTCTTCTCTGCTCCTCACAATCAGCCATGAACCACACTCAAGCAATCACAAATGACTGCCTATAAATATCTTTCTTGTAAATGATATAATCAAGTCAGCCTATTAGAACCACCTTGAAATGATATTAGACAAGCCATAAAAAAATCCAATAATAATTCAGTCGGCTCTACTAAGCACACTACACACTGTAAGATAAAAATCCAATAAGATAATTATAGATGCACACTACACACTGTTGGCTCTACCAAAATAAGTGTATCTTTCTCTTCAAGCTGAATTACTTCATGCACTCCTAACTAAACATCACTAACTCTTCTCCAAGATTAAATACAAGGGCACATATTGAAAGGATAGGCACAACTCCAGAACCAATATAATCTATGTCGGCTCTTTTGAACAAACACAGGAAACTGCTACTGGTGAATAGCAACTACATAACTTTACTTCTACTGATCATCATACTCTGCGTCCATGAATGTAACATCACTAACATGTCTTCAACATATATCCAAACACACAAGGCTCCATGATAACTATACAAACAACCATACATAGAATACTGCCTATTACTCTGTCAAGAACACTGTTGATACAAGATGCTATATAACTATCTGTACTAACAGTTAACCTCTATGCCCACAATATAATGCTGATAACATGTCAATGAAACATATATTGAAATATTACTTCATAATTCTTTGATGCATGCTACTTACCATATGTTGTCATCAATGACAAACATATAGTCAGTACTGGCCCACTAGCAAATCTCCAACAATCTCCCCCTTCGGCATTGATGAAAACATATGGAATGAAAAAATCCACCAATCCAAATGAATAATTATTTTATAACATTCTCCATTTCCTCTTCAAGACTCCCCCAAAGATGAGTCCTCCATCTACTATAATATTCTTCAACATTATCTATTTCCTCAACTGAACCGGTGTCATAACTGAATACTACTCCCCCTTGGTAGATTACTCCTCTTTTTACTTATGTTTTTCATGACTATATGTATCATCTTAAAATGGAAGCACTTCCATGATAAGAGTGTTTAGCCCTCTGAGTAAGTGGTATGGGTTCATGTTAAGTTCCTTGATTAGGTCTTTGCATCTATCTAGCTTTTCCCCCTATTCTACTTTCCTCTGCACCTGATTTTCACTTCATATCTGCATTTCCTAGCATTCTAGGTTAGGATCCTGAGGTTTTTGACCATAAGGTCAAATTCAACCTTATGGGGTCAAAGTTGACCTTGACCTTGACCTGGTTAGGATCAACCTTGGCCCTAACCTAGTTATTTCCAAGCTCATCCTTGACCCCCTGTCCAGATTTCAAATTTTCTTGATTTTTGGGTGTCAGGTTTCAGGGATATTTATTTTCCCGCCTCCGGGTCAGCCATTTCAGGTTTTGGAATAGTAAATCCTTAAATTGAATTTAATCTAGGTATATTTTCTAAAGGTTAGGACCTAATTGGGATTTAATTCTCCAAGGTGGCCCCTCTAGAGGATTGTGCCCTAGTTCACTATAAAAGGAGGCATTCCTCTCTAATTTTCTCCATCCATGATCCACATCCATCATTCACATCTTCTTTTTCCATCAAGCTCTCAAGTGAAAACAAGTGAATTCAAGCCTTCAAGTGTTCAAGCATTCATCCATCAAGGAGATACATTGTTAGCCATTGAAGGATTCAATCTCTTTGGAGCCCCCTTGAAGATCCATCCTTCTACATCCATCCAAGCCTCCTCATATGCAAAGATTAATTCAAGATTGGTGTTGAAGATCAAATGCCATTGATTTGAAACATCCTACATTCATTCTACATCCATTGAAGCATTCCTATTTGTGGATTTGAGGATTCAAATCCTCTATAAGGACTTCACATAAGTGAGGTGAATTGTTTCAATTACTTTGCTTATGCATACTACATTTCAATTCAATTTCAAGGTTAATTCCAAAATTGGGGTTTGACCAAGGCAAATCCCCCATACAAACAAAACCTCCCTTTTTTTGCAAGTACAGGTGTAGAATTTTGGATATGAGAGTGAATTTGGATACCCTTTTTGGTGAACTTTTGAGATCTGTGAACAAAGTTAGAATCGACCTTCAAATAAAGAATGTAGCCTTTGACCTTTTATGAGGGTCAAAGACTACTTGCCATTGGAAAGACAAAATATTTTTGGGTTTTCTTCATCTCAGCATTTCCAATCTGAAACAGGTTGTAGAATTACCTGAAAGTACACACAAAGATCAAAAATTAGAATTTTACAAATTTGCCCTATTTTGAGGTTAGTACTTTTATTTCAATTATTTCAGATTTCAAGCATAATTCTCCATAGGGAAATATAAGGCTTTTCTCTATCTTTCATATTCTCCATAGATTGATTCGATTATGTATTAACCTTTTGGTTGATCAAATTGAATCTATCCTTTGGGAATATGGATTTAGGAGTGGATCTCATATTTCCCCCATACATTATACATTTGAATAGAGGTGATTCCATTTTACCACTATTCATTTTGGTGAACCTGACTAGCTTACTCTCTTTCTTTTTGGTGTTAGATTTCTCTTTGTCTTATTGTGTGTGTTCACCTTCACTATTCATTTTGGTGAACCCGACTAGCTTACTCTCTTTCTTTTTGGTGTTAGATTTCCTTTTATCTTGTTAGTATTAGATTTATCCTTTGTGTTAGATATTTCATGCTAATTCAATTTCAAAAAAACAAAAATATTCATGCTTTATGTGTTCTTAGTTTAGTTCATTTGTATTGCATTGGTTTATGAGCTTTACTACTACTAGTCCTACTTATAACATTTTAGTTAGAAGAAGTCATAGACTCATGGGTGCCTTTGATCCTTAATCTTCTTCTCCTTTCCTTAGGGTCCCAGATGATAATTTGATTCTTCATGATTCCAGTCCTACTATGGAGCAAAAATCTTCTCACTCATTTCATGATGAGGATGACACTTTAAGAGTTCCTCTTGAACAAGTCTAAAAAATTTCAACTGAACTTGATAAAATGGGTAATTGGCTTATTCAAGAGAACCATAATCAAGATTCTATTCAAGCTATAAAGGATCTTAAGAAAGTTCTTCATGATAGTGATCAAGGTGTTAACCTGTTGCGTGGTATTACTCACCTTGTGCATTCAAATATTAAACCTTTAGCTCAATAATCTCA
The DNA here is from genome assembly GCA_027943335.1 of Chamaecyparis obtusa. Taxonomy (NCBI): domain Eukaryota; kingdom Viridiplantae; phylum Streptophyta; class Pinopsida; order Cupressales; family Cupressaceae; genus Chamaecyparis; species Chamaecyparis obtusa. The sequence continues at coordinate 1,166,769 of BSBK01003293.1, read as the reverse complement.
AGCTTTAGGGTTGATTCCTCCTATCGCTAGTGTAGAACCTCCTTCTAATCCTTTACCTAGTATTCCTACCTATACTCCTTCTTTGGTGACTGTGATGGTTCCCTCTATTCCTATGAGTGTTCCTCGTGTGTCCCTTCCCACATCACAACCTTCATATCATAATGTTCCTTTTAATTATTCCACTCTGCTTCCAACTATAGTTCCTAGTGTTCCTCAAGTTGTGTCTTCTATTCCTATAGCTTCTTACACTTTACCTAGTGTGTCTAATGTTGCTAATCCTCCTATTTCCTCTAATGATTCAAGAATCATCAATTTGGCTCAAACTGTATCATCCTTACAAAAAAAACTTTCTTCCTTAACTCAAAACAAGTTTAGTATCCCTACATATGACATGGGAAGTACTTTGTCCTTAGATATTATTCATACTCTTGTTCCTCAGCAAGTCGATATGCCTTGTCTTGAGAATTATAATGGAAAAAGAGATCCTGTTCATCATGTTAAAACATTCCAAATCCTTTGTAGTGATTATGCTCATGATCATAGGATTTTAGCCAAACTATTTGCTAGAACCTTCTGTGGCAAGGCCTTACAATGGTATTGTTCCTTGCCTCCTTATTCTATTGATTCCTTTCCAAAACTTTCTAATGCATTTATTCAACAATTTCAAAACAACATCGGCCTGCAAGTGTCTTTGACTAATTTGATGCATTGTAAACAAAGTGCTAAAGAAAAATTAACTAAATTTATTAGTAGATTTAAGAATTTGTATGCTCAGATTTCCTATCCTATTCCTAATATTGATATTCAACACATGTTTATTTCAAATTTGCAAAAGGATATTAGAGATAATATTCTACTTACTGAATTTACCTCTTTTCAAAAACTTTGTGCAGCACTTCATCATTATCAATTACAAGTGAGTCAATTTGAGAGCAACACTCCAATGGATCCTGTTCCAGTTGATAAGAGTGATGTTGCTCCTAATCCAAATAGATTTCAAAAATTCAACAAGTATGTCAAGATAAACAAACAAGCGAATGTAGTTGCTGATCAAGTTGTTGTTGCATCTCACAATGCCACTTCTGCATCCACTTCTTTTCGATTAAATCGTACATTTACTCCTCTTTTCGAACCATTACATGCTATTATGAATAGGTTTTTAGCTGCTAATATAATTACTTTACCTCCTATTCGACTTCTTTTACCTATTACGATTGCTTCTAAATCTTTTGATCAAAATTATTTTTGTCAATATCATCATCAGAATGGTCATGATACTGAGAAATGTTATTCTTTAAAACATAATTTTTAAGATTTAATTAGCTCTAATGCCTTATATATTGATAAGTTTGATGGTAGTGGGAACAAATATGTCACTCCTCCTAATCAAAACCTTCAAATCTATATGAATCATTTACCTACATGATACTAATACCATTGCTCAACCATCTGTTGTGGAAATTGTGTATGACTCAAAGATGGATGATCTCAATCATGTTGTTAATAAAGTGGAGCATGTTGGTCAATCTTTATCTCCAGCTCAACCTCAACCTCAGATTCAATCTCAAGTTCAATCTCAACCTCGACCAAAACCTAAACCTAAATTGAAAACTCAACCTAAACCTTGACAACAACCTAAGAATAAAAGACCTTGGGAACTTTGGATTACCTTTGATGACTTCGAGACTATTAAGGCTCATGATGGTCCTCTTTACATTTATGCTAGGATTTATTAGAAACCTACTCGTGGTTGTCTAGTTGTGATGTAGGAGCATCCTGGGTGTAAGAGCAATCTTGCATCACCCAAAAATATTTTTGTTTTTATATTCAATAAGGGCTATTTTGTGCAGAGCTGCTATTTATGGAAAGTTACTATTTTTGGTAATTTTTGTATGTACTTAGAATGATCTGATTTCTTTCTTGGAGGTTCATTTTGGTCATATAAGTCTGCCAGTAAAGTTTCATTGCCAGATCAAGTGTATATTGGAAGATATTGAAGATTTTTGGTATTGGCAGCAGGGTACAGAAACTTTGAACTCAGTTTTGAAGGCTTTAGAGGCCCCAGATGAGGTCAAAAATTTGGGTGACAGGTGCTTGTGTAGGTCAAGTCTGTAGAGCACTTTGTGGCATTTTTGAAATGGGGTTATAATAGCCGAGCGGGTCAACGGGTGATGACTTATGGTCTTCGGAAGTTGGGCCATCTGAAATGGCAGAAAATAATTTTCTTCAAAATTTCTGTTCGGGTTTCAAAGGTTATCTTGAGCTGAGTATGATGTAGTAAAATGTAAAATAAAATAATTCTAAGTTGGTCGGCCTTATTGGCTAAAATTCAAGAACCTTCCCAGGCGGTGGAAAATTGCCTATATAAGGAAGGCTGTATTATTGTCTTAGGCAGTTCAGAATAGTTCTAGGTAGTAGATCTGGGTAATAATTCGAGGCTTTGTCCTATAGAATATTGTAAGGGAATGCCCATGTGGCTTTGCATATTGTAATTCTGAAAGTTTGTAATTCCACATTTGTGGAGATAATAAGAAGCTAATTTTATGTTCTTGCAAATTGTTGTGGTTTCTCTGTTTCTGTTATGTGTTTGTGGTATTAAGGGGAGCACCCTTCATCAAGTGGTATCAGAGCCAAATTTTCTTGAGTGTGTAAATAGATCGCCGACTATGAGGTAGTTTGCACTAGGATCGTGGTTAGGGTTTCAACGTGCATCGTGAAAATGCCTCCATGAAGAGAACGTGGCAGAAGAGCTGGTGCTGTGACACCTGAGGTTAGAGAGCTGCAGAGACAAGTGCGAGCATTGCAAGAAGAGATTGGCAGAGGAATGAATCTTAATGTTAGAGACGAAAGCGAGGATGAAGCCGAAGAAGAATATCAAGAAGGAGAAGTTGAAATTGTGAACCAGGAGGAAGAAAGACTTTTTTGGGCAATTTCTAAGATTGGGAAAAGACCTAAGATTGAGGTTCCTACATTTTATGGAAATCTTAACCCAGAAGAATTGATCTACTAGATCAATGAATGTGAAGAATATTTTGAGTATGAAGATGTTGAGGATCCTGATAGGGTCAAATTTGCGAAGGCCAGACTGAAAGGTTGTGCGAAGATATGGTGGCAAGAGATTCAGTTGGAGTGAAATAGAAGGGGAAAGGAGAAAATCATGAGATGGGATCGGATGGTGGATAAATTGAAGTGATAGTTCATTCCTGTTGATTATGAGCTTGACCTACTAAAGAAAATGCAGAGTTTGAAGCAAGCAGAAAGATCTGTTTAGGAGTATACAGAGGAGTTCTATCAACTTCTCATTAGAACAGGCCATGCAGAAGCTGATAAGGAGAAAGTTGCCTGATACCTTAATGGGTTAAGGCCAAGCATTCAAGAGGATCTGAATCTAGTTCGAATGAACAGTATTGAAGAGGCATACCAGTTTTCCCTAAAAGTAGAGGAAAAGTTGAACAAGAAGTTTGAGAGCAGACAAAATGGAAGAGGTCATGGTGGACGATCTGGTGGACGGTCATATGGTGGCCGAAATGAAGATCTGAAAAAGAAGGATGAGGCCAGTAGCAGTCAGAATTAGTGAGGAAATAATTCCAATCGCTTCCAGGATCAGAATAATAGAGACCAGAGAGGAAGAGGAAGAGGACAAGGACCTGGAAGAGGTGGCTTCCGTGGAACATGTTTTCACTATGGAGAAGAAGGTCATAGGGCATTTGAATGTCCTCAGCGCCAAGGCAGAATAGATAGTAGAAATGAAGGCCAAGCCAGAGTTGCACATGTAGATGAAGATGCCAGATCATCAAATTCTGAAGATGTTGAAAGAGGAGAAATGTTGATTAACAGAAGAGTCCTGTTGAGTGGTGAGAATGAACCTGAGCAAAGGAGGAGCCTGTTTCGCACCAGGTGAAAATGTGAAGGTAAATGTTGTGATGTGATTATTGATAGTGGAAGCACTGAAAATTTGGTGTCAGAAGAGATGGTGACAAATTTGAAGCTCAAGAGATAGAAACACCCACATCCATATCGGATTGCCTGGGTACAGGATGACCACAAGGTCATGGTCAATGAACAATGCCTAGTGAAGTTCAAGGTTGGCGGATACCAAGATGAGGTATTGTGTGATATCATATCTATGGATGCATGTCACATGTTTTTGGGTAGACCATGGTAGTTTGACAGATGTGCTGTACATGATGGTCATGCGAATACCTATTCCTTGACAAAGGATGGAGTGCGACATAAGATAAAACCATTGAAGGAGATTGAAGAAAAGGTATGTGGTAATGCAATGATCACTTTTGTTGATGGAAGAAATTTTCTAGATGGTATGAGGCATGAGCATGTATGTTTTGCTTTAATTCCAAAAGCTGGTAAAGAGGAAGTAGAAGATGTTCCTGTAGAAGTTGTAGATTTGTTGAATGAGTTTCAAGATATTGTATTCGATAACATGCCTGATGGATTACCACCAATCAGGAAGATCAGTCATCAGATGGACTTGATTCCAGGAGTGAGTTTTTTGAATAAGGCAACACACAGAATGACACCTGCAGAAAGTGAGGAGTTGAACAAACAAGTACATGAGTTGTTACAGAAAAGATTGATCTGTGAGAGTCTGAGTCCCTATGCTGTACCAGCAGTATTAGCACCAAAGAAGAATGGAGAATGGAGGATGTGTACAGATTCTAGGGAAATAAACAAGATTACAATCAAGTACAGGTTTCCATTGCCACGAATGGATGATATTATGGATTGTTTGAGTGGAGTTGTGTATTTCTCAAAGATAGATCTGAAGAGTGGATATCACTAGATTCGGATCAGAGAAGGAGATGAATGGAAGACTACCTTCAAGACAAAGGAAGGACTATATGAGTGGTTAGTCAAGCCTTTTGGGCTAACCAATGCACCGAGCATTTTCATGCGGCTCATGAACGAGGTTCTGAAAGAATTTCTGGGTAAGTTTGTCATTGTTTACCTAGATGATATTTTGATCTTTAGTAAGACATTGGAGGAGCATATGATACATATTCGTATGGTATTTGAGAAGTTGAGAGAAGAGAAATTGTTGATAAATTTGAAGAAGTGTAGTTTTGTGAAGAAAGAGTTAGTGTATTTGGGATTTGTAGTTTCAGCAGAAGGTCTGAATATGGACCCAGAGAAGGTACAAGCTATTCTTGAATGGCCTACTCTAAGGAATGCTACTGAGGTAAGATTTTTTCATGGTCTAGCTAGTTTTTATAGAAAGTTTATCAGAAATTTTAGCAGTATTTGTGGACCCTTGACTGAAACAATGAGAGGGGATAGAAAAGAATTTAAGTGGACTAATGGGGCAGAAAAGAGTTTTCAATTGTTGAAATAAAAAGTTATAGAACAACCTATTTTAGCACTTCCAGATTTTAATAAGGTGTTTCAAGTAGATTGTGATGCTAGTGGTACTGCAATAGGAGCTGTTATCAGCCAAGAAGGTAAACCTGTTGCTTATTTCAGTGAGAAGTTAAATGATGCCAAGAGAAAATATTCTGTTTATGATCAAAAATTTTATGCTATAGTTCAGGCATTAAAGAAGTGGTGACATTATCTACTTCCTAAGGAGTTTTTTTTGTATACTGATCATCAAGCTTTGCAATATTTGAATAGTCAAGAAAAATTGAATCAAAGGCATTTGAAATGGGTTGAGTTTTTGCAGAGTTATACATTTGTTTTGAAACACAGAAGTGGAAAGTCTAACAGGGTTGCAGATGCTCTTAGCAGAAGGCAACTATTGCTGATAGAAATGCAGATTGAAGTGGTTGGGTTCAAGGAACTCAAGAATTTGTATCCAGAGGATCCTGATTTTGGTGAAGCTTGGAAAGCTTGTACAGATCTTGTTACTCTAGACAGGATGAAATGGCTAGATTTCATCATCCAGGATGATATGCTATTCAAAAGGAGTCAGTTGTGCATTCCACGAAGTTCTATGAGGGAGAATCTCATCAAGGAGAAGCATAGCGGAGGATTGGTTGGACATTTTGGTCATGATAAAACCCTTGCTTTGGTTGGTGAGAATTATTATTGGCCATAATTGCAGCAAGATGTGAAGAAGTTTGTATAGAGTTGTAGAGTATGTCAGATGGTGAAAGGAGTGAAGTAGAATATAGGGTTGTATCAACCATTACCTGTACCAGAGAAGCCTTGGGAGGATATCAGCATGGACTTTGTTCTTGGTTTACCGAGGACTCAGCGGGGACATGATTCAATTTTTGTGGTGGTTGATAGATTTTTAAAGATGGCACATTTCATTCCCTGCAAGAAGACTAATGATGCTGTTCATGTAGCAGAATTGTTTTTCAGAGAAGTAGTGAGACTTCATGGTTTTCCAAAGACCATAGTTTCAGATCGGGACACTAAGTTTGTTGGATATTTCTGGTGTACATTATGGAAGAAGTTGAATACAGATTTGAAGTTCAGTTCATCACATCATCCACAAACTGATGGATAGACGGAGGTGGTGAATAAGAGTTTGGGAAATTTGCTGAGATGTTTGGTTGGAGATAAGCCAACAGGATGGGATTTGATTTTACCATAGGTGGAATTTGCATACAATAATTCTATCAATAGGAGTACTGGTAAATCACCATTCCAAATTGTATATGGAAGTAGTCCAAGAAATGCATCTGAATTGAGGAAGATAGATAAAGGAGAAATAAGTAGTGCTGAAGCTGAGGATTTTGCAGAACACTTGAAGAACATCCATGGGGAGGTGAGGATGCATATTACCAAGATGAATGCACAGTATAAGGCTAAGGTAGATGAGAAAAGGAGGTATAAGGAATTTCAGGTTGGTGATGAAGTCATGGTTCATTTACGGAAGGAGTGGTTTCCAGTTGGTACATATAACAAGCTGAAGATGAAGAAGTTTGGACCATGTAAGATACTGAAGAAACATGATTCAGGAAATGCATATGAAGTAGAATTGCCTACTGAGCTAAATATTTCACCAGTGTTTAACATTTTAGATCTGACAGAGTATCATGAAGGAGGTGTTGAAGATGAGATCACAGCAGCACAGTGGAGTATTCCAGCAACTAGTTCAGACACTAAGGAGATTGAAGATATACTAGATAGTCATGTTGGCAGAAGCACAAGAAACAAGACATATGAAGAATATCTGGTCAAGTGGAAAGGACGACCTGTTGAAGATTCATCATGGCTAACAAGGGTGGAGGTTAACCGTCTTGGTTTTCCTCTGCACACCTGAGTCGTGACAGGGTCACTTCTCAAATTACCCCAGGTGTCTGATGCAGGAGCATCCTGGGTGTAAGAGCAATCTTGCATCACCCAAAAATATTTTTGTTTTTATATTCAATAAGGGCTATTTTGTGCAGAGCTGCTATTTATGGAAAGTTACTATTTTTGGTAATTTTTGTATGTGCTCAGAATGATCTGATTTCTTTTTTGGAGGTTCATTTTGGTCATATAAGTCTACCAGTAAAGTTTCATTGCCAGATCAAGTGTATATTGGAAGATATTGAAGATTTTCGGTATTGGCAGCAGGGTACAGAAACTTTAAACTCAGTTTTGAAGGCTTTAGAGGCCCCGGATGAGGTTGAAAATTTGGGTGATGGGTGCTTGCACAAATCAAGCCTGTAGAGTACTTCATGGCATTTCCAAAATGGGGTTATAATAGCCAAGCGGGTCAACGGGTGATGACTTATGGTCTTCAGAAGTTGGGCCATCTGAAATGGTAGAAAATAATTTTCTTCAAAATTTTTGTTCGGGTTTCAAAGGTTATCTTGAGCCGACTATGATGTAGTAAAATGTAAAATAAAATAATTCTAAGTTGGTCGGCCTTATTGGCTAAAATTCAGGAACCTTCCCAGGCGGTGGAAAATTGCCTATATAAGGAAGGCTGTATTATTGTCTTAGGCAGTTCAGAATAGTTCTGGGTAGTAGATCTGGGTAATAATTTGAGGCTTTGTCCTATAGAATATTGTAAGGGAATGCCCATGTGGCTTTGCATATTGTAATTCTGAAAGTTTGTAATTCCGCATTTGTGGAGATAATAAGAAGCCAATTTTCTGTTCTTGCAAATTGTTGTGGTTTCTCTATTTCTGTTATGTGTTTGTGGTATTAAGGGGAGCACCCTTCAACAAGTTGATCCTACATCCTTAGTCAATGTTATAACTAAACAAAATATTTTTATGAAAATCTTACAATGTGATTCTTATGATACATCAGATGTGTGGATTCAAAATTTTAATGGTTTTCTTTATCCATCATTTGGTTCTATTACTTTACCGGTTGAACTCTATGGAAAAATTGTGAACACTACCTTTGTTGTGGTTCCTACTTCCAATCAATTTCAAGTTAAGCTAGGTTTTCCTTGGTTGAATGCCATGCATGCTATTGCTTCACCTATCCATAAGTGTCTTAAGTTCATTCATGATGAAGAAGTGAAGATGATTAATCATAGTTTATATCAACCTTCTAGGCCCAGAGATTGTGTTGCTCTTGATTTGTTTTGGCCTTCATTACCTAATTCATGTCCTCCTCGACCTGATAATATTTTTTGTTCATATCAAGTTTATAAACATCATAAGATTCTTGAATTAAGAATTCATCCTATGGATCTTAATCATGATCTTTTTCCAACACCTTCTATACCTCCTTTAACTATGACTTCTAGTTCTATTAATCAAGTTCCTTCTATCAAACCTATCAAAGATCCTGTGATTGTTCCTCCTATTGTTGATAATCCTATTGATCTTCCTAAAGAACTTGTGAAAGATCCAGTGATTGTTCCTCCTAGTTCTCAACCTATTTCAAATAAATCAAAATGTAATTGATCTACTAATGAATGTCATAAGAAGCCTCGTACTCATGCTAAAGCTCATAATTGTATTCTTCAAAGATCTCTACCTTCTTCGGATAAATATATGCATGATGTGTTAGAAGAAGTTGTTACTAATAATGATGTTAATATGCATGATTATGATGATTCTATTCGTATCTTAGATCCTATTTTTATTAATTTGGATGAAGAAGATACTCTTGATGATACTGATGATGTTAATGATGAATATGAGACTATTGACATTGACATTGATTTACCTAATATGCTTTCATCAAAATTAACTCTTACACCTAGTGTCAAACATTGTGATTCTCAAGAGGATCCTTGTTTGGAACTGGCTATCATTCCTACTATGTTGGATATAGTCCCTCTTGTGAGTTACCCACCTTCCCTAAATGATATACAATGAGATGGGGAGATTAGGTGACATGCTTGATCAGCTTGTCCTTCGTGGTAGCTTTGTTGTGTGTTTTCCTATTGTACTGTGCTTCTCCCATGATGTGTTTGCTAAATGTTGTTAGGTTCTTTTATACAATCCTTGTTACTCAGTTGGTACAAGGTGATAAAGGAATTGAAACTGTTGTTCAAATTCCTCTATATGTATCTCTATTCTTCTATGTGTTGTTCAATGTTATGTTGTAATTATGCTATTGTTCGTAAATGTTTCCTTGTGTAATCTGCTTGGATTCGAGATATGGTAGCACTAATTCTTTTTGGTCTCCATGTTATGGTCTGAAAAGATTCTCCTTCATATATCTTATGTGATCTTTCCTCCTTTTTTATCGTAGTTCTACTTTCTTTGGGGAATGATGTCATGTAATACCCTCTCTGATGATTATACTTGGAATTTTACTTGGACACTTTCATTATGATGGTTAGAACTATATGTTTACAATTTTTCTTATTTAGATGATGATACACTTATCAGATGTTTAGATACACTTATTTATTATTATCATTTATGAAGTTTGAAAACATCTATGTTTACATGATTTATAAAGCTAACCCAAGGATTTGAATCTAACCATTATTATCTATGATGTCTTATGTTTTCATGTGTATAAGATGTTTAATGTGTGTTCATGACTCAGGATGAATTCGTAGTTACTCACTTAGTTAAGGTCCACATGATGTATCGATCCTAGTCATCTGTCTTCATATGTCTATGTGTGTGTGTGTGTGTGTGTGTCTATATATATATATATATATATTTGCACAGGTGTTTCTTCTCAGTGGTGGAGGACTGTAGGTACCAAGATTGTCTCCACCTAGTCTCACAGGTCTAAGTGATCCCTCAAATCCTCGATCGTTGTTGTTGTTACGAAGATATCACCAAGGTTCCATGAGAAGGAACTCAACCTCTGACCCTTTTGACCCTTAGGTGGGGAGTTCTTGAGTCAGTCCCTTGTGTTGTTGATGTATCATTGTGTATATCAGTTTGTTGGATTATGGTGATCTTGTTGCTTGTTCTTGTCTCTTGGATTTTAGGAGACTAAGGTTTGGATATGGTAGCTTTAATTATTCTTAATGATATGCTCGATCATTGCTAGTAGATAATTTATATGAGCTATTATTTCATGTGAATATATATATATATCATGATTTTACTTTGTATGGATTATGATTTATTATTTGATTGGATAATAATATTTTATAATACCATAATAATAAGATGTTTATAATATTAATAATAATATTGTTTTTAATAATATTATAACAATATATGTACACATAAGCATAAACATTTTTTTAGATTTTTCAAGGTAGAATGTAGAGCTTTAGGCTCTAATGAAGCAAAAACATAAGCTTGGGGTTGGATTCACCTTATACTAGGATTTTATAAGTGCTTAAACTTCCATGTAGCTTAAGAGGAAACTTATGAATTAGAGGTAGTAAATATTATAAAGTGTGAGTTTGGGAGGTTATTTTATGACCAAAAATGAAAAATAAAGTCCATCATGGATAATTCATATCCCAACCATTAGCCTACATTGGGGGATTTATGGGTTGGAATACAAGACAAATTTTAGGATAGGAAGAGGAGATATTGCAAGTTAATGACTTTTCAAATGAAGAAATATAACATTAGGAAGGACATTCTAGTTAGCTTCTCCAATGATGGAGAAATTTTGGATCCATTATATGGACATAAGGTTTCTTAGAAGCCCATCTTCCTAATCAAGTCATCTGAGAAAAAATGATACCAAATTTGAGGTGTTGACGGTTGAGGTGATTAATAGAAGTCACTAATGGATTAATCTTAGACTACCAAAAACTATTGGGCAAAAAGGGAACAACAGAAGACTATAAATAACATGTAGTCTAAAGCCATTATAGGATGCAAAAGGAAAAAGGATAAGAAAGAAAAGGGACACTAACTATAAATTAAGCTCCCATGGATCCTATAGATATTACAGTCCTTTAGGAGAAATTAGATAAAAAGATGGAAAAATGTAAATTCTTTAAGAAAGTAGTAGAGAAAGGGGTAACAAATGAGTTATTTGTTGCTGCAGAAGTAGCAGTGACACCACTAAGATCAGCAATAAACTTTACTCTTGAAGCAAGAGAAAGGAGGTTCATCTATAGTAGTAGCCACATCATCATCCCAGCCAACACCCAAGGAACCAAAGAATGTGATCATTGAGGATGATGATACCAAGAAAATATATTTAGATGATGATGAAACCCTCCTAAGTTGAGCCTTTAAAATTAATAGGCCCCATGTATTCAAATTTCAAGATACAAGTAAGTCCCACAACCTAAAACCCCCATAATGAAAGAGTAGGTATAATCCCAGGATCACCCTACTTCCCCAACTTTAAAAGTATGTGATAATACTTAGGTGTCCATTATTCCTCAAATAGAGTAATGTATAGATTCAACCAAAGAGAACATGGACCTTGGTAATGAAAACCCTTGTTTGAGTCTAACTCTAAAAGATCAAGATAACTTGTTCAAGGTTGTAGAAGAGAAAAAAGGAAGAAAAGAGAGGAGTTTAAAGACAAAATACAAATGGAGGAACAAGAGAAAAGGAAAAATGAAGAATTAAAGAGGTCTCAAGAAGAAGGGAAAATGAAAGAAGAATTGGAGAAGACAAAAAAAGGAGCTTGATAAGTGGGTTCAAAAAGAAGATGACATATTAATACCTCCTCTAAAGAGCACACCCCCAAGAGTTGAAGCAAGAGATAAAGATCGATTAGAAACTAGGTGAATAAAAGAACATGCAATGACTGAGGAACCTTCCACAAATAGAAAGAATGCTCCTAGTATTCCATAATGGCCTAATTTTACTTTAGAAAGGAGACCATTCTCAATAATATAAGCATGTGGGAGGTGTAGAAGCCCACAAGAAATAAGAAAGGGATATGATATTATATTATATAGGTCTAAAAATAAACAAGGAGAAGTGATTGTAGACATTACTACTTATTGGAAAATAAGGATGAAGGAGAGATGAATCATATTGATAATCAAGTTTCTAGAATAAATTTGTGAAATAAAACCAAGTGGAGAGAAGCATCCACATTGGACGCTATCATTGAGATAATAAAGAAGAGGATTAAAAACTAACATTAGTCAAAACAAGAGCTTAAGGAACATTATGCCAATTGTGGTTAATTCATTAAATACTTGGCTATGCCATTGATAACCCAAGTGGAAGGAATACTAGTAACCAAATTGATTCCACAAGTAGAGATTTATTCTTTATATGCTATGAAGAATAAGGCTACAATTATCTATTCTTAGATTACCCAACAATTGGATAATTTTAGATTATTTTTCATTAACTAGTATTAGGTGTATGAAGAATCATGTACAATAGAGGGAATAATATCGGCATATACAAGCCAATGGGATAAGGGATCCCAAAAATTCCAAAGAAAAATTGGGTTATTGAAGGAAATAAAATAATTAGGTGAAGAAGAGGTAAAAAAGAATTTTGGGGGATAAAGAATACAATTTTATAAAGATAAACTTGGACAAATTAGAGTTGCATATACAAGATACTGGGATGGGGATCCCATAAATTCTAAAGGAAAATTGGTTTGTTGAAGGAAATAAAAGAATTAGGTGAATAAGAGGCCAAAAATGTTGACATTTTGGGGGATGAAAGAATATAATTTTGTACAAAGTAGATTGGACAAATTGGAGTTTAGGTTGAGTTTCACAATGCATGTTAGAGCTAAATTAATTAACATTTCCCCATGCTACAATACCTCCAAGCATATGAATTCTTCGTAACATCCAATGTAGGTGGTTCTCTCTCTAGGAAAGGTTTATGTAGATTGGAAAGTATAGACATTGTGCTCTTTGATGGGATAAGATGGTGGAAAAGAGTTTTGGCCCAATTGATGAGAAAATATTGGATGACTAAATGGACTTAGTTTTTTTAGTTAATAGGGCTACCAAAGTACTGAACACCTTTGAAGATACTCTTAATAAATTAGAGCATGCACTTAGAGAGGCCAAATTCAGAATTGAGTGGGTCGATGGACCTAAAAAGGAGGCTTTAGATATTTGTTTAGATAAGTTCAAAGAATAGAAAAGTGCTCCAAATAACCACCATCTCAATGAATTCATTATTTTTTAGATTCTTTCATTCATTCAATTTATTCATTCATTTCAAATTAAGGGAAAAGGGATACAATCAATTAATTCCCAACAATAACACAACATTGCACTTCCACTTCCCCAAAGACGCCACCATTTATGGGAACTTAAATTTAGTGGATTTTCTTCTATCAAGGTTTATTATCATTCTCAATTCCAAAACATGCCACCTCATACTCCTCTACTAGGAAAACCTACTTTCTATTTTAGGGGATGTTATCTCTTAGTCTTTTGTCTAATAACTTGCATGACAACCAAAATACCTATAATTTAGAAGATTTAGGGTGGGAATAAACTCCTAATATTAAGGAGGTTGTCTACTATAAATATAAAATTTGAGGCCATTTTTATAGTCCACAAATTTATGCTTTGAGGTCCTAGCTAGTTGCAATAGTTTTAATTTATGTTTTCAATATTTTAGTTATTAGACAATCATTTTGTGAAGATTGTGTATTAATTGCTAGTCATTTGCTAGTACATTTTAGAGAATAGATACAATATAAATCTATAATTCAACATCTCACGGAATCATTCTTGTGAATGCATAGTAACTTTCTTATTTTCAACTTCCGTAATTTGATATTTATCTAAAAGTGTTTTAAGAACATTTTATTTAATGAATCATTTTGTGCATTTTAATGGTGTTTGAAGTCACAGGGATACCCTATTGATACCCAAAAAAAATGTGTCACCATTTATGTATTTAATACATAATCTTCTAAGGTGTATGGAGAAACATGTGAGGAGAAACATCCACATTGGATGCTTCCATTGAGACAATAAAAAAGAGCATCAAAAGGGAACATACGTCAAAATAAAATCTTAAGGCACATTTGGCCTAATACATAAAATTCATTAAATACTTGGGTATGCCTTTAGTAGCTCGAGTTGAAGGAATACTGTGTGTGTCTGAATGTGGACCTCTAAATCAGGCACAAATGCAACATAGTCATTAATCACATGATCAAATTACAAGAGAGAGTATGAATTACTCAATCTAAAATTCATTGTGAAGTGACTTGTTGCCTCCTATGTAGGCGGGGTGTTTAATTACTCTCAGATTGGAGAGCCAACAACCATAAGACCAGTCCTACAATGGAGGATTTTCAAAAGCTAAGATGAAAAATCAATGAAATTAATCTAGAAATGAGTGCAATTAATCTAGAAATGTAGAAATGCAATTATACTAAAAGCTTGAAATAGATATGAAATGCAATTTAAACTAAAGAACTTGAAATAAAGTTGATATTCAGCTAAGAACAATTAAGCCAATTTAATCTAATATGAGGTGCAATATTTAAACTAAAATGAGATATTAAGCTAATTAATGCAATAAAGCTTTGAAAACAATGTAATAATGGAGACTAAAATTGACTATAGTAGAGATGCTCCCAAAAAGTTCCTCCTTTTTTCAAATGAAGAAATGAGGTCCATTAAATAAGCAAGCTTTAGGAGGGAATGAAGGGGTTCTTGATTTGAAACTCTTGACCCTTCATTTCCATTTGAGACAAAAATGCAAGAATTACTAAATAAAAAGAATGGAAAATGCCACACAAGTGGCCTTTCAAATATCTTGAATTATTAATTCAAAATGAGTGTCCATTCAAATAACAAGTAATTATTAATTCTTTTTTTATGGGTAATTAGCCAAATGGGGTGCGTTTTAATTTAATTCTAAGCACTTAGGACTTTAGGATTAAATTAATTTATCATAGGGGTAACTTAGCTAATAAAAGTCGAAGACTTTAGGAATTAATTTTAATATTTGATTAATGAAAATTAGGGTTTTTGCAATTGACATCAAGTCGAATCAAGTCAAGTAGGAGAGAGAAAATTGCCTAGGAAACTAGGACTTTGGAGATGTAAAATTGATGAAAATGCACCAAAATTAATTGAATTTAATATGTGCCAATTTTAGGGTATTACATTTTTCCCTCTCTGAATTGATGTGCAAACAACGCATTGATTAAAAGAATAGTCTGAAGTGACAGATGACGAGAAATTCAGAAGTCTAGGTTAGGTTGCCAAGACACAGAGCAGATCAAAGCATGATTTTCTAAAGTCTAAGTTAGATTGTGAAGACAATGGTCTTGAGAGAACCAAAATCTGGGTTGGATTGCCCCAATAACAATTGAGATTTAGATGACAGATTTAGGACTAATCTTCAAAATCAGGGTTAGATTGCCCCAATATGAAGCTTAGTCTTCTGAGACCCAGGTTAGATTGCCCAAATAACGGTCTAAGAGATATTTCAAGAGCCATCTCTAGAATGAAGCTTGACTCCTAGTAATTAGGGTTAGATTGCTCCAATACCTAAAATATTTTGAGAACCATCTCCAGAATGAAGCTTGATTATTGAGGATCCGAGTTAGGTTGCTTAGATACCTAAAAGATAGATGACTAGATAGCAAGATGTGAGGCACCGAGATGCCCCAAGCAATGAGAACTGATGATTCAGATTAGACTGATTCAAGAATTGATTCAACAAGATTCAAATGATGCAATCATCCTTCCCCCTCGGGAGCGAAATTGAAAGATGACATAAGAGGGATGATTGACAACAAGAGGTTGCAGAGAAAAAGCAATTAGACCAGATTTGAGAAGTTGCAAAAGAAAATCAGAGCAAAGCAGAGGTCCTATTGACCAAGTTTGACCATGGTTGACTGGAGTTGACTTTGATGAAAAGAGCAAAGATCTTGAGAACATGATGCAAAGATGAGGGTCTGTGAGGAAGATGATGCTAGAAGGCTCACTGCACAAGCGTCTGATCCCAAAAGGGGTCCCAGAATTTAAAACACAGTTTAGAGCTATCTAGAGATGTCAAATTTCAATTTCGATCCCAAAAATGGATTTAGAGCAGTCATGATGAAACCAAGACAAAAGATGAGAACCTTTGATGAACAGGAAGTAATCAAGAGAGTAACAAAATATTGTCTCAAATCCAAGCTTAGCATGCAAATGCAAGCCTAAATTAAAATGAAAGCCTAAATTAAAATGCAAGCCTAGAATGAAAATGCAAGCCCTAGGACTTGGTTGTTGGACTCACCGTATTTATCATCATCAAGTTCATTTAAGCACGGGATGATCACAAGATGTCATAAAATCCTCACTAACATTGCAATTATGAGAATATGAATATGACATAAGTCTTAGATTTGTCAAAAATGAGGTGTAAGCATTAAGGTACAAGAAGCCAGAATGACCTAAACACCTATTCCTTTTGATTTACCAAGTTAACATAAGCATCAAAGCATAATTGCTAGAATGACCTGAATGTTTCTTGCGAACAAACACACCAAACACATGAGAGTTCCTTCTTTTGCCAAAGAGTGCTCGCAGTGACCCTTACGTTCACTTAGCAGGATGAGCGTTAGCAATTTTACTTGCAGCAAAAAGAAGTCACTCAAAATAGACAAGGAGAAGAACCAACCTCACCAAAGCATCCACATAAAAGGAGTCAAGGTACGCATGGCCATCCAATATGAGATGAAGGCTCTTATAGATGGACACCCCTCTTAGATAGATTCTTTGGATCATTGGAACTAAACTAGCAAATAGAAAATAAAGAAAAGATCAAACAAACAAACAAGCAAAGGAAAAGCTCAGCATGCTTCAGAGGAACACAAAATTGGTTTTCAGTTTCAGTTTACATTTGTGTTCAAGTAGATTGAAGTCGAATTGGAAACAACATTCGAAACCTCAACGGGATAGCGACAGCAGGCAGATGCAGCGATGACCACTGGTGACTGTCACAAGAGACAGAGTCTCAAGAGGACCAAGTATTAGTAGGTGAATGCAGTGAGAACCGCTAGTGACCGATACAAGGAAGATTCTTGAAAGAGAGAATAAAATGTGAATGAAACATCAGTAGGCAAACACAGTGAGGACCACTAGTGACTGATGTAAGGAAGAGATCCTAAAAGAGAGGAGTCAAAGGGAAGCTAGGTATCAGTAGGTAGGCACAGTGAGAACCACTGGTGATCAATACACCAGAGATCCTCAAGGAGAGAAAATCTCACAAGTAGCTAGGCATCAGCAAGAAGATGCAATGAGAACCACTAGTAACTGATGCATGAACAAAACTTTTGAAAGTGATAGGACAATGCCCCCTAGACCAGGAAGGTGCCCCCAAGTGTGAACGAGTTCCAATCCATGATGAGTCGAGGTAAATATTGAAGACCACTAAAGGCAAGAGAATGAGCTAGCAAACTAAAGCAAGAAACAAACTAAAAGTAGGGAACAAACTAAAGCAAGAAAGCGGGAAAACAAACTAAAGTAGGAAAGCAAAGAGACTAAAGTTAGAAACTAAGAGCCAAGCGATGCTAAGATGAGATGTAGATTCAGGAAACAAGAGGTACCTATTTACTGGGTTTTCATCATCTTGGCAGAGATTCTATTTTTGCTACCATGACGCCTGTTTACCAGGTTTTCATCAATGGCACATTTTCTTTTTTTCAATTTTTTTGTACCTTTCTCTTTTTTTTAAATTTTTTTGTATTTTTGAATATTTCACTTTTTTTGTATTTTTTCAATTTTCAATTTTTTTGATTATTATCAAGGCACCTATTTACTAGGTTTTCACCAAGATAATAGATACATCAAAGCGCTTGTTTACCGGGTTTTCACTAAGATGATCATTTTTTCAAGACATTTTGCAATTTTTAGGATTTTTGCAATATATCATTTTTTTGGATTTTTTTAGGACCAATAAGTATGTACATGAGCATGTCGAGAATGTCTCAACTATAAAATTTCTTCAAATGAAGACCGTTGATAGGCTCTTTGAGTTTCTCTCCTTTAGTAGGAATCTCTGAGAATGTAGTATTTGTAGTAGTAGTCAGTTGAGAAGTTGTAGAATCAGAACCAGTAGTACCCAACTATTAAGAGATCCATAGTCAAGGAAAGCTCACTTAAGTGAGACCCAAAAATATCCTCATGGACACATCTTAACTCTTTGTCAGACATTCTAGATTTCTCTTAATCACATCATTAGGGATGAGGAGATGCTGATATGCACTTTAGGAAAAGGCAAGATGGAGTGAAGAGGGTAAAGTATGAGAGGCAAGGGTGATGGAATGGAGGGAAGTATGAGAACCTTGGAAGCTTGAATGGAAACTTTGATTTTTCTTTTGGAATCCACATAGCTTTTGATTTTTTTTCTTTTCTTCTTTATGTTGAGGTGTTTTTTTATGACAATGCTTGTAAGATGGATTTCAAGATCCATTTTTGTTTTTTTTGCTTTTGATTGTCTTCTTCTTTTTGAGGACCTTTGTGGTCTTTTGAACACCTCTATTTATTTTCTTTCTTTGTAGTCACATGTCGATTAGATGGGACATGGTGACCTTGAGATATAAGTGGATTCTCATTATTTTTGTTTTTATGTTGCACATCCAAGTTACTTCCAAAAGACTCGGGAATGATGGATGAAAGAAGCTTATATGACTAGTTTAGGTGGAGAGGTGGAGATGAAAGTGGGTGAGCCACTTATCCTAGGGGGAAAGGGGGAAGAGAAGTCAATGGGATGGGTTCAAGTGTAAAGATATCAACATCATCATCATCATTCATGAATGAATCAGATAGATCAAGAAAGTGATCTTCCATATAATGTTATCGATTGTGAGTTGTCCTAGAAGAGTCAGATAAGCTTGGAGGAATATTATGTGAGCCTAACCAAGATAACCTATTCCAAGAATTAGGTCCCCTTTCAGGTGGAAATAATACATGAATAGGAACCATTTCAGTTCTGGATCTATCAAGTTTCCATGAAGTTGTAACAGGATGGGATCTTACATACCCATGATTTGTTGAAGCAGTATAAGTATAACTTGGAGTAGATGGCATAGGAGCCATAGGAATGATCTCCACATGAGGGTGGAAAGGATCATCATCAGTTTCTTGATTTGGAGGATTAGAACTTCCACCTCTTTTAGAGTTAGTAGGAGTAGCATCTTTGTGTACAAAATCAACTGGTAGTTTTGTAGTAGCATCTGATATGGAGTCCCATTCATATCCCTTTGAGTTCATTTCACCATGGCAACATTGTTTGATGTAATCATCTAGAGATATAGTAGGTGGAAAATCCTCTTTATTTCTATCATCTGTCATAGGAAGTGTTTCTTCAACAACAGGATCTTGCTCAATAGCAGAAGTGGAGTAATCTAGAATAGGCATACCCCAAGGCATACCCAAGATAAGGGAGACATCGACCAGTTGCCCCCATTTAGTTTATGTGTCATTAGAGTTAGGACTCTCCTTGGTAGCTAGGATCAGGATGTTGAATATTCAAGGATCTTTCATGTGTCATAGATGGGATCTTTGCTTCTTCATTATTTGAATCCTTGTATGAGTGAAAGTTATAGCGAGGTTGGTCAAGCTCATGGCTCTGATAGCCAATACCAAATCTATCTTCAAAGGGCCTCTCATAGGAGTGTGAAGATGGAGGAAGAGCTGTTAGTGACAAGATAGACTCCATCTGATATTCCCCCATGCCAATATCTTTGATCTGTAGGGTCTTTTCTATCTCTTTGAGTTTAGCATTATAAAATTTTGTAAATTCCCCATTGGTTAGAGCAAGGCTATCACCAGATTCTAGGAGCATATTGCAAGTGAGCAGGGAAGCATTATGGCTCAAGGAATGATCACCTTCTTCAGAGAAGGGAAAGTGATTAGGCGAGGTCGAATGACCCACCATAGATTGGAACTAATCGAGATCAAGATCTTTGGGGATGTTTTCCTTAGTGAGGGCTTTATCCATAGATATTTTTGGTTTGGATGTCGAAGGCTCAGGACCTTTGAGAACAATCTTAACACAAGATCAAGTGATAGCATTCAGACAAGCTAGAAATGGTGTGGGGTTACAAGAGGGAGGCACAGGGCCTCACAAGACAAATGGAGCTTGGGGTTTAGGAGCATCCTCACTCCCCGGAGCAATGATCATGTCACAGTATTCAACATCAATAGGTTCAATCTCATTGGTGACAATGTCGCTAGTATCATACGTATATTTGACCACATCATTGGTACCTTTAGACTTGGATAATTCACTTTTCCCATGAGGAGTAAAGGAGTCTTTAAACTCCTGATGATCTGAATTCTTGTTATGGTTCTACACCAAAGTCCTATAAACCACATTGAGCAGTTCTCCCAAGGAAGTGGAGTCACACTTGGGTTGAGGGATCCAAGGTTTGTTTCTAGAAAATCTGGAAGGTGGTTGAGTTTTTGTCCCATCCTTCTCAGTGGTCTTGACCACTCATATACTAGAGCTGAGATTAAAGACAGACTTTGAGGGTTTTGGCATCACATTGTCAACAACCCCATCATTCATAACATCTATGTTTCTATTGACAATCTTATCCTTATCCCTGTTTGAGGGAGAAGGTCATTGCTTGTTGTCTTTGTTCAAAGTCAATCCTCAATTCTTGATCATAAAGGCCTCTATCCTCACAACTCACCTAATCATATTGTCAAAAGTGAGACCTTGTAATCATACTTGGTATCCAAAATTTGGGACAAGATTGTCCAAGAAGATATCAAGCTTTTCAGACTCGGGTAATTCATGCAGATACTTCGTGCATAGTTGTCTCCATCTCTAGAGAAATGTTAGGAGAGGCTCCCCTTGTCACTGTTTCAAATTACAAAGGTCCCATATGTTTACCAGATATCGAATACTATGGGATTGATCATAACTCTTGTCATTTTGAGACTGACCATGACCTTGGTCCTTTTGAGATTGCTCATGACTATTGCTGAATTTACCTCCCCCTGGGAAGTGGAATAGATCTCCCATCTTATTGGTAGTATTTTGAGAGGTCATGAAAATAAGATCGAAAGGGTCGATAGGTTCGATTCTAGAAAGTGACCCTTCAGAGCCTTGCTGGTGTTGAAACAATGGGTTACAATATTCTTGAAATAATAAGTCAGACTGTATCTAAAATAATGGATTGTAATACTCTTGGAACAAGGAGGAATGTGAGGATCTCTCACAAAGTTCAAATTTCATAATAGATTCGGGATGACCTATTTCTTGATTAGGAGTTTCGCTTCTATCTCAACCAGTATTCTAAATGGGATAAGTTTTGCTGCTTCTAGTCATGATAGTCATAGATGAAGATGAAATAAGAGAGGACTTAGGATAGAGCTAGACTCGGTCTCTAAGAACAACACAAAGGAGATAAAGGCTAGAACAACCAAGATGCGAGATGGACCTGGTATGAATCATCAAAAGAGGTGGCTAGAATAGCCAAGATAAGAACACGAGATACAAAAGGCATAAAGAGATAAGGTAAACCAATGAGAGAAAACATGAGTCAAATCAAAGATCGATTGATTGCTAACTCAAAACAACCAGTTTTTGACAGTGAATGACAACAAAGTAGAAAAAAAGACCTCAGACAAAAAGCAAATCAAATAAAAAGTCAAATAGTTAATGGAAAATAGGCCTCTATTTTTGCAAACTGGGCTACAGTCTCATGCAAGAGATTACCAAGCTGCATGAGAGAACACCAACCTTCGTGCAAGAAAAAAAAGTCTCGCGCGAGAAAGTTCTCTGAAGTGTGAAACTTCACGTAGAAAAAGTGCAAAATCTAACAATTTGACACAGTTTTTGAGGTTAAAGTTGAATTTTGAGGTATAGTCTGAATTGATGTTTGACAAAAAATCCAATTTCCTGATAGGTTTGAAGAATAGTTTAATCAACAATCTCATTTTAGGATTTCAAGCATTCATTTAAAGACACAAAGGTTCAAATCAAGCAGTTGTGATACAAGAAGTAGTTGTTAAAAGACCTATCAAGGAAAAAGCAACTTGATAGCATCAGGGGAGTCTTTGTTTGATAATGGTTGGACAATGTTTAAGACTCGATAAAAAAACACATAGCTTAGCCCTACAAAAAAATGGTGAGAAGCCAAAACCTTTGCCCCATTGCTTATGCGCATACGTGCACCTCACACAGCCATGTCACCCCCTAGAGGGCACCCATGTTTTTGGTGTTTCCAAGGACTCAATGGTGTACATTCAAAGGTTACCCTTGTATCAGGGGCTAGTTTCACAACCACCTTCAAGCATCTAGGTGTATGCCTATGATGGGAATCTATGAGAGAGATTCTTCCCCCTCCCTGCGCAAAGATTATGATTCCTTTTAGAGGTGAACTAGGTAGGCCACTAGCTAAGGAAAGTTTTTAATAGGATTCCATTCACACTAACCTTCAGTGCCCCCAATACAGGGTGTATGCCTCATAGCCACACCAACACCTGAAAGTCATACACCCCCACAAGTAGGGCTAGGAGCGGCACTGCTCAGTATAACAGATGAAGCCTTCTCAAGATGATAGTCAAAGTCTTGAGAAGGAAGCTAACATGGTTTTGGAGTCTTTAGACTCAAAAAAATGTTCTTTATTAGAGTGAGGTGGAATCAACAGCGAAAGGCGCATACTCACTTGGGTCGTTCCCCAAGGTTCAACTTCCGGTAGGCCCTTTAAAGGTGACACTGGACTCAGTTTAGATTCAGGGGTCAGATTTTCTAGTTCTCCCAAAGGGAGAGGAGCATACTTCTCTATCTTGTTTCCTCACCCAAACACATCAAGAAGATTCATCACTGAGTTAGCTTCACTCCACCACAACTACAAGCTTTTGGGTTTCTGTTTCTCTCAAAGAGAGAAGAGCATAATCCCCTGGCTAATAGAAGCGTAAAGATTCACTACCTTTCTCCACTTCCCCAAGAATTTGTCATATTAGTAAGATCATTAGGATTTTGGGTTCATTCATGGTCATCACCTCCATGTAATGAAGAGCCAATGTCCCTACTCACTATCAAAATCCTCAAGAAATTTTAACGGAGCCCTATTTAGACTATGTGAATAAAAGAAGAAACAAACACAACATTTTAGCAATTCTTCGACTATCATCCTGCAATCAAACCATTAGCATGTTTTATGTTCTTGGTGCTTTAACATGTGTTCTTTTAAGAAAATATTTCAAGAAATGAGAGAACCTACAAGCACAACTTGTTAGATCCACAATGGTTAGCACATCAAAAATCAAATAATCTGCAAGTAAAATAGCTGATCAAATGGAAAAATTTGAAAATGAAACCAACATGGTTGGATCAGGCTCGGAAAGAGCTTTCAAACAATATATCACACTTAAATTTTTGATACTGTATGTGAAAATTTCTCAAAAATGGGTGCCAGTTTTCTAGAGGCACGGATTTTGAAAACATTGAAATTTTCAAAAAAGTAGAAAAATTGAAAACAACAAGCAAAACTGACAAATCTGGAATCCTAGTCTCTGTCTATCGCAGAATAATCTAGAAATGAGTGCAATTAATCTAGAAATGTAGAAATGCAATTATACTAAAAGCTTGAAATAGATATGAAATGCAATTTAAACTAAAGAACTTGAAATAAAGTTGATATTCAGCTAAGAACAATTAAGCCAATTTAATCTAATATGAGGTGCAATATTTAAACTAAAATTAGATATTAATCTAATTAATGCAATAAAGCTTTGAAAACAATGTAATAATGGAGACTAAAATTGACTATAGTAGAGATGCTCTCAAAAAGTTCCTCCTTTTTTCAAATGAAGAAATGAAGTCCATTAAATAAGCAAGCCCGAGGAGGGAATGAAGGGGTTCTTGATTTGAAACTCCTGACCCTTCATTTCCATTTGAGACAAAAATGCAAGAATTACTTAATAAAAAGAATGGAAAATGCCACACAAGTGGCCTTTCAAATATCTTGAATTATTAAGTCAAAATGAGTGTCCATTCAAATAACAAGTAATTATTAATTCCTTTTTTATGGGTAATTAGCCAAATGGGGTGGGTTTTAATTTAATTCTAAGCATGTAGGACTTTAGGATTAAATTAATTTATCATAGGGGTAACTTAGCTAATAAAAGGCGAAGACTTTAGGAATTAATTTTAATATTTGATTCATGAAAATTAGGGTTTTTGCAATTGACATCAAGTCGAATCAAGTCAAGTAGGAGAGAGAAAATTGCCTAGAAAACTAGGACTTTGGAGATGTAAAATTGATGAAAATGCACCAAAATTAATTGAATTTAATAGGTGCCAATTTTAGGGTATTACAAATAGTAGTAACTAAATTGATTCCACAAGAAAACATTGATTCTTTATATGCTATGAAGGGTAAGGCTACAATTATGGATTCTTAGTTTACTCAATAATTGGGCAATTTTAGTTTTTTTAATTAATTTTTCTAAGGTATATGAAGAAGAATATATAAAAAAATGGAATAATCTAAGCCAATGGGATAAAGAATCCCAAAAATTTTGAAGGAAATTTTAATTTTTGAAGGAAATAAAAGAATTAGGTGAATGAGAGGCCAAAAAGGATTTTGGGGAACAAAGAATATCATTTTATAAAGAGAAGCTTAGACAAATTAGAGTTTCATATACAAGCCAATGGGATAGGGGATCACAAAACTTCCAAAGGAAAATTGGTTTATTGAAGGAAATAAAAGAATTAGGTAAAAAATAGGTTTAAAAAAGCCATTTTGGGAGACAAAGAATATGATTTTATATAGAGTAGATTGGACAAATTAGAGTTTAGGTTGAGTGAAACAAAGCACTTTAGAGCTAAATTAATTAACATTTTTCTATGCTATAAGAGCTCCAAGGATATGAATTATTCATAACCTTCAATGTAGGTGTTTCTCTCTCTAGGACATGTTTGTGTATATTAGAAATTATAGACATTATGCTCTCCTGATGGGATAAGATGGTGGAAATTTTTTTTGGCCTAAATATAAAATTTGATGAGAAAGTATTGAATGATTGGATGGACTTAGTTTTTTTAGTTGATAACGCTACCAAAGCAATGGACATCTTGGAAGATTCTCTTAATAAATCAAATAATGTACTTAGAGAGGAAAACTTCAGAATTGAGTGGGTCGATGGACCTTAAAAAAAGGCTATAGATACTTGTTTGTGTAAATTCAAAGAATAAAAAAAGAATCCCAAACAACCACCCTCTCAATGAATTCATTATTTTTAATATTCATTCATGCATTCAATTTATTCTTTCATTTCAAAATAAGAGAAAAGGGATACAATTAGTTAATTCCCAATGATGACATGACATTGCACATCCACTTCCCTTGGGACACCACCATTTATGTAGCCAACTGTACTCATAATAGAAGTTTATTGTAGACACTAACAATTGATTTTTCCTTCTCTCTACATGTACAATGGGAACTTTAATTTAGTGAAGTTCCTTCTAGGAAGGTGAAATATCAACTCTTAGTTCGAATGTATGCCACCTCATGATCCTCTAGTAGGTGAGCCTACATTCTATTTTGGGGGTTGTTAGATTTTATTCATTTATCTAGTAACTTTCATGATAACCAATGGGGTGACTAAGAGTAATCCTAGGTTGGCTGGGTATAGGGGAATGATAAGGGATAAAAATGGCAGTCTTGTTTCAGTGGTAGCACTCCCCTTGGATAGCCAGACTAACCACTTAGATGAAATCATTAGGTCATATCATGTGCTAAGGAGGGATCATAATCTTAAATTCAAGTAAGTATGGCTCGAAGGAGACTCAAAGAAAAACTATACAATGTCTTAAAGGCGCATATAAACCTTCGTTGACTATAGATAGTTGGATTCATAAATCTTTTGAGCTCATGAAAACTTTTGATAAGGTTTTTATATCTCATGCCTATCAAAAGGATAACCATATTGCTGATTTCTTTGCTAATGTGGGGGTTCAAACTAGAAAATGTGTAATATGGAAGAAGGGTGATAAATTACACGATGATGTCAAATCTTTTCTGGTGTAATAGAGAAATCAAGGGAGGGGCAATTCTTTTCACCTTGGATAATTATAAATATGATAAATCACTTCATAAATTTCATCATTTCTTGGAATGTATTTTAATAAGTAAGGGGATACACAACCTTCATCCCCTATCTTTCACACACTTTCTAGGCATTTTGAGCCCTTTTTCCTCTTACAATTTTAATATTACTTTTTGGCTATATAAATCAATGTTTAACATTGGAGGAGATAGGTGGAGGATTGAGATAATCAACTACATTATGATAAAAAATAATTCCATTTGGAGGGTCTTTAAAACTTGATGGTTTAACTCCTTATATAGAGAAACTACAAGGAAGGAACCCTAAAGTTACAACAATTTTCACTTCAAGGTGGAAAGATGGAAAGGTCACATTATTTGGGAGAAATGTTAGCATAGAGGAAAATATTTTGGTAGAGATAATGGGCCTTCCCACTGAGGGATACAAGTTTTTTAGAGATATAAATTTCTTTGATTAGTCTGTCATGAAATTTCCCAAGATGAAGGCCAAGAAGGGGAGCTTGGTGAAAGTTTCAAAGAGTAGTTATGAGACTTCCAAAATCAAGTCAATTTGGAGGGTGGTATTGAAGGCTATAATGAATTATATCACTTTGGATAGAATATTTACTAGAGCATTTGTCCACCATTTTTATCTTTTGAACCATTTCAAGTACTAGGAAAGAATCTCTATCCCCTTTTTTATTTGGTGTATTCCCTGAATGCTAGTATTAGGGACCATAGGAAGAATCCTAACAAGAATGTAATCCTTCATGAGGGGTTAATCATGTTAATATTTGAACACTTTAAAGATATTTTCTACCCCTATTCCCCCATTTTAGTGTCTAAAGAAGATGAGGAGGATTTTAGCTCTAGCAACTTGGAGGATGAGGAATGGAAAATAGACATGGAGGTCTCTAAGATTAATTCAAATAAAACTAAGAAAGGTCCCAAGAACAATGTGAAACTCTCTCTAGTTAACAAGAAGAACACTAAGGGGAAGGAATCCCTTTTCTCCCATGTTATTGGGAAGGGTAAGAAAAAGGATAAAAGCAATAAATTTTTGTAATTGGAGAGAAATCAATTGAGGAGTTGGCAACCTGGTGAGAAAGGGTAAATTTCCCATGGAATGGATGATACCTCTTTTTAAATCCCTTGTACTAAAAGAAATAATACCCCTTTACCCCCAAATTATCCCCACATCTTCAAGCATGTTCAAGAGTGTCCATATGACATCCTTGATTTGGCTCGTAATGGGGCTGATGAATTCTACAAAATCATCAACTAGGTTGCTAATGAAATTAAAGATATTAAGAAAAAATAGAGGGACAATAATAATATAAAGGATTTGGAGACTAAAGGTGTTGAGAAGAGGCCTCCACAAGAAAATACCACCTATGTTTCTTAGATAGAGGAAGAGAAATAATATGTTGTTGATTGCCTCCTAAAGATGGTGGATGTTATCAACAAGTTAATAAAGGATTATGAGGGTAAAATTATAGGGATGGAGAATAATTTAACAAAACTAAAATAGATCCTTTAATATTTAATGTCTTTTAGTCATTAAGTCCACTGCATATAGCATTAACACCATGGTGGCTAGTTTAGAAAATATGAATCAGGAAAATATTATTGTGGACCTTGAAATTGACATGGGAAAAGAGGAAGTGTTAAGCCCAATAACTCATACTAGAGGAAACTTGAAAATTAAATTAGGAAACATTCCCCAATATATTCAAGACCTCAATAAGGTGGCTCTGAAAATGAGCTAGCTAGAGGTGGAGGGAGTTGAAACTCTCAAGAATATGTCCTAGGCGCTCCTCCATTCTATTTTTTTTCCTTTCTACTTTGTCATCCTTTGTTGACTCTTTGATGCCAATTTAATGTTGTTATATATTTTGGCAGCCTTGTGTGTCTAGTATTTTCTTTTATCTTTAAGACTTTTTTTCTTAATGCTTTGATATGTTGTAACAGGGTTTTGGGTCCCTTCAAAACCTATTTTTACCTTAATCAAAAACTTGCATGATAACCAAAACACCTTAAATTTAGAATATTTGGGGTGGGAATCAAATCCTCATATTAAGGAGGTTTCCTCCTACAATGTAAAATTTGAGGCCATATTTATAGTCTACAAATTCATGATTTGAGGTCCTGGCTAGTTGCAATAGACTTAGTTTATGTTTTTGATATTTTGGTTATTAGATATTTTTATTGATGATTTTGTATTATGTGCTAGTGATTTTATAGTAAATTTTGGAGAATTGATACAATATAGCTCTCTAATTCCTCATCTCATGCAATAATTCTCATGAATGCATAGTCATTTTCTTATTTGCATTTTACTTAATTTGATATTGATCAAAAAATGTTTCAAGAAATTTATATAGTGAATCATTATGTGCATGTTTTTTATTAAAGGAAAACTAGTTTTTCAAGGACCAAAAACCCAAGTTTAACAAAATCATAGAACCATCGATCTCATAAAAATAAATAGATGCAAAATAGATGCCAAAAGGCAACAACAAAAATAGGGGAACGACACCCCAGAGAAACCTATAATTTTTCACCAAACTCTCATTGTTTTGAATGATATCAACATTAGTATCAATAGGGGTCATATCCTTGTCTTTCCTAAAGGGCCTCACCTTGTTCATTGAGCTTTTTAATCCCTTCACTATTATTGTCCATGGAGATCTTGCTAACTGCAACAGCAACTGTCATTTTGTCTTGAATCTAGTGTAAATCATCTTCAAGTATCATAATTCTCTTCTCATTATCATCTTTAAGATCCTTTATACCTTTCACCAAAGATTGAGCATTTGCCAAAATGTCATCCAAATTTAGAGTGGAAGGAGATGCTTTCTCTTAATCATCCTATGCATGTTAGTGGCATTTGAAGAATTAATTTGAAAGTGTAAAAATAATTTACTGATAGTTGCATGAG
Source organism: Chamaecyparis obtusa (assembly GCA_027943335.1). Taxonomy (NCBI): domain Eukaryota; kingdom Viridiplantae; phylum Streptophyta; class Pinopsida; order Cupressales; family Cupressaceae; genus Chamaecyparis; species Chamaecyparis obtusa. The sequence goes on along the minus strand of BSBK01003293.1, from coordinate 1,137,569 downwards.
ATATGTCACCATTTATGCATTTTATTGATAATTTTTTAAGGTATATGAAGAAGCATGTGAGGAGAACTGTCCACATTGGACAATTCTACTGAGATAATAAAGAAGAGGATTAAAAAGGAAAATAAGTCAAAACAAGAGCTTAAGGCACATTTGATCCAACATGGGAAATTCATTAAATACTTGGCTATGCCTTTGGTATCCCAAGTCGAAGGAATATTGGTAACCAAATTGATTCCACAAGTAGACATTGATTCTTTATATGTTGTGAAGAATAAGGATACAATTATGGATTCTTGGATTACCCAAGAATTGAGTAATTTTAGATTTTATTATTAATTATTCTAAGGTTTATGAAGAATCATAGACAACAAAGGGAATAATGTTCACATATACAAGCCAATGGGATAAGGGATCCCAAAACTTCCAAAGTAAAATTGGTTTATTGAATGAAATAAAAGAATTAGGTGAAGAAGAGGTCAAAAAATATTTTGGGAGATAAAGAATATGATTTTATAAAGAGAATCTTGGACAAATTAGAGTTGCATATACAAACTAATTGGCTAGGGGATCCTAACAATTCCAAAGGCAAATTGGTTTCTTGAAGGAAATAAAATAATTGAGTGAATAAGAGATCAAAAAAGTTGTCATTTCGGGGGACAAATAACATGATTGTATAAAAAGTAGATTGGACAAATTGACTTTTAGCTTGAGTGTCACAATGTACTTTAGAGATAAATTAACTAACATTGTGATGCGTTCAAGGATAGTGGGAGCTCAAATCCTTACAACAAGAGTAAACACATAAAAAAAAATCACTTATAGATCTTAAACAACTTGATAAGGAACAAAAAACATGCCTATTTAGAGCTTCACATTATCTTAGAATCATAATTTACATCACATTGGCATGAAACGTGCATACTATAATATTTCGACACACATGCTTGATTACAATAGAATTATAAACTAAAATCCTACTACTAACCTTCAAAGATGATTCCACCTAAAAGATAACTAACAAATATCATAAGCCTCAATGTATAGAGCTTTGCAACACATATGTTGACCAAGATAATTACATTTTCCAAGAACAAGGAAACACAATACATAAATATAGGTCAGGACACAAATTATAAGATCTCAACATGAAGATGTAGAAATGATGCATGATCCAAGAATGAAATTGGCAAAAGATCCAAGAACATTGGAATATGATTCACCAAGATTCACTTATATAAAATTACCTTACAAAAGTAGAAAGCCCCACTGACCATTAGAACATGAAAAATACACTGACGCAAAATTGAATCCAAGATAATTCCTCAATGAAGACTCCAATCGAGGAACAAACCTAGACATGAGTAAAACATGATGTCTTGAAGATTATCTAACATTTGCAACAACAAATGATCCTAAAAAAAGGAACACCACCAAAACTAAGAAGACTAGAAAACATGAGCAAAATTGAGAGGAAATTTTTTTTGGTAATGTAAGATTGCCAAGAACCCAAGATGCTTCTGCATTAGACACTCAAGGTTAGTTGAAAAGTGAGCCTCTCACTTTGATAGGGACAAAGGAAAATCAAAATGGTCAACCTAAACTTGTGAGATCTATGAATAATCTTACATTGGTTTGTCCTTCCACTTGACAAGATACTCGTTACACTGCATACCTCTTATAGTTCTACCAACTCTATTATCCAAAACCTCCTCTATCTGATCCATTTGTTTCTTAGGATACTATTATTCAACATATGATCCACCATGTCTACTAAAATATGCTTCATGATAATCATACAAATTAGCAACATTGAATATAGGTAATATATCCATATCTTTAGGTAACTCTACCTCATATGCATTCCTTGAATCAAATTTCCTCAAGATCTTACAAGGTCCAAATTTCTTCATTCTCCACTTGTTATAAGTACCAATGGGAAATTGAACCTTCTATAAGTATACCATGACTTTATCTCCTACTTGAAATTCCTTGTGTCTTTGCTTTATGTGTGCTCTCTTCTTATAACCCTGATTCATTTTCTCTAAATGGTTTTTAACTTCTTAATGCAATGATTTCATAACCTCTAAAAATTATTCTCCTTCAACACTCCTCTTAACATGATGACTAATGTCTCTCAATTCTGCTACTTCTTTAGGATTAGACCTAGTAACAATCTCAAATGGTGTCTTCCTTGTGCTCCTATTTACTGAAAATTTATATGTAAACTCTTCTTGATACACAACTAAATCCCAATTACCTAGCTTGTCTCCAACTAAACACCTTAGAAAATTCGCTAAACTCCTATTCGCAACCTCAGTTTGTCCATCAGATTGTGGATGACAAGTAGAATTATACTTTAGATTAGTTTTCATCTTCTTCCAAAGTGTCCAAAAAAATAACCAATAAACTTACTATCTCAGTCTGAAACCATGGTCTTAGGTAACCCATGCAATCTCACAATCTCCTTGAAAAATAGTTCTCTCACATACAGTGCATCTATAGTCTTCTTACATGGTATGAAATGTACCATCTTAGAAAATTTGTCTACAACCAGAAAAATTGAATCATGGCCTATTTATGTTCTTGGTAAACCCAGTACAAAATCCATGTTGGTGTCCTCCCAAGGTCTGATTGGCATTGTCAAAGGTCTATACAATCCCACATTCTTACTACTACCTTTTGCAACTTAACACACCTTACAATCTTGAACAAGATTACGTAAATCCTTCTAAATTTTTGTCCAAAAGTAATTCTCACTTAGTAAATCTATTGCCTTATTAATGCCAAAATGTCTTGCCAATCCTCCACTAGGTTTTTGGGTCACTTGTTGTTGTTGGGGAATGATGGGATGTTGCTTGATTGGACAATTGAGTAGTCTTGGCCTCATTTAGGTGGGAAAAATAAGTCACTACTTTTGACACTTCAAGATCACTTTTCATGCCCCGCAAGGGAACCAAGGAAGAGAACAAAGATTCTCTTTGGAAAAGAAAACCTAAGTAATGATTTATGAATTTTTTTTTGAATTTTTAAAAGAATTACATAAACAAAACATAGTTTAAGCTAGATTTCTCCCAGAGTTCCCTTCTTACTTAATGCACAATTCATTTAAGTCCATTAAGTATACTAGCAACATGATTTACTTTTAAAGAAAACTACATCACAAAATTTGAAGATTCTTTATAAAGAAATACAAAATGCTTTTCATTTCAATTGGACATTTGAATCCATCTACGTCCCTAAGTATCCTTTTGTTAGAAAGTAAAGATCCCCAAGATAATTGAGAGGGGGGGGGGGGGTGAATCAGTTATCTGATAATTTAACCATTCAACTACTTTAAATAATATAATCAATGTAGTAATCAACCATAGAAAGATAACCATACACAATTGCACAATAACACAAGATATGTTGACTAGGGAACCTCTTGAAAAGAGTAAACCTCGGTGGGAATGATGCCCACAAAATGATGCACTAAAATGAAAGTTCCTTGTTAGAGGATGGACCTTGTTAGGAGTCTTATGAAATACATTCAGTACATATAAATCCATGTTAGGAGATTTTGAATCCCTATTAAAATATTCTAACCTGATTAAGAGTTTATGGAAGACAGAAGGACCCATTGCCCAAACGGATTCAAGGCAAGATCTCTGAACCCACTGTCCAAAATATCTTAGAATTATTCAATAGAATAATATGAAATATATTACCTCCTTCATACTATGCCAAAACCACACTCTCTACTACAAAAGATCACAATTCCAGATCTCTGTACTCACAAGTCTTCCTTCATCACTGAATTAGCTCTTTTCTTCACTTCATGCATATATTCGCATCTCAACTTTCACAATTCAATCCTCTCTACTCAATTCTCTTTTTTTTACAATTCTCATTACAACAAGGAAAACATTCCTTCTTATATACCAAACTCAAATAATTACAAATGAGTCCTCAATTACAAAATAATAATTTCTACACGCTACACACAAAATTCACATAAAACTATCGGCTTCCAGATACTGTAACTTTCTCAAAACATATCCTCAAAGTTTGCACTATGAACCATGTCATCATTAATGAGTCTCCAACATCCCTTTAACTATGAAAAATTAGATTCCATCCCAACTAAGACATACCCTCCGATTTCTAAAAATCGCTACACAGAAACACTGTCTAAACACTGCTTTCACCAAAATGCTCATAACTCTCATGAATGAATGAATTTATTTTTGTGCTATTAACCATAGGTCAATAAAACACCAAAGAACATACCATCAACTACACAAAGGCCAATCTAAAATACAACATGTGTGCAAAACAAAACTGTACCTACTTTCCTACTGATATCTAGAATATCACTGTGTTGACATCAATGACAATCCAAGTCATGAATGCAACAACAACTGCTACAGAATTACTACCAAATAATTTGCATTCATTCCTAAAAATCTCCCCCATTGTCATTGATGGCAACATAGATGAAAAACATCTAATGTTCCAAAAATCCAATACTGCAACATCACTGCAAAATATCAAATTAAATCTTGCTTCGTTCTCCCATTCAGCTCTCTCATACAATCCACAATGTTTTTCATGTATATCTCTCCCCCATTGACATCAATGACATAAAATCCATCACTAAGTAAACAACAACTTAATGTCAAAAGACACTGTTTAGAAAAATACAATAACAAGAGTCCTCATGACTTAGCTCATAAACTCCCTGATAGAGGAAGTTCCAACATCCAATCCAGAAGAAAGATAGGGCTCATATAACACTAGATGGATGCAATCATCTGCATCAATTCTCAAAAATAGGTTGGGGCATAACCCCAAGCATACCTCTTAGATACACAAATGTATCCTTAGGTAAAGGTTTTGTAAATATATCTGCTATCTGTTCCTTTGTGCTTATGTACTCCAATCTTAATTATTTTTCTACAACTTTCTCTCTTACAACATGATACTTGATCTCAATATGTTTAGTCTTAGAATGTAAAACAAGATTTTTTGACATACTCACTATACTGGTGTTATCACAATGTATAACAATAGGCTCATCAAACTTTATTCCAATATCCTTCAATATCTACTTCATCCAAATAATCTGATTACAATTGTTTGCTACTGCAACATATTCTACTTCTGCTATACTTTGTGAAATACAATTATGCTTCTTACTTAACCAAGAGACCAATTTTCCTCCAAGAAAAAAGGCTCCACCACTGGTGCTTTTCTTGTCATCAATGTTGCCTCCCCAATCTACATCAGTATAGGCACATAAAGTAAAATCATCAGAATTCTCATACCATAATCCATAATCCATTATTCCTTTCAGATATCTCAGTATCCTCTTTACTGTTGCATAATGTGATTCTCTAGGTTCTGCTTGAAATCTTTCTACAATCCCAACTAAATTTTCTATATCAAGTCTTCTATGTGTCAAGTACTACAATCCTCCAATCATAGATCTGTACTTTTTCTACTCAACTATTGGTGTCTCATCTTTGCTAGATAACTTATGTCCAATTACAATAGGTGTTCCAACAAGTTTAGAATCTTCCATTCCAAATCTTTTCAATAAGTCATTCAAATACATAGTCTGACTTACAAATATACCTTCCTTGCTTTGTGTTATCTATAATCCCAAAAAATATTTCATTTCTCCAATCATGCTCATTTCAAATTTAGTCTTCATTTCATCTGCAAATTTGTCACTGGCTTCATCTTCTCCTCCAAAGATAATATCATCAACAAATATAACTATAACCAACAAACCATTCTCAATTTCTTTTGTGTATAAGTTACTATTTGTTGTTCCTTTTATAAATCCCAATTTCAATAAATACTTATCCAATCTTGCATACCAGGTTCTAGGTGGTTGTTTTAATCCATATAAAGCTTTCTTTAACTTACATACCATATCTCCTTCTTGTGTCAAAGGAAAACCTTCAGGCTGCTCAATGTAGACTTCTTCTTTCAATTCACCATTCAAAAATGCTGACTTCACATCCATCTAATACACTTTGAATTTCTTGTAAGCTGCATATGCTAGAAACATTCTCACTTCTTCAAGTCTGGCCATAGGTGCAAAAGTTTCTTCATAGTCAATTCCTTCTTGTTGTGAATATCCTTTACATACCAATCTTGCTTTGTTTCTTATCACTTCTCCTTGTTCATTCATCTTGTTTCTAAATACCCATTTTGTTCCAATCACATTCTCATCTTTAGGTCTAGGGACCAATTCCCATGTCTTGTTTTTTTCAATTTGCTCTAGTTCTTCTTTCATAGCATTAATCCAATGTTCATCTTCACAAGCTTCATTAGTAGTCTTAGGTTCAATTTGAGAAATCAAACATAAATGTACCTTATTTCAAGTCAAAACTCCTCTGTCTAAACTTCCAATAACTTTCTCAATAGGGTGATGTCTCAAAATATACCTGTTAGGTGTCATAGTTACTGATCTTGTTCCAACTATAAATTCTTCTCTACTTTCTTCTTTGTTTTAATCTCTATTTTCTTCAATATGACTTTTAGTCAGCAAATCACTGTTAGTTTCAAAAAATAATTCTATATTTTCAATGTTAGGCTGAGGTTGTGTTTCTCCATCAGATTCATAATCAAGCATTCTTTCCTAAATTTTAAACTTCTCATCAACTTTGACATTTGCACTTTCAACAATAGTCTTAGTTCTTTTGTTATAACATCTATATGCTTTGCTTTTCAAAGAATATCCAAGAAATATTCCTTCATCACTTCTAGGATCAAACTTTCCTATATCATCATCTCTCTTAATATAACATTTACTTTCAAAAATTTTAAAATACTTAACTAAGGGTGCATGTCCAAACCATAATTCATAAGGTGTCTTGTTTGTATTTGCTCTGATTTGTACTATGTTCATAGTGTATACTACTGTGTTCACTGTTTCTCTCCAAAAGGTCTTAGTCAAATCATTTTCAAACAACATAGCTCTTGCTACTTCAGTTATTGACCTGTTCCTTCTTTCTGCAATACTATTTTGTTCTGGTGTTCTAGGGGTTGAAAGTTGTCTCTTAATACCATTCATTTCACAAAAAGTATTAAACTCTCTAGATGTAAATTCACCACCTCTATCAAATCTTAGACACTTAATCTTTATTCTAGATTCATTCTCAATTTTGCTTTTCATGATCTTAAATTTATCAAATGCTTCAGATTTTTCTTTCAAAAATGCAATCCACATCATTCTTGTAAAATCATCAACAAGAATCATAAAATACCTTTCTCCATAGAATCCTCTAGTCCTAGTAGGACCACTCAAGTTTGTATGAACAATCTCCAGCTTCTCTACCGATGTGAACTTCTTGCTGGGAAATGAACTCCTTTTCTGCTTTGCCATCATACATTCTTTGCAAATCATGTTGGTAGGTTTCATAATTCTAGGTAAATCTCTTACCACAAGTGTAGTACTCACTTTGACAATATTATCAAAGTTTATATGACAAAACCTTTTATGCCATAACCAACTATCATCAATCTTAGTTAACAAACATGTCATCTCAGTATGATTCAATTGAAATACATTACCTCTGGTTCTAGATCCTTTTCCAATAAGATTTCCATCTTTATCTTTTATCACACAAGTTTTCTTAGCAAACCAAACTTGATAACCCTTATCAACCAATTGTCCAATGCTTAGTAGATTATGTCTCAATCCATCAACAAAGTAAACATCATCAGTGTTAGTCTTTCCATCAAGATTAATAGATCCTATACCCTTAATCAAACAAGGTGCATTATTACCAACTCTAACAATTCCTCCATCATAATTGTCTAACTTAACAAACTTTCTTTTATCTCCAATCATATGATGTGAACAACCACTATCTATAATCCAATCAGATTTCTTTTCAACTTGAGAAACTAATGCTTTTTCTTCCCTTTCATTAGATTCAGAACTTTCTTCTTTAATTGCTATAAATCCTATTTCCTCAAAGTTATGATTATCACTGTCACTTAAATGTCTTTCAATTCCTGCTTCAAGATCTTCATCATTTGCATAATAACATTCTTTAGATCTCCTAGGTTTAAAATTGCTTCTATACTTCTTAACTCTTTTAGGACATTTAGATGCAAAATGACCATATTCTTGACAAGTCCAACATTTAAATATTTTCTTACCTTCTGGTTTTCTTTTTACAAGTAATGCAATACCTTCTTCAATCTTCTTATCTTCCTCAGATTTAGATCTGCTACTGCTGGCATAATCTCCATTCACACTAGTACTTTTTGATAATGTAGGTCTAATGTTAAGAGCACTAAATGCTATCTCCATTCTAGGTTGCTGTCTTGATAATCCCAAATTCATCTTTTTTGTTTCTAATCTTCCAATAAGAGTCTCTCTTGAAAAGTTTGGTGTACAAGGTATCACTTGTTCAATCATCTTTGTTGTCTGCTTGAATACTGGTGTCAAAGTTCTCAAAATTTTCCATATCACTTCATTCTCTATCTTATCACCTCCACAAGACTTTATTCCTATTACAATCTCAAACATCCTACCAGTATAGCTTCTAATAGATTCATCTTCCATCATTCTGATATCTTCAAATGCACAAATCCAATTATGTAATCTAGCCTTCTTTTCATGTTCATCACCTTCAAAAGTAGAATGTAAAGCTTTCCAAATTGCATGATATTTTTTCAAACATCTTACCTGACTGTATTCATTCTCTGGTAGTCCTGACAAAAGTGCTTCTCTTGCAAGTATGTTACATATGAATAGATCTAGCTCATCTTTAGTTCTTGCCTCTAGATTGTTTTCCTCAATGATAGTCTTCTCATTCTTTGTAATCAACCAATAACTTGGTCCTAAACACAATAAATGTGTCTTCATCTTTTCTTTCCAGCTGTCAAAATTTACTCCATCAAACTTAGGGCTTTCTTTCCTAAAATTCACCATGGATCTCCTTAAGTTGTTAAACTTTTCTTTCAAGGACTTGCTACTCTGATACCAATTGTTAGAAAGTAAAGATCCCCAAGATAACTGAGAGGGGGGGGGGTGAATTAGTTATCTGATAATTTAACCATTCAAATACTTTAAATAATATAATTAATGTAGTAATCAACCATAGAAAGATAACCATACACAATTGCACAATAACACAAGATATGTTGACTAGGGAACCTCTTGAAAAGAGTAAACCCTGGTGGGAATGATGCCCACAAAATGATGCACTAAAATGAAAGTTCCTTGTTAGAGGATGGACCCTGTTAGGAGTCTTATGAAATACATTCAGTACATATAAATCCATGTTAGGAGATTTTGAATCCCTGTTAAAAGATTGTAACTCGGTTAAGAGTTTATGGAAGACAGAAGGACCCACTGCCCAAACAGCTTCAAGGCAAGATCTCTGAACCCACTGTCCAAAAGATCTTAGAATTATTTGATAGAATAATATGAAATATATTACCTCCTTCATACTATGCCAAAACCACACTCTCTGCTACACAAGATCACAATTCTAGATCTCTGTACTCACAAGTCTTCCTTCATCATTGAATTAGCTCTTTTCTTCACTTCATGCATATATTCGCATCTCAACTTTCACAATTCAATCCTCTCTACTCAATTCTCTTTTTTTTACAATTCTCATTAAAAAAAGGAAAAAATTCCTTCTTATATACCAAACTCAAATAATTACAAATAAGTCGGTCCTCAATTACAAAATAATAATTTCTACACGCTACACACAAAATTCACATAAAACTGTCAACTTCCAGATACTGTAACTTTCTCCAAACATATCCTCAAAGTTTTCACTATGAACCACATCATCATTAATGAGTCTCCAACATCCCTTTAACTGTGTAAAATTAGATTTCATCCCAGCTAAGAGATATCCTCCGATTTCTAATTAACACTGTCTAAACACTACTTTCACCAAAATGCTCACAACTCTCATGAATGAATGAATTTCTTTTTGCACTATTAACCATAGGTTAATAACACAGAAAAGAACATACCGTAAACTTCATAAAGGCCAATCTACAATACAACATGTGTGCAAAACAAAACTATACCTTCTTTCCTACTGATATCTAGAATATCACTGTGTTGACATCAATGATAATCCAAGTCATGAATGCAACAACAACTGCTACAGAATGATTGCCAAAATACTTTGCATTCATTCCTAACACCTTTATGAACAATATATCATTTAAAGCATTAATACCATATAATAGAATCATCTAAACATTTGATACATTGCAAATATCACATTTGTTTTACTAGCTTTTCCCTTAATCAACAATAGTGAGAAACATACTACTTTACTTGAAATGTTACAAAATCCTTTTCTTTTCCAACATACATCATATACGTAAAGTTCATGCTTTCCCTTTTTTCATTTTTCCTAAGTCTACCCATTCCAAATATATCATTTTGAAATAAATTAATGATTACATTACATTCATCTCCTCTTGAGAGGTAACAATAACTTTACATTGTGAAAGATAAATACAAAGTCTTCTTTTTTTAAAAATGGAACATTAAGCGAGCATGAATCCTTAATCACTGCATCCATAGAAGATACCTCAATAAAAATATTTACTACCCCACCATGTGGATACCAAAAGGCCCACTCCCCCGTACTAGGAGATAAACACCCAGGGTCCAGAAGGAAGTGATAACTAGGCCATACCTAGGGTTGGGTAACCTTTCCCAAATAGCAAATGAAAAGAAGATCAAAGTATAAATCTATTCCCAAAGGTTATAAGGCTTGGTAGAAACTCTAAGAAACAAGCTAAGTGAGTGTCATCACATAGCCCTCACCCCTTGGGTTGTCCTAGTACTAGCCACTCCGGGTCTCAGGCCTTAAGTAGGTACATGTAGAATTGAATGCCTTTCATATAGACAAGTGCCATTTGATTGTACCTACGCATAGGTACCTTCTCCCACTCCCATCCATAGCTTTTACAACCACTAATGGCATTGGTGAGGCATAAATTAATATTTTTAGTGTTTTAACCCATTCCCATAAGTTTTAATTAAGTTATCACTTGTTAAAAATAACTCCTCAGTCGGTTATCCTGGTACAAGCCACTTAGGACCCCGGCCCCGCACTAAGAGCCACTCACTTAGTGTTCTTAGGTTTTATACCCTTAACTCACACATCAAAAATACATCATACATGAAATAAAACACATCATAAACACATTTTATAACTTGCATCAAAGAATAGGAGAGTTTAGGGATGTTTAGGAAAAATTAGGAGTGTTTAGGGAGACCTAGAATAGTCCTGAACCTCCAGACAACCCTAAACCCTAATCCTGCTTCCTAAACACATCCTAAACCTTATTAAAGCATATAAATTAACCATATAACCTCAAAAAAACAAGTAATGAACATATATAGTTTATATGAAATTCTATATGCAAAACACAATGTTCCATCTATGGAAACCTCTTATGCCTGAAATTTAGCCAAGTCTAAATTTTTTTAGAAATCTCCAAAATCTAGAATCTCCTATGAAGTTGAAACCTATCTCAAACATCCTAGAATGTATTTATACAAATATAACTTAAAGTATAAGAAATTAATACTTAAATGTTATATTTGTATAAATCCTGCCACTAGATCAGGTTGTGGCCTCATAAAAAAAAACTTAATTACAAGACAACTACTAAAAACCATAAGAAACACATAATGGCATTCAAAAAACAAGTTAAGGGTAACCATAGATGACACAAAATTCCCCAAAATCACTTAGGGTTATCCCCAAGTCACCCCGGAACTTCTACACCTTAAAACTGACCTAAACCCTAACCCGAGATCAAACAACACATTTGGTTCTCAGAGCTACACTTTGATCATGAGAAATGTGCATTTGGTTCTCAGAGCTACACATTTGATCATGAGAACTATGCATTTGGTTCTTAGAGCTTTGTATTTTCTTATGAGAACTGCGATTTGTATAGAATGACAAAAAATTTTAAAAAATGACTGACAGATCCAACTTTCAGGTAAAACTAGGCATTATAGGGGCTATGGATGCCTAATCTAGGCAAGACCCATTTGAGATCTCCTAGTTTCCATACAAAAATAACCCTTAGATTCAATTTACCAGCAACCTAAACCTACTCAAGGTTTAGGAACAGAAAATAGGCCTCTAAGCCAAAATGTAACTAGTGAAGAAAATAGAAGTTTTCCTAAGATCTGGAAGTCCCTACAGACCACTGAGACATTTGAGAAGATGTCACAAGAATCATAAGGAGTCTAAAGAATCTTCCTAATGCATAAATTGAAACCAATTAACATACACCAGATAATGGCTTTGGAGAGTTTACAAAACATGTTTCAATAATAACATAAGAAACCTTTCTCACACAATACAATAGCATAAATTCCTCTTTAAATTGCAACCATAGAGAAGACAACCAGAATACATATATCAATACAAACAAGTGAACAAACAAAATGATCATCTCTAGGGTAGATCCTTTCTGGAGTCCTGCGAAGATCAAAATATTGTAAAGAGGAAGATTCAAGTGATCTTAGCTGGCTCCAATCACTCCTTCAGATTCCTTCTGAAAGTAAACCAATTCCAACCTCTTCTGAGAGAAAAAAATAAAAATCTCAGAGAATAATAAATTCTCTTCTCATAACTATAATCTTGCTACAAGTAAAATTATCAACCAAATTATGTCTCTTCTTGAATCCAAACTCATATGCCAACCCCCTCTCACACATGAGATCTCTTTGTATAAAGGTTGGAGGGAGTAGTTGCATGGGTAATTCAACTGATGCAACTATCCCAACTATCCTTTAGTTATTAGTTAAGATAATATGGTTTTCCGAACCATTCCCGTGAAGGGATAAATAAATATTATTTAATAAGATTTTAATCTATGTCTCCTAAATTTGAGGGTGACAAAATAGATAATATATTTTTAGGAATAATTTACTAAGTTACATAGCCATGGTAATAGAATTTACCAAACACATCTTCCATTTATGAAAGGAACATAGATTTATTATTATCTAATAATAATTTCCTTCACACCATTAATTAATTATATAACAATATATATACATGTATTCATAGGCATATGTGTGCACCCATATGCTTATGTGTACATCTACCATAAGTTAGACACATTATTACCACGTCATAGATATTTAAATATTATGAATATTATTAATAATAATCTAAATCCATTACTAAATCATATCCACAAAATATAATCATGATCTACATATATATGTATGTATCTACATATGTACATATTTACTAACATAAAATAAGAGATTCCTTAACACACATAATCCTGATCAAAACATAAACCTTTTTGACATGAAAGAAACAATTCCAACATCCAAGATGAATCACCCACATAGGAGACTAACTCATAAATTCCCCCACCTAAGGATAAAAGGGTTAGGGATAGAGTTCCTTCCCATAGAACCTAGTGATATCTCTATAACAACAACAATGATCGAGGATTTTGAAGGATCCCTCAGACCTATGAAGCCAGGTGGAGATGATATCCAGTACCTGCAATCCTGCATCACCAAGAAGAGATACATGTATACATATGGATATACATAAAAATTAGATATATGCAAACAGATGACCAGGATTGATACATCATATGGACCTCAACTAAGTGAGTAACTACGACTTCATCCTAAGTCATGAAGACACATCAGACACATATCCATGAAACATAAAACATCATGATAATGGTTAGATTCAAATCTTTGGGTTAGCTCCATAAAACATATAAAGATAGATGGTTTTCTAATTTCATAAACATATAAATGATAACCATAAATGAGCATATCAATCATTTGATAAACGTATCATCATCCACAAAACATAAATGTAAATATATAGTTCTAACCATCCTAATATAATGTCCAAATCAGAAAGTCCAAGTATCACCATAGGAGAGGGTATTACATCACTGGTGTTTTGGACAGTCCAGATGATCTTGTTTCCTTCCATATTTTCTTCTATGCTGACCAGGGAGGGCTTTTGAGTCCTTGGGGAGAGAGACCACATTTCCAAGGCCTAAGACTTAGGGTCATACCCACATCCTCTTATCATGTCACCAATTCAGGCCTCATAGGATAGACTTCCCTTTGGTTGCCTCCTGATTTGATCTATGATGAATGCAGATGTTAGATCCCATACTGGTACCAATAACAATCCACTAGACTTAACTAGTTTCCTACCTTCCTCAACAAAGATGGTTTCTAATTTAGGATCATATGTAGTTATCAATTTCAAACCTTCATCACTAGGATCAACACCCTCACTCATTGATTTGGATATTTCCTGTTGCTTCTTCCATATCAAGAAGTTTTTGAACTCCTCACTTTTGATGAATTGATCATCACTGAGAAGTTCTTCTTGATATGTTTCTTGTTCATCTTTACATAATAGGAGGGTCAATCCCACCTCTTCTTGTGTGGCCCCCTTTTTTCCTTCTCTGATGCTCTTCCTCATATGGTGATAATATGATCTATCACCAGGAACTAGGCTTGCAACCCTGCCAATTTCCTTCTTTTGTTTCTTACCTTTTGAGGGCTCTCCTTCCTCAAGTCTCTATTTCTTCTGAGGAGGCTTAGGTGCATCTTTTGTCTTAGGAACATCCTAGTCTAGATCAATAACAAGAGGCTCATTTATTTGGGGAGCGCTATCCTCTTCATATGAGCCCTCACTGACTTCCTCATACTCTAAAGAAGAGTAATCCTTTTTCACCTCTAGCTTCTCCTCAAGCTGGGCTTCCAACTGATTGGAGAGGGTATCATACATCTCTACCATTTTGTCAATTTTAGTTAAGTAGGGGAGGTCTGGGAAAAACCATCCAAAGCTAATTCCAACCTTCTTAATTTGAGCTTCCAAGTTCAAAAGGTCATAGAACTTGGTGATCTTCCTCCCAATATCATCCTCATCCAACATGTTTCTAATTACATCTTCATCATCACATCCCTCATGGTCTTTAATACCACCAATGTGGGAGATGAACAAATTATTGGCATCTTTGATGAAATCCTCAGAATCAAGATACATGTATACAATAGAGGCCATCTTGAAATGATTCAGCCACATGTTGAGTTGTGGCAATGCTCTTTTTCCAATAAGAAAACTTGGCAATTTGAATTGTCTAGGAGTAAAAGTTCCCTTCCTATGCAAAGCTAGGTGCTCTTTGTCAATCCGAATCAACTTCCAAATGAATTCCAATAGGGAAACCTATGGTGGCATATTTTGGAAGCATGTGAAGGGGTTGTGGGAAACCATAGACCCTAATCAATGTGTAGGTTTGACCCAGATAGAAATCACCCTAATTATGGCCCATTTGCGAGTTATTAACAATTTTTTTGGGCCTGAGAAGCCTAAGCACCCTATCCAAAAGCCTTGTGATATTTGTCCCCATCAAATTCAGGATTGGATGGACTATCCAATTCTAGAAACAACATAATTCATTCTCATTGGAGGTGTAATTCCACACTCTCAACCAAAGTTGCACTGGAATTGGCTGTCCCTCCTTCATTGTTCTGGGTCTCAGCATGTGTACATCCAAATTATCGACATTGTATTATGAAATCATATGCATCAAGAGAGAGTAGTACATGAATTTGATTGGCTTCTTTCCCTCTCTAACTCTCACCAAACCCTTATGCATCCTATAAATTACATACTAAATCTAATCATAGTCTGTGTTGGCATGTAAGTTTTGAATATCTAGGATCATCATCAGTAGATCAGCTGGCAGCCTTTCTTCATCTCCATCAATCCCCAAAACTTGACACAATCCATATGCTAGATATTTCATATAAAAGTGGAGGGCCTTAAACTCATAGGGAGCCTTCATGTGCGCAGGGAGAGAGGTAACATACTTACCAGTCTTAAGCATATGATGGGCAACCTGGGTTTTTACAATCTCTACCTAGCCTACATACTTCTCCTTTTCCTTTCTTAGGTCAATTTCAGTGGATGATGAGGAATACAATGTTGGCATTAAGTATGATTGTCATCAGTGACAACACTTATTCATACTCTGTATGCTTACCAAGAAGAATAGTGCTTACCAAGCAAAATAGTGCTTACCGAGTAGAACAATGCTTACCGAGCAAGATAGTGTTTACCGAGTGACACTATATCTACCGAGTCTCCAGTATATACCATGTTCAAAACTACAACTGAGTGGTTAGTATGGATCGTGCCTCCACTTCTACGGAGTGCATGACGATGCCGAGTAACGCAGTGGATGCCGAGTATCAGAAAGTCACCGAGTTAGTTTTCAGTAACCGAGTCACTATACTTGGGCTGACCCAGTAATATTTGTGTTAACTTGTTTAAGAGCCTACTTTGTAATTATGTTGTAATTATTTTAGATTGATATATAAACAATGTTTTATATGATATCCAGAGAGAAGAAAAATAGTGAAGTATGAAAAAGAGAGAAAGGTAGAGGTAAGTGAATTACAAAGGGCTACAGCAGTATAAGAAGTAGAAAAGGTCTATCCATCACAGAAGGTGATCAGTACATCAGAGAATCTAAATCAGCAAGTACAATTGCAAGTAAGAGATCTACTATTTCATCCTAAGAGGTGAATCAGCTTGAAATCCTTTAACTGGGTAGACTTAATAGTCTTTGTAAAATCTCTTAACCGAGTGCATACTTCATTGTATGTTTGTAAATCCTCTAACAAGGTGGACCTAGCAGTCCTTATTGCTCCTAACAGGGAAGATCATCAGAAGTGATCATTGTAAGCCTTAACCGGCAAACTTTATACTGCAGTATTGAAGTTTTGTGGGTATCATCCCCACCCTATTTTTACTTTCTACTTGGAAGGTTTCTGGGTCACCAAATCTCTGTGTTCAAAGTGTTATGAATGTTTTATTCTTTCTATTACTCATGCATGTAGTCAGATTATCAATCTAATATTATTAAGATCTAAATCTGTTAAAAGTTTTGAAGTTACTGATTCACCCCTCCCCTCTCAGTAACCTAGATAGTCTTGAATATTTCCAAAAATTGGTATTAGAGCTCCGTAGTTCTCAGAATAAAGTTTGACAACTTGAGAAAAGATTCAGGACAATGGAGATATTCAAACTTAACAAAGTAATTGAGAATGAAAAGCTAGATCTGGAAATGGCCATAACTCAACTCAAAGAAGCAAGAGAGCATCTTTCCCTTTCCCTAAAAAGAAGGAAGGAACTTGCAAATCAAATTAATGACCACCAGTATGTTGAAGAAAAGATTGAAGACTTTTTCCCTTCAAGAAGCTCAGATGAAGAAAACAATGCAATCAAAGAACTTCTAGAAAAGAGTGGATCTCTGCAAGAAGAAGTGAGAAAATTGAAAAGAGAATAGGAAATTCAGTCAACAAGATTCTGTGAAGTCTTGCAACAAAGAAACAAGATGAAAGATGAAATAGATGGAAAGAACAACAAAATCCAGAATAAAACTCTTCAACTAGAAAACCTTATTGATCAAATCTCCAATGCAATTGAAGAAATCTTGACTCTGAGATCAGAAAATGAAAATATAAGAGAGGAGCTAAGATCTGAAAAGCAAATCAATTTAAGAGTGATGAGTGACCTAGATGCTGAAAGGAAAATCAATGAGAGAATGTTGAAATCTCAAGAAGATGTGAATCGGGTGTATGAATGAAACCTTCATAGGAAAAAAGGAAAAGGACTTGGATACAAAGAGGAAGGTGAATCCTCCAAACAAGGTACTCAAAAGAATCAAAAACCTACTTGTAATCACTATGGCAAAATTGGTCATACTTCAAACAAATGTTGGAGCAATGGAAAAGCAAAATTCAATGGAAAATGCTACAATTGCAATCAGCTTGGTCATAAAGCAAATGAATGCAAGGAGAAACCAATATTTGAAGGCAAATGTCACAAATGTAGCAAACAAGGTCATAAGGCATCAGAATGCAGAACTAAAACACCCAATCCAGCGGAACAAATTATTAAAGCAATATTTGGTTGGGATTACAAAACTTGGTGTAGATGTCATTACTGTGGAGAATATGGACACATTGGCATGAATTGTGTAAGGCATCACTTGAGAAAAAGAGATTCTACCATAAGATGTTATAATTGCACTAAGCTTGGTCACATAGCTAAAAACTGCATGAATTTAGGCAAAGTTGAAGATGAAAAGAAAGCAAAAGAAAATAGCATTAGGAAGTAGATGAGACAACAGTGGATTCCTAAACCTACCGAGCAAACCAGTCCAAGTAATGTAGTCACTCATGAAGGGAGTGGCTCTATGAACTCTAACTAGTCTCCAAGAAAGCACTGGAACTGTATCTTCATAGACATATTCCAAAACAGTTCCTGAACTGAAAGAAAGATAGATCCAAATCAGTATGCAAGATACTGTAGGATCATAAGAAGGTCGGTATCAGTTACCACCGAGCAAGGTCAGGAGTAACCTAACTTCATTTGGTTACCGAGTAAGGTCGGAGAAGTATGAATTTGTATGTTCTCCGAGTTGCAGAATCTTCATCGAGCATTTAATGCATAGTGGATGACAGTCTGTCGAATTCAATACCCTAATTCCTATGGAGCATTAATGACAAAGTTTTAACAAAAATCATGAAATCAAGTTCATTCTTCACCGGGAATATCAACATTTTGGGCAGAGAAATTTCTAGTGCAATCAAGCAATTCGAAGCAAAATTTTAAAGCAAAAATTTTTCTACCATGCTACCATGGCTTCAGCCAGCACCAAAGTAAAGAAAGGTTCAGAAATGTTAGTTCATGGAGAATGGAAAGCACTAGATTTCAAACTTGTGCCCGTGGTTGTAGAAACCCTAGATCCGAGTGGAGCTCAGTCTCAAATTCCTCCAAAGGTACTTCTTTTAAATGACATTCGCAGTCATTTTAAAGGTACAATTCAAGAACTTGGAACCCTAGAGATAGATGTTGTTCGTGATGAACTGTGTGTTGATGGTGTTCTCAAACTGGGACATAAACATTTGGAAGAAAAGGGTTTAACACATATCACCCACTTGCCTCGGGGTTTCCAGATAAAATGGATAAGATATATTCTGAGCCGAGTACATGAAGGTAAAATTTAGCTTGAGAAACCAATGGAAATAACAAAGAAGATGATTCACCAAATCACTGGTCTTCCCATGCTTGCCAAGGATAAATCTACAAAAACCCTAGGTCGGGTAGAGCTGGAAAAGAAAACCCTAGCCGAATGGGATGGTAGAGGTATGAAAATTAATAGTATTATTGATGTAGAACTAAAATTTGGCACATATGTAATAGCTCACAAGATATACATTTCAAGTTGGCAGAATAGTGTTCCGTGTGAAGCAGTTGACCTAGCCTATAAAATTGTGAAGAACAATCTGTCATTTGACCTAGCAGATCTTTTGTTGAAACAGTTCAACAAGAACATGGAGAGCATCCAAACCTCAAAGAACAATCCATGTAAGTTTGGCTCACTATTGGTTTGTTTATTTTTCTATGTTCAAAAGTTTTTCCCATCAAAAGGCATAGTAAAATGGAGAAAGGATGTACCTATTCTTTATTAGATAAATGAGTATATTGCAGAAATGGGTGAGAATTTTACAAGCATAATGGATAACTCTTTTGAATCTTTTAAGGAGAAGATGAATAACAGATTCCAAATTCCACTAAAATTGGTGGAAGATTATAAAGATGATATTTGTTTCATGGTTGATTGTGATAGAGTATACATTCAGGCAGTAAGGCCCAGGATTGTATGGGTGAAACCTCTTCCTTATGAGGTAAACATTGATGAAACAAAGGATATAATCGAAGCCCTAGTAAATCAACTTGTGATCCAAAGGCTCCATACTTTGGAACATATGATGAAGCTAAGATAAGAATTGAGCTAAGCATAAAACTTCCACAGGTGGTTAACAAAGGTAGAAAGAGGATGGCCAAGATGCAATCTAGCACACCTCTAATGTTAACCGAGGGCATAGGAGAAGATATTGTAGAAGAAGAAGAAAAGGATGAGAATACAGAAGAACAAGTGCCTGTAAAGAAGAAAGGAAAGGTAACTATCACCAAGGAACCCACTGCAGTAATCACAAGGAAAAGATCAAGGGGCAAGGCATGTAAAATCAATGATGATATAGTACTCAAAAGGCCTCCTCCCTCATTTGAACAAAAGATTAAGGATTTGAGAGAAGGATCTGGAATTGCAAATTTCAAATCTCTCAAATATGAAATTAAATGAAAGGCAAAGCAGTAGGAAATAGAAGATGCTGTCATTGAGAAAATGGGAAAATGGAAGTACTCACCTGATGATATGGCTTCTCAAATTCTAGGTGTTCTATTGGATAAAGTAAAGATGAGATGGTCCAATGCAAGACAAACTGTCAAGGACATATATGCTCAATCCTTAAGACAGTTAATGCCAAGTTTGAAAGATGATGAAATAAATAAGGCATTGATAGAAAATGAGTGCAAGATGACACTAAAATTCAATAGTTGTTTAATTTTGATCAAAGATATAGAGTTGGTTGTGAAGAGTGCAAATTCTACTTGGAAAAACATCTATCATCTTCACAAACCGAGTACTGAAACTGTAATAATCAAAGATATTGAAGATGACAGTGATGAAGAAGAAGAAGAAGAAATAGTTCAGATTGATAATGTTGTGATAGAGGAAGCAGGAATAGAAGCTACCGAGGAAGCTGAAAATAATGTTGAGGAAGATGATCCAATTCGGATAGCTGTACAGGTAATTGCCTCACTTCCCCACTCTCCATTAAAAATTGCTACATCTAGCTCAGAGAAAACTTCAAGTGTGATTGTAACAACTCCCTCAAATACATCAAATGTCCAATCATCACTAGCACAGCTCAATGTATCAATGATAGAAGTGGCTACAACTTCATTTACCGAGCTTCAGCCTCCTTCTTCCACCAAGTTGTAGTCCTTTGTACCTTCTTCAAATTTGAGTTTTTCAACAGTAAGTACTTCAGATTCTACAATTGTAAATACTTTAGTTTTTGATTTATCAAGTATTCTAGTTAGCATCCCATCAGTCAAAAGTTTATCAATTTTCACTACTAGTCCTACTGTGTCTACAATAATTTCTACTACAAAGGCAACAAGTATAAAGACTCAACCGAGTACAAAATTTCTGAGTAAGAGTGTAGTAGAAGGTATAGATCTAGATGAGGAGATACAAATTCCCTAACTAGATTTTGCAAACCTCATTGCAGATCAAATGCAAACAGTTGGTGAACTCCTCCAGAAGAAAGCAAAGCAGAAGAAACTAAAAGAAGAAAGAGATAAGGAATATAAGATCATTGAGGATGCCAAGAACATTTTGACAGAAGCTATAGGTGTTAAAGTTGATTCCTCTCAACACATTTTGTTGCAGTTGGCAGAAGCAATTAATAGGTTTAATGATGATTCCTCTGGAACAGACAAGTTGCTTGAAAAGGCTGAGAAGAAGTTTGAAAATGAAGTGCTTGAGCACATTGCTCAACAAATAGCTATCAATCAGGAAAGGTTATCTTCAGTTTTGACTAGCATTGAGTCCTCCTATTCCAAGGTAACATCTCTTTTTGTCAAAATCTGTAATGTTGCCGAGTTCTCAAAGGAAATTAAAGACAAAATAAATAAGATTGATGAGGATTTGAAGATCAGTGCACAAAAGTTGCAACTTGAACCTAGTTCAAGCTCTTCACATCAGATGAAAGTCAGATTCCTATCTGATAAGTAGTCAGAGTTATTGAAAGAAGATGCAAGGATCATATCAACATTAATAGATATTCAGAACATGATCCTTCCCATCATGGATACAATCCAGAAGCATATTGCATACTCAAAAACATTGATCCATGACAATCAGTTTTCAATTACAGATCACATGATTGAACTCTCTACAGAAGTCCAAGTTGCACTCCATACATGCAAGATTCTACAACAGAATTGGGATAGAACTCTAGCACTAATTAGAAAGGTGCATTTTGATTTTCTCTCACATTTTGGTATCTCCGTGTAAAATATTTGTATATACACCTTTGGCATTATTGTCAAAAAGGGGGAGAAAGTATATGAGATATGAAAGGGGGAGAAAATATAAATAGAAAATATGAGTATGAGGTGAAATAAGATATTTGTATATATATTGTATAAGGGAAACATGAAATGTATATACAAAACCAGTGTTAGCATGATTGTGTATATAAGTTTTGGGCAATAAGTATTTTGTCACTAATGCCAAAGGGGGAGATTGTTGTCATTAAGTATGATTGTCATCAGTGACAACACTTATTCAAACTCTGCGTGTTTACCAAGCATAATAGTGCTTACCAAGCAGAATAGTACTTACCAAGCAGAACAGTGCTTACCGAGTAGAATAGTGCTTACCGAACAGAACAGTGCTTACCAAGTAGAACAGTGCTTACCGAGCAGAACAATGCTTACCAAGAAAGACAGTGTTTACTGAGTGACACTATATCTACCGAGTCTCCAGTATATACCGTGTTCAAAACTACAACTGAGTGGTTAGTATGGACTGTTCCTCCACTTCTACCGAGTGCATGACGATGCCGAGTAATGCAGTGGATGCCGAGTATCAGAAAGTCACCGAGTTAGTTTGCAGTAATCGAGTCACTATACTTGGGCCGACCCAGTAATATTTGTGTTAGCTTGTTTAAGAGCCGACTTTGTAATTATGTTGTAATTTTTTTAGATTGATATATAAACAATGTTTTATATCATATCCAGAGAGAAGAAAAATAGTGAAGTATGAAAAAGAGAGAAAGGTAGAGACAAGCGAATTACAAAGGGCTATAGTAGTATAAGAAGTAGCAAAGATCTATCCATCATAGAAGGTGATCAGTACATTAGAGAATCTCAATCAACAAGTACAGTTGCAAGTAAGAGATCTACTGTTTCATCCTAACAGGTGAATCAGCTTGAAATCCTTTAACCGGGTAGACTTAATAGTCTTTGTAAAATCTCTTAACTGAGTGCATACTTCATTGTATGTTTGTAAATCCTCTAACAAGGTGGACCTAGCAGTCCTTATTGCACCTAATAGGGCAGATCATCAGAAGTGATCATTGTAAGCCTTAACCGAAAAACTTTATACTGTAGTATTGAATTTTTGTGGGTATCATCCCCACCCTAGTTTTACTTTCTACTTGGAAGGTTTCTAGGTCACCAAATCTCTGTGTTCAAATTGTTATGAATGTTTTATTCTTTCTATTACTCATGCATGTAGTCAGATTATCAATCTAATATTATTAAGATCTGAATCTGTTAAAAGTTTTGAAGTTACTGATTCACCCCTCCCCTCTTAGTAACCTAGATAGTCTTGAATATTTCCAACATACAAGATAAAAGCCTTTATAAAGAGCCCCCTATCAAGAGTAACTAGGGCTAATTGGTCAATTTTCCTAATTGTCTTAGAGATAGGATCATAATTCCTAGCTAATTCAACCATGAGGCTGATATCTATAAAAATCCCAGTAACT
Organism: Chamaecyparis obtusa; assembly: GCA_027943335.1. Taxonomy (NCBI): domain Eukaryota; kingdom Viridiplantae; phylum Streptophyta; class Pinopsida; order Cupressales; family Cupressaceae; genus Chamaecyparis; species Chamaecyparis obtusa. The sequence continues at coordinate 1,114,075 of BSBK01003293.1, read as the reverse complement.
ATGAGCTTAGCCATACCTAATATCCATGCATTGCAAATGGGGATAGCTTTAAAATGATTGTTATAAAAATAATTGAATAGCATGAAACCAAAGCAAGAAGGGGTGTTAGCATCCCTACAATTTGACATGTCATCGATGAAGACTTCATCACTCACCTTCTTGTTTTGATTTGAACCAAGGAGTAACATGATGAATTCTTCAAATAAATTTGGCTTTCCTTTCTGCTCATCTCCTCATTCCTTTGCTCCCTCACTAGATGAGGCACGACTGAATTTAGGTTGACTCATTTTGAAATTTATGAATGATGCTCGGACCTGCAAATCTATTCTACTCAATTACACACTGCAATGGCTTCAATTTCACAATTGTTCTTCTAAAAATTGATAAGTGTAAATGCATGAATGCCCTATCTATATATCATTGATCATTGAATGCATGGAAATTGCCAAAATCATTGCAAATCTTCCCTGAGTCACTTCAACATTCACTTCTACATGACACAAATTTCAAATCAAGGCTAGCCATAAGGTGAGATGTTGACAAGGTACATTTAAAACTTAGAAAGAAAGCAAAAAATGAATGATCACTATTTTATTGATTTAGAGGCCTCAAAAACTATCAAAAGGCCTCAATTGGAAATTGATTAGCTAGATTTTTACTTTTTCCATCTTGGAAAAGTACCTTTTCCATGTCAGAACCACCATTTTCTTTCATCATTCATGCTAACTCAACTAGGCTCTATCTAGAGATTGAGCGTCTGAAAGCACCTCATGATCTCCAAATACTTTTCTTAACTATGATTCAGTCATGAGATCCAATGACTAAAGACATTCTCTGAATCTCATAAGACTCACCTTAACTGGGGTTACTTTCTAAGAATGAGTGACTGAAGCTTTTGCAAGACCTCTCAACCTTTAAATTAACTCACATTAGATCATGAGATCAAGCAATTGAAGAAAATATTGCAATTTCTAAATTATTAACTTAACCTTAGTCCCATTATGAGATTTGTTGACTGAACATATTCTTGTAATCTCTAGATCATCTCTTTAACCTTAGTTGTATTGCAAGATTTAGTGAACACTGCACCTCCCAATCTCTAAGAACTTTACTTAACTCATGCCTAGTTATGAGATTCAGTGGCAACTGTATTCTCATAATCTCAAGACACCATCACTAACCCCAGTTATATTGCAAGATTCAATGAAAATCCTTTATCTCCAAATTGCTAAATATTCTTCTCAACCTTGGTTCAATTACGAGATTAAACACCATCCGTTGATCTTCAACATCATCCACGGTCCTCACTGAATCTCCAAATTCTTTAAGGTTTAACCATTTCATTATGAGAATAAGAGAATACCTTCATCTTATTACCTTTCACCTTGTTGCTGAATCTCAAAATGCTAAGTCACTAACCACCAACTTTACAAGATTAAGCGAACACCTTAATCACCGAGTCGCTGAATACTTTGTCTTAACTGTCAACCATCTAGAGATCACATCATTGAACAAACCTCCACCTTCTTATAACCTTGTCACTAAATCTCCAGATGCTTCAAACTTAACTGTTGGGATTTGGAGATTATGAGAAAGCCTCTTTCGCTAGATTGATGAATGTTTTCTCACTAACCGCCAAAATCAAGAGGTCATGAGTTAACTGCTCCACTGAATCTCTAGATATTTCACTAACTGCAACCTTTAACTTGAGATTTAATGAAAACCATTGATCAAGATTTTCATCAATGGCCCTCGCTGAATCACCGAATACTACAAAACTTCACTACTACATTGAGAGAATGAGAGATAGCCATTGTGCTAAATCGCATGATGCTTAAAGAAAACTGCCAGGAATCACGAGATCTAGAGAAATAATTGTTGTGGAATCATCAGATAAATTCACTAACCGCCCATCATTCAGAGATTCAGAGATAACATAAAACAAGATAAAGTCTTAACCATGTAGCTCATTCTCTAAATTAAACAAGACTTAATAGTTTTATTTTGAGATTAGGAGACCATAAAGGGACAAAGAACAATGACGTGAACATTTGAGAACTGAAGTGCCTAGAAAAGTAACATGAAAATATAAGATCTAGGGCACACTTAAGAACATTTTCAAAGATAGAACCCTACCAAAGACAAAAAAGACCTACAGCAAGGATATGCAGACATTTTTTGCACATGGTGAACTTGAGACTCTGATCCCTTTTGGAAAATTTCTAGCAAACATAAAATAAATGAGACATAGGCATGATTCAGATGTCAACAAGAAAAGAATTGACATTTCTCATAAAACCTAGAATTTACTCCAATAGTGGCTCTATCTGAGGATGCTTGAATGCAAGTTCATACCAAGTAACTAAGAATCTCTAGGTGGTAGACCACAAAAACACTAGCCTACTGCAAAAATAAAACACACAACTAGAAGCAAATACACCTATACATATATTACAGAACTACTATGCATGGAAGAGATTGGAACTCAATTGAAGAAAAACTTCAGAAATTGTCCAAGCAATGGCAATTCCTGTTCTTCACCATCTAGATTTTTTAGAAAATATGAATCCTTTCCATGCATCTGATGAATGATATAAGGGCCCAACCATAAGAATTCAAATTTCTTGTGTTTTCCCTTATCTTCAACCTTGGTATTCCATTGAAGGACCAAATCACTAGGCTGGAACTTTTTGATACTAGTTCTTTTGTCAAAAAGATACTTCATTTTTTGTTGCAATTTTACATTCTCTTTTTGACTTTCTCTTCTTGTTGCATCCAATTCAATCAATTGGACCATTCTATCTTGCAAAGGATCACATATTTCCAATCCTTCATCTTGTATAAATTGATAGATAGGCAACAAATTATTTACAGGTAATCTAAACTTCATACCATATACTAATTCAAAGGGAGACTTACCTATAGCCCTTTTTTTTGTAATTATGTCTTCCCATAATGCCATTTTCAATTTTTCATGCCAGGTTCTTTTGTTCTTTTCCAATGTTTTCTTCAAGATCTGCAGAATGCTCTTATTGCATGATTATGCTTGTCCATTAGCTTGTGGGTGGTATGGGGATGAATATGACAAGATAATACCCATTTCTGAATAGAAATCAATGAATTCTTCTAACCTAAAACACATGGCATTATCCATTACTAGTTTGATAGGAACACCAAATCTAGTCACTACATTATTCATTAAGCATTCAATTACCACTGTGCTTGTAGCTTTCTTAGTTGAGGTTTCTTCAATCCACTTAGTAAAATAATTAGTAGAAACCAATATCCAACTATGACCCCCACTAGATTTTTCTGCAAATTCTCTAATGAAATCAATACCCCACATGGCAAAAGGAGCCTCTACAACCACATGGTTTAACATAATGCTCCTGAGAACTTCAACTTATTTGAGAGCCTCTGGCATGGGTCACATTTTATAACAAATGAATGAGTATCCTTAAACAAGATAGGCCAATAATAACCAACTCTCAAAATTTTGTGAGATGTTGCTCTAGCTGAATAATGTCCTCCACATAGTCCAGAGTGCATTTCTTTTAAACTTTTCTCAGATTGCCCTTTATCCAAGCATAAGAGTAATATTTAATCTTTATATTTCTAGTATAGGTAACCCTATAGTAACACATACTTTTGAGCCTGTAATCTGAGGCTCCTCTTCTAATTATCATTCAGGCCCTTTGGGCAACTGGCATTTTTGAGGAAATACACAATGTTAATATACCATGATTGCATCTCAATCCTTGTAACTAATCCTCCACCCATAGTAATATTGTTTACTTGAACCAGGTCCATATTTTCTTCTATCATTAATTTGGCTAGTTTGAAACCCCTAACCAACTTGGTAATATGAAGCTCTAAGTCAAATTCATGGATTCTATTAATCCACTTACATCTTTTCCCTATGACCTTACTCTGAACCAGAATGTCTTTTACTGTAGCATGAGGAACATATGCATTAACCTTAGCATAAACCAAATAAGGTCTGAAAGCCTTAACTTCTTTTACCAATGCATAAGCCTACTTTTCCATTAGCTCATAATTTAATTTAGTTGATTGTAATGATTTTCTAAAGAAAGTAATGGGGTGCTTAAATCCTTCCCCATCCTTTTGTAATAGAACTGTTGCAATAGTATGAAAAGATGCAAAAGAAAACAAGGAGAAAGGCTTAGAATAATCAAAAGATATTAAAACAAGGGGCTTCTTGAATTTTTTGTTTAATTTTTTTAAAATCCTTCTGTGTTTCCTGATTCTAGTCAAATTTTACATTCTTCATTAGGAGCTTGACTATAGGCTTGAGCATTTATGCAAAATTAGCAATAAATCTTCTAACAAAATTAATTTGTCCAAGGAAAGACTACACACCTTTGAGGTTTTTGGGAGTAGGGACCTTTTTAATTGCTTCAACTCTTTCAGGGTCAATTCTTACTCCCCCCTTAGACACTATATGCCCTAATAGATTTCCTTCAGTAACAACAAATTGGCATTTCTTAGGATTCAGTGATATGCCAAACTCTAATGCTTTAACCAGGACCTTCTCTAAGTGATTACAATGGTCATCAGCTCTCTTAGAATAAGTAGTCAGATCATCTTGATATAATTCCATAAGAACATTGATAAGATCCTTAAAAGCTACATCCATTGCCCTTTAAAAAGTTTCTCCAACATTTTTTAAACCGAAAGGCATGCGGGCATAAACATAAGTTCCCCAAGGAGTAGTGAATGTTATTTTGAACTATTCTGATTCTTTAACCAACACTTAATTATACCCCGAGAAATCATCCATTGTGGATAATAGCTCACAACAAGTCACTCTATGAAGCATAGCCTCCATGTTAGGCAATCCATAGTTATCCTTTAATGAGGCAACATTTAAGTTTTTGAAATCAACACATAATCTTATGTCACCATTCTCCTTTCTAACTGGTACTAGGTTGTCATGCCCAAAATTAGGGCAAAACACACACAACAAATTTTTTTAACACTAACAACAAGGTTGCTTACTAGATCAAGAGAACTAAACATTGTCTAGTACACTCATCTTACAAGGGGATTCAATGCATGTGCTGGCTTGCCGACATCCCCAATAAGTCAAGTGCACTAGGCCAGAGAATTACTAACTGAGTGTTGTGTGTGTGAATTTTGTACCTATCTGTAGACACAACACTTTAGTAAAACATTAGAGGTTAGCTAAAATTGAAATCATGCAAATAATGGAAAACTAAACTAACCAGGTGATTTACTGCCTTCTAGTAGATGCGAGTGTGATGTTCCCAGATTATTATTGAGATCAATGCCCTTGACAACACCTAAACGAAGGATTTGAATGTAGAATCTAGATATGAGTTGAATGCAAATTAATCTATGTTTTTGGATTTTTCTATGCAATAAGATGAAATAAAATGATATGAATCTATGAAAAATTGATATGCATGCAATTAATCTAACAATGATATGCTAAATATGAAACTAAAATGACAAGATTGATCTCACAAATATTGTTGATTTGCAAAGAAGCTTCAATTCTTCAGATGTATTCACCAACGTGATTATGAAAATTCGATTGATTTTGGCAGAGTAAGTATGCAAACTTGTGAGATTGTGAGATGATTTGTGAAGAGCTGAGCCTTGATTTTATAGAAATCCAGGGCTTTGGAGATGCATGGAAAAAGCCATAAATCACTCTAGTTGATTTTTGAGTCAACAAGGAATTAAAGATAGTTAACTCACACAAAATCATGCAAAAACAACTTTCAACTCAAAATAGAGTTTAGATTTAATTGATAATTGATAGTTGTCTACTTTTCTGATTGTGCATGTTTTATTTATGAATTAATTTAATAATAAAGTGATTTATTTCTAACTTAACTGATTTTGAAAAATAAAACAATTGATTTATGGGTTAATCAATTATTAAAATCAAACTTTATTCCAATTAAATAATATCATTAAATATGACAACTTGCTTTAATTAATTAAATAAGAATTTAATTAATTATTCATAGGATTTTGAATTTATTGTCAAAATTAAATAATACAATTTAGGAATAAATAGAATTAACTTTAATTAAACAATTAAGTGGCAGAATTAAATCTAATTAATTAAATATTGAGAATATTCAATTAATCAAACTTTAGGATAAATAGGATTTATCACCAAATAATCATAAAATTAAAGATAATTAGGATAATTAGGAATATTTATAGGAATATTCCCTGATGCAGAATTTAGGATAATCAATTAGGATTCGATGATGTTCAGATGTGCCTTAGGTTAGGACTTCGTTGTCGATTTCATTCGATGTGTCGATATAGGAGGTTAATGAACCTATAGCCCATTTTTGGGGTATTACATTTTGCCCCTCTTTGAATTGTTGGGCGAAGCGTAGTGGTTCAAAGACAGTCTGTGTATGATATTGAAATTGATATTTGAAATTGATATTGATATGAGACAGAAGCTGATTTGAAAGATTTGATATGAAGATGATAGGTCCTGAATGACCAAAGATAATGTTAACTATAACAGCGATGTATCAATGAAACAAAAGCGTCAAAATGCTTGATTCTGAACCTTATGATTGTGAAGAAGTGAGTGACCGATTCTAGACTTGATTATCCTTAGAAGAATCACATAGGTATTAGATCTAAACCCTTCAGTTACTGAAGAATCGAGGAAATAACACTAATTGAACCGATAGTTACAAAAATTGATACAATTTACAAGATTAGGAGGATATCAGATTGATATGGATCTCGATGAATCTGATATGCCCCAAGTGATGATTGATTTGCCCCGAGCGATGAGGACTTTTGATGAATCAACAACTAGACATGGTTTTTGTCTTGATTACTGAGGAAAGATATGATTTCCAAATTTAGATTACAGACTTTGAATGATATGTAATACCATGCCCCCTTCGGGATTAAAATTGAAATCTGACAAGAAAAGTTAGCGTTTATAGTTTAGAAGCATGTTAATTGATTTGAGAAGTGGTTATACACATTCGAGAATGCATTCTACATTGTTTGGAGGTCCAAAAGACCAAGTTTGACTAGGTTTGACCATGAGTTGACCATAGTTGACCAAGTTGAAATTTTGATAGTTTGATGAAAGATAATTAGTTAAGTTGAATATTGGATTTCTTTGATGATTGAAGGTCGATTATGCAAGTAGTTGATAATATAAATGATCTTAGATTTTGATTTTGATCTCGAAAAAGGATTCTACTTGCAATTTCATTGGATGGACCATGTGAGATTCAGCTCTTGTTAGATTTGAAGATGCGATTTGAAGAATCGTTTAAGCATTGAAGTTTAGCCAGTCATTGTGAGATCATGCAAACATGCAAAATGCAAAGAGACATACAGAATGAAATGCAACCTAAGACCTAGGACCTACTCACTGATCATATGTCAATTTGTTATCATCATTGAACTTTTAGGTAACCAGATAAATCAATACAATGCCCACTAGTTATGAAACCATAGACATATGAATATCGATTTGTATGCACAGGAATCAATACAACACCCATTGATTAGGAAACCATGGATATATGAATATTGATTTTGTTTTCAGAATGTCAGATTAGATATAAACACCAAGGCACAAGTGCCAGGATGTCCTAAATATCATGTCCATTTTGATATAGCAATTTGTATAAGAATCAAAACATAAACATCATGATGACCTGAATACGCCTTGCGTTTAAAGACATCAAGTAGTCAAGAGATTATTCTAAATCCAATGTGAATTACCCGTAGTGACCCTTTATCGTTCACATCCTTAGGTAAGATCGCATTTCACAGTAGGATAAAGAACTCACTCAAAAAAAACAATAGTTAGATCAAACTTCTTTGAATTTTCTGAGCATCAATGGTTGAGGTACTCATGGCCATCCAATTCAAGATAGAGGCTCTTACAGATGGACACCATTTCAATCCAAAATTCCCAAAGTTGTTAGATTTTCACATACAAGAAGAAAACAAAAAAAAGATTATGCCCCCAGTCATCACTCTCTAAATCTTGTAAATGACATCATCGAAGAGCTCTTGGGAACAAAATATGCAAAAATCTCAATGCGAATTAGTAAGCATACAAGGAGATAAAAGCATGTAAAAAGCATAGATTGTTTTCAGTTTGTGTTTGATTGCGTTGTTGTAGATGCAAAATCCTTTCTGGAGAGGAGACTGACTAACTGACTCAGATGAAGCTTCAAAGGACTTTGACTAGATATGACTTGTCTAAGATGTACTGGAGACCATAGGATATGACATTGATTGCCCCCAAGTTTGAAAATTGATAGGATACAGACGCTTGAGCAGATTGGTGTATAAACTGACTTATTGAAAACAGGAATGCAGAAACAAACCGGGAGATATGTACAAACTAAAGCAAGATTGAAAGCTGGGAAAGACCAAGATTGCGTTGATAGATGGAGCATTTTGAAACAAGTGGCACCCGTTTGCCAGGTTTTCACCAAGGCACTTTTTCTTTTTTTCTCATTTTTTTGTATTTTTCATTTTTTCAATTTTTTTGTACTTTTGATATTTTTTTATTTTTTTCTGAATCATCAAGGTGCCTATTGCTAGGTTTTCACCAAGATGTTCATTTTTCAAGACTTTTTCTAATTTTAAATATTTTTTTAGGACATTTTACCATAGACTAAATGCCTTAGGCATAGAATTTCTTCAGATGAAGAACGTTGATTAGTTCTCAGAGCTGTTCTCCTTTAGTTTTTGAGAGTTGATAGGCACTAGAACCAAAAGTAGTAGTGATAACAAAGGGACCCAACCAGTTGGGTTCAAACTTCCCCCTGTGTTCTCGATGTGATTGATTTTTAGGATTTTCTCTCAAGACTAGATGACCAACCTGAAATTCTCTATGTCTAACTTTCTTGTTGTAGCCTCTAGATATTCTCTTTTGATATGCTCTGAGATAATCATATGCTACTTGTCTGTGTTCATCTAGTAGTTCAAGTTCTTGCAACCTAGACACTCTATAGTCATCATCAGTTACTAGAACATGCATTCTGATTCTTAGTGATAGGATTTCAACCTCAATAGGCAGTACCGCTTTAGACCCATAAACTAAAGCAAAAGGTGTAGCCCCAATAGGTGTTTTGATACTTGTTCTATAGGCCTAGAGAGCTGGATTGATCATGAGATGCTAGTCTCTTCCTATTTTGTTAACTGTATAGTGCAAAATTTTCAATAGATTCTTGTTAGAAGCCTCTACTTGTCCATTCCCTTGGGGATAGTAGATAGAAGACCAATTTTGTGTGATCTTGAATTTGGCACATAAATCATCTAGATCTTTGTTCTTGAATTGTCCACCATTATCTGTGATTATAGAATGAGGTATCCCATATCTGCATATGATATAGTTCAATATGAACATAGATATTTACTTTCCAGTTGCTTGTGTCAAAGGGACCACTTCTACCTATTTTGTAAAATAATTTGTAGATGTGATTATATGGGTATGTCCATTGGAAGAATGAGGATGTATAGCTCTTATAAGATCAAATGCCCATTGGTGAAAAGGCCATTGTGTAGTGAAGGGAATTAGATCTCTCCCTGGAGCATGAATTAAGTTACCATGCACTTGACACTTTTGATAGTTCTTAGCAAACTTGATTGCATCTTTCTCCATTTCAAACTCCCAAGCAAGATCATATCATGTAGTCCCAATGTCTAACAAGGAGGGATTAGCAAGTTGGTGGAAGAGATGGAAGACAAGAGAATGAAAGAGAATGAAAGGAAGAAATCCTCAAGGGAAAACTCCTCAAGGGTACCCAAGCTAGGGAAAAATTGTCATGTAAAGCACATTTGGATAAGCAATAAAAAGCTAGCATAGGATAAGTCACAAAAGTGTAATGCCAAAGAAAGAAAGGATGTAGTCCAAAGGAGTAGACATGTCAAGAGGTTTCAAAGCATCGTGTTCTACTTTTTTTTTTTTTTTTTTATTAGATCAAGACCAAAGGGGAAAAGGATAGTGATAGACGAAAATGAATAGAGGAAGATGGATATGAAGGCTAAACATGGAAGGAATGAAAGCAAGATCATCATAAGACAACTCACAAAATAGTCAAAAGTTCATGTATAGGTCAACCTTGTCAAGATCAAAGAGAGATGATGGAATGGATGAAATATGTTGAAGAACTACGCATGATGCCTGATTGCCAAGTTTTCATCACGGTACTTATTCAAGGTGCCACAAGGGAGTGGTTTTCACCATAGGATGAATTTATTTTTCTTTACTTTTTCTACCAAGGCACCTATTTCCAAGTTTTCACCATGGCACATTTTTTTTTAATTTATTTTTATTTATTTTTGGAAGAAGGCAAGCTTTTTAGATAATGCTCCTTGAAAGGATAAACCATGATATGCCAAGGATTCAAGATGATATGCTCAAAGATGCTGATAGGGAAAGGGAGATGGAAGAGAAAATGGAGGATAAGGTTTTATGTAAAGCAAGTGAGGTTGGTGTGTGTGTGAAAATTATACCTGATCTGTAGACACAACACTCAGTAAAACATTAGAGGTTAGCTATAATCAAAATCATGCAAAATTGAAAGCTATCTAACCAAGCGATTTACTGCCTTCTAATAGGTGCGAGATTAATGTTCTCAGATTGTAATCAAGATCAGTGACCTAGACGACACCTAAATGAAGGATTTGAATGCAAAAGATGGATATGGAATAAATGCAATTAAGCTATTTTTTGGATTTTTCTATGCAATAATAATTGTAAAAACTGATATGAAATCTATGCTAAATGAAATTGATATGCTATGAATGCTATTGAAAATTGATATGCTATGAATCTAACAATGATATGTAATATGAATGCAAAAAAAATTGATCTCACAAAGATTTGAATTCGCAAGTTGATTCCTCAGTCTCCAATTCTCCAGCGTGATTATGCAAAATATGAGATGATTTGTGAAGAGCTAAAGCCTTAATTTATAGAAATCCAGGGCTTTGGAGGTGCATGAATAAAAGCCATAAATCACTCAAATTAACTCATCTTGATTTTTGAGTTATCTGATCATAAAAGATAGTTAATTCTCAAAATCATGCAAAAACATGCAAAAACAGCTTTTTAACTCAAATTAGAGTTTAGATCAGCTTTTTGAACTCCAAAAGGATGTTGAGTTCCAAAAAGTCAATAACTTGCATTGATTTTCTGATTTGGAGTTTAACTGTTTCTTTTGAATATGCATAATAATTAAGAATTAAATAAATAAATAAAGTGATTTATCCTCAACTCAACTGATTTTTGAAAATAATTAATTAATTTATGGGTTAATTAACTATTTATTCAAACTTTTATTAAAAATTATATTATTAAATAATGACAACATGCTTTAATTAATTAAATAAGAATTTAATCAATTAAAGATAGGAATTTTGATTTATTGTCAAAATTAAATAATACAATTAATAATAGATAGAATTAAATTTAATTACATAATTAAGTGGCAAATATTAAATCTAATTAATTAAATATGAAAATATTCAATTAATCAAATTTTAGGATAAATGTGATTTATTGCCAAATAATTATAAAATTAAAGATAATTAAGATAATTAGGAATATTACTAGGAATATTCTTCGATGCAAAATTTAAGATAATCAATTAGATTTGATGATGTTTAGATGTGCCTTAGATTAGGACTTTGATGTCGATTTCATATGATTTGATGATATAGGAGGTTAATGAACTTATAGCCCATTTTTGGGGTATTACATTTTGCCCCTCTTTGAATTACTGTGCGAAGCGCAGTGGTTCAAAGATAGTCTGTGTTTGATAAAGATATGAAACTGATTCAAAAGATAAACCGATCTCAAGATAGAAACCGATTGAAAGATATTGAGATAGGAGTTGATTGATATTGACTTGATATGGAGATAATAGGTCTTGAATGACCAAAGATAATGTTCACTATAGCAGCAAATGAACCTATGATTGCGAAAAAGTGTCAAAATGCCTGATTCTGAACCTTAGGATTGATAAGAAGTGAGTGACCCGTTCTAGACTCGATTGTCTTAGCAGAACTAGCAAGTATCACATCCAAACCCTTCAGTTGTCGAAGAACCAAGGAAAGAACACTATGATCTGATGGTTGCAAAAACTGATACAGATTACAAGATTAAGAGAATACCAGATTGATATGGATCGATGAATCTGATATGCCCCAAGTGATGATAGATTTGCCCCGAGCGATGAGGACTTTTGATGAATCAGTAACTAGACGTGATTGTTTGTCTTGATCACTGATGAAAGATATTGATAGACTTGATCGATAGAATTTGATTTACAGACTATGGATGATGTGCAATACCATGCCCCCTTCGGGATTAAAATTGAAATCTGACAAGAAAAGTCAGCGTTGATAGTTTAGAAGCATGTTAATTGATCTGAGAAGTGTGGTGAAACACATTAAAGAACACATTCTGCATCGTTGGAAGGTCCCAAAAGACCAAGTTTGACTAGGTTTGACCATGAGTTTGACCATGGTTGACCAAGTTGAAATTTTGATAGTTTGATGTTAAATAATCAGTTAAGTTGAATACTAGATTTCTGTGATGATTGAAGGTTGATTATGCAAGCAATTAATAATATGAATGATCTCAGATTTGAATTTTGATCCCGAAAAAGGATTCTACTTGCTATTTCATTGGAGGAACCTTCGTGTGAGATTCAGCTCTTGTTAGACTTGAAGATGCGATTTGAAGAATCATTTAAGCATTGAAGTTCGTTTAATCATTGTGAGATCATGTAAACATGCAAAATGCAATGAGACATGCAAAATGAAATGCAACCTAAGACCTAGGACCTAGTCACTGATCATGTGTCGATTTGTTATCATCATTGAACTTTTAGGTAACCGGATAAATCAATACAATGCCCACTAGCCATGAAACCATAGACATATGAATATTGATTTGTATGTGCAAGAATCAATACAACACCCACTGGTTATACAACCATGGATATATGAATATTGACTTTATTTTCAAAATGTTGGATTAAATATAAGCACCAAGGCACAAACGCCAGGATGACCTGAATATCATGTCCATTTTGATATAGCAATTTGTACAAGCATCAAAACATAAACATTGTGATGACCTGAGTACGCCTTGCATTACAAACACATCAAACAGTCAAGAGATCATTCTAAATCCAATGTGAATTACCCGTAGTGACCCTTTATCGTTCACATCCTTAGGCAAGATTGCGTTCCACAGTAGGAGAAAGAACTTACTCAAAAAGATAATAGTTAGATCAAACTTCTTTGAATTGTCTGGGTATCAATGGTCGAGGTACGCATGGCCATCCAATTCGAGATAGAGGCTCTTATAGTCAGACACCATTTCAATCCAAAATTTCCAAAGTTGTTAGATTTTCACATACAAGCAGAAGACAAAGAAAAGATTATGCCCCCAGTCATCACTCTCTAAATCCTGTAAAGGACATCATTGAAGAGCTCGAAGGGACACAATATGCAAAAATCTCAATGCGAATCAGTAAGCATACAAGGAGATAAAAGCATGAAAAGCACATATTGTTTTCAGTTTGAGTTTGATGTTTGATTGTTGTTGATGCAAAATCCTTTCTGGAGACGAGACTGACTGACTGACTCAACTTGAAGCTTCAAAGGACTCTGAGTGGATATGACACATCTAAGATACATTGGAGACTATAAGATATGACATTGATTGCCCCCAAGTTTGAACATTGATAGGATACAGACACTTGAGCTGATTGGTGTACAGACCGACTTATTGAAACCAGGATATGCAGAAACAAACCGGGAGATATGTAAAAACTAAAGCAAGACTGAAAGCTGGGAAAGACCAAGATTGTGCTGATAGATGGAGCATTTTGGAACAAGTGGTGCCCGTTTGCCGAGTTTTCACCATCTTGGTAGAGATTCTATTTTTGCTACCGAGGTGCCTGTTTCCAGGTTTTCACCAAGGCACTTTTTCTTTCTTTTTTCATTTTTTTTTTTTATATTTTTTTCATTTTTTCAATTTTTTTGTACTTTTTATTTTTTTTTGATTTTTTTGTACTTTTGATATATTTCTTTTTTTTGTGAATCATCAAGGCGCCTATTGCTAGGTTTTCACCAAGATGTTCATTTTTTCAGGACTTTTTCCGATTTTTAAGATTTTTTTTAGGACATTTACCAAGCACTGAATGCCTTAGGCATAGAATTTCTTTAGATGGAGAACGTTGATTGGTTCTCGGAGCTGTTCTCCTTCAGTGGTTGAGAGTTGATAGGCACCAGAGCCAAAAGTAGCAGTGATTACAAAGGGACCCAACCAATTGGGTTCGAACTTCCCCTTGCGTTCTCGATGTGATTGATTTTTAGGATTTTCTCTCAACACTAGATCGCCAACCTGAAATTCTCTATGTCTGACTTTCTTGTTGTAGCCTCTAGACATTCTCTTTTGATATACTCTGAGATGATCATACGCTGCTTGTCTGCGCTCATCTAGTAGTTCAAGTTCTTGTAACCTCGACACTCTGTAGTCTTCATCAGTGACAAGTCCATGCATTCTAATCCTGAGTGATGGGATTTCAACCTCAATAGGCAGTACCGCTTCAGACCCATAAACTAAAGCGAAAGGTGTAGCCCCTGTAGGCGTTCTGATACTAGTTCTGTATGCCCAGAGAGCTGGATTGATCATCAGATGCCAGTCTCTTCCTGTTTTATTCACTGTTCTGTGCAAGATCTTCAGGAGATTTTTGTTTGAAGCCTCAGCTTGTCCGTTCCCTTGAGGATAATAGATAGATGACCAATGTTGAGTAATTTTGAACTTGGCACATAAGTCATCTAGGTCCTTGTTTTTGAATTGTCCCCCGTTATCTGTGATTATAGAGTGAGGGATCCCATATCTGCAAATGATGTAATTCAGGATGAACATAGAGATCTGTTTCCCCGTTGCTTGTGTTAGAGGAACTGCTTCTACCCATTTTGTAAAATAATCTGTAGCTGTGATTATATGGGTATGTCCATTAGAAGAGTGCGGATGGATAGCACCTATGAGATCAAATGCCCATTGTTGAAAAGGCCATTGTGTAGTAAAAGGAATCAGATCTCTCCCTGGAGCATGAATCAAGTTGCCATGTACTTGACACTGTTGACAGTTTTTAGCAAATTTAATAGCTTCTTTTTCCATTTCAGGCCAATAATACCCAGCCCTAATAAGTTTTCGAGCTAACGTTAACCCGTTCGAGTGTGACCCACATATACCCTCATGGACTTCCTCTAATGCACGTTGAGACTCTTCTCGTTCTAAACATCTAAGCAGTGTACCATCTAGACCTCGTTTGTACAGATCATTACCAATGATGACATATCGGGATGCGGATCGGATAAGGTTTCGTTTCTCAAAACGGTTAAAGGACTCAGGGATGATTTGGTCGTGGAGATAGGAGAACAAATTTTTGTAGCGAGATGAGTCATAACTTACAACAGTGCAGATCATGCGGGTTTCAGGGGAGTCATATGCAGGATAGGATAGGGCTTCCACCAGGAACTCGTAGCGTAGTTCATGTTCAGGCTGTTGTAAAAGAGTAGATAATGTTGCCATTGCATCAGCAGCCTTATTCTCCATTCTGGGTATTTGCTCAAATGTGATAGAGATGAAGTATTTCTTTAGATCATCGACCATTCTCTTGTAAGGAATGAGCTTTTCATCTTTGGTTTGGTACACATCATTGACCTGGTGGATGACTAGTTGTGAGTCTCCATGAATGTGCATCTCTGTAACTCTCCACTGTATTGCCATTTTCATACCATTGAGAAGTGCCTCATATTCAGCAATATTGTTTGTGCAAGGAAACTTTAATCTGAATGCTTTGGGTATCGAGTATCCTTGAGGAGTAATGAACAATATGCCTGCGCCGGATCCATTCTGTGTGTAGGAGCCATCAAAGAATAATCGCCATGCTCTAGAAGAGAGGTGCATGATAGAGGAATCGGGAAATTCCATTTGCATGGGTGTATCATCAAACAGTGGTGCTTCAGCTAACTGATCAGCAATGACCTGTCCTTTGATAGCTTTTCTTTCAACATATTCAATGTCAAATTCTCTCAAGAGCATGACCCATTTAGCTAGTCTACCTGTGAGGGCAGCTTTGCTTAGGAGATATTTCAGTGGATCAATTTTAGCTACCAAATGAGTAGTATGAGCTAACATATAGTGTCTCAATTTCTGTGATGCAAAGATCACAGCGAGACATGCCTTCTCTATCATTGAGTAGTTCTTCTCATAGGCCACTAAAGTTCGGCTGATATAGTAGATGGCTCTTTCTTTCTTGTTCTCATCATGCTGTGCTAGCAATGCCCCCAGTGATGTATCTGTTGCGGAGACATATAATATTAATGGCTTCCCATGAATAGGAGGCATCAATATAGGTGGATTTGATAGATACTTCTTGATATGTTTAAAGTTGTTCTCGCATTCTTCATTCCATGCAAAGGTCACACCTTTATGTAATGTTTTTGTAAAAGGTTGTGAGATGTCTGCTAGCTGTGATATGAATCTTCTGATAGATTGAACTCTGCCTTGCAACGTCCTCATTTGACTGATATTTGTGGGAGGTTGCATCTCTATTATAGCCTTGACCTTAGCTGGATCAACTTCAATGCCTTTCTTGGAGACGATGTATCCTAGGAGCTTTCCAGAAGTGACTCCAAAAGCACACTTTTTAGGATTTAGTCGAAGACTAAATTTTTCCATTCTGTCGAGGATCATGCTCAAGTCTGTTAGATGTTCAGTTCTAATCATGGATTTTGCCAAGGTATCATCTACGTAATCCTCCATTGTTCTATGCATCATATCATGAAAAATAGATGTCATTGCTCTTTGATATGTAGCTCCAGCATTTTTGAGTCCGAATGGCATAACATTCCAACAGAAAGTTCCCCACGCACATGTGAAAGCTGTTTTCTCTTGATCTTCTGGAGCAATTTTGATTTGGTTGTATCCCGAAAAGCCATCCATTAAGGAATACATTTCATAGCCCGCAGTCATGTCCACTATCATATCAATGTTAGGTAGTGGGAAGTCATCCTTAGGGCATGCTCTGTTCACATCTCTAAAGTCCGTGCACACTCTGATTGAACCATCTGGTTTGGAAACAGGTACAATGTTGGAAATCCACTCAGCATAGTCTATGACACGGATGAATCCAGCTTTTAGGAGTTTTTCTAGTTCTGCTTTGACTAAGAGTGCAACATGAGGATGCATCTTTCTCAATTTTTGTTTCATTGGTTTTACTCCGGGAGCAATGGATAGATGGTGCATAATGAGATTGGGATCCAATCCTGGCATATCTGAATATTTCCATGCAAAGTTGATCTTTTTCTCTGATAAGAAGATAGTGAAGTTTTGTTTCTCTTCGTCTGATAGAGATTGTGCTACATGTACCAATTGTGGTTCCTCTGTTGTACCCAAATTGATGGATTGAGTTGGCTCAATCAGAACTGGAGATCTATCCTGTAAATGACTTGGAAGGACATCAAATATCTCATCCTTAGGTGCCTCAGAGAGGTTTTCACCTTCAGATACGTCGTTTCTTTTTACTTTTGTCAGTTCTGAGACTGCCACAAAGTGGTTTTCACCCTCAGAACTCTTTTTCTTTTTCTTTTTACTCTTGTTTTTCTGACTAAGATATTTGATGTCCGACTCGGTCATGCTGACACTCGGTTCACTGATGGAAGTACTCATAGGCTCAACTGCATTGAGGTAGCAGGCAAGGGCATAGTCATTTGGGAAGGTATACATACCATGGTTTGGGTTGGTGGAAGTTTGGTCGATAAGATCAGGGCATTGGATAGTCAAAGCGGGAAAGGCTTGGGATATGGTGTTCACGGATGTGGATATGTCATCATTGGTCCTAACCTGATGCTCAAGTTCAAAGGTGATATTACAGCTCAGAATGTTCAATTCGTGAATAGGCTCAACATCATCATAGGAGTCCTCTTCAGCCATAGGTGGATCAGACACGTTAAGTTCATTGTTTCGCTCTAGACCTACATTGGGTTGAGAGACATATTGGTGAATAACATCAATAAATTTCTCTGTTATAAGCTCATCTTCTTCTGGAATGGCACCCCATTCATAATCATTTGACTCATCTTCTGATTCAGAATCTCTAGGAAATCTTAGAAAGTGCGTGAAATCAGGATGAATACCCCAAGAAGGATTACCCTCAGTCTCTGACTTGAATTCATATTCATGGGAATCAGTGTCAGAATAACTACCCCCTACTTCTTGATCAGTTTGATTGCCTTCGAGATTGGCTGGTTCTTGTGGTACAACCATCTCTTGCGCTACAGTAGGTTCTTGTGTTTCTACTACATTAATTCTTCTGATAGGATCATCTGTATCATCAAGTAGATCTTTGATCTCTTTAGGCAATTTTTCATAGGGGATAAGCTCAGAGCTATCTGAATCATCATCAGAGGGTTCTGTTTCTTCTTTCTTAAGAAGGGGTTCTCCTGGTGCAATTTGTTCTATGACATGAGAACAACCACCTCTGAGATGATAGGGTTTCTTTTTAAACCCTATGCCACCAGTATCTTTTTTGGCTCGACCAATATGTGAAATGGGGGTCACAAGACCCTTTCCCCTAATTCCTAGAGGTCCTTGACCAGAATATCCCATCTTGGCTATCAATTTGTTTCCTGGACCATATGAATTAGAAGGGACTGTAGGTGCTATAGATTCACTAGGTTGAACAATTTTAGATTCAGAATCCTCTTTATATAGCCATGCCAGCACAGCTTCATCCTCTTCAAATTCTTGTTTAGATACTTGCTCCACCACAAAATGTCTTTTGTATGCTTCCATAGGTTCCTTAGGTTCTGATTTAGACTGCTTCAAGGATTGGCCATATGACTTAGGTGAGATTGGGAGAGATGTCAGAGACAAGACTGGCTCTATAGTGTATTCTCCCATCCCATTTTCTTTGATATTGATCTCTTTAGCAATGTCATCCATCTTAGATGTGGAAGCCACATTTTGTTGCTTGATGGAAGATTCTCTATTATTGGGAACAAGTTTATCGGCACTTTCCTTCAATGTATTGCAAGTTGTACTCAGATCAGCTGGGATAGTAACCTCCACTCCTTCATAGGGAAATTTCAAGCATTGATGGTATGTTGAAGGAATAGCCTGCATTTCATGTATCCAGGGTCTCCCTAGAAGGATATTGTAAGCTAATGGTAGATCGAGCACCTGACATGTGGTATCTTTGATGACTGGACCCACCCGGATGGGCAAGACAATGGTGCCTTTAGAAGCTCTTTCTTGTTCATCATAGGCTTTTATGGTGATCTTCTTTCGAGGATCAATAGCCATCTCTGAGAATCCCAACTGTGTGATTAAGTTGTAAGAACAAATGTTGAGGCCTGCGCCCCCATCTATCAACACACGTTTGACTCGACGGTTCTGGATCAAGACTTCTATGTGCAAGGGCTGATTATGTGGGTGACTTAGGGAGTTGTCATCCTCTTCTGAAAAGGAGATATATTGCGGAGATGTTAGATGACCAACCATAGTTTGGAACCTGTCTAGATCTAGATCATTAGGAACATTAGAGCTGAGCAAAGCTTTGTCTAGGATATCTCGGTGAGCTGGAGAGATTCGAAGTAACTCAAACATAGAGATTTTGGCATTGGTATGCTGGAGTTGTTGTACGATGCTGTAAGATGTAGGTCTGGTATCCTTTGGATTGGGAGTTTTTGAGGCAACCTTCTGTTTAGAAGCAGATGTGAGATTGAAAGGTATCTTAGGGACATCAAATGAATTTGGTGTTTGTCCTTTCAGATGCGTCTGAGCTTGTGATCTGGTAACTGCATTAGCTGAGGAATGATTTCTATCTCTTCGTACAATCGTGATGACATTACAGCTCTCAGAGAATGGTGTCCCTGGGATCCTCCTCCTAGAGAACCATGGTTTGTCCCTGCTTGAGACATGGTAGGAGTTTTTGGGCTCCCTGGAATAGATTGAGGAAGAGTTTGTTGATTACCTCTGTGAGTTGATAGAGGAGGTATGTAACCAGTTTTTAATCGAAAGTTACCGAGACCGTCGTCTTCGTAGATACCTGACTTGATGAGTTGTTCAAGAGTTGGACCCGGGGTATTGGTCAAAAGTAAGTTCTGAGATGTTTCTTCTGATTTCTTGTGTGAAGAAGCTCTGGTCTCCACCATTAACTTTGAATGAAACAGAAGATAAGGATGAAGACAACTGAAGAACAATTTGATTCGAGAAAATCGGATGGCGCAACCTTGTCAAGATTATGATAGTTTTGAAGATCTGATGAGATGTGGGTGAAGGAAACTGTGCCCTGGATGTATGGGATAGATCGCCCAAAAGATAGCGGACACGAGTTCTCAACACTTAGTTTGTTTTTGAAGATTGATTGATTGAAGATTGATAGTTATGACAAGGTTTTGACACGAGATAAAAAGGACTCAAATTGATCAAACAGAAGACTAGATCGGATTCAAAAGATCAAACTCAGAAAATGGTAGAATGCTCAATAGCTACTGCTCTGTTCCTGACACAATGATATTTTTGACAGATTCTGGAACTAGGCTGGAAACATTGGATATCTTGCAATTTGACAATTTCTGACAACTTTCTCAAATTTTTCCAAACAACACTCTGCAGACTCGTACGACACTGGGTAGTCTATGAAATGACAGTTGCTAAACTCATACGACAGTTGGGTAATGCTGAAATGACACTTGACAAAACTCGTACGACTTTTGAATTCTTGAAATGACTTTTGACTCCAGAAAGAACTTTACGTCAATTTTTGCAAAATTTAAGATTTTCAGTTTTGGATTGTTTGCAAATTGTACTGTCCAGATTTTGAAGGTTATACCAGATTTGATCGTTTTTAATAGCCAAGTAGATAAATAAGCACACAGAACAGCAAGCAAGTGATTCCAAGCACGTCTGAAAACAATGATCAAGGGCAAAAGCAACTTTGCGCATGAACAATCAAGTGACCAAATTGTGCTAATCCCTGAGAGTACTAATTGTGTATGTTCTGAAAAGTTTTGCAATAACACACATATACCTGAGAATGAAAAATTGGCCTCTCTAAGGTTTTTAGTAATGGTTTGACTCTGCAACTTTTATGATTCAAAGGGGTGAACTCCAATCCCGGCGCACCAGGGTTTTGACACAGTCTGAGAACTTAATCTTCAAGAGCTGCTAGGGAGATCTGACAACCCAACAATGAACCATACCCGTGGAGATTTCTTCCACAAGGACATTTATATAGCGGCTGTCACTACCACGGCGAAAATGGCTATGACCGCTTGAGGTTCCGTCAACGCAGTTTGCCCTGTGAAGGGATTGTCCGCTACGGTTAACCCTCTCTAAAGATGACTCACAATAGTATACCACAAGGGGACTTGGCTCTAGATTCAAGGTTTTGACACCTCTTCACTTTTAACCCAAACAAAGCAAGCAGATTAATCCGACACGCTAAGACAAAGTTTTGTTCCACCAAGGTCTATGATATCAACTCCACGTGATCTATCAACCTCTCCGGGGAGAGAATGTATCAATCAATAAGAGAAGATGCACTAACCAATTTTGATTCACCAAAGCTTGTGATATCAACCCTACGTGATCTATCAACCTCTCCGGAGAGAGAATGTGTCGATCAATAAGAGAAGATGCACTAACCAAGTTGAATGTGAAACGCACTAAGTATCCTCCCTACCTACAAGGATTCTGTCATCAAGAAGGATTTCGCTGGGAATCCAATCTTTCAAGAATCACGAATAGTGTTCATAGGGCCTAATTACTATGTGAGCACAGATATATGTTCTGAAAGTAAATCTACCAAAAGCATTCAAAAAGTAGAAAGAGGAACACTTAACGCTTAAAGCAAATATGAGATGAGTCCACAAGGTGGAACACTTAACACCTCACACAAGCTAAAAATGAGTCCCCAACTTAGAAAACAAGTGAGTTCCTAAAAGCACAAAAGGGTTGCCAAGTGGAACATTTAACGCTTCTGTCCTGTTGACCCCTCCCCTTTATGGCGCTGAGATTGCAACCACGGGGCGGAAATGAGGGGCCGGCGGATTAGCGAGTCCAATAACCCAAGATAGCAATCAAGATCAATCACAAGTATTCTAAGACTACTTAATGAATCCTTAAGGGTTCACAACCTAGTATCAATTATGCAAGTGTGTAGAAATAGATCAAAAGCATGAAAAGATGCACACAAGCTTGACACATAAGAGATTTATTTTAAGTCCCAAATCAAAATATTATTAGATGAAGGAGAATACCTGGGATCCTTGCAACGCAATTAGTAGATTTTGCTTGATTTTTAGCAATTTTTGTTGAGCTTTTCCATGCAAGCAAGTGACGAACTCTCCAACAAGCAAACAAGCAAACAAGATATGCAAAATATATTCAACTTATGAAAACCATAGGGTTAGCTCTAAAAATCAATTATTATCAGTAATAATAACCAGCAATCAACCCAAATGACAACTCATATCATTCATTGAACCATGTAAAAAAAATAAGTGCATACCCATCACAAAACTTTATTTTTTTTTTTGCATTTGACCTAGTCAACAAGATCTAATTTTTTTGATATGATTTTGGCCACAAAAATAGAAATTCAGAATAGAGACCCCTGCTAAAAAACAGAGAGCTTTCCAAAAATGCAAAAATTTTAGAAAAACCTCTTCATTTGTGCCCTAGAGACCCATTTTATCAAAACAGACCAGTTTTTGTAAATTGACTATTTGAGCTATGATATCATGTCCAAATTTAAAACACAAAGAATGGACCCCCTGTATAATTTAAAGAGCTTTCCGAAAATATAAAAATTTTTGAAAAATATGCTGATTTGCGTCAGATATTAATTTTTTCCGGAATTTCAAGAAAAAATTATTAAAAATTCAAAACATCTCAGAAAATTCTAAATTTTTTACTGTAGCTTTCATGACATGTCACCAACCTGCAAAAAAAATTTCAGATCAAAATTCCAAGCCGTTTGGGAGATAAAATTAAATCTTTGAAACTTTGGGGTTTTAGCTCCCAAAAAAATCAAAACTAGCATGCAAAGGTGGGTTGCCCCACGGTGGGCGCCAGAAATGTGTGTGTGAAAATTATACCTGATCTGTAGACACAACACTCAGTAAAACATTAGAGGTTAGCTATAATCAAAATCATGCAAAATTGAAAGCTATCTAACCAAGCGATTTACTGCCTTCTAATAGGTGCGAGATTAATGTTCTCAGATTGTAATCAAGATCAGTGACCTAGACGACACCTAAATGAAGGATTTGAATGCAAAAGATGGATATGGAATAAATGCAATTAAGCTATTTTTTGGATTTTTCTATGCAATAATAATTGTAAAAACTGATATGAAATCTATGCTAAATGAAATTGATATGCTATGAATGCTATTGAAAATTGATATGCTATGAATCTAACAATGATATGTAATATGAATGCAAAAAAAATTGATCTCACAAAGATTTGAATTCGCAATTTGATTCCTCAGTCTCCAATTCTCCAGCGTGATTATGCAAAATATGAGATGATTTGTGAAGAGCTAAAGCCTTAATTTATAGAAATCCAGGGCTTTGGAGGTGCATGAATAAAAGCCATAAATCACTCAAATTAACTCATCTTGATTTTTGAGTTATCTGATCATAAAAGATAGTTAATTCTCAAAATCATGCAAAAACATGCAAAAACAGCTTTTTAACTCAAATTAGAGTTTAGATCAGCTTTTTGAACTCCAAAAGGATGTTGAGTTCCAAAAAGTCAATAACTTGCATTGATTTTCTGATTTGGAGTTTAACTGTTTCTTTTGAATATGCATAATAATTAAGAATTAAATAAATAAATAAAGTGATTTATCCTCAACTCAACTGATTTTTGAAAATAATTAATTAATTTATGGGTTAATTAACTATTTATTCAAACTTTTATTAAAAATTATATTATTAAATAATGACAACATGCTTTAATTAATTAAATAAGAATTTAATCAATTAAAGATAGGAATTTTGATTTATTGTCAAAATTAAATAATACAATTAATAATAGATAGAATTAAATTTAATTACATAATTAAGTGGCAAATATTAAATCTAATTAATTAAATATGAAAATATTCAATTAATCAAATTTTAGGATAAATGTGATTTATTGCCAAATAATTATAAAATTAAAGATAATTAAGATAATTAGGAATATTACTAGGAATATTCTTCGATGCAAAATTTAAGATAATCAATTAGATTTGATGATGTTTAGATGTGCCTTAGATTAGGACTTTGATGTCGATTTCATATGATTTGATGATATAGGAGGTTAATGAACTTATAGCCCATTTTTGGGGTATTACAGTTGGAAGATAGAAAGAATAAGAAAATGAAGAAAAAGGATAGTAGGTAGAAGGATAATGAATGGAAGGATTGTGAAAGGGTGGATGGAAAGGAAGACAAGATCAACATCAACACACACCTTGAAGGGTGGTGAGAGGATGGAGGAAACATGAATGAAGGAATACATGAATGAATATAGTGAATGGATAGCAGAGGTTGAGGTTTGGGCACATGGAATGGAAGACTATTTTTGGAAGAAGATGAAGTGGAAGCCTTTGGAAGCTTGAATGTCAACTTCACTTGTTGTTCAACACTAGACTCTTTCAAGAGAGACTTTGGAATCCATATAGCCGTAGGTTTTTTATTTCCTTTTGATGATCTAGAGAGAATATCTTCAATGATGGATTTTGGAACCCATACTTGTCTTGTAGTTTTTTTCTTAGATATCTCTTTTGACTTTATGTTTCCATGTCAATTAGAGGAGACATGGTGATCTTCTTTTTTTGATGGATTCTTGTATTGATCATTCAAGTTACTTCCCAAAGACTTGGGACTTGTGGAAGAAGAACGAGGATATGACTGGTTTAGATGGGTGGGTGGATGAAAAGGATTCAAGGGTATGCATCTATGTTGATCTTGAGGAAAGATTGGAGATGGAGGGATGTAAGGACCCAAGATGGATGACGAATTAGGAGAGTTAGGAGGGGAAAGTGAAGGGACATAAGGACCCAAGATGGAAGGAAGATGTGAAGTTCTTAGTATTGGTGGAAGAGGTCCAAGGATGGAAGTGGAAGATGCAAAAAGATAATCAACAAGCTCATCAGCATTTATATGACAACCAAGGACATCAACATCTGTAGAGTGAGCATTAGAATTTGCAATAGTATCATGAACATCTGGAATAGGAGCAACTTCTTTGATAGGATTGTTCAAAGCTTGCAAAGACTTAGGAAGAGTAGAAAGTGGAAATGAACATGGAGTGGTAGAATAAGAAGA
This sequence comes from Chamaecyparis obtusa, assembly GCA_027943335.1. Lineage (NCBI taxonomy): Eukaryota > Viridiplantae > Streptophyta > Pinopsida > Cupressales > Cupressaceae > Chamaecyparis > Chamaecyparis obtusa. The sequence goes on along the minus strand of BSBK01003293.1, from coordinate 1,088,647 downwards.
TGGAAGACTTTGATCTTGACAAGAATCTTTGGATAGTATAAATGCATAATTTTTCTCTTGATTTTCAATAGGGTTAACATTGGAAGTAAGAACACCATTTTTACCAACCTTAATGGAAGTATCATCTTTGGAAATTGGAAGTGTAGTAAGGTTATTTTGATTTTCAATAAGCTCAACTGTGTAAGTAGTAGCTTGATCTTGCTTAGGAGAAGGCTTTAGATATGGTGGAATGAATGGGAAAGGGGATGTAGGATCAAAAGAACCATGAAATAGATAAGAGACATCATGAAAAGGATTGGATAACATGGAGGGTTCTGGATCTTGATCTTTCTTTACGTTCATTTCTTTATCATTTTTGGAGTCCTCTTAACATGGAGCCACTTCTAAGGACAAGGAAGCATGTTGGGATTGTATGGAAGACTTTGGAAGAGATGGTGGAGGACTAGCTGAAGTAAGAATTCTAGCATATAAAGGCTTAAGCTCTTTAGGTTTAGCATTATTGAAAGTATTTGTAGCCAAGTGAAGGTTAGCTTGAGTATCTTTAAGAGGTATCCCTTGAGGATAACTATAGGGAACCGTGCAGAAAGTATTAGGACCTTTGGTGGCTGAAAGACTTGTGAAAGATTTGATAGGCTTGGAAGCTTTAGGAAATGTATGGGCATTGGAGGAAGTAGGGGATGGAAGGGAACCATCACAAGACAAAGGTTCAACATTAACATGATCTTTCTTGAGAGTGTAATCTTTATTTTCAGGATGAGAGTTCTTAGAGGAGAGATCCTTGTAGTATGTACATTTATAATCAGCTCGATAAGCTTTCTCTTCCTCAATAGAAGTAGATGTATCATCTAGGTATTGTTCACAAAAATCATCAAAGTCTCTTTCAAAATCAAAATCATATGGATCACCATCATAATCTATCCAATGTGACATCCCATTTCTAGTAAGCATGAACACATGATGAGGAGGACTCTTAGGAATAGAGGTGTCATAAGTATCATTATATTGTCCATCATCATAGTCATCATAGTCTCCAAAGATGGATGTGTCACTCTTTGTGGAAGAGGTATCATAAGGGTTTTCACGTTGCTCACATTTTATTTGGGGGCATGGTGACATGTATAAGTCTTTATCAGATGGAAAAGGGCATAGAGCCTCCATGGAGAACTCCTTAGGTTCTTTTTCTTTCTCAAGTTTGTTAAGCTTGACTTGCATAGCATGCATCTGCTTCATCATAGTGGTGATTAGAATTTCTTCCTGATGTGTACTGATTCTTTGAGACATGTTAGGAGTTTTAGGACTCCCTGGGATAGATCAAGGTGGAGTTTGTTGATTACCTCTATGAGTTGATGGAGGAGGTATGTAATCAGTTTTCAATTGAAAATTGCCAAGGCCATCGTCTTCGTAAAGACTAGAATTGTAAAGTTGTTCAAGAGTGGGACCTTGGTGAGTAGTCAAAGGTATGATATGAGATGTTCCTTCCAACTTCTTGTGTGAGGAAGCTCTAGTTTCCACCATTAACCCTGGATGATGCAAAAGAATAAGATACAGACAACTGAAAAATGATTTAATTCAAGAAGATCTGATGACACAACCTTGTCAAGGTTTGATTGATTGAAGATTGGATTGGACATGAGTGAGGTGTAATATGCCATGGATGTATGGATAGATGCCCAAAAGATAGCGGACAAGATATCACAACACTTAGTCATTTTGATGATTGATTGAAGATTGATAGTTATGACAAGGTTTTGACACAAGATGATAAAGACTTAAATCGATTAAAAAGAAGGCTAAATCGGATTCAAAAGGAAACTTTAGGAAAATTATTGGATTCTCAATAGTTGTTGCTCTATTCCTGACACAGTGATTTGTTTGACAGATTTTGGATATAGGCTGGAAAAACTAGGTATCTAACAATTCTGACAAGTTTCTAACAACTTTTCAAAATTTCTAAAATGACTTTTGACAGGCTCGTATGACAGTGGGTATAGCATGAAATGAAAATTGGAAAACTCATATGACTATTGCAAAACTCGTATGATAGTTGATAGCAGGGTTTTGATTTTTGGAATTTAACTAGTTTCCAGACTCGTACAATAATGTACCAATTACCATATGACAATTGGGAAGTAATGAAATGACTCTTGACCAAAAATCATATGACTTTTGACTCTAGAAAGGGAATTTCACTTCAATTTTTGCAAATTTTTGAGATTTTCAGTTTTGGATCGTTTGCAGATTTCAATGTCCAAATTTAAGGATTGTAACAGATTTGTTCATTTTCAGTGACCAGATAGATAGACAGGCACACAAAATAGCAAGCAAGTGATTCCAAGCACGTCTGAAAATAATGAACAAGGGAAAAAGAAACCTTGTGCATGAACAATCAAGTGACCTATTTGTGCTAATCCTTAAGAGTGCTAATTGTGTATGTTCCAAAAAGTTTTGCAATAACGCACATATGCCTAGAAAATAAAAATTTGGCCTCTCTAGGGTTTTTAGTAATGGTTTGACTCTACAACTTTTATGATCCAAAGGGGTGAACTCCAATCTTGACACACCAGGGTTTTGACACAGTCTGAGAATTTAATCAATCAGGAGCTGCTAGGGAGATCTGACAACCCAACAATAAACCACACCTGGAAAGATTTCTTCCACAAGGACATTTATATAGCGGCTATCACTACCACGGTGAAAATGACTATTACCACTTGAGATTTCGTTAATGTGGTTGACCCAATTAAGGGAATGTCCACTATGGTTAACCTTCTCTAAAGGTGACTCACAAAATATACCACAGGGGGACTAGATCGGATTCAAGGATCTAGGTGTATGTGACTGAATGTGACCTCTAAATCAGGCACAACACAACATGGTCATTATTCACTTGATAGAATTTGGGAGAGAGTATGAAGAACTCAATCCAAATTCCATGGTGAGGCGACCTGTTGCCTCCTATGTGAATGGGGTGTTTGAATACTCTCAGAACGAGAGCCAACAGCCGGGAGACCAATTCAACAATGGAGGATTTTCAAAAGCATGAAAATAAGCAATCTAATTGAAATTAAACTAAAATGAGATGCAATTAATCTAGAAAACTTTGAAAGAAATATGAAATGCAGATTTTTATTTGATTTTGAAATAAAGATGATATTAGACTAAGAACAAGTAAGCAAATTTAATCTAAATGTGAAATGCAATTACACTAATATGAGAAATTAAACTAGATAATGCAATAAAAGAGCTTTGAAAACAATGAATCAAATGAGACTAAAAAAATGCCTATAGTGAGGATGCTCTCAAAAATTGCCCTCCCGAATGAGAAAAAGAGATCAAATAAAAAGAAGAGCCAAGAGGAGGAGGAAGAGTTTCTTGATTCGAAACTCCTGACCCTTCATATCCCTTTTGGGACAAATAAGCATGAATTACTTAAAAAAAAGAATGGAAAATGCCACACAGGTGGCCTTTCGAATATCTTGAATTATTAATTCAAAAAGGTGTGCCCATTCGAATATCAAGCAATTATTAATTCCTTTTTATGGGTAATTAGCTAAAGAGGGTGGTTTGATTTAATTTAATTTAAAGCGCATAGGACTTTACAATTAAATTAATGTATCATAGGGGTAATTTAGCCAATTAAGTCAAAGACTTTAGGAATTAATTTAGCATTTGATTATTGCAATTTATGGTCTTTGCAATTGACATCAAGTCAAATTAAGTCAGATAGGAGAGAGAAAATCACCTAGGGAACTAGGACTTTGGTGACGTAAAATCGAGATAATGCACCAAAATTGATGAAATTAAATAGGTGCCAATTTTGGGGTATTACATTTGCCCCTCTTTGAATTGATGTGCGAACAGCGCGTTGATTCAAAGAATAGTCTGAAGTGACAGATGAAAGCAGATCAAAGCATGAATTTTTCGAAGTCTAAGTTAGATTGCGAAGACAACGATCTTAGAAGAGAACCAGAATCAGGGTTAGATTGCCCCAATGCCAATTGATGAAGATGCAGATTTAGGACTATCTCCGAATCAGGGTTAGATTGCCCCAATACGAGGCTTAGTCCTCCGAGACCCAGGTTAGATTTCCCAGATAACGGTCTAAAAGAGATTTCGAGAGTCATCTCCAGAACAAAGATTGACTCCCAGGAATTAGGGTTAGATTGCCCCAATACCCAAAAGATTTCAAGAACCATTTCCAGAACGAAGAATGATCCTCGAGGATCTGAGTTAGATTGCTCAGATACCTAAGAGATAGATTGCGAGATAACAAGATGCGAGGCGTGAAGATGCCCCTAGCAATGAGGACTGATGATTCAAATCAGACTGATTCAAGAATAGATTCGACAAGATTCAAATGATGTAATCATCCTGCCCCCTCGGGAGCGAAATCGAAAGATGACATGTCAAAAGGATGATAAACAACAAGAGATTGCAGAGAAAAAGCAATTAGGCCAGATTCGCGAAGCTGCAGAAGTGAAACGGAGCAAAGCAGAGGTCCTGTTGACCAAGTTTGACCATAGTTGACCAAATTTTGACTAGGGTTGACTTGATGAAAAGAAGCAAAGATTTGAGAACATGATGCAAAGATGAGGATCTGGCAAGAAGATGACACCAGAAGGCTGACTGCACAAGCATCTGATCCAGAAGGAGTCCAATATTTAAAACGCGATTTCGAGCCACTTAGAGATGTCAGATTTTGATTTCGATCCCGAAAAAGGATGCAGCCAAGATGAGACTGGGAAAAAAGATGAGAACCTTTGATGAGCAGATCCAGAAGAAAGCAATCAAGAGAGAAACAAGAAAGCACTCCAAATGCAAGCCTAGAATGAAAGATGCAAGTCTAAATGTAGGCCTAGGATGAACAAATGCAATCCTCCAAACTCGGCTGTTGGACTCATCGTATTTATCATCATTGAGTTCTTTTAAGCACGGGACAATCACAAGATGCCATAAAATTCTCCCCAACATGAGAATATGAATATGACATAAGTCTTAAATTTGTCGGAATGAGGTGTAAGCATTAAGGCACAAGAAGCTAGAATGACCTGAACACGTATTCCTTTTAATTTAGCAAGTTAACATAAGCATCAAAGCACATTTGCTAGAATGACCTGAATGTCTCTTGCGAACAAACACACCAAGCATGCAAGAGTTCCTTCTTTTGCAAAAGATTTCTCGCAATGACCCCTACGTTCACTTAACAGGACGAGCGTTTACAATTTCATCAGTAGCAGAAAGAAGTCACTCAAAAGACAAGGAGAAGAACCAACCTCACCAAAGCATTCATATAAAAGGAGTCAAGGTACGCATGGCCATCCAATACGAGATAGAGGCTCTTACAGATAGACACCCCTCTTAAATGAATTCTTTGGATCATTGGAACTAAACCAACAAGCAGAAAGAAAAGAAAGAAAACAAACAAACACTCAAAGAAAACAAAGCTCAGCAAGCCTCAAAGAAACACACATTTAGTTTTAGTTTCAGTTTAAGTTCGTGTGCAAGCGGATTGAAGTCAATTCGGAAAGATAACGTTCGAAGTCTCAATAAGATAATGTAATAAGAATCACTGGTGATTGATAAAAGGGAGAAATCCCGAAGAAGAGAGATCGAACAAAAGCTAGGTATCTGAAGGCAGGCATAGTGGGAACCACTGGCGACCAATGCTCAAAAAAGAGTTTCTGAAAGTGATAGGACAATGCCCCCTAGACCAGGCAGGTGCCCCCAAGTGTGAACCAGTTCCAATCTATGAAGAGTCGAGGAAAACTCAAAGATAAGCGCATGAGCTAGCAAACCAAAGCAGGAAACAAACTAAAGCAGGAAAGCGGGAAAACAAACTAAAGCAGGAAAGGAAGGAAACTAAAGCAGGAAACTAAGAGCCAAGCGACGCTGAGATGAGATGTTACTTCAGGAAAACAAGAGGCACCTATTTACCAGGTTTTCACCATCTTGGTAGAGATTCTATTTTTGCTACCATGATGCCTGTTTACCAGGTTTTCATCAATGGCACATTTTTCTCTTTTTCAATTTTTTTGTACTTTTCTCTTTTTTTGATTTTTTTGTATTTTTCTCTTTTTTCTCTTTTTTTTGTATGTTTTTTTTTGAATATTTCATTTTTTTGTATTTTTTGATCTTTTCATTTTTTTTTGTATTTTTCACATTTTCTATTTTTATTTTTTTTTGTATTATCAAGGCGCCTATTTACCAGGTTTTCACCAGGATAATAGATATATCAAAGCGCCTGTTTGCCAGGTTTTCACTAAGATGATCATTTTTTAGGACATTTTGCAATTTTTAGGATTTTTTGCAATATATCAATTTTTAGGATTTTTTCAGGATCAATAAATATGTACATGAGCATACTGAGAATGTCAACTATAGAACTTCTTAGATGAAGAGCGTTGATGGGCTCTTTGAGTTTCTCTCCTTTAGTAGGAATCTCTGAGAACACAATCATTTGTAGCAGTAGCCAGCTGAGAAGTTGCAGAATCAGAACCAGATGTTGTAGCAGTAACAGGAGAGCCAACCAGTAGTGTCCAATAGTCAAGAGATCCATAATCAAGGAAAGATCACTTAAGTGAGACCCACAAACATCCTTGTGGACACATCTTAACTCTTTATCAGATTTCCCACGCTCTAAATGCTTAGGGAGAGTACATTCTAGATTTTTCTTAGTCATGTCATTAGCAATCAGGAGATACTGATATGCACTTTGGGACAAGGCAAGATGGAGTGAAGAGGGTAAAGTATGAGAGGCAAGGGTGATGGAATGGAGGGAAGCATGAGAATTTTGGAAGCTTGAATGACAACTTTGATTTTTTCTTTCTTTGGAATCCACATAGCTTTTGATTTTTTTCTTCTTTACTTTGAGGTGTTTTTGATGACAATGCCTATAGAATGGATTTCGAGATCCATTTTTTATTTTATTTTCTGGCTTTTGATTGTCTTCTTCTTTATGAGGACCTTTGCGGTCTTTTGAACACCTTTGTTGCTTTCCTTTCATCGTAGTCACATGTCGATTAGATGGGACATGGTGACCTTGAGATATAAGTGGATTCTTATTATTTTTATTTTTATGTTGCACATCCAAGTTACTTCCAAAAGACTCAGGAATGGTGGATGAAAGAGGCTTATATGACTGGTTCAGGTGGAGAGATGGAAATGGAAGTGGACGGGCCACTTTTCTAGGAGTTGAAGAGGGAAGAGAAATCGATGGGATGGGCTCAAGTGCAAATATATCAGTATCATCCTCATCATTCATGAATGCATCAGGTAGATCAAGAAAGTAATCTTCCATAGAGCGTTGTTGATTGTGAGTCATCTTAGAAGAGTCAGATAAGTTTGGAGGAATATTATGTGAGCCTAACCAAGATAACCTATTCCAAGAGTCAGGTCCCCTTTCAGGTGGTAAGAGTGCACGAATAGGAACCATTTCAATTTTGGATCTTCCAATATTCCATGAAGCTGTAACAGAATGGAGTCTTACATACCCATGATTTGTTGGAGTAGTAGGAGTATAGCTTGGAGTAGATGGCCTAGGAGCCATAGGAATGATCTCCACAGGAGGGTGGAAAGGATCATCATCAATAGCTTGATCTGGAGGATCATAACTTTCTCCTCTTTCTGAGTTGTTAATACTAGCATATAAGTGCATAGCATCAACTGGTATTTTCATAGTAGCATCTGAAATGGAGTCCCATTCAGCTAGAGACATAGTCGGAGGTAGACTTTCTTCATCACTATCATCTGTCAAAGGAAATGTTTCTTCAACAGCAGGATCTTGTTCAGTAGTAGGAGCAGCAGAGTAATCTGAAATAGGCATACCTTGGGGCATACCCAAGAGAAGAGAAGCATCCAATAGTTTCTCCCAATCAGTATGTGTGCCATTGGACTTGGCAATAGTAGGAGTCTGTTCAATAGCAGAAGTGGTGGAACAATCTAGAGTAGGCATACCCCAGGGCATACCCAAGATAAGGGAAGCATCCAACAGTTTCTCCCAATCAGTATGTGTATCATTGGAATCGGCAGTAGTAAGATTTTGTTCAACAGTAGAAGTGGTAGAACAATCTAGAATAGGCATACCTTGAGGCATACCAAAGATAAGGGAAGCATCCAACAGTTGCTCCCAATCAGTATGTGTGCCATTAGAGGCAGTGACATATTCAGTAGTAGTTGTAGTAGTAGAAATCTGTTCAGTAGAGTGTATAAAATCCTCCTGGTGAGGACCAAAATCATGTTCCTGAAGCACTTGAGAAGGTAGATAAGACTCTTTCTGGTAGTTTGAATCAGAATTTTGAACCTTCAAAGATCTTTCATGTGTCATAGGCTGAATCTGTGTTTCTTCACTATCTGAATCCTTGCATGAGTGAAAGCTATAGCTAGGTTGGTCAAGCTCATTGCTCTGATAGCCAATACCAAATCTGTCTTCAGAAGGTTCCTCACAGGAATGTGGAGATGGAGGGAGAGTTGTCAATGACAAGACGGACTCAATCTGATATTCCCCCATGCCAATATCTTTGATCTTCAAGGTCTTTTCTATTTCTTTTAGCTTAGCATCATAGAACTCAATGGACTCTCTATTGGCAGGAACAAAGTTGTCTGTTGTTTGGGTAAGCATCTTAGCAGAGCAAGTATTTAGGCTAGCACTATTTTCAATGAGGACACAAGGGATACTCTTGGGGCCTATCATAACTTCAGTGTGCAGGGGAGCATCATGCGGATGGCTTAAGGAATGATCATCTTCTTTGGAAAAGCACAAATAGTGAGGCGAAGTTAAATGACCCACCATAGATTGGAACTGATTGAGATCAAGATCTTTGGGGATGTTTTCCTTAGTGAGGGCTTTATCCATAGATATTTTTGGTTTGGATGTTGAAGGTTCGGGACCTTTGAGAACAATCTTTGCATGAGATCGAGGGATAATGTTTGCACAAGCTGGAGATTTTATGGAGTTATAAGAGGGAGATGCAGGGCCTCGCAAGACAAAGGGAGTTTTGGGTTTAGGAGTATCCTCACTCCTTGGAGCAATGATCATGTCATAGTGAGAGATCCAAGGTTTGTTTCTAGCAAATCTAGAAGGCGGTTGAGCTTCTATTGTAGCCTTCTCAGTGGTATTGACTGTTTGCATGCTAGAGCTAAGATTAAAGACAGACTTTGAGGGTTTTGGCATGTTAGAGCTGAGATTGAAAACCAACTTTGAAGGTTTTGGCATGTTAGAGCTGAGATTGAAAACCAACTTTGAAGGTTTTGGATCTCCCATCTTGTTGGTAGTATTATGAGAGATCGTGAAAGAGTTGATAGGTTCAAAAGGATCAATAGGTTTAATTTTAGAAAGTGACCTTTCAGAGTCTTGCTGGTCTTCAAACAATGGGTTATAATATTCTTGAAATAGTAAGTCAGACTGTATCTGAAACAATGGATTGTAATACTCTTGGAATGACAAAGAATGTGAGGATTCCTCACAAAGTTCAGATTTTGCAACAGATTTAGGATGACCTATGTCTTGATTACAAGGTTCACTTTGATCTTGATCAGCGTTCTGAATGGGATAAGTCTTTCCACTTCGAGTCGTGACAGTCATAGACGAAGATGTAATGAGAAAAGATTCGGGATAAAGCTAGACTCTGTCTCAAAGATAATGAAAGGAGATAAATGGCTAGAACAGCCAAGATGCAAGATGAACCTGGTACGAATTGTCAAAAAGAGATGGCTAGAACAGCCGAGATAAGACAATCGCAACGCAAGGTACAAGAGGCATAAAGAGATAAGATGGATAGATGAGAGACAACACGAGTCAAAGCAAAGATCGATCGATTCCTAACTCAAGACAACTAGTTTCTGATGGTGAACGACAGGAAAATAGAAAAACAAATCATGGACAAAAAGGTAGATCAGATTTATGTCATTGATCAAGCACATAAGATAGCAATCAAGGAGTTCAAGCAAACAGTCTTCAAGCAATGGGCAAGGGACAAAGCAACCTTGCGCATGAACATGAATAGTGACTTAGTATTTCTACTCCCTAAGGACTCTACTTGTGTATGTTCTTGAGAATGTTTTAGCAGACACTTAAAACACAACAACATCCTAGCAAGTTGTCTACAAGGATATACATGGATTTTCTAAAGGGAGTCCTCGATATACGCAAGGTACGTGAGGCCCAAATCCGTAGATGAGAAGAATTTGAAATCACACAGCCGGGGGGAGACGGTAACCCAAATCTCCTCCTTCACTTCTCAAAGGTATAAAGTTCTTTGAGGCTTAGCCAAGAGTGAAATCTAACTCATTCCCAAGAGAGGTGTCTTTGGATTCACCTCCCGATATTTATACTCCGCCGGAACACGGGAGTTAAGGTCGTCCCTTGAGGTGATGAAATCCCCAAGCAGGCCTTCTAAAAAAAATGAAAAGTAAGTAATTCTCTATCAAAAAGTATTGAAAAGCACTAAAGGTGGAACACTTAACCCTTCAAGTAAATGTGAGGTGAGTCCACAAAGTGGTGCATTTAACTCCTCACACAAACTCAAAGTGAGTCCACACCCTAGAAAATAAGTGAGTTCCAAAAAGCACAAAAGGGTTGCCAAGTGGAACAATTAACGCTTTTTTCCTATAGACCCCTCCCCTTTAATGTGGCGCTGGGATTGCAACCACAGGGCGGAAATGAGGGGCCGGCGGATTAGCGAGTCCAATAACCCAAGATAGCAATCTAGATCAATCACAAGTAATCTAAGACTGCTAATCAATACTACTCATAAGTGCAAGAGGGTTTGAATCATGGAATATTTAACTTTCCAAGTAAACATGAAGTGAGTCCACAAAGTGGTGCATTTAACTCCTCATGTAAACTAGGAATGAATCCATGCCCTAGATTACTCAATGAGATGTTTTGATATTGGAACCAAGAATTACTTAATGTTTAAAAGACAAGCATGCACTTAAACACAAACTTGAATGAAAGAAAATGTATGTTCATTCATTTCCCATTAAGAGCATAAAAAATGTGTTCTATGAAAGTATGTAAACACTCAAGCCAAACACATAAGAGAGGTTCAATTTTAATCCCAAAGTCCAAATGTTATAGAGATTTTAAGAACTCACCTTAGGTCCAAAGATCTGCAATCCATCATTTAGCACACATTCGAAAGTATAGAATCAAGACAAATCAATGGCAAACTGTAAGATATGTAACATTGCTGTCTTCAAGACAGTCTTTAAAGATTGATTTATTTGACCCATAAAATCACAATATTAAAATTTATGGAAAGAATGAATTTTTTAGCTAACATCAAGAACTACCATTTTCCAAAGTTACAAGGTCTTATGATTTCATTTGGTTCCTCAACCAATAATGTTTTCAGACTGTAATTTTTCTGTCATAAATCAGATTTAAAACACCAAACTCTGCCTAAGAAATCACATATCTTTCTCAAAAATAATCCAAATGAAACCAAACCAATTTCATAGTAACTATTAATGAATCTAGTTTCCAAATATTTAAGCCATTTATTTTTTCCATTCATAAATCATTTTCTAAGAATAAATCATTACCTGCAACTCCAATGCAGATTGTTAAAAACCAGTTTTCACTCAAATTCCCATAACTTTCAAAAATCTGCATAAAAATGACTCAAACCAAAAGGAAATGAAAGATAAGTCACGTATCTTTCCAATGAATATTATTAGAGCTCCTGATTCTTCATAATTTGTCTGTACCAAACATTTCAATCTGACTGTATTCAGAGAATCTCAAATCTGCAAATACCCACTTTCACCAAAATGATCATAACTTATTCATTTCTCAATAAAAATCAACCAAACCAAAAGCATGAGAAAGATAATTCATCATTCTATCCATCCATTACTATATTAAAAAATTTTCACTCTGTAAATGGCCGTACAAGGCATGAAACCAATAGTAAAGCTGAAAAACCAATCAAGAATGAGGCCAGAAATTGATCTTTTCTGCCCCACGGTGGGCGCCAAAATGTATGTGACTGAATGTGACCTCTAAATCAGGCACAACACAACATGGTCATTATTCACTTGATAGAATTTGGGAGAGAGTATGAAGAACTCAATCCAAATTCCATGGTGAGGCGACCTGTTGCCTCCTATGTGAATGGGGTGTTTGAATACTCTCAGAACGAGAGCCAACAGCCGGGAGACCAATTCAACAATGGAGGATTTTCAAAAGCATGAAAATAAGCAATCTAATTGAAATTAAACTAAAATGAGATGCAATTAATCTAGAAAACTTTGAAAGAAATATGAAATGCAGATTTTTATTTGATTTTGAAATAAAGATGATATTAGACTAAGAACAAGTAAGCAAATTTAATCTAAATGTGAAATGCAATTACACTAATATGAGAAATTAAACTAGATAATGCAATAAAAGAGCTTTGAAAACAATGAATCAAATGAGACTAAAAAAATGCCTATAGTGAGGATGCTCTCAAAAATTGCCCTCCCGAATGAGAAAAAGAGATCAAATAAAAAGAAGAGCCAAGAGGAGGAGGAAGAGTTTCTTGATTCGAAACTCCTGACCCTTCATATCCCTTTTGGGACAAATAAGCATGAATTACTTAAAAAAAAGAATGGAAAATGCCACACAGGTGGCCTTTCGAATATCTTGAATTATTAATTCAAAAAGGTGTGTCCATTCGAATATCAAGCAATTATTAATTCCTTTTTATGGGTAATTAGCTAAAGAGGGTGGTTTGATTTAATTTAATTTAAAGCGCATAGGACTTTACAATTAAATTAATGTATCATAGGGGTAATTTAGCCAATTAAGTCAAAGACTTTAGGAATTAATTTAGCATTTGATTATTGCAATTTATGGTCTTTGCAATTGACATCAAGTCAAATTAAGTCAGATAGGAGAGAGAAAATCGCCTAGGGAACTAGGACTTTGGTGACGTAAAATCGAGATAATGCACCAAAATTGATGAAATTAAATAGGTGCCAATTTTGGGGTATTACACTAGGTTTCTGTTACTATCCAAAAAGGAAGTAGAGCATAATGCCCTAGCCTCATCACTTCACCAAAACAAAGCAGATAGATTAATCTAACACACTAAGACTAAGATTATCTCATAAAGATCTATGACATCAACCCCTTATGATCTATCCTCTCCAAAGAGAGAATGCATCGATCAAAAGTTGAAGACACACGGATCTAGTAAAACGTGAGATGCCCTTAGTATCCTCCCTACCTACAAGGGTTCCTTCATTGAGAAGAGTTTCACTTGAAACTCACTCTCTCAAGAGCCACAAATAGTGTTCATAGGGCCTATTTACTATGTGTAACAAAGATGCTGAAAAACAAATCTATGTTCATTTTTAAAGCCCAAATGAACTATGTGATATGAAAGCAGTAAAGGTCACACAAGCTTGACATGCAAGATGTTCTTTTTAATCCAAATCAAAATGTTATCAGCTGAAAAAGATTACCTGAATTCCTCGCAACGTGCTTAGTAGATGCTTACCTATTTTTAGCAATTCTTGCACTTTTCCCAATCCAAAACTAGTGAAAATCAATCAAAAATAGAAAATTTCAATTGTTAGGGTTCGCTGTTAGTCAAAATCTGAAAACCAAATCTGATAAACTACCTGAAAAAGTGAAATGATAATTGAACACTGGTACAAAAACTCATACAATAGTGGGTTACCTCCCAGATGATAGTCCAGAAACTCGTACGACTCTGGGCACCAGATCATATGACAGTCGAGATTCCAAACGACACTTTGATCCTGTTGATACAATTCTTGAACAAATCAACTATCGTATGATAGTGGGTATTCTCCCAGACAATAGTCTAGAAAGTCGTACAACACTGGGTATCAGATCATATGACAATCGAGCTTTCAAATGACAATGCTTTTTTGATGATACAAGCCTCGATCAAATCAACTATTGTACGATAGTGGGTATCTCCTGATATGAGTTTATGACAAAACTCATACGACAACTGTACAGACAAAAATTAAAAATTGCAGTGTACGGATAGTTTTGATAAAAATGAAGGGAAACTCATTTCAGGGCCCCATGGTGGGCGCCAAAAATGTGTGTGTGAATTTTGTACTTGTCTGTAGACACAACACTTCAGTAAAACATTAGAGGTTAGCTAAAATTGAAATCGTGCAAATAATAGAAAACTAAACTAACCAAGTGATTTACTGCCTTCTAGTAGATGCGAGTGTGATGTTCTCAAATTGTTATCAAGATCAATGACCTTGACGACACCTAAATAGAGGATTTGAATGCAGAATCTAGATATGAGTTGAATGCAAATTAATCTATGTTTTTGGATTTTTCTATGCAATAAGATGAAATAAAATGATATGAATCTATGAAAAATTGATATGCATGCAATTAATCTAACAATGATATGCTAAATATGAAACTAAAATGACAACATTGATCTCACAAAAGTTGTTGATTTGCAAAGAAGCTTCAATTCTTCAGATGTCGATTCACCAACGTGATTGTGAAAATTTGATTGATTTTGGCAGAGTAAGTATGCAAACTTGTGAGATTGTGAGATGATTTGTGAAGAGCTGAGCCTTGATTTTATAGAAATCCAGGGCTTTGGAGATGCATGGAAAAAATCATAAATCACTCTAGTTGATTTTTAAGTCAACAAGGAATTAAAAATAGTTAACTCACAAAAAATCATGCAAAAACAGCTTTCAACTCAAAATAGAGTTTAGATTTAATTGATAATTGATAGTTGTCTGCTTTTTCTAATTGTGCATGTTTTATTTATGAATTAATTTAATAATAAAGTGATTTATTTCCAACTTAACTAATTTTGAAAAATAAAACAATTGATTTATGGGTTAATCAATTATTAAAATTAAACTTTATTCTAATTAAATAATATCATTAAATATGACAACTTGCTTTAATTAATTAAATAAGAATTTAATTAATTATTCATAAGATTTTAAATTTATTGTCAAAATTAAATAATATAATTTAAGAATAAATAGAATTAACTTCAATTAAATAATTAAGTGGCAGAATTAAATATAATTAATTAAATATTGAGAATATTCAATTAATCAAACTTTAGGATAAATAAGATTTATCGCCAAATAATCATAAAATTAAAGATAATTAGGATAATTAAGAATATTTCTAAGAATATTCCTTGATGCAGAATTTAGGATAATCAATTAGGATTTGATGATGTTCAAATGTGCCTTAGGTTAGGACTTCGATGTCGATTTCATTCAATGTGTCAATATAGGAGGTTAATGAACCTATAGCCCATTTTTGGGGTATTACAGGTATAGTCATTAAGAGATTATGGGGGACAAATCTGTAAAATAAATTACTCAAATTAATTAAGACGTTATTACTTGATTAAAAGTTTTGATTAAATAATATTAAATTTGCTTAGGTTAATTTATAAAAGAATTACATAAGGAACTTAATTAAATAAAACACTTTATTAATTAGGAGGGGTTTTCACCATACCTAGGTCCACCTAGGAATTATAGGTTGATTATCCCCTTAAAGGATTACGAGAAAATAAGGACCGAGTAATTTAACTATCGAGTTAACAAAAGAGGATACAATAATTTAAAAGTTCATTAACACAACTAAATTAGATAATTAATTAAATAAATAAAAGGAACAATAATACTCGATTAAATGAAAGGAGTAAGTTCCCTAGTTTATAATTATAAAAGAATATAGTGTTACACGAAGTTAAATAAAATATTTAAATAATGCCACTAAAAAAAACATAAATAGTACATCAAATAATAGTGGTATTTAATTTAATAAATTATGTTACCCAAATGGGAAAATACATTAATGAAATTTCAATTGCACAACTAAATTAATTAAATCATTAAATAGGGATAAAAGAGCTAAAATCTTCACACCCAAGGAATGGTTGAATAAGAAGAATCTAAATAACACCTAACTCAAAAAAAAAGTGTTCCAAATCCTAAAATAATAGGGAACCCTAAAAGAATCAAAAGGCATTGCAAACAATAGTAATGATTTCATTATACAAGGAATTGAAAGAGGAGAATATCATGTCCACAAGCTTAACTAAATTCACTAATTGCAGTAAGAAATAAAATATAAAGTTAAAAATGAAGGTCAACCAACCCTAAAATGAAATTAGGGTTTGGGCTGAATATGACTGGCCCAAAACCCCTATCTCTAACTTTTACTTACTCACATCTCTGAGTTGGCTAACGTTTGCAGGGTGGCCAAGGATTCAAGGTACGAGGGGAGAACAGGGTATGCTTCCTAGTTCACATGAATGCATACACACTTAGTGTGTGTATGCTTTCATATGAACTTGGCCTCATACAAACAAAAGGACCAGGCTCGGATTTTATACATGCCATTGCATGCACTGGTCTTTACCAGAGAGTAGAACACTGCTAAAAGATGTCGTACAGGTAAACACAAAATTGCAACTACATTCGATACAGCATACAGATCTGACAAAATTTTCAATGAGGAATAGGGTTTAAGTATATGGGCGTCCTACAAAAGTTAATAAACATAAAGTTGTATCGATTCTTGTTTTGATTTAAACTTAGTGCTTTATGTTAGATGTTCATAAAATAAAATATCGAAATATGTCGAAAGTCGTTCATATATATACACAAACGGCGGTTAACAATTATTTGTTTGCGGAATAAAATCCCGAGGCTACCGATGTTCTTCACAGGCCTGCTACAACAATGGCGGAGAGGGGTTATAAAAGCAAATTATTTTACAAAATATTAATGGTGGGGGGGTTTCCGACAGCTTCGGCCCCTGCCCGCACACAGCAATGGAAACATCTAAAGCGGTGGTTGCAGTGAGGAGCCACCGCTCATTGTAGCCCTTGGCCGCTTCGGCAGAGTCTCCATTACTGCTCGCAGCGGCCTTGGTCACTGCGACCACGGTGAGACCACTGCCGGCAGTGGCCATGCCGCTTGCTACCATGGCATCCACCCTTAGCGCAGCTGTAGCATAGCAAGCTAGGGTTTGCAGTGGAAAGAAATAACAGAACGCAAAATTTTAATTAGAAATTCGATCTTTGTTAATAGGTCAAGATACCACTTACATTTAAACGAATGATTTTCCGAAAGTCTCAAGCATATTAATTAAGGAATGCCAAACATTCGAAAGTATGATTAATGCTTTCCAAGAAAATAAAACAAGGGTCTTATACATGTAACATTTCGTTGATGAGTTTATCATTTGGAAACGTTCGGTTAAGGGAATCGTGAATGTATTAATAAGAGTGTTGTTATTAATCAAAATAAAGTGTATTAATACATATGTATATATAGCTATATAAGTATATGTATTAATATGAAATTCATTATTGATATTAATAAGAAGGAGATTATATATATATATATATATATATATATATATATATATATATATATATATATATAATATAATATAATATAATATAGATGCATTAACATTATTATCAAAACAATTTTACTAGACAGGAAACATAAAAGTTAAGGACAAAATCAAGAGCATATTTATTTGAAATATATTTATATGTTATTATAATTAGAGTTATATTAACATATAGTTATTTATCTATTTTTATCATAAATATTAGAATATTAAGCTACTTTATCTATATTAAACAAATCTCTTTCCTTCTCTTTTGAACAAACTTTATCAAGGCATATACTTGTAACTTTTGAAAATGAATTCATGGAATATGGGAATCTTTACTTTTATTTCCTTGCATTTAGAAATCAAAACATTTACATTCATTTCATCCAACTCTCAACTTCATTACCAACATGACTTTTCAAAAATAAGGAAAGATCAAAGCATCTGTCTCATAAAACATTTTAGTTTCAATAAAGGAAGAAATATAATTAAACTTTCTATCTATTACAAGAATGTCTTATGCTAGGCTTTCTAACATAGCTTTGATTTAACAATTTTTACAAAGGCTCAAGGCCAATTAACTAAATAACATAAAATAGAAGTGAAATTTCCAACTCTATGAGCTCCTTGAAACTAGCAAGCTATGTCTTTCATAATCTACAAAACAAAATGAAACGGACTATGAAGGCTCACCTCCCAACCTAGGCCATTTCATGGCCACCCCCGAGCTAGGGGAAACAAAGATGGATAGGGGTTTAACATGCATACATCAAACACATGATCAACAAAACTAGCAAATAAACATGAACACCAAATTCCCTTCCCAAGGCTAGCACAACATTAGTCACCCTGGACCCATAGTAGGGGTGAAGGTGGAAGCTACTCAACTAGGAGAATGCCAAAGTACAATAGAAAATCAGCCTTCAACAAGGCTCCAAAATCTGCACAATATGCCTTCACGAGGCCATAGAAATAACCATCCACCCTTCTCATACTCTTCACCATAACAACACCCTTATGTCCTCCAAAAGTATACACAAAGATGGCACATGGATGCCCATACATCCATGTTTTATCCCCTTCCTCCCAGAGGAAGGACTCTACACTAGAAGAGTAGTCCCAACTTGTGCCCTTCACCCATCAAGGCTCTCTTCCCTCCCAAGGGTGAGTTTGGCCTTGCACAACCCCAAAGAAAACAAAGCACAAAATAAAATACACATACAAGAAAAGACAAGAAGCCATAACCTCTTACATGAATACCTAGCATTCACACAACATAGGAAAAGTAGTAAAATGTACATAGCAATAAGGACAAGAGTAATTCAAGGCCCAACCTTGATTCCAAGCTTATGACAAGAGGGTTGAGATGAGCTATCCAACAAGTCTCCTCCTTTGCTATGAAACACCAAAATCTCCCAAGAACAAAACCAAAATTCTCACAAATTCTCAAGTCTCCAAAAATTGGAGAGTGGGAATTAGCCAACAATTTTCCCTCCATCTCCTTAAAAAGACAAACTCTCAACCATTCAAAAAACAAAAGAGGGAAAATTCAAAATCAAAATTCAAAAGAGGAGTGGCTCTTCCAATTTCGTCACCTTTCAAAAGAGCATCTTTTGGAAGGGCAAAAATAGTCAAAAACCATCACAATAGTCAAAATTTGACCCCCAACATATGGCACCACTATGGGGTAGCCTATTTTTAACCTCCACTAACACAAATGCTCATTAAAATCCACTCAAAAGACCACTCAAAGAATGAATCCGAAAATGAAAGAGAATCCCACTCATGGCCCCTAAAAATAGAGACCACTTACACCCATTAAATACTTGGGCATACCAACTCACAAGACATGTGTCAATTGACACCACAAATAAATCACATTACACACAATACACATGGCATGCCAAGTGGACTAAATAATAAATCAAAATAAACATAATTCAATAATCACATTCATGCACCACTTTACAACGAGGTTAATTTCTCCCCTTGGAGATAACCTTGGCTTAACATGATTTTACAAATATCCATGTTTAATTTCCTCCCAAAACTCCATGGTCTTACCTGCACACTTGACAAAATATCAGTAGCTCGTGAAATGTCAAATATCATATATATATATATATATATATATATATATATATATATATATATATATATATATATATATATATATATATATATGAAAAATAGAATACATCTAAACATCACATTCTTCACATCATAAATTTCTAACTGCATTTCATAATAATTCTCATCATTTTCAACATAGCATTTCTAAAGCATATAAAGTCAAGAATAAAATGATACATGTTAATTCACCTAACATAATAATCAAGCTCAAGTACATCATATAGTTCAACTGCATCCACACTTTATCACAAGAAAATCACCTTCTTCCAATAATACATTTCTAAATTTCAAATCAAGCTATTTCAAGAACATAAATATATCAATTAACCTAATTTATTAACCATGATTATCTCACATAAACTCTTCTTGTACAAACATGAAATTATGGCATAATATTCTAACTTAAATAATTTTTTAATATCATAAGTCGAGACCTAATAATCCAGTGTGAAAATAAGTCCTAAATTATTTACAAGCTACATTTCAAATGATTCGCTCTTCTTGCACTATTATCCATCAAAGCGTTATATGTGAAATCTCCCACTCAACATCAGGACCTAATAATCACTTTTTTATTAATACTTGTCTCAACTTAAAATAAATTCAAATAGTCCTTTATGTAAGCATTCATATCTAAATAGAAACATTTCAACATTCAGAAGTGGTACACTCACATGTTCCCTATTACATTTCTTCTAGAGATTACATACACACAGGAAACAATATTTAACTACATTCAAATATATACATATTTCACCTTTTTATTATTTAAACTGCCTTATTCCAATACAATTTCTATAAAACACACACTTGATAGTATTATCTCAAAGATCAGTTGAATTCAATTAATCTTATTTTAAACATAGAGCATCCTAGGATTTGAGTGTATAAGTAACATGAAAAGAGTACATCACAATGGTAATCAAACCTCTATCCACTAGGATACAAATAATAATGCAACAACATAACTATCTAATTACTAAGTCCATTAAACAGAAAGATAATACCAAGATAGAATCTCTTAAAACACCCGACATGACTTCGAAAGATAAACTCTTGATAAACATAAGGAAAATCCAACAAAGAGCATCTCATGATGCCATTGACCATAATGTGGGTAACAGTCACTGCATCCATATGAATGACTCATCCCTATTCTAAGGGTCTCTAAAAATGTGATTCAAGACCATATCCTATGTCTCCTAGTTCACACAGAACATCAATACATCCTCCAAAATAATCCTCCTGGTGGATTCTCCCTCACCTGGGAGCAACATGACCTTACCCTTTTGAGAATGACACTCAAAACCATACCATAAGGATATTCACGCAAAGGGGTAAATGAGGGAGGCACTACATAGGTTAGAAACCCAAGATGAATGCCTTATAGGCTCAATAATGCCAACATCCCTTAACTTTGTCAGTGCTATTTGCATTTTAGTGGCTAGCAAGGGGTTGATAGGACTTTTCTTTTGCCTAAAAGGTTTGGTGTCTTCTTTTAAAGGGATTTCATGCTGAAATAAATCTTCCCTATAGGCTTTGAGGTCATCATAAGACCAGGAAAATACATGCTTATACCTCTTTAGCAATCTTATCAGATCGGTTCTCATCTCCCTACTTAGCTTCTTTGCAATCTACACTACTTGAGGGGATGTCTTTGATCCTAAATTTATCTCTTCTAGATCCTCGACCTTAACATTGGACTTATGTGACATATAGTTGTCATTTAATGTAAACATGCCTTCTAGTTCAACTAACCCCTTTGGAATATGATTGGAAGCTACCTGAACAATATCATTTCCTAGGATACATTCTTTTCCATCAACAACCTCTTTTGAGGCATCAAAATCAATCTGTTTCCCATCATATTGATCCACACCATGAATAAACCAAAGGATATCATTATCATCCTCAAAAACTTTCCAATTATAAACATTGTTAAACACAACATGTCTACTTTTGATTTCCAACATTGACAAACCAGTCAGAGTGACATCAATATTCTTTAGTGAAACATTTGCAAAGAAATATGCCATAATATTATTTGACCTTTCCACCCAATGAATATTGAAAGCATCAAATAATTCTATTATATCCTAGACAACATATCTATACAATTTAAGTATGTCATCCTGTTGAGGTTTTAAAATGTCACCCTAACTTAGGTATTAGGGCTCTCTGATATTTCATCCTGACAATGGAAATCTTCTTGAGCTATAGGTGGACTTTGATTGAGAAGGAATCTCTAGATTCTAGGCCAGTTCCTATTTGATTTGGAAATATCACCTCCTGATTGAAACTTGAAAGGGGAAAGGGAAAGAGGTAACTTGAAACTAAAAGGAAACAAGGTGATAGACAAAAACTTGCTCCAGACTTATCAGGATCTTTGAACCAACATCCACAATCACAACTACTAATAAGATTGGCACTATCATTCACTGATCAACATATAGGATGACTAAAATCCACTATTAGGGTATACACCATGAACAATGGAATCTATCAACAAACATACAGATTATACAAAAAGATTTGGATTTTGATCACTTAGAGGAGGAATAGGAATAATTCACTTCTCCTTGTTACAAAACTGATAAACACTTAATGCAAAAAGAAGAAAAGGATTCAATTCAATACTTAGAAATTGATGCAATATGGAGAAACCTGCTTTATTTCCTTCAAAACTCTAAAAATGGTTACAAAAATGCAAAAAGGGGACAGAGGAATGAGAATATTCACTAAGCCTTCCTTTTCCATGATTCCAAACCCCCAAAACTAAAAATCAGTCTCGGTTATATGCCCTCCTAAGGTTGAATTCAAAAATCTAGGCCCCCTAATTTTACTCCAAGATTAGCTCAAACTCACTCCAAGAAATGCTCCAATTTAGCTAAGAAATAGCCCTCCAAATTGGCTCCAAATCAAGCCCTAAATAATAGACTAAGTTACTTACACAAATTGTGCCTTAAACCTAGCCCTAATGTTGGTTTTATAAGATAAATATCCTTTAAAGAATACCAACATATTACAAAATAATAATTGAGTAAAGCTCAATATTATAATCCAGCCCATGCAAAATATAGACCTAGATTTAAAAACAAACCTAAGTCATAAAAACCCTATGTTCAACATGACCCATAACTAAGCAATCCACCAACTCTTCAAAAACATAACACATCCTATATGAGGTAGCACTTGGTGTTTTGAGGTATAGCTATAAGTGACTGCAGGAATTAATGGTATTTAGCCTTTCCTCTGACATGGATTTCAAAATACATCAATTCTAGCACTTTCTGTTAGGAATGGGAACACTGAGAGAGGGGGGGAGGTGAATCAGTGTTCACTGAATTTTATCTTTTTACTTTATTCTTTAAACTAAAATTGAATACTTAATTACTGAAATGAACATCAACATAAACCTAAAACATGAAATCAACACATAACACCAATATGGCTACAAGGGAACCCAAATAGGTAAAAACCCCAGTGGGAATTGACACCCACTAATATTCTGTACTAGTGTTTTATGATCCTTGTTAGAAGATCCTTAACCTTGTTAGGAGTTGCTTTACAATATTTTTAGTACACTGACATGGTCAAGGGTCTGACCCTGTTAAGATTCTTTTACAATAAAATCTATTAGGGGTGTGGACACACTATCCTAGAGCTCACTGCTGAAATGGTGAAGGCTACAACCTTCTGATCTCAGATACACACTATAACTGCTAGATGAACTATCACTATGATACTGCTTGTCTGATCAGTTCCTTTGATGCGCTGATGCTTTGACCTCTTACAAAGCTCTAATAAATTTTATCAACTCTTCACACACTTCTTTTCTGCTTGTCTCAACTCTATGACAACTCGTATACCAATTACAATGGGTGCATCTAATATTTATATGCGCATACAAAATAAATAACTAGGTCGGCTCTTTAACTGATTACATACAATGCTTCCAAATGAATTGGCTCAAGTGTGTTTACAAAAAAACATGATTACATGTCAGAAACCTAATTACAATAAGCGCATATCTTTTACAACATAATAATATAACTGCAAACCAAAATACCAATAGTCGGTTGCTTGCTTTGTTCTACTCTGGCATTGACTATCTGTGCAACTTGAACTCTTTGTATCTTCCTCATACTGAATTTTCTAATCATGTGCTCTTAAACTTAGCATGAATATGATGTAACCAATTTAACTTCTAGGGCACATACCATAATTATGTTGTATGCTTGTGCGCTGATGCTTTAGCTTCAGGTACTTTGTACACTGTCCAATCTTCAACACTTAGCCAATTTTTGATCTTCTAATCAAGTGCACTGACTCCAAAAAACTATATGACTTTGTTTCCATAATGAAAACACTATATTAAGTCATATACACTAGTGTAGTCAACTTGCCAACAATCTCCCCCTTTGTCATTGATGGAAACAAAGGAATATGGCACAGTTACCAACTGTTCTCTTATACAAAAAACTTTTGTTATACTCTATCTTATATCTCCCTTATATTCTTTATTGTTCATATTATTTATAAATCTATAACTCCATATTCTATACATACTCCCCTTTTGACATTAATGACAAAGGTGCTTCAAAATTGTATCTACAAATACTTACAATGAGAGAACATCCGTATATGCTATTTGTAAGTTTTGGATCTCTTTCTTCCAAAATGTGATCATTGAATTAAAAATTTGGAGATGGGCACATAGAGCATACTGTAGCTTCTCCATCTTTTCCAAATCTATGCTAGGACCATGATCATATGTCACCATGGTGGCATCGATCTCCTTGATATTCTGATTAAGTATATCTAGTGAGGGCGCAAGAGCATTTCTAAGTTGAGTCTGCCTAGCCCTTATTTTTGACATTTCCTTTTATGCCTTCTCAATCTTGTCAATTTGTCCTTGATATACATTATTGCACATATTTACATCATTCGATGGGTCTTTCACTAATTTCTTTACTTTCTCTATCATAGCTTCTGCTTCTTGTATCTTCTTGAAGTGGTCATCAGTTAACTTGTCCTGATCCATACAATTTGTAATGATCTTCCTTATATTTTCTAAAAACTCCTTCAAAGATGCTTGACCAAATTTTAGAGAACTTAGGTCAAGTTCAAAGTTACTAACCAGTTCAGCCAGTCTCTTCTTCCGATACTTTTCTTCTACAACTTGAGATGATGATTCTTCCAAGGTAGAAAAATTTGTTTTGAAGACTGTGAG
This sequence comes from Chamaecyparis obtusa, assembly GCA_027943335.1. Taxonomy (NCBI): domain Eukaryota; kingdom Viridiplantae; phylum Streptophyta; class Pinopsida; order Cupressales; family Cupressaceae; genus Chamaecyparis; species Chamaecyparis obtusa. The sequence goes on along the minus strand of BSBK01003293.1, from coordinate 1,063,898 downwards.
GATGTTTCTAACATCATCAACTAAATGTACCTTAGACACTTTCTTGTCTAAAGGTAATAGACTATTCAATATGTTGACTAATACAAAAAATAATGGGTTTCTCATTACCTATTTCTCTTTGGCTTTCTCCATTGCTAAGACACTAATCTTGATCAAGTCTTCTTCTTTCCATGAATCCAAACTGGTTGTGTCAGGTGTCAAACTTGACAACAATGCTACTGAGGGTAGTGGAGTGATAGGAATAATATCCATTACTTCCTCTTTGACTCTTATTTCAATGCATGACTTATTTTTTGGTTCTTTTTCTTTTATCTCTATTTCTCCTTTTTGTTTTTCTACTTCCTTTTCTTTTTCTTCTTCTTTCTTTCCTGTTATATCCTCAATCAGTACTTCTTGTTGATTGGGAGGAGTGTTAATACATAAGTTCTCAACCTCTTGAGTTCTTACAAAGGCTTCTTCAAACTTGTCCAAATCCATGTGTATGGCCGCCATAGTAATTTTAACATTGTCAATAAAAATTGAGTCATCCTTAAGTGTCTCTATCATGGGCATAGAATTATTTGCAGCTACAGATGTATCAACTACATGCGCTGAATCCTATGGACTTGTAGATGGTACATTTTTGGTCTCTGACTGTTTTGAAACCTTTGTGGGTACTTGAGCTGTAGGTGTAGTAGATGGGAACATGTTCCTGCTCATAAAAACCTTCTCAAATGCTTTCTCTATTTCCATAGCCACCAATTCATAGTTCTTGTCCATTATATGAAGGGTCCTTGACTTGGTTCTAAAATGTGGCTTCACCAAATCTAACAATAACTTCTTTTTTTCTAGTGAGCATATTGGGAGGTTTTCATCTAAGGTATTTTCCCTTATCCTTTGGTCCTCTTCAATGGCCTGTCTCTTTAGGAATTCTAGGATGTTCCACACATTATCTGGAATTGTAGTCTTCAATTCTAGGACTATCTTCTTAAACTTCAACATATGTCTGACAATCATTCCATGTATCTTTGATTTGTCAATCTCACTATATTTCTCATATAACTTTCCTACTTGATCAATTCTACCTTCATCAATAATCCTTGTACTTAACACACTAAGACTAGGTTTAAAACTTACTTCTAGAGGTGCTTGAGTGTTCTTCCTATTTATTGTTACTCATGAGGATGGATGACCAATTCTAATCTCTTTCTTCCTCTTAGGCATTGCCATATACTCAGGAGGAGTAGTAAGGTCAATGGTTTCCTTGGGTGCAGAAGGGATATCATCTATTTTACCCTTCTTTTCATCTGATTTCTGTATTTTCACCTTCTTCATCTTTGGATCCTCAGATTCTGTCTTTGCTGTAGTTGCACTCTCTATTTTCAAAGCAATCTTCTCATGCCTTGCTTTGTCTAAATATTCTTGTGATACTCCATGAATTCTCAAAATCTCTGAAGTAACCTTGGCAACCTTCCTTTTTGTTGCTGCATTGTTCAAAACTGCATCAACTTCTCTTGTTTTCTCTTCATAGGTTCCCCATCTTGGCTCATTAGGGTCTTTAGGTGTTGATAATAGTACTTGAGCTTTTGCTTCTAGGATTGGTTCCTCAATCTCATATCCAAGTGGATGAATCCACTTTTTCCTTGGATCAACTGCCTCCATGCATGTTGTGTTAGTCTCAACCATGAAACAAATACTATCTTTGTATTTCTCTACAATACTCTCTGGTATTCTACATCTCATCTGCATCTTAACCCTGAATGTCTTTGAAATTCCAGAGTCATGTAATCTCTTAGTGTGCTCTCAGTAGATTCCTTGAAGGATATCTGTGGCATGGTAGGAATAGTCTTGTCTAGGTATAAATCTGACACCTTTCCAAGAATGTGGAAGTACATGTATATGATCAAAGAACCAAATCTAAATATCTTGGTCTTGTCATGTTTAATAGCTTTGATGTTGTCTATTAGCTGTGCGCACAGGATCTCGCATAGATTGAACTCTCCATTCTCTCTCACAAGTCTTATTGCTACAAGAATTATGGCTGCAGACACATTGTTCACCCTGCTAGTGTGTTGAAACCTATACCCAAGTATCATGGATATCAATTTGATGTCATTTTTCTCAATGGGCTCTATAGTCATTCTGCGCCTATCACGTGTTGATTTTCATGTTTGTTCAACAATATTTCTTACATCCTTACCCACTGGAAGAACATCACCTATTCTTGAGAGGCTTGTCATCTCATGAATAAGGTCTCTAGTGATCCTTACTGGAACTTCACCTACCCAAAATAGGTCATCATGGATCTTACTAAGTAGGATCTTGATCCATTCTGACTCATGGAACTCATATATGTTGTAGCATATTCCACTATAGGATGATTATTCCACTGCGCATACTCATCTATGAAGGTTTTATCAGGTTTCATCATTGTTTCCATGTGCGCTCTTATCCTATCCAAACCTACTAGTTCCTTTTTGCAATGTATGTATGCCCTAATGTCTTCCACATGCATAACACCCATGGGAGTACGGGAGAATGCACCTTCTAGGTCATCTAGTGTGGATTTAAATGGATGCCTCTTAAACACATATCTCTTCTTCTCTGCCACATCAAATACAATGGGAGTAGCCATTACTTACTTGTATATCACTTTCCAAATGATCTCAAAGACTTCTGAATCGACACAACAAACTAGGGTTTCTGCAATCGATCAAATGCACTGCTAATCACTGATGAATTAATCTGCAATCCCTCATAATCAAATGATAGGGATCTTCTGCTCTCTAATCACTCTGAATTTGAATGCATTGAGAGATCTACAAACTTTTGTGTACTTTAAAGTAGAAATTCTGCCATTAATGCTTGCCGCGTAAACCAGGCTATCACTAAAATTTTTTAACTTTCATTCTGCAAACAATTAGCTAGTGTGCTCTTACAAAGGATCTGTTAGTCTCCAAAATCTTGAGTCCAAAGGTGCATACTCTAAGGGTGAGTATATCGGCCACGTAGGGGTCTAGAGCTAAATTAGCTCCACCTATGATCCTGAGGGCCATTCATTCTGATGTAGAGGGTGCGTCCACTATGGATACATCCAATACATTCTCATCAACCTTATCTTTCTTCACCTTTGACCAAATCAAGCTCGCATCCTCTGAAGCTTTCACAAACTTAACTTCTCCTTCGGTATCCATGTTAGAAATAGGGAATACTAAGAGGGGGGTGAATCAGTATTCTAAAAACTTTTACTTTTGCCCAATTATGGATATAATAGATTAACTTGATACATGCATAACATAGTAAACTAAAGAATATGCATAACAGTAAAGAAAATGAACTCATAACACATTATTTGTTCTCAAGGAAACCATGGCCAAGCGAAAACCTTGGTGGGGATGGTACCCACAAAGATCCACTAATCAAAAGTATCTTGTTAAGGATGTTGATGCTGTTAGGAGCCTATTACATGCATATAGTGTCTCAGTCCTGATTAAGGGACTTTAGGCCTTGTTAGAAGCCTCAACCCTACTAAGAGTTGGTAGTACAAAATATGATTACTAGATGAGCCCACTACCCAAACAAGTAATGTACAATGATTAATGATTAAAAAATATGGCAAGGTACATAACCTTATACTTATTTCTTTCTTTTAGAACTTCACATCAATATCTCTTCGCTATATATTCACTATACCATCTATATCATTACAATTTCTTGTATATATTTCGCATTTATAAATGCCTCATATTTATACAAGTTATTAAGGCTAATAACTCTTATAGTCGGCTTAACAAAAGCATTATAAAAAATACATATTTACCCAAGGGTTAACATCTAGGATGTCATCCCTTTATATTATTAAGACATTATTTTGATAAACAAAATAATCCCTTAACTCTTTACCAATTTTGTCTTCATATTTTGTCTTGTCAACTTAACACTGTCTTTGGTAAAACTATCATAACTTCTTCTATACATGTCATACTAACTTGCATTCTCATTCGAGTCTTCTATAGTCATCATAGTATCTATGTTCAAGTGCGCAAGCACTTAACTTGCTCCAATTGTCATGGCTGATCAAAACTATCTCCGAGTACACTGGAAAAACATTGTCTCATACTTAGACAATTTTTCTTTGCACTTTGTCATACTTTCTCTCTATCATATGCGATCTTCATATAGATCATATGTTTCCATAATGAAAAAATCTAAGTATCTAAGTTAGCCAAATTGCCAACAATCTCCCTCTTTGTCATTGGTGGCAGCATATGAGAAAATTGGCTAAGTCATAACACTTCAAAAACTCAAAATTGTGGCCATAACAAAAATATATATCCACTATCCTTATAACTCCATATATCTTAGCTATATCTTGTACTTCCCCTAAGAATATACATTCTTATCATATATAAAAAATTTCTGATAAATATCTCTCCCCCTTTGACAACAATGACAAAAAGGGTGCCAAAACTGTGCTAAAAAAATGTGTATACCTTGACTCAATATTGTAGAGCTGGTAGGTTTGCAACACAATCTGAAAAATTTATCTTGATGCTCTCTATCTCCTTCTCCCATGCCTTCTTAATGGTGTTTGCAATAGTGAGTAGTGCACACAATCCATAAGATGCTATTTCACAGGCTTGAAGGTTTGCAAAACTAAACTTCTGAAAAGATGTCTTTGATGAAAGACATTCTTCAAATTGTCCTTCAACAATGCTTAAATTAATGGAAATATGCTCTCTTAGAAGAGAAAATATTTTCAGTTTCTTGTCCTTGTCATCAAATAGAATCCTTATTTCATTGTTAATCTTGTTGATTTTCTTCTCAATGTCCAATATCTTCACATTGGGGCTGGCTAGAAGATTTACCTCTGTTTGAATCTCTTCTTCTTTGTCTTTAATCTTCTAAATTTCTTCTGATACAAGATTCTCAGATTTTGTACACTGAATGTACAAATTTTTACCTCTGTCCAAGTTCCTTCTCAAGTCTTTTATATAGATATCTAGGCTTTTGATGTCATTCCTGATATTCTGGCTTATGTCTAGAAGTAATTTGGCCTCATAGGCTGCTTGAGCCTTCACTTTAGCTATGTCAGATAAGTTAGTAAACTCATCATCAAATAAATTCATAATTTTCTTCGCTCTTTCAAGAGGATCTACCTCTATTATCTATGTAGTCATAATGCTTTGCAACTTCTCTGTTAGTTCCTTTAGTGATCCTTTAAGGCTTTTCACCTTCTTATTCTTCCCAATTATCTTGTTCAGAGATGTGATCAATTCCATCTGATCATCATCATCAAATTTTTTTCCAAAACTTTCAAATATAGATCCAAATTGTGATTTCTTTGCAGTCTCAGGTGTAAGATTGATTTCTACTTGACTAGGGGCTTCTACTTGCTTCTTTGTTTCCTTTTCTTCTCTCTTCTCTTCTTCTCTGGCACTGTCCTGCTCTTCAAAATCTGAATTGTCAACAACATTTTCAAGATTCTTGAAAGGATTATCATCACTGTCTAAGGTGATCTTCATTCCTTCCACATGCATTGACTCATCTTCAATGTTTATAGTTGGTGGAGAGGGAATTCTCTGATGTTCAGCTTCCTTATCTTGCTTCATTTGTCCTACTGCACTAGAGTGTCTTTCAACACTAGCTGTCATTACTTTGACTATTGCTTTCTATCTTTCTCTATTGATCTCTTCATAATTTCCTCCCATAATTTGAATGGTTCTTTTCTTTGTTCTCAGATGGGTGTTCAGTTCTTTCATGATCTCCTTGAAATGTTCTTCATCTTTAACATCACATAATTTTCTTACAAGATTTTCTCTGATCTTATTGTCTTCTTCTGTTTCTCTTTTCTTCCTATTCACTAATTTCTCATATAAATCATTAGGTATCTTACCCTGAATTGTGTCAAACTTCTTATTAGATTGTATCATGTGTTTTACAACTACATTTTCAAGATTCAGTCTACCTGAATAGTCATAAAGGTCATAATACTTGTTCATCTTAGAGAAGTCTCCATCTTGTATGATTTGTTCATTCACTTTTTCAATCTTAGGTTTCCATGTTTTCTTTTTCACTGGGGTATCTTCATCATCTTTTATTTCTGTTATCTTCCTCTAAATTGGTGGTACTAATGTTTTCTTCCTTTTTCCTGGTCCAGTAGAAATTTCTTTTATTCTTTTACTAGTTGTAGATGAGGATGATCTTGTGGATTTCCTAACTTCTTGATCTTTCTCAACTTCCTCCACTTTTACCTTAATCTGAATGTCTACTGGTTGTTCTACAGCTAATGAAAGGGGTGGAACAGACAAAATTTCCTTTTGTCCTATATCTCTAATGGTTGTTGTTGTCTGCTTAGCAATTAAAAATTCTTGTTTTTTTATCCCTGTGTCCTTTAGAATCTTCTTTATTTTACTATCTACTCTCTTCTTAGACTGTTTCTCTTCTAAGATAGACTTTACGGAGTTGAAGTTCTCCTCAAAAGTCCCAAATCTATTACTGTGAATATCCAACTTGCCCTTAAGCAATCTACTCACATACTCTTCTGTTTCAGCTTCAAAAATTTCATAGCCAAGAGGGTCTATGAATTCTACTCTAGGTTATACTGCTTCACTGAATGTAAAGTCAGTATCAACCATGAAACATATCTCATTCTTATATTTCTCAACTAAAGATTTTGGAATCCTTGATCTATTTTTCATTAAATTCTGAAATGTTTTGATTACCAATACTGCACTCTCATTGACCTTGTCAATAAGATGTCTCCTCAATACTATGTTTATCCTTTCCATTGTGGTCTTTCCATCATTTCAATCATCACCAATTGTAAATGGAAATCTTCTTAATAAATGAAAAAACATATAAGTGATCAATGATGAGAATCTAAACCGGGAGTTCTTGGTCTTCTTTATCTTCTCCAAGTTCTCAAATAACTAAATTCTCAAAATTTCACACATGTCAAATTGAACTTTGTCAACACACATTAAGTAGGCTACATGTATCATTCCTACTACCATGTCATCTTCTCTAGAGTTAGCACAAAACTTAGCTGTAAGGATCTTGCACAAATATCTAACATCATCTTGTTGTATCTTGCTAATCACTATGCCTCTTCCATTGTAAGATGATTTTGTTTTATCTAATACTATTTTTCTCATGTTCTTCTCATTCAATGGATTGACTCTAGTTTTATATAAACTAGTTACTTCATGAATTAGGTCAATTATGATATCTATCACTCTGTCATCTAACCAAAACTTTCCATTGTTAATTCTACTCAAGATTATCTTAGTACATTCTTCATCATCAAAATCATACTGTAAGGAATACTTTATATGATTTCATTATCTTTCAAGTGTTCAAACCCTACTTTTAATGACATATCTTGACTATAAAGCTTTTCATATTCTTTGGTAAAATCACTATCACTAAGGGTTTCAATCTTGCATCCTAAATAACTTTTGACATTCTCTAAGTGTAGAACTCCATTTGGTATGAATGATAAAGCTAATTTAGGGTCTTCCTCCAAGGGTTCTACTAGTTCCCTTTTGATTTTAGGTCTATTCTTATCTCTTACATTATGAATGAATGAAACATCCATGACTACTACAAATTCTTTAATTGATTTATAGATATGCATAGTAAAATACCTCGATTCTGCAATTTAGGGCTTGCATAGATTCAACATGAAAATCCTTCACCAAATCGTTGCAAACTACTTTCAATCACTACTCTTTGATCTCCTTAGCACTTGTATTCATCTTAATGATCAAATAATACCGATCATAACCTTTTAACCTTTCAATCTAACAAAATCTGACATCGCATTCAATTCCTGTGCCGCTTCTTTCCAAAAAGTTGTTTTTGCTTACCTGCAAAACTTAAAATTTCTTGCGATCTTGCATAACACAATATTATCCTATGTTCTCTTAACCATAGCATTAATACATCATATACTACCTTTCATTAACTGGGCAAGACTCAATTCATCCTTTACTAACTTTTATACTATCCTAAGTTCCTATTCTATTGTATTTTTCATGAATTAAGTACTTTGAGATGGGTTAGGTAGAGATTCACTCTTACCATTAGATACTTCACCTTTCTGATTACCTTCAGTGCTAAATATATCTCCTTGATCCGTGGCTTTAGCAAACTTCACTTCTTTTGAGTTATTACAACATCCTCTTTGACTATTACTTTCATTTTCATTTCTCCTTGCATGACTTCTAGGGTTAGGGTTAGGATGAGAAACCCTATTATTCATTCTACAAAACCTTGTTGTATGTCCAATTATGTTACATATCTAACAAACTATTCCATTGTGTCCATATCTTGGTCCTGACTAGTTGATTTGTGATCTGCAATTTCTGGCGATGTGTCCAACTTTGTTGCATCTATAACATACTACTCCATTTCTTCTGTTCATATCTTCAGTAGGTCTCTTATCTACATGGTTAGTATTTCTAAACATTCTAATACTATTATTATTCTCAAAAAATTTAGGTTTTCTACATTCAATAGCTCTATGTCCAAAACCATGACAATTATAACAATAAACATTAAGAGGTTTAAATTGCTTACCAGTACAATCTTTCTTCATATGACCAAAAGTATTACAAGCAAAGCTTCTACCATTAAATTCTCTTTGTGTACCTTTAGGTGACTCTTCTTGTTTAGGTGTATCTTCAGATTTGTCAACTTCATCAGACTTCTTTTCTTCTATGCTTTTAGAAACTTTCAGATCTGGTTCCTCGCTCTCTTTACTCTCTTTAGATGAGTTAAATCCAAGACTATTTTTATCATAGAATGTCTTTTGATAAGACAATTTTTCATCAATCTTCTCACTTGTTGAATATAGTCTCTCAAGTTCCTTCTTCGATTGAGTCAGTTCATCTTTCACAATTGTATTGTACTTCTCAAGTTCAGCATACTATAATTTGGTTTTCTCAAGTTTAGATGTCACTTTACAAAGTTTAGATTTTAGATCTTCTTTCTTAGATTTCAGATTTTCATTCTCAGATTTCAGATTTTCTTTGTTCTTTCTATTTCTATCTTTCAGATTCAACTTCAAATGTAATAACTTTAGTTCATGTTTTAGGATCTTATTTTCTTTTTCTAGGTTGTCATCACAATCTTCAATTTGAATTGTAGATTCCTTTTCTAATTTTAGATCTTCCAACTTGTTTTTCAATTTCTCAATGAGGTTCTTTGCATCATCATATTTTCCTTTTAAAGTGTCTCTTTCTTTAGTAAGAATATCAATCTATTCAAGAGCTTCACCAAGATTCTTCTGTAGCTGATCATATCCATAGAGATCTTACTCAAGCTGCTAGGCTTTCCTTGAATAATTCTTTTTCGAGTAACTAAGCTCTGATACCAATTGTTAGAAATAGGGAATACTGAGAGGGGGGGGGGGGGGGTGAATCAGTATTCTACAAACTTTTACTTTTGCCCAATTATGGATATAATAGATTAACTTGATACATGCATAACATAGTAAACTAAAGAATATGCATAACAGTAAAGCAAATGAACTCATAACACATTATTTGTTCTTGAGAAAACCCTAGCCAAGGGAAAACCTCGGTGGGGATGGTACCCACAAAGATCCACTAATCAAAAGTATCATGTTAAGGATGTTGACCCTAATAGGAGCCTATTACATGCATATAGTGTCTCAGTCCTGATTAAGGGACTTTAGGCCTTATTAGAATCCTCAACCCTGCTAAGAGTTGGTAGTACAAAATATTATTACTAGATGAGCCCACTACCCAAACAAGTAATGTACAATGATTACTAATTACAAAATATGGCAAGGTACATAGCCTTATACTGCTTTATTTCTTTCACAACTTCACATCAATATCTCTTCGCTATATGTTCGCTATACCATCTATATCATTACAATTGCTTGTATATATTTCGCATTTACAAATGCCTCATATTTATACAAGTTATTAAGGCTAATAATTCTTATAGTCGGCTTAACAAAAGCATTATACAAAATACATATTTACCCAAGGGTTAACATCAAGGATTTCATCCCTTAATATTGTTAAGACATTATTTTTATAAACAAAATAATCCCTTAACTCTTTACCAATTTTGTCTTCATATTTTGTCATATCATCTTAACACTGTCTTTGGTAAAACTGTCATAACTTCTTTCGTACATGTTGTACCAACTTGCACTCTTAGGTGAGTCTTCTATAGTCATCATAGTATCTATGTTCAAGTGCGCAAGCATTGAACTTACTACAATCATCATCGTTGATCAAAACTATCTCCAAGTACACTGGAAAAACACTGTCGCATACTTAGACAATTTTGCTTTGTGCTCTGTCATACTTGCTCTCTGTCATATGCGATCTTCATATAGATCCTATGTTTCCATAATGACAACATCTAAGTATCTAACTCAGCCAAATTGCCAACAATCCAATACTATTTCTTCAAGCTTTTTAGGGCTTTCCTGACCTTGCATCCTTGATCTACAAAACTTTGAGATGTGTCCAGCCTTGTTACAAGAGTGACAAATGAATGGAGGCCTTATATTCATCGACACATTGACATGGGTCACCATTTTACATTATCTTGCTGAGTGACCATTATAGTTACATATGTGACATGTAACATTTTGAGAAATTCTTACATTTGGCTGATTCTGATTTCTCTAATTATGTTGAGTCTTATTCTTTTGACTTGTCTTACAACTCATAGCTCTATGACCAAATTTATTGCATGAATAATAGTAACCATTGAAAGGTCTTACCTCTGTACAGTTCCTTGCTATATGTCCATTCTTGCGACATGCATAACAAGTTCGATCTACTGGCTTGCACTCATTCTTGGATGGTTCAACATGATCTTTAGTCTTACTTCTAGTCTCCTTAGCATCTTGGGTGTCTTCTGGTGCTTTCATTCTTGCTCACATGTTGTCAATCTGATTTTTTGCTTCATTGTATCCAATGTAGCTAGTATCTCCTTTAACTCTTCTTGCATACAACTAAGATTCTATCAAATTAGAACTGGTGTGCAATTTATCAATGTGATTCTTTGCCTCTTTCAATTCAGATTCCAAGCTTTCTTTTTTGTTCCTTAGCTCCAAGATTTCAATGTTTGCTTGCCTCAATTCTTCATTGAGTTGAAGGGTCTCTTTGATCTATTCATCATAAGTTAGTCAGCTTACCATCCAATTCTTCAATCTATTCTTTCAGAGATGAATTTTCTTCATTCAGCTTCTTGATCATTATCCCTAAATCACTGGTAGAGCATTCTTTCAAACCCTTTCTTAGCCTTTTGATGACCACTTGAGCATCATTGACTTTTTCATTTAGTTCTTCAATTTCTTTTTCAGATCTGTCCAGGTCTTCAAGAGTAGCTTCGAGATTTCTTTTCATATGTTCCGTTTCTTCTTTTTCCATGATCTCCTCAAGTGGTTAAACTTCTTTGCTAAGGACCAAAGCTCTGATACCAATTTTTAAGAATGGGAACACTAAGAGGGGGGGGTGAATTAGTGTTCACTGTATTTTATCTTTTTTCTTTATTCTTTAAACTAAACTTCAATAGTTAAATACTAAAATGAACATCAACATAAACCTAAAACATGAAATCAACACATAACACCAATATGGTTATGGGGAAACCCAAATAGGTAAAAACCCTAGTGGAAATTGATACCCACTAATATTCTGTACTAGTGTTTTATGATCCTTGTTAGAAGATCCTTAACCCTGTTAGGAGTTTCTTTACAATATGTTTACTACAATGACTTGGTCAAGGGTCAGACCCTGTTAGGAGTCTTTTACAATAAACTCTATTAGGGGTGTGGACACACTGTCCTAGAGCCCACTGCTCAAGTGGTGAAAGCTACAACCTTCTGATCTCAGATACACACTATATTTGCTGGATGAACTATCATTGTGACATTGCTTGTCTGATTAGTTCCTTTGATGCACTGATGCTTTGACCTATTACAAAGCTCTAATACATTTTATCAACTCTTTGCACACTTCTTCTCTACTTGTCTCAACTCTATGACAACTCGTATACCAATTACAATGGGTGCATCTAATATTTATATGTGCATACAAAACAAATAACTAGGTCGGCCCTTTAATCGATTACATACAACACTTCTAAATGAATTGGCTCAAGCGTGTTTACAAAAAAACATGTTTACATGTCAGAAACCTAATTACAATAGGTGCATAGCCTTTACAACATAATAATATAACCACAAACCAAAATACCAACAGTCGGTTGTTTTCTCTGTTTTACTCTGGCATTCACTATTTGTGCAACTTGAACTCTCTATATCTTCCTCATATTAAATCTTTTGATCACATTCTCTTAGAATTAGCATGAATATGATGTTATCAACTTAACTTCTAGGGTGCATACCATAATTCTATTGTATGCATGTGCATTGATGCTCTGAGCTTCAGGTACTCTCTGCACTGTCTAGTCTTCAACACTTAGCCAATTTTTGATCTTCTCATCAAGTGCGCTGACTCCAAAACACTATATGACTTTGTTGCTATAATGAAAACACTATATTTAGTCATATACACCAGTGTAATCAAATTTCCAACACTTTCTTGGTCTTTGCAATTTCATTTGGATTTGAGGAAATGAAGATCAAACCCTAACTATGGCAAGAGTTCTACCAAGTTTTGGGCCTGTATTATCTCCTTTACCACATTTGACCTTATGATCTGGCTTTCCTTTATGAAGTGGAAGTTTTACTATTATGACTAAAGCTATGTTGCTTAAACTTGAGCTCAAGATCTAGCTGTAATTGGAAGTGTTGAAAGTTTGACACGCAAACCTTTTCTGCAATTTGTGATTGAGCCTTAAGTAATAAGCCCAAGCTAAGGCTTCTCAGCATGATTGTTAGAAATTGGACTTTATAACAATGAGCTCAGGTTTAAACCATGCCATTCAAGTTGTGACTATTTCATGTACCTAGGAGCTTGGGTTTATAATATGTGGAAATCGACCTTTGATTATTTGAACTCAAGCTTGAGCCTCTACTTATTAAAGATTTTCTTGGAAACGTGCCTTGTATGAAAGCTCATGCTCTATACATGGAACTTAGGTTCCTGGCATGAAACTCGGCTAGAACATGAGCATAATAGTGAACTTAACCTTGAACATGAGCTCATCTTCAACTGAGATCTCACAGGCTATTGAACTCAACTTGACTAGAGTATCACTCTGGCTTTTGTGACTGGCACTTGGACTCCATGTTTTGAGATAAGTATATCTTTTCTCCTCTTTACTTTTCTCGAACATGTACATATCAAAAAATGAACTGTCATTTCTTCTATGTTTGAATGCTGGAGATTTTTTTGTTCAATTATTCCATAAAAATCTGGGTTTTTCTCCTTTATTGCTTACTTACCTATCCATTGATGAAGCCTTGGATTATCTCCCTCTTCTTGCTTTGTGTAAATTTAGGGATTTTATGCTGGAACATTACTACAATGACAACAAACTAGAGCTTTTATTGAGTACCTAGCTTTATACTTGGGTTCATTATATTCACCAGTCACTTAAATTAAAATCCACCATTACCTCCAGCTGGGTCTTTCTGCTATTGATGCTCACTGTAGAAGCTTGAGCATTCCTTGTTTACTCTGCTACATGTACACTTTGATTTCATCCTTATTGGGCTGAAACACCTTGATACATTTCTTGATTTGTGCTTGAGTACATTAACTACCTGTAACATTTTTTGAACTCTCACTAAATAGTTTCCTTTTCTTATTCGATCACTTAATGTATTTGACATGAACTCTTCACAAGTGATCATTTCTTAACACATTGCAAATAATAAATGCAGCTAGAATCCAATCTCTTTTGTACATACACAATTGATATCACTATTTGAAAATTTATTGTAGCATTTTTATTTATGAACCAACACTGTCATTTCTCTTTTGAATACATGCACATCCAGTAATGAATACCTTCCTAGCTGCACATGCACAATCACTTTGTAACAATTTCTCATTAGCACCGTGAACACTATTCTATACTTTTCCCCCTTTTTAATGACCGTGACAAGAAATACCAGTCCTATTTAAACAATGCTTTTACTTTTTTTACTATGATAAGCTTTAAAACAACATCAAATCAAACACATTATGTTAGTGAACATGAACAAATGTTCAATTTTGTGCATTAATCAGTCAACTGATATGTTCACTAACCTAATGCTATCATGTTGTCTTGAAAAAGGTTTCTCAACTATAAACACTAAGTCCCTTTGATTCAAATATCTGGTTTATAAATAAAAACATGCATAATGATGGCCATTAATAGTAAAAGTTTCATTAATTTATGTCCCTTTAATACTAGTTTTCAGTTTATGTGTATGCACATTTTCCCTTTTTAATGACATTCCAGATAGATGTGTGTAGCTCTAAAAGATTTTGATTATTGTATGATGTTTTAATCTTATGCATTTCTTAGATCCAATTGGATCTAACAACTTTCCATCATGATGCAGGACAAACCCTAAAGACACAAGACATGACATGAAGACTCAAACAGTTAACTTGAGGACTTGGACCAAATAGACAACCAACTCCTAGATGCAGATGACTCCTCAAGGCAATGCAATGGACTTTACTCATACCTCTATCATATCTTTCTATTCTTCCCTTTGTACTCTATTTATTGACATGAAATATGAAATATGAGAGAACATTTATAAAATTACATTCAGTTTGAATAGACAATGTAATGATCAATTATGAATTCAAAAATTTAAAATGTGATCAATACTTAGAGTAAAATAAAAATTGGTATGAATGCAATAAAAAAATGTTAATCCACATCATCTGAAAAATAGTGTTAAAATATGGAAGTACCTTTATGCGACCCTTTCCTATTTGTGTCTATCATTCTGCATGTAGAAAAATAGGGTAACAATTTTGGCAACTTTTGCTGGATGTTTGCCTGCTAGACATGAACTATAGACCTTACCATTGGGAAATGGGGTTAGGAAAATAGAACTCATGAATTCAACCTTATTGAAATGAAAAATGAACCTATACTAAGACTCATGCAACCTAAAGACCCAATGCTAGACTGCACTTATTCAAATGAAAACCTAAACTATCCTACTCTAACTAGCTTAAAGCTTGGTTAAACAAAACCATTTATAGATTGTGAAAAATAGCTACCCATCCTTTTCAGCTCATAGTAGTCAACATGCTTATGTATAATCATCATGAGATGAGAAAATGAGAAGTACTTGATCAATTACTAAGAAAATTTTTGATTGTCAAGGATCTCACTTGATCCAGCTGACTGAAAACACCACCATTCTGAAGAAAATCAGCAATCAACAACATTTTGTGAAGAACAAGAAGAACTTCACTTACTTGATCAAATGTGACAACAAGCTTCTTTGATTCATTCTCAGCTTCACATTTTGGTAGAACATCATATTAAGGTGCTAGTACAACTTATTCTTCTTTGCTATCCTCCATCCTTGCAGAATGCCTTATAGAACATCCTTGAGAGATAATGAACTTGGAGCTCTCCTTGATCGATTTTGGTTCTTGAAATGTTACTTCATCTTGATGAGCTTGTTCTTTTTCATGCTGGCTAGAAATAACTTTCTCTTGTAGCTTGTAGGTACTTTCTAGAAGTGTGGGCTTGTCATCAAGATGTAAGAAAAATTGCTCCAACTCATCCCAAAAATGATCTTCTTCTTCATCTTCCTTACTCTTTTGTAGGAGAGGTATATTCTTGTTAGCATAATGTTCCTGATATGCTAAAAAATTCTCTGTCTTATCTTGTTCAACTAGAAAAGGTAACTCATCCCAAATCAAAATATTTTCTTTAATAGCATGAGAAACATCAGAAAGATCATCCTTACCACGCTTATCAACTGCAACCTTTTGTTCAATGCTCAACTTTTCTTGCTCTAACTAAAGACACTTTTCAATCTAAATTTGATAGCCTTTCTTATACTTTACAATTGTAGAAGCCAAGATCCTTATCTTCTTTTCCTAATCCTGAAACTCTTTCTCATGGAACTCCTCCTGAGCTCTTGATTCTCTTTATTTTTCTTCTTGAAATTCAATTCCTCTGTCAAATATGGCTTTTATCAGATCTCTTTGGTCTTGAACCACCTTTTCATAAACATTCTTCTGAGCTTCCAACTCTCCTTCATGAACCTTCTTATGTGCTTCCAACCCTTTTACAAGATTATCCTCATTCCTCTTGAATTGCTCAACTAAATATATCTTATGATTTTGCTCTTGCTAAGCCAATACAACATGCTGATGTAAATAGGTTTGATAAGCATGCTCCTCTTGCTGCTTCTCCATCTCTTTTTGGAATTCAGATTCTTGCTACCTCTTAATCTCATCAACTTGCATAAGCATGTTCTACAACATGCTTGCAGTATCTCTATTTTGTGAATCATTATCATTGGTAGGATAATGAAAAGGCTGAGCTGATGTAGGCTCATTGAATTCATTTTGAAATTGTTGTCCTTGAAAGGAATAAAAATGATTCTCTTGAACATAATTCTCTTGAAATGATGGAAAACATAGAAATTGACCATCTGGATAAGTATATCCTCCTTGAAAACTTGACATCTTTATTCATTTGAAAAGTTGGAAATTAGAAAATAAAATAATTTGAAACATACCAACACCTAATCTTGTGAAACGAGTTGATTTTCCTCCACGGAACCACCAGATATGAAAAATGAATGACCTCTTTAAGGTCTGAATCTTGCTAATAGCACACTAGAACCAACAAGTAATGTAATTCAATTTGACCAGTTCATTGAAGAACATGTCCCACCAGGCATGCCAAAAATTGTTGAGGTTTTAAAATGTCACCCTAACTTAGGCATTAGGGTTCTCTGATATTTCATCCTAAGAATGGAAACATTCTTGAGCTATAGGTGGACTCTGATTAAGAAGGAATCTACAAATTCTATGCTAGTTCCTATTTGATTTGGAAATATCACCTCTTGATTGAAACTTGAAAGGGGAAAGGGAAATAGGTAACTTGAAACTAAAAGGAAATGGGGTGATACACCAAAACTTGCTCTAGACTTATCAGGATCTTTGAACCAACATCCACAATCACAACTACTACTGAGATTGGCATGATCATTCACTGATCAACATATAGGCTGACTAAAATCCACTATTAGGGTATACACCATGAACAATGGAATCTATCAACAAACATACAGATTCTACAAAAAGGTTTGGATTTTGATCACTTAGAAGAGGAATATGAATAATTCACTTCTCCTTGTTACAAAACTGATAAAAACTTAATACATAAAGAAGAAAAGGATTGAATTGAATACTTAGAAATTGATGCAATATGGAGAAACCTACTTTATTTCCTTCAAAACTCTGAAAATGGTTACAAAAATGGAAAAAGTGATAGAGGAATGAGAATGTTCACTAAGCCTTCCTTTCCCACAATTTTGAACCCCCAAAACTGGAAATCAGTCTTAGTTATATGTCCTCCTAAGTTTGAATTTGAAAATCCATGCCCCCTAATTTTACTCCAAGATCAGCTCAAACTCACTCCAAGAAATGCTCCAATTTAGCTAAGAAATAGCCCTCCAAATTGGCTCCAAATCGAGCCCTAAATAATAGCCTAAGTTACTTGCACAAATTATGCCTTACACCTAGCCCTAATGTTGGTTTTATAAGATAAATATCCTTTAAAGAATACCAACATATTACAAAATAATAATTGAGTAAAGCTCAATATTATAATCCAACCCATGCAAAATATAGACCTAGATTTAAAAATAAACCTAAGTCATAAAAACCCCATGTTCAACATGACCCATAACTAAGTAATCCACCAACTCTTCAAAAACACAACACATCCTATATGAGGTAGCACTTAGTGTTTCAAGGTGTAGCTATAAGTGACTACATGAATTGATGGTATTTAACCTTTCCTCTGACATCATGGATTTCAAAATACATCAATTCTGTTACTTTCTTGGTCTTCACAATTTCATTTGGATTTGGGGAAATGAAGATCAAACCCTAACTATGGTGAGAGTTCTACCAAGTTTTGGGCCTGCATTATCTCCTTTACCACATTTGACCTTATGATTTGGCTTTCCTTTATGAAGTGGAGGTTATACTATATTGACTAAAGCTCTCCTGCTTGAACTTGAGCTCAAGATCTAGTTGTAACTGGAAGTGTTGAAAGTTTGAAATGCAAACCTTTTCTACAATTTGTGACTGAGCCTTAAGTAATAAGCCCAAGATGAGGCTTCTCAACATGATTGTTAGAACTTGGACTTTGTAACAATGAGCTTAGGTTTAAACCCTACCATTCGGGCTATGACTATTTGATGTACCCAGGAACTTGGGTCTATAATATGTGGAACTCATCCTTTGATTATTTGAACTTGAGTTTGAGCCTTTACTTATTAAAGTTTTTTTGGGCAACGTGCCCTATATGAAAGCTTATACTCTATACATGGAACTCAGATTCCTAGCATGAAACTCAGCTGGAACACAAGCATAATAGTGAACTTAGCCTTGAATGTGAGCTTGACTTCAATTGAGATCTCACAGGCTATTGAACTCAGCTTGATTGGAGTATCACTTTGGCTTTTGTGACTAGCACTTGGACTCCATATTTTGAGATAAGTATATCTTTTCTCCTCTTTACTTTTCTCGAACATGTACATATCAAAAATTGAAATGTCATTTCTTCTATGTTTGAATGCTGGAGATTTTTCTGTTGAATCATTGCATCAAAATCTAGGTTTTTCTTCTTTATTGCTTACCTACCTATCCATTGATGAAGCCTTGGATTCTCTCCCTCTTCTTGCTTTGTGTAAATTTAGGGCTTTTATGCTAGAATGTTACTACAATGACAACAAACTAGAGCTTTTATTGAGTACCCTTCATTGTATTCACTAGTCATTTAAATTAAAATCCACCATTACCTCTAGTTGGGTCTTTCTGTTATTGATGCTCACTGTAGAAGCTTGAGCATTCCTTGTTTACTCTACTACATGTACACTTTGATTTCTTCCTTATTGGGCTGAAACAGCTTGATAACTTTCTTGATTTGTGCTTGAGTACATTGACTACCTGTAACATTTTTTGAACTATCACTAGAAATTTTCCTTTTCTTATTTGATCACTTCATGTATTTGACATGAATTCTTCACCAGTGTTCATTTCTTAACACATTGCAAATAATAAATGTAGCTGGAATCCACTCTCTTTTTGTACATGCAGAATTGATAGAACTGTTTGAAAATTTACTGTATCAGTTTTGTTTATGAACTGGCACTGTCATTTCTCTTTGAATACATGCACATCCAGTAATGAATACCTTCCTAGCTACATATGCACAATCACTTTGTAATAATCTCTCATCAGCACCGTGAACACTATTCTGCACTATTTCCCCTTTTTAATGACCGTGACAAGAAATACCAGTCCTATTTAAATAACAATTTTACTCTATTTACTCTAATAAGCTTTAGAAAAACATCAAATCAAACACATTATGTTAGTGAACATGACCAAATGATCAATTTTGTGCATTAATCGGTCAATTGATATGTTCACTAACCTAATGGTATCCCGTTGTCCTGAAAAAGGTTTCTCAGCTATAAAAACTAAGTACCTTTGGTTTAGATATCTAGTTTATAAATAAAAACATGTATAATGATGGCTATTAATAGTAAAAGGTTTCATAAAATTATGTCCCTTTAATACTACTTTTCAATTTATGTGTATGCACATTTTCCCTTTTTTAATGACATTCTAGATAGATGTGTGCAGTTTTGAAAGATTTTGATTATTGTATGATGTTTTGATCTTATGCATTGCTTAGATCCAATTGGATCGAACAACTTTCCACCATGATGTGGGACAAACCCTAAGGATACAAGACATGACATGAAGACTCAAATAGTGAACCTGAGGACTTGGACATGACAAACAACTAGCTCCTAGATGCAGACGACTCCTCAAGGAAATGTAAAGGACTTTACTCATATCTGTATATTATGCCCTTTGTATTGTATTTATTGACATGAAAGATGAAATATGAGAGAACATTTGTAAAATTACATTCAGTTTGACTGCACAATGTAAGGATCAATAATGAATTCAAAAATTTGAAATGTGATCAATACATAGAGTACAATAAAAATTGGTATGAATGCAATAACAAAATGTTAATCCACATCACCTAAAAAATAGTGTTGAATGAAAGTACCTTTATGCAACCCTTTCCTATTTGTGTCTATAATTCTACATGTAGAAAAATAGGGTAACACATCCTTGGCAACATACTTAGATCTGATTTGAGCTATGATTAATTGGGAATCTCCATGAACTTTAAAACATTTTATACCATGTTTTATGGCAATATATAATCCCAATATCAATGCTTCATACTCAACAATATTATTAGTGCACTGGATAGTCAACAAAAAGGAATACTTAAAGGTAGTACTTGATGGAGATATAAGCAACACACCAGCTCCTGATCCTTCTTTAGAGAAACCTCCATCAAAGTACATTTTCCATAGTCCGTCTTGCTGTGATAGTAACTCATCAACTATTGGATCAGTGTTCTTTAGTTGTGGCATAATCTCTTCAACAATGAAATTTTCCATGTCAATGTCAACACAACAATTCAAATATTCAGGTGCTACCATTTCAACCATGACAAAAGAGAGAGGATCTCTATACAACTTGACCTTAGTACTATTTATAGGTATAGTAGCATATGACATATCTAGTTGTAGTTTTATTCTCACTACTACCACCCCCATTGTCTTGATAGAAACATACCATAATGAGGCTTGGTATCAACTACAACTACATCCATCTTGTATGTAACCTCAGGGAATGTAACAATATTCCCTTCTATTCCCACTAAGGTTCCTACCATAGGAACTACTCTATTATCCATGGCATAAAATCTTCCATTGGATGTATCAACTTGCAGCCCTAGTTCCTTCATTACATGGTATGGCATCACAATAGATGTAGCTCCAGAGTCTATCATAAAATTCTTTAGCAGAAGGTTATTGACAATGAAAGTGACATAGATCAAAAGATTAATGGATGATGGTTCTTGAGTCACAATATTTCCAACAAATAAGTTAGAAATCTCCTTGGTCAACTGAGGGCCATCCACTGACTTCCCCTTTTCTGATGTAATAGGAACATGTCCTTGTTCATTTATCAAGGCTAAGGCTGCTGCCTTATGCTATTTTATCTTCAACATTTTCAACAAGGGGATAAAGACCTTCATTTGAGAGAAGGTATGTCTCATGTCAAAAGTTGGGGGTTCAGTAGAAATATTAGAAAAATCCTTTCCCCTACCAACCCTTTTGTTTCTCTTTTCTATGGAAACTTCCTCATTCCTCTTAGTGTCTTGAACAAGAAAAGGCTCTTCTTTATTATTGTTACCACCTTTGCCTTTGACAACATTTGGTTTTGGAGAAACCTTATCTTGAGAACCATCTTTTATCAAAACTAATCTTGGTACTCCTTGATCAGTATCCACTCTTCTATTCCTCAAATTATATGAGAATCTGGCTTGAGAAATTGTAGCCACAGTTAAAGTCCTAATTTCTTCACTGGGCTTTCTCCAATGAGCTTTATCCAACTTTGGTCTAATCAATTTTTTTTAAAAAACATCATTATCACACTCAACTTGATCAAATTGGGTAAAAAATTATTGCTCAAATATTAGGAAATTTCTTCTCTTTTGATCAACATTAACAAGTATTTCTTTATCTTCTGAAGATGAAAATTCTTCCACCTTTTCAGTGGTAAACATGTTAATTGTAGGCTTTTCAGATCCTTCATGATCTCCTACGTTTGGGTCTTCTACTTCTTCTTCCAAAGCTTGTGCTACAACACACTAATAAGGTGAGTGAGGCATATTACAAGCTACACACCATTTAATACTTTCTACATTATGTGCTACATTTTTCTTTAAAGGATCAGGGGTATGTAGATCTCTATAGTTTTGTTGACTATTAGTGACTTACACTTAGTCATTATCTAAGCAACGATGGTCGTTCATCACTGCAACTGAGTCATCATGAATAGGCCAAGTCATGTAATGTATATTTATCAAGTAGTAGTACTGCCGAGTAAACCAATGGTAACTATGTATTTCTGTATTAGCCAAGTTAATTTTTTGCTGAGCTATGTAAAGTAATGAATACTAAGCAACAATGATATCAATGAATGTCGATTACCAAGGGCATCAATTGCCATGTTATCCAGAATTGACATATAAGTTTGTTATGGCACAGTCATCGAGGTAAAACATTTTGGCTGACATTCATATTTTGAATTTTGTTTGTTGAGGTAATTACACTCATATTTTACAATCATTGATCCCAATGCATCACTTGGAGCCAATCAAAATTAGTAGAGATTAAGTGAAAAAAAGAGAAAATTTGGATCATAGATATTAAATCTTGAAGAAGTTCAGCTATTTATATAAGAGAAGATCTAAACCCTAAAATGAGTTAGTGTGTGAGAGAGAATGCAAAGGGAATGAAGGAATGAGTAGAAACTACATTTAGACTAGTAAAGAATTCAAATAGAGTTCAGTGACTGAGTAAAGCAGTGAAGGATAGAATAGAGATAAAATTGATAGATGAGATCAAAACAATACTATAAGGAGAAGATCTTTAATCAGCATATAGTGCAAACCGAAGGATCAGGTACTGAGACATTCTAACAAGTGTATCAGGGTAAATCTCTTAGTAGAGTGGTTTTAATAGACCTATTGTCATCTCTTTACTGAGTGCTTACTTTTTTGTAAGTTCTAAATACTTTTGCAAGGTAGACTGTATAAGTCTTTTATCTTTTAACAAGGTAGACCCCTCATAGGGTAGATCATAGTTTGTGATCAAATTTTTAACCCTAACAACCAAACTTTATACTACAGTAGTGAAGATTTGTGGGTGTCATCCCCACCCCAAAATTACCTTTCAAGGGTTTCGAGGTAACCAAAGTTATTGTGTTATGAGTACTTTCTTGAATGTTGTTTAATGTATTAGCTTCATTACATTGATATAGTTTCAGTTAAGTTTTAGTAATGCAAAAATGGATTAATAGGTGATATCTGATTCACCCCCCCTCTCAGTATCACTTTTCCCAACTAAATTTCCAACAATTGGTATTAGAGCTCTAGGGTTTGTTATAGGAAGTCTAACCACTTGAAGATAAATATCTTGAGATGGATTTTTATAAGTTGGGAAAGGTTAGAGAGAATCATATGATTGATGTACAGTTGGAATTACAAAAATTGGAAGCAGTCAGAGGTGAATTGAATAAATTCTTAAGCAGGAGAAGAGAAATTGCTATTCGAAAAAATGATTCACAATATCAAGAAGAAGATACTATTGGACCATTTGATAATGGGAACTCTGTAGAAAGTGACAAAGCCATAAAAGAGCTACTAGAGAAAAATAGCATACTAAATGATGACATCAGAAATCTAAAGAGAGAACAAGAAATTCAATCTGTCAGACTCTATGAAGTAGTTAAAAAGAAAAAGAAAGCCAAAGAAGACAAGATAATGGCTGAAGAAGACAAAAGACAAATATCAATGAGACTTGATGAAAGGAAAAGTGACATGAAAAGGTTGAGAAACAATCAATTAGACATGGTAAATCAACGGCTGTTGGTTTATCAAGAGTTGGACAGCAAAGATTTGGAAATCAACAATTTGAGATTTGAAAATGATCAACTAAGAAATGAATAGAGATCTAAAAAGGAAATCAATGAAAGGATGAACAAACCAAATGAAGTTGAAAAATACTTTGAAGAGATGTTAAGGTCACCTAGAAGATCTGGGATTGGATTAAATGAGCATTCCTCATCCACTAAAGAAGGAGAATCATCAAAGAGTGGAGAGTAAAAGAATGCAAAACCAAAGAACAACAAGCCCAGTTGCCATGACTGTGGAAAGCCAGGACATACAACCAACATATGTAGAAGCAAACATGGTAAGTCTGAACCTAAACCTAAGTTTAATGGACATTTCTTTAACTGTAAGAAACATGGACATCAGGCATAAGAATGTAGGTCTAAGGTCAGTAATCCACCTACCTCACCAGAATTTCAAGGACATTGTTTCAACTATCAGAAATATGGACATAGAGCTTTTGAATGCAGATCCAAACCTAAATGGTCATCAAATGAACATACTAAGTCACCTATGAAAAATAACTCATACAATTGGGATTATAACACTTGGTACAGTTATCATTACTATGGAAAATATGGACACATTGGAGCAAATTGTCTGAAGACTCATTTCAGAGGAAAATCTAAAATTTGGATGAATGGAAGTATGGTATGTTACAAGTGTAACAAGATAGGTCACCTAGAGAAAGATTGTAGATCACCCATTCTGAGCAATGAACAAAGCAATAATGAATATTTAAGAGATAAATTGAGAAATTGGATGAACAAAACATGGAAGAAGAAAGAAGAAGAAAGCACAAGTGAAGCAAGTGCATATGTGGTCACCCAATCCGATGGATCAGGTGATTACACTTCTTCTAACTAAGAAAATAAAGTATATTTGGAGCTGAGTCTTGCAATGTTTTATCTTACATTAATTCCTAACATAAAGTTGAGTAAAAGTCCATATCTGCATAAATAAAGTTGCATTAGGACATATTTGAACCATGTGAAGCAATTCTTTTTTGATGTCGAGCATTAGTGTTTTGACCAAGTTATCAATGTATGCCGAGCACCTGTGGTAGTCAAGATGTGATGTACACCGAGCTCTGTCTAAATGGTTATATCGATCGAGCTTGTGTTAGCCAAGCTTAACATAAAGAATGCCAAGACAACTATATTCCACCTAGAATATGTACGAAACATTTATGAAGCCCTAATTTGACTGTTTGAAGTCTATAAAGAATATTGTTACCATTCATTTCATTTCACCAGTGAATTGAGATTTCTTTGAGTGATTTAGAGAGCATGTAACTTTCTTATTTAAGGGCAACTTCAAATGTCTTCAGCGTGCCATCAATGAATCATCTACATAAAAATTTCACCAAGGTACTCTACCGAGAAAAATCTTTACGAGAAATTTTTTAAAGTTAAAATCAATGGCATCATCCTCATCTACTGCAATGAAGAAACAAGAGATGGAGGTTTTCAATGCATAGTTAGTAAGGAATGAAGTATGTGAGCCTCAAAAGTTTCAAGCCATTCCAGAGAGAACAAGTAAGGGAGATTTTAATGGTGCTCTATCTTTGATGATGGAAAATGTATTGATTATGAATGATATTAGGTCATGTTACATGTGTAAAATCAGAGAAATTGGAGATTATGAGATTAGGGAAGCATATGAAAAATTGTGCAATAATGGAGTTTTGAAGCCAGAACACAAAAATGTTTCCAAACAAGGGTTAGTTCATGCCCTAGATTTTCCATAGAATTTCAAAGTGGAGTAGATCAAAATCATACTAAGTAGAATTCACAACATGCAATTATGGTTGGAAGATGGACCAGTTAAGATAAAAAAGGACATGATTCACTAGGTAACTAGACACCCTACAATTTCTGGTAAGAGAACAATGAAATGCTAAAGCAAGGAGGAAATACAGGTAAATACACAGGCAGTTTGGAACAAGCATGGAATGACTATTTGCACCATCATTGATCCAGAGATTGACTTTGTAGCAAGGGTTATTGCTCACAAATTCTACCAATCTAGTTAGTTGGATAGTGTCCCATGCATGGCAGTGGACTAGGCATGGAAAATTATCAAGAAGGGACACACTTAAAATCTCATCAAGCTCTAGCTGACTCAGCTTACTTAGAACCTAACTTTAATTTGGAAAGCTAAGAATTCCATGTAGAAGTTTGGTTCCCTACTCGTCTATCTATTATTTTATATTCAGAAGTGTTTTCCCATTGTTGGAGGAGTAATATGGGATAAGAAGAAACTAGTCACAGTCCAAATTAATGAGTTCATAAGTCTGATAGGAGGAAGTTTTGAAGGAGTAATGGAGAATTATTTCATTGAGTTCAAAAAGAAAATGAGGAAGAGGAGTAGGATTCCTATGTCTCTAGTTGAAAAGTATAGCCAGGACATCTATTTCTTAGTCGACATAGATTTCACTTATGCACAAGCAGTTTTACCGAGGGTTTCATGGCTGATTCCATTGCCTTATGAGGTAAACATTGATGAAACCACAACTTCTATAACAACCCTATTAGCCAAAGAAATTGATAAAAAGGCTCCTTATTTTGGAACTTATGTAGAGGCTCAATCCAAAATAACCATGGGATTGAAGGCTGCAACTATAGAGAGAAAAAGAAAGAAACTTGTGAAGAATCTAGTCAAAATGGTGGGAGAATCAAAGGAGAATGCACCTCTTGGATTGACACAAGGACTAGGAGAAGATGAAGAAAATGATTCCAGTGAGAGTGATGAAGTAGAAGAGGTAGAAGTAGAAAAGAAGAAAGGCAAGAAGATTGTACTTGCCAAGCCCATAACCAAAAAGATACAAAAACCTAAAGTTATATCAACACCTGTGCTTAGGCCTAGAACAAGGGTAGTCTCTTCTACTCCCGAGATACAAAAGAAAACCCTTGTTTTAGGGAAAACAAAAGTTGTTCAGCCCAAGGTAGTGCCAAGCAAGACAAGCAAAAGGCCTAGGAGGAAACTTATTTTAGAGAAAGATGACGAGGAGACAGAAAGTGATGAAGAGATAAAGAAGAAGGTTGCATTATAGAGTATAACACCAAATGTGGATGAAATATGCCACACTATCAAGAACTCTGCTAGACTTGAAGGTTTGAAGCAATTAAGGTTTCAGAGATTGAGTATAGGGGATAAAGAAAAAGTAGAAGCTATTCTTGAGATGCTTTGCACTTTCAAGATGTTGCCTATACAATTGGGGAAACTAGTCCCTAAATAGTTAAGCAATAGAGTTGCACAGAAATGGGAGTTTTCTCTCATGACATAAAAGCAGATAAGGGAGACCACACTAGCTCAAGTTGTACCTGATCTATCCTCTACCAGTATTCAGGAAGTTGTGGAACAATAAAGGAATAGATTCATTCCCAAACAAAGAGCTTACTTTATCCTTCAACACAAGGTTGAGGATGTTGTATAGGGAAGTGTAAAGACTTGGAAGATAATTTATGGATTGTTAATTGATAAGGATGCACATCAAGATGAAAGCACATCTAAGGGTGCTGAGCTAGACAATGCACAAGATGCAATTGAGCCACCTACCTAGGAGATAACAGCTCCAAAGGAAGAGATATGTCAAAAGGTATCTAGAGTAAGTATTGTTGACATCACAGAGGATACCCCAGTAAAAAGTTAGGTACTGACCGAGGAGGACATACAAGTTGAGAAAGAAAAAGACACATCTTTGCTAGGTAGTAATACTGTACTCCTACAAGTAATAGATTACCCAAAAATTGATGATACACCAACTATCAACACTATCCCCACCAAACATGAAGTTGTTATAGTTGACATGCTAGCCGATATGAGCACTACTGAGAAATGAGATAAGTCGGAAACAACACATCAGTCTACATCTATTGAGGAGTTATAGAGAGACAAAGGAGATTAGTCTACCTCAGTATATGTAAGTCCTCATGTATAGGATAAGGGAAAATAAGAGAAGGACAAAGCTATGTATATTCAAGAGCTGAAGGAACAAGAGGTAATACAAGCTCTTGTATAGATGCCAAGTGGGAGCACACCAAAAAAGGTACTTAAAAAGAAGATGAAAGTTTCTTCACTAGAGGTAACTATTGATGAAGTTATTGTAATTCCAAAATAGGATTTTGATAACTTATCATATGAATAGATGCAAATATTGCAAGACCTACTGAAGAGGAAAAGTAGACAAGAAGAATTAAGAAGAGAACATCATCAAAAGAAAGTCTTGCAAGACATAAAATAAATCTTTATTGATGCTTTTGAAATGTCTAATGTAAATAATTCCACTCCCACATTGGAACAACTTGTCCATATTGTCAAGATAGTAACTAATGGTGGAAGTGATGCAAGTGATAAGCTATTATAGTGGTCAGAAAATAAGTTTGAAACAAAGGTAATGACCAAGGTATCTGCCAAGATTGTAGTAAAATAGGTAGAAATTTCTACTCTAATAACTGATTTAGAAGAAGTGGTAGTGAATGCATAATCTTTTCTTACCAAATTGTGCCATGTAGAAAAATTCACAAAGGATAACCAGGGGCTGGTAGACAAACTCCAACGATAAATCCAATCTACTGGTCAATCCTTGAGCTTGGATGCAAATTGTAGCTCAAAAAATTATGCCAAGCTTATGCATTCACAAGGAAGGATAGCTGAGTTGATGGCTAATGATGGTAAGATAAGGGATCATCTACTCTCCATGAAAACAATACTGACACTACATCTAGAGACCATTCAAAGAGAGCTATCCAAGGCTAAGGACTTAACACAAAAATATCCTCATCTTTCTATAGCCGATGGCCTAGTCAATCTAGCTGCCAAGCTAGAAGTGTAGTCAGAAGTTTTGAAAGTTGCTACATCAGGATGGGAAACTACATTGCATATGGTTATGATGCTTCATAAACCATTTCTGGAGAAATACTTCATGATCCCTACTCCTGAAGAAATTAGGCGTGCTAAAAACAAGGGGGAAATTAAATGACATGACATATTCAAGCACAAAGGAAAATATTCAGGCACAAAGGAAGGTAACACAAATTTTGTATATATATATATATCTTAGGGGGACTATTCTGCTAATACTAAGTACTTTTGTAAATACAATTGTAATGTCATGACAAAGTGTTTTTTCCACTAATGTCAAAGGGGGAGATTGTAGATCTCTATAGTTTTTTTGACTATTAGTGACTTACACTTAGTCATTATCTAGGAAATGATGGTCAGTCATCACTGCGACCGAGTCGTTATGAATAGGCCGAGTCATGTAATGTATATTTACCGAGCAGTAGTACTACTGAGTAAACCAATGGTCACTATGTATTTCTATATTAGCCGAGTTAATTTTTTGCCGAGCTATGTAAAGTAATGCATACCGAGAAACAATGATATTAGTGAATGCTGAGTACTAGGGACATCAATTGCTGAGTTAACCAGAATCAACATATGATTTTTTTATGGCATAGTCATCAAGGTAAAACATTTTGGTTGACATTCATATTTTGAATTGTGTTTATTGAGGTAATTACGGAGGTAATTACGCTCCTATTTTACAATTATTGATCCCAATGCATCACTCAGAGCTAATCAGAATTAGTAGAGCTTAAGCAACAAAAAGAGTAAATCTGGATCGTAGACCTTAAATCTTGAAGAAGTTCAATTGTTTATATAAGAGAAGATCTAAACCCTAAAATGATTTAGTGTGTGAGATATAATGTGAAGGGAATGAAGGAATGAGTAGAGAGTACATTTAGACTAGTAAAGCATTCAGATAGAGTTCAGTGACTAAGGAAAGTAGTGAAGGACAAAATAGAGATAAACTTGATAGATGAGATCAAAACAATATTGTAAGGAGAAGATCTGTAATCAGCATATAGTGCAAACCAAAGGATTAGGTACTTAGACATTCTAACAAGCGTATCAAGGTAA
Source organism: Chamaecyparis obtusa (assembly GCA_027943335.1). Lineage (NCBI taxonomy): Eukaryota > Viridiplantae > Streptophyta > Pinopsida > Cupressales > Cupressaceae > Chamaecyparis > Chamaecyparis obtusa. The sequence goes on along the minus strand of BSBK01003293.1, from coordinate 1,034,258 downwards.
ATCTCTTAACAAAGTGGTTTTAATAGACCTATTGTAATCTCTTAATCGAGTGCTTAATTTGTTGTAAGTTCTAAATTCTTTTGCAATGTAGACTATATAAGTCTTTTAGCTCTTAACATGGTAGACCCCTCACATGTTAGATCATAGTTTGTGATCAAATTTTTAGCCCTAACAGGCAAAATTTATACTGCAGTAGTGAAGATTAGTGGGTGTCATCCCCACCCTAGTTTTACCTTTCAGGGTTTTTGGGTAACCAAAGTTATTGTGTTATGAGTACTTTCTTGAATGTTGTTTAATGTATTAGCTTCATTACATTGATATAGTTTCAGTTAAGTTTAAGTAATGCAAAAATAGATTAATAGGTGATATATGATTCACCCCCCCCTCTCAGTATCACTTTTCCCAACTAAATTTCCAACAAGGTATCCCTTCCTAACCTAGGGAATCTTTCCTATCTTTGGTAAGGTGGTCTATTGTCCTAAAAACCTCTCTCACCCGTTTCAATCCTACTTGAGAAATTTTTGACAACATTTTCTAACTTGTCAACCTTGTCATCTTCTATAATTGGTCTTGCAACATGTAGTTTGGTTTCTTTCCATAATACTCCATCCCTTGTGTACATCTGACCAGATGCTTTCCTATTACTCTCAATATTTATTGCTAACTTGAAAGAATCTCTCAGATTACGTGGGGTTTTGTCTCTCAAGAGATAAGATATTTTCCCATCCAAAGCATTAAAATATGTGGTTGGGAAGACCTCATCATCTAATCTCAAAACTTGAAATAACTTGTACATTGCCTTTTGAAACCTACTATTGAATTCAGACATGCTCTCATTAGGATGCTTCTTAATGTTATTGAATTCATTAAGCATATAATTAAAATTAACATGTTCAACATACTGCTCCTTTATGATTTTCACAAATTCATCCCATGAAGTAATAGTATTTTTAGGTAGACCTATATACCAATCCCTAGCATCTTCTATTAATGATTGAACAAATAGTTTCATTGCCACATCTTCATTCTCAATTTCGTAGTCATTCACCTTATCTGTAAAAGACTTAAGATGTTCTTCACATGTGACAACATTGTTTCTTGTGAATTTAGGGATCTTATTTCTTACCTCATTTGGAATAGCATTAGGTTGACCAGGGATTCCATCAAAGAATAAAGGTCGGTATATGTCTAGATGAACTGGCCTCCTTTGGAAATTTTGTGAAGCTTGTGCTCCACCACCTCTAGTATTTTGACACAACACATTTTTCCATGGGACCACCAACCAATGGGACTATTGAATTGATATTTTGAACTGGTCCTTGGACCACTTGTTTGCAGCCTAAAGATTGGATACTTGGATTTTGACCACATGGTTGGTTTTGTGGTACTGTCCCAATAGTAACATGGAATGAGCTACTAGAAGTTGTATTCATGTTAGCATGCATGAAAGCAATTTTCCTTTTCATCTCATCTACAATAGCCTCCAACTCCATCTTCTCTAATTGGATAGCTAAATCCTCCTTGGCTTTTCTAGCCTTTTCCAATTCTAAGTTAGCCTAAGACACATCATCATGAATATCATTATTCTTTTTGGGTTCATTTATTCTTATTCCAACCACTTTTAGTTTTCCTTTGTTAGATGCATCCCTAGTGTTATTTATGATATCTTCATTTCTCTTAATATCTGATGGATGCAACTGTCTTAGAATAGGGCCTTCACCCTCAAACTCATCCTTCTTAGGATCTGGCTTATTATTTCTAGCTTGTTGTCTCAGAACTCCCATATCACCAAACAATTCACTATCTAAACCCTTAAATTCCCGATTTAGACTTTTAGCTTCGAGTTCATTGTTCTTTATTTTTCTCATGAGTTCTTGTCTCTCCATGACTAACTCATAAATTTTCTACTCTCTCACTTTTCTTCTATTAGCAATCTCCAATAATTGCTCACGCTCCTTTTTTCTCAGAGCTATAACCTCTTCCCACAACTTCTTAGAATCATATGAAGTAGTTTCAACTATAGAAGTTTCCCTTGGTTGATCCAGACATTCACGTGCAGGGAAAAATCCTACATTTGCAAATTCATCTTCCCAAGAAGGATTACCTGCATCAGGATTTGTTCTCCTAAGAGGTTCAGGGTTTTTAGAAGAGGAAGAGGCTTCTTTAGGAATAGGTGTTGAGACTCTCTCTTTAGAAGGTCTTGGAGAATTTGGATTTAACTAGCCTCTCCTAGACCATTTCTTTCTACTAGGTGTGGGAAGTTCATCACCTATGTTACTTTCTGGGTGATCTCTATAATATGACCTAGTATACCTTTGTCGACTCATGGTATTTTCAACAACATACATACACAAATTTATTTGTACTAAACCAACAACTGGTAAACATAGATTTCAAAGGCCACCCATAGATATGTGAGGAGAAATTTCATAAACTGGTCTTCAAATAAAAGAACAGATAGTTAACAAGAAATTGTAACAAGCCTATTGTAATAATATAGAGCCCCTAGTAGAGTCACCAATTTTGTTAGTGATTAAGATTGCAAATGATAAATAGGAATTAGAAAACATCTGATACATAACTCTTGTGGTCCCAATAGATGCATCTAAGAAAATTAAACATTAAGGTATTAAGGATTGAAAATCCTTCTTCACTTCGAGCTTCAGGCTCAAGTGGGTTTACCTATCATATTCAATTTTATAAAGAATCACAACAATTATCTCTATACCTGACATAGATAAGGACATTAAATTCATTCAACATAAACTTAACATAAATGGTTATTTCATTATTGTTGATGGTGAGAAATGTATATGAAGCCAAGACTAGTGCCAAATCCTAGGGCATTAGAGTCAAAAAATATACATCTACAGAAAATCCCTCAAATCAAATACCCCAAAACCCAGATGAGATGCCTTACAAATCATCCTCTCATTTACCTATACTGCCATCATTTTCTTACATAAACTATGGATTCCCTAAAATCTCCCTTAAGATTTAACCTTCCCTTGAAAGAAACTTAAGTTTAACCTCATTATCTACTTTGTAAATGATGCATTACAGATGCATGACAAATTTAATATGCAAAGAATTCAGGATTCATACATGAAGATAATAAAAATATGCAAAGGAGTCTCAATATATTTTATTGATATTTTTCTTGTATCAGTACATTTAAAGACAAAAATTCTTAAGAGCAAAGTGCTAATGCATAAAATATCTTTACAATAAGTATTCACCACCCTTTACAAAAATAGAAAACTTTCTATTTATACACTAGCCATCTTGGAATCTCCAAAGAAGGGATGAAAAAATCTTCAGATGGCTAGGAGAGTGACTTACACTAGAAGAAAAAAATACATTACATCATGAACTAAAACAAAAAAAGTACCAAAAATCTATTTCCAATCATAGTGAATCTTTACAGGTGGCACCTTTGTATTTAGATATTCAGAGTAATTGCTGAAAGTTTTTGTGTGAATTATTACCACCTACCAGCTAACATAAATAATTCTCTTTATGATAATTACACTCCATGTACTCAAGGATCAAGTGCCATGTGTAGTTCACTCTTGCTCTATTGCTTCAACTTCAATGGCAGTTGGCTTCTTCTTCTTGGGCTTGGTACTTTTGTCCCATGCTGCAACCTCTTCCTCTATAGGCTAGGTGTACACCTTTAAGCTCTACAACAACTTGACCTATTTATCCCATCTTGACTTAGTAATGGCCTTAGTATCAACAAAAAATATGGTACACTCATTCTCAACTTTAAATATGTCATCCAACATATTGTTAAACCTATCAATGTCTAAGGAGCCATCATCATTCAAGAAGGCCTCTTGCCTGGTCACCAACCTATTTCTGTCTGGTTTCCACTCCTCAATACATATGATGTTACCATCATCCTTGTAAATTGGAGGCAGATATTTACTGAAGTCTAGGCCAAACATGTCCATCTTGTCCTGGACTTGATTTTCCTTACCCTTAAAGAATCCCAAAGTTGCACCAATAAGTTCTATTTTTTCTCCTACTTCTACAACAGTTTCTAGGATTTCTGGTCAATGTGCCTATAGTTGCTCAATCTTTTCAAAGAGGGCACCTCTACCAGAGCATATTCTAAATAGTGGCTCTAGGGTAGCCATGGCACCTTTTATGCTTTCACTAGTCTTTTGTAACATAGTGCATTAATCATGGACCGAGTCTATCTTTCCTTTAATCACCTCAAATCTATGTTGTATAATGTCAAAGAGGGCCTTAAGGGCTACATCCAACTTATCCTTATCTGATTTATCTGCTCCATCATCAGGAACCTTTGCAATTGATTGTACTAGAACCTCAATTTGTAGGACTGGAGGATGAGTTTCTTTAGATGTTTCTTCAAGCTTAGTCTTTATTCATTTGAGTTCATATTCCAGTGCCTTGATTTTCATCAGTCCTTTTTATTAGTCTTTTGCCAAAACAATGGCCTCATTAAACAATTTTCCATATCGATTGGACAATTGAGCAGTCTTGGTCTCATTCAGGTGGGAAAAATGAGTCACTACTTTTGCAACTTCAAGATCACTAGTGTTTTGGACAGTCTAGATGATCTTGTTTCCTTCCATCTTTTCTTCTATGATGACCAGGGAGGGCTTTTGAGTTCTTGGGGAAAGAGACCACATTGCCAAGGCTTGATAATTAGGGTCATACCCACATCTTCTTATCAAGTCACCAATTTGGGCCTGATAGGATATAATGCCCTCTGGTTACCTCCTGATCTGATTTATGATGAATGTAGATGTTAGATCCCATCTTGGTACCAATAACATTCCATTAGACTTAACCAATTTCCTAGCTTCCTCAACAGAGATGGTTTTTAATTTAGGGTCATATGTAGTTAGGGCTTTCAAAGCTTCATCACTAGGATCAACACCCTCAGTCATTGATTTGGCTATTTCCTATTGTTTCTTTCATATCAAGAAGTTTTTGAACTCATCAATTTTGATGAACTGATCATCACTGAGAAGTTCTTCTTGATATGTTTCCCATTCATCTTTACATAACAGGAGGGGAAATCCCACCTCTTCTTGTGTGGTCACCTTTTTTCCTTCTCTAAGGATCTTCCTCATATGGTGATAATATGATCTATCACCAGGCACTAGGGTTGCAACCTTGTCAATTTACTTCTTTTGTTTCTTCCCTTTTGAGGGCTCTCCTTCCTCAAGTCTCTGTTTCTTCTAAGGAGTCTCAAGTTCATCTTCTATCTCAAGAACATTCTAGTCTAGATCAATAACATGAGGCTCATTTATTTGGGGAGGGGTATCCTCTTCATATGATCTCTCACTACCTTCCTCATACTTTGAAGAAGAGTAATCCTTTTTAACCTCTTGCTTCTCCTCAAGCTGGAATTCCAATTGATTGGAGAGGGTATCATACATCTCCACCATTCTGTCAATTCTAGTTAAGTAGGGGAGGTTTGGGAAAAACCCTCCAATGGAAATTACAACCTTCTTAATTTGATCTTCCAATCTCAAAAGGTCATAGAACTTGGTGATCTTCCTCTCAATATCATCGTCATCCAACATATTTCTAATTACATCTTCATCATCACATCCCTCATGGTCTTTAATAGCATGAATGCGGGGGATGAGAAACTTCTTGGCATGTTTGATGAAATCCTTAGAATCAACATACCTGTATACAATAGAGGCCATCTTGAAATGATTTTTCCACATGCTGAGTTGTGGTAATGCTCTTTTTCTAATCAGAAAACTTGGCAATTTAAATTGCTAAGGAGTAAAAGTTTCCTTCCTGTGTGGAGCCAGGTGCTCTTTGTCAGTCCAAATCAACTGCTAAATGAATTCCAAAAGGGAAACCCATGGTGGCACATATTTTGGAAGTATGTGATGGGGTTTTGGATAACCACAGACCCTGATCAATGTGTAGGTCTGACCTAGATATAAATCACCCCAATTGTGGCCCATTTGCTAGTTATTAACAAATTGTTTGGGCCTGAGAAGCCTAAGCACCCTAATCGAAAGCCTAGTGATATTTTTCCCCATCAAATTTAGGATTGGATGGACTATCCAATTCTAGAAATCAAAAAATTCATTCTCATTGGAGGTGTAATTCCACACTCTCAACCAAAGTTGCACTAGATTTGGCTGTCCCTCCTTCATTGTTCTAGGTCTCAGCATGTGCACATTTAGATTATCAATATTGTAGTACAAAATCATATGCATCAAGAGAGAGTAGTGCATGAATTTGATTGGGTTCTTTCCCTCTTTGATGCTCACCAAACCCTCATGCATCCTGTCAATTACATAATGAATGTAATCATAGTCTGTGTTGGCCTATGAGTTTTGAATATCCAGGATCCTCATCAGTAGATCAACTAGTAGCCTTTATTCATCTCCATCAATCCCCAAAACTTGACACAATCCATATGCTAGATATTTTATATAAAAGTAGAGGGCCCTAAAATCATAGGGAGCCTTCATGTGTATAGGGAGAGGGGTAACATACTTACCAGTCTTAGCCATATGATGGGAAACCTGGGTTTTTACAAGCTCTATTAGGAATAGGAACATTGAGAGGGGGGGGAGGTGAATCAGTGTTCACTATATTTTAACTTTTAACTTTAATCTTTATACTAAACTTAAATGCTTAAGTATTGAAATAAACATTCACATAAAAATGAAACATGAAATCAAAACATGACACCAATATGATTACGGGGAAACCGAAATAGGTAAAAACCCTGGTGGGAATTGACACCGACTAATATTCTGTACTAGTGTTTTGTGATCCTTGTTAGAAGATCCTTAACCCTATTAGGAGTTTCTTTACAATGATTTAAGTATAGTAGACATTGTTAAGGGTCAGACCCTGTTAGGGGAGAGGATGCACTGTTCAAGAGCTCATTGCTCAAGTGGTGAAGGCTACAACCTTCTGATCTCAGATACACACTGTATTTGCAGGATGAACTATCACTGTGACACTACTTGTTAGATCAGTTCCTTTGATGCGATGATGCTTTGACCTCTTGAAAAGATCTAATACATCTTCTTGACTCTTTGCATACTTTTGATTTTCTTATCACAACTCTATTTCAAATTCCATATCGAATACAATGGGTGCATCTTATATTTATATGCTCATACAAAATACACAATTAGGTCTGCCCTATAACTAATTACAAACAATGATTCCAAATGAATTGGCTTAAGTGTTCTTACAATTATACATATAAACATGTTGAAAACCTAAATACAATGGGTTCATATCCTTTACAATATTATATTATAACTACAAACCAAAATACTAACTGCCAGCTCCATGCTCTATTCTTTGTTGGCACACACTAGTTGTGCAACTTCAACTAACTGTAACTTTCTCATCCTTGCACATCTACTTATGCACTCATAGACTAAGCATGAGTATAGTCTAACAAACTTAACTTCTAGGGCGCATACCATAATTCATTCGTACAAATGTGTGTTGATGCTTTTGTTAAAGTATTGTTCGTTCGTGTTTAATAAATGATGAGACAATCATGATATGCATATATAGTATATATATATATAATTGAAAAGTAAGTATATATTGATATGCACATGTGTGAACTTATATATATATATATATATATATATATATATATATATATATATATATATATATATATATTATACAAAGTATGAATAAACTATTGGTTAAGATATGTTAACTAATAGTTATGTAATGAAGTGACATGACCATAAGTATATACGGTCATGTCTATTCATTACATGACTATTCAATATATACATATACCCTATTGTTATTGTAGAATCAATCAATAACAAAGGCAATTGTATTCTACAATCACTACAGTAATCTATTTTTAGTACAGCCTCATATATATTCTCTATAGGATGATCTTAATTTTACAACATGGTATCAGAGCCAAGTTCCTTTTGTAAAGCTTAACCGCTTGAAGGAAAGACCAGGGCATTGACAGAGGTCATTTCACCAGCAAGTAATCTGCTCTAATGATTAATAGTCTTATTTATTTTTAATTTGATTTGAGAAGTTTTCATTTTATATATTATCCCGATGTGCCTGCGGAATCCATGCTGGAGGAATCAACCAGATTCTACATTGGAGCATAAGGGAGGACTAATTTGTGTAGTCTCCTATGGAGACAAATTTGTAAATAGTCAAGAAAAGGAGTAGGGTCATAAAATTGGGTCATTTTCCAGTGAAGAAGATGCTACGATTTCTAGAATAAGGACATTATCCCACGACTGCATTACATCCATAGAGAAAAGCAAGAATTTCAAATTAATACAAAAATCAAATATAATAATTAGAAATGCATGAGTTCCAATGTTCCAATGATTTTCCTCGACTCTAATATTAAAATGAAAATATAGTAGAGCAAGAAATCGATGTCATGCTGGAAGCAATAAATTAGAAATAACCAATGCAGAATATGATTTAAAAACTTACCAATTTAGAATAGTTGGCATTGTCTATGCACATTTGTTCTAAGTTAGGAAATTCACTTAGAAATGATAAATCATGCCTAAGAATCAGGTTCACCCAAGTAATTGTGTTTGTAGATAAGCTTAAACATGCTGGAAAATAGAATTCCATCTCAACCGTATCACCATAATAATATGTGAGGACTGTATGTATATCTCGTCGGAGGCTATCAACGGAAGATGAAGACCACAAATTATACACACAGTTCACCAGGCTACACACTGTATATTCTGGGAAGCCAAGATTCTCTGTAATTCAATGACATTGAGTGTATTCTCAGAGAGATATTGACACAAAACCAGAGGGGATAAGGAAAAGACTTTAGGCATCTCCCATCATTGAAATATAAGACAACATACATTATAGGTGACTGTAGTAGACACTAATGGTACATAGGCTATGTTTAAATGACCCTTTGGCAAGTTTGGTTGTTATTAAATAAAACATGACACCAAGCTTCAAGTTTATTAATTGAGACGTTACCTGGATAAAAAATAGTTGACCTGCAAAATGTGTTTAGCATAAAAATTATGGAGTCTAAATGGTTAGTCAAGACTCTATCGAAGGATGCAATGCATCGTAAATAATTAATAACCTTTGTATCAATTGCAGAAAGGTGCAAATTAATAAGAGATGTGTCTTTGAATGCCAAAGATGAACACAAAATAGGAAGAAGGTATTAGGTATAAATTACACATAACATTATATTACATCATATATGGTAGATAAAATGCTATAAGAAGGGATCCTAAAGGTAAGAGAATATCTCAAAGATAATCTATGGAGAAATAAAGTATGGGATGAATATGTGAATAGAAGGGAATAATCAGACATAATAGTGATATTGGTATACACGTGATATCTATTGTGTATCAAATCTTTCTTTCTTATATTGAGAAATATTAATTATTTTTAAGTATAGTTAGTGACTTTGTGGAAAGAATTCAAGATTAGTAAATATATCTGGTATTCTGCATAAGGAAGAGTTCAAAGGGATTAGAGGAAGAAATCTAGGTAGAATGACAAATACCAATCCTACTATTTATGCATAGCATCATTTGATGAAGTGAGAAGGATAAATTGAGGTAATTGTCCTAAATATCTAAGTTAATAAAAAAAAGGGGGATAGTACAAGTGGGATAGTAACCAATGATTAATATAATCAGATAATGATAATGTGTGAAGTCAACATCTAATCAATAATTATCATAATGAGATGTGAAGAAAATTAACATACAGATTAGAATGAAACCAATATGTTATGAAGAAAGACGATGGGTACAAAATCATATTAATGGGATCACCTTACGAAAGGAAATACTTGAAAATATTTGAAATTTAAGATAAGTATTCTATGCTTTATTAATACATATGAATTTTCAATTTGTAATTCATTAAATAATAAATCTTGTATGCTTCTATCATTTGTATTCTTGTACGAGATAGTTTAGCTTTATAAACTATTTGTAATCTATCTCTAACATACTTTCAGGATAAAAGCATATGAAATTCAGATTCAGAGAAAGTCTAACATTTTCAAGAGGTCAAGAAGTTGATTAACTTGAGCTTTAGAGGGAGCATATGATTCAGTTAACTTGTGACAATCTCAATCGTATTGATTGAGAGGGAGTTCACTATTGAAGGTAAAACAATTATGAGATTATAGTAGTGGAAACTAGTGGATAGAATCACAGATGATATTTACATGGATAGAATCTCTGCTTGAAGTAATTCATACATCTCAAGACTATAGTTCATTAAGATGAACATCATACTAGAGGTCCTTATTATCTTCCCTCAAGTCCAAGAGGGAGTGTTAATGTTAATGTTATGACAGAAGAAGAAAAAGGATATGCATTAGTGGATATGCGAGGATCTTGATTCAGAGGGAGTAGACCATGTTTTGTTGGCTCTCTAGTGATCGAGAAACTGTAGCAGAGAATTATGATGAATTACCATGTGAGAAGGCTATGCTTCCATGTCAGAGGGAGAAGCTAGAAGATCAAACTAAGATGGCATCACAGGATCATGGTCATATTAATTCAGAGGAAGTATACCATGTGAAGATGGTTTCTCACCAAGCCCCTTGCTAGGAAGAAGATTGTGTACTTTAGATAACCTTGGTATGTTGAGAACTAAAGCCTTAAAGAAGTTCTTAGAATCAGTGATCCATCATTTTGTATCTTAATATGATTCTTGTCTGTGATAGACAAGTCTAAGGTGGAAGCCTTGGTTTTAACTCTCTGAGGAGAGTCAAGATGGATATCATATGTGTGACTTTATAGGTCCACTCATCCTATGTTCATATTTAGAAGATGATGATTTTCTGAACATGAATACTTAACATGAAAGGTGATGATCTTTCATGTGTGTTGGGTTACTATTTCAAGGTGACGATCTTGACAATAGTTAACCAGGCTTCAAGATCGACTCCCGAAAGGGTTTGTCCCAGATAGGACCGGACATCTTGTTGCTTATGTTATTACTTGGTGTGTAATAATTGTTAAGATCGACTCCCGAAAGGGTTTGTCCTGGATAGGACCGGACATCTTAACACTGAGATTATTACTGTGTAATAATTGTTAAGATTGACTCCCGAAAGGGTTTGTCCCGGATAGGACCGGACATCTTAACGCTGAGATTATTAATATGTAATAACTTGTCAAGATCGACTCCCGAAAGGGTCTATCCCGGATGTGCCAGATATCTTGATGTCTATCATGATCGACTCCTGAAAGGGTCTGTCCCGGATGTGCTGGATATCATGATATGAAAAGATTCTACAAATTCTATTAAACTCTCTCTCAAGAGGGAGTGTTAAAGTATTGTTCATTCATGTTTAATAAATGATGAGACAATCATGATATGCATATATAGTATATATATATATAATTGAAAAGTAAGTATATATTAATATGCACATGTGTGAACTTATATATATATATATATATATATATATATATATATATATATATATATATATATATATATTATACAAAGTATGAATAAACTATTGGTTAAGATATGTTAACAAATAGTTATGTAATGAAGTGACATGACCATAAGTATATACAGTCATGTCTATTCATTACATGACTATTCAATATATACATATACCCTATTGTTATTGTAGAATCAATCAATAACGAAGGCAATTATATTCTACAATCACTACAGTAATCTATTTTCAGTACAGCCTCATATATATTCTCTATAGGATGATCTTAATTTTACAATAGCTTTGAGCTACAGGAACTCTCTACACTGACTAGTCTTCAACACTTAACCAAATTTTGATCTTTACATCAAGTGCACTATCTCCAAACTGCTATATGACTTTGTTTCCATAATGAAAACACTATATCTAGTCATATACCTCAGTATAGACAACTTTCCAACAATCTCCCCCTTTTTTCATTGGTGGCAACAAAGGAATATGGCCAGGTTGCTAACTGTCCCTTAACACAAAAAACTTTTTTCTTCTATACATTTCTTATACATAATCTTATATCTCCCTATACATATTATACTCCATATTCTATACACAACTCCCCCTTTGACATTAATGAAAAAGGTGTACCAAAAAACTATATCTACACATACTTACTTAGGGAAAACATCCGGATATGCTATCTTAAGGTTCTGGATCTCCTTCTTCCAAAAAGTTATCAAGGAGTTAACTATCTGGAGATGGGCACATAAAGCATATTGAAGCTTTTCCATCTTCTTCAAATTTGTGCTCAAACCTTGATCATAGGTTATCATGGTGGCATCAATATCTTTTATGTTTTGATTGAGAATGTCTAGTAAGGGTGCAAGAGCATTCCTCAACTGAGTCTATCTAGACGTTATCTTTTCCATCTCTTTCTTTGCCTTCTCAATTTTGTCCAACTGACCTTGGTAGACATTGTTGCACATGTTCACATTAGTGGATGTGTCTTTCACTAAACTCTTGAAATACTCAATCATAGATTCTACCTCTTGTCTTTTCTTAAGATGGGCATCAGTAAGGTTATCCTGATCCATATAGTCTACAATGAATTTCCTTCTTCAATCAAAAAATTCTTTTAAAGATTATTGACCAGTCTTGAGTGAATTCAGATCTAGTGCAAAGTTTCTCATCAACTCATTCAATCTCTTCTTCAGGTACTTCTCTTCTACAACTTTGGATGCAGATTCTTCAAGGCTTGAAAAATTACTTTTGAACTATGAGATAAATATACTTACATCATCAACTGAGTGTACCTTACACACTTTCTTATCTTCTCACAATAGACTATTCAAAATGTTCATAGATTCCACAAGGATAGGATTTCTAATGACTTGTTTCTACTTTGCCTTCTCCATAGTTAAGACGCTAAACTTAATTAGGTCTTCTTCTCTCCATGAGTCCAAACTAGATGTGTCAGGTGTCAAACTTGACAACAATGCTGAGGAGGGAGTGATGGGAGTCCTATCCATCACTTCTACTTTTACCTTGGCTAGATCAACAAAAGTTTCATCTTTCTCTTGTTCTTTTTCTTCCATCTTATCTTCTTCTTTCTTTTATGCCTCTTCTTCTTCTTTCTTATCAAATATATCTTTAATGTGTACTTCTTGATGAGTGGGAGGTGAGTTGTTGCAAGGATTTTTAGATTCTTGTGTGCTCACAAAAGCTTCCTCAAACTTGTCCAATTCTGTGTCAATGGACACCATGGCTATCTCCACATTATCAATGATAATGGTGCTATCCTTGAGTTATTTTGACATGGGTGCATACTTGTCTACCTCTGATTGTACTACCACTATAGGCATTGAATCCTAAGGACCTATAGAATGTACTTTTATGGTCTTTGACCCTTTGGTGACCATTGTGAATACATTAGCTATGGGCGCAGTAGGTGGATACATGTTTCTATCCATAAGTACCTTCTCAAAGGATTTTTTTGTCTCTTTTTCAATTAATTCATAATTCTTATCCATTATGTTTAGAGTTCTTATGAGGTGAGGCTTCACTAGATCTAACAACAATTTCTTCTCTTCTAGCTCACATATAGGAAGGGTATCATCAAGAATCTTTTCCCTTATTCGTTGATCTTCCTCAATGGCCTGTCTCTTTTGGAATTCAAGGATATTCCATACTTTCTTAGGACGCATTGTTTTAAGTTCCAAGACTATTTTCTTTAACTTTAGCATGTGCTTGACCAACATACCATGAATCTTAGATTTGTCTATTTCATTATACTTGTCATAGAATTTCCCTACTTGGTCAATTCTTCCCTCATCAACTATTCTGGCACTTAGCACACTGAGATTGGGTTTGAAGCTTACTTCAGGAGGTGCTTGGGTGTTTCTTCTATTTCTTGTGACTCTTGAGGATGGATGACTGGTGCCAACCTATTTCTTCATCTTTGGCATTGCCTTATACTCAGGAGGAGTAGTAAGGTCAATGGTTTCCTTGGGTGCAGAAGAAGTATCATCTTCTTTACCATTTTGACTATCATCTTTTTCAATTTTTATCTTCTTCATCTTAGGGTCATGTGATTCTACCTTAGCTTCATTTGCACTCTTTAGTTCCAAAGAAATCTTTTCATCCCTTGCTTTATCAAGGTCAGCTTGTGTAACGCCCCGCCAGGAGACCCAGGAGAATTACACTAAAATTATACTAAGTTATGCAACATTTTTTTTTTTTTTTACTAATGTTAACAGGCACATTGAATAAAGCATCACAGCTTGAGACACACCATGTATTCTCAAGATTTTTGATGTGACTTTAGCAACCTTCCTTTTTGGTGCTGCATTGTTTATCTTTGCATCTACTTCTCTTGTCTTCTCCTCATATGTTCCCCATCTAGGTTCATTAGGATCATTGGGGGCTGATAGTAATACTTGTGCATATGCTTCAAGGATCTATTCCTCTAGCTCATAGCCAAGTGGATGAATCCACTTAGTTCTTGGTTCAACAACTTCCATACAAGTTGTGTCTGTCTCTACCATAAAACAAATTGAATCCTTATACTTTTCCACAATACTCTCTGGAATTCTATACCTCATTTTCATATGGACCCTAAAGGTCTTCAATTCCAATGTCACAAAATCTCTCAATGTGCTCTCTATGGATGCTTTGTTAGATATCTATGGCATGGTTGGAATAGTCTTGTCCAAATACAAATTTGATACTCTCCCAACTATATGAAGGTACATGTAAATGATCAATGAACCAAACCTAAATATCTTTGTCTTGTCATGCTTGACGACCTTAATGTTATCAATCAACTGTGCGGGCAAGATCTCACATGAGTTGAATTCCCCATCTTCCTTCACAAGTTTGATGGCTGCTAGAATTGTGCCCACAGACACACTATTCACCCTGCTAGTGTGATGAAACCTGTATCCTAGTATCATTGTCAAGAATTTGATGTCTTCTTGTTCAATAGGCTCAATTGTCATCCCACGCCTATCACTTCTAGACTTACAAGTTTGATCAACCATTTTCTTGACATCCTTTCCCATAGGAAGGATGATGCCTATCATCTCATGTATCAAGTCACTAGTGATTCTTACTGGTATATCACCAATCCAAAACAATTCATCATGAATTTTTCTCAATAAAATCTTTATCCATTCTATCTCATAGAATTCGTATGCCATAGCATACTCAACAATAGGGTGATCATTCCATTTAACACATTCATCCATGAATGTTTTGTCTGGTTTCAACATGGTGTAGATGTGGGCCCTTAACCTATCCAACCCTACTGGTTCTTTCTTGTAGTAGATATATGTCCTAATATCCTCGACATGCATGACACCCATAGGCATGTGGGAGAAAGCTCCCTCTAAATCATCTAGGGTTGACTTGAAAGGATGTTTCTTGAATACATATCTCTTCTTCTCAGCAACATCAAAAACTATTGGAGTGGCCATGACTTACTTGTTTAATCACTTTCTAACTGATCTCCAAGATGATCCAAAGACTTATGAATTGGCGTGTCAATCTATGGTTTTTGCAACCGACCAAATGCACTAATTATTACTGCAAATCACTGATAGATCAATCTCCAAGTCTTCACAACAACTTCTAAGGATATTTTTGCTATCCTATCACTCTGAATTTGAATGCAATGAGCAATCAAATAACTTTCTATGTACTTTCAAGTGAAAATTACACCATTAATGCAAGTTGCATAAACCAAGCTGTCACTTCAAAATTTCCAACTCAAGTTCTATTCACAATCAACATGTGTGCTCTTACACATAGGTACCTTTATACCCCAAAAGCTTAAGTCCAATAGTGCATACTCTAAGGATGAGTATACTAGCCACACAGGGGTCTAGAGATAAATTAGCTCCCCCTATGGCCCTAAGGGCCATTCATCCAGATGTAGAGGGTGCGTTCACTATGGATGCATCCAATATATTCTCATCAGTCTTGTCCTTTTTCTTTGACCAAATGATGCTTGCATCATTTGAGGATTTGAAAAAATTAACTTCTCCTACGAGATCCAAGACTGGTTCTTCAACCTTTTTAGGGCTTCCCTAACCTTGCATCCTTGATCTACAGAACCTTGAGATATGCCCAGCCTTGTTACAAGAGTACAAATGACTCAAGGTCTTATATTCCTTGGCGCATTGACATGAGTCACCATTCTACATTGTTTTTCTATGTGACCATTATAGTTACATATCTGGCATGTAACATTATGAGAACTTCTTACATTTTTCTGATTCTGATTTCTTTGATCTTGTTGAATCCTATTCTTCTTACTAGTCTTTCAATTCAGAGCTCTATGACCAAACTTGTTGCATGAATAACAGTAACCATTAAAAGTTCTTACCTTTGTACAGTTCCTTACAATGTGTCCATGCTTGTTACATGCAAAACAAGTGCATTATACTTACTTGTGCTCATTCTTAGGTGGTCCACCATTATCTTTGGTTTGATCTTCAGCCTTTTCAACATTAGTAGAGTCCTTTTGTGAATCCTTTCTTACTTGCATGTTGTCAATCTAATTTTGTGCTTCATTGTATGCAATAAAGCTAGTGTCTCCTTTGGCTCTCCTTACATACAACTGAGATTCTATCAAATCAGAACTGGTGTGTAACTTGTCAATATGATTCTTTGCTGCTTTCAATTTAGACTCCAAGCTTTCTTTGCTATTCCTTAGCTCCAAGATTTCCATGTTTGCTTGCCTTAGTTCTTCAATGAGTTGAAGATTCTATTTGATTTGTTCATTGTAGACTTCCTGATTGTTAGTCATATTATCATCAAACTCTTCAAGTTGTTATTTTAAGGATTTATTTTCTTCATTTATCTTCTTGACCATTGTCCCTAGATCACTAGTAGAGAATTATTTCAAATCTTTTCATAGATTTTTGATGACTAATTGAGCATCACTAAGTTTATCCCTCAGTTCTTTAGATTCTCTTTCTGACTTGTCTAGGTCTTCAAGAGTAGCTTCAAGATTTCTTTTTAGATGTTTCATTTATGCTTTGTCCATGATCTCTTGAAGTGGTTAAACTTCTATGCTGAGGACCAGAGCTCTGATACCAATTGTTAGGAATGGGACCACTAAGAGGGGGGGGGGGTGGGGTGAATTAGTGTTCACTATATTTTAACTTTTCACTTTAATCTTTATACTGAACTTAAATGCTTAAGTATTGAAATAAATATTCACATAAACATGAAATCAACACATGAAACTAATATGATTATGAGGAAACCCAAATAGGTAAAAACCTAGGTGGGAATTGACACCCACTAATATTCTGCACTAGTGTTTTGTGATCCTTGTTAGAAGATCCTTAACCCTGCTAGGAGTTTGTTTACAATGCTTTAAGTATAGTAGACCTTGTTAAGGGTTGGAACCTATTAGGATTCTTTTACAATAGTCCCTATTAGGGGAGAGGATGCACTGTCCAAGAGCTCACTACTCAAGTGGTGAAGGCTACAACCTTCTAATCTTAGATACACACTATATCTATAGGATGAATTGTCACTGTGACACTGCTTGTCATATCAGTTCCTTTGATGTGCTAATGCTTTGACCTCTTGCAAAGATCTAATACATCTTCTTGACTCTTCACATACTTCTCCTCTACTTATCACAACTCTATTTCAAATTCTATATCGAATACAATGGGTGCATCTTATATTTATACGCTCATACAAAATACACAATTAGGTCAGCCCTATAACTAATTAAAAACAACACTTCCAAATGAATTGGCTTAAGTGTGCTTACAATTATACATATAAACATGTTGGCAACCTAAATACAATGGGCACATAGCCTTTACAATATGACATTATAACCGCAAACCAAAATACTAAATGTTGGCTCCATGCTTTGTTCTCTGTTGGAACACACTGGCTATGCAACTTCAACTGACTGTAAGTTTGTCATCCTTGCACTTATGCTTATGCTCTCATAGACTAAGCATGAGTATAGTCTAACAAACTTAACTTCCAGGGAACATACCATAATTCCTCCGTACACATGTGTGCTGATGCTTTGAGCTGCAAGAACTCTGTACACTGAGCAGTCTTCATCACTTAACTGAATTTTGATCTTTACAACAAGTGCACTGACTCCAAACTGCTATATGACTTTGTTTCCATAATGAAAACACTATATATAGTCATATACCTCAGTATAGATAACTTTCCAACAAGCTCTACCTAGCATGCATACTTCTCCTTTTCCTTTCTTAGGTCAATTTTAGTGGAATTTGAGGAAAAAAAGCTAAAAGCCTTCATAAAGGACCCCGTATCAAGAGTAACTAGGGCATATTAGTCAATTTTCTTGATTGTCTTAGAGACAAGATCATAATTCCTAGCTAATTCAAACATGAGGTTGATATCTATAAAAATGTCAAGAACTATGAGCTTAGCCATACCTAACGTCCATATTGAAAATGGGGATAGGTCTAAAAAAATTGTTAGAAAAATAATTGAATAACATGAAACCAGAGTAAGAAGGGGTATTAGCATCCCTAAAATTTGGCATGTTATTGGTGAAAACTTCATCACTCACCTTCTTATTTTGATTTGAACCAGGGAGCAACATGAAAAACTCTTCAGAGAAATTTTGGCTTTCCTTCTTGCTCATATCCTTGTTCCTTCATTCCCTCACTAAACAAGGCACAACTAGACTTAGGTTGACTCATTTTGAAATTTATGGATGAAGCTTGGACTTGCAAATCTATTCTACTCAATTACACACTGTAATGGCTCCAATTTCATAGTTGATCTTCTAAAAATTGATAAGTATAAATGCGTGAATATCCTATCTATATATCATTGATAATTGAATGCATGGAAATGGCCAAAATCACTACAAATCTTCCCTGAATCACTTCAACATTCACTTCTACATGACACCAATTTCAAATCCAAACTAGCCATAAGGTGAAATATTGACAAGGTACATTTAAAACTTAGAAAGAAAGCAAAAAACTAATGATCACTATTTTATTGTTGTAAAGGCCTCAAAAACTATCAAAAGCCCTTAATTGGAAATTGATTAGCTAGATTTTTACTTTTTCCATCTTGGCAAAGTACCTTTTCCATGTCAGAAATGCTATTTTATTTCATCATTTATGCTAACTTAACCAGGCTTTATCTGGAGATTCAATGAATGAAGGTGCCTCATGATCTCCAAATACTTTTCTTAACTATGGTTCAATCATGAGATCCAATGACTAAAGACCTCTGAATGTCATAAGACTCACCTTAACTTGGGTTAGTTTCCATGAATTAACGACTGAAGCTTTTTTGAGATCTCTTTACCTTTAACTTAACACACATCAGATCACGAGATCTAGGAAATAAATAAAATCTCGCAATCTCTGATCTTTAACTTATCCTTAGTCCCATTATGAGATTTCGTGACTGAATGTATTCTTGTAATCTCTAGATCATCTCTTTAACCTCAGTTGTATTACAAGATTCAAAAAACATTCCATCTCCTGATCTCTAAGAACTTTACTTAACTCATGCTCGGTTATGAGATTCAACAAAAAATGTGTTCTCATAATCTCAAGACACCATCACTAACCTTGGCTATATTGTGAGATTCATTGAAAAGCCCTTATCTTCAAATCACTAGATATTATTCTCAACCTTGGTTCAATTATGAGATTAAACACCATCTGTTGATCTTCAACATCATCCATGGTCCTCACTGAATCGCTAAATACTTTAAGGTTTAACCATTTCATTATGAGAATAAGACAAGACCATCATCTTATTACCTTTCACCTTATCGATGAATCTCAGAATGCTAAGTCACTAACCACCAACTTTACAAGATTAAGCGAACACCTTAATCACAAAGTTGTTGAATACTTTGTCTTAATTGTCAACCATATGGAGATCACGTGATTGAAAAAACCTCCACCTTCTTATAACCTTGTCATTAAATCACCAGATGCTTCAAATTTAACCATTGGGATTTGGAGATTATGAGAAAGCCTCTTTCGCTAGATCACTGAATGTTTTCTCATTAACCACCAAAATCAAGAGATCATGAGATAACTTCTCCACTAAATATCTAGATCTTTCACTAACTACAACCTTTAACTTGAGATTTAATGACAATCATCAATCAATATTTGCATCAACAACCCTCACTGAATCACTGAATACTACAAAACTTTAGCACTACATTGAGAGAATAGGAGATAGCCGCTGCGCTAAATCATTGGATGCTTAAAGAAAACTGATAGGAATGATGAGATCTAGAGAAATAATTGTCACCAAATCACTAGATAAACTCACTAACTGCCCATCATTTAGAGATTCAGAGACAACATAAAACAAGATAAAGTCTTAACTGTGTAGCTCGTTCTCTAAATTAAACAAGACTTAATAGTTTTATTTCAAGATTAGGAGACCATAAAGGTAAAAAGAACAACCATGTGCACATTTGAGAACTTAAGTGCCCAAAAAAGTAACATGAAAATATAAGATCTAGGGTAGACTTAAGAAAATTTTCAAAGATAGAACCCTACCAAAGACAAAAAAGACCCAGGGCAAGGACATGTAGACATTTTTTGCACATTGTGAACTTGAGACTCAGATCCCTATTGGAAAATTTCTAGAAGACACATAAAATAAATGAGACACATGCATGATTTGGATGTCAACAAGACAAGAACTAACATTTCTCAGAAAACCTAGAATTTACTCCAACATGGCTAATGTATGTGGGATGGATTCCTGCATTTCTAAGGGGTAGAGTAGCTATTTGGAAGCTGATGGCAAGAGGTGGTTGCATGAGGTTACTAGTGAGATGGGAAGAACTCTATTGTTGTGGTGGTGGAACTATTTGAGAAGTAGTGGGCAACATAGATAGATAGTTGGTATATGTGGGAAAAGATGAAGTTGGTATAGGTTGTGATGGTTATTGTTGCATTTCTTGAGGGAAAGTGGCTTGTTGGTTTGTAGGCATAGATATGTGGGATTGGGTTGGTATACCCAAGGCATACATTTTTGTTGGGGTGAGGCCCCAACAAGAGCCTTTTTTGTGGCAGGAATTATGATACGGAGGCTGCAAAAGTGATGATGGGATTCTAGGATGTAGATGGTGGATTTTGAGGGCCCATGAAGGGCATACCTATTCTAAAGGTAGTTTGATGCACTTTTGTGTGAGCTATGAAAGGTGGAGGTGGAACACATGCTTGGTTGAACCCCTATTGAGAAGTGGAAGAAGATGCTTGTGTTCCCCATGGGAAGGATGGTGCTGATGTGGAGGCTTTCTGAATGAAGAAGGGAAATAGTTATGTTACCCTTGGAAAGGATGGTATTGATGTGAAATCTTGCTGAGTGAAAGAGGGGAACAGTTTCATCACCCCTAGAAAGGATGATTCTTCTTGGCTTATAGAAGGTAGAGGAACTGCTTGTGTGGAAGCTTGCGTCGAAGGTGGAGTTTGGGTTTGTGCAAAGCTTTGGACCTGAGTGGTGGCTTGGGGTGATGTAGATGCTTTCCCATGATAGAAAAGGGATTGGATTGCATTGTTTCATGTGTTGTGGGACTTTCAAAGCTACTTTGCAAGAGATGGGGGATGGGTGAGGCTATTTGAGATATTTGTAAGTTAAGATCATGGATTTGTTGGATGATGCAGGTATAGGCTTCAACTAGGATATGGATTATTTTTATGGGGATGAGGGGATGGAGATGTGGTGGAATGGAAGTACCCTCTTATGCAAAGTTTTCCAATATAGCTCATCGATTTTGATCAATGATTGCACTTACAATTTGTGCATGCGTTGGATGGATCATGAATGCTTCCATGGTGAATGACATGAGAGTTTCAGTTAGATCTTCCCACACATTCTCAACTTGTGGAATTTGTAGATTATAGGCCACCATTGTACTAGTAGGATTGTGGGGATCAGATGAACTAGTGGCCAAGTTGGGATCCACATTCCTTCTCTTCCTAGATTGCATAGAGGAAGACATGAAATGCAGATCTAAGGATGAAGATGCAGATGATGGGTGGATGCAAGATGCTTCCTAAAAACTCTAAGGATGATGGATGCATATCTAAAGAGACTTAAGCATGGTGATTTATAGGATATGATGTAAGGATTTGGAACAACTGAAGGATGGTGGGATGATGACTAGATTGAGGATGATGGAAGATTTTGGATGATGAGGATGGTGGAAGATTTTGGATGAAAAGGATGGTGGAGGATTACTAAGTGTTGATAATGAGTTTCTTATTCCTAAGGTAGGATCAATGAGGATAGGATTGTCAACCCAAGATACACTAATGATCTTCAAAAGATGAGATTTTTATTAATGCAGGCCCATCTCTTGCTCGAGATGATGAGGCTTACAAGGAAAAGTATAGGATGTCCTAGAAAATTCTTAGTCAAAGGGTGGGGATTTCTAATTTAGGATAAGGATTTGAAGCAGCTCAAAGGATATGACATGAAGTGGATGGTGTGATAACTAGATTTGGTTCAAGGATGCTAGGATTCTAACTTGGATGTTTGACACAAGGGTAGGGAAGGTGAAGGTAGAATCAAGGTTAATTGAGACTACTTAAACCCACAAACAAGCCCTGTGAAGAGTTACACACAAAAGAAATATGAAAACCACATGAAATCAGTGAAAACATAATGGATATGAGACAAGCAACTAGTCACAACACTGGTGCAATTATATTATATCATTCAACATGCTTGACTATGAGGCCTTTCGGGTTTTGGCCTTATAAAATGAATTATGAAATTACAATCATAGCTTGTACTAAATCTTCTTTTCTACCATCCTCTAACTAGAACTACATCTAGAACTACCCTCTATATCAACCTAAGCTCCAAATATATAGCCAGCAAAGCAACAAGTCGTCTAGTCAGGCATTTAATTACAATATTGGTCCGCTTAGGAGGAGAAACCAAAACTAAAGCTAGAAATAAGAAAATAGGATGTGAAGATGCATTTAGATCCACACATGACCCAAGAATAGAAACCCAACTGTGCAAGATCTAATTTTCCTGCATGAAACCACGCAAGACAAAATCCCACACATTTCATGAGTGAAACTGGTAGAAAATTGATGCCCAAGGATAATTGTGATAACTTCTAAGTCTAAATGAATTAGGACATGCACCCTTAGGAGACTGCTCCAAATTAGGTCCACATCACTTCATTAACTTTGTAAGGCAAGAAACAAATAGCAACAATAATGCCAAAAAAAACAATAGACAGGTATAGGAAACAATAAATATTTTTGGTGATGCAAGATTGCTCAAGACCCAAGATGCTCCCACATCAAACACCTAGGGTAAAAAAAGAATTGATGTCCACATCAGACACTTCTCAAATTCTGACCTGAATCATAAAGATCCAACTCAGCTTATGTAATCCATGAACTATCTTCAACTGGCTTATCTTTCCACTGAACTACGTATTCCATGTATTCTTTTCCTCTTGTACTCTTGCTTACTCTGCTATTCAAGATCTTCTTAATGTTGTCTCTATTCTTCTTAGGATAATCTAGATCATCTTAAGTCTCATCATTTGATTCAAAGTACTCAAATATGTTAGCAACATTAAATATAGGTGATATATACATGTTCTCTAGTAATTCCACTTCATAAGCATTTCCACTATCAAACTTCTTCAGAATCTTACAAGGTCCAAATTTCTTAATTTTTATCTTGTTGTAGGTACCAACTGGAAATATATTTTTCTTCAAATGAATCATAACCTCATATCCAACTTCAAAATATTTATGTCTCCTTCTCTTACCTGCTCTTTGTTTATATTTCAGATTACTATCCTCCAAATTATTTTTAAATTCATCATGAAAAGTTCTCATCTATACTGCAAAATCCTCAGCTTCAACACTTCTTCTAGTCTCAGTAGGTAAATCTCTCGACTCTATAGTTCCCTTAGGATAAAATGTAGTAAAAATCTCAAATGGTGTTCTCTTAGTACTTCTATTCACATAATTATTATATACAAACTCTGCTTGTGCCAAAATGAAATCCCAATTAGCAGGCTTATCTCCATCTAAACATCTTAACAAATTTCCCAAACATCTATTCACAACTTTAGTCTGTCCATCTATCTGAGGGTGAAATGTAGAACTAAAATTCAACTCAGTATTCATATTTTTCCAAAGTGTTCTCCAAAAGTAACTAGTAAACTTAGTATCTCTATCTAAAAGAATAGATTTAGGAAAACCTTGCAATCTTACCACTTCCTTGAAAAATAATTCAGCTACATGCAATGCATTAGATGTCTTCTTACAAGGTATGAAATGATCCATCTTAGAAAATATATCAACCACTACCAAAATAGAATCATTACCTCTCTGATTTTTAGGTAATCCAAGAACAAAGTCCATACTCACATCTTCCCAAGGTCTATCAGGTACAGACAAAGGTGTATACTATCCCACATTCTGACTAGTTCCTTTTGCTACTTGAAAAACTCTGTAACTTCTTACCATTCTTTGTTCATCTCTATAAATCTACGGCCAAAAGTATCTCTCTAAAATTAGTCTCATAGTCTTATCAATCCCAAAATGTCGAGTAAGTCCACCACTATGCTTCTCCTTCATTATATTATCTCTCATAGATCCTCTAGGTATGCACAACTAAACTCCCTTAAACAACATGTCTTCTTGAATGAAATAATCAGTCCACTTATCACTTATTATGTGTCCTTTACAAGCTTTCCAAAATTCTACAAAATCAATCTTAGTTTCATACAAACACTTCAAATCATCAAAACCAAGTACCTCAACTCTTATTTCTATCAACAAACTTCTTCTTTAGCTCAAGGCATCTATAACCTTATTTGACTATCCACTCTTATGCTTCAATGAAAAGGAAAAATTATGCAAGAACTCAACCCACTTCATATGTCTCTGATTCAATTTATTCTAACTTCCCAAATACTGCAAAGCTTTATGGTCAGTATACAACAAAAAATCTTTAGGCATCAAATAATGTCTCCATTTCTTAAAATCTTAAACAATAGCATATAATTCCCGGTCATAAAGTGAATATTTTCTCTTAGCATAATTCCACTTCTCACTAAAGAAAGCTATAGGTTTTCCTTCTTGACTCAAAACAAGTCCAATTGCACTTCCACTAGCATCACATTCAACTTGAAAAACTTTACTAAAATTATGAAAAGTAAGTGTAGGTAATTCTGCAATTCTTTGTTTCAATGTTTCAAAACTCTTTTGTGCTCCATGTGTCCATTTGAAATTCCTTTTATCTCCTCTCATAGTTTCAATCATACCATTACAAATAGAACTAAATTTTTTGATTAACTTCCTATGAAAAATTTCTAATCCATGAAATGATCTTATCTCTCCAACATTCTTTGGTGTAGGCCAATCAAGTATAATTTTCACTTTCTCAGGGTCCATCTTCAATCCATCATCTGAAATTACAAAACCAATGTACACAATCTTCTCTTTCATAAATGAACATTTCTTCAAATTAATCAATAACTTTTCTTCCTTCAATCTCTGCAATACTTGTCTGATATGTTCAATATGTTCTTCCTTACTCTTACTGAATATCAAAATGTCATCAAGATATAAAATTACAAACTTACCCAAGAATCTTTTCAAAACTTCATTCATCAGCCTCATGAAAGTACTAGGTGCATTAGTCAAACCAAAAGGCATAACCAACCATTCATACAAACCTTCATTAGTCTTAAAAGAAATTTTCCATTCATCCCCTTCTCTAATCCTAATCTAAGGATATCCACTTTTCAAATCAATCATTGTGAAATACTTCAATCCACTCAAACTATCCATTATGTCATCCATCCTAGGCAAAGAAAATATGTACTTTACTATTATATTGTTTATAGCCCTAGAATCAGTGCACATTCTCCATTCTCCATTCTTTTTAGGGGCTAACACAATAGGTTCTGCACAAGGACTCAAAATTTCCCTAATCAAACCTCTCTCAAGCAATTCTTGCACTTATCTATTCAACTTAGTCTTTTCATTAGGTGTCAACTATGTGTTGCTTTATTAGGAAAACTAGCTCCATGTATCAAATCCATACAGTGACTTATACTTCTCATAGGTATTAAACCATCAGGTACATTATCAAAAATGATGTCATAAAATTTAGTCAACAAAGGTTTAATCTCAGGTGCATGTTCCAATTCATCTTGTTTCTCAATTTTCCTTGAAATTAAAGAAAAACAAATATTTTGTTCTTTCATTTCTCTTGCAAACTTTTTACCATCAACCAAGCATACTCTGACTGTAGTACAGTGACCTTCATCAAAATTATCTACCAAAGGAAATAATACTTGTATCTTTCCATCCATCCAAATAGTATATTGATTCAATCTACCATCATGTAAAGATTTCCTATCATACTTTCAAGGTCTACCCAAAAGAATATGCCAACAATCCATAGGCACAATATCACACAAGAATTCAACATGATAATACCCAATTTTGAATCTAACAAGGCATTGTTCACTTACAAGTAGTTTATGCTCCTTTTGGATCCAAGCAATATGGTAAGGCTTAGGATGTTTCAATATCTACAACTTTAATTTGTTAACAAACTCTTCAAATGCCAAATTATCATAACTTTCACTATCAATGATTACCTTGCAACATTTGTCAATGATCTTACATCTAGTTCTAATCAAAATTTTCCTCAAAATAAGTTCCTCATCAGCTTCTTCATTTCACAAGATCTTTCTTTGCATTAGGTTCTCACCATGTTCAGGTTCATTAGACAATTCCTCAACTTCTTCACAAGCCAAATTATTTCTACCATTACTTCCAAACTTCTTTCCATGGTAAGTACATTCAAAAGCTCTATGTCCTTCTTCACCACATTTGTAACAAGTACCTTTAAACAAAGATTTCTCTTCTCTTTTCCCACTATTGTAATTCCTAGAGTAACTAGTATAGTTACCTCTAAAGTAGTTAACTCTTCTGCCATTAGGTTCATCTTTCCAACCTTTATCTTGTACTGTATTGTTAGACCTACTACTTTCTCCATAAGATCTACCTCTACTTCTCTGAAATCTACCACCTCTTCCTCTCTATCTTTGTTCATGTCTCTTTGTCAATCTCTCTTCTACCTTCAAAGAAAATTGGTATGCTTCTTCCACACTTTCTATCTTAACATAACTGATCTCATCTTGATAGATGTCCTTAGGCCATTTAGATATCTAGCCACTTTCTCATCTTCATCATCCACATGTCCAGATCTGATATCCAATTTGTAAAATTCCTAAGTATATTCTTTTACAATCATGTCCTTTTGTCTCAAATTTTGCATTTTCTCATTAGAATCACTTGGTAGTCAGCTAGAAGAAACTTCTTCTTCATCTTTCCAAGCATCTTCATCCATGTATTGATCTTTTCCTTTCCTCTCTTTTGTCTCTCATTTTGCAAATGATCCCACCAAAGAGATGCATGCCCTTTCAACTTTGTGATTACTATCTTAACCTTCTTGTTATTAGGAGTACCTTCATACTCAAAGTATTTATCCATCTCAGAGATCCAATCTAAAAGTGTATCAATCTCAAGTCTTCCATCATAGAAAGAAACTTCAACTGCAGGTCTAGAGTTAGCCTTAGACAAAACTCTCAAGAGTCTTCCCTCATCCTGTTCAAATTTAGCTTTAGGATTAGGTGTCATTTCTTGTTCATCACTAACATCTTCAAGATGTGTGCCTCCTCTCTGGGCTATCTCTAGAGCTTCAAGCCTAGTTAAAATCTACCTCAACATATCCATAATAGCATTATCATTTCCTCTACCTTGAACCATCTTAACAATCAGGTTCCTACAAGATTGTAACCTTCTACAAGTTATAGGTCAGATCTTAGATCTTCCACCATACAACCAATCTAATAAGGTTCTCCATGATCCAATCCACAAGAAATAAGTTTTTTTTGATACCACTTGATGCAAGGGCAGGGAAGGTGAAGGCAAAATTAGGGTTAATTGAGACTGCTTAAACCCACAAACAATACTTGTGAAGAGTTACACAAGGAAGCAATATGAAAACCACATGAAATTAGAGAAAACACAATGGACATGAGACAAGTAGCTGGTCACAACATTGGTGCAATTATATTATATCCTTCAACATGCTTGACTGTGAGGCCTTTCGAGTTTTGACCATATACAATGAATTATAAAATCAGAATCATAGCTTGCACTCAATCTTCTTTTCTACCATCCTCTAACTAGAACTACATCTAGAACTTCCCTCTACATTAGCCCAAGCTCCAAATATATAGCCAAAAAAACCACAAGTTAGTAAGTCAGGCATTTAATTACAATATAGGTCCACTTGGTAGGAGAAACCAAAACTAAAGCTAGAAATAACAAAACACGATGTGAAGATGCATTTAGGTCCACACATGACCCCAGAATAGAACTGTTAGGACAATTGAGAGGGGGGTGAATTATTTATCCAGTGTCCCAATTCAAAATGTATAATACAAAACAATTCTACTACTTCTGCAAGTCGGTAAACATAAAATACTTCCATTGTCTGTGTATTTACCGATTGTTAGTCTAAACTTTGTAATAATTACTAATTAAATCTAACATGTAACATGCAAAGTATGATCACAAAAAAATATCACAATCAACACATAACACAAGAGATTTAACATGGAAACCCTGTAAAGGGAAAAACTATCTCAGAACGGCAACCCAAAATTGTTCACTCTTCTAAAGTGAGGTCGGTGAAGACCCAACCCTGTTAAAGGTTTACAAACACACTGTTAGGTGTGACCTTGTTAGAGGATTTTAGACCAGAAGTTATCATCCAACCAGCAGTCACTCTAGGGTTGATAGGATAAAAATGTTCACTCTATGAATGAAACATCAAAAGACTTTCATAGTCCATTTAGTTAAGAGATTTGACTATGTACAATGGTTAAATGTGTAATAGTAGATGATCTACCTAAATACAACTTTAGTTTGTAGTTTACAAATCAATGTTTAGCTCATTCAAATATTTCTGACCAATATAACACTTCAGATTCAATATTGTATCAACTTACTATCCATTGGTAATAACTCTCTGTAGCTCAGTAACTATTCTATAGCTCAATTCTTATTAACCAGTATGATCAGAAAAACTTCTCCACATGATTATTCTACAGTATCTTCTTCTTCCAGCATGTGTTTCATAACGAAACCAATGTCTCTTATATAGAAAAGTAAATCATTTTCTTTTCCTCTATCAGATTTTGTCGCTTTAAGGTCCCTCGGTTGATGTGTCAGTAACATGTTTCAATCTACTCCATTAAATCCCTTTTTGATTTATGTTAGCCATCAATCTTCATAACAAACATTATCTGTTACCTTGATTTCATACACTTTACAGCTCATCACTTTATCGACTAAACTGATCATTTAATTCCTTTATGTTTTTCTTGGTTAGCAAAGAAATGTGTTGGTGAACACAAGCTCGATTAATACTACGCTTGGTATACACTACACTTCGTCAGTGTATACTAAAATGCTTTATTTATTGACAACACTGCTTTGTGTCTTTTAGGTCTATTCTTCATCATAGATGAATGCAACATAATAAAGTCAATTCCATAAAGTCATAGACTCATCAACAAGTTACTCAATGTATTCCTTATCCTCATCTATCATATACATCTTCCTCATGTAGATATTTCTATTCTTCATCTCTTTCACCTTGCTTCAGATGTGTCGGTATAGTAACTTACAAGATAAGTACTGTCAAGCTAGTTGACATCAATGACAACATAATACTAATTTAATCATCTTGCATATCTAATCATCAGCTCCTTAATAATCTTGAATTATAGATTCTTCATTCTGGTTCTAAATCAGTTCTAGTTCATCAATCTCTCCCTTTGGCATTGATGGCAACTCAAGTAATATGAAATGTACCATACACATACCAAACATGTATTCTAAAACTCTATGATCAAATTTTGTGTAGTGTAAGCTCTCCCTAGCTTAATATGTTTAATCACCATGTTACTAAAACAACATTATAGAATATAGCTTTGTGATTCTATAGATATAACCTTTTCAGTTCTCAAGTTCCTTTTAGATTATCTCTCCCTTAGATAGTTGACATTGGTGTAAATCTCCTTTTCTTTTCATATTATTTATCTCTCCCTTTGACAACAATGCCAAAGAAACAAATAAATAACCAATGTTGTAGTAGCTAAGTAACTCACTATTGTCCATTGCTTCCTCTGTATCTTAGTATACTGATATCCCAATCTGTTTCAATTCTACAAACTTAATCACAACCTTGAAAAAAATCCAAAGTGTGAACTATGCTACATCAACATGAATGATCTTCTGATAAGATTAGGCTGATGCAAC
This sequence comes from Chamaecyparis obtusa, assembly GCA_027943335.1. Taxonomy (NCBI): domain Eukaryota; kingdom Viridiplantae; phylum Streptophyta; class Pinopsida; order Cupressales; family Cupressaceae; genus Chamaecyparis; species Chamaecyparis obtusa. The sequence continues at coordinate 1,003,916 of BSBK01003293.1, read as the reverse complement.
ATCTAGATCACATTAGTGACCGATAGACAGGGGATGGACCCCAAGTCTAGTCCTCAAATATTCAAAAGTTTCCTTCGGTAGAGGCTTTGTAAAAATGTCTGCAAGTTGTTCTTTAAATGTAACAAATTCTAACTTTACTTGCTTCTCTTGCACTTTTTCTCTTAAGTAGTGATACTTAATTGATATATGCTTTGTCTTTGAGTGCATCGTAGGATTCTTTGAGATATTAATTGCACTTGTGTTGTCATGGTATATGATCATCGGGTCAGTGATTACCTCATTCATTCCTTCCAACACTTGCTTGATATATGCAATGTTTGAGCAATTAGTAGTAGTAGTAGCATACTTTGCTTTAGCTATAGACTAAGAAATACAAGCCTTCTTTTTACTTGTCTAGGTTACAAGTCTTTCACCAAAGAAAAATGCTCCTCCGGTGGTACTTTTTCTGTCATCCACATTTCCAGCCCAATCAACATCGGTGTAAACTTTCAGCTCAAACTTACCTTCCTTAGGATACCATAATCCATAATCCTCTATCTTTTTTAGATATCTTAAGATTCTTTTAGTAGCAATCATGTGTGATTCTCTAGGATTAGCAAAATATCTAGCAACAATTCCCACAACATGTGCTATATTTGGTCTACTGTGAACTACATACATTAGCTTACCAATCATGAATTGGTAAAGTGTCTGGTTTACCTCTATAATTTCATCTTCCTTTGTCAATTTACTTCTAGTAGCCATTGGTGTTCCCACAGGTTCAACATCTTCCATGCCAAATGTCTTCAAGACTTCCTTTATGTTCTTGGACTATGTGATGAATATCCCATCACTCTGTTGTATCACTTGTAATTTGAGAAAGAATTTAATCTCTCCAAACATAGACATTTAAAACTCATTCCTCATGTCATCCACAAAAGATTTACATACATGATCTTGACCTCTAAAAATAATATCATCAACAAAAATTTTAGTAATGATAATAGTGTCATCAGTATCACCTTTCATGTACAAGTTGTTCTCACTAGTCCTTACAAATCCAATACTTAACAAGTAAGTATGCAGTCTTTCATACCATGCTCTCGATGCTTGCTTCAAACCATATAAAGCTTTGTGTAGTCTACATACCATGTTTCTATTGTCTGGATCAATGAATCCTTCAGGTTGTTCTATGTAGACCTCTTCTTCAAGTATACCATTCAGAAATGCTGATTTCACATCCATTTGATAAACCTTAAATTTCTTGTGTGCAACATATGCAAGTAACATTGTAACTCCTTCCAATCTGGCAATAGGTGAAAATGTTTCACCATAATCAATTCCTTCTTCCTGTGCATATCCCTTGCATACCAATATCACTTTATTTCTTGTCACTTCACCATTTTCATTCATTTTGTTTCTGAATATCCATTTAGTACCAATAACATTCTTATATTTAGGTCGGGGTACTAAGGACCAAGTTTTGTTTTTCTCTATTTGTTTTATTTCCTCCTTCATTGCATTAACCCATTCTTCATTTTCTAATGCAACTTTCACATTCTTTGGTTCAAATTCACAAACTAAACATGTAACTTGTCTTTTTTTGCTTCTTGTCTGCATTCCAGCTTGTCTGTTTCCAATAATTTGTATCTCAGGATGATGTCTTCTGACAAAACTAGCTAGTACTCAATTTCTTCTTTCTTTTTCATCCTGTTCAGGTTCATTTTCTTGCTCAGTAACACCATCTTGTTCATTTGTTTCCCTTTCCTGTTCCTCAGGGTTATTTTCCTGTTGATTGGTTATCACAGGTTGCAACTTTAGTAGATAGTCAGGAAGTTCAATGTAAGTGAATCTACCATAGTCTTCTGGTTCCTTTCTTTCTTCTATGTTTATGTCATCATACTCATGAACATGAACATTAGTACTTTCAATCATCTTATTTATAAGCTTATTCAGACATTTGTATGCTTTACTCTTAGTAGAATATCCTAAGAATATTCCCTCATCACCTTAAGAATCAAATTTCTCATTTCTCTCATCTTTCAGAATAAAACATTTGCTTCCAAAAATTCTGAATTAACTTACAGTAGGTTTGTGTCCAAACCATAGCTCATAAGGTGTCCAGTTGGTGTCCTTCTTCAGTTGTACTTGGTTAAGTACATATACAGTTGTGCTGACAAATTCCCTCCAATATGTTTGAGCAACAATCTTTGGTAGCATTAGTGTTCTAGAACAATCAATGATTGACCTATTCCTTCTTTCAGCAATCCCATTTTGCTGAGGTGTTCTCAGTGTAGAGACCTATCTCTTAATACCATTCTTATTATAGAAATTAGTAAATTTATCATAGATAAATTCACCTCCTCTATCAGATCTTAAGCATTTGATTTATTTTCCAGTCTCTTTTTCTACCTTAGCCTTATACCATTTAAACAACTTAAAAGTTTCAGATTTCTCTTTCAGGAACATAATAGTCATCAGTCTAGTATAGTCATCAACAAAAAGAATAAAGTATTTGTCATGCCCAAAATTTGGGAAAAACACACACAACAATTTTTTTTATTTTAAAACTCATCCGACAAGGTTGAAAATAGTAACATAGAATCGTCAGGTGCACAAGGTTGCATAATACACTAACTAGGGTCAACTTATAACTAGGTAATAATTTCTCTACGGTAATAAACTCCTAATGTACAAATATTTAGTACCTTAAATATAATACTAACTATGCATATAATATCATAAATATATATATGTATAGTGATGCATAAATATATATATACATACATACATACATACATACATACATATATATATATATATATATATATATATATATATATATATATATATATATATATATATATATATATATATATATATATATATATATATATATATAATATATATATATGTATGTATACGACAATGTATTACATAGCCAGTTAAAATAAGGCCCTAAATTTATCTTCATTTCAATAAGAAATTGATCCGACATTATTCTCTATAGTTAGGAGAATACAAATATTGACTGAGGATGCAACAATACCAAAGGTACAATTAATAATAAAATTAGGAATTAAAACTAATAGGTGATCACAACCTTCCTAGGTCCACATAGTGGCACTTGATTTCTCACATTCATGTGAATTACTAATTATGTTAATATTAATATGGTAAGGGACCATAAGTTTAAAATTAATAAGGGGAAGATAGTAATAAAAGGTATATCCTCTCCAGTCACTTTATTTAATAAATAGCTAAAAAGAATTTGGTATCTACATGCTAAATTAGAAATGAAATAACTCAAGAGTATCTAAATTCAAAAAGTTCTAATCCAAAATTCCCGAATAATAGGGGTTACCAATTAAATAAAAGACAATATTAAAATGAAATAGAAAGTTGAGGAGATTTCAACAATCATCAATTAATTAATACTATTGACCCAAAAGAAAACAAATTCAAAGACATTTAAAAGAGAAAAACTTCTAGCCCTAACCATAATCCAAATTTGGGTTTTAAGTCTATTATTTCCTAGCCTAAGTCTCAATCTTGTGCCCTTCACCCATCAAGGCTCTCTTCCCTCCCTGGGGTGAGTTTAGCCTTGCACAACCCCAAGAAACAATGCACTAAAGAAAGTACACATACAAGAAAAGACAAGAAATCATAAAGTTTGACATGAATAACCATCATTCACACAACATAGGAAAAGAAGTAAAATTATAAATGACAATAATAACAAGAGTATACAAGAATCCAACCTTGATCCAAGCTAATGCCAAGAGGGTTGAGATGAGATTTCCAACTAGCCTCCTCCCTTGCTATGCAACACCAAAAATTCTCACAAACTCTCTAGTCTCCAAAAATTGGAGAGTGGGCAATTGGCCAACAATTTTTCCTCCATCTCCTTAAAAAGACAAACTCTCAACCTTTCAAAATAAAAGAGGGAAAATTCAAATTCAAAATTCAAAAGAAGAGTGGCTCTTCCAATTTCGTCACTTTTCAAAAGAGCATCTTTTGGAAGGGCAAAAATAGTCAAAAACCATCACAATAGTCAAAATTTGACCCCCAACATATGGCGCCACTATGGGGTAGCCTATTTTTAACCTCCACTAACATAAATGGTCATTAAAAGCCACTCAGAAGGCCACTCAAAGAATGAATCCGAAAATGAAAGAGAATCCCACTCATGGCCCCCTAAAAATAGAGACCACTTACACACATTAAACGCTTGGGCATGCCAACTCACATGACATGTGTCAATTGACACCACAAATAAATCACATTACACACAATACACATGGCATGCCAAGTAGACTAAATAATAAAGTAAAATAGACATAATTCAATATTTACATTCACACTTCACTTTACCAAATTACACTTTACAAAATTACACTTTACAATGAGGTTAATTTCTCCCCTTGGAGATAACCTTGGCTTAACATGATTTTACAAATATCCATCTTTGATTTCCCCCAAAATTCCATGGTCTTACCTGCACACTTGGCAAAGTATCAGTAGCTCATGAAATGTCAAATATCATGTATATATGTAAATAAAATACATCTAAAAATCACATTCTCAACATCATAAATTTCTAACTGCACTTCATATTAATAGCATTACTAAAGCATATAAAGTCAAGAATAAAATGATACATGCTAATTCACCTACTTAATAATCATGATCATTTCCCATAAGTTTTCCTAACATGAATGTCACATCAAGGTATCATACTTAAATCAAAGATTCATTGATCACTATGCTCATGACCTAATAAATAGCATGAAAGTAAAAGTCCTATACCATCGTCACATAATCAAACTCTAGTACATCATATAGGTCCAACTATGTCCACACTTTACCTCAAGAAGATCACCTACTTCCATTAATACCTTTCTAAATTTCAAATCAAGCTATTCCAAGAATATAAATATATCCATTAACCTAATTTATTAACCATGATTATCTCACATAAAATATTCTTGTACAGACATGAAATTATGGCATAGTGGTCTAATAATCCAGCATGACAATAAGCCCTAAATTATTTACAAGCTACATTTCAAATGATTCACTTTTCTTGCATTGTTATAACATCAAAGCATTCTAAGTGAAATCTCCCATTCAATATCAGGATCTAATAATCACTTTTCTATTAATACATGTCTAAAATAAATTCAAATAATCATTTATGTAAGCATTCATATCTAAATAGAAACATTTCAACATTCAGTAGTGGTACACTCACACCTTCCCTACTACATTTCTTCTAGAGATTACATACACATTGGAAACAATATTTAACTACATTATAATATGTACATATATCACCCTTTTACTATTTAAACTACCTTATTCCAATACAATTTCTATAAAACATGCACTTGATAGTATTATCAAAAGGATCAGTTGGATTCAATTAATCTTATTTTAGATGTAGAGCATCCTAAGATTTGAGTGCATAAGTAACATGAAAAGAGTACATCACATTGGTAATCAAATCTCTATCTACCAGGATACAATTCATAATGCAAAAAACATAACTTTCTATTTACTGAGTCCATTAAGTAGAAATATAATACCAAGATAGAATCTCTTAAAACACCTGACATGACTTCGGGAGATAAAATCTAGATAAACATAAGGAAAATCTAGAAAAGAGCATCTCATGATGTCATCAACCATAATGCAGGTGACAATCACTACATCCACATGAATGACTCATCCCTACTCTAAGGGTCTTCAAAATGTGATTAAAGACCATATCCTACGTCTCCTAGTTCACATAGAACATTGATACACACTCCAAAATAATCTTCCTGGTGGATTCTCCCTCACATAGGGCCAACATGACCTTACCCCTTGAGAAAGACAATCAAAACCACACCATAAGGATCTTCATGCAAAGGGGTAAATGAGGGAGGTACTACATCATCCCCTCCAAGGACTAGGTTTACTCCTGGAAGCTGACAAGACAAACTAAAGAGGATGCTACATGAGTGTGGACCAACTATCCTAGGAATACCTTGAAACAAGTCACACTCTAGATGTTCCTCAATAAATAGCATAGAGCCTGCACAAGGGAAATAGTTTACTGATAGAATAGCAAGATAAATTCATAACCCAAAGAGTGTTACCTCACTAAATCTAGGGCCATCAAGGCCCACCACATGGATTAGATCTCCTAGCTGACTAAGTCATACCTAACAATCTATCAAACCATGCTAAGAAGAGGAACTTCCCAAGCTTCCAAAACACATTCAAGGGGTCTAGGAAGGCCCTCGAGCTTACATACAAAATCTACCACAAAAAGAAAAGTTTGTATGCCCTCATGAAAGCCATAAAAGAAATTAAACTCAAGTGGCATTACCTTAATAATTTGTATCATTACCAAATGAGGTCTCCTCAAACTCCAACAATTGGCTAGAGTCACCATCCCTAGATAGCCTCTTGTGCAAGGCTATCTTTCGATCAAAACTCTAAATATCATCAAATTCTAACATGCTCCTTCTAGGCTATGGACCTGGACCACCACTATACTAAATAGAAGGGCACATCTCAGTGTTTCCTTTCTAGTGTTTCCGCCCCCTCTGTACATATTGCCAAGGGTCCTCAATAAACTTGGTAGAGTAAAAAACTTAAGACTGGCCAACAAGTTAAAAAATATTTTGAATAGTCACCAAGAATCAAGAGAAAAGTAAATCCTAATAAGATGTCTATTTATTTCAATAATAAATTCAAGAAAGATATGAGCTCATTAAAATAATAAAGGAAGTGTTTCAAAAATCAAGAAAGATAGTTTGGTGACCATTTCTAGATATAATAAATAACCAAAATATGCCAACCCACACAACACGAGGAAAATTCCTCAGCAAAAGATAGGTGAAATGAAAGGTATATAAATAAACCAAGGAGCCATCCACAAAACATTACTACAAAATTCAGCCATGTAAGAGGGAGGAATCACCACAGGACACTGACGACACCGTATCCAAAGAAAACCTTTGAGATTGAAACCACCACATACGATTTGTAATAGGATCATCACAACAATACTGATAGTTGAAATAATATCCTAATCCTATCAAACTTATCTCTCACCATGTTTCTGCAACCTGTCTAATGAGGTAAAAGGAGTTAGATGATTGCTTTCAACCACCCCCTCAAAAGTAGAGAGAACTACTCAAAAACAAAATACAGACCTTAGATTCTAGGAAGGGGTTCTCTAAGTACTCTAGGAAAAAGTTAGAACTCCCACAAGGTTCTTCCCAAAGATAGGGTACACACAACTTACATCACCACATAGGAATAGGTCTCTGCAATAAAGAATCAGTCAAGGGTGTGGTTGAAACCTCCACACAATACAATGGTAGGAAAAATTTGTCTACATAAATGACATTGTAGAATGAGTGGAGGGGTAAAGCATTGCTCAACTGATTCATAATTTGTTCCACAAAAGGAATAGACTCAAAGAGGCTTTGCACCTCAACAGCAACAATACCCCCTTCTACAAAAGGACAAGACATCAATGAAGAAGCCAATATCAAAAAATATCCTAACTTTCTCTCACAAGTCATGACCCTAAGGTCCTAGCCACAAAATACTCAATACAAATAAATAGTGTCATAATGATATAAACTAAAAATTTACCACATGGTGAAAGTATAAAACTAATAGGCTCTTATTCCAAGCATCGACACCACTCTTATTCTAGTATAGTCATCAAAAAAAAGAATAAAGTATCTATCACCATAATAGCTCTGAGTTGTCATAGGACCACATAGGTCAGTATGAACCAATTCAAGTATCTTCTTTGTTGAGTAGTCTTTTCTTTTAAAACTAGACTTAGTCATCTTACCTTTCTGACATTCATGACACATAGCATGATCCGGTTTTGACAAGTTAGGCAATCCTCTAACTCTTTTCTTCTTACTAATCTTGACCATGTTATCAAAATTCACATGACATAACCTCTTATGCCACAACCATGCATCTTCATATTTCATTAATAAACAAGAAGATTGATCAATGTCAAGATAAAATGGATTACCTCTAGATTGTGTACCAGTTCCAACAAGTCTTCCTCCATCATCATAGATTCTTACCTTTCTTCTCTCAAAAGCAAGTTAGTGTCCTGAGTTGTTCAGCTATGCCACACTTATCAAATTGTAGTTCATTCCATCTACCCAGTATGCATTCTCACATTTTATTATGTCATTAATCATCAATGAACCTTTAGCTCTCACCATACAAGGTGCATCATTTCCCATTCTAATGGATCCACCATCATATTCATCAATTAGATCAAATTTCTCTATATCACCAGTCATATAATGTGTGCAGCCACTGTCTATGATCCATGTATCATTTTTGCTTACTTTAGAGATCAGTGTTGTCTCTTCATGTTTCTCTTCTTCTTCTGAATCATCCTTCATAGCAACAAATACTACTTCTACATCATCATCAATGTCAAATTCAGATTGAAATTCTTTGGCTATGTAACATACCTTTTTCCCTTTGTCATAGCTATCTCAGTTATCTTTGTTGTTGTGTTAGTAGCCTCTGTTGACTCTTCTCCCATAGCTTCCTTCGGATCGGTCTTTGGATCTATCATCATCTTTCTTATTCAGACATCTAGCAGCGATGTGGCCAACTTCTTTACAATTAAAACATGCTAGAGGTAACTTGCCTCTATAGCTTCCCTTACCTTTGGGCAATCTTCTAGCCATAAGAGCTTCAATCTCATCAAGCTCATCATCAGTATTACCATCACTGTCATTATTCTTATCATTCTTGCTACTAGACTTACCAATCTTCAAAGAGGACATGAAAGTGGATTCAACAGAAGGTACAACACTATTTTCAAATTTATTCAATTCAAAGGTTGTAAGCTTACCGATTAGAGTGTCAAGGGTGAGGTTGGATGTAGCCCTTGTTTCATGAATTGCAGAGATTCTGATCGCATATAATGGCAATAAAGTATTGAGAATCTTTCTTATCACTATTTCATCATCAATAGCTCCACCAAATGCTCTAATAGTATGTACTACCTCTTTTAGTCTATTTGTGTATTGCACAATGTTCTCACCTTCTGTCATCTTCATATTATCAAATTGACCTCTTAGGCTTTCTACTTTAGCTCTCTTGACATTCACATCTCCATTGTATATTAGAGTCAACTTATCCCACATGGCTTTGGCAGTAGTGCATCCCTTAATGTCTTCAAATTTGGCATCAATACAGGCATCAGCAAGTTCCATCATAGTAATATTGTTTTCATGCCTATCCTTTAGTTGATCAAGAGTTAGCGGACTTGGTGTCAGTTCAATGTAGCCATTCTCCATCAGTTCTAGTGCAAAATTCCCAATTCTCGATATGTGCAACTTCATCTAGCTTTGCCATACTATGAAGTTATATTTGTTTAGCTTTGGCACTTCCCTCTTATACATCTTGAGACATTTTTGTTGAAGTCCTTAAAACTCTATTCTAAGCAACCAAAACTCTAATACCAATTGTTAGAATAACTAAGAGGGGGGTGAATCAGTTATCTAGTGTCCCAATTCAAAATGTATAATCCAAAACAATTCTACTACTTTTGCAAGTTGGTAAACATAAAATACTTCCACTGTCTGTGTATTTACTAATTATCAGTCTAAACTTTGTAATAATTACTGATAAAATCTAACAAGTAACATGCAAAGTATGATCACAAACAAATATCACAATCAACACATAACACAAGAGATTTAACATGGAAACCCTGTAAAGGGAAAAACCACCTAGGACCGGCAACCCAAAATTGTTCACTCTTCTGAAGTGAGTTCGGTGAAGACCCAACCCTATTAAAGGTTTAAAAACACACTGTTAGGTGTGACCTTGTTAGAGGATTTTAGACTAGAAGTTATCGTCGAACTAGCAGTCACTCTAGGGTTGATAGGATAACAATGTTCACTCTATGAATGAAACATCAAAAGACTTTCATAGTCCACTCGGTTAAGAGATTTGACTATGTACAATGGTTAAATGTGTAACAGTAGATGATCTACCTAAATACAACTTCAGTTTGCAATTTACAGATCAATGTTTAGCTCATTCAAATATTTCTGACCAATATAACACTTCAGATTCAATACTGTATCAACTTACTATCCATCGGTAATAACTCTCTATAGCTCGGTAACTATTTTGTAGCTCGGTTCTTACTAACCAATATGATGATAAAAACTTCTCCACATGATTATTTTGTAGTATCTTCCTCTTTTGGCATGCGTTTCATAATGAAACCAATGTCTCTTATATAGATGAGTAAATCATTTTCTTTTCCTCTATTAGATTTTGCTACTTAATCATATTCATAGAGTTTTCCACTTTAAGCTCCCTCAGCTGATGTGTTAGTAACATGTTTCAATCTAATCCATTAGATCCCTTTTTGATTTATGTTAGCCGTCGATCTTCATAACAAACATTATCTGTTACCTTGATTTCATACACTTTACAACTCATCACTTTATCGGCTAAACTGATCATTTAATTCCTTTCTATTTTTCTCAGTTTACAAAGAAATGTGTCGGTGAACACAAGCTCGATTAATACTGCACTAGGTATACACTACACTTTGTCGATGTATACTAAAATGCTTTATTTACTGACAACACTGCTTTGTGTCTTTCAGGTCTATTCTTCATCATAGATGAATCCAACATAATAAAGTCAATTCCATAAAGTCATAGGCTCGTCAACAAGTTACTCAGTGTATTCTTTATCCTCATCTATCATATACATCTTCCTCATGTAGATATTTATGTTCTTCATCTCTTTCACCTTCCTTCAGATGTGTCGGTATAGTAACTTACAAGATAAGTACTGTCAAGCTAGTTGACATCAATGACAACATAATACTGATTTAATCATCTTGCATATCTAATCATCAACTCCTCAGTAATCTTGAATTAAAGATTCTTCATTCTAGTTCTAAATCAGTTGTAGTTCATCATAGAACCCCAACTGTGCAAGATCCAATTTTCCCATACAAAACTATGCAAGATGAAATACCTGTTAGGAATAGTCCCAAGAGATAACTAAGAGGGGGGGGGGTGAATCAATTATTTAAAAGATTCAATTCTTTATCCAATTAAGTATATAGAAATATTAAGCATAAACACAATATGAGAACACTTAACACAACACCATAATTCTGGTTACGGGGAAACCCAAATAGGTAAAAACCCTGATGGGAATTAACACCCACTAAGAAATGAACTAGAGTATTATGATCCTTGTTAGAAGATCTTACAACCCTGTTAGTAGTTGATCTTTACAATGCATTAAGTACATTGACCTGGTCAAGGGTCAGACCTTGTTAGGAGTCTTTTATAATTAACCCTATTAGGGGTGAGGATACACTATCTGGGAGCACACTGCTCAAAGGGGTGCAGGCCGCAACCTTCTATTTAATAGATACATACTATATCTAGATCTTAGTGAACTATGCATAGACCTGCTATCTTGATTAGTTCCAATGAATATAATATACTCTCTACTTTGTCACATAGACCTTCTGCTGATGGCTCAACACTTTGCACTCTCTTCTTTGCTCTTATCTTTCAACTTTTTGCCATTATTAGCAATAAAAAATGACAACCTATAAATATATTTCCTCTAAATGATATAATCAAGTTGGCCTATTAGAACCATCTTGAAATCATATTAGAGAAACACTGCAACTCTTCAATAACATCTCAATTGGCTCTACTAACCATGCAACATAAATTAGGACCACCTAACTCAATGTGAGTAGACACGTCGCTTCACACTGTCGACTCCACCAAATTAATTGATACTTTCTTCTTACACTGAATTATGTCATGCACTCTTAACCAATCATTATTAACTCTTCTCTAAACATAAATCCAAGCATGCATACCAAAATGATAGGCACAACTACTGTAACAATATAAACACTATCGGCTCTACGAGATAAACTCTGGAAACTCTGACTGTCAACTAGAGACTTCATAACTCAACCTGTACTGCACTTTTGACTATGTGTCTATGAACATAGCATCATACATATTTCTACAAAATAAATATAAACATGCAAGGCTCTACTCCAACCATACTGCAAATCACATACATAATTCTTCTTGGGACCTGTCAGGAACACTCACTGATATAGACTACTGTATTACCATTTTCACTTAGAATCAACCTCTGTGTCTATGATATCATGTTGATAACATATCTAGAAAACATATACACATAGCTCTCTCCATCAAACTTCCATGCATGTTGCTTACCATATGTTGTCATCAATGACAAACATATAGTCAACACTAGCTTGCTAGAAAATCTCCAACAATCTCCCCCTTCGGCATTGATGGCAACATATGAAATGAAAAACACCACCAAACCAAATGTACAATCTTTTTATAATATTCTCCATTTCCTCAACAAAACTCCCCCAAGGATGAATCCTCCATCTCTTACTATTTTTCTAAATACTCACTCCCCCTTGCAGTAATTATTTTATAACATTATCCATTTCCTCATCAAAACTTCCTTAAAGACGAATCCTTGATTTACTACCAAATTCTCTAAATATCAACTACCTGTAGCCTCTTTTGTTTTTCATGCCTATATACTTACTCCCCCTTTGACATCAATGGAAAAGGGCACAAAACAATTAAGTATGGGTACTACTCCTGAAGTAGAGTAGTCAACCTTTCATCAGTCACTAAGGACTAATGCACTCCTACTATCTCTAATCAAATTCAGGGAAGGGAATTGCTCCCAGCTTCTCCCTGAGATACTCAAATGTATCCTTAGATAAAGGCTTTGTGAATATGTCTGCTAGCTGATCTTTGTGCTCACATAGTCTAATTTGACTTCTTTCTCTTCTACTTTCTCTCTTAGGAAGTGATATTTTATCTCAATATGTTTTGTCCTTGCATGCATCATAGGGTTGTTTGACATATTGATAGTGCTAGTGTTATCACAATGAATAAGAATAGGATAATCAATCTGAATACAAAAATCCTTTATCATCTACTTGATCCACATAATTGTAGAACAATTAAATGCTACTACAACATACTCTGCTTCTGCTATTGACCAAGAGATACAATTTTGCTTCTTACTTGTCCAAGTAACAAGTCTATCACCAAGGAATATTTCTCCTCTTGAGGTACTCTTTCTATTATGCGTGTCAATTTTATACCTAGTTGAGAACACAACATTTCAGTAAAATATTAAAGGTTAGCAATCAAGAAATCTGCAAAATAAATAAACTATGCTAACCAGGCAATTTAGTGCATTCTAGTAGGTACGAGTTTGATATTCTTAGATTATACTATCAAGTGGTAGAATTAAATTAATTAATCAAGTATTCAACATATTCAATTAATTAACTTTAGGATAAATAATGATGCAAAAGAGGATGGTGAGAGGGGCCCAAAGACACACCCTAACCAGATACACCTTGTAGAACAACATGTGGAAGCAACAAACACAATAGTGAGAGAGAGAATGTAGATCACTATGATATATCATCTTCAAATTGATTCATACATGTCAGGCTGTAAGGCATTCTTGATTTAGGCCAAATATTATAATCAAGTACAGGAGTCCTCAAACATGCGAGGATCTACAGATAATCTTCAATATTCTATCTTCTATCTTCTATCAAAACTGACAACCTAAACTCTAACCAAACAACTACATTTATACAAGAGGCTACCTAACCAAGTTAGCCTTCAGATCCATAATCAATGGAATTGATGACTAGATCTAGGTCCACAAGATTCCCGATGATGGATACCAACATTAAATCTGTGACCCAAATTAACCGCACAAGTCAGCCTCAAAACAAATCCAAAAAAACAACTCGGTAAGCAAGGAAATTGAGCACCAAAAAAGCATTACCATGTGCCAAGGAAATTCACCAAGCACCAGAGAGATAATCGACCAACACCGAGGAACAAAGGAAATTAAGCAATACCAAACCAGCTCAGTCAAAGCAAGAAGCGAGAAACACATACAAACTCAAATATGTTTTTGGTGACATAGGATTGCCAAGGACTTGAGATGCTCCTACATCAGACACCTAGGGTTATTTGAAATGATTCTCTGAATCATGAAATAGGTATTATCTAAGCTACATCCAACTTAGACTATGAAATCCATGAACTATCTTCAATCGCTCTATTCATCCACTTTACCAGATATTCCATATACTATTTTCCTCTTGTACTTATGCCAATTCTTTTTTCTAAAATCTTCTCAACTGCTTCATTCTACTTCTTAGGATAACCCATTGGTACTGTCATGTATTCATTAGGTTCATGAAACTCATACAAATTAACAATGTTGAATATAGGTGATATGTCCATGTCATCAGGTAACTCAATCTCATATGCATTTCCACTATCAAACTTCCTAAAAATCTTGCAAGGTCCAAACTTCTTCATCTTCAGCTTCCCATATGTTCCAACAGGAAATATTCCACTCTTCAAATGAACCATCACCTCATCACCAACATCAAAAGTCTTATGTCTTCTTGATCTATTAGCTCTATGTTTGTAATCCTAATAACTCTTTTCCAATTTAAGCTTCACATATTCATGCAATGTCTTCATGTACTCAACAAATTTTACTCCTTCAACACTTCTCTTTCTTTCATCAACAATGTCTCTTATATCTTATATTCCTCTTGGTTGTATGCCATTTACAATCTCAAAAGGTGTTTTTCTAGTACTCCTATTCATTGAATTATTGTATGCAAACTTTGTTTGTGCCAACACAAAATCCCAATTACTTGGTGTGTCTCCAACTAAACATCTCAAAAGATTTCCCAAACTCCTATTCACAACTTATGTCTATCCATCGGTTTGTGTGTGAAATGTAGAACTATATTTCAACTCAATGTCAAACTTTCTCCAAAGAGTCTTCCAAAAGTATCCAACAAATTTACTATCTTGGTTAGAGATAATACTCCTCAGTAATCCATGCAATCTGACAATTTCCTTAAAGAAAAGATCTACTACATGTACTACATATGATGTCTTTCTACAAGGTATAAAATGTGCCATTTTAGAAAATCTATCCACAACAACAAATATAGAATCATTACCTCTTATAGTCTTCGGTAAGCCAAGAACAAAATCCATACTGATGTTAATCCAAGGTTTCTTAGGTACAACAATCATTGTATACAATCTAGTATTCTGACTTACTCCTTTTGCAACTTGAAAAACTTCACAACTTTTCACAAATTTCTGAACATCTTTATACAAATATGGCCAAAAGTATTTTTCCTTAAGCAAATTCAATGTCTTATCAACACTAAAATGTCTAGCCAAACCAATACTATGTTTCTCCTTTATCAAATTAGTTCTCATTGGTCCTCTTGGTATACACAAATGAATATATTTAAACAACATACCTCCTTGCATAAAATATTCATCCCATTTACTACTCTATTGATCTTGAATAGGTGCTCTACACTTTTTCCACGGCTCAGATTAATCAGGATCAAATTCATAAGTATCTCTAATGTCATTAAAGCCTAGGACACCAATTTTTATCTCGGTCATCAAAGATCTCCTTTTACTCAATGCATCAACAACTCGATTGGTGACTCCACTCTTATGCTTTATCACAAATGTATAACTTTTCAAATACTCAACCCATTTCATATATCTCTGATTCAACTTATTTTGACTACCTAAATACTAAAAAGCCTTATGATTAGTATACAACACAAATTCACTCAGCATCAAATAATGTCTCCATTTCTTCAGTGCTTGAAAAATAGCATAGAATTCTTGATCATACATAGAATATTTTCTTTTTGCATCATTCAACTTTTCACTAAACAAAGCAACATGTTTACCTTCTTGACTCACCATAGCTCCAATTGCACTATCAATTGTATCACATTCCACTTGATATACCTTATTGAAATTAGGCAATGCCAAAATAGGCAATTCAGTAACCTTCTACTTTAGAGTCTCAAAACTTTTATCAGCTCCATGTGTCCACTTGAATTCTCTTTTGTCTCCTCTCATAGTCTCAGTCATAGCATTAAAAATTGAGCTAAAATTCCTAATGAACTTTCGGTAAAAACTTGCCAAACCATGAAATGATCTTACCTCACTAGCATACATAGGTGTAGGCCAATTCAAAATAGCTTCAACTTTTTTAGGATCCATTTGCAAATCCTCAGCTGAAATCACAAATCCCAAATACACAATCTCCTCTTTCATGAATGAATTCTTTTTCAGATTTATCATCAAATTTTCTTCTTTCAATCTCTACAAAACTTGTCTAATATGCAAAAAATGTTCTTCTATGGTCTTACTAAATATCAGAATATCATCAAGATATACAATCACAAACTTAACTAAGAATTTCTTCAAAATTTCATTCATCAACCTCATAAAAGTACTCGGTGCATTAGTTAAACGAAAAGGCATAACCAACCACTTATAAAAACCTTCTTTTGTTTTGAAAGTAGTCTTCCATTCATCACCTTCTCTAATTCTAATTTGATGATACCCACTTTTCAAATAAATTTTAGTAAAATAGTTTGCTCTAGTCAAACTATCCATTATATCATCCATTCTTGGTATAGGAAACCTATACTTCATTGTTATCTTGTTGATTTCTTTGGAATCAGTACACATTTTCCATTCTCCATTCTTCTGAGGTGCCAATACAATAGGTACTACATAAGGAATCAAACTTTCTCTGATCAAACCTTTCTACAACAATTCTTGAATCTATCGGTTCAATTCCTGATTCTCGGTAGGTGTAAACTAATGAAGTGAATTATTTGGTAAACTAGCTCCAGGGATAAGATCCATGCAATGATCAATGATTCTCTTTGGTGGAAAACCACTAGGTACATTATTTGAAATAATTTCACTATACTCGGTGACTAACTTATCAATCTCCTCAGGGACATTATTCTCTATTTGCTTACTCAATTTGTTAGGAATCATGACAAAACATACATAATTTTTCTTCAAGTCCTTAACAAAATTTCTTCCTTCCATCAAGAAAACTTTCACATATGTGAAAACATTACTAACAAGTTCTTCCATCAAAGGTAACAAGATTTGTCTTCTCCCATCAGTCCAAATAGTATACTTATGAAATCTCCCATCATATATAGCATGTCTATCATATTGCGAAGGTCTACCCAACAAAATATGACAACAATCCATATGCATGATATCATATAACACCTTATCATAGTACTTTCCAATTTTCAAATTCACATAACATTGTTCACTTACCAAGAGTGTATGCTCATCTATGATCCATGAAATCTGATAGGGCTTTGAATGTTCCAACCTTTTCAACTATAGCTTTGTGACCATCTCCTCAGATGCTAGATTCTTTGAGCTACCACTATCAATGATTACTTTCCAAAATTTTTCAGGAACTCTACATCAGGTCTTAAATAAACTTTTCCTTACTAGATTTTCCTTTTTACCTTCATTCCAAAGTGCTCTCCTTACCATCAAGTTATTTTCCTTCTTAGGTTCATTCGGTGATTCTTCTTGCACCAAAGCATTTCTACTGCTACCAGCCTTCTTACTTGCATGTGTACACTCAAATGATCTATATCATTCTTGAAAATTGTAACAAGTTCCTCAGAAACCACCTACATTATAACCACCTTAGTAGTTACTACCTCTGCCTCTAGATGAACTTTCACCTTTCCACTCAGTCTTGCCTTTATCCAAGGTTGTCTTTTCAAGTTCAGATCTACTATTTTCACCATGGGATCTACCTCTTCCTCTAGGGAATCTACCATCTCTACCTCTTTGTCTTTGCTCATGTCTCTTATTTGATTTATCCTCATATTTTAATGCAAATTGATAAGCCTCTTCAATGTTCTCCAATTAGACCAAACTAATCTCTTCTTGGTTGGAATCTCTCAAATCATTCAGGTATCTAGAAATTCTCTCCACATCATCTTCATCATGTCCAGATCTGATATCTAATCTATAGAATTCCTCAGTATATTCCTTTACTAAGCTATCTTTCTATCTTAAAATTTGCATTCGCCTAACTAGCTTAATCTGATAATCACAAGGTAAGAACTTTCCTTTCAATTTATTCACCATTTTACTCCATACCTTGATTTTGTCTTTGCCTTTCCTCTTTCTGTCCAGTTGTATATGTTCCCAGCATAGGGATGCATGACTTTTCAACTTTGTGCTTCCAATTTTCACCTTCTTTTCCTCAGGTACATTTTCATACTCAAAGTACTTTTCCATCTTAGTGATCCAATCCAACAATTCATTAGAATCCAATTTTCCACCATAGTTAGGAGGATTAAAGTGTGGTGTAGACTTTAGACTTGTCAAAGCCTTCAAGAATATTTCCTTTCCCTGATCCATCACAGGTGTAGGTTCTACATCACCTTGTTCTACCTCAATTTCATCATCACTAACATCTTCAAGATGTCTTCCTCTTCTCTAGGTTGTTTCAACAACCTCTAATCTAGCAGGAAGTTGTATCAACATGTCTGCCAATCCTGGATCCACATCTTGCCTCCCACAATCCATCTTGAAAAACCTTGGCAATTGTAGGTTAGATGGAAATTTTCTACCCCACAATAATTCAACAAGGGCTTCACAAGAAGGAACCTTAAAATCTTGATTCACAAACCTAGATCCAGATCTAACCTCACTCTGATACCACCTGACACAAGAGAGGATGGGGAGAGGGGCCCAAAGGCACACCCTAACTAGATCTACCTTGTAGAACAACATGTAGAAGCAAAAAACACAATAGTGAGAGAGAGAATGTATATCATTATGATATATTATCTTCAAATTGATTCATACATGCCAGGCTGTAAGGCCTTCCTAGTTTAGGCCAAATGTTACAATCAAGTAAAAATTCCTCAAACATCTGAGGATTTGCAGATAATCTTCAATCTCCAATCTTCTATCTTCTATCAAAACTGACTCCCTAAACTCTAACCAAACAACTACATTTATACAAGAGGCTACCGAACCAAGTCAGCCTTTAGATCCATAATCAATGGAAGGGATGACCAGATCTAGGTCCACATGCTTCCCAATGATGGATACCAACATTAAATCCATGACCCAAATTAACTACACAAGTCAACCTCAAAAGAAATCCAAAATAAACAACTTAGTAAGCAAGGAAACCGAGCGCCAGAGAGATAACCGACCAACACTAGTGAACAAAGGAAACTGAGCAATACCAAACCAACTCAGTCAAAGTAGGAACTGAGCAACACAAAAAAAATCAAATATGTTTTTGGTGAGATAGGATTTCCAAGGACCTGAGATGCTCCTACATCAAATAATGTCATTTCTTGCCAAATAATATTTAATTAGGAGATAATTTGGATAAATTAGGAATATTTAGGAAATATTCCTTGATGCAGAATTGAGATAGAATTGATTATGGTTTTGATGATTTGATGCACAGATGTTCCTTTTGTTAGGACTTTTGTGTCGATTTCGATTGATTTGTTGATGTAGGAGGTCAATGGTCCTATAGCCCATTTTTAGGGTATTACATTTTTCCCCTCTTTGAATTACTGTGTGAAGTGCAATGGTTCAAAGATTAATTTGTTTTCAATGATGATGTGGAATCAGTTATGTGGTGGAGAAATTGATCATGAAAGATCATGAATAGAGATGATGTTAACTATATCAATAATGAACCAGTGATTATGAAGAAGTGTCAAAATGCCTAATTCTAAACCTTATGATTATGAAGAAGTGACTGTCTTGAATCCAGACCTAATTATCCAAAGGAATCAAAAGGATGCCAAATTTGAATGCTTTAGTTATGAAGAACCAAGGAAATAACACTAATGAACTGATGGTTTCGAAGAGCTAATACACTTTATAAGTTATGAGAGAACACCAAATTTATATGGATTTTGATGAATCTGATATGCCCCAAGCAACAAGGACTTTTGATGAATCAACAACTAGACATGGTTGTTGTTTTGATCACTGAAGAAAAAATTGATTGACATAATTAGTTAATGATGTGTAGTACCATGCCCCCTTCGGAATGAAAATTGAAATCTGACAAGAAAATCAGCATTGAGAGATTGTTGAAGCATGTTAATCAATTTGAGAATGGTTATGCATGTTTGGGGATGCATTATGCATCAATTGGAGGTCTAGAAGACCAAGTTTGACTAGGTTTGACCATGAGTTGACCATGGTTAACCAAGTTGAAATTTTGATAGTTTAATGTATGATAATCAATTAAGTTGAATTATGGATTTCAATATTGTTCTGAAGGTTGATTTTACAAGTAGTCATCCATCCTGGTGTTACAGGATAGGGTTGTCGTTGCACCAAAAGATCAACCTGTTAATGCTCGATACAACCACTAGACTTATAGAACACACAAGAGGTTGTTAAACCATGTCATGAATCCCAAGGGGAGTGCTGACTATTTTTCCAACAATCTCCCCCTCAGTGTTACCTGAAGGGATTTGAACCTATGACCAAGCTCTGATACCACTTGTTATAGGCTAGGGTTGTCGTTGCACCAAAAGATTGACCTGTTAATGCCTGATACAACCACTAGACTTATAGAAGACACAAGAGGTTGTTAAACCATGTCATGAATCCCAAGGGGAGCACTGACCATTTTTCCAACACCTGGGTCCAAAAATTTTAAATCACAATTTTGACAAAGTAAATGATCGTAGATTTTGATTTTAATCCCGAAAATGGGTTCAAAATGTCGAAATTAGCTAGGGGTGAAATTTTTATGCAAAATAGAGCACTTTGAAAAATTAGGTCAAAACCTATATAAGGCCCAAAAGGGTCATTTTCAAATCATTTGAACCATTTGTCTTTTGTGAGCCTTGTGGAGCCCTTTGAGGGAAGATGCAAGTTCCTATTTTCTCTCATCATTTCGAGTGCAGTTGATGCTACCAGCGACCTCGCTAGTATGGCAACCTGGTAAGTGGACCTTTGTGTCTATCCTGCATTGAATTTGTTTCATGTTTTATGCACTTTTTGAAAATTTTACACATTTTTCAAGTTTTTCACTTGTTGCTACATGGGAACTCATATGACAATCTACCAGGGCTTGTATGAGTTTTCAAGTCCAAATTTAGAGTTGTATGGGTTACTTGTGTAACTCATATGAAGAGGTCCTAAATGTTGTATGACATTTTGTTGGGTCCCTCATGTGTCGTATGGGAACTATTAAAAGCTCGTATAACCATCAAATGTCGTATGAGACCTTTCTGTAACTCGTATGAGTTTTGGTGCTAGTCTAAAAACTCATATGAAAAATAGTGACCAAATTTTATGTCCTTAGGTCAAAATTTTGAATTTTTTGATTTCTTAGTTTGATTGCTTAGCCATTAATGCACCTTCTAAAGTTGTCAATTTTTCATTTTCTCTGCATCAAGCCTAATTTTTGACCAAGTTACTAATAGGTTGTCCTATTTCTATGCTGTGTAGGTCATCTTTCCTGATGTACATTTTTAGATCTCATATCTGGCTACTCAGAGATTATGTGTGTCACTTCTTGACCCTCTCAAAGTCCATCCAGCTACCTGTAGTTTCATGTACTTGATTTAGTTACATGACATTCAGGTAAACCATGGACTTATCACTATACTTGTTGAGCATTTTCATTTTGAGACACAAACCTTTCATCTCCCGATAAGGGAGCTCACTGTCCCTCTAGAGGACATCTATAAGATACTATGGATTCCTTTTCATGGCCCTCTCTTGGACTACATTAGTGTGGGTAATGCAAGTCTAGTGGCATTCAGATCATTGTTCGGTGCTGATAAGTAGATCACCAAAATGATCTCATGGGAGACCTTGGTGTAGTTATATGGATAGATGGACCATTTAGAGTGTATTATAGTTGGAATGATAAGAGGGATCATTATGTCAGATTGACAATAGTGTGGTCTCTTGATGGGTTGGGCCCATATGGTGCAGTGATTGATGGCTAGTCATGTTGAGCTTGGTTGGGGTTAGTGTCTTCTTGCAAACATGTTTTTTGAGATGCATGAGATCATTTACCATGAGGTGAAATCATTTGCATCAGGAGTCCTTGTATTATAGATCTAGGCCTAGGAGCACATCTCCATCTGTAGGCTGATAGGTGGAGATGAGCATCAGCCACATGGGCCTATGATATACAGATATTCAGGCTATATCACACACGTTAGGATAGGTCATATCGAGTACTAGAGGTGTTTACTTGATGATATGAATGTTGTTACCTGGTGGCCTTATTTGCAGGTAGAGGCATGGCCTACCTCTCATGTTTAGTTTAGATATTTCTTCCAGAGTCATATTTTGATTGGCCAATCTTCTACTATTTTGGAGTGTTTCTTGATTACTAGAGTATGGATATAGTACAACATGGAGTACAAGGGATACAGGGGATATATCAGCCATGCTTGGGATTACAAGGTGCATATCTCTGATGTTGGAGTGACTGATGCATACATGGCATGGATAGAAGAGAAACCCATTAGGAGATATTTAGACCCTATATAGCTCATTCCTATGATGGAGGATACAGAGGATGTTATAGGTGCCCCTATGGGAAGAGGCCAGAGATGGAGAGAGGTGCAAATTCCTATAGTACATCCTACACCACCATGTCTAAGAGTAGTAATGACCCCACTGAGGCCATCAAGATAGATGAGACCCCCTCACCCTTGGAGTTCTACAGTCAATAGACGTGCAGTTCTACAATGGAGATATGCTAGAGGTGAGGGTGGGTAGCTTGGTAGTGTGGGTAGTGAAGAGGAGGTCTTGAGAAAACATCATGATTTTTCTATGGAGGATGTAAAGGATACTCCAAATTTTGATCTTGGTGTAGAGGTTCATCATTGCAAGGTGTAGATAGAGGCTAGTGCTGAGTAGCCTATGGAGGAGGCTAAGACTATAGCTGCAAAGGTAGATCCAAGATTGAGACAAACATATTAGGATGTCTTCTGATGATTGAGGCAACAATTACATGATTAGAGACTACATAGTGCCACTCTTGAGGTTCAATTGAGAGACCATGAGAGGTAGCTTAGAGAGAGGGAGGTAGATGTCAGATGCCTACAGGCAGATGTCATTCATCAAACCAGGAGAGCTGCATATTATGTATTTGCATATTATTCTATTGTTCCACCTGGAAAGAGGATGAATTCCTACTCCCAGTATATGATTGATTTAGAGGGAGCTAGGGCTCCTCATGTTGGCCCACCTCTAGATCCACCTGTAGGAGGAGGAGTAGCACTAAATGTTGAGGATCAAGCAGATAGTTGATTTGTTCTGTTTCTCTATTTTTGTCTTTTTTGTCCATACAGTGATCATATCTGATAGCTCATTGTAGCTGATTCTTTTGTATACAGTGCCATTAGTGCACCCCCATGTATGATGATGACATTCTAATATATATACGAGATCAATTTTTGGTTGTGACTTCATATGCACTTGTCATTTTTTCTTTATGATGTAATATCATATGATGCAAATGTATGAAATGATTTATTATTGTGGAATGTATGGATTATACAATCAATGTTTTATTTCAAATGTATGAATATAAAATACAATGATAGATAGTAGATGAATACATGCAAATGTATGTTTCATATGTATGTATGCAATAGAAATGTAATGTAAATGCAATGATACACATGATATTATTTTTGAAGGTATATGAAGAAGATAAGTGCTCAGTCATTGTCAAAATGGATGTGTAGCCGAGGAAGGTGACTACTTTTTGATTTAGTTTTAGGGGACCTTCATACAAATCTCAGTCCTTGTTTTGTGTTTGAGTGCAAATTTGGAGAAGTCAAGCATTGATTGGTAAGTAAATCATGAGAAATGTAACCATGCAAAGTGCAAAATGCAGAATGAAATACAAGACCTAGGACCTAGGACTTAGTCACTAATCATGTGTCGGTCATTTTCATCACTAAATATTTTATTTAGGTAAGACCAACTAAATCGATATAATGTCCACTAGTTAGGCAACCATGAACATATGAATATTGATTTTTGTTTTATTATGTCAGATTTAGATATAAGCATCAAGGCACAAAAGCCAAGATGACTTGAATATCATTTCCATTTTGATATAGCAATTTGTATAAGCATCAAAACATAAACATTGTGATGACCGAAGTATGCCTTGTGAAACAAACACACCAAATAGTTGTATAATTCATTCCGTTTCAAATGTGAATTACCCACAGTGACCCTTTATCATTCACATCTTTGGGTAGTAGCATGTTTTCACAATAGGATTACGAAATCATCCAAAAAGAAAATAGTTAGATCAAACTAATTCAATGCCATCCAATGCATGATGGAGGCACTTATAGTGGACACTAATTCAATCTAGAATTTCCAATGTTATTAGATTTTTCACTTACAAGCATAAGACAAATAAAAGATTATGCCCCCTGTTAGCCCATTTTCATGTCATAGTTAAATTCCTTAGAAAATGGTCTATCCCTACAAAATCTCATTGTTTCATGTCCTTTCCTTTGGTCTCTATAGTATTTTTCCTGGTCTTTGGCTAAAACCCTAGGCAAAAATTCATATTTCTAGCCATTTGTTTGAAAAACCCTAGGTGTTCCCTAGCCTCATTCTAATTTTATGTTACCTTTTTGGGCCACTTAAAAGTCTTTTTGCACATGTGCTAATTTTTGACCGCTTTGTCGCATGATCACATGAGCCTTTTTCATGTTATACAATCTTGTGATTGAGGTTTATTTTTGGGCCCCTTTAATATTTACCGCTATGCCTAAGTCTCCCCAGTTAATTTTTCCTAAGTCCTGTGCCTTAATATTTCCTAATTTTTTTGGCTATTCTTTCCTGGGCCTAGCTCTGACACCATCTAAATCTAACGGTGGGTGTATGTTCTTATGAAATTTTTCAGAGGCTTGCGATCATGTGCCAGCCACTGATTCTACTTTATGATGTATTCCTTCTTTGAAATGGGTCCACATGCCATGTAAGCACAGTTGGCATTCTTTAATTGGTCTGCATGACTATGAGTTGCATGTTCTGTTAGGTGGGCCCAGTATCTCAGTGTGAAGATTCAAGATCTATGGTGGGTGCATGATCTCAAGGAATCTTTGGAGCCCTTGAGATTATACACCAGTTGTCCAATTCTCCATGTGTTAAAGGCTGACAATGGTGGGTCCGATGTGCCACATGGTGCTGACTTGCTTTTTCTTGATTGGTTGAGGCATTGCTGATTCATAGATGTGTCAGTGGGACTTGGTTGCTAATGTGTTTTGAGGGCCCTAACATCTGCAGAGGATCTACGGTTGGCATAAGTTATCATGAGTTGTGTCAGAGCCATGAGATCTTGTGCTAGCCATTGATTTTTATTTTTCTCAAGCACTGATGAGGGTGGGTCCTCTGACAGGTGGTGATGACATGCAGTGTTTTGATTGGCTAAGCAAGAGGGTGACTTGGACTTTTGAGTGGGCCTAAATCTTTCAAAGGGACTGATAGATGCAGGATCTATGGGTGTCATGTGATCACATGGAATATTTTTAGGCCATGCAATCATGCGATGACCATTCAATTAAAGGCTTATACTTTGTGGGTCCTATCTGCTACGCAGAGCTGATGTGCAAAATTTTTATTGGTTGCAGTGTGCTGACTGGGCCGAAGACTTTTCAAAAGGGTTCACGACTATTGTGAGATTAAATGTAAGCTACTCGATCTGTCGGGAAATGAATAGAATCTACGGTCACATTTTAAACTCTGTCAGGATAACCATTATAATTCAAATTCAAATTTCTTAGAGGGTTTTTCATGACAGAAAGGACTAAAATTGAATGCTTTTACAACTGGATCTGGTAGAATTGGTTTTGTCGACTATTGCAGTGTGGTCCAAGGTGTTCCATAATCATTTGTGGGGGTCTGTACTATGTTCTTTGTGCTTGAGGCGTGTTGCAGGTGGCCAAACAGGTTGACAAATTTGGCATTTTTGTGGTTCTTAGTACTTTCTCAAGAAATTTGTCATTATTGTGGATCACTCTGGGATCTATTTTTCTCCTGGTTGCTTGGGTTTCTTCCCCCTGTATTAAATTTGTGACTATTTCTAGTTGGTTGGGTGGGTGAAACCCTAACCCTAATCATCCATAGCTTGTTGCATCTTGTTTTGGGGATCCCAAGATGATTAGTGGTATATATGGTCATATTTTTGTCTTTAGAAGGGTTCTAATCTAGGTTAGTTCCAAGGGTTCTAATTTCAGTTGGTTCCAGGGAGTTGTAGCAAGCCGTATCACATTGTATGAGATTGCATAGAATCTCCTTGTAATCTTTTGAAGGTTATTGAAGTGGTTTTATCTCTTTTCCGCTTTGAACATGTACATGATTCATCATAATTAATATAAGTATTTCATGATTTCAAGTCTCTCCTTGGTGTTAATCTTGTGAATTCTAGATTTTCTGATCCATTGCATAGGGTTACCTTTGTATATGTTCTAGTATTTAGTTCTTGATCTAGGATCAAGTGAAATATACTTTAGATAGGACATAGGTTCATTTGGTTTGTCTACAGAAGGATGTTAGAAGTAGTGGATGGGCTAGAATGTTTATGTTTATGGCTATGAGTCTTTGATAGTAGTTGGTTCATGTTTCAATGTCTGTATTTGAGATCTGCCCAATGGATAATGGCACTGATCATGGATTAGTATATTCAATTGAGTTCAATGCTTGATTGGTTCTTGTTTACTTCTTTCCATCTTCATATATCAACACCATTTCAAGTCTTATTTATTATTTGGTTGATAGTAGTAATGTTCCACCATAGCAATGGAGAGTCAATGAATGCCTAGTTAGCATTTAGTACTTTTTTGCTATCATCTGATTTGTTCAATCTAGTTTAAAGTCCTAAAATGCCATAAGATACTGGATTAGGTACACCCACCTTGGTTTTGTAGAGCCAGAAGTGAAGAGGGCAGTCTTGTCCCTATAGTTGGTCCAGTTGTCTTGTAGAGCTCTCATACTTGGAACTAACCATTCCTAACATCAGTCTCAAGGTATATTGGTAGCCCTACTTGGCATAAGTGTTTTCAAACACCAAAAATATGGTGACTCTACTAGGGAGCCATTGGAAAGAGTTAGATATAAAAATAAAGCATTTGCTAACATCTTCTCAATAAGTGTTGAGTGGAGGCTCTGAAGTCTCTGTTTGATCAGTGCAGTCCCTGATAAACAGTGTGAAAATCCTGGTGAGGTTTTGGGTGATTGGAAGAAGATACAAAAGATTTGCAGTATTTTCCTCTCCAAGGAGGTGGTGACTCTACATAGCAAAGATCCTAATGGAGTTGGAAGATGAGCTCTAGATCTACCCTGCTTCTGATCAACAAGGTTTCAATAGCAATACTTCTAGGTATTTTTGATTCTCAATGATAACAATGTTTCCCTATTAGGTATTTAGTGCTAGTGTAAAGGGAAGACTGAGATAAGATGAGTGGTTCTCATCTTGTTTCAAATCAGATGGATAATCAGGGAAAAAGCCAGTCTAGGCGACTGTGTTTCCTCAAGTTGGATAGAGCTTTAAGTTATGTTCTTCCAATGTCCCCTCATTCTTTTCCTAGTGAGCTTATGGATCTGATTCCAGTTTTTGTTTGTCAGTCTAATTTAGTAGTAGAGCATGTCCTAGCATTCTTCAAATTTATTGTAAAATATCAGATTTTTGAGAAAGATGTTAGTATGATGTTTTTTGGGAGATCCCTCAAAGGGGTTGCATCTAATTGGTATTTAAGATTACCCCCAAAATGTATCTCTTCATTGACTAAGTTCAAATGGTTGTTCATAGAAGAGTTTGTTGATGATGATGAATGGAATAAGTTGCAAAAGGATCATCAGAAAAAATGGAATACAAGTTGTATTTCAGAGCAATCCATACCTAATGTTGAGGATATTTCTCATGATGAATTTTTGTTAGAGGAGTATTTAGATTGTAACTATGAGAAGGAGTCAGAATCATTGTATACAGGATCTTCCACTTGTTTAGAAATGTCTGAATGTGCTGGGATGAGTTATTCAGGTGAGGATGAGGAAGGCAGTGATGTTGAGGTGTCTTCATATGAGTCAGATGCAACATGGGAAGAAGAAATTAATGATGGAAGTGAACACTCCTTTAACAGTGAAGGTATGTTTTCCCTTTCTGAATTTGAAAATGAAAATACATCTTAGTTTTTGCATAATACAAATCAGTTTGAATATGATGACTTTGAGAGTGATTTGTCATCAAATTATGAAGATAAGGAAATGGTGATTAAATGTGACATCAATGAGAGTCTCCATGATCATGGAATGGTTAGTGAGTTTAAAGTGTTTTCTAATGCTTTATATGATGAAGATTTTGATGATGATCAACCCATTTTTTATCATAATGTTCAACAAGGAGTATTACATGGAGTTATCAATCCATTGTTTGAAGAACACATGGAGATTTCAGATGTAGCTGAACTGGATGTAAATGATGACATATTGTCATACTGCTATGAGGAACTAGGATGTTCTTCTTCCATGTGTGACAAAGTTTTAAATGATGATGTTGCATTCTGTTCATCAGAAGGTTGTGGAATAGTTGTAGAATTTGGTAATAATCACATTTGTGAACATGAGTTTGACTATTCATCTAAGTTCCATCTGGTTGCACCTGTGGAAATGCAAGGTCAGGGTATAAATGAAGCCTTTCGGCAGGCAGAGTATGAGTTTTTTGTGTTTACAATTGATAGCATACATAAATCAGTAGAAAAGAATAGGCTTTTATCTAATGGTACTGTTCATAGGTATGATGAGTCTTTTCTTCATAGTGAGAAAAATGAAGGGAGTGCCAAAAAAATTTACATGCACTATGAAGATAGTTACTATGTTCTACTAGACAGGCTGGTTGGAAATGTTGACACGCCTGGTGAAACAATTGAAAATAAAATATCTGGTGTGCCTCATGAAGGAAGAAATGAAAACCAAATTTTTGATAGAGGAAAAGACTAACTCAGGTTGGATGCTGTAGGTTTTTTGTAAAAATGTACACTCTATATAGTTTTTCCTTTCCTGTTGTGGGTTTCCCTTCCTATCTTGCCTAGTGTGTTCCCTATGTTTTCTGAGGTCTATGTGCCCTTTTCCAATGGGTGGTCTACTCTTCCTAGAGATCTGAATTCTTTCCATGCCTGCAAGAGGCATGCATCCTCAATCAGAGCCACTATTAGCCCATTTTCATATCATAGCTAAATTCCTTAGAAAATGGTCTATCCCTATAAAATTTCATGGTTTCATGTCCTTTCCTTTCATCTCTGCAGTATTTTTCCTCATCTCTAGCTAAAACCCTAGGCAAAAATTCATATTTCTAGCTATTTTTTTGAAAAACCCTAAGTGTGCCCTAGCCTTATTCTAATTTTATGTTACCTTTTTGGGCCACTTAAAAGTCTTTTTGTGCATGTGCTAATTTTTGACCACTTTGTCGCATGATCGTGTGAGCCTTTTTCATGTTATGAGATCTTGCGACCAGGGTTTATTTTCGGGCCCCTTTAATATTTACCGCTATGCCTAAGTCTCCCAGGTTAATTTTTCCTAAGTCCTATGCCTTAATATTTCCTAATGGTTTTGGCTAATTCTTTCCTGGGCCTGGCTCTAACACCATCTAAATCTAACAGTGGGTGTATGTTCTTATGAAATTTGTCAGAGGCTTGCGATCATGCACCAGCCACTGATTCTACTTTATGACATATCTATTCTTTGAAATAGGTCCACATGCCATGTAAGCACAGTTGGCATTCTTTAATTGGTCTGCATGACCATGAGTTGGATGTTCTATTAGGTGGGCCTAGTATCTCAGTGTGAAGATTCAAGATCTACGGTGGGTGCATGATCTCAAGGAATCTTTGGAGCCCTTGAGATTATACATCGGCCATATGATTTTTTGTGTGTTAAAGGCTGATGACAGTGGGTCTGATGTGCCACATGGTGCTAACTTTCTTTTTCTTGATTGGTTGAGGCCTTGCCAATTTGGAGATGTGTCAGTGGGACCTGGTTGTCGACATGTTTTGAGGGCCCTGACATTTGTAGAGGATCTACAGTTGGCGTAAGTTCTCATGAGTTGTGTCAGAGCCATGAGATCTTGTGCCAACCATTGATTTTTCTTTTTCTCAGGTGCTAACAAGGGTGGGTCCTTTGATAGGTGGTGCTGACATGCGGTGTTTTGATTGGAAAAGTAGGAGGGTGACTTGGACTTGTCAGTGGGCCCAAATCTTTCAAAGGGGCTGATAGATGTAGGATCTATGGGTGTCATGTGATCGCATGGAATCTTTTCAGGCCATGCGATCATGCGATGACCATTTGATTAAAGGCTTATACTTTGTGGGTCCTATCTACTATGTGGAGCTAACGTGAAAGATTTTTATTAGCTACGGTGTGCTGACTGGGCTGAAGACTTTTCAAAAGGGTTCGTGACTATTGTGAGATTAAATGTAAGCCACCTGATCTACTGGGAAATGAATAGAATCTATGGTCATGTTTTAAACTCTGTCGGGATAACCATTGTAATTCAAATTCAAATTTCTTAGAGGGTTTTCCACGATAGAAAGGACTAAAATTGAATGCTTTTATAGCTAGATCTAGTAGAATTGGTTTTGCTGACTGTTGTAGTGTGGTCCAGGGTGTTCCATGATCATTTGCAGGGGTCTGTACTATGTTCTTTATGCTCGAGTTATGTTGCAGGTGGCCAAACAGGTTGAAAAATTCAGCATTTTCATGGTTCTTAGTACTTTTTCAAGAAATTTGTCATGATTGTGGATCACTTCGAGATCTATTTTTCTCCTGGTTGCTTGGGTTTCTTCCCCCTATATTAAATTTGTGACTATTTCTAGTTGGTTTTGTGGGTGAAACCCTAACCCTAATCATTCATAGCTTGTTGCATCCTATTTTAGGGATCCCAAGATGATTAGTGGTATATATGGTCATATTTTTGTCTTTAGAAGGGTTCTAATCTAGGTTAGTTCCAAGGGTTCTAATTTCAATTGGTTCTAGAGAGTTGTGGTAGGCTGTATCACATTGTATGAGATTGCATATAATCTCCTTGTAATCTTTTGAAGGTTATTGAAGTGGTGTGATCTCTTTTTTGCTTTGAACATGTACATGACTCATCATACTTAATATAAGTATTTCAAGCTTTCAAGTCTCTCCTTGGTGTCAATCTTGTGAATTCTGGATTTTCTAATCCATTGCATAGGGTTACTTTTGTATATGTTCTAGTCTTTAGTTCTTGATCTAGGATCAAGTGAAATATACTTTAGATAGGACATAGGTTCATTTGGTTTGTCTACAGAAGGATGTTATAAGTAGTGGATGGGCTAGAATGTTTATGTTTATGGCTATGAGTCTTTGACAGTAGTTGGTTCATGTTTCAATGTTTGTATTTGAGATCTGCCCAATGGATAATGGCACTGATCAAGGATTAGTATATTCAGTTGAGTTCAATGCTTGATTGGTTCTTTTTTACTTCTTTCCATCTTCATATATCAACACCATTTCAAGTCTTATTTATTATTTGGTTGATAGTAGTAATGTTCCACCATAGCAATGGAGAGTCAATGAATGTCTGGTTACCATTTAGTACTTTCTTGCTATCATCTGCTTTGTTCAATCTAGTTCAAAGTCCTAAAATGCCATAGGTTACTGGATTAGGTACACCCACCTTGGTTTTGTAGAGCCAAAAGTGAAGAGGGTAGTCTTGTCCCTATAGTTGGTCTAGTTGTCTTGTAGAGCTCTCATACTTGGAGCTAACCATTCCTAACATCTAGTCTCAAGGCATATTGGTAGTCGTAGTTGGCATAAGCATTTTGAAAGACCAACACCCCCAGTCATCACTCTCTAAATCCTGTAAAGGACATCATCAAGGAGCTCAAGGAGATAGAATATGTAGAAATCTCAATGTGAATTAGTCAGCATACAAGAAGATTTAAGCATGTTGCAGAGATTATTTTTAGTTTGTTGTTGTTGTTTGTTTGTTGTAAGGTGCAAAATCCTTTTCTAGTGCGAAGACAGATAGACTAACTCAAACGTAGCCTGGCAAGGACTTAGACTAGATATGACTTATTTGAAGATACTGTGGACCATAGGATATGACATTGATTGCCCCCAAGTTTAGGCTTTGATAGGATACATACACTTGTGTTGATTGGTGTACAAACCAACTTTATTGAAACTAGGATGCGAAAGTAAACCGAGAGATATATACAAACTAAAGCAGACTAAAAACTAGGAAAGACCAAGATTGCACTAATAGATGGAGCTTTTTGATACAAGTGGCACCTATTTGCCAAGTTTTCACCATCTTGGTAGAGATTCTATTTTTGCTACCAAGGCGCCTGTTTCCAGGTTTTCACCAAGGCACTTTTTTCTTTTTTTTCATCTTTTTTATTTTTTTGTATTTTTCCATTTTTTTGATTTTTTTGTGATACAACAAGGTTCCTATTGCTAGGTTTTCACTAGGATGATCATTTTTTCAGGACGTTTTATGATTTTTATAATTTTTTCAGGATATTTTACCATAGACTGAATGCCTTAGGCATATAATTTCTTCAAATGGAGAATGTTGATTGGTTCTCATAGCTGTTCTCCTTTAGTTGTTGAGATTTGATAGGCTCTAGAGCCAAAAGCAATAGTGATAACAAAGGGACCTAGCCAATTGGGTTTAAACTTCCCCTTCCATTCTTGATGGGATTGATTTTTAGGATTTTCTCTTAAGACTAGATCTCCAACTTGAAATTCTCTATGTCTGACTTTCTTGTTGTAGCCTCTAGACATTCTCTTCTGATATAATCTGAGATGATCATACACAACTTGTCTACGCTCATCTATTAGTTTAAGTTCTTGCAACCTAGACACTCTGTAATCGTCATCGATTATTAGACCATCTATTCTGATTCTTAGTGATGGGATTTCAACCTCAATAGGTAGTACGACTTCAGACCCATAAAATAAAGAAAATGGTGAAGCCCTAGTGGGCATTCTAATACTTCCTCTATATTCCCAAAGAGTTGGATTAATTATGAAATGCCAATATCTTCCTGTATTATTGATTGTGTGATGTAGAATCTTCAACATATTTTTGTTTAATGCTTCTGCTTGCCCATTCCCTTGAGGATAGTAGATGGAAGAACAATATTGTGTAATCTTGAATTTAGAGCACAAGAAATCTAAGTCCTTATTCTTAAATTGGCCACCATTATTTGTGACTATCGAATGTGGGATTCCATATCAACAAATGATATAGTTTAGATAAACATTGAAATTTTTGTGCCAGTTGCTTGAGTCAGAGGAACTGCTTCTACCCATTTTGTAAAATAGTCTGTAGCTATAATAATATGAATATTTCCATTGGAAGAATGTGGCTATATAGCCCCTATAAGATCAAACACCCATTATTGGAAAGTTCATTGTGTAGTAAAGGGAATAATATCTCTCCCTAGCGATACTTGGCACTTTTGACAGTTCTTAGCATATTTGATAGCCTCTTTTTCCATTTCTACCCAATAGTATCCAGCCCTAATAAGTTTTCAAACTAGTGTTAAACCATTGGAATGTGATCCACATATGCCTTTGTGGACTTCCTCTAATACTCATTGAGACTCCTCACATTCTAAACATCAAAGGAGTGTATCATCTAGACTCTGTTTGTACAAGTCATTACCTATGAAGACATACCATGATGTGTTTTAGATAAGGTATCAAGGAGGATTTGGTCTTGAAGGTAGGAGAAAAGGTGTTTGTATTTGGAAGAATAATGACCAACAATAGTGTAGATCATGTAGGTTTTGGGGGAATCATATGCAAGAAATGATAGTGCTTCTACCAGGAACTCATAATGTAGCTGATGCTTAGGCTATTGTAGTAGAGATGATAGAATTTCCATAGCATCAACAACCTTGTTCTCCATCCTAGGAATCTACTCAAAAGTGACTGAGATGAAATACTTCTTAAGGTCATCAACCATGCGTTTGTATGGAATGAGTTTCTCATATTTTGTCTGGTAAACATCTTTGACTGGGTGTATGACTAGTTGTGAGTCTCCATGAATGTGCAACTCTATCACTTGCCACTCAATTTCTATCCGCATGCCATTAAGTAGAGCTTCATATTCAGAAATATTGTTTATGCAAGGAAACTTTATTTTGAGTTCTTTAGGTATTGAGTAAACTTGTTGTGTTATGAACTATATGCCTACTCCAGATCCATTTCATGTGTAAGATCCATCAAAGAAAAGAAACTAAGTCTAAAAGATATGTGCATGATGGATGAGTCAGGAAATTCCATCTGTAATGGTGTATCATGGAACATTGGTGCTTCAACCAACTGATCTACAATGACTTGGCCTTTAATAGCTTTCCTTTCAACATATTTTATGTCAAATTCACTCAATAGCATCACCCATTTAGCTAGTCTACCTATGATGGAAGCTTTTCTCAATAAGTATTTCATTGGATCGATCTTAGCTATCAATTGTGTTGTATAAGATAACATATAATGTCTCAGTTTTTGTGATGCAAAGATTATAGCTAGACAAGCTTTTTTGATCATTGAATAGTTCTTTTCATAAGCTACCAATGTTCTATTGATGTAGTAGATAGTTCTCTCTTGTTTTCATCATGCTGTGCTAGTAATGCCCCCAGTGATGTATTTGTGGTAGAGACATACAAAATCAATGGCTTCCCTTGTATAGAAGTCATCAGAATAAGAGGATTTGATATATATTTCTTGATGTGGTTGAAGTTCTTTTCACACTCCTTGTTCCATGAAAAAGTCACACCTTTATGTAATATATTTGTGAAAGGTTGTTTAATGGTCTGAATAATGTAAGAAGACAAAGGTAAGAATATTGGTTCTTCTCTAGGTTTTCTATGTGAGGAAGCTTTGGTTTCCACCATTAACCTTGAATGAATTGGAAGAGAAAGATTTAAGACAACTAATGAATGACCTGAGTGGGGAAAATTGAATGATGCAACTTTCTTAAGATTGGATTGGTTGATTGATGAAAAGATTGATTGAACATAAGTGTAGGATACTATGCCCTAGATGTATGGGTAGATGCCCAAAAGATAGTGAACACAAGGTCACAACACTTAGCCATTTTGAGGATTGAATTTTAAGATGATTTTGACAAGGTTTCGACACAAGATGAATTGGGATTCAAATCGATAAATTACAAGGCTAGATCAAACTCAAGAGACCACTTTAGGAAAATGAATTGGATTTTTCTATTTTTTTTTAGCTTTGTTCCTAACACACTGAATATTCTGACAAAATCTGGTGGTTGACTGTAATGATTGAATTTTTGAAAAATTTGAAGGATTTTTGATAATTTTGACACAACTCTCATATGACTTTATCCAGGCTTGTACGAGTCAAGGTCAGGTTTGATATGACAATTTGCAAAACTCATATGACAATCAACTCCAGGGTTTAATTTTTCTTAAGATTTGTTGACAACCCTTGTACAACAATATAGGGCTCCCTGTACATCTTTCTAGGGGTTCTAATATGACACTTTGCAAAAACTCGTATGACTCTTGAATTTCTAGGACGACAGTTTACACTAGAAAAGGATTTTTCTTTAGATTTTGCAAGTTTTTTAGATTGTTGGTTGATTTTGATAACAATTGCTTCACAAGTTTTGAAGATCTATGTAGTGGTTTGTCTTGGGTTTGTTTATTTTAAATGACCAACTACACACATTAAATTTTTTTTATCATGGATCAAGTACACAAGAAAATAATCACAGAGTTTAAGCAAACAATTGTCTTCAAACAATGAGCAAGGGACAAAGCAACCTTGCACATGAACAAGAATAGTGGTGTAGTATTCTACTCCATAAGAATTCTACATGTGTGTGTTCTCAAAATGTTTTGCAGTCACACCCATAGTCCTAGAAAATAAAACAAGTTGGTTGCACTATAGTTTGTAGTAATGGTCAACTTTGCAATGTTTGCAATCTCAAGAGGGTGAAATCCAATCCAGGCACACCAGGGTTTTGACACATTTCAAGAATTTAATCAATCGGAGATGTTGAGGAGATCTGACAACCCAATAAGAAACTACACCTATGGAGATTTTTTCCACAAGGAAATTTATATAGCAGTTACTGCTACCACAATAGAAATGGCTATTACTGCTTGAGGTTCCCTCCACATGGTTTACCCAATAAAGGGAATATCCACTACGTTCAACCCTCTTTAACAAGGAAGACTCACAAAATGGACCACATGGGGACTTAGCTCGGATTCAAGGGTTCTGAGTTTCTGATGTGCCCAAAAAGGGAACATAGCATAAGCCTCTAGCCTCTTCACCTCACCCAAACATAGCAAGCAGATTGATTGACATGCTAAAATTGAAATCACCTCACCAAGGTTAGTATGTCAACAACAATGACTATCAATCTCTCTAAGTGGGACCAAGAGAAAATGTACCATCAAAGATTGAAGACTAAACCAAGTAAGACCATGAGATGATAACAAGTCCTTCCCTACCTATAATGGGATATATCTTTGAGAAGAGCTTCGCATGTAAAACAAGCGAATGAAGCCCATCTCTCAAGAATGTCACAAATAGTGTTCATAGGGCCTAATTACTATGTGAAACCTATATGTAAGAAAGAAAATCTAGATTCCTTATTTCCTTTAGAGCAATAATGAACGTGTGATCTATGAAAGAAAGAAACACTCAAGCTAAACACGTGAGAGGTTCATTTTATTTCCCAAAATCAAAATGTTATAGAGATGTAGCAAAATACCTCAAATCCAAAGCACTGCAACCAAATGTACTGCTACAAAACCCCTTATCATAAATTTTTGTAGAATGAGCTTTCTTTGACCAATGAATTTTCTAAAAGTAGGGTTATCTGCAAAAGATGGCTTAGAAGTCAAGACAAGAAAGGTCAAGAGATAGGGTTTTTATGCTCAATCTTCATCTTTTGTCCTGCACTGATATCGTTAGGCTACCAAAAATAATTAGAAAAAACAAGTATCAATCATTAGTGTTAGCTGTCAGTAGAAATCTAAAATCAAAAATTCCAAAAATTGCTCAAAAACATGATACGATTATGCAAAACTGGCATCAAAACTTGTACGAGTTTCTACAACTTCCCATACGACAATCTGGAAATTATACAACAATGGAACTATTCACATATGGAAATTTAGCTTCCAGATGACACTACATAACAACCCATAATGTCATTTGTCGTACAACAACCAGAAGGCTCTGATACTAATTTCTAAAATGTCGTATGAACTCATACAGAGGAAAAAATATTAAAAATTGAAGCGTAAATGAAATTGTCATAAAATTGATAGAATCAAAATGGAAACCCATTGGAGGGCCCCACGGTGGGTGCCAAAAATGTGCGTGTGAATTTTGTACCTAGCTGAGAACACAACACTTCAGTAAAACATTAGAGGTTAGCAAATCAAGAAATTTGCAAAATAAATAAACTATGCTAACTAGGTGATTTATTGCCTTCTAGTAGGTATGCGTTTGATATTCTCAAATTATGACCGAGACCAGTGACAATGCAATACCTAAATGAAGGATTTGAAATGATGAAAGATGGATGAAGATGAATGCAACTTAATCTATCTTTTTGGATTTTTCTATACAATATGATGAAAAACTGATATGGAATTGATCTAAAATGAATTGAAAGTGAATTTCAAATCTATTCTAACAATGCTATGAAATGCTATGAATTGATTGAAAACAATGAATTGAAATTTCCAAAAATCTCACAATCGCCTATTCGCAAGAGCTCGATTCTCCAAGTAATTGAAAGCGCAGTTGAAGGATCTTTTGTGAAGGGCTGAGCCTTGTTAATATAAAAGTCCAAGATTTTTGAGAGCTCATGGAAAGCCAAAAATATCTCCTTGATTAACTCAGATTGATTGTTCAGTTATCAAGAAATCAGAATTAGTTAACTCACAAAATCATGCAAAATCACCTTTTTAACTCAAATCAAAGTTTAGATCAGCTTTTTAACTCACAATCACATGTTGAGTTAAAAAAGATAACAAATTGAATTGATTGTTTTGTTTTAAAGTTAACTACTTTTCTGAATGTGCATGGATAATTATGAATTAAATTTAATAATTCAAATGAATTATTCTCAACTTAACTGATTTTTGAATTAAAACAACTAATTTATGGGTTAATCAATTCTTTAATTAAACTTTATTCCAAAACTATATTATTAAATTTGACAACTTGATTTAATCAATTAAATAAGAATTTAATCAATTATTTGTAGGATTTTTGATTTATTATCAAAATTAAATAATATTAATTAGGAATAAATAGAATTAAATCCAATTAATAATCAAGTGGCAGAATTAAATTAATTAATAATATATTCAACATATTTAATTAATTAATTTTAGGACAAATAATGTCATTTATTGCCAAATAATATTTAATTAGGAGATAATTTGGATAAATTAGGAATATTTAGGAAATATTCCTTGATGCAGGATTGAGATAGAATTGATTAGGGTTTTTATGATTTGATGTGCAAATGTGCCTTTTGTTAGGACTTTTGTGTCAATTTTGATTGATTTGTTGATGTAGGAGGTCAATGGTCCTATAGCCCATTTTTGGGGTATTACATCTATCATCCACGCCTCCTGCCCAATCTCCATCTGTATACACATGAAGCTCTACATTTTTTGAATTAGGATACCATAAACCATAGTCTAAGGTGATGGAAAGTTGTCTATACTATGGTATATGAATAAATATAGTGTTGTCATTATGGCAACAAAGTCATATAATAGTTTGGAGTCAGCACACTTGATGTAAAGATCAGAATTCGGTTAGGTGTTGAAGACTAGTTAGTGTACAGAGTTCCTGCAGCTCAGAGCATCAACACATGTATGTACGGATGAATTATGGTATGCACCCTAGAAGTTAAGTTTGTTAGATTATACTCATGCTTAGTCTATGAGTGCATAAGCATATGTGCAAGGATGAGAAAGTTATAGTTAGTTGAAGTTGCACAGCCAGTCTGTGCCAGCAGAGAATAGAGCATGGAGCTGACAGTTAGTATTTTGATTTGCGATTATAATGTAATGTTGTAAAGGCTATGCACCCATTGTATTTAGGTTGTCGACATGTTTATATGTATAATTGTAAGCATGCTTAAGCTAATTCATTTGGAAGCATTATTTGTAATTAGTTATAGGGTCGACCTAGTTGTTTATTTTTTATGAGCGTATAAATATAAGGTGTGCCAATTGTATTCAGTATGGAAGTGAATAAAGAGTTTTAATAAGTAGAGAAGAAGTGTGCAAAGACACTAGAAGATGTATTAGAGCTTTGCTAGAGGTCAAAGCATCAACACATCAAAGGAACTGATCTGACAAGCAGTGTCACAGTGACAGTTCATCTTGCAGATATAGTGTGTATCTGAGATCATAAGGTTGTAGCCTTCACCACTTGAGTAGTGAGCTCTTGGATAGTGTGTCATCACCCCTAATAGGGACTATTGTAAAAGAGTCCTAATAGGGTCTGAACTTTAACAAGGTCTACTATACTTAAAGCATTGTAAAGCTACTCCTAATAGGGTAAAGGATCTTCTAACAAGGATCACAAAACACTAGTGCAGAATATTAGTGGGTGTCAATTCCCACTGGGGTTTTTACCTATTTGGGTTTCCCCATAATCATATTGGTGTCATGTGTTGATTTCATGCTTCATGTTTATGTGAATGCTTATTTTAGTACTTAAGCATTTAATCTTAGCATAAAGATTAAAGTGAAAAGTTAAAATACAGTGAACACTGATTCACCCCCCCTCTCAGTGTTCCCATTCCTAAAAATTGGTATTAGAGCTCTGGTCCTTAGCAAAGAAGTTTAACCACTTGAGGAGATCATGGAAAAAGTAGAAATGAAACATCTAAAAAGAAATCTTGAAGCTCCTCTTGAAGAC
The DNA here is from genome assembly GCA_027943335.1 of Chamaecyparis obtusa. Lineage (NCBI taxonomy): Eukaryota > Viridiplantae > Streptophyta > Pinopsida > Cupressales > Cupressaceae > Chamaecyparis > Chamaecyparis obtusa. The sequence continues at coordinate 963,921 of BSBK01003293.1, read as the reverse complement.
CTGGACTAGTCAGAAAGAGACTCTGAAGAACTAAGGGATAAACTCAGTGATGCTCAATTAGTCATCAAAAAGCTAAGGAAAGATTTGAAAGAATGCTCTACCAGTGATCTAGGGACAATGGTTAAGAAGCTAAATAAAGAAAATAAATCCTTAAAAGAACAATTTGAAGAGTTTGATGATAAGATCACTAATAATTAGAAAGTGTGTGATGAACAAATCAAAGAGAACCTTCAGTTGAATGAAGAACTAAGGTAAGAAAACATGGAAATCTTGGAACTAAAGAATAGAAAAGAAAGCTTGGAGTCTGAATTCAAAGCAACAAAGAATCATACTGACAAATTACACACTAGTTCTGATTTGGTAGAATCTCAGTTGTATGCAAGAAGAGCCAAATGTGACACTAGTTGTATTGGATACAATGAAGCACAAAATTAGAATGACAATATGCAAGCAAGAAAGGATTCACAAAAGGACTCTACTGATGCTAAGGAGACTGAAGATCAAACTAAATATAATGGTGGACCACCTAAGAATGAGCGCAAGAAAGTAGAATGCACTTGTTTTGCATGTAACAAGCATGGACACATTATGAGAAACTATACAGAGGTAAGACCTTTTAATGGTTACTATTATTCATGCAATAAATTTGGTCATAGAGATATGAATTGCAAGACTAGTAAGAAGAATAGGATTCAACAAGATTAGAGAAATAATAATCAAAAAAATGTAAGAATTTCTTAGAATGTTACATGCTAGATATGTAACTACAATGGTCACACAACAAAAAAATGCAGAATGGTGACTCATGTCAATGCGCCAAGGAATATAAGACCTCCAGTCATTTTTCACTCTTGTAACAAGGCTGGACATATCTCAAGGTTCTGTAGATCAAGGACGCAAGGTCAGGGAAGCCCTAAAAAAGATGAAGAACCAGTTTTGGATCTCATAGGAGATGTTAATTTTTTCAAAGCCTCAAATGATGCAAGCATGATTTGGTCAAAGAAAAAGGACATGAATGATGAGAATGTATTGGATGCATTCATAGTGGATGCACCCTCTAAATCTGGATGAATGGCCCTCAGGGTCATAGGGGGAGCTGTTTTAGCTCTAGACCCTTGCGTGGTTGGTATACTCATCCTCAAAGTATGTGCCTTTTGACTTAATCTTTTCGAGTATAAAGGAAATTTTGAAGTGACAACCTGGTTTATGTGACTTGCATTAATGGAGGAATTCTCACTTTAAGTACATAAAAAGTTATTTAATCTCTCATTGCATTGAAATTCAGAGCGATTGAAGAGCAAAAAGAGCCTTGGAAGTTGTGAAAAATTGGAGATTGATCTATTAGTGTTTACAGTGCATTTGGTCAGTTGCAAAAACCCTAGCTCGTTGCACCGATTTGGAAGCCTTCAGATTATCTCAGAGTTCAGTTGGAAAGCATTTACAAGTAAGTCATGGCCACTCCTATTGTTTATGATGTTTCTGAAAAGAAGAGATATGTATTCAAGAAACATCCATTTAAATCAACCCTAGATGATTTAGAGGGAGTTTTCTCCCACATGCCTATAGGCGTCATGCATGTGGAAGACATTAGGGCATACATCTACTGTAAGAAAGAACTAGTTGGGTTGGTTAGGTTTAGGGCACACATGGATACCATGTTGAAACTAGACAAAAAATTCATGGATGAATAAGATAAATGGAATGACCACCCTATTGTTGAGTATGCTATGGCATATGAATTCTATGAGATAGAATGGATAAAGATTTTATTAAGTAGAATTCATGATGATTTTTTTTGGATTGGTGATGTGCTAGTAAGAATCACTAGTGACTTGATACATGAGATGACAGGCCTTTCTAGGACATGCATCGTCCATCTTGTGGGCAAGGATGTTAGGAAAATGGTTGAGAAAACTTGTACATCTAGGAGCAATAGGTGCGGCATGAAAATTGAGCCTATTGAACAAGCAAAAATCAAATTGATGTCAATGATACTAGAATATAGGTTTCATCACACTAGCAGGGTGAATAGTGTGTCTGCGGGCACAATTCTAGTAGCCATTAGACTTCTGAAGGAAGATGGGGAGTTCAACTTGTGTTAGATCTTGCATGCATAGTTGATTGATAACATCAAGGCCATCAAGCATGACAAGACAAAGATATTTAGGTTTGGGTCATTAATCATTTACATGTACCTTCATATAGTTGGAAAGTATCAAATATGTATTTGGACAAGTCCATCCAAACCATGCCACAGATATCCAACAAAGCATCCATTGAAAGAACATTAAGAGATTATATAACATTGGAATTGAAGACCTTCAAGGTCAAGATGCAAATGAGGTACAAAATCCTAGAGAGCATTATGGAAAAGTATAAGGATACTATTTGTTTTATGGTGGAGACAAATACAACTTAAATGGAAGTTGTTGAGCCAAGAACTAAGTGGATTCATCCACTTGGCCATGAGGTAGAGGAACATGTCCTTGAAGCATATGCACAGGTACTACTATTAGTCCCCAAAGATCCTAATTATCCTAGATGGGGAACATATGAGGAGAAGAAAAGAGAAGTAGATGCAAAGCTAAACATCATAGCAACAAAAAGGAAGGTTGCTAAAGTCACATCATAAATCTTGAGAATACATGGTGTGTCTCAAGCAGACCTTGATAAAGCAAGGGATGAAAATATTCCTTTGGAACTGAAGAGTGGAGGTGTAGCTAAGGTAGAATCACATGACCCCAAGATGAAGAAGATAAAAATTAAAAAAGATGATATTCAGAAGGGTAAAGAAGATGATACTTCTTCTGTACCCAAGGAAACCATTGACCTTACTACTCCTCCCAAGTATAAGGAAATGACAAAGAGGAAGAAAGAGGTTGGCACCAGTCATCCATCCTTGCAAGTCACAAGAAATAGAAGGAACACTCAAGCACCTCCTGAAGTAAGCTTCAAACCCAATCTCAGTGTGCTAAGTGAAAGAATAGTTGATGAGGGAAGAGTTGACCAAGTAGGGAAATTCTATGACAAGTAAAATGAAATAGACAAATCTAAGATTCATGGTATGTTGGTCAAGCACATGCTAAATTTCAAGAAAATAGTCTTGGAACTTAAAACCATGATTCCTGAAAAAGTATAGAATATCCTTGAATTCCAAAAGAGATGAGCTATTGAGGAAGATTTGTGGATAAGGGAGAAGATTCTTGATGATACCCTTCCTATATGTGAGCTAGAAGAGAAGAAATTGTTGTTAGATCTAGTGAAGCCTCACCTCAGAAAAAAAACAAGGACTCTAAACATAATGGATAAAAATTATGAGCTAATTGCAAAAGAGACAGAGAAAGCCTTTGAGAAGGTATTAATGAATAGAAATATGTATCCACCTATTGGAGATTTGCTAGCAGGCCAGTACTAACTATATGTTTGTCATTGATGACAACATATGGAAAGTAGCATGCATGGAAGTCTTATGCAATAAGCCTTTAGTATATGATGCATGGACATGATATCAGAATGATATCATGGGCATAGAGGTTAACTATAAGTACAGATAGTTATATAGCAGCTTGTGTCAGTAGTGTTCCTGACAAAGTTACATGAAATGTTCTATGTATGATTGTCTATACAATTGTCTTATGGGCATGCTCCCTAGGATATATGTTGAAGACATGTTAGTGATGTTTCAATTATGAATGCATAGTCTAATGATGAACGCAAGTGAAGTTATGCAGTCATTATTCACTAGTAGCAATTTCCTATGTTTGTTTAGAAGAGTCGAGAGAGATTTTATTGGTTCTTGAGTTGCACCTATCTTGAGGATATGTTCCCTTGGATTTAAGCTTGGAGAAGTGTTATTGATGTTTTGTTAAGAGTGTATAAGTTAATTCAGCTTACAGAGAAATTTCCAATTGTTTTGGTACAGACCACAGTGTGTAGCATGCGTCTACAATTATACTATATGAACAGGTCCTAGAATGTGTTGCACCCATAGTAGAGCTGAAAAAATGTTTTTTGGAGTTTATTATGGTTTCTCTAATATGATTTCAAGGTGGTTCTAATATGCCAACTTTATTATATCATTTGGAGGAAAGATATTTATAGGCAGTCATTTGTGATTTCTTGAGTGTGGTTCATGGTTGATTAAGCAGAGCAGAGCAAACTGTGCAAGTGGTGGAACCATCAAAAGAAGGTTTATGTGACCAAGTAGAGAATGTGTGCTATTCATTGGAACTGATCCAAATAGTAGGTCAAAGAGTAGTTCACCAAGATCCAGATATAGTGTGTATCTATTATTCAGAAGGTTGTAGCCTTTGCCCATTTGAGAAATGAGCTCTCAGACAGTGCATCCTCTCCCCTAATAGAGACAATTGTAAAAGACTCCTAACAGGGTCCGACCCTTAACTAGGTCTACTGTACTTAATATATTATAAAACTACTCCTAACAGGGTAAAGGATCTTCTAGCAAGGATCATTATACACTAGTACAAAATATTAGTGGGTATCAAGTCCCACCGAGGTTTTTACCTACTTGGGTTTCCCCATAAATGAAATATTGGTGTTTTGTTCAAGTGTTCTTTCATTGTGTTTATGCATTATGTTTAAGTATACTTAATTGGATAAATAATTGAAACTTGTAGATTACTGATTCACCCCCCCCCCCCCCCTCTCAGTTATCTCTTTAGACTATTCCTAACAATTGGTATCAGAGCCAAGTGCCTCAGAGAGAAAGTTTAACAACATGAGGTTGATCAGATGGCATACTTCAGGGAATAAAGTCCTAAGTTTGATGGAGAGAATTATCTTGATTGGAAGAACAAGATGGTGACCCATTTGCAGTGCATTTCCTTTGAAGTTTTTAATGTAACCATCCAAGAAGCCAAGATTCCTACATTAGAAGACCTTGGAAAAGATGATGCTACTGATGCATAAAAGGAATTGTTTCATTATAATGCTATTGCCAAAGAAGCCCTTATCAGTGCTCTATTTGATGGTGAATTTTTAGAAGTAAAGAAGGTAGATAAAATCCATAAAATTTGGAAGCAACTAGAAGACACATTTGAAGGAGACAAAAAAGAAAAGGATGTGTGCAGAAAGACATGGAAGAAAAGATACAATGCATTAGAGATACTACCTGAAGAAAATATTAGAGCTTACAATCAGAGGATTAATGAAGTAGTTGTTGGAATCAGGAACAATGGTGGAGAGATTTCTGAGGAAGACATTATGGACAAGTTGATGACTACTCTTACCCTAGAATATGAGAGCAAGATCAACATCCTTGATGAGACCATGTAGCTTACATCAAATTTTAAGAGAAAGACCTTGATCAACAAAATCTTAGCTTTTGAGATTTCAAGATTGAAGACAGAACCAAAGAATGAGACAACTTTCAAAGCAATAGTTCATGGTAAGAAATCTACAAACACTTCTGGTAATTTTGATTATGATGATGAAAAGAGAACATTAGATGATTTTATTGCTATGATTTCCAAAAGAGAAAAGAAAGGAAAAGGAAAATATGAAGGTCAATTACCATTTAAGTGCTTTTCATGTAATAAGATAGGTCACTTTGCATCTAAGTGTCCTACTAGAGATAGAAAGTTCAAAAAGGATTATAAGCCTAAGTATTCTAAGGAATGCTACTATGCTAGAGATGGAGTCTTAGATGAAGAATCAGGTGAAGAAGAAATTGGATTCATTTCTATTGTAGACAAAACAAATATTAAGTCAGTTCCTAAAAATGAGAAAGTGAATCAAGAGCTAGCATTGATTTCCCAAGCATATATAAGAACAAACTGGATTATAGACAGTGGTTGTTTGCATCACATGACAGGTGATAAAGGAAGGTTTGTTCATTTGGACAAATACAATGGAGGTATGTTTAGATTTGGAGACAACACTTCTAAACCTATAGTTGGTAGAGGAGCCATCACTTTGGATGGAAAGAATAGTACTGATGATGTTCTTTATGTTGATGGTTTGAAACATAACCTTCTTAGTGTTGGATAGTTACTTGGTAAAGGCTATCATTTAGAGTTCAAAGATGACAAATGCATCATTAAAAACAAAGATGGTGTTATGTTTGCATCAGGAACAAAGACAAGAGGTAATGTTTTTCAACTCAATTTAGAAGAAAGTTTTTTTGTTGCTAAAGTTGATGACAGTTGGTTGTGGCATAAAAGACTATGTCATATCAATTTTGATAACATAGTAAAGATAAGCAATGTTAAAGTAGTAAGAGATCTACCTTGCATAGCAAAGCCAGTTGATAATATATGCAGGGAATGTGTGATGGGGAAGCATGTGAAAAATTCATTCAGGAGAAAGAAGAATTCAACAAAGAACAAGTTGGATCTGATTCATACAGACCTATGTGGAATAACTCAAACAAGATCATACTATGGTGAAAGGTATTTTATTTTATTTATTGATGATTATACTAGGATGATGTGGGTTGCATTCTTAAAAGATAAGTCAGAAGCTTTTGAGAACTTCAAAATATTCAAAGCTACAATTGAGAATGAATCTGGATTAAAGATAAAATGTTTGAGATCAGATAGAGGAGGAATATGATCATTCTTGATATAGTGCACACCATTATGATAGAAGGAAAAGTTGCACACACCTATTGGAGAGATGCGGTCAATACAACAGTCTATACAATCAATAGAATTCAGTTAAGGCATGGCACTAAAAAAAGACCTTATGAGCTATGGTTTGGTAATGTTCCCATAGTAAAATACTTTAGAATCTTTGGAAGCAAGTGCTACATCAAGAGGGATGAAGCAGTAGGAAAGTTTGATGCAAGAAGTGATGAAGGTATTTTCCTTGGTTACTCTACTAAAAGTAAAGCTTATAGATGTTTCAATTTAAGATTGAAAAAGATCATTGAAAGTGCTCATGTAAAGATTTATGAAAAGTTTATGATTCAAGAAAGATATCATGATTACTCACCCATGATTGAAGAAGAACCTCGATCCTCCACTAGTGAGACAATTATTGAAGAAACATTTGATAGCATTGATGTGTTGTTCAATGACCCTAAGACAAGTGAGGAAGAGACTCCTAAGACTGATGAGTCAGCAACAGCTAAGGTTCCAAAGCTTACATCTAGAAACCATTCCAAGAAAGACGTCATTGGAGATCAGAGCAGCAAAGTCTTAACAAGATCACAAGCAAAGAACTTAGCTAGCAATGATGTAGTATGTTTACTATCTTAGATTGAACCTGTAAGTGTTGAAGATGCTTGTAAGGATTCAGATTGGCATGATGCTATGGTAGAAGAACTTGATCAAATCATTAAGAATGACACTTGGGAACTGGTCCCAAGACCTAGTGATAAGAATGTGATTGGAACAAAGTGGATATTCAGAAATAAGATGAATGAAGATGGTACAGTAGTAAGAAATAAAGAAAGATTAGTATGTATAGGATATGCACAAAGAGAAGGCATTGATTATTCAGACACATTTGCACCTATGAGTAGATTAGAAGCTATTAAATTGTTTTTAGCTTATGCTATAATTAAAAACTTCAAAGTTTATCAGATGGATGTCGAATCAGCATTCTTGAATGGAGACTTAAAAGAAGAAGTATACATTGAGCAGCCTAAAGGATTCACCTTATCAGACAGACCTAATATGATATGCAGATTGAAGAAGGCACTATATGGACTTAAGCAAGCCGCTAGAGCATGGTATGAGAGACTAGATGGATACTTAACAAATATTGGATTCAAGAAAGGAGTAGCAGATTGTAATCTATTCATTAGAGAGAAATCTGAAGGTTTATTACTTGTAGCTATATTTGTTGATGACATTATCTTTGGAGGTAATGAAAAACTCAGTGCTGAATTTTCCAAAGATATGTATAATGAGTTTGAGATGAGTATGATTGGTCCTATCAAGTACTTTTTAGGATTGAATGTGCAGCAGATAGAGAAAGGTATATTCATTAATCAGTCCAAGTATGTGAAAAAAATATTAAAGAAATTCAAGATGGATGATTGCAAGCCAGTAGGGACACTTATGATTATTGGATGCAAGCTTAAAAAGGAAGATGACTCACCAGTAGTTGATATAACATTGTATAAGTCTATGATTCATAAACTCATTTATCTTACTCAGACTAGACCTGACATTTCCAATGCAGTTGGTATAGTTGGAAGATTTGTAGTAGAGCCTAAACAAAGTCACCTCATGGTAGTAAAGAGAATATTTAGGTACTTGTAGGGCACTATAGATTATGGTCTATGGTATCCTAATTTAGAAACTGTTGAGCTTCATGTGTACACAGATGCAGATTGGGCAGGATGTGTTGATGACAAAAAAAGTACTTCAGGTGGAGTAGTGTTTCTTGGTGATAGACTTGTCACTTGGACAAGAAAGAAACAAAAATGTATTTCTCAGTCAACAATAGAAGCAAAGTATGTTGCAGCAATGTTGAATTGTTCTACAATTGTGTGGATCAAGTAGATGATAAAAGATTTTGGAATTCAGATTGATTATCCTATTGTTATTCACTATCATAACACCTGTATACACTTAAAAATGGCTTCATTAATTAATTAAATATTTATTATTTAATTACTATTAACTTGATAAATTAATTAAATATTTATTATTTAATTAATATTTATTTCTTCTATTTATTAAGTAAATTATTCAATTTATTTAATAAATTCACTATAGTCTAATTCTATATCCTAAGTCTTCTAAATAGTCTATTAAAGTGATTTAATTAAATACACAATCACCTAAATATGACTAAATCCCCTAGTCCACTTCATCCACCTAGTCACCTGACACATCACCTTGGCTAAGATAAATAATAATTATTAATTATTTATTCATATTTATCCTCACCCACACATGTCCTATTCTTAAGGGCTATGTGGCCTCATAGGACTTGGTCTCATGACCACATGTCCTCTCAACAACCAAGTCAAGAGACATTCCCTATTCCTAAGGGGCTTCTCAAGCCACCTCTAAGGGTCAAGAGTGAGTCATAGGACACTTGTGCAAAGAGTCCTCATGAGGAAAAGGTCTTTCCCTCTTTCTCTCTTTGGTCTTTGTGAGACATTTGACATGTGTCTTTCCCTTCCACCATCTTCTCCTCCATGTCAATATGAGAGGAACATCATCCCTATTCTTCCTCTCACATTCCAACTACATCCCCCTTTCTCTCAACTCCTTCAACCAAGTCAATTCTAGCCCTAGGATCTTCCACCTTTCATTCTCAACCGTAGGATTCTGCCACCTAGGCCTAGATCTTTGAAAAATGTATAAACGGAGCCTCATTTTCCATTTGAAAGCTAATAGGTATTTTGGAGAACAAGCATTCAAGCATCCAAGCATCCAAGCATTCAAGCAATCAAGCATCCATATTATCATCCCATCATTTTCATTTCATCCACCATATTTGCATAATCAAGTTTTAGTTGTGCACTCATTTCATTCAATCTCCACACTTTGGAATCATCTTGGGAAAGAGCTTCATTTGGAAATCTGAGAGCTCAACATCTTCAAGAAATCAAAGCTAGGAGGATAATGGAGACAAGCTACATTTGTAGGTGAAGGTAAATTGTTAATTTGGTTTCATTTGTTATTGCATTCTTCATTGTAGTTTGCTTATTAGATAGATTTATTAATCTTTTATTAGTTAATTCATCGTTTAGAATAGTATCCAACTAATTTGCATACATTTTTGGTGCTAGAAGGAGGGCCCAACTGGGCTTTTCACTTTCAATTTTTAGTTTTCCATGTGCAAGTTTTTCTACAGGTTATTTCTGCGTATTTGTCCATGATTCCTGTGCATATGTTCATTTTTGCTGCACATCCATTTTCTGTATTTTTCTCTTTGTCATATTTGCTGCGCATTTGTCCATGATTCCTATGCATATATGCATATTTGCAGTGCATACATAATAACTGCGCATACATATCACCAAGCTGCGCATTCATTAAACTGTTTCACGCATACATAATTCCTGTGCATACATCCATACTTACTGTGCATATATCACACTGTTCTGCGCATTTATCAGTTTCTGTAGAAAAATTTAATTTTCTGTTAGATTTGTTTTTAGCTAACATTTTGACGAGTGTCTGTTCGTTCTGGTAGTATTTTTAGGCTATTTTGCAGGACATAATTTTTGAAGACCCCATTGCTAAAAACATTTTTCTAACAATTTGATTTGCAGATTGCCAAGGGGTTTGCAAAATAGACTATAATCTCGTTTGGGCTTAAAATACGACATGTTTTTTTTGCTTTGTGTGTTTTCCTTAGCCTAGATTCAAGTGTCTGTTGTGTTTTTCTTAATAGCATAATTGTAATCCCAAAATTATAACAATGTATCCTCTCCCCTCGCCATTCGTGGACCTTGGGTGTAAGAGAAATTGTTATAATTTTTAGAGGGCGGTCTTTGTTGGAAAAGAGGTACTCACCCCAAGGAATGACCCGACCGGTAATAGGCTAAAGTTAAGCCCTTCCAAACTTGTATATAAAAAATGCTAGTGTGATTAGTCTCACATTAGATAGGTATGAATTCATTGTAGCAACCAAAATCTCCTCCAGTACCCCAGTGGTGCGTTAAAGTCCTACTTAGTAGAGGTGAAGCCTTTCTTTGAAAGGATTGGGAGAGCCCCCTTAATTGGGAAAATGACTTGATCAAAACCACCTGAATGGATGTCCTTACTACAAACTTTTGTTTAGTGGCCAAAAACCTTCTATCTGCTGGCTCAAGGAGTCACCCAAGCTCGTAAAGACACCCCACATTACTCACGGTTCATAGTAGAGATAATAGTTCTTTGGGAAGTAATGACCCATTGAATTCAAAACTTGGTGCACCTGAGAAGTGAGTACACTGTAAGGAGGAACTTGTGCCTCCAAGTTCCTAGGCTGTCCGCTATGGATTTGCATGGCTGGATTTTATTATCCTAGTGGGGATTTAGCAGATATCGTCCTTGCCAACCTTAGGATTGTAAGCATGTTTGTGCATTCATACTAGATTAAATTAGATTAAAATCATCTTTGTCTTGTGTGTGTGTGTTTATGCATTTTTACTTTGCCAAAACTCAGAAAACATCAGAAAAATAAAAATAAAAATTTTCAATCATCAAACCAGTAAAATCATCAAAAATTTGATAACCTACGCATATATCAAATCTTACTGTGCATACAATCTCTGTTACTGTGCATTTACATTTATCAGATTGCATCTGTCAAAATTTTTTGCACATTTGTTTCATTTTATTGCGCATATATCACACTATCCTACGCATTTGTTGCTGCACATTTACAACATAGAGCATTCCCACAGGCTTTTGGAATTTCAAAATCACTTTTTCAAATACCCATTTTCATCTTCAGTAAGATTCTGGAAAAATAGTTAAGTTACATAGACCTTTGATTTCTAATTTGACCACTTTCATCATTTTTCATCATCATTCCTTCCTCAAGAGTCAACAAATCACTTTCTTCCAATCTTAAAAATTCTCAGTGTGGTGTTGAAAATTTACCTTATCTATCAGACTTTGATCTTGGTGAGCTTATCATATCAGGATATATCATCCTTAACCATCAAGCTTACTTAGATTATTGTTTATTGACACCAATTTTTAGTTCTTATCATATCTTCTCTACCAATCATTCTCCATATCTTTTTATCAAAAATATTTCATCCCACAATCAATTTCATCCATTTTATGGTTCAAACTCGATCTCAGAAACTCAAACAACCTATTAATCCAGAATCCCTAGACAAAATGGAAGGCAATAATAGCAATGAAGAGAATCCTTGGCCCAAAGAGCCTCCTAAGAAAACTCATCCTCTCACATTTGATGACGAACCTACTGATGAGGAACTTAGGGATGCTACACAAGATCCTAAATTTTTACAAGTCATGGAATGACTCATAGGCTTGGATAAAGAGATGTATTTCATCATGCTTTCTCAACAAGGAGCTAAGTTACCAAGTGATTTTGATGTTACCAATCTTAGAGAACCAACTCCTACAAAAAATCAAGATATCCTTAAAGGTTCTCAAGATCCTCATGGAGAAAAGGAAATCAATCAACAATCCAATGCCTCTCAGATCAATCAACAATCCAATGCATCCCATAGTGATCAGCAACAAAATGTTTTTCAAAATAATCAGCAATCCAATTCTCCTCAATATACTCAACAACATAATGTTTCCCAAAACCTACAAGGAAGTACATTATCTTTGGATCCCATCCTACAACAAATCCAAATGCTTCAAAAACAAATCCATGACATTCAAACTGGATCATCAACAAAGAAGTATTCCTTGGATGATATATGTCCTTATCCTTTTGATAAGAATTTATCAATGATTCCATTCCCTCCTCATTTTGAGGTACCAAAAATTGACAAATACAAAGGGAATTTAGATCCACAAGACCATATTCATGAGTTTTGTGCTACTTGTATTGAAGTCGCTCACAATGACACTTATCTTATGCGACTATTTCTAGGAAGTTTAGGAGGACAAGCCATGGAATGGTTCTCCAAACTTCCCCCCGACATCAAATCTTTCAATGATCTTCTTGACAAATTTGTGACTCATTATTCATATAACATCAAACATGAGGTCACTATGCTTGATCTTTGTAATGCACATCAAAAGAATGGAGAACCTTTCCTTACTTTTTTGCAAAGATGGTGTCAATTGTTTTCTAAATATCCATGAACAATTCCTGAACAAGAAAAGATGGATATTTTTGTGCATAACCTTACACCAGAAATGAGTTATAGGTTACAATTGCAATGTCCACCAAATTTCAATAAGCTCATAGAAAATGGTATCAAGATTGAGGAAGCCATGGTCCGAAAAGGTGAGATAAAACTTTATTCCAAAGACAATGCTGGATCCTCAAATTCAAATTCCAACACTTATAATTCCAATTCCAACAATGACAAATTGAAATATTGGAATAAAAACAAAAACATTGTCAATGACGGAATTGTTGATAATCGTAATGTTCAACCGAAAAAACCTCTTCTAAATCTCACAAGTACGACCAACGCTACTCAAGCTACATACAACAATCAGTTGGCAAATCAAAATACCACCAAGGATTCACCTAAACCAAGATTGCCTTTTATCTCACCTTGAAGAAACTTTACTCCTTTAGGGGAATCTCTCGAATCAGCATTACGGAAGTTAATCACCAAGAAACTCATCACGCTTCCTGAACCGAAAGATTATGAACCTAGAGTCAAGCCTTCTTGGTGGAATGGAAATGATTATTGTGAATTCCATAGAGGAAAAGGACATATAACTAATGAATGTCAAAGGCTTAAAAATGTGATCCAAGACTTAATCAAAAGTGGTGAAATTAGTGTTGACGGACATGTCTCGAATGAATCACATACGGCCTTCAAAGATCCACTTCCTGAGCATGAACAGGGAGGTTCTTCCAACAATAAGGGTGACAACCAAGCCAATTATAATAACACACCCTATAGATATGTTGGTAACATTTTTGACTGTCATCCTTCTGCATATTATGCCAATGTCATTACCATAAAGGGAAAATTAGAGAGTCAACCAATCCATGCTACTACTCATGCTCAAGCCAAGATTACTCTCCAAGGAGTCCAATCTAAACCAAGCAATACTCACAACAAGTCCGTTTATGTTCCAAAGTCCATACCCAATACTTCCAACTAGTACAATCTTTTGGAATAGCTCAAAAAGACACCGTTCCAGATATCCATCTTAGAGCTTTTGCATCTTTCTCCATCTCAAAAAGATATCCTTGAAAAAGCTCTCTTAGAGACCCAGGTTCCAACAACTCTAGATCCTAATCAATTTCAAGCTATGGTGGGCCATTTAACAACCCCACATTATTTGTCCTTTACTGAAAATGATGATTTAGCCATTACCCAACCTCATAATGCTCCTTTACATATCAAAGTCCTTGTCCAGAATCATAAGATTAAAAGAGTATTAATAGATGGGGGAGATGGTTTGAATATCTGCACGTTAAAGCTAGTCCTTGCATTGGGATTTTCTGAGAATTTCATTGATCCAAAAAAAAAATCACAATAAAAGCCTATGATGAGGAAGAGTGATCATCCAAGGGGTCTATTGTTCTTCCAATTAGTATTGGTCCTATTGTCAAAGATGTATCTTGTCAAGTTTTGGACATGGATCTTGCTTATAATATTCTTTTGGGAAGACCATGGATTCATTCCATGCAAGCTGTGCCATCAACTTATCATCAGTGTATAAAATTACCTTACAATGGTCAGGAGATCACTATCAAAGGAGATTCCAATCCTTTCAATATTGTAGCAATGTGAATATTTCTAATTTTTTGGTTCCCAATAATCGTACTGGATCTTCTGCAACTACACTTGGTGACCCTAGTAATATAGCATCAACTTCTAAATCAGATGGGATCAAGATAGATATCAAAGAAAGAAGTATGGGAGAATATACTTTAGGTCAAGCTCTTTGTATCACTGAGTTACCTTTATCTCCTAAATCATATGGTAGGTCTTTGATCACTAAACAACAATCAAAACCCCCTTCCACACTTGTTTATAACACATTTATAAGTGGGGGCACAATATCCAAAGAGGCAGTTGAGCGTAATGCAAATTATTGGCTTAAGACATAGAAGATTGAAGAGGATATTAAACATGATTATATATCACCTGATGTCTATGGAAAAGGGTATACTTTGCTACAAAAGATGGGATATCAAGGTGCTGGACCTCTAGGGTTACAAAGAGAAGGTGTTATAAAACCAATTTTGCAAAATCCCAATTATCAAAGAGACACTACAGGATTAGGATATAAAGGAGAAGGACCACAAGAAACAAAAGGAAAAGCAAAAATACCACCTTTTCATGAGACATCTAAAGCTCTTGCCTTACAATTCAAAAAGCATGGTATGTATGTAGATCCAGAGAAACAAAGGATAGATCAAAGAATCATTGATAGACTTGAAGATAATGATGATTTTGATTCTAATGATTATGAATGGGATTCCTTATTTGATGGTACTGAAGAAATAGGAGTCGATGTTGTCCATCAATATAGTAATGATTATCATGAGGGTGAGAGTTCAATGAGTGATTCACTAGGATTGGTCCCACATAATACTACTCGTGTTGATCATGAGTGAAGTGAGTGTTATCTTGTGATAGATGATTTGGATGAGAGTATGGAAATAGACCTCGCTGATACTATCATAAACCTTGACAAATTTTCCATCAATACTATCTCTGCTTTTGAAACCAACCCAAATGATCCAATGCCCCTTGTCCGTCCCGACCTTATTGATTGGGATTCTCCCGATCACCCCGAACTTGATGTCTTCCATAATGATGATGTGATCATTGACTATCTTGGTATCAGGGATCATTTTCCACTAGGGGATCACAAGTCAGGATTTCTGATAGAACTCAATGACATGGCCTATTTTGGAGAGAGTGCCAATCCTTTTAGTCATAAAAATATAAAAATGATCAGCAGATCTAATGCTGAAAACCACTCAGTGGCAGTATTAGATCCAAAAATAGTAAAAAGAAAAGATGCATCTGATGGTGAAAACCTCTCTAAGGCACCTGATGATGGAAGGATTGACACTCTTCCCAACTATCTAGATTGAGAGCAATCTACCATTCTTATAGAACCGATAGTACCACTTAACATTGGAACAGAGGAGTCTCCACACATCCTCAAGGTAGCAGCATCCTTGACAGAATTAGAGAAAGAATCTTTTGCAAAAATTTTCGGAGAATGACAAATCAACTTTGCTTGGTCTTATGCTGATATGCCTGGTTTGGACCCCAATCGCATTATGCATCATTTATCTATCAAACCAGGTGTAAAACCAATTAAGCAAAAGCTCCGCAAAATGCATCCTCACATTACTCTAAAGGTGAAAGTAGAATTGAATAAGCTCCTAGATGTTGGATTCATTCAGGCTATTGACTATGCTGAGTGGATTTCAAATATTTTTCCAGTTTCAAAACCAGACAAGTCTATCAGGATTTGTATTGATTTTCAAGATCTTAATAAAGCTTGTCCGAAAGATGACTTCCCTTTGCCAAATATTGATATGATTGTTGACCTAACAGCTGGGCATGAGATGTTATCATTAATGGATGGATTTTTTGGCTATAACCAAATCAAGATTGTGCCAAAAGACAAGGAAAAAACTACTTTTACTTGTCCATGGGGTACATACTACTGGAATGTAATGCCATTTGGCCTCAAAAATGCTGGAGCAACTTACCAAAGAGCCATGACCACAATCTTCCATGATATGATGCATACCATCATGGAAGATTATGTTGATGACATTTTAGCAAAATCCAAAGATAGAGCTGGTCATTTGAGAGTGTTAGATAAAATATTCACCCGGATGGAAAAATATCAGATTTGACTCAAGCCAAAGAAATGTTCATTCGGCGTCACATCTGGCAAACTGTTAGGGTACATTGTCTTAGCTAAAGGAATCAAAGTAGATCCAAAAAAGGTTAAAGCAATATTGGATATGGCTTCCCCCACTAACATCAGTCAACTAAGATCTTTACAGGGGCATCTACAATCCATCCGAAGATTTGTTTCTCAACTAGTAGATCGCAGTCATCTCTTTCAACATTTGCTGCATAAAAATATCTTATTCCAATGGGATGATAAGTGTGAGGAAGCTTTCAAAAAAATCAAGTAGCATCTAGAAAATCCTCCAACTCTAATGTCACCAATTCCTAGCAAGCCACTCTTGCTCTACATTTTGAGCCATGACAACCTCACTAGGTGCTCTTCTCGCTCAGCAAGATCATGAAGGAAAAGAAAAAGCCATCTACTACATCAGTCACACTCTAGTGGGATATGAGTTAAACTATTCCCCTATTGAAAGAGCATATCTAGCTATCATCTTTGCTTCACAGAAGTGGCAACATTATATGTTGTCACATTCTACTCAGCTTATTGCAAAGATTGATCCTTTGAAGTATTTGTTAAGCAAGACTACATTGACAGGCAGGTTGGCTAAGTGGGTCATGCTACTTAGTGAGTTTGATATTGAATATGTAGATAGGAAGGCTATCAAAGGTCAAGTGATCATAGATCAACTAGCTGATGCTCCATTAATAGATGACCACCCTATACACATAGAGTTTCTTGATGCTCATATCTTAGCTTTGTCTACACAAACATGGAAATTATACTTTGATGGCTCATACACTCAATAGGGTTCAGGAGCTGGTATACTTTTTATCACGCCACAAGGATACACTATTCCGAAATCTTTCAAGTTGTTATTTCCTTACACTAATAATGTAGCAGAATATGAGGCTTTGCTGATTGGGTTAAAAATGGCTTTACAATGGAATGTATCTAAAATAAATGTCTACAGAGATTCTCAATTGATTGTTAACCAGGTTAATGATGATTACCAAACCAAAGATGATAAGTTATTGCCATATAAACATATGGTGGATGACTTTAAAAAGTATTTCTCTATCATCACTTTTGAGAAGATTCCTTGGCACGAAAATAAGGCTGCTGATGCCATGGCAATGATTGCTTCTTTATTTGATATAGAAGATACCAAGGCCTATTTTGAGTTCTTGGTGGAATCCTTGACTTGTCCTTCATATGATGACCCTAATACGAGTATTATATGTCATTTGATTAGACATGACTCCCCAACCTATGGAAAGATCTATTCTTACCTCAAAGATAACACTTTACCTCCCAACCTATCCCGCAATAAAAAATGAACTTTTCTCTGTCAAACCTCCCACTATATCTTAATATCTGACACCCTTTATCGGCGAGGTTTTGACGGTACTCTCCTGCGATGTCTCAAACATGATGAAGCCCAAATTTCCTTATGTGATGTACATGAAGGTATTTGTGGGACACATTCGAGTGGTCCCTCTTTGGCTAAGAAACTCATGTGTATGGGTTATTATTGGCCTACCATGGAAGGAGACTCATTTCATTTTGCCAGGGCATGCAAGAAATGTTAGATACATGGAAACCTTATCCATGCTCCAGCACAAGAGTTACATCCTTTTACAACTACTTTTCCATTCAGTCGGTGGGGACTTGACCTCGTGGGTGCTATCAATCCTTCATCTTCCAACGGCCACAAATGGATCCTCACTACCATAGAATACTTCACTAAATGGATTGAGGCCATTCCATTAATCTACTACAGGGAAACAAATATCCATGTTTATCTTAAACTATATCATCTACAGATATGGTATACCTATGTATCTCATTACTGATCATGGGAAACAGTTCCAAAATCAGGACATGGATGAACTGTGCGCCAAATTCCACATCACCCACAACTATTCCACCATCTACTATCCTCAAGGAAATGACCAAGATGAGGTGCCAAACAAAACAATTGTTAAAATCCTACAAAAGATTGTCAATGACACTGGCCATGACTGGCATCTCCAACTTAATCCTGCCTTATGGGCTTACCACACCTCCATCTGTACTCCTACTGGAGCCACTCCATACTCCCTTGTCTATGGATCTGAAGCAGTCCTGCCTCTCGAGGTCGAGTTGCCTTCACTTCGTGTTACTCTTAAAGATTTAATTCCTGATGAAGAGTATAGAGTTGCACGCTTGACTGAATTGGATCTCCTAGATGAACGTCATCAGTGCACCTATGATCATTTGAAAGTTTATCAAGAGTGTCTGTCTTGTCAGTACAACAGCAAGGTAAAGATCAGAGACTTTCAGTTGGGTGACTTAGTCCTTCGAGAAAATTCAAAGAATCAATAGCACCATGAAAAGAAGGGCAAGTTCAAACCTAATTGGTTAGGACCTTTTGTGATTACAGCACTCTATGGTTCTGGAGCTTATCAGTTATCTACACCTGAAGGGGATCCCTTGGATGAACCTCTTAACAGTATCCATCTCAAGAAGTTCTATCCCTGAAACCCCAATGCAAGGGGCATGTATATTAGGCTGTATATATATATTCTGTAAATAAAATAATAAAAAATCCAAAAAAAATAAAAAAATAAAAAAATAAAAAAAAATCATCAAATCAAAAGAAAAACTGCAATAAAAGCATATGGTGAAAACCTAGAAACAGGCGCTATGTGTGACAAGTTAGCTCCTCTATCTATTAGGCTTCTTTTTAGTGTGTCTGTTCATTGTATATATCCACAATAACATGGTTAGTTAGTCCTCATCCCCGCCATGTATATATCATAATAAAATGGCCAGATCTTGCACCATTCCTTGTATTTATCCATAATAAAATCCCATCATAGCTTGATCTTTTGTCATGGTCTTCATCCTAGTCTTGTTGTGTCTTTCTTCATCCATAATAAGTCAATCCATCACCTAGCTGGGGGCATGTCCTTGACCTAGTTTGGGAAGTGGATCTATGATAGTTGTGACTCTTAGAGGACATAATGGAGTTATTTTCACCAAGCAAGCAGACACAATCAAATGTCCTTTTACAATGGTATCTTCATGCTGAATCCAAATCTATGATCTATTCTTCGAAACGTCACCACTTATCTATATATCTTGACTATACATCATCACTTGAATTGATCAACATGTCCTACATCAATCTTTTTGGCAAAATAAATGTATATTCATGATAGGCATGTTAGAATGGTTTGTTGTAGATTATGCATTCATATCTAGATTTCATTATTATCATGTTTCCTATGCTATTCCAGGATATCTTTTGACATGAGTTTGAAACTCCCATATGTCATTGATTAGAATAGCTAGGATGGGGCATGGTATTTTCTTTGATTGCTATTTGTGGGGTATTTTCTGATGAAATCGAAGGAACAAGTAATTGGGGTATCTGTGTATAAGTGCCTTCATCCATTTCATAGTATGGACAACATACAAATCATGTTGTTCTAACAAATGCTATTTATGGTGATACGCCATCACATACCTCAACTCCAAATAATTGTTCCCCGATGGAGGGGGGAATATTCCTTGTCTGTTATGCAAATGAAACTCAGGTCATCTTGGTTGAATTATACCTAGATGCTTGTCAAGTTTGCAATATTAAACTCCATGCAAAAAGTGCTCAGGTCATCCTGGTTTAATTATACCATGATGCTTGCATTTTCTTTCAACATAACAAGCTCAATGATGAAACTCAAGTTCTAGTTATTATGAAGTTCAAAGATGTTACCTAAAGTTGTGGAGATACATTCATTTCATATTGCATTTCATTTACACAGTTCATGACTTACATGTCAGTGCTCCTTTTATAAGGATTTGTAGGTTACCTTTCTTATTAGGTTATCTATTCTCTTAGTCTATTCTTCTTGTGTTAGATACATTGTTGTTTAACTTGAGGACATTTGGACAACCAAATATATTATGACTTTTTGCATTTCACATTTTTCACTTAATCATTTAGAGACATATGTTATCTTCATTAGGGGTGTTCATTTATATATAATTTGGTCATAACTATCATTTCATCTCATTTTCTTTTATCATGTTATCCGTTATTACATTTAAATCATCTTAGATACATTATCATTTATTACATTAGATATCATTTGCATTAGATCATTCATTTATTATTCATTATCCACATTGTTCATCACAATATTGCATTGATAATCACATAGCATTAGTAAATTTATTTAAGATGTGCATTTATGTCACCATCATATGATTATTAACCATTAAGCATCAACAATATCAAAACATGCATATAAATCATTTTGCATTCTAAGACATATATTTTATGCATATGAAAGTAAATCATCACATCCTGCATATGTCATTACACACATGTATATAAATCATCAAAGCAAATCATGATAGAACTGCATCACATACAATCCATAAAACAACAAAAATATCTGAATGTCCAATGATATAAATCAATAACAATGTGTCCATAGTCAGTGTCTGTCAAGTCAACATATAATGATATAATGAATCATAATGGTACAACAGTGTATACAATGCTCTCTCACCATCTATGAACCACTACCTCCAAACTCTGTATGTCACTGTCTACGAGATGCAATGTGGCCCTGTGCTACTACACTCCCTGATGTTGAGGATCCACCCTAACCTCCTGAACCTGTCGATGCTTTGGGAGGATGTGATGATACCCCTCCACTGCCAGCTGGTGCCTGTTGCTCATATGCTACTGATCTAATGCCAATAGAGCTCTCTCTATAGCTCCCGATCCACTGATCCCTCAGGACTACCTATCTGTATGCCTCTCGCCAGTAGGATATCTCCTTCCCAACATGTATCATGGCTCTCATGATATCCCCATGGGGACCTAGGTCCTCTGTCCTTTGTAACTCAGCTAATAGCATCTCTGACTCCCTGAGTCTCTCAACAGCTGAATCTCTCTCTACTCACAGCACATCCATTTGTCTGCCCATCCTCTCAATCTATCTCTCCAGACCTGGAACCCGGTCTACCTCTACCTGGATAGCTGCTAGTTGGACTAGTAGTGCATCAATATCATGCTCCTCCTCCTCGACAACATCTCTATGTAAATAGGGATCCTGTCCCTTGATGTCCATGTCCACCTGCTCCTCCTGTCCCTATAGATTTGGCATCTCCACATCCAGCTCATCCTATATGACACCCTATACCACACCAACCTGGGGCAATAGAATGTCTGCCTCATCCTATGCCTGCCCTTGTGCTTGTACCTATGGTACCTATGCCTATGCCTATACTACCATAGCTAGTATCTATACTGTAGCAACTGGTATCTATACTGCAGCAACTAGTATCTATACCTGAGCGACTGGTACCTATAATGGTGCTCTTGTAGCTGGCTATGCTAGCTGTACCAGAGGCTATCTCCATCCCTATCCCCTCTACCTCACTCCACCTCCCCTCATCCTTGGGCCAACTCTCCCTCCATCTCCACCACCTCCATCTCCTCCTCTCCCTCATCCCCTCCTATCTTGACCTTGCCACCTCCCCAGATGTCTGTCTGCTAGATCTCTCTCTAGCGGTCTCGCTGCTGGATCTGTAATCCGTGGCCATGGATGATCTCTCAAAAATTGCTCTAAATTAGTAGTCATCCCAGGCTCAACCACTATCTATCTCATGGACCATGCCTAGAATGGCGCATCCAAAAAATCCTACCATGCAACATCAAATGATGCCATGGGCCCCCAATCCCATCTCTCCTGATGTGTCCGTGCAAACTCGGTCACTCCTTGGGGCATACCTTGTATCCTGCCAAACTATCATAGAACCTGGCTAGCCAACTGTCTCTCAATAATAAAGGGCATCTACCCTATCAGCCATCGTGCCTCATAACAAAATCCCAGTTGCTACTCATCATCCCATGGTTCACACCCTAGGTAGGGTCTCCATGTCACTGTGTCCAGTGTATCAAAAGTATAGCGCCAAAACTCTAAATGGCCCAATTTTGCCTAAGACAAAACTGAAGTGTATAAATGAATATAGGGCTGCCTTGCACCCTAAAATCAAATCACCAATGGCCTAGTCACTACAATATGCTCCCATGCCCAAACATGGAGCAGTGTCACCCCTGCTGATAGAGATGCACTCTTGTGGTACACCACCTGATGTAAATCATGGTATAGGTGTGCTAATAAACACACTCCACAAGAAAATCAGGTCCCCTCCATCACCTGCTGTAATGTACAGCCCCACCCAACTAAAAATTTGTGTGACCTCTGATCAGGGCATACGAATCCCCCAATCATGCTTGCTAGAACCACTGCAAGAGGGTCATACAAGTCGACCATATCCTCCCAGCTAATCTCCCCATCCTCTATGTCATCATCACCAAAGATAGCTCTGCACTCTGTAACTCCATCGTGTCGATCGTACTACACTAACTCTCCTGTGATGGGAAGCTGGAGGATGTGATATACATCCTCTAGTGTCACTGTCATCTCCCTTGTCAGAAGATGGAAAGTACTCATCTTCGAGTGCCATCTCTCAGCTAATGCAGTCATCATGCTCAAATTCAACCGAATCTCAAGCATGTAAATCACATAGTAAAGTCCTGATGCTCCTATCACCAGTCTCTTTATCTCTGATAATGTTGGTCTCAGGTTCTATGTGACAGGATATCTCTCCCATGACATTAGAACATCTATGATATCCTCCTATTTAAGTCGCCAACAATAAAACTATCAGATTTCAATAAATTGATTTATCAATCTATCTATCCTATCATATCAATTTCAAATATTTTTATCATGTGTTTTAACAGATGATTCTATCAATTGTCTATTTCAGACTGGCTAACTAGTGAAATAGCTACAATGTTTCCAATCTTGATCAAATCGATCACAATCAACCACTGACAAATCAAATTGGCTTATCAACATCAAGTTTGACCTAATTAACTATCTATTACGACCAACTTCTACCACCTAAAACATATGCGCAACATTGAAACATGCATGCACAACTTTCTTTCACATTTGCACAGGTTTTTATCGATGCGCAGTCTTCTTCCATATTTGCACAACATTTACAGACATTTGTGCAGCTTTACATGTATGTGCTATTTTCTTGCCCATTTACGTAGCTTTTCATAACACATGCGCAGCAAGTACCTATGCACACTTTTATTTCATGCTTGTGCAGCAATGTCATTCTCCTAGTATGAATATGCACTTATCCTTAATGAATGCGCAGCAATTTGAATTTCTATGCAAACGTCACAAGTTGCTACGCATTGATGTGCTGAAACTGCGCATTCATCCTCCACCTAGAAAACTTAAAATTTTCTAATCTAATCTATCATTTCATCTACCCTAAACATGCTCCAAATCTAATCTAACATGCATCAAATCATAGAATTACAAAGCAGGATCGAGTCACCTACCGGTTCACCTGAATCAGGTGGTCGCTGGAAGCGTCCGACTCTCTCAAAGTAGTGATCTGACAAGGGGAACGACATCCTAGCGGCTCTGCTCTTCTCTCTTTCATGCTCTGATCTACAAGTGACAAGTGTGCACAATGAGCCTATTGTGGACCCCTTAGCCCTATTTATAGTCTATGGACCCGGTGTGCTGGTGTGTGGACCCTATCTCCCATTTTTCTTCTATTCCATCCCGTTTTCATCCATATTTTCTACCGTTCTTTCATGAGCTTGATTGCACAATAACAAACACAAATAATAATAATAATAATAAATCCTCTACACAATTCACATAATCTTTTTTGTCAATCAATCTCTCAAGGGGGCATGCATAGGTCATGTGAGACATTGTCTGGGGTAGGGGCAAAAATGCTTGATTTTTCTTTGAAACAATGTGACCAACACATTATTTCAAAGAGGGGCAAAATGTATACACTTAAAAATGACTTCATTAATTAATTAAATATTTATTATTTAATTACTATTGATTTGATAAATTAATTAAATATTTATTATTTAATTAATATTTGTTTCTTCTATTTATTAAGTAAATTATTTAATTTATTTAATAAATTCACTATAGTCTAATTCTATATCCTAAGTCTTCTAAATAGTCTATTAAAGTGATTTAATTAAATACACAATCACCTAAATATGACTAAATCCCCTAGTCCACTTCATCGACCTAGTCACCTGACACATCACCTTGGCTAAGATAAATAATAATTATTAATTATTTATTCATATTTATCCTCACTCACACATGTCCTATTCTTAAGGGCTATGTGGCCTCATAGGACTTGGTCTCATGACCACATGTCCTCTCAACAACCAAGTCAAGAGACATTCCCTATTCCTAAGGGGCTTCTCAAGCCACCTCTAAGGGTCAAGAGTGAGTCATAGGACAATTGTGAAAAGAGTCCTCATGAGGAAAAGGTCTTTCCCTCTTTCTCTCTTTGGTCTTTGTGAGACATTTGACATGTGTCTTTCCCTTCCACCTTCTTCTCCTCCATGTCAATATGAGAGGAACATCATCCCTATTCTTCCTCTCACATTCCAACTACATCCCCCTTTCTCTCAACTCCTTCAACCAAGTCAATTCTAGCCCTAGGATCTTCCACCTTTCATTCTCAACTGTAGGATTCTACCACCTAGGCCTAGATCTTTGAAAAATGTATAAAAGGAGCCTCATTTTCCATTTGAAAGCTAATAGGTATTTTGGAGAACAAGCATTCAAGCATCCAAGCATCCAAGCATTCAAGCAATCAAGCATCCATATTATCATCCCATCATTTGCATTTCATCCACCATAGTTGCATAATCAAGTTTTAGTTGTGCACTCATTTCATTCAATCTCCACACTTTGGAATCATCTTGGGAAAGAGCTTCATTTGGAAATATGAGAGATCAACATCTTCAAGAAATCAAAGCTAGAAGGACAATGGAGACAAGCTGCATTTGTAGGTGAAGGTAAATTGTTAATTTGGTTTCATTTGTTATTGCATTCTTCATTGTAGTTTGCTTATTAGATAGATTTATTAATCTTTTATTATTTAATTCATCATTTAGAATAGTATCCAACTAATTTGCATACAACACCAACACTATCAATATGTCAAAGAACCATGTGATGCATGCAAAGACAAAGCATATTGAGATCAAGTATCACTTCCTAAGAGAGAAAGTGGTAGAGGAAGAAGTCAAGTTGGACTATGTGAGTACTAAAGAATGGTTGGAAGATATATTCACAAAGCCCTTGCCTAAGGATACTTTTGAGTATCTCAGGGGGAAGTTGGGAGTAATTCCCTTCCCTGATTTTTCTTAGAAGGAAGCAGGAATGACATCAGTCCTCTGGGATTGATGGAAGGTTGACTACTCTACTTCTGGAGTAGTACCGGTGCTTAAAATGAGTGGCACCCTTTTCCATTGATGTCAAAGTGGGAGTATAGATATAGAGTCATGAAAAACAAAAGTAAAAAGAGGAGTATTATACCAAGGGGGAGTAGCATTCAATTATGATAGTAGTATAGTTGAGGAAATGGAGAATATTAGAAAATATTGCAGCAGATGGAGGATTCATCTTTGGGAAAGTTTTGAAGAGGAAATGAAGAATGTTATAAAAAAAATGTTCATTTGGGTTGATGGTGGTTTTTCACTCCACATGTTGCCATCAATGCCAAAGGGGGAGATTGTTGGAGAATTGCCAGCAGGCCAGTACTGACTGTATGTTTGTCATTGATGAAAACATATGGAAAGTAGCATGCATGGAAGTCTTATGTAGTAAGCCTTCAGTATACAATGCATGGACATGATATTAGAATGATATCATGGGCGCAGAGGTTAACTGTAAGTACAGATAGTTATATAGCAGCTTCTATCAGTAGTGTTCTTGACAGAGTTACAAGCAATGTTCTATGTATGGTTGT
The DNA here is from genome assembly GCA_027943335.1 of Chamaecyparis obtusa. Classification (NCBI taxonomy): domain Eukaryota; kingdom Viridiplantae; phylum Streptophyta; class Pinopsida; order Cupressales; family Cupressaceae; genus Chamaecyparis; species Chamaecyparis obtusa. The sequence goes on along the minus strand of BSBK01003293.1, from coordinate 937,597 downwards.
CCGTACAGTTGTCTTATGGGAATGTGCCCTAGGATATATGTTGAAGACATGTTAGTGATGTTTTAGTTATGAATGCATAGTCTAATGATGAATGCAAGTGAATTTATGCAGTCGCTATTCACTAGTAGCAGTTTCCTATGTTTGTTCAGAAGAGCTGATAGAGATTTTATTGTTTCTTGAGTTGTGCCTATCTTGAGCATATGCACCCTTGGATTTAAGCTTGGATAATTGTTATTGATGTTCGGTTAAGAGCACATAAGTTAATTCAGCTTATAGAGAAAGTTCTAGTTGTTCTAGTAGAGCCAACAGTGTGTAGCGTGTGTCTATAATTATATTATATGAACAGGTCGTAGAATGTGTTGCACCCATAGTAGAGCCAACAAAATGTTTGTTGAAGTTTATTATGGTTTCTCTAATATTATCTCAAGGTGGTTCTAAAAGGCTGACTTGATTATATCATTTGGAGGAAAGATATTTGTGATTGCTTGAGTGTCGTTCATGGTTGATTAAGCAGAGTAGAGCAAAGTGTGCAAGTGGTGGAACCATTAGAAGAAGGTCTATGTGACCAAGTAGCTAATGTGTTCTATTCATTGGAACTGATCTAGATAGAAATTCAAAGTGTAGTTCACCAAGATCTAGATATAGTGTGTATCTATTATTCAGAAGGTTGTAGCCTTCGCGCATTTGAGTAGTGAGCTCTCAGACAGTGTGTCCTCTCCCCTAATAGGGACAATTTTAAAAGACTCCTAATAGGGTCCGACCCTTAACCAAGTCTACTATACTTAATATATTGTAAAGCTACTCCTAACAGGGTAAAGGATCTTCTAGCAAGGATCATTATACACTAGTATAGAGTATTAGTGGGTATCAAGTCCCACTGGGGTTTTTACCTATTTGGGTTTCCCCATAACCAACATATTGGTGTTGTGTTCAAGTATTCTTTCATTGTGTTTATGTTTTATGTTTAAGTATACTTAATTGGATAAAGAATTGAAACTTGTAGATAATTGATTCACCTCCCCCCCTCTCAGTTATCTCTTGGGGCTATTCCTAACACCACCTACTACGACCATAGCTAATGTACCCATAAAGGTCACCAAAGGGTCAAAGACCATCAAGGAACAATCTACAGGTCCTCAAGATTTAGTGCCTATAGTAGAAGTATAATCAAAGGCAAAAAAGTCTATGCCCATGTCAGAATCACTCAAAAACAACACCATTATCATTGATAATGTGGAGATAGCTATGGTGACCACTGACATAGAATTGGACAAGTTTGAGGAAGCTTTTGTGAGAACACAAGAAGATGAGATTTTATTTAGTAGCACACCTCCCACTCATCAAGGAGAGGTATGAATTGAAAATATAACAGATGAGAAAGAAGAAGAGAAAATAAAAGAGGAAGAAAAGAAAGAAGAAGAAGAAGAAAAAGAAAAAGAGAAAGATGAAACTTCTATTGATCTAGCCAAGGTAAAACTATAAGTGATGGATAGCAGTCCCATCACTCCCTCCTTAGCATTGTTGTCAAGTTTGATACCTAACACATCTAGTTTGGACTCATGGAGAGAAGAAGGCCTAATTAAGTTTAGCATCTTAGCTATGGAGAAGGAAAAGGATAAACAAGTCATGAGAAATCCTCTCCTTGTAGAATTTGTGAACATACTGAATAGTCTATTGCTAGAAGATAAGAAAGTGTATAAGGTACACTCAGTTGATGATGTGAGTATAGTTATCTCACAGTTCAAAAGTAATTTTTCAAGCCTTGAAGAATCTACATCCAAAGTTGTAGAAGAGAAGTACCTAAAATGAGATTGAATGAGTTGATGAACAACTTTTCACTAGATCTAAATTCACTCAAGATAGGACAAGCATCCTTAAAAGAATTTGTTGATCAAGGAAAGAAATTCATTGCAGACTGCATGGATCCGGATAAGCTTATTGATGCCCATCTTAAGAAAATACAAGAAGAAGAAGCTATGATTGAGTAGGTAAAGATTTCAGTGAAAGACACATCCACTGATGTGAACATGTACAACAATGTCTACCAAGGTTAGTTGGACAAAATTGAGAAAGCAGAGAAAGAGATGGCAAAGATAAGATCTAGACAGACTTAGTTGAGGAATGCTCTTGCACCCTCATTAGACATTCTCAATTAGAACATAAAGGAGATTGATGCCACAATAGTAACCTATGATCAAGGTTTGAGCATAGATTTGAAGAAGATGGAGAAGCTTCAATATGCTTTATGCACCCATCTCCAGATAGTTAACTCTTTGATAAGTTTTTGGATGAAGGAGATCCAGAACCTTAAGATTGCATATCCAGATGTTTTCCCTTAGTGAGTATGTATAGATACAATTTTTTTTAACACCTTTGTCATTAATTTCAAAGGGGGAGTTGTATATAGAATATGGAGTATAATATGTATAGGGAGATATAAGATTATGTATAAGAAATGTATAGAAGACAAAAGTTTTTTGTGTTAAGGGACAATTAGCAACTTGGCCATATTCCTTTGTTTCCATAAATGAAAAAGGGGGAGATTGTTGGAAAGTTGTCTATACTATGGTATATGACTAAATATAGTGTTTTAATTATGGAAACAGAGTCATATAGTAGTTTGGAGTTAGTGCATTTGATGTAAAGATCAAAATACAGTTAAGTGTTGAAGACTGGTCAGTGTACAAAGTTCTTGTAGCTTAGAACATCAGCACACGTGTGTACTAATGAATTATGGTATGCACCCAGGAAGTTAAGTTTTTTAGACTATACTCATGCTTATTTTATGAGTGCATAAGCAGATGTCCAAGGATGAGAAAGTTACAGTCAGTTGAAGTAGCATAGCTAGTGTGTGCTAGTAGAGAACAGAGCATGGAGCTGACAGTTAGTATTTTGGTTTGCGATTATAATTTAATGTTATAAAGGCTATGCACCCATTGTATTTAGGTTTTTGACATCTTTATATGTATAATTATAAGCATGCTTAAGATAATTCATTTGGAAGCATTGTTTGTAATTAGTTATAGGGCCGACCTAGTTGTTTATTTTCTATGAGTGTATAAATATAAGGTGCACCCATTGTATTTGGTATGGAAATGAATAGAGAGTTGTAATAAGTAGAGAAAATGTGTGTGAAGACACTAGAAGATGTATTAGAGATTTTCTAGAGGTCAAAGCATTAGCGCATCAAAGGAAATGATCTGACAAGCAGTGTCACAGTGACAGTTCATCCTGTAGATATAGTGTGTATCTAAGATCAAAAGGTTGTAGCCTTCACCACTTGAGCAGTGAGCTCTTGGATAGTGCATCCTCTCCCCTAACATGGATGATTGTAAAAGAATCCTAATAGGGTCTGACCCTTAACAAGGTCTACTATACTTAAAACATTGTAAAGCTACTCCTAAAAGGGTAAAGGATCTTCTAACAAGGATCATAAAACACTAGTGCAGAATATTAGTGGGTGTCAATTCCCACCGGGGTTTTTACCTATTTGGGTTTTCCCAAAATCATATTAGTGTCATGTGTTGATTTCATGTTTCATGTTTATGTGAATATTTATTTTAGTACTTAAGCATTTAAGCTCAGTATAAAGATTAAAGTGAAAATTTAAAATACAGTGAACACTGATTCAACCCCCACCTCTCAGTGTTCCCATTCCTAACATAAGGTTCCTTTTAAATATATGAATATTCTTTTTACTACCATGAGATGACTTTGCTTAGGTTCTGTTGCAAATCTTCCAACAATACCAACTGCATTGGAAATGTCTGGTCTAGTTTGAGTAAGATATATAAGCTTACCAATCATAGACTATACAAGGTCATGTCTAATGCTGGTGAATTATCTTCTTTTGAAAGCTTGCATCCTATTATCATAGGGGTACTTATTGGATTTCAATCATCCATCTTGAATTTCTTCAAGATCTCTTTCGCATACTTAGTCTAATTTATGAATATACCTTTTTCTATTTGTTGCACATTCAGTCCCAAAAAGCATTCGATAGGACCAATCATGCTCATCTCAAATTTTCTCTACATCTCCTTAGAAAATTATGCACTAGGATTTTCATTACCACCAAAGATAATGTCATCAAAAAATATAGAAACTAACAAAAATCCATTAGAAGTTTCTCTTATGAATAAATTACAATATGCTACTCCTTTCTTGAATCTAATCTTAGTCAAGTAACCATCTAGTCTTTCATACCATGCTCTAGGGGCTTGCTTAAGTCCATAGAGGTATTTCTTCAATCTGCATACCATATCAGGTCTTTTTGATAAAGTAAATCCTTCAGGCTTCTCTATGTAAACTTCTTCTTTCAGCTCTCCATTTAGGAACACCGACTTGACATCCATCTGGTATACCTTAAATTATTTGAAGGTAGCATAGGCTAAAAATAGTTTTATGGCTTCCAATATTCTTACAGGGGAAAATGTATTAGAATAACCAATTCCTTCTCTTTGCGCATATCCTTTGCATACTAGTCTTTCTTTGTTTCTTACCACTATTCCATCTTCATTCATCTTATTTTTGAATATCCACTTGGTTCCCCTCACATTTTCATCACTAGGCCTGGGGACCAGCTCCCATGTATCATTCTTAATTATCTAATCTAGCTCTTATTTCATTGCTTCATGCCAATTTGAATCATTACATGCATCTTAAACACTTAAGGGTTCAATCTGTGATAGTAAACATAACTCTTCATTTTCTATGGAACTCTTTTCTTTTTATCTTATCATGACTTTATTGTTGTGATCTCCAATGATGTCTTCCTTTGATTGATAACCTAGATGTGAATTTAGGAACATTGGGTGTGATTCTCTCATCTAACTTTTGTGATTCTTCTTCACTAGTTTCAGGGACATTGAATAATACATCAATGTTGTCAAACATTTCATCGACAACTATTTCTCTAGTTGTAGGTCTAGGTTATTCTTCAATCATAGGTGAATAATCATGATATCATTCTTGAATCATAAACTTCTCATCAATCTTAATATGAGAACTTTCAATGATCTTCTTCAATCTCAAATTGAAACATCTATAAGCTTTGATTTTAGTAGAGTAACCAAGAAAAATACCTTCATCACTTCTTGCATAAAACTTGCCAATTGCTTCATCTCTCTTGATGTAGCACTTGCTTCCAAAGATTCTAAAGTATTTGACTGTAGGTACATTCCCAAACCATAGCTCATAAGGTTTCTTATCTATTCTTGGCCTCAATTTAATTATATTGATTGTGTAGACTACAATATTGACCACATCTCTCCAATAGGTGTGTGCAACCTTTCCTTCAATCATGATGGTGTGTGCTGTGTCGAGTATGATCCTATTCCCCCTTTCTACTATTCCATTCTACTGAGGGGTTCTAGGTGCACTTAACTATTGGCAAGTTGAGTATAATATTGTATATGACTATAATATAGTGTTGTCATTATGGCAATAAAGTCATATAGAGTTTTGGAGTCAGCGCACTTACTCATAAGATCATAATATGGCCAAGTATGAAAGATAGGACAGTTAGTAGAGCACCGGATGAATAGAGCATTAGCAGATGTGCATATGAATGAGTTATGGCATGTGCCATTGAATATAAGCTTCTAAGTATGTATTCATGCTATGTCTAAGAGTGCATGATGATATGAGTTAGTATGAAGAAGTTACAACCAGTTGAAGTGGCACAGACAGTGAACACTAGAGTAGAATAGAGCATAGAGCCAACTGTTGCTATTTTGGTTAGCGCTTGTAATATTATTTTGTAAAGGATATGTTCCTATTGTATTTATGGTTTAGACATGTTAATATTATTTTTTTTAAACACGCTCGAGCCAATTCACTTGGAAGCGTTATATGTAATAGGTTGAAGGCCGACCTAGTTAATAGTTTTGTTTGCACATATAAATAAGACACACGCTTTTGAAATTAAGAATGGACATGAATAGAGAGTTGATATAAGCAAAGAAAAAGTATGTGAAGTTTAGTTTGTTAGTCCATTTTCCTATCAATGCAAAATTCTTTTAAAATGGCCTGTTCCCTGCAAATGTTTTGTAATGTTGTCCTGCCATGCCTACAGTCACAATTTTATCTTGCGATGAAAATCCATAGTGTTTCATGGTTTGAGCTCTTAGCCCTATGTTCTTCATTGTGTCACCAAGCTCTAGTCCAAATTGCATGTGCTTAATTGCAAAACCCAAGGAGATATTCAAGTTTTAAGGTTTGCAGGAAATAGTTTCAAAATCTACCTAAGTGTCAAAAACCCACAATATTTTTGAAAACCCTGGATGTTTTCAATCTTTTGCTGAAACCTTGTGTGTTTTCAATCTTTTCCATTGAAAACCCTATGTGTTTTCAACTTAATAGTTTCCTATTTGTTGGCATTCCCTAACTACACAAGTGCGATCGGTTGGTGGGACCTTTTCCTTCCCAAGGGGTTAAACTTCAGTAAGATCTCATGGTTGTCATTATACCGCTAGGGAAAGTTGCTCATTTTTTAAGATCATGGTATAGCGACAACCATCGATCTTCTTTGATGATGCAATGGGCCATGGGACCACTGTCAGAGGATGCTGAGGTGGTAGAGTTCTATTGGATGTAGAGTGGTGATGTGGTGAAGTTTCCAGTCGCAGGCCTGGTTGTCAGATCCCTTTGATCTTATGGTTGTCACATGACTGCAAGGAATATTCTTTCCCCTTGTGATCATGTGACAACCATCTGATCTTCCAGTGATTCAAAAGGGCAATAGTGCGGTGGGTTTGGTTCTCAATTTGTTGCGATGTGTGCACTTTTCATTGGTCGAGGAGTAGTGACTTAGTTTTTTGTTAGTGGGGCTGAGGGTTGCAGTGTTTAAAGGGGTCCAATTGATCTATTTTCATGATGAGGTTGTTCCTGATTGGCCAACGGGTGACAGGGTGGCAATCTTGTGGCTTGTCGCATGTTCACATAGCCTAGGTCTGGGCTATGCGATCATGTGACAACTACTTGGACATCACGGTTGCGGAGTTAAGGTGGGTTCATAGTACCGGCGTTGCCGAGGTATTCTTTTTCGATTGGTTCCTAACTGGTGATGGGGTTGTTGACTTTTTGAGGGGCCTGCGACTGTTGTGAACTTAAACATAGGCCACTCGATGTGCTAGGAAAAGGATGAGATCGACGGCCATGTTTTAAATTTTTCTGATTAGCCATTGCATTTGAATTCAAATTTGTAGAGGGTTTTTACGACATGAAGTACCAGAATTGAATGCTTTCCTAGTGGATTTTCTTGCTGGTTTGATGGTGGTAGGTGTTGCGATTTGGCCCGAAGGTCTATGTGGTTGGATGAAAGTTGATTTTTTACTTGGTGGAGTTTGTTTTTGAGCTTGAGAAGCTATTTGCAGGTGGCTGATTTGATTGGTTTTCATGGCTATCCCTGGTGTCCTATACTGAGCTCATAGATTTTCATGATTGCAGATCTGTTTGAGATTTGTTTCCTCCAAGTTGTCTACATTTCTTTCCCCTGCATTAAGTTTTTGAGCTTTTCTAATTGGTATGGTGGTTTTAGTCCTAACCCTAGTCACCCTAAGCTTCATGCAATCTCTTTGAGATTCCCAAGGTGGCTAGTGGTATATATTTCAAGTTTTTGATAGAACAAGCATTCAAATTTTAATCAATCCAGAGGTTTTGATTATAGTTAGTCCTAGGGGTTTGTAGTAGGGCTATATCACATTGCATGTAAGCTAAATAGAATTTCTAGAAGTCTTTGCAGGTTATTGAAGTGGTTTGATCTCTGTCCTACTTTGATTATGTACATGATTCATCATACTTAATATAATTGTTTCAAGCTTTCAAGTCTCTCCTTGGTGTCAGTCTTATGAGTTTTAGATTTTCTAGTCCATTGCATAGGGTTACCTTTGCATATGTTCTAGTCTTTCGTTCTTGATCTAGGATCAAGTGAAAAATACTTTGGATAGGGCATAGATTCATTATATTTGTCTACAGAAGGATCTTATAAGTAGTGGATGGGCTGGAATGTTTATATTTATGGCTATGAGTCTTTGACAATAGTCGGTTCACATTTCATTATTTGCATGTGAGGTCTACCCAATGGATAATGGCACTGATCAAGGATTAGTACATTTAGTTGAGTCTAATGTCTGATTGGCTCTTGTCTACCTTCCCTATCCACATTAATCAAAGACCCTTTTAAGTTTTAAGTATTGTTGTTGGTAGTAATACCCTTCACAAGGCCATTTTATACCCAATAGCAATTGAGATTCAATGAATGTCTGGTTAACATTTAGTAGTCTCTTGTTATCATCTGCTTTGTTTAATCTAGTCCAAAGTCCTAAAATGCTATAAGTTACTGGATTAGGTGCACCCACCATGGTTTTGTAGAGCCAGAAGTGAAGAGGGTAGTCTTGTCCCTATAGTTGGTCCAGTTGTCTTGTAGAGCTTTCACACTTGGAGCTAACCACTCCTGACATTAGTCTCAAGGCATATTGGCAGCCCTAGATAGCATAAGCATTTTCAAACACCAACAAGATGGTGACTCTGCTAGGGAGAACAACAATGAAGAAGTATATCTGTTAAGATCTCTAGTCGGGCTTGTGTTGTTATATTTAAAATTTTTTGTTGACCAGATTGATTTGCCCATCCGAGTCACCAACAAGATGGCAACTCTGCTGGGGATGAAATAAGTTTACCATTAAGAGTATCCCAGAGTCTTGCTATTTTCATTTTGGGGAAGAGTCTCATAAGTTTTCTAATCTAAAAATTGTCTTTTAGATTTACAAGTGTGCTACCTAGATTTGCTAATTGAGTTATCTGTGACTTTGCTATGGAAGAGCCCAGAGTCTATTGGTGTTTCAAGATAGATCGGTAAAGTTTGTGTCCTTTGAAGAGAGGTGGTGAATCTATGCTAGAAAGAACCTAAGCTGTGAAATTTTGTTGGGACTTCATTTAGCTAAGAAGAAGGCAGTAGCATTTAGCAGGGCGATCCAGGTATTCTCCATCAAAATTTTATGTATAAGCATGGTCCTAATCAAATGATTATGTCATTAAAGGGATAGGACAAGTGTGAAGTATCTCAGAATAGCTAAGTGAGAGGTGGGAGTCATTTACAAGTGTTTTGATTCCCTATTTTTGATTTACAAAGAATCAAGTGTATAGGTACAAGGTTGTATATCAGTGATGGATGTGCTTAGGGGTCCTATTGGTAGGGGTTATGCACCATTTTGTTATGATGGCATACCTAGTTTCCCCAACAAAGTCCCTCTTGAAATCAGAGAGTATCTACCAAAGTTCAATAGGAATTAGTCTCCATCAACAAGAAAACATGTGATGGCTTTTTCTAATTTAATGTGTGATTTTGATGTCTGCCATGAGGATTTGTGGATGATGTTGTTTGTGCAGACTCTTGAGGGAGATGAAAGGGAGTGGTTTTCATTTTTGCCTGCAGCCTCTATTTCTTCATGGGATGAGTTGAGTTCTTGCTTCATTGATTATTTTGATAGTTGGGTAGATGTAAAATCAATGTTGGACAATTTGATGGGAATTCATATTGAGGAAGGTGAGTTGATTCAAAGATTTAATAGTAGATTCACTAGGACATTATTGGATATCCCTAAAAACTACAGACCACATGATCAGATTTGTTTAGTTATATACTTGAGTGCATTTAACCAAAAAATGGGTTTCTTGCTGAGGGATAAATAACCACAAAGTCTACATCAGGATTTTGAGGTTGCATTGGATATTGAGTGCAATCTAAAGTATGGAGTTATAAGAAGACATGCCTCTACTAGTTTGCATATTTAGAATAGGGTAAATGGCCAGGAGGGTGAGAGACATCATTGCTCTCATCCTTTTAATTATTGTATTAATCATAGTGTTGTATATGAAGGTGAAATGAGTTCTACTACCAAAGGTACAATAAATAAGGAGGCACTTTTCCCTTTACATGATTTTCCCAAGAATAGTGATGATAATTGTGAAAATTCTTTGCCACCAAGTGATGTTGATACAAATGCTGAGAAAGGTGTTGATTATGGGAGCATGGATGAGGTTGAGAATGAGTTTCTTTCTGATGATATGTCATAGGGTTTCTCTCATGTTGCAGAGGTTTTTTATTTGCAATCTTCTATGTCAGTGGGTGATAGTGATGCTAATTACAAGGTCTTGGAAGTTGAAGATTTGTGGGGAAATCCATGGGATGGTTCTTCTAATGAGTACAAAACTGATTATTCATATGTTGACAATAGTGACGGTGAGTCATGCTCTAATTTTGACTCTGAATTCTCTTCTTCTTTTGAAGATGTGTATGATGATGGAAATAAAGACATATATAGTGTGGTTGTCAATGAGTTATTTGATGAGGACACTAGTGAGAACCAGTTGGCACTTTGTCCAAATTATTATGAGAAACAATTCCATGTTGTTTCTAACCCACTATTTGAGGAGTGTGCTTAGAGGATGGATTTTGTTGAGGATTTCTTGCCTCCTATACTTGAAGTTTCATATGTGGTTGATCCTAAGTCCCCATTACCAATGAAGCCAGTTGAAGGAAAGGTAATGCAAAATGAATGTTATTTTTCTGATGGAGGTGCATTACATTATGACAGGGTTTTTCTCTTGTCACCAAGTATTGACAGTGATGAAGATAATGTGATTCATGATGTTAGTCATGAGAGTTATCTTTATGAAGATAAAGGTATAATTCATCAGGATGAATCAGTTGTCTTGGCTGAGGTAAGTGAAAATGAATATAATGGTTTCTCTTTCGATGTGCAAGAGTGCATTAGAGATGAGCTAGATGCCTGTCGCCAGGGAGGAAAGATGTCATTTTTTTTCCCCTTCCATATGTTTCAATCCATGATGATTTTGATGATGCTTGTTTTTCAAGTAGTGAGTTTTTGGGGGGACATGTGAAGGAGGGCATTGGTGATGATGAACCCAAGGTTGTTTTGTAGTCGGTACCTGATAGTGTTTTCTGTCATTGTGCATGTGGAAAAGGTTTCAAAAATTTGTTTGATTTTGTGAGTAGAAACTAGGTTTTTGATAGAGGAAAGGGTTGGTTTTCTTCTAGCATACCGATATTACTTATGTATTTTCTATATATTTTGTACAAATGGTGCCAAGTTTTTGTGAGGAGCCAGTCTGTGATTTCTTAGATAAAGAGCAGGGAGAGGGCCTATTTTGTTTTCTCCAGTGGGTGGTCTACTTCTTCCTAGAGATCTGAGGTCCTCATTATACCTGCAAGAGATACATATCCCCAACTAGAGCCACTATTAGTCCATTTTCCTGTCAATGCAAAATTCTTTGAAAATGGCCTGTTCCCTGCGAATGTTTTGTAATGCTGTCCTGCCATGCCTACAGTCACAATTTTATCTTGCAATGAAAATCCATAGCATTTCATGGTTTGAGCTCTTAGCCCTATGTTCTTCATTATGTCACCAAGCTCTAGTCCAAATTGCACATGCTGAATTACAAAACCCAGGGAGATATTCAAGTTTTAAGGTTTGCAGGAAATAGTTTTAAAATCTGCCTAAGTGTCAAAAACCCACAATGTTTTTGAAAACTCTAGATGTTTTCAATCTTTTGCTGAAACCTTGTGTTTTTTTTATCTTTTCCATTGAAAACCCTGTGTGTTTTTGACCTCATAGTTTCCTATTTGCTGGCGTTCCCTAACTGTACAAGTGCAATCGGTTGGGGGACCTTTTCCTTCCCAAGGGGTTAAACTTTAGTAAGATCTCACAGTTTTTGTTATACCACTAGGGAAAGCTGCTCATTTTTTAAGATCATGGTATAGTGACAACTGTTGATCTTCTTTGACAATGCAATGGGCCGTGGGACCACTGTCAAAGGATACTGAGGTGGTAGAGTTCTATTGGATGCAGAGTGGTGATGTGGTGAAGTCGCCAGTCACGGGCCCGATTGTCAGATATCTTTGATCTTACGAATATCGCATGACCGCAAGGAATATTCTTTCCCCTTGTGATCATGTGACAATTGTTTGATCTTCCAATGATTCAAAAGGGCAACAGTGTGGTGGGTCCAATTCTCAGTTTGTTGCGACATGTGCACTTTTCATTGGTCAGGGAGTAGTGACTTGGTTTTTTGTCAGTGGGGCTGAGGGTTGCAGTGTTTAAAGGGGTCCAATTGATTCATTTTCATGATGAGGTTGTTCCTGATTGGCTGACGGGTGACAAGGTGGAAATCTCATGGCTTGTCGCATGTTCACATAGCCTAGTTTTGGGCTATGCAATCATGTGACAACTGCTTGAATGTCACGGTTATAGAGTTAAGGTGGGTCCACAGTGCCGGTGTTGCTGAGGTGTTCTTTTTTGATTGGTTGCTGACTAGTGATAGGGCTGTTGACTTTTTGAGGGGCCCACGACTATTGTGAACTTAAACATAGGCTGCTCGATGTGCTGGGAAAAGGATGAGATCGATGGCCATGTTTTAAATTTTTCCGATTAGCCATTGCATTTGAATTCAAATTTGTAGAGGGTTTTTGCGACATGAAGTACTAGAATTGAATGCTTTCCTGGTAGATTTTCTTACTGGTTTGATGGGGGTAGGTGTTGCAATCTGGCCTGAGGGTCTATGTGGTTGGATGCAAGTTGATTTTGTACCTGGTGGAGTTTGGTTTTGAGCTCGAGAAGCTATTTGTAGGTGGCTGATTTGATTGGTTTTCATGGCTATCCCTAGTGTCCTATACTGAGCTTGTAGATTTTCATGATTGTAGATCTACTTGAGATTTGTTTCCGCCAAGTTGCCTGCATTTCCTACCCCTGCATTAAGTTTTTGACCATTTCCAATTGGTATAGCGGTTGTAGTCCTAACCCTAGTCACCCTAAGCTTCATGCAATCTCTTTGAGATTCCCCAGGTGGCTAGTGGTATATATTGCAAGTTTTTGATAGAACAAGCATTCAAATTTTAATCAGTCCAGAGGTTCTAATTATAGTTAGTTCTAGGGGTTTGTAGTAGGGCTATATCACATTGCATGTAAGTTAAATAGAATTTTTGGAAGTCTTTTGTAGGTTATTGAAGTGGTTTGATCTCTGTCCTACTTTGATCATGTACATGATTCATCATACTTAATATAATTGTTTCAAGCTTTCAAGTCTCTCCTTGGTGTCAGTCTTATGAGTTTTAGATTTTCTAGTCCATTGCATAGGGTTACCTTTGCATATGTTCTAGTCTTTAGTTCTTGATCTAGGATCAAGTGAAAAATACTTTAGATAGGGCATAGATTCATTAGATTTATCTACAGAAGGATCTTATAAGTAGTGGATGGGCTGGAATGTTTATATTTATGGCTATGAGTCTTTGAAAATAGTCGGTTCATGTTTCATTATTTGTATGTGAGGTCTACCCAATGGATAATGGCACTAATCAAGGATTAGTACATTTAGTTGAGTCCAATGTCTGATTGGCTCTTGTCTAACTTCCCTATCCTCATTAATCAAAGACCCTTTTAAGTTTTAAGTATTGTTGTTGGTAGTAATACCCTTCATAAGGCTATTTTATACCCAATAGCAATTGAGATTCAATGAATGTCTGGTTAACATTTAGTAGTCTCTTGCTATCATCTGCTTTGTTTAATCCAGTCCAAAGTCCTAAAATGCCATAAGTTACTGGATTAGGTGCACCCACCATAGTTTTGCAGAGCCAAAAGTGAAGAGGGTAGTCTTGTCCCTATAGTTGGTCCAGTTGTCTTGCAGAGCTTTCACACTTGGAGCTAACCACTCCTGACATCAGTCTCAAGGCATATTGGCAGCCCCAGATGGCATAAGCATTTTCAAACACCAACATAGTTAGAATGTTGTAGGGATTTACAAGAGGCTAAACCATCTGTAAAAAAAAGGAACTGATCAGACAAGCAGTATGACAACAATAGTTCATGTTGTAGATATAGTGTGTATCTAAGATTCAGAAGGTTGTAGCCTTCACCACTTGAGTAGTGAGCTCTAGGATAGTGTGTCCCCATCCCTAATAGGGTTAATTATAAAAGACTCCTAACATGGTCTGACCCTTGACCAGGACACTATACTAAAAGCATTGTAAAGATGAACTACTAAGAGGGTTGCAAGATCTTCTAACAGGGATCGTAAAACACTAGTGCAGTTCTTAGTGGGTGTCAATTCCCACTAGTGTTTTTACCTATTTGGGTTTCCCAATAATAATATTTTATGTTATGTGTTGTGGTTGTTTATCTTACTTGCATTAATATTCAGTTCAGTACTTAAGTAGTAAAGTTAAGATTCAAGATATCAGAAAAAGTAATTATATATAGAACACTAATTCACCCCCCCTCTTAGTGTTCCCATTCCTGAAAATTGGTATTAGAGCTCTGGTCCTTTGTAGAGAAGTTTAACCACTTGATGAGATCATGTATAAGGGAGAATTGAAACATCTAAAAAAGAATCTTGAAGTAGCTCTTGAAGGCCTTGAAAGATCTGAAAAGAAATTGAAGAACTGAAATAAAATATTAGTGATTATCATGCAGTCATCAAAAAATTGAGAAAAGACTTGAAAGACTATTCCACAAGTGATTTGGGAAAAATGATTAAAAATCTAAATGAGGAAAACACATCTCTAAAAGATTAGATTAAAGAATTGGATGAAAATCTACTTAATAATCAAGAAGCCTATGAAGAACATGTCAAAGAAAATAATCAATTGGACAAAGAACTAAGGCAAGAAAACATGAAAATCTTGGAGTTAGTAAACATCAAGAAATAAGTGGAATCCAAATTGACTGAAGCAAAGAATCATATTGACAAATTTCACACAAGAAAAGATCTAATAGAGTCATAGTTGTATGCACAGAAGATTAAAGGAGACACCAATGGTATTGGATTCAATGAAGAAAAAATTAAGATCAATGACATGCGAGAAATAAATAAAGCATCAGAAGAATCTATAGAAGCTAAGAAGGTAGGAAATCATATAGAAGCTGAAGCTAAACCATCTAAGGATGAGCACAAGCTAGTAAACAAAACTTGTTATGCTTGAAACAAGCATGGTCACATAGCAACAGATTGTAAAGAGGTAAGACCTTTCAATGGTTACTGTTATTCATGTAATAAGTTTGGTCATAGAGCTATGAATTATAGATCAAATCAAATAAATCAAAATCAGTAAAATTAGAGAAGTCATCTCTAGAAGAATGTAAGAAATTCTTAGAACATTACATGTCATATATGTAATTATGTTGGTCACACAGCCAGATAGTGTAGTATGATAACCCACATGAATGCACTGAGGAATATCAGGCCTCCAGTCATTTGTCACTCATATAAAAAATTTGGATACATCTCTAGGTTCTGTAGAACAAAAGCACAAAGATAGGAAAGCCCTAAAAAGCTAGAAAGATCAATATTGGATGAATCAAGAGAAGTCAATTTTTTGCAAGCTACAGAAGATGCGAGCTTGATTTGGAAGGAAGAAAAGAAGGATAATATTGATGAAATAGTTGAGGATGCATCCGCAATGGACACACCTCCTATTCAGTGTTAAATGACCATTATGGTCATAAGGGGAGCTAGATTAGCTCTAGATCCCTATGCGGATGGTATAGTCACTCTCAAAGTATGCACCTTTGGATATAACTTGTTCGAGACTAGTCAATGTAGTATGCAAGAGTGCACTTCTAGATAGATAGCAAAAAGGAAGTTTGGAATTCTCTGTGGGATTTTGTGTTTATGCGACAATCATTAATGGAGGAAAACTACTTTATAGTCACCGAAGATTCATTGATCACACATTTGCAATCAAGTTTGAGTGTTTGGAGATCACAAGAGTTCTAACAGTTGAGTTGTGAAGTATTGTAGTTAGATTTATTAGAAAAGAAGCAAGATTGATTGTTGCAAGCCCTAGTTTGGACATGATGATCCAAGAGCCCTTGAAAATATCTTTGAAGCATTAAATCAAGTAATTCATGGCTACACCAGTCATTTCTGATGTTGCTGAAAGGAAAATATATGTAATTAAGAAACATCCATTCAAGTCTACCCTAGATGACCTAGAAGGATAATTTTCAAGAACTCCAATGGGTGTTATGCATGTAGAAGACATATGCGCATACTCATATTGCAAGAAGGAACCTGTTTGATGCAAGAACATCTCAGGTCCTTGGCAATCCTGTGCCACCAAAAACATTTTGGAGTTTTTCTATGTTTCTTGATTTCTTCTTTGACCAAGTTGGTCGGTAGTTGGTCGGTTTCCTTTGGTTATCAAGTGTGGTTGGTTATCTCCTAGGCAGTCAGTTATTTCTCTGGCACTCGGCAATGCTTGTTTGTTTCTCGGTCATCCTTTCTTACCAAGTAGTTTTTTTTGAGTTCCTATTGAGCCAACTTGTGCATTTATTATAGGTCATGGATTTAATGTTGGAATCCATCATTGGGAAGCATTTGGTCCCAGATCTGACCATTCCTTCCATTGATTATGGATCTGAAGGCTGACTTAGTTTGGTAGACTCTTGTATAAATGTAGTTGTTTGGTTGTAGTTTAGGGGGCAATTTTTGGATATAGGAGTTTGGTAGAAGATAGAAGTAGAGATTTTGACAGATCCTTGCATGTTTGAGGACTTCTAAATTCATTTTAATATCAAGCCATAATCAGAAAGGCCTAACACAAGGCATGAAGCATGAGGGGCCAAACAATGGCACACCCTAATGATCCAAGCCTGCTCAACACATGTGGAAGAAACAAACAACAACAGTGAGAGAGAATGCCAGATCTTTCATATATTATCATCAATTGAATCATACATGCTAGGCTATAAGGCCTTCCCTATTATGGACTAATATTACAGTGAATCTCAGAAGTCCTCAAACATGTGAGGATCTATTACAAATCTCCAATCTAATATCTAATATCCCAAAACTCCCACTAATCTACAACCAAACATCTACATTTATACAAGAAGATATCGAGCTGAGTCAGCCTTCAAATCCATAATCAACGAAAGGAACAGTAAGATCTGGGACCACATGCTTCCCAATGATGGATACCAACATTAAATCCATGATCCAATATAAATACACAAGTTGGCCACCATAGAAACTAAAACTAAACCCATCGGTAAGAAAGATAACTGAGCAACAAATAGGAAATGCCAAGTGCCAATGAAATAACTAACCACCCAGGAGATAATCGACCAACTACTGACCAACTCAGTCAAAGTAGGAACCGAGCAATACAGACAAACTCCAAATTGTTTTTGGTGACACAGGATTGCCAAGGACCTGAGATGCTCCTCCATTAGGCACCTAGGGTTATTTTGAAATGATTCTCTGAATCATTTGGTATGCCTAGTCCAAGCTGCATCCAACTTAGACTGTGAAATCCATGACCTTCCACTTTACTAGATATTCCATATACTATTTTCCTCTTGTACTTTTGCCAACTCTTTCCTTCAAAATTTGTTCAACTTCATCATTCTACTTAGGATATTTTATCGATACTATGACTTCTTCATCAGGTTCATGATACTCATATAAATCAGCAATGTTGAAAATAGGTGATATGTCCATATCATTAGGTAACTCAATTTCATATGCATTTCCACTGTCAAATTTCTTCAGAATCTTGCAAACTTCTTCATCTTCAACTTCCCATATGTTCCAGCAGGAAATTAGCCTTTCTTCAAATGAACCATCACTTCATCACCAACATCAAAATATTTGTGTCTCCTTGATCTATCAGCTCTATCTTTGTATTTCTAATTACTATCTTCTAGCTTTAGCTTCACATCTTCATGCAATGTTTTCATGTACTCAGAAAACTTTACTCCCTTAGCACTTTTCTTATTCTCATCAACAATGTCTCTCAAATCAGATATTCCTCTTGATTGTGTGCAATTCACAATCTCAAATGGTGTCTTTCCAGTACTCCTATTCATTGAATTATTGTATGCAAACTCTACTTGTGCCAACAAAGAATCCCAATTACTCGGTGTGTCTCCAATTAAACATGTCAAAAGATTTCCCAAACTTCTATTCACAACTTCAATCTATCCATTGGTTTGTGGGTGAAATGTAGAACTATATTTCAACTTAGTGCCAAATTTCTTCCAAAGTGTTTTCCAAAAGTATCCAACAAATTTACTATCTTGGTCAGATATAATACTCAGTAATCCATGCAATCTAACAATTTCCTTAAAAAAAAGATCTGCCACATATACTGCATCTTATGTGTTTCAAAATGGTATAAAATGTGCCATCTTAGAAAATCTATCCACAACAACAAATATTGAATCATTACCTCTTAATATCTTCAGTAAGCCAAGAATAAAGTACATACTGATGTCAATCCAAGGTTTGTCAGGAACAACAATTGGTGTATACAATCTAGTATTCTAACCTACTCCTTTTGCAAGTTGACAAATACCACAAATTTTCATAAATTTCTGAACATCTCTATACAACTGTGGCCAATAGTATTTCTCCTTAAGCAAATTCCATGTTTTATCAATACCAAAATGTCCAGCAAAACCACTACTATGTTTCTCCTTTATCAAATTAGTTCTCATTACTCCTCTCGGTATACACAACTGAATACCTTTAAACAACATACCTTCCTAAATAAAATATTCATCCCATTTAGTATCTTGTTGATCTTGAATAGGTGCTCTGCACTTTCTCCATGGATTAGAAAAATAAGGGTCAAACTCATAAGAATCTCTCATCTCATCAAAACCAAGAACTCCAATTTTCATCTTAGTCATCAAAGATCTTCTTCTACTCAATGCATCAGCAACTCAGTTAGTGACTCCACTCTTATGCTTGATCACAAATGTATAACTTTGCAAATACTCAACCCATTTCATATGTCTCTGATTCAACTTATTCTGACTACCCAAATATTGTAAAGCCTTATGAATTCTCTTTTGTCTCCTCTCATAGTTTCAATCATAGCATTACAAATTGAATTGAAATTCCTTATGAACTTTTGGTAAAAAATTTCCAAACCATGAAATGATATTACCTCACTAGCATTCACAGGTGTAGGCCAATTCAAAATAGCTTCAACCTTTTTAGGATCCATCTTCAAACAAGGCATGAAGTGTGAGGGGCCAAAAAATGGCACACCTTGATGATCTAAGCCTACTCAACACATGCGGAAGTAACAAACAACAACAGTGAGAGAGAGAATGCTAGAGATTTCATATATTATCATCAATTGAATCATACATGCCGAGCTATAATGCCTTCCCAGTTATGGCCTGATATTACAATGAATCTTAGAAATCCTAAAACATGCAAGGATATGTTACAAATCTCCAATCTAATATCTACTATCCCAAAACTCCCCCTAATCTATAACCAAACATCTACATTTATACAAGAAGATACCAAGATGTTTCAGCCTTCAGATCCACAATCAATGGAAGGAATGGTCAGATCTGGGACCACATACTTGCCAATGATGGATACCAACATTAAATCCATGATACAATATAAATGCACAAGTCAGCCACCATAGAAACTAAAACTAAACCCATCGGTAAGAAAGATAACTGAGCAATAGACAGGAAATGCTGAGCGCCAGTGAAATAACTAACCACCTAGGAGATAATAGAACACACTCGATAACCAAAGGAAACTGACCAACTATTGACCAACTCGGTCAAAGAAGGAACTAAGCAACATAGACAAACTCTAAATTGTTTCTGGTGACACATGACTGCCAATAACCAGAGATGCTCCTACATCAAGGCCTTATAGCCCAGCATGTATGGTTCTATTTGATGAAATATAAATAAGCTTCTACATTCTCTCTCTCATAGTTGTGTTTGTTTTCTTCCACATGTGTTGAGCAGGCTGGGATCATTAGGGTGTGCCATTGTTTGGCCCCTCTTGGCCCCTGCCTTATGGCAGGTGGTATCAGAGCAAGGTGAGATCTTGATCTAGGTCTGAAAATCTAGGTTTGGAGGTTCCTCTTGAAGCCCTAGTTGATTGTTGTGGGGTAGCAGATTGCGATCTGACCTACAATTGTAGAGAGTTGTCAAGATGGTTCATTGGAGGTGAGATGCAGATCTAGGATTGGTAGATATGCTAAGGCAGATTGCTGCTAGATTAGAAGCTATTGAAACAGCCCATAGAAGAGGTAGACATCTTGAAGATGTTAGTGATGATGAAGTTGAATAAGAATAGGCAAATGCAGAACCTACACCTATTATTTATCAAGGTGAAGAAATGTTTTTGAAGGCTTTGACCAGTCTAAACTCTACACCACATTTCAATCCTCCTGAGTATGGTGGAAAGATAGATTCTGATGAATTGGTGGATTGGATCACCAAGATGGAAAATTACTTTGAATGTAAAAAGATTCCTGAAGACAAGAAGGTGAAAATTAAAAGCAAAAAGTTGAAAATTCATGCATCCTTATGGTGGGAGCATCTGCAATTGGATAGAAAGAGGAAAGGCAAAGACAAGATCAAAGTATGGAATAAAATGGTGAATAAATTGAAAGGAAAATTCTTACCTTGTGATTATCAGATCAACCTAGTTCGGTGAATGTAAAGTTTGAGGTAGAAAGATAGCTTGGTAAAAGAGTATACTAAGGAATTCTATAGATTAGATATCAGATCTAGACATGATGAAGATGATGTGGAAAGAATTGGTAGGTACTTGAATGGTTTGAGAGTTTCCATCCAAGAGGAAATTATTATGGTCAAGTTAGAGAACATTGAAGAGGCTTATCAATTTTCTTTGAAGGCTGAGGAGAAATTGAACAAGAGACATGAGCAAAGACAAAGAGGTCGAGGTGGTAGATTCCCTAGAGGAAGAGGTAGATCTAATAGTGAAAAAGGTAGATCTGAATTAGAAAAGACAAATCTGGACAAAGACAAGACTGAGTGGAAAGGTGAAAGTTCATCTAGAGGTAGAGACAATAACTATCAAGGTGGTTATAGAAGATGAATTTTTTGAGGAACCTGTTATAGTTGTGGAGAAGAAGGACATAGATCTTTTGAGTTTACACATGCAAGTAAGAAGGCTAGTAGTAGTAGAAATGCTTTGGTGCAAGAAGAGTCACTGAATGAACCTGAGAAAGAAAATAACTTGATGGTAAGGAGAGTACTCTGGAATGAAAGTAAGAAGGAAAATCTAGTAAGGAAAAGTTTGTTCAAGACTAGATGTAGAGTTTCTGATAAATTTTGGAAGGTAATTATTCATAGTGGTAGCTTGAAGAATCTAGAATCTAAAGACATGGTCAAAAAATTGTAGTTGGAAAGCTTGGTACATCTGAAGCCCTATCATATTTCATGGATCAAAGATGAGCATACACTCCTGGTAAGTGAACAATGTTATGTGAATTTGAAGATTGGAAAGTACTATGATAAGGTGTTGTGTGATATCATTCCTATGGATTATTGTCATATTTTGTTGGGTAGACCTTGACAATATGATAGGCATGTTATATATGATGGGAGATTGCATAAGTATACTATTGTGGTTGATGGAAAGAAAAAAATATTGTTACCATTGATGGGAGAACCTGTTAGTAATGTATGAATATTTGTGAAAGTTTATTTTATGGAGGGAAGAAAGTTTGTTAACTCTTTGAAGAAGAATGATGTATGTTTTATTGTGATCCCTAACAAACCAAGTAAGAAAATAGAGGATAATGTCCCTAAGGAGATTGATAAGTTACTCACCAAGTATAGTGATATCATTTTTGATGATGTACCTGATGGTTTTCCATCAAAAAGAAGCATTGATCATTGTATGGATCTAATCCCTAGAGCTAGTTTACCGAATAACGCACCTCATCGGTTGACACCTACCAAGAATCAAGAATTGAACTGATAGATTCAAGAATTACTGGAGAAAGGTTTGATCAGAGAAATTTTGAGTCCTTGTGCATTACTTGTTGTATTGGCACCTAAAATGAATGGAGAATGGAGAATGTGTACTGATTCTAGAGCAATCAATAAGATAACAGTGAAGTATGGGTTTCCTATACCGAGAATGGATGACATAATGGACAGTTTGACTGGAGAAAATTATTTCACAAAGATTTATTTGAAAAGTGGGTATCATCAGATCAAAATCAAAGAAGGTGATGAATGGAAGATTGATTTCAAGAAAAAAGAAGGTTTGTATGAGTGGTTGGTTATGCCTTTTGGTTTAACTAATGCACCAAGTACTTTTATGAGGCTAATGAATGAAGTTTTGAAGAAATTCTTGGGTAAGTTTGTGGTTGTATATCTTGATGACATTATGATATTTAGTAAGACCAGAGAAGAACATTTTTTTCATGTTAGACAAGTTTTGCAAAGATTGAAAGAGGAAAAGTTGCTGATAAATCTGAAAAAGTGTTCATTCATGAAAGAGGAAATTGTGTATTTGGGATTTGTTATTTCAGTTGATGGTTTGAAGATGGATCTTGAAAAGGTTGAAGCTATTTTGAATTGGCCTACACCTATGAATGCTAGTGAGATAAGATCATTTCATGGTTTGGCAAATTTTTACCAAAAGTTCATAAGAAATTTCAGCTCAATTTGTAATGCTATGACTGAAGCTATTAGAGGAGACAAAAGAGAATTCAAGTGGACACATGGAGCTAACAAAATTTTTGAGACTCTAAAGAAAAAGGTTTTTGAATTACCTTATTTGACATTACTTGATTTTAGTAAAGTATTTCAAGTAGAATGTGATGCAAGAGGAACTGCAATTGGAGCTATGTTGAGTCAAGAAGGTAAACCAGTTGTTGTCTTTAGTGAAAAGTTGAATGATGCTAGAAGGAAATATTATATGTATGATCAAGAATTCTATGCTATTGATCAAGTACTGAAGAAATGGAGACATCATTTGATACCGAGTGAATTTGTGTTGTATACTGATCATAAGGCTTTATAGTATTTGGGTAGTTAGAATAAGTTGAATCAAAGACATATGAAATGGGTTTAGTATTTGTAGAGTTACACAATTGTGATAAAGCATAAGAGTGGAGTCACTAACCGAGTTGTTGATGCATTAAGTAGAAGAAGATCTTTGATGAACGAGATGAAAGTTGAAGTTCTTGGTTTTGATGAAATGAGAGATTCTTATGAGTTCGACCTTTCTTTGTCTGAGCCACGGAGAAAGTGCAAAGCACCTATTCAAGATAAACAAGATACTAAATGGGATGAATATTTTATTTAGGAAGGTATGTTGTTTAAAGGTATTTAGTTGTGTATATTGAGAGGAATAATGAGAACTAATTTGATAAAGGAGAAGCATAGTAGTGGTTTGGCTGGACATTTTGGCATTGATAAAACATGGAATTTACTTAAGGAGAAGTACTATTGGCCGCAGTTGTATAAAGATGTTTAGAAATTTGTGAAAAGTTGTGGAATTTGTCAAGTTGAAAAAGGAGTTTGTCAGAATAGTAGATTGTATGTAACGATTGTTGTTCCTGAGAAACCTTGGATTGACATCAGTATGGATTTTGTTCCTGGTTTACCAAAGATAGTAAGAGGTAATGATTGTATATTTGTTGTTGTGGATAGATTTTCAAAGATGGCACATTTTATACCTTGTAGAAAGAGATCAAATGTAGTACATGTAGTAGATCTTTTCTTTAATGAAATTATCAGATTGCATAGATTACCGAGGAGTATTATCTCTAACCGAGACAATAAATTTGTTGGATACTTTTGGAAAACCCTTTGGAATAAATTTGGCACTAAGTTGAAATATAGTTCTACATTTCACACACAAACTGATGGATAAACTGAAGCTGTGAACAAAAGTTTGGGAAATCTTTTGAGATGTTTAGTTGGAGACACACTGAGTAATTGAGATTCTGTGTTGGCACAAGAAGAATTTGCATACAATAATTCAATGAATAGGAGTACTGGAAAGACACCATTTGAGATTGTGAATGACACACAACTGAGAGGTATATCTGATTTGAGAGACATTGCTAATGAAAACAAGAGAAGTGTTGAAGGAGTAAAATTTGCTAAGTATATGAAGACATTGCATGAAGATGTGAAGCTAAAGCTAGAAGATAGTAATCAAAAATACAAAGAGAGAGCTAATAGATCAAGGAGACATAAAAAACTTTTGATGTTGGTGATGAAGAGATGGTTCATTTGAAGAAAGGCTAATTTCCTGTTGGAACATATGCGAAGCTGAAGATGAAGAAGTTTGGACCTTGCAAGATTTTGAAGAAATTTGATAGTGGAAATGCATATGAGATTGAGTTACCTGATGACATGGACATATCACCAATTTTCAACATTTTTGATTTGTATGAGTATCATGAACTTGATGAAGAAGTGATAGTACCGACAGAATATCCTAAGAAATAGAGTGAATAAATTAAATAGATTTTGAAGGAAAGAGTTGGAAAGAGTACAAGAGGGAAACAATATATGGAATATTTGGTGAAGTGGAAGAATAGACCTATAGACACCTAAAAATCCTTTAGAAAATAAACTATTTTTATTTTCTGAAAAATCCCTGATGACATCATCATTTATTAATTAATTATTTATTTATTTAATTAATTTATCTTTTTTATGTCATTAAATCCCTTTATCTTAATTAAAAATATTTAATTAAGAAATCCCTCCCAAAAATGTTTAAATCTTATTTAAACATTATTCCCCTATTTATTAATTATTTAATTAATAAATTGACCAAAAATCCCAAAATAAATTATTTATTTATTTTTTGCCCAAAACTTGGCCAATTTCCTTAAGACCACTAACCTCTTCTAGAATCTTCTAATCCTTCTTTAATTTCCATTAAAGGCTAATCCCCTCTTTTCCTAACCGTAATCCCAACTCAAAATATTTAATTAAGATTAAATATTTAATCCTCATATTTGTTAAATTCATTTTAATAAATATTCTCAAAACCTAAAGCATGGAAATAAATAAATCTTTATTTATTTCCTAAAATCCATGTTTATCCTAAGGAAATTCTAGACTCTTCTAGAAAGTCCTAACCCTAATCCTAATCCTAATCCCTCCCCTAATCCTGTCACATTCCCTAACTAAGGTTAGCCAACTCCTAAGCTTAACCCAAAGTCAAAAAACTTCTAGAGACTTCTCTTACATGCATTAAGTGCATTTAAGGCCTCCTTATCCCTCTTACATGCATTTATCATGCATTTAAGAAGCCCCTCACCCCTTTCTTACACCCTTTGACCTTAGGCACATTTCCCAAATTGTGCACATTCCTCCCATCTTTCAACCCAATGCCCTTGTGACACTTGTCACAAGGAGGTGGCCCTAAACTAGCACAATCCATGTGCTCCCCTTTGAATGAATCTTGGCCTCTCTTAAGGATTTTGATCCTGGCCACTCATTACTCCTTCCCAAATCCTATAAATGCTCCTCCTTTCAAGAGAAAATTCATCAGCTTAACTTTTATTCTCATGCATTGTTATCATGCCCATTTAGCTCTAGACTTAGCATAATCATCTTAATTTAACTTACTTTTAAGCATTTTAGCTTATCCTAATTTAGTAATAATGGATTAACTTAGTTTATTTCATTGTTTTGCATAAGCATAGCATCATCACATCTCTATTTGGCCTAAAATCAATCTTAGCATAAATCTCATGTAGCTTAATTTTCATATCAGCATCATTTTGATCCTTGAGGCCTTAGAGGCAAATTAGGTGTTCTATACCTATTTTTGTCCCATTTTAGAGTTTTCATGGATTTCAATCCATCCTAAATGCATAAGGAATATGCTCCAAGTGATTAGAGAGCACACCCACATCCCCTTAAGCAAGAGCAAATCAAACAGTGCTTGGGTGCACCTGTTTTAGCTCAATCTGAGGTGGCTTAGTTTAGAGTTTTACTTGTTTTTTATTAATTTCATGCTTAGACTAACATCTAATCCTTGTTTGTCTTGAATTCTTTCAAAACAGGTGTCCTCAAAAGCCTTGCTCACATTCTGGCACGCCCAGTGGGACATCAAAACCACAATCATTTTGATTAGATCATACTTCATATCCTTGTATTTGCAGGAAACAAATGAAATGTCACCTTTAAGCAATTAAATGTCACCTTTAAGCAAAGAAATGTCACCTTCAAGCAAAGAAATGTTGCCTACACACAATACAGTCATGCCTTCAAGCAATTAAATCATGCCTTCAAGAAATGAAATGATGCCTACAAGCTCTATATTCACGCCTGTTTTCTGATAGATTTCCGCCATCGATAACTTCTATTTTGTCCCAAAATTCTTCTTCTGTCACCTACAAGTAATTAAATCACACCTGAGACATAAGCTTTCACACCTTTGGGTACAGAAGTCTCACTTGTAATCATCCTTTGTCACCTTCGGTATTTTATTTATCGCTTGTAATCATTTTGTTATTGCCTGTAAACATTCCACCATCGCTCGGAGTATTTCTATGTCACCTTTAAATCTTTCTCTACCACCTGTAGTCATTTCTTTGTTGCCTAGAAAATTTCTCCATCACTTTTGCACAGTTATCTGTCACCTGTGAATATTTATCTATCACCTATACAAAATCTCCTGTCGCCTGTGAACCTTTACTATCGCCTATGCACAGCTCCTGTCGCCTGTGAACCTTTTGCTATCAGCTATGCAGAAAGCTCCTATCGCTTTTGAACTTTTTACTGTTGCCTATGCACAAAGTTCCTGTCACCTGTGAACTTTTTCCTATCACCTCTGCACAAAGTTCCTGTCGGCTATGACCCTTTTTTCCTGTCACCTGTGCACAAGTTCCTATCACCTTTTCTCTCAAATTGATATTGGATTCATTTTTCTTAAGCAAAGGTCAAAACAAATCTTGAATGAAATTAAGGAAAAATGAACTTAAGTCCTAAGAGTCATTATCATTTTGAAAATCAAACACAATCTTGAATGATCTAAATTGGAAAGAAAAAGCATCGCTATTCCTTCTTCTTTGAATTTTAGTTCAAACAAAATCTTGAATGATCTAAGGATAAAATGAAGCTCTTTTCAAAGTTCTTAAATCAACTCGCAAATCTCAATCTTGAATGCCCAAAAGGAAAGAACTTGCAACCGCTCAAATCATTTATGTTTTGGAGAAAGGACAAATCAAAATCTAAGCACTTGTGTCTTCATTTTCAAAGTTCAAACACACTTAATCAAATTGGAAGAAAGAACAACTTGCTTGATGTGCATCTAGGAGCTTTCAGTTTCTTGCAAAATCCTGTTAAAGTAAGCAATGTAAAACATTTTGGACTCGGACAAGCTCACTTGTTCTACTTTTAGTGAGGCCTGTCCAGGGAGAAAAGTGCTTCCTCCTCAGAGAATGACCTCAAACCGGTATCCCCCCTAGTCGGTATATAAATAAAGTGAAGGTAAAAAGTACTCACTTATATCTCCTAATCTACAGGCATTTTGTGCCAAATGCAAATGTCTAGGGAAAGGTAAATATTCCTCCCCCAGTGTTGTTGGCTAGGCTCTTAAGTGAGTCATAGGCAGTCAGCATAACCGGGTATGGAGACTCCACGAAACTATTAAAAACTTTATAAAATAGAGGCTACCCTATCTACATCTGAATGTATCAAAATCCTTGTGCAAGGACCGATTCCAAGGGGTTTATCGGGTCACCTCAAGATTAATCACTATTTGTATTCCCTTCTAGGGGGTACCAAGTTGTGGGCAAGTGATTTTGATACTCACCTTCCTTAGGTAGATCTGTTTGAAGTGCTTGACAGTCAAAAATTCTGTGAAAACATTGTTGAAACATACACTTTTCAAAGCTTTATCAAAGTCAGTTATCTTGTTTGTATCTCACAAGGTTGCTTTGTCCCTTGTGGAGATTGCTTTTCCAAAAATCTTTGTTGAAATCTATCCTTTGCCATTGGAAAACACCAAACTGATCTACAACTTGGTTCAAGATACTCAGAACAGCCATGTCAGTCCAAATCCTCCCAAAATCCAAAAAATGTCCAAGGCTTTCAGAAACTCAAATCATGGTCTTCTAGTCATATTCAATCCAGTCTTGTCATCCTTTCCTCCTATCTTAGGTTAGTAGAGTCATCTTGGTCATCCCCCATCCCCTTGTCTATCTTCCTCTAGAGTCAGTCTTCTTCCAATCTTGAGCCAAATCCAATCCTACTCTGATTCTGTCAATCATCCCAATCTGAGTCTTAGTCTTCCAATCCATCTTCATCCTTCATTCCTATCCAACTCATCCGCAAGTCAGCATGTCTCAAAACTATTATGATGAGTTTGGTTATTATGTCTCTCCCCTCAATCCATCCTATCCCAAAGATGATGAAAGCCTTGTAGATCATGATGCATATTTTAAAAATCTTAGCAAGTTTGCTCCAAACATTCCCCATCATCCAATCATTCCTCCAAAATATCCTATCATGCCTTCATGCTTATCCACTAGCACTCCCTTTCATGTCCTTGGCAAGGAAAATCCATTATCTTATCCATCCACAACTTATCCCTATCTTAAACCTACACATCCTCTATATGCATCCTTCATACCTCCATCTCCTACTATGGTCATATCCCAATCACCACCATCCCCTCAAAACACTTCATGCTACTTCCCTTATCTAAAAAATCCATCCACTTATCCTCCAAAACCCTTTCAAAACCAAAAACCAAGTCTTCCAATCCTTTTCCCCAATCCACCATCCTATCTCAACCCACCATCCTCCATTCAAACCCACGTTTCTACAAATCCCCTCCCACAAGCAGAGTGCATCATTCAAACTACTTCATATCCCATACCTCCATCCATCACCTCTACCTCTTCAGCACCATCATCCCCTCAAGAAAGTTCAAAATCTGCCACCCCACCTTCATGTGAGGACCATCCAAGCTCCCCATCTCCTCCACATTTCAATCCTTCTTCACCATGAAAGTCTCCAAGGAGTTTCACAAGGAAGCCAATAACAAATCCCACTCCTAATAATGAAGAGCCAAGCCATTTCAATACTTCATGTGAAGCCATCACTGATGAGGCCCATCCATCGCTCCCATCTATTATCTATCTTCCATACATCCCACTTGTTGATCTTCTTCTATCTCCTAGCATCATTGAGTCCCTTCCATCTAAAGTCTCCATCCAATCCCCACCAACATCACCTCCTCCTAGCATCATCCAAAGCATATCTGATGAACCTCATGAATTCACCCTTCTTCCTGCCATCACAATTGCAGAATCTCCCATCCTTCCATCCACCCCCTCTGAAGAGTCCATCCATACATCCCGCAACACTCTATCCACACAAAACCTACCATGTCAAGATCTTGTCCAAAAGCATGTTGAAATACTTGCAGAAGAAAATCAAGATCCAATCCCTTCACTTCCCCCATCACATGTTCTATTGCTTCCATCACCCCCAATCCAAAATCCTACAATCCCAATTCGTCCAATCCAAGATCCTATCATCCCAGTCTCTCCATCTAAAGATCCATTACTATCTCCCAATCCTAGTCAAGATCCCATCATCCCATCCTCTCCTCTTGAGGATTTTCCAATCCGAACTATCCAGCTCCCAACACTCTATCCTCTTAGTCCACTTACATTTGTCAGAGGTAGCCCACTTGAAGCAAAAGTAATAAGTTCCATATCTTCCAACAAGGAATCAGAAATTGGATGTTTGTCATATTCCCCAAGTTAGAAATATCCTTGTTTGGATAAAATGCTCAAGAAATGGAATTATCAAGGAAAAGGCCTAGGTGCTCATGAACAAGGAAATCTGGACCCATTCAAGACAAGAAACATCCAAAATCATGTGGCATTGGTTACACATTAAAAGAAGGCACTTCCTCCAGAAATGTTGGTACAGCTAAAGCCAAATTCAAGCATCCTTCCAAACCCACCATCACATCTCCCAAAACATACAATGCTATTCCTCCTCCCCCATCATTACAACCTAGGACAACTTATCACATTCCTCCTTCATCCTCCAAATCCATTTTGGGTCCCTATGTCCCAAAATCTTCTAGCACATATCCTCTACATACCCAATCCATTTTGGGACCTTATATCCCAAAATATCATCCACCATCTTATCCTACTCAATCCCTCATCCAAAATCCAAACATCCCTAGTCAGGATCAACAGAGGCACATTCCCATATCTCCTATCTACCAATCTCCATTCATCTCCCCATCCACATTTTCTCCATCCCGCACATCTCCTCATATTCATTCCAATGCTCCTTGCAATTTGGATGCCATATCAAATATGCATAAAGGGAAATATCCACACAAAGCCAAAGATTGTCATGTCCAGCCTAAACAACATGGTCAACCAAAGAAAAATCCAATCAAGTGATCCAATGCATCCCAATGGCCACAAAGGCCCAACAAAGCACAAGGAAAATCTACTACATGGCCACTAAGGCTCAGCAAAGCAAAAGCAAAACCTGATGCATACCAATGGCTACAAAGGCCCACCAAAGCTAAAACAAAAATGATGTGGATCCTAAAGCAAAAAGATGTAATGCATCTAACAGAAATATCCACACTGGCATCCGAAGTTGCTAATCCACCAGCTACTTAGTTTCCTCCTCTATCTCCTAAATCCATCTTGGATCCCTATGTTACAAGATCTCCTAGCACAAATCCTCCATCATTTCCACATCTGTCCTTCGCATCCCATCAACTTCATCCATCTCCCCCGCAACATGTGCCAATGTTGATCCTGACAACATCCCCCTATCATGATCACTTTCCATCTTTCCATCCAAACACTTTCTACCACCATATATCCCATCTACCCCATCCAATTTGTGCTTTTGCATAAATCCATCCATCCTAGCGAAGCTGTACCAACATCCAAGAAAATTAGAAGATCAGTGAAGAAAGTCAATGAAAAATCAGAGAAATCAGTAGGTCAATAAAATTAGAAAGTCAACAACATGACAAACATCAAATCAGAAAGATAGCAGCACATCATAATATCAGAAGGTCAGCATCTAGTCAGCAAAAAATCAGCAAATCCATAAAAAAAATTTAAAAAAAATAAAATAAAATCAAGAAAAAGGTATCAAAAAAAAAGAAAAGAGAAAAACATTCATCCAATGGTGAAAACTTGGCAATTCAAGCACCTTGGACAAGTACCATGGTGAAAACCTAGCAAACAGGCATCATGCATAGGCCTCCCCCCAATTCCTTTCTGCAATTGGGGGCCATTCCCTTCTATCACCTCTTATCCAACATCTCCATCCCATTTGTCTCTCACCTCCTTCATCCTCCTTTGGATCTTGATGACAAAACAAAGACTACCAGGTATACATGCTTTTGGGCACTTTCTTGGCATCCATCACACCTTTCAGCTACATATCCTCTATCCAATCCATTCATCCTATCTTCCATCTACCTTCCTCATCCTCTTATCGGCATATCTTCTATCGAATCATACCCCATCCTACTACCTCTGAATGAATGAACTATCCTAAGCAAGGGGCATCTTATTCCCTTGTGACATATTCCTTGGAGACTATCTTTCATCCAAAATCTTCCATCTCCCAAATCCTCAAGCAAATCCACCATCCAATCTCCCCAAGCATTCTTCCATCCAAATCCAAATCTTTCTCCATCCAAATCTGCTAGTAGTTCCATCATCCTCATCCTAAGCATTTCCTCCATCTTTCCATCACCTGGTTTCTTCCCTTGTCATTGGTATCTAGCTATAGGCTAACCTCATTTGCAATCCAATGCCATCCATCCATATCCCACTATTGCTAGCAATCTTCCACCATCTTCCAATCCTATCCACATCTTCTAGCTATCCAACATTCAAGATCAAGCTAACCGATCAAATCACATCCTTAGTCTTGTAGCAAGCCTTGATCTCAATCTAATCATCATCATTGGGATATGTCCTTCCCAAATCCATGTCATTTCAGGACACATCATCAATCACCAATCCATCTTGGCCTTCCAGCCCAACTGGGGCATCATCTTGCATATCTTTGGAGTTTCAGCTTCATCCCCAGGTTCTTTGTACATCCTAATCTTGAGTCTTGTACCATTGCATCAATCGTGTCTCCACCTCAGCTCATTTGTACATATGTGTCTTTAGGTCCCATCCTTTATGTTAGTCATCCCTTGTCATTGTCTTGTTGTACATATCCTTGTCATTCCTACAGCAACATTTGATCAAAAATCTTATCCTATCTAGCCTTGCACTTTAGCAATATCAATTGTCGACTATCCTTGATCATCATGACCATCTTTGAACTGCATCATTTGCCAATCAGCAACACAACATTCTCCCCATCAGCATAGGGTCTGCACAGATATATACTTCTATTTTGTCTGACCTAAGCCTAATCACGGGTCCCCTCAGTTGTATCCTTCCTGTCTAACCTAATCTTCCACCAATCACACTCGGTCTGTGTTAATGCATCCTTCCACATGTTTAGACCAATCTTCCCACCATCAATCCAATCAATTAGATCAAATCTCTCTCCTTGGCAAAGGTTGTCTTTTGGAGTTATCATTTTGACCTTGGATTTTGTCCTTTGGGTCTTGTTAATCTTTTACATCTTCTCATTGTTCTCCACTCAAATTCGCCACGATCCTTTATATCATGGTGCGCTACGAATGAGGATAATCTAGGTTAAGGTCTTTTGATCTTTTGCTTCTGCCTGTGCGTCAGTTGTGTGTTTGTGGTTTCTTCAGGATCATTTCCACCATGCCTCCTTCAGGTTTCATGCGTGATGCTGGGGCAACCCTGTGTGTCTTTTTAGCATCAGTCCTCTGCAATGCTGGTGACAAGGTGTTGTGATCCTAGTATCCTTGGCAGGTCTCTAGCATTGCTATATCAAACTAGGTTGTGCTCTCCACATTTGCACTTGGAGCTTCCCCCAATCCCCTGCATCCTGCATCATATAGATTAATCTTGCATCTTGCATCTCTCATGTCACTGCATCCTGCATTTTGCATTCCATCTCAGCTTGCACTCACCCATCTTTTCTCTTGGAAGCTTGGTTATTTATCTCCCCTTCTTCCTAGGTCCTTCCTTCTTTGTTTCCTTTCGAGAAAATTCCACAATGTTTACTCCTTGCGTTCTTTTCTCGAGGGGGCACAACCCCTTATTCCTCTAAATTCTAGCCTTGGGCATCTTATTTTCTTGTCTTTGACGCCATGCCGCTTGTGGCATCGCATCAAAGAGGGGCAAAATGTAGACACCTAAAAATTCTTTAGAAAATAAACTATTTTTATTTTCTGAAAAATCCCTGATGACATCATCATTTATTAATTAATTAATTAGTTAATTAATTAAATTTTTTTTTATGTCATTAAATCCCTTTATCTTAATTAAAAATATTTAATTAAGAAATCCCTCCCAAAAATGTTTAAATCTTATTTAAACATTATTCCCCTATTTATTAATTATTTAATTAATAAATTGACCAAAAATCCCAAAATAAATTATTTATTTATTTTTTACCCAAAACTTGGCCAATTTCCTTAAGACCACTAACCTCTTCCAGAATCTTCTAATCCTTCTTTAATTTTGATTAAAGGCTAATCCCCTCTTTTCCTAACCCTAATCCCAACTCAAAATATTTAATTAAGATTAAATATTTAATCCTCATATTTGTTAAATTCATTTTAATAAATATTCTCAAAACCTAAAGCATGGAAATAAATAAATCTTTATTTATTTCCTAAAATCCATGTTTATCCTAAGGAAATTCTAGACTCTTCTAGAAAGTCCTAACCCTAATCCTAATCCTAATCCCTCCCCTAATCCTGTCACATTCCCTAACTAAGGTTAGCCAACTCCTAAGCTTAACCCAAAGTCAACAAACTTCTAGAGACTTCTCTTACATGCATTAAGTGCATTTAAGGCCTCCTTATCCCTCTTACATGTATTTATCATGCATTTAAGAAGCCCCTCACCCCTTTCTTACACCCTTTGACCTTAGGCACATTTCCCAAATTGTGCACATTCCTCCCATCTTTCAACCCAATGCCCTTGTGACACTTGTCACAAGGAGGTGGCCCTGAACTAGCACAATCCATGTGCTCCCCTTTGAATGAATCTTGGCCTCTCTTAAGGATTTTGATCCTGGCCACTCATTCCTCCTTCCCAAATCCTATAAATGCTCCTCCTTTCAAGAGAAAATTTATTAGCTTAACTTTTATTCTCATGCATTGTTATCATGCCCATTTAGCTCTAGACTTAGCATAATCATCTTAATTTAACTTACTTTCAAGCATTTTAGCTCATCCTAATTTAGTAATAATGGATTAACTTAGTTTATTTCATTGTTTTGCATAAGCATAGCATCATCACATCTCTATTTGGACTAAAATCAATCTTAGCATAAATCTCATGTAGCTTAATTTTCATATCAGCATCATTTTGATCCTTGAGGCCTTAGGGGCAAATCAGGTGTTCTATACCTATTTTTGTCCCATTTTGAGGTTTTCATGGATTTCACTGCATCTTAAATGCATAAGGAATATGCTCCAAGTGATTAGAGAGCACACCCACATCTCCTTAAGCAAGAGAAAATCAAACAATGCTTGGGTGCACCTATTTTAGCTCAATCTAAGGTGGCTTAGTTTAGAGTTTTACTTGTTTTTTATTAATTTCATGCTTAGACTAACATCTAATCCTTGTTTGGCTTGAAGTCTTTCAAAACAGGTGTCCTCAAAAGCCTTGCTCACAAGACCGATGGAAGATAGTTCTTGAATTTATCAGTCTGAGCTAGATGCAGCTCAGACCAGAGCTACCAAATGATTCAAAGAATCATTTCAAAATAACCCCAGGTGTCTAATGCAAGAGCATCTCGGGTCCTTGGCAATCCTGTGTCACCAAAAACATTTTGGAGTTTGTCTATGTTGCTCAGTTTCTTCTTTGACTGATTTGGTTGGTAGTTGGTCAATTTCCTTTGGTTACTGAGTGTGGTTAGTTATCTCTTGGGTAGTTGGTTACTTCTTTAGCACTCGGTGATGCTTGTCTATTGCTCAGTTATCCTTTCTTACCGAGTAGTTTCTTTTGAGTTCCTATTGAGCTAACTTGTGCATTTATTATGGGTCATAGATTTAATGTTCGAATCCATCATTGGGAAGCATGTGGTCCCATATCTGACCATTCCTTCCATTGATTGTAGATCTGAAGGCTGACTTAGTTCAGTAGACTCTTGTATAAATGTAGTTGTTTGGTTGTAGTTTAGGGGGTAGTTTTTGGATATAGGAGTTTGGTAGAAGATAGAAGTAGAGATTTTGATGGATCCTAGCATGTTTGAGGACTTATGAATTCATTGTAATATTAGGCTGTAACTGGGAAGGCCTTACAACCCAACATGTATGGTTCTATTTGGTGAAATATAAATAAGCTTTTGCATTCTCTCTCTCATGGTTGTGTTTGTTTGCTTCTGCATGTGTTGAGTAGGCTGGGATCATTAGGGCATGCCATTGTTTGGCCCCTACCTTGCACCATAGTTGGTTTGGATAGAATAAGGTTGAACCTAGAAACCATGA
Source organism: Chamaecyparis obtusa (assembly GCA_027943335.1). Classification (NCBI taxonomy): domain Eukaryota; kingdom Viridiplantae; phylum Streptophyta; class Pinopsida; order Cupressales; family Cupressaceae; genus Chamaecyparis; species Chamaecyparis obtusa. The sequence goes on along the minus strand of BSBK01003293.1, from coordinate 902,185 downwards.
TGAATCTTGATAAAACATTCATGGATGAGTTCATGAACCTTGAAAATCACCCAATCATTGAGTATGCCACAACATATGAATTATGTGAATCTGAATGGATTAAGATCTTGTTGAGAAGAATTCATGATGACCTATTTTGTATAGGTGAAGTTCTAGTTTGTATCATAGTTGATCTCATTTATGAGATGACAAGTCTATCAAGGACAAGAACCATTCTTCCTATTGGTAAGGATGAAATTGGTTGAGCAAGCTTGTAAGTCACACAATGACAAGCATGGTATGACCATAGAGCCAATTGAAGAAAAAGACATCAAGTTATTGGCTATGATTCTTGGTTATAGGTTTCAGCATGCAAATAGGGTTAATAGTGTGCCCGCAGCCACTATTCTGGCAGCCATTAGGATTGTGAAAGAAAATGGTGAATTCAATTTGTGTGAGATCTTGCATGCATAATTGATGGACAATATCAGGGCAATCAAGCATGATAAAAGTAAGATATTCAGGTTTGGGTCACTAATTATCTATATGTATTTTCATATAGTTGGAAAATTATTAGATTTATACCATGACAAAAGTTTACCTACAATGCCACAAATATGACTTAAGGCATCCTCAAAGAGAACCTTAAGAGATTTCATGGAATTGGAATTCAAAACATTTAGAATAAAGATGCAGATGCGGTATAGAATACTTGAAAGTATAGTTGAGAAGTATAAGGATAGTATATTCTTCATGGTGGAGATAGACATAACTTGCATGGAAGAAGTAGAGCCAAGGACCAAATGGATTCATCCACTTGGGTATGAAGTGGAGGAACATATTCTAGAGGCATATGCTCAAGTCCTCCTTATGGTGCCAAAGGATCCCAATGAGCCAAGGTGGGGTACATATGAGGAAAAGACTAGGCAAGTAGATTTAGTCCTGAATAGTACAATGACCAAGAGGAAAGCTTCTAAGATTACCTCTGAGATACTTAAGATTCATGGTGTCACTCAAGCTGACCTGAATAAAGCTAGAGAAGACAAGATAGCTATGCAAATTGAGAGCGCATCCACTGCTAAAACCAAAATAGAGAAAATAGATGACCCTAAGGAGAAGAAAATAAAAATTGAGAAAATAGATGATCACAAAGAAAAGAAGAAGAAGACAGATGATATCACTCCTATGCCCACATATAAAATTTACTTAGAGTCCACTGAATCATCTCCTAAGATAAGTGAGGTGACTAAGAGGAAGAAGAAAACAACTACTAGCCATCCATCAGTAAGAGCCACAAGAAGCCAAGGTAAAAATGTTCAACCACCTCTTGAGGTAGGATTCCTACCAAGTTTACAAGTATTGAGATCCAGAGTGGTAGATGAAGGTAGAATTGATCAAATATCTAAGTTTTATGATAGATATCATGAGATAGACAAATCTGAGATCCATGATATGTTAATCAAACATATGATCAAATTCAAGAAGACTGTGCTAGAATTGAAGACATTGATTCTAGATAATATTTGGGATACTTTGGACACATTGAACAGACAAGCTACTGAAGAAGACCTCAAAATAAGAGAAAAAACACTGGATGACAACCTTACAATATGCTCACTTGAAGAAAAGTCTTTTTTAATGGACTTAGTAAATCCGCACCTTAGAACAAAAATGAGAACCCTTCATATTATGAATAAAGATTATGAATTGATTTCTAAGGAGACTAAAAAAGCCTTTGAGAATGTGTTTTTAGGACAACGCATGCAACCAACATCTGCACCCACAACCCAAGTGCCTATTGAGCAAGCCAAAGTAGCTGAGGGTATAAATGCACCTATGACAGGTCCACAGGACTCTATTGGCAATTTGGCTAAGTTGATTACATAGATGTTGTCATTATGGAAACATATGATCCACATGAAGATCGCACAAGTCAAAGAGCAAGTATGACAGAGCGCATTGCAAATTTGTCTAAGTGTGAGACAGTGTTTTACCAGTGAACCTGGACATAGTTTTTGTTTACGATGTTGAATGGAGTAATTTTAGTGCTTGCGCACTTGAACATAGACTCTATGATGTCTAATGATCACCCATATCAAAGCGCAAGTCAGTATGGCATGTACAGAAGAAGTTATGACAATTTTACCAAAGATAGTGTGAAGCCAACAGGACAAAATATGAAGACAAAACTAGTAAAGAGTTAAGGGATTATTTTGTTTATCAAAATAATAACTTAAAAATATAAAGGGATGACATCCTAGATGTTAAATCTTGGATAAAGCTATTGGTATAAATGTAAATGTAATTGTAATTGTAATGAAAAGCAAGCATGTAGTAGTATTGAGAAAGAAGGATAAGTGATATGATGCGAAGTATATGAAGCATATGTAATAGTGATAGTGAAAGAGCAGTGAAGTGATATTGATGCAAGAAGTATAAGGTTATGTACCTTAACCTATTTTTTAATTAGTGTATATTGTACATTACTTGTTTGGGCAGTGGGCTCATCTAGTAATCACATTTTGTACTACAACTCCTAACAAGGTTGAGGCTTCTAACAAGGCCTATAGTCCCTTAATTAGTACTGATACACTATATGCTTGTAATAGACTCATAATAGGGTCAACATCCTTAACAAGATACTTTTGATTAGTGGATCTTTGTGGGTACCATCCCCACTGAGGTTTTCCCTTGGCGAGGGTTTCCTCGAGAACAAATAATGTGTTATGAGTTCTTTATTGTTATGCATGTTGTTTAGCTTCTTATGTTATGCATGTATATAGATAATCTATTATATCCATAATTGGGCAAAAGATAAAGTTTGTAGAATACTGATTCACCCCCCATCTTAGTATTACCTATTTCTAATAGACTCGACACCCATAGTGATAACACCCATAGAGGAAATGGTATCTGGACCCATGCCTGAAACCAAGAAAGACACCATCATGATGGATAATATTGAGATATCTATGGTGGCCATAGATAAGGACTTGGATAAGTTCGAAGAAGCATTTGTGAGCACTAAGGAAGAAAAAATTCTATGTGATGATAATTCACCTAAACATTAAGAAGAAGTGCAAATTGAAGACATAACTGGACATAAAGATGATGAAGGGAAGGAAGAAGGAAAAGAGGAAGAGGATACAAAAAAGAAAGGTGAACCTGTGATTACAAAGACTGAGGTAATAAATGTCATTCAAAGTTCACTCCTTACACCAAAATCCTTAGTATCATTTTTTTCAATTTTGACTCCTGACTCTACCAGTCTAGACTCTTGGGGAGAAGAAGACTTAATTAAAATCAATGTGCTTGCAATGGAAAAGGCAAAAGAAAAATAGGTTATGAGGAATCCGTTGTTTGTTGACTTAGTCAACATTCTAAATAGCCTATTTCATGTAGACAAGAAAGTTTCAAGCATACACTTAGTAGATGATGTCAGTACCATCATGACATATTTTGAAGAAAACTTTTCTAGCCTTCAAGAATCAACATCCAAGGTTGTAGAAGAAAAGTATCTTAAGAAAAGGTTGAAAGAATTGACATCAAACTTTGCACTTGACCTTAGCTCTTTGAAGGTTAGTCAAGCTTCATTGAAAGAGATTGTAGCTAAGGGAAGGAAAATCATAGTAGATTGTATGAAGCAAGACAAATTGACTGCAGACCTTTACAAGAAAATTCAGGAAGCAGAAGTTATGATAGATGCAGTAATGAAATCAGTGGAAGATCCCTCCACAGATGTAAATATGTGTAACAATGTTTACCAAGGACAAGTGGATAAGATAGAGAAAGAGAAAAAAGGAATGTCCAAGATAAGGGCAAGGCAAACTCAGCTAAGAAATGCTCTTACACCCTCACTAGATGTGTTAAACCAGAACATCAAGGAAATTGATGCCACAATGGTGACATATGATCAAGGTCTGAGTTGAGATTTTGAAATTATGGAAAAGTTGAAATATGATTTGTCTTCCCATGTTCAAACTATAAATGCACTGAAATTATTTTGGCAACAAGAGATCCAGAACCTGACTATTGCATATCTGGATGTACTCACCTTGTAAGTACTTATAGATACACTTTTTTGTGCACCTTTGTCATTAATGTCGAAAGGGGAGTAGAGTATATAATAGAAGGGAGAATATGGAGCTATGTATATGATGTAAATGGGAGTAGAAAATATATTAGAAGGGAGATATAAGTTAGAGTATATGTTACAAAATTTTGTATAAGGATACAATTAGTAACTTCACCGTATTCCTTTGTTGCCATTAATGAAAAAGGGGGAGATTGTTGAAAAGTTGACTATAGTATTGTATATGACTATAATATAGTGTTTTCATTATGGAAAAAAATTTATATAGAGTTTTGGAGTCAGAGCACTTACTCATAAGATCGGGATATGGCTAAGTATGAAAGACAGGACAATTAGTGAAGTACCAGATGAATAGAGCATCAACGCACATGCATATGACCAAGTTATGGCATGATCCATTGAAGATAAGCTTATAAGTATGTATTAATGCTAATTATAAGAGTGCATGATGATATGAGTTAGTATGAAGAAGTTACAGCCAGTTGAAGTAGCACATACAGTGAACACCAGAACATAATAGAGCATGAAGCTGATTGTTTCTATTTTGGTTAGCACTTGTAATATTATTTTGTAAAGGCTATGTACCTATTGTATTTATGTTTTAGACATGTTAATATTATTGTTTGTAAACACGCTTGAGCCAATTCACTTGGAAGCATTTTATGTAATAGGTTGAAGGTTGACCTAGTTAATAGTTTTGTTTGCACATATAAATAAGACATGCACATTTTTAATTAAGAATGGACATGAATAGAGAGTTTATATAAGAAGAGAATAAGTATGAAAAGTGTAGTTAAAATGTTGTAGAGATTTACAAGAGGCTAAAGCATCAGTGTACAAAAGGAATTGATTAGACAAGAAGTGTCACAACAACAGTTCACCTTGTAGATATAGTGTGTATCTGAGATCTAGAAGGTTGTAGCCTTCACCACTTAAGTAGTGAGCTCTAGGATAGTGTGTCCCCACCCATAACAGGGTTAATTTTAAAAGACTCCTAATAGGGTTCAACCCTTGACCAGGTCACTATACTAAAAGCATTGTAAAGATCAACTCCTAATAGGGTTGCAAGATCTTCTAATAGGGATCATAAAACACTAGTGCAGTTCTTAGTGGGTGTCAATTCTGATTGGGGTTTTACCTATTTGGGTTTCCCCATAATCATATTTGGTGTTATGTGTTGTGGTTTTTTTTATCTTACTTGCATTAATATTTAGTTTAGTACTTAAGCAATAAAGTTAAGATTCAAGATATCAGAAAAAGTAATTATATATAGAACACTGATTCACCCCCCCTCTCAGTGTTCCCATTCCTAACATTAAATGCCTCTTGATCCCATGTTCTTCATAGTATTCATAGAATATGTCAGAGGTGAATTCTCCTCCTCTATCTAATCTCGAACATTTAATCCTCAAACCAGAATCATTTTCAACCTTAGCTTTGAATATTTTGAACTTCTAAAATTCTTCTGATTTATCCTTTAAGAACACAACCCACATCATTCTAGAATAATCATCAACAAACAAAATAAAGTACCTTTCACCATAGTATGATCTTGTTTGAGTTGGTCCTTATAGGTCTGTATGCACTAGATCCAATTTATTCTCTATTGAATTATGCTTGCTTTTGAATGAATTCCTCACATGATTTCCCATTACACATTCCCTGCATACTGTATTAACTAGTTTTGCAATGCTAGGAAGGTTTCTTACTACCTTTACATTACTTATCTTCACTATGTTGTCAAAATTGATGTGGCATAGTCTTTTGTGCTATAACCAATTGTCATCTACTTTAGCAACAAAAAAAATTACTTCTAGATTAAGCTGAAAAACATTACCTTTAGTCTTTGAACCTAATGCAATCATTTATCCTTGTTATTAATGATGCACTTGATGTCTTTGAATTCCAATTGATATCCTTTTTCAAGAAAATGTCCAACACTTAGTAGATTATGCTACAAACCATCAACATAAAGAACATCATCAGTGTTGTTCTTCCCATCCAAGGTGATAGATCCTCTATCTATGATAGGTTTAGGAGTGTTATCTCCAAATATAACCATACCACCTTTGTATCTATATAGTTGTACAAATATATTCTTTTCTCCTATCATGTGATGTGAGAAACCAATATCAATAATCCAATCTATCCTGATATCAGCTTGTGAAATCAGTGCTAACCCTTGTGCTTCCTTTTCATCTTCAAGATCCATTTCATGAAAAATTTTCTCCATGTATTCAAGGGAAATGAATCCAATTTCATCCTCTATTTATTCTTCATCTGATACTCCATCACCAACATAGTAACATTCTTTTGTATTCTTAGGTTTGTAGTTAGTTTTGAACTTCTTGACTCTTGTAGGACACTTGGATGCAAAGTGACCAATCTTGTTACATGAAAAGCATTTGAATGGTAATTGACCTTCATATTTTACTTTTTCTTTCCTTTCTTTCTTAGCAATCAAAGAAATGAAATCATCTAGATCTTTTTCTTCCTCATCATCATCAAAATTACTAGAAGTGTTCAAAGATTTCTTACCATGGACTAAGGCTTTGAAGGTTGTTTCACTTTAGGCTCTTTGTTCAAACTTGATATCTCAAAGGCTGAAATCTTGTAGATTAAGATCTCTCTCCTGAATTCTTTTGAGAATGGTATAGTTTCTTCCAAGATGTTTATCTTGTTCTCATATTCTAATGTCAAAGTAGTCATCAACTTATCCATTATGTCTTCTTCAAAAATCTCTCCACCATTGTTTCTGATTCCTGTAACTACTTCATTAATCCTTTGATTGTAGGCTCTAATGTTATCTTCTTGCAGTATTTCCAATGTATTTTACTTTTTCTTCCATGTCTTCCTATGTGCATTTTTGGCTTGGACATCTCCTTCCTACATGTCTTCAAGATAATTCCATATCTTGTAGGCTTTATCTATTTTCCTGATCTTTGAAAACTCACTGTCAGACAAGGTGCTGATGAGGGCTTCTTTGGCAATAGAATTTTGAGTGAACATCTCCTTTTGATTAATATTTGCATTTTCCTTTGCTAGATCTGCTAGAGAGGGAATATGAAATTCTTTGGTAGCTACTTCAAAAATCTCAAAGGAAATGCACTGCAAATGTGTCATCATCTTGTTCTTCTAGTCAAGATAATTATCTCCATCAAACTTAGGACTTTCTTTTCTAAAGAATGCCATTTGATCAACCTCAAGATGTTAAAATTTGTCTCTGAGGCACTTGGCTCTGATGCCAATTGTTAGGAATAGTCCCAAGAGATAACTAAAGGGGGGGGGGGGGGGGGGGGGGTGAATCATTTATATACAAGATTCAATTCTTTATCCAATTAAGTATATAAGAAAATTAAGCATAAACACAATATGATAACACTTAAAACAACACCACAATTTTGGTTATGGAGAAACCCAAATAGGTAAAAACCCCAGTTGGAATTAACACCCACTAAGAACTACACTAGAGTATTATGATCCTTGTTAGAAAATATTACAACCCTATTAGGAGTTGATCTTTACAATGCATTAACTACAGTGACCTGGTCAAGGGTAAGACCTTGTTAGGAGTCTTTTATAATTAACCATATTAGGGGTGAGGATACACTACCCGGGAGCACACTGCTAAAAGGGGTGAAGGATAGAACCTTCTATTTAATAGATACACACTATATATGTATCTTGGTGAACTGAACATTGTATGCACCCTAAAATGGTCACCTAGACTTTGGGCCCCCATTCAGCAATTTATCGAATCCCTGAATCAATATTTTCAAAAATCAACATTTTTCAAATATCAATTTCCTTGATCAAATCCTATTTTATCATTTATTCAATTTTATTCTATGGGCTAACCATTTTATCCTAAAGTCTTTATTTATTTAAAAGGAATTTCCTCCTCTTTTATTAAATAAAAGCCCCCACTTTTCCTTTTATCCTAAGTTGCACAAATAAAACATTATTCTTATTTTATAAAAAGAAGAAAAAACACTTTTTGTCTCATATGGACACAAAAGTCAACTCTTATTTTCTCATTGGAGGATATTTGTGCACATGGATTGCTCCTCTTTCAAGCTTCATCCTTGATTAAATCTTTTGCCTCTTAATCTCCATGGTCCATTCCTTTTCAATTCCTTTAAAAGGAGAGCTCTTTTCTCATTCTTAGATCCCCAAATTTTTATGCTAATCTTATGCTGTAGGATTTCTTGGAGATCTTCATGCATTTAGCTTTCATTCTTGCATTCTTAGCTTAAGATTTCATGGCATCTAGCTTAGTTTCCTTTATGCTTTAGATTAGCTCACACAGATTAATTAGCAAGGATTGTAATACTTTCCTTTCATAGCTTAGCTTTCATCTTCATTCTTAGCATAGTTGCATTGCATTTCCATTGTTGATTCTTGAAGATATTGGCATTATTTCCCTTGTCTCTTTGAATCTCCCATTGTGTGGTTTACTAGAAAGGTTGCATGCTTCAATAGCTCTAGCTAAGAGCACTATCAACATCCTTGTGACTCCATGCCTAGGGAGCTCTAGGTCACTTTCTCAAGGTTTCCCACTCATGGATTCCCTTGGAAGTAATGACTTAGAGAAGTGCACTATTTAGTGTGTACATTTTTGGCACCCACCGTGGCGCAGAACACTCCTATTTTGTCCTTCATTTTATGCATTTTTATTTTTTTTTCATCAATATTTGCTTGTTGTTTTGTCAATATTTTCTCTCTGGTTTTTTCTAACAGAATTATCATGTGACAATTTTCTAGTGTCGTACGATAGTTTCTTACATACCAGTGTGGTATTTTACTAGTTAAAATATCACACACTTTGGTAGATTGTGTCACACTATTGTTATGTTCTTTATTGGATGCAGGTATTAGGAATTATCGCATGGAGATATAGTATCACACCAGTACAGAATGAAATATCACAAGATCCTTTCTCTGACAGAAATATCACCCAGACCTAGCAGTGAGCAATTTTTGTCATTTCTTTGCAAGATTTACTTGGTTTGATTTGGATTTCTGATTTTTTGTTGTAGAACAGAGGTCTATTTGCATATTTCATTTGGTTTTGATGTGCTAACCCTTGTAGGGAAAACAATTTGTGCTTGTAGGTTCCCTTATTGCTTGATTATTTTCTTAAAAGAATGCATGTCAAAGCTCCAAATGCACAAGGGCTACTAATAGTTTTTGCAGGGCTACCCAAAGCATAAAATCCAATCAAGTGCTTGTTTCATTTCTTTTTTTTAAAGTGTGGCATATACTAGTTGTTTCATTTCATAGGCACTTAATATCTTGTTGTAGGAATCTTTGGGTGGTAGGAGAAGTATGCTCTTCACCCTTGTGGTGAACTAGAAAATCTTGACCCATCTTTAGATTTTGAAAGCAAGAGGGTAATTGAACCTTTTCTTGGTGTGTTTGGGAGAAATTTTTGAGCTAGGAGATTATGCTCTTCACCCTTGAGATGAAACAAAAATCTTGACACTCAAAAGTTGATCCACTCTTTGTTTAGATTTTAGAATCCTTTAGTGGGCATTCTCTTGAGCAATCAAGAGGAACGACCCAAGTGGGGACAAGATTTTTGCCAGTTATTCCAACCACTATAAACTCAAGGCTATCAAGGACACAAAACCTTGGTAGACGTAGTACTTGTCTTCACTTGATGTGAGTACTTGTGGGATTATGACCATGAGGAAAATGTTGAGCAAGAATGCTTAAGGTACTCTTATGGCTGCGAGGTCCATTACTTATCGCAAGGTAAGGTGTCCCTTTGGGGAACAAGAGAGGTATTACGAATGAAAGCCCTTACTAAGAACCATAGATAGAGGCCACCCTATTTTTTCACTTAGCTTCTTGGTGCAAGGATTGATCCTAGTGGACTAACTTGGATCACCCCAACATTACTCACCATATGTGTTCCTTTGGTCATGTCATTGACACTTCCACAACAAAGCCAATATCTATTATGGGCAACCACTTTGTGTGAGGCAATGGAGCATCAAGTGTGGGCCAAGTTGTTAAGTATTGAGCCATTGTCTTTTTAGGCTAGTAAGTGCTTGAAGTGTTCTCATTGTGATCTACCCATGTAAATGTTCTCAAACATCAAACATCATGGTAGCATTCATAGGATTTTATTTCTTTGATATCACAATTGCTCATCTTGGAAAGGTTGCTTTTTCCCTTGTGCAAGTGTTTTATGATAGGTTTGATTACCTACTATTTGCAAACCTATCTATTTACTACTGCCACTGTGCTTAAAATTGAAAAATCCAACCTTCAAACTAAAATTTTGACCAAACTGCCCTTAAAATTGAGATTTTTAGCACTCACTGGTCAAGAGTCATATGATCCTGAAACTGTATCGCATATTGTACTGAAAAATATCATGCAATAGTTTGTCACTGGAAGACTATCACACTGCTTGACTGGAAAGTATCGCATAGGCTCCCTAGAAATTGTCGCACTACTTACTGTGAAATATCACCTGGTTAGAAACTATCATACTGTTACCTTGGAAACTGTCGCACATAGTCTTTCTATTGTCTATCTAGTTTATGGAATTTTCAGTCTTTCCTTAGTCGACCAGATTTTAGTAGGTGACTTACTCTACTGCTAGAAACCTATTTGTACCTTAGGTTCCTATTTTTAGACCCCTTGAATTAGTATTATCTAATTTTACAAAGTAGTCTTGCTTGGCATCGATAAGTTAGGAATTATCCTTGATTGAAAAAGTACACCTTTAGATTCTTTGGTAACACACTTGGAGAGTTTTAGTACTCTTTTGTCCAATTCACTTCCATCAAATTTCAATTTCAATTTCAGATATATTTGGTAAATCCATCCTCCTAGTCCATATGTGTTAGGATACTCATCCTTTAATTATACACCTCTGTGGTAGTGTTGGTTTACACCTTTTGTAGCTTTCTATCTCACCATCTCTTTTTGGACAATTGAACACTGTTACTATCCTAGTTTGGTATTAACATTTCATAAGGTCATCTTATCACCAAGGGTCCTTTTCTTTCATGTTGGTTATGACAAGGTACCAAGTTAGTCAAGGAAAATGACCTCAAGTCATCTTTGAACAATTACCCTTAGTCCAAACTTGTCAAAAGAGAAACGGAAAGAAACCCGTCTTTGATCAATCACCTAGGAGTGAGTCTGAGGCTCGGTTTGACCCAAAGAGAAATCCTAGTGAGTTGAGTACCTTTTTACCATCTTCTCAATCAAATATGGACATGAGCTACACTTTGACTAGAAAAAAAAAGAGAAGTGATAGATCAAACTCTTGATGACATTTTCCAAAGACATAGGGATAACATGTTTTTTGGTGATGACAATCAACTTGAATCACCCCCTATTAACTCAAGATATTTAGACACCCATCAAAAAGCTAGAAGACGTTATGGGCAAGCTCACCAAGATGCACGGTCACAACATGAAGACCAAAACAAAAAATTTGGTGATGCTCATGTGAATGCTGCATTCACTAACGACTTGTTCAAACACTCATGGTCCAACTCGCCACTCAAAAAAACCTCAAGATATGAAAATGAAAGGCTTAAAATAATTGAGCATGAAAATAAAGCCTTTTTGGATGAACAAGCCACTAAAGAAGAAAGGTTTAGACACCTAGAGGAAGAGGAACAAGCCTTGCTTGAGTTGAGAAGAAAAGCATTCCAAGAGGAACAAGATAGGTTTTTAGCCCAACAACTCAATGACCAATTCAACAATAAGGGTACCAATAGTGGAAACAAATCTCCACCATCTACTCCCTCAAGAACCCCAAGAAGCAGAAGGCAGTCAAGGACCCCTTCAAGATGTAATACCTCTCCTATAGTGATACTATGATTTGAATCTTTTCTATTATGATGGTTAGAACTATGCACTCATGTTTATGTTTCATGGAGTATTATATGTTCATCGGATGATATTTATATGTTCAGTTATAGTTACATTGATTATATGTTTATGAGATCCTAGAAGAATTTATTTTACATGTTGTATCTAATGAATTGGATACTAACCCTTATCATGATTGTTTTATGGATACATATGTCTGATGTGTTTTCATGACTTAGGACGGAGTCGTAGTTACTCACTCAGTGAGGTCCACATGATGTACCAATCCTAGTCATCTGTCTGTAAGTATTTGATCTATATATATGTACATGTATCTCTTCTTGGTGATGCAGGATTGTAGGTACCGAGTATCATCTCCACCTGGCTCCACAGGTCTGAGCGATCCCTTAGATCCTTGATCATTGTTGTTGTCATGGAGATATCACCAAGCTTCACAAAAGAAAACCTTTATCCTTGATCATTCACCTTAGGTGGGAAGTGCCGGGTCAGTTCCTGGTAGGGAGGTATTATGTGGTTTATCAGTTATTAGGGTTTGGATCTTGTTCTTACTGTTAGGGATACTCAACTTTGTCAGTAGGTTATCTATGTGAGTCCTTATTGATCGATTTCTGTTTCAGTGACTTATCCCTATTTAGATTATCATGTTAGTATTAAGATCAAGCTGCTATTTGTACCTTGCATCTTCTGGTTATATAGTTATAAAATGTTAGTAAATGAATAATGAGTTATTTATACTATATGTGTCATAAACATAGGGGTGCACACATATGCTTATGAACACATATACGTATATTAAGGTATAAATATATATTCATAAATATAAATAAATATATGCTTAATTATATTAACAAAATAGCACTAGCTTTATAGTTGTTGATAAAAATAAATTAAGAAATAAATAAAATAAAATAAAATAATAAAATTGCCTTTGGTAATAAAACTAGCTAGCTAGGAGGGAGTTGAACTCGAGACCTCCTAGTAGTTGGGCTAGTTTGTTACCAATTGTGCCATGTGAATTCCTTGTGAGGTAATTAATTAAATTTGTTATTAAACCTTGTTTTGGATAATACTTTTAATTAAAAATTAATAAAACTTTATAAAGGTGTACGGGGAATGCGGTTGGAGAAGTTGGAGAAGTTTCTCCTGTAGAGAAACTCCTCCAACTACCATGTTGGATATAAAAATCAAATAGAAGACTATAGTCAGGGAGGAGAGCAGGAGAATTTTGGAGGAAGAAGGCTGGAATTTGGAGGAAACAGGGGACTAGGAAAAGGTTTTCATCAACCAGGCCGTCAGAATCCAGGTTGGATCCTAAACCAGAAATAAATTTAATTTTGTTAGATTTGTAATGGAAAAGTATTTAATATTTTATTTGTTTGAAATTAATATCTATATATATATTAATATTCATGCTTGAGAGAATATAGATATAACTTTATAATTTAAGTTATTGTTTATTGTATTACGTTAGAAACATTTGTTTTAAAAATATGTTATAAAAGATTTCTTTAAAAATATATATATATATTTTATGTTTTAAAAGGTTTCGTTATTATGTAAATAGTTTCAAAAAAAAAAAAAATCATTTCATTTGCTGCAAAATATGTCTGTGCTGTGGTTGTAATTAATATTCATATATTATATATATATGTGTAATATATATATATACAAATATTAATATTTATGTCTTGAGGAAATATAACTTTATAAATTAAATTTATTGTTTAATGTTAAAAACATTTGCTTTAAAAAATATATATATATATATATTATATATATAATATATATATATATATATATATATATATATATTATATATATAATATAAGGTCTACCTATATATATTATCTTTTAAAAGTTTTTGGTTTTGTAAATAGTTTCAAAAAATTTTATTTAAAAAAAAAAAATATAAAAATCAAAATTGGAAGTTGGATTTATATTATATATATATATATATATATATATATATATATATATATATATATATATATATATATATATATATATATATATATATATATATATATATATATAAAATATAATATAATACAATATTATAAAATAAATAATATGATATAATATTATAAAATAAATAATATAATATAATGTTCATGTTAATTTTGTTGTTTAAATATAAAATAAAATAAAAAAACAAATGTTGTTTGTAAGTGTCGTACGACAGTAGGCCGGCTGCCGCCGGTACCACTCGGGGTACCGCACGACAGTGGGACCCCCGCCCTTGTTGCCTTATGTTATATCAACAAAAAAAAAACAACAAAAAAATATATAATGCATTTTGATTTCGGTGGGAAATAATTCGGTGACAAAATGTTTTGTTTCGGCATTTTGACTAAAATATATTATATTATATATATATGATATCTATGATATTATATATATAATATAATGTATATAATTATATCTAAATATATTTTGGGTAATTTATATTTGAGATTATATTATATATATAATATGGGTAATATTATATATATAATATAATATATTTTATTAATTAATTTAAAATTTAATATTATATTATATATAATATATGTAATATTATATATATAATATAATATATGTTTTTTTCTTTGGGTTATAATAATTATTTAATTGAAAAATTGAGTATTATATTATATATATAATATATGTAGTATTATATATATAATATGATAGATGTATTTTTAAAAATTATGGGTTATAATGGTTATATTATATTATATATATATATATATATATATATATATATATATATATATATATATATATATATATATATATATATATATATATATATATATATATATATATATATATATATATATATATATATATATATATATATATATATATATATATATGGTTTTGTAATTATAAACCATTTCTAAGGCATATGAAATTCAATTAGCAAATTATATAAGATATTATGTATGTTGCAACTAAGATGAAATAAAATTCAGGAACGAGATGTAGTGAGTAAGTCATATTTATCTTATTTGCAATTTATAGTGAAAACTCTTTTTCTACTTAGATAAATGTTAAGTGGGGACTAGAAAACTGAAAACAAAACCCTTTTGCTTTCTAACTTATCAACAATCAAACCTGCTAAACTTTAGGATCTCCTAAGCGTCCAAGGTAGGTCTGTTATATTGAAAATGTTGAACATGTTAGTGGTTTGCTAGGAAAACCTAACGGGAATAGGTTAGGGTAGGAAACCTAGGAACCCCTAAGTGAGTGGCTCTCAGTGCAGGGCCGGGGCCCTAAAATGGCTAGACCAGGATAACCGACCGATGAGTTAATTAACCAAGTGATAACCTAATTAAAACTTAAGGGATGGGTTTAAAACATTAAAAAAAGACTAAATTATGCCTTGCCCATGCCATTAGCGCTAGGATAGGCTATGGATGGGAGTGGGAGAAGGTACCTGTGCGTAGGTACGATTGAATGGCGCTTGTCTGTATGAAAGACATTCGATTCCGCATGTGTCTACTTGGGGGCCGAGGCCTGGTGTGGCTAGTACCAGGACAACCCAAGGGGTGAGGGCTATGCGATGACACTCACTTAGGTTGTTGCTTAGGATTTTCTACCCAAACCTTAGAACCCTTGTGAAATAAACTTTATTTGTGGAATTGTTATTCAACCCTTTGTAAAACCTAGTAAGATCCTCCTTTGTGGGCTTGGTGTTTATCTCCTAGCACGGGGGGTGAAACTTTACTAGTTTTCACATGGTTGGGTGGAAAAATCTTTCTATCGAGGTATCTTGTGCAGATGTAAACAACTGAAGATTCATATTTGTCTAAGCATCTGTTGAAGAATGAAGACCTGTACTTATTCATGTTGTTGTAAACTTATGTATTCTCCTATGAGGAGTTTAAATGTAATGTAATTTTCAAATGATGTAATAATGGGTAGACGTAGGAAAAGGGTTATTTGGGATGTTTATTTAGTGTATGTTGGAAAGATGTAATCTTGTTATGTATCAAGTTATGTAAAATGTTGATGAATCATTTGTTGTACTATTGCAATATGTTTGTTAGAGGAAATGGAATTATAGTAATTGATCTTTAAAAATTTTTAGATGGAAATTAATTATGAATGTGTTTAAGTATTTTCCAATAAAGAACTTGAAATGGAATTTGTATGGTTAGTAAATGTTGTTAATAGTTTATCAGTTTTTAATTTACATTTAAGGGAACCTTGGAAAGAAGTTAGATTATGTTTTGTTTATTTGCAAACTTTTAAAGTTCAAAATTTTTCATAAAACTCTACTTAGATTTTCTTTTACAAAGTAAACCTTTGTGCATTTCCCTGGTTCCCTTGCGGGGCATGACACAAGATCTCCTAGTCCTAGAGGAAGGAGGATTTCACAACATAGGAGATGAACACCTCCTAGGAACTCAAGACAACCCTCCCAATGAGCTCATCATGGCTCTCAACATGGAGGAAGTAGTGCAAGTTTTGATGATCAAGATTTTATGAGAATGCAACAAGAGCCACTATTCCAACAATATGTGGAGAAGTACCTTGATCAAAACAAAGATAGGTTCCTAGAGAGCTTAATTAACAAGGGTGCTAGAGTCCCTTACAACTTTGATGTGGATAGGAGAATCAAGAAACAAGGACCCTCTCAAGAAGAGGAAATCAAGAAATAAGACAAAGGTGGCAGCATTTATATTAAAATAAGACTGTGGTAGGAATGTTATCACTTTTTTAAAAAAATTTGTTGGTTGTGTTTTGTCCCAACTTTTGGGCATCACAGAAGAGGAAATCAAGAAAATAAAATGTATGATGGAAAAGGTGTTGGCACCTAAAAGATCCTTTTCACTTGATTCTATTTGTGCCAATCCTTTCAACAAAACTGTGAGTATGACAGATTTTCCTAGGAAAGTTGAAATTCCCCAATACGACAAGTATGACAGCAATGGTGACCCACATGATCATGTGCGTCAGTTCTACATCATGATTTTTGAGTTTCACCAAGATGACTTGATGAAGGGTGCTCCCCTTAATACCACAAACACATAACAGAAAAAGAGAAACAACAACAATAATATGCAAGAACAGAAAATTGGCTTCTTATTATCTCCACAAATGTGGAATTACAAATTTTCAGAATTACAATATGCAAAGCCACATGGGCATTCCCTTACAATATTTTGTAGGACAAAGCCTCGAACTATTACCCAGATCT
The DNA here is from genome assembly GCA_027943335.1 of Chamaecyparis obtusa. NCBI lineage: Eukaryota > Viridiplantae > Streptophyta > Pinopsida > Cupressales > Cupressaceae > Chamaecyparis > Chamaecyparis obtusa. The sequence continues at coordinate 885,062 of BSBK01003293.1, read as the reverse complement.
ACTACCCAGAACTATTCTGAACTGCCTAAGACAATAATATAGCCTTCCTTATATAGGCAATTTTCCACCGCCTAGGAAGGTTCCAGAATTTTAGCCAATAAGGCCGACCAAACTTAGAATTATTTTATTTTACATTTTATTACATCATAGTCAGCTCAAGATAACCTTTGAAACCTGAACAAAAATTTTGAAGAAAATTATTTTTCGCCATTTCAGGTGGCCCAACTTCCGAAGACCATAAGTCATCACCAGTTGACCCGATCGACTATTATAACCCCATTTCAGAAATGTCACGAAGCACTCTACAGGCTTGATCGGTGCAAGCGCCCGTCACCCAAATTTTTGACCTCATCAGGGGCCTCTAAAGCCTTCAAAACTGAGTTCAAAGTTTCTGTACCCTACTGCCAATACCGAAAATCTTCAATATCTTCCAATATACACTTGATCTGGCAATGAAACTTTACTGGCAGACTTATATGACCAAAATGAACCTCCAAGAAAGAAATCAGATCATTCTGAACACATACAAAAATGACCAAAAATAGTAACTTTCCATAAATAGCAGCTCTGCACAAAATAGCCCTTATTGAAAATAAAAATAGAAATTTTTTTTTTTTTGGGTGATGCAAGATTGCTCTTACACCCAGGATGCTCCTACATCAGACACCTAGGGTAATTTAAGAAGTGACCCTATCACGACTCAGGTGTGCAGAGGAAAACCAAGATGGTTAACCTCCTTCTTTGTTAGCCATGATGAATCTTCTACAGGTCATCCTTTCCATTTGACCAAATACTCTTCATATGTCTTATTCCTTGTGCTTCTACCAACACGACTATCCAGTATGTCTTCAATCTCCTTGATATCTAAACTGGTTGCTGGAATACTCCACTGTACTGCTATAACCTCATCTTCAACACCTCCTTCATGATACACTGTCAAATCTGAAATGTTAAACATTGGTGAAATATTCAGCTCACTAGGCAATTCTACCTCATATGCATTTCCTGAATCATGCTTCTTCAATATCTTACATGGTCCAAACTTCTTCATTTTCAGCTTGTTATATGTACCAACCAGAAACCGCTCCTTCCGCAAATAAACCATGACTTCATCACCAACCTGAAATTCCTTATATCTCCTTTTCTCATCTACCTTAGCCTTATATTGTTCATTCATCTTGGTAATATGCTTCCTCACCTCCCCATGGATGTTCTTCAAATGTTCTGCAAAATCTTCAGCCTCAACACTACTTATTTCTATTTTATCTATCTTTCTCAACTCAGATGCATTTCTTGGACTACTTCCATATATAATCTGGAATGATGATTTACCAGTGCTCCTATTGACAGAATTATTGTATGCAAATTCTGCCTGTGGTAAAATCAAATCCCACCCTGTTGGCTTATCCCTAACCAAACATCTCAGTAGATTTCCCAAACTCCTATTCACCACCTCTGTCTGTCCATCAGTCTATGGATGATGTGATGAACTGAACTTCAAATCTGTCTTCAACTTCTTCCACAATGTTCACCAGAAATATCCAACAAACTTAGTGTCCCGATCTAAAACTATGGTCTTTGGCAAACCATGAAGTCCCACTACTTCTCTGAAAAACAATTCTGCTACATGAACAACATCATTAGTCTTCTTGCAGGGAATGAAATGTGCCATCTTCAAAAATCTATCAACTACTACAAAAATTGAATCATGTCCCCGCTGTGTCCTTGGTAAACCAAGAACAAAGTCCATACTGATATCCTCCCAAGGCTTCTCTGGTATAGGCAATGGTTGGTACAACCCTATATTCTACTTCACTCCTTTCACCATTTGACATACTCTGCAACTCTGTAAAAACTTCTTCACATTTTGCTACAACTGTGGCCAATAATAATTCTCACTAACCAAACCAAGGGTTTTATCACGACCAAAATGTCCAGCCAATCCTTCGCTATGCTTCTCCTTGATGAGATTCTCCCTCATAGAACTTCATGGAATGCACAACTGACTCCCTCTGAATAGCATATCATCCTGGATGATGAAATCCAACCATTTCATCCTATCTAGAGTAACAGGTTCTGTACAAGCTTTCCAAGCTTCACCAAAATCAGGATCCTCTGGATACAAATTCTTGAGTTCCTTGAACCCAACCACTTCAATCTACATTTCTGTCAGCAATAGTTTCCTTCTACTAAGAGCATCTGCAACCCTATTAGACTTTCCACTCCTGTGTTTCAAAACAAATGTATAACTCTGCAAAAACTCAACCCATTTCAAATGCCTCTGATTCAACTTTCCTTGACTATTCAAATATTACAAAGCTTGATGATCAATATACAAAACAAACTCCTTAGGAAGTAGATAATGTCTCCACTTCTTTAATCCCTGAACTATAGCATAAAATTTTTGATCATAAATAGAATATTTCCTCTTGGCATCATTTAACTTCTCACTGAAATAAGCAACAGGTTTACCTTCTTGGCTCATAACAGCTCCTATTGCAGTACCACTAGCATCACAATCTACTTGAAAAACCTTGTTAAAATCTGGAAGTGCTAAAATAGGTTGTTCTATAACTTTTTGTTTCAACAATTGAAAACTCTTTTCTGCCCCATTAGTCCACTTAAACTCTTTTCTATCCCCTCTCTTTGTTTCAGTCAAGGGTCCACAAATAATGCTAAAATTTCTAATAAAATTTCTGTAAAAGCTAGCTAGACCATGAAAAGATCTTACCTCAGTAGCACTCCTTGGAGTAGGCCATTTAAGGATAGCCTGTACCTTCTCTGGGTCCATTTTTAGACCTTCTCTTGAAACTACAAACCCCAAATACACCAACTCTTTCTTCACAAAACTGCACTTCTTCAAATTAATCAACAATTTCTCTTCTCTCAACTTCTCAAATACCATATGAATATGCATCATATGCTCATCCAATGTCTTACTAAAGATCAAAATATCATCTAGGTAAACAATGACAAACTTACCCAAAAAAATTTTCAGAACCTCATTCATGAGCCGAATGAAAGTGCTCAGTGCATTGGTTAGCCCAAAAGGCATGACTAACCACTCATATAGTCCTTCCTTTGTCTTGAAGGCAGTCTTCCATTCATCTCCTTCTCTGATTTGAATCTGATGATATCCACTCTTCAGATCTATCTTTGAGAAATACACAGCTCCACTCAAACAGTCCATAATATCATCCATTCATGGCAATGGAAACCTGTACTTGATTGTGATCTTGTTTATTGCCCTAGAATCTGTACACATCCTCCATTCCCCATTCTTCTTTGGTGCTAATACCACTGGTACAGCACAGGAACTCAGACTCTCATGGCTCAATCCTTTCTGTAATAGTTCATGTACTTGTCTGTTCAACTCTTCACTTTCTGCAGGTGTCATTCTGTGTGCTGCCTTATTCGGCAAACTCGCTCTTGGGATCAAGTCCATCTGATGACTGATCTTCCTGACTGGTGGTAATCCATCAGGCACATTATCAGATACAATATCCTAAAACTCATTCAACAAATCTACAACTTCTACAGGAACATCTTCTACTTCCTCTTTACCAGCTTTTGGAATTAAAGCAAAACATACATGCTCATGCCTCATACCATCTAGAAAATTTCTTCCATCAACAAAATTTATCCTTGCATTACCACATACCTTTTCTTCAATCTCCTTCAATGGTTTTAGCTTATGTCGCACTCCATCATTTGTCAGGGAATAGGTATTCGCATGACCATCATGTACAACACATCTGTCAAACTGCCATGGTCTACCCAACAACATATGACATGCATCCATAGATATGATATCACACAACACCTCATCTTGGTATCTACAAATCTTGAACTTCACCAGGCATTGTTCATTGACCATGACCTTGTGGTCATCCTATACCTAGGCAATTCGATATGGATGTGGGTGTTTCTATCTCTTGAGCTTCAACTTTGTCACCATCTCTTCTGACACCAAATTGTCAGTGCTTCCACTATCAATGATCACATCACAAAATTTACCTTCACACTTGCACCTAGTGTGAAATAGGCTCCTCCTTTGCTTAGGTTCATTCTCACCACTCAACAGGACTCTTCTGTTAATCAACGTTTCTCCTCTTTCAGCATCTTTAGAATTTGATGATCTGGCATCTTCATCTACATGTGCAACTCTGGCTTGGCTTTCATTTCTCCTATCTATTTTGCCTTGGCACTGAGGACATTCAAATGCCCTATGACCTTCTTCTCCATAGTGAAAACATGTTCCACGGAAGCCTCCTCTTCTTGAACCTTTCCCTCTTCCTCTTCCCCTCTGATCTCTATTATTCTGATCTTGGAAACGATTAGAATTTTTTCCTCTCTGATTCTGGCTGCTACTAGCCTCATCCTTCTTTTTCGGATCTTCATTTTGGCCACCATATGACCGTCCACCAGATCTTCCACCATGACCTCTTCCATTTTGTCTACTCTCAAACTTCTTGTTCAGCTTTTCCTCTACTTTTAGGGCAAACTGGTATGCCTCCTCAATACTGTTCATTCGAACTAGATTCAACCCCTCCTAAATGCTTGGCCTTAACCCATTAAGGTATCGGGAAAATTTCTCCTTATCAGCTTCTGCATGGCCTGTTCTAATGAGGAGTCGATAGAACTCCTCTGTATACTCCTGAACAGATCTTCCTGCCTGCTTCAAACTCTGCATTTTCTTCAGTAGGTCAAGCTCATAATCAACAGGAATGAACTATCGCTTCAATTTATCCACCATCCGATCCCATCTCATGATTTTCTCCTTTCCCCTTCTATTTCGCTCCAACTGAATTTCTTGCCACTAGATCTTCGCATGACCTTTCAGTCTAGCCTTCACAAATTTGACCCTATCAGGATCCTCAACATCTTCATACTCAAAATATTCCTCACATTCATTGATCCAGTCGATCAATTCTTCTAGGTTAAGATTTCCAGAAAATGTAGGAACCTCAATCTTAGGTCTTTTCCCAATCTTAGAAATAGCCTGAAAAAGTCTTTCTTCCTCCTGGTTCACAATTTCGACTTCTCCTTCTTGATATTTTTCTTCAGCTTCATCCTCACTTTCATCTCTGACATTAAGATTCATTCCTCTATGAATCTCTTCTTGCAATGCTCGCACTTGTCTCTACAGCTCTCTAACCTCAGGTGTTACAACATTAGCTCTTCCACCACGTTCCCTTCATGGAGGCATTTTTGCGATGCGCACTGAAACCCTAACCATAGTCCTGGTGCAAACTGTCTCATAGTCGGTGATCTATTTACACACTCAGGAACTCCTGCTCTGATACCACTTGATGAAGGGTGCTCCCCTTAATACCACAAACACATAACAGAAAAAGAGAAACAACAACAATAATATGCAAGAACAGAAAATTGGCTTCTTATTATCTCCACAAATGTGGAATTACAAGCTTTCAAAATTACAATATGCAAAGCCACATGGGCATTCCCTTACAATATTTTGTAGGACAAAGCCTCGAACTATTACCCAGATCTACTACCCAAAACTATTTTGAACTGCCTAAGACAATAATACAGCCTTCCTTATATAGGCAATTTTCCACCGCCTGGGAAGGTTCTAGAATTTTAGCCAATAAGGCCGACCAAACTTAGAATTATTTTATTTTACATTTTATTACATCATAGTCAGCTCAAGATAACCTTTGAAACCCGAACAAAAATTTTGAAGAAAATTATTTTCCACCATTTCAGGTGGCCCAACTTCCGAAGACCATAAGTCATCACCAGTTGACCTGATCGGCTATTATAACCCCATTTCAGAAATGCCACAAAGCGCTCTATAGGCTTGACCCGTGCAAGCACCCGTCACCCAAATTTTTGACCTCATTCGGGGCCTCTGAAGCCTTCAAAACTGAGTTCAAAGTTTTTGTACCCTACTGCCAATACCGAAAATCTTTAATATCTTCCAATATACACTTGATCTGGCAATGAAACTTTACTGGCAGACTTATATGACCAAAATGAACCCCCAAGAAAGAAATCAGATCATTCTGAACACATACAAAAATTACCAAAAATAGTAACTTTTCATAAATAGCAGCTCTGCACAAAATAGCCCTTATTGAAAATAAAAATAGAAATATTTTTTTTTTTGGGTGATGCAAGATTGCTCTTACACCCAGGATGCTCCTGCATCATGACTCCTATCTTATGAGATTATTTCCAAGGAGCCTCAAGGGCCAAGCCATGGAGTGGTTTACCAACATAACCCTTCCCATCAAAACTTTCAAGGAACTTGTTCATAGATTTTTTCAACATTTTGCATACAACTTGTCAAGATCAGTCACTATGTTAGACTTATACAATTTGAAAAAGAACCAAGAGGAATCCTTTGATACCTTCTTTCCAAGGTGGAGATGATTGTGCTCCCGCTATTCTAGGACTATTCTTGAGCATGAAAGGATTGACATCATTGTTAGTAATTTAGTGCTTGAAATGCATTATGAGATTTGGAAGATGGTCTTTGATTCCTTCGATACTATGGTTGAGACCACATGTCAAATTGAGGATGTCTTGAAAGAGTAAGGCATTTTGACCAAACATAGCAATAACAACAATGGTCAAAATCCTAACAATGCTAATAAGGACAGAGGCAAACACTCACACTGGAACAAGAATAAGCAAGTAGTCAATGACAGAGTTGTGGACTCTTTCCAACCCAAGGATCAAGGAGTCCTCCATTTGTATAGTATAGTCCAAGCTATGAAGCTCAACACATCCTCCAACCAACAAGAGCATAAACCAAAGTATCAAGAAAAGCCTAAGAAGGAGAGGTGACAATTTTCTAAATTGGGTGACTCCTATGAGGATGTTTTCAAGATGCTTATTGCCAATAACCTTGCACAACCACAAGATCTAGAAAATTTCCACATACTTGACATTAAGTCACATTGGTAGAATGAAAAAGCTTTATGAAAATTCCACAATGGCATTGGACATGACATCGAACATTGCTGGAAACTTAAACACCTTATTCAAGATCTTATTGAAAGTGGCAAACTTCAGATTGATGGGTTGAATACAATGCAAACCATAAGGCATTCAAAGAGCCTTTTCCCAAATATGAAAAGGGGGAAAGCTCTAAACCTAAGAATGGCAAGGCCAAAATCAACTATACCTACACAGGTGCAGAAAACATGGTAAATATGCTTGAGGTTGTCGACAAAAGTGTCAACATGATGAGAGATAGAGATCCTTATGGTTATGATGTGGGCTCTCCTCCTATATTTGATGAAGAACCTATGGTGGTACTTAGGGGTGCTCACTCTCAAAGGTCATCCCAAGATCTTAATGTTGTCACCAGAAGCCAAAGTCAAGGTCCTATGGTTATTAGAGGTCCTAGTTCCAACCAGTCCAGCAAACCCAAGCAACTAACATCTAAGAATGTCACCACCAAATCAGCAGTCAACCCTGAAATGAGCTATAATCTTGTTGACCAGTTACAAAGAATGCCAGCTCAAATCTCAATCTTTGAACTCTTGGATTTGTCCCCAAGACATAAGCGTATCCTTGAGGATGCTTTGCATGCAGCCAATGTTCCTAACAACATAGATGTTGACCAATTCCAGAACATGGTTAACCACCTTGCTAGCCCTCATTACCTTACATTCTTAGAAGAAGATGACAAAGCCTTAATCCATCTACATAATCTTTCCCTTCATATCAAATTCATGATCCAAAAGACCCATGTCAGGCATGTGTTGATTGATGGGGGTGCTAGGATCAAAATTTGTTCTTTGAGTTTGTTGAAAATATTGGGTTACTCTAAGAAATTTATTGATACCCAAAAGAAAATCATCATCAAAGCCTATGATGAGGTAGAGAGAAGCTCCGAAGGCTTGGTCGTCCTTCCTATCAGGATTGGCCCCATTGAAAAGGACATTTTGTTCCAATTTGTTTATGCTGGTCCTATAGCATATAATATTCTACTTGGTAGACCATGGATCCATGACATGCAAGCAGTGCCATCCACCTACCACCAATGTGTTAAGTTCCCCTATAATGAAGTAAAATTTTGTATACCTGGGGATAGCACATTATCTATTAATGCAATTTCAGTAGGGACTCATGTTCTTCTCAATAGGGAAGAAGAGGATTTTGATGCCACTTTAGCACAATGCCAGAATAAGTTTAAAGCCATAGACCTTGGTATGGGGGGATATCTAATTGACTCCTTAACAAAACTACCAGTCTCACCTAGGTCCTATGGTAAACCTTCACAAGAGATGCATCCTTCATCTTTAGCAATGACTCTATTTGGTACATTTGTAGAGTCCTCAGTGCCCATACAAGATGAAAAAGAAGAGGTAGCTGTCAAGGACTGGATCTATAGAGAAGATAAATACGTGCATAATGAGAACTTCTCTCCCTCTCCTAAGGTCTATGGAAGAGGGTACACTCTTGTCAAAAATATGGGCTATCCAGGTCATGATCCTCTTAGTCATAGATTAGATGCCAGAGCTGAACCACTCAATCATGCTCTTTTTGGCCACAGGCCTAAGACAATGGTTGGCCTAGGTTTTGAAAGTCAGAACAAGAAAAATACTCCTATCCTTGCTGTGATGGATAGTGATGATGAATCAAGCTACATACCCAATTGGAAAAATCAACAAGATAGGTGTGAAGATTGGGTCCCTTCCACCAATCTCCTTTGGGGAGATTCAGATACTCCAGTTACCAATCCAATAGTTTCAGACTTAGAACCAGAAGTATCCACTATTGAGGATCCTATTCAAGCACATCAATACACAAATCACATTCAAGAAGGTGTTACCCTTGGTGACATCAAAGCCTCTACCTTGAGGCCTAGAAAATATACTTGGTGTTAACATCCCAGCCAGGATTCAGATATAGACTCACATGAGTATGAATGGGAATCTCTCTCTGATTATTCCATAGTTGACATGGACATTGATTTTGTCCATACATATGGTTCCCAACCCGAGGTAGCTAACAAGTCAAGTTTAGGATTAGAGGATTGGAATCCATAAGTTGCTTTAGTGGATGATGCTTTGCTTGGTAGGATAAGTCCTGATTTGGGTACCTTAGAGGGATACTTGATAGACCTTAACTCTACAATCACCAAAGATGATACCATTCACATACACAACATTGAACCAGTCATTGACCTACCCCTTTCCCATCCTCACCTAATTGATTGGTCTCAGCGCTATCAAGAACCTCAACTCCTAACTTTCCAAAATGAATATGAGACAACATGTTACCTAAATGCCCTTGAACCAGTAGTCTCTTCCACTAGTGAACCAACTACAAGCATGATAGAACCAGATATCAAGTACCTTAGTCACAAAATGAAAAGAAAAGAAAAAAAGAATAAGAGTTCTGATGGAAAAAACCACTGTGTGGCGATGTCAAAACCTAAAAAAGTAAAAATAAAGGATGTATCCAAGGGTGAAAACCTCTCTGAGGCACCTAAGGATGAGGTACTTGATCATCTTCCAAGTTACTTTCAAGACAGGTCTTCAGTGCTTATTGAGCCTACATAGCCAGTTAATTTGAATATAGAAGAGGCTCCACAAATAGTACATTTAGCTCAGTCTCTATCAATAAAAGAAAAAGAAGCATATACCAAATTCCTACAGACCAAGAAGATTAATTTTTCTTGGACTTACTCAGACATGCCAGGGTTGGACACTAATCTCATTATGCATCACTTGTCCATAGCTCCAGGTATAAAAATCATAAAATAGAAGTTGAGGAAAATGCATCCTCACATAGCTCTTCTTGTCAAAGTTGATCTAGAAAAACTCCTCAGTGCAGGATTTATAAGAGCCATTGATTATGCTGAATGGATATCCAATATTGTACAAGTTTCAAAACATGACAAGTCCATTCGTGTCTACATAGATTTTAGAGATCTTAATAAGGCATGCCCAAAGGATGATTTTCCACTCCCAAACATAGACATGATAGTGGACATGACCGCGGGCTATGAGATCTATTCTTTGATGGATGATTTTTTTGGGTATAATCAAATCAAAATAGCTCTTGAAGACTAGGAAAAGACTACATTCAATTGCACATGGGGAACCTGTTGCTGGAATGTCATGCCATTTGGATTAAAAAATGCAAGAGCTACTCATCAAAGAGCTATGACAACTATCTTCCATGACATGATGCATAAGAATATGGAAGATTATGTGGATGACACCTTGGCAAAATCTAAAAAAAGGGATACACACCTACGCAATTTGGAAGTCATTCTATATCATATGAAGTAATTTCAATTAAGATTAAATCCCAAAAAGTGTGCATTTGGAGTCACCTCTGGAAAAATCCTAGGATTTATCATTTCAACCAAAGGAATAGAGGTGGACCTAGAGAAAGTTCAAGAAATATTGGATATGACACCTCCCAAAAACATCAACCAAATGAGGAATCTTCAAGGATGCCTTCAATCTATAAGGAGGTTTATTTCACAACTGGCTAATAGAGCTCAACCCTTTAATAAGACTTTAGACAAAGGGGTTAAATGTGTTTGGAATGAAGATTTTTAGAAAAGTATGGACCAAATCAAGCAATACTTGGCCAATCCTCTAATCCTGATGCCTCATATCCTAGGAAAACCACTCATATTGTATGTGTCAGCAACAGAATCTTCCCTGGGGGAATTATTGGCTCAACTTGATGATACTGGAAAAGAAAGAACTATATATTACATTAGTCATACTCTTGTGTCATATGAGGTTAATTACACTAGTATTGAAAAAAATTTCCTTGCAGTGGTGTTTGCTTCCCAAAAGTTGTGACATTACATGCTTGTGCATAAAATACACCTCATTGCAAAAATTGATCCTCTCAAATATTTGCTTGGTAAGGCTGCTCTCATAGGTAGACTTGCTAAGTGGATGATGATCTTATCAGAATTTGATATAGATTATGTTGAGCGTAAGGCTATAAAAGGACAAGCCATTGTAGACCAATTCGCTAATTTTTCCAATTTGAGATAAAACACCAATTCAAGTTGAATTTCTAGATGAGCACATAATGTACATGACTGCAAGAACATGGAAGATGCTCTTTGATGGGTCTTTCATGCAAAATGGTTTAGGAGCAGGCGTGTTATTTTTTTCTCCTCATGGGTACACAATTCCTAAGTCCTACAAACTATTGTTCCCATGCACAAATAACATTGCTGAGTATGAGGCCTTGACAAATGGACTAAAAATGGCAATAGAATGGAGAATCAAAGAGCTGCATATTTTTGGGGATTCATAATTAATAGTCAACCAAGTTAATGAAGACTACCAAACCAAAGATGAAAAATTGGTACCCTACAAGAAAATGGTTGATTCATTGCGACGATATTTCACCTTTGTTACATTTCAAGAAATCCCAAGAGCAGAGAATAAAGAAGCTAATGCTATGGCCACATTGGCTTCACTTCTTTAGCTAGAACAACATGAGTCCAAATTTGAATTCTTGGTGGAAGAGCTATGCTACCCTATCTATGACTCCCAAGAAAGCCAAGTTATTTGTACCCTTATTGGCCATGAGTCATCCTGCTATGGTTCCATTTACTCATACCTCTATGATGGTACTATTCCTAAAACCTTCAATCATTTTGAACCAAGAAACCTAACTTGAAATGCCTCTCACCACACCCTTATCTCTGGTGTTCTATATAGGAGGGGTTTAGATGGGACACTTCTTGGGTGTTTAGAAAAGGATGAGTCCAACTAAGCGCTAGATGACATTCATGAGGGCTTTTGTGGAGGACATTCTAATGGTCTTTCCATGGCCTGAAGGTTGCTTAGGGTAGGGTACTATTGGCCTACCATGCAAACAGATGCAGTAGCTTTTTCTATATCTTACGAAAAGTGTCAGAAACATGGTAACCTGATAGATGCTCCAAGAAGGGAGCTTATTCCTTCTATTTCTCATTGGCCATTTTAGCACCAGGCCTTTGACCTTGTTGGGTAGATTCATCCCAACTACTCAGGTGGACACAAATTCATTATCACTACTACTGATTACTTTACCAAATGGGTAGAAGCTATCTAACTTTTTGTTGCCTTAGGCAAGATAGTTTCTTTGTTTATTTTGAACCATGTCATATGTCGGTATGGAGTGCCTTTTGAAATAATCACTGAAAATGGAGGTCAGTTTAAAAACAAGGACCTTAAACATCTCTACAATAAATTCAAGATAAAATAGCATTGGTTCTCCATTTACTTCCTGCAAGGAAATGGACAAGCAGAGGCTTTGAATAAGACCATTCTTAAAATTCTCCATAAAACAGTTCACAAGAATGGTAGAGATTGGCATCTACAGATAAATCCGGCCTTATGGGCCTATAGAATGAGTATTCATACTCCAATAGGGGCTACTCCTTTTTCCCTCACTTATGGTGCTAAAGCATTGTTACCTTTAGAGGTGGAGATTCCTTCACTTAGAGTTTCCCTTAAAGGATTAGTGATAGATGAAGACTACCATGCCATGAGACTTCAAGAACTAGAACTTGTAGATGAAAAGCGTAAAGCATCCTTTGATCACATGAGAGTTTACCAGAAGTGTATGTCCAAAGCATTCAACAAGAAGGTTCTCCCTAGAAAATTTCAAGTGGGGGATCTTGTCCTGTTAGAAAACCCTAAAAACCAACAACATAGAGAGAAAAAGGGCAAATTCAAACCTAATTGGCTTGGACCATACATCATTACTACTACTTTTGGGACAGGTGCTTATTTACTATCTGATCTAAAGGGAGAACAACTCCCTAATCCTATCAATGTCTTGCACCTAAAGAAGTTCTACCCATGATGCCTATTCTGTTTGGGGGAATCCTTTGTACATACTTATTGATCTTGAAAAAAATTCCAAAAAATTTCATATATGATGCTGAAAAAATCCTAAAAAGTATATAAAGTCCTGAAAAAATACAAAAAAATCAAAATATGCAAAAAATTCAAAAAATAGAAAAAATGCCTTGGTGAAAACCTAGAAACAGGCACCTTGGTAGCAAAAATACAAAAAAATTCAAAAATTCAAAAAATCTCCAAGTGGTGAAAACCTGGAACCAGGTGCTACTTGAGGCCTTTGCACCCTTGTTTCTTAGCATGCATCCTCAACACTTCACCTTTTTCCATCATGCCTTGACCTTGTTGCCTTGGTTTGGAATTGGTCTTTGTCTTTGTCTAGGGGGCATAACTATGTTAGCTTTGGTCTCTAGGGTGCGTTGGTCTTTAGGACATCTTGCAAATAGTGTTTTTCAACACCACCCCAACTGTGTTTTTTAACACTACCCTAGTGTCAAGTGTTTCTCAACACTTATCAGATATCTTGCCCATAGTCTAGCATGATATGATATTCCTCACTGGTAGATGTGATACTCAAAGTTTGACTCTATGACCTACACACGCGCACTTAAACACTTGACTCATTGAGACTTGTTTGACTTTATTTATTTGTGTGCTATCTATGATGATTTATTTGATGAGTGTTCTCTCCCTAATAGTTTTTGATGATGTTGAGCTAGAAGACTGGGGCCATGAGGACATGTTTTATTTCTTTTTTTGCTTGTGGGTATATTTTGTTGGTCCTAACTATCATTAGCATTTATGCTTGTTCCACTTGACATTAGGATCTACAAGGTCTTATCCCTAACTTTTTTCACAAGTGCATGCTTATAGTCATCTTGACTTTATTGTGTCTTCATACTAGCATAAGCTTGCTATATTAAACTTAGGTAATCTCACTGCACTAGTCATCTTGACCTATATGTCCTGGATGCTTAGGTGAGATTCCCACATATCTATCTAATATAGATCACATTCAGATTCACATAGTCATACTAGTGTGTATTGTATGATCTTGTGACACTACCAATAATGCTTAATGATGAATATTAGAGCCTAAAAGCTTTGTGACCTTGCAAGTAAACCACTTTTTCATAGTAGCTTGCATTTTTAGGTTCATGTTATTTAGTTTTGCATCTTGCATATGGAAAGAGCTCTCCTTTCATCTTTCATGGACCTATCGGTCAACTGTGCTCACCTTTCCTTTTCTTGATCATGTCTTTCACTCCTTGTCTTTCACATCGCGTCCTATTCTTGTCATTACAAGGGGTTAATCTTATCATCATATCTATCCCAAAGAGATCATTTTCAAAAACATGAGTCTATATCATAAACATGAGAACTAAACATACATCTATGAGAGAGCTTATACATGAACATATATAACATACATTTTGAACAATATGACAAGATAATATAAAAATTGAAAACATCCATCACAAGTGGGACAAGTACACAAGATATATCGAACATCCAATAAATCTCATATATAAATGTCATGATACAAGTACAATGTGGGATCCAAAATATAGATAATGTCCCAAGGTATGTCTGTATACATCTATCATCCTAAACCTAAGTCTGGCTAGCCCCATCACGAGGTGGTGGTGGTGGTGGAGGTGGTGCTGCCACCTTGTCAGGTACCATATCTAACATGCCTACCCTCTGAGAGTATAATGGCACTCTCTAACCCTCAAGTATAGCCTATATGTAGATTCCATGATAATACATAGCTCGTGTTGCCTCTCACCAGATCTTTTCTACATCCGCCTATGTTTCCCTCTCCCACTGCTTGATCTCAGCTCTCAGATCAGTTAGCTGCTGGTCTTTCATGACTATAGTAATCCGTAGTTGTTGCATCTCTATCTCTAGAACCTAGATCCTCACCCTAAGATCCCCTCTCCCTATAGGCTAATCCTACTTGGCATCCACCTATCAGTGAGTTGGCCTCACCACATCATCCCCCTCATCCTTAGAACCCTATCTTCATGACCATTTTTGGCCATCCAATCTAGAGCTCTACCTTATCTCCCTAGCCCTCCCTCTCCCTCCTTTGTCCCCTCCATCACCATCATCTCCATCATCTCCCTATGCTACCAAATGTGCATTAGGTACAGTAAACTAAGGGAATGGATGCCTCCACTACTCTTCCCTGTATATTGCATCTACACCTACATCTGCCATATATGGGAGATAGTGCCATGGCTCCCTACAGATAGCTACTATATCCTATACTACTTGCTTGTAGTCCAGCATCGACAACCATCCATATCCCTCCTTGTTCCTAATCAGCGCATAGGTGGTGGTCTCAGTAGGCACTCTTTGTTGTCACCCAAACTATCTCTAGACCTGAGTGATCACAAAGCACTTGACTATATCAGAATGCGGACCTACTAGTGGCTGGCTACATAGCATGTAACCCAACTCCTCCTCCCAATCACCCCAGTGCTCACAAGCCCTTTATGGTCTCCACTAAAATGAGATGAGCTCATCTAGTAACCTGTAGTAGTAGGTCACATCCCTGCTATGTGGCTGGCTGATGAACCCTATGTACCTATAGATGCAGGGGTGTCTCCACTCCCTTAGCTACACACATGGACACACAATGACGATGTGCTCCCATGCCCATACGTATGCTAAGATAGCACTGCATGCCCAAGTCCTACTCTCCTGGTATACAATCTCATGGAGCTCATGGTACATGTCAGCTAGGATGGGTAGACCCCATGCCATCCATCGAGGGTGTGCAATTAGATCTACCACCATCCTACCCCAGCCAAGTGGGAAACCCTTCTAACTCCTATTGATAATAAGGAAATGTTCTACTATAGAACATACAATGCATGGAACCAGGAAATCCCTACCAAACTCCTGCATCAGCCAATCCCAGTTGAGGTGTCTATGAACAAAGGTGACATCCTGGAACATGTCTTGCATGATCTGTCATCCCTCAGTTGGATCCTGATTGTAGTATACATGTGCTAACAAACAATCATGTTAGTTTCTATCATATGGAAACTTTACATCTATGAACATCTATAAACATGATTATACTCATTGGATCTCGATGGCTAGGAAATCGGAGGATCTGATAGACATCCTCTAGGATAATAGTAGCCTATCTAGTCAGCAAGTGAAATGTGTTATGCTCACTATGCCACCTCTCAGCCAATGTTATCAGTAATCTATGATTAGCCCAAATGTGGGGCATCTGAAGCAAGTAATCAAAGCCCATCTCCCTCATGTCTGCCCATCCTAGATCATCAAGATCACGGATGCACCATAGCCCGATCACTCTGGGTGCTCTAATGAGGAGCATAGGAAAGTTCTCTTGTAGGCCATTAACCCAAACCAGATATCAAAACATATCATGATGGATGTATACAATCAGTACAAAACAACTTAAAAGCAAACATTGTCTAGACCCATGTCATCATGCTCAAAATTTAAAACATGTCACATTTTTTTACACTATGCGATACTATTTTTTGATTAAGTATCGTGCGATACTTTCCTCAATAGTAGTGTGATAATATCTGTGAGTGCAATATTCACATAAGATTGCATGATATTTCATCTAGTATCATGCGATACTAGATTACATACCCGTGTGATACTATTTTGACCCACGAACTATCGCACGATAGATATTATCAAAGAGTACGATACTTTATAAGTATCATACAAAATTTCCAATGGCTAAAATTTGAAAATTAAAAATAAAAATAAAAACATGTTTTAAATTGAAATAAATGCTCATTAATGACCTACAAAGTGAGTTTTTCTAAAAACATACTGGAACACCATACTGTGAAGGTTGGTTGTGCAACCGGGCATTCTCAAATCGATGCTTGTGAATCAAAATCATTACTTGCTAGGCCATTTTCTCTCTCTAAGCTCTCAAAATTCTCAAATCACTAAAAGACAAATGATTTTGAAAATGACCTTTTTACCCCCTTTTATAGCCTTTTGACTTTTTGACCTAATTTTCAAAACACCTTAGAATTGTTTAAAAATTGTACCCCTAGCTAATTTCGATGTCCTAGATCCATTTTTGGGATTAAAATCAAAATTCAAGTTCATCTTGATAGTCAAAATTGTATTTCAAAACTTTTCTCCCTCTTCTGCGTAGTTGGCTGACCATTTGAGGCCTGATCCTTCAATCTTCATTGGGGCATCTTCATTTCTTCATCCCCATCTCTTTCAACCTTCTAGTCTTTAATTCACTTTCATTCAATTCATCTCTCTAAGGTTTGACTTCATCCTTAATCTATATCTTTCTTAGCCAAACCTAGTCAAACTGGGGCATATCTTCACTGCTTGATGGTTATCCTATCCTGTTTCACCTTCGATTATGATTTCTAGTAATTTTATTAGATTTATCAATTTGTTGTTTCTCCTCTACCTAATTTTGATTTCAATTCTGAGGGGGCAGTACCTATCAGCTTCAATCCTTGATTCAGCTTATCAATTAAACCTTGAGATTCTTATCTCTTATTTGAGACTTGATTATCACCTAGCTATACAGGTGTTGGTCTTGTCTTTCGGCTTATCTTTGTTAGCTTATGCTTGTCTTGATGTGTTCCCATCCATCGAACACACGTCTGGGTTTTTTTGTGATCCCAAATCGATCTCACATTTCAATTCCATTCTTTGACCACATGTGATCCCAAATCAATCTCAAATTAGTCAAAGAGGGGCAAATATATGTACCCTAAAATGGTCACCAAGACTTTGGGCCCCCATTTAGCAATTTATCAAATCCCTGAATCAATATTTTCAAAAATCAACATTTTTCAAATATCAATTTCCTTGATCAAATCCTATTTTATCATTTATTTGATTTTATTCTATGGGATAACCATTTTATCCTAAAGTATTTATTTATTTAAAAGGAATTTCCTCCCCTTTTATTAAATAAAAATCCTCCACTTTTCCTCTTATCCTAAGTTGCACAAATAAAGCATTATTCTTATTTTATAAAAAGAAGAAAAAGCACCTTTTGTCTCATATGGACACAAAAGTCAACTCTTATTTTCTCATTGGAGGATATTTGTGCACATGGATTGCTCCTCTTTCAAGCTCCACCCTTGATTAAATATTTTTCCTCTTAATCTCCATGGTCCATTCCTTTTCAATTCCTTTAAAAGGAGAGCTCTTTTCTCATTCTTAGATCCCCAACTTTTTATGCTAATCTTATGCTGCAGGATTTCTTGGAGATCTTCATGCATTTAGCTTTCATTCTTGCATTCTTAGGTTAAGCTTTCATGGCATCTATCTTAGTTTCCTTTAGGCTCTAGATTAGCTCACATAGATTAATTAGCAAGGATTGTAATACTTTCCTTTCATAGCTTAGCTTGCATCTTCATTCTTAGCATAGTTTCATTGCATTTCCATTGTTGATTCTTGAAGATATTGGCATTCTTTCTCTTGTCTCTTTGAATCTCCCATTGTGTGGTTTACTAGCAAGGTTGTATGCTTCAATAGCTCTAGCTAAGAGCACTATCAACATCCTTGTGACTCCATGCCTAGGGAGCTCTAGGTCACTTTTTCAAGGTTTCCCATTCATGGATTCCCTTGGAAGTAATGACTTAGAGAAGTGCGCTATTTAGTGTGTACACACATAGACCTTCTATCTTGATTAGTTCTAATCAATATCATATACTCTCTACTTTGTCACATAGACCTTATGTTGATGGCTCAACACTTTTCAATCTTTGCTCTGCTCTTATCTTTTAACTTTTTGCCATTATTAGCTATCACAAATGTCTACCCATAAATATCTTTCCTCTAAATGATATAATCAAGTCAGCCTATTAGAACTATCTTGAAATCATATTAGAGAAACACTGTAACTCTCCAATAACATCTTAGTTGACTCTACTAAGAACACAACATAAATTAGGACTACCCAACTCAATGTGAGTAGACGGATCGCTTCACACTGTTGGCTCCACCAAATTAAATTATAATTTCTTATTATGCTGAATTATGTCATGCAATCTTAACCAAGCATTCTTTACTCTTCTCTAAACACAAATCCAAGAATGCATACTGAAATGATAGGTGCAACTACTACAACAATATAAACACTATCGGATCTACCAGATAAACTCAGGAAACTTTGACTGTCAACTAGAGACTTCATAACTCAACCTGTATTACACATATGACTCTACATCCATGAACATAGCATCATACATATGTCTACAACATAAATATAAACATGCAAGGTTCTACTCTAACCGTACTAGAAATCACATATAGAATTCTTCTTGGGACCTATCAGAAACACTCACTGATATAGACTACTATATTACTACCTTCACTTAGAATTAACCTCTATTTCTATGATACCATACTAATAACATATCTAGAAAAAATATAATCATAGTTCTCTCCATCAGGCTTCGATGCATGTTGCTTACCATATGTTATCATCAATGACAAACATACAGTCAACACTAGCTTACTGGAAAATCTCCAACAATCTCCCCTTTTGGCATTGGTGGAAACATATGGAATGAAAAACACCATAAAAACAAATGTACAATATTTTTATAATATTCTCCATTTCCTCAACAAAACTCCCCCAAGGATGAATCCTCCATCTCTTACTATTTTTCTAAATACTCACTCCACCTTGCTGCAATTATTTTATAACATTCTCCATTTCCTCATCAAAACTTTCTTAAGGATGAATCCTTGATTTACTAATTAATGCTCTGAATATCAACAATTGTAGCCTCTTTTGTTTTTCATGAATATACACTTACTCCCCCTTTGACATCAATGGAAAAGGGTGCCAAACAATTAAGTAGTGGTACTACTCTTGAAGTAGAGTAGTCAACCTTTCATCAGTCACTCAGGACTGATGCACTCCTGCTATCTCTAATCAGATTCAGGGAAGGGAATTACTCCCAGCATTTGCTTTAGATACTCAAATGTATCCTTAGGTAAAGGCTTTGTGAATATGTCTACTAGATAATCTTTTGTGCTCACATAGTCCAATTTTACTTCTTTCTCTACTACTTTCTCTCTTAGGAAGTGATATTTTATCTCAATGTGTTTTGTCTTTGCATGCATCATAGGGTTTTTTGAAATATTGATAGTGCTAGTGTTATCACAATAAATAACAATAGGATAATCAATTTGAATACCAAAATCCTTTATCATCTACTTGATCCACACAATTGTAGAACAATTTAATGCTGTCACAACATACTCTACTTCTTCTATTGATTGAGAGATACAGTTTTGCTTCTTACTTGTCCAAGTAACAATTCTATCACCAATGAATACTGCTCCTCCTAAGGTACTCATTCTATCATCCATGCATCCTAGCCAATCTGCATCTATATACACATGAAGCTCTACATTTTCTAAATTAGGATACCATAAACCATAGTCTAAGGTTTCTCTTAAATATCTGAATATTCTTTTTACTATCATGAGATGACTTTGATTAGGTTCTGCTAAAAATCTTCCAACAATACCAACTGCATTGGAAATATCTGGTCTAGTTTGAGTAAGATATATAAGCTTACCAATCATAGACTTATATAAGGTCATGTCTACTACTGGTGAATTATCTTCTTTTGAAAGCTTGCATCCTGCTATCATAGGGGTACTTACTGGCTTGCAATCATCCATCTTGAATTTTGTCAAGATCTCTTTCACATACTTAGTTTGATTTATGAATATACCTTTATCTATTTGCTACACATTTAGTCCCAAAAATTATTTGATAGGGAGAATCATGCTCATCTCAAATTTTATTTGCATCTCCTTAGCAAATTCTGCACTAAGCTTGTCATTACGACCAAAGATAATGTCATAAAAAAATATAGCAACTAAAAATAATCCATCAGATGTTTCTCTTATGAATAAATTACAATTTTCTACTCCTTTCTTGAATCCAATCTTAGACAAGTAACCATCTAGTCTTTCATACCATGCTCTAGGGGCTTTCTTAAGTCCATAGAGGGATTTCTTTAATCTGCAAACCATACCAAGTTTATCTGATAAAGTAAATCCTTCAAGCTTCTCTATGTAAACTTCTTCTTTTAGCTCTCCATTTAGGAATGTTGACTTGACATCCATCTGGTATAATTTAATGTCTTTGAAGGTAGCATAGGCTAAAAGAAATTTTATGGCTTCCAATCTTCTTACAGGGGAAAATGTATCAGAATAATCAATTCCTTCTCTTTGTGCATATCCTTTGAATACTAGTCTTGGTTTGTTTCTTACTAGTGTTCCATCTTCATTCATCTTATTTCTAAATATCCACTTGGTTCCTATCACATTTTTATCACTAGGCCTAGGGACTAGTTCCCATGTATCATTCTTAATTATATAATCTAGCTCTTCTTTCATTGCTTCATGCTAATCTGAATCATTACATGCATCTTCAACACTTAAGGGTTCAATCTATGATTGTAAACAACCTATTCATTTGTTGTGGAACTCTTTGCTTTTGATCTTGTCATGAATTTGTTGTTTGGATCTCCAATTATGTCTTCCTTTGAATGATATCTAGATGTGAATTTAGGAACACTGGGTGTGACCCTCTCACAAGTTTGAATCCCCTCAGGTAACACTGAGGGGGAGATTGTTATAAAAATGGTTAGTGCTCCCCTCGGGATTCATGACATGGCTTAATCACCTCCTATGTCTTCTATAAGTCTAGAGGTCAATCATTTGGTACAATGATAACCACAACTTGTAACAATGTGATGGGCCAAACTAGTCTTCACTCTCTACATTGACAAAATGATGATTGACCTAGAATTGGGCTGCAAATTATTTTACCCTTGCGTTATAACCCACATTGTCTAGTTTTTCTTGATACTTGGCTTCTGCTTGGATTGCCTTTAGGGAAGGTTGGTGATCTTTTAGGTCTCTTTCTGCAATCTTATTCTCTTGATGGACTCAGGAATATGGAATCTTGGCTTTCTTATATTTGATCAAATCGAACATAGATTCAAAAGCTTTGGCAATTGGATTGAATCAATGCTTCTGAATGACTTGATCTTTTGATTGGTTTCTGATTTGGTTTCCAATTTTGATTTGTGTCCAATGGAAAAGGACAAAAAGACTTAAGAGATATTATAAAAGTAATCCCAACAAAGGACAAAGAAAATTTGTGGGATACATGCAAATGATGACCACTGATTTCCAATTATGTTCCCAAAAATGTGTATGTTCTAACAAATAATTGTACTGAGCTTGGAACTTAAAAACACTTCAATGAGAACTACCTAAGGATAGGCTAGTATGAAAATATTTTCCCATAACTTGGTACCTCGAAAGGGATGCATATGGTGAATAATATTTAGGTGATCCAGGAAACCACTTGGATTGATCCTTGCACAAAGATTTTGATACCTTCAGGAGTAGATTGGGAAGCCTATGATTTAACAAGTGTCTAATTTGGTCCATGGTGTCTTCCCAATCACTTTTTATGCATATGACTCACTTAAGAGTCTATTTTATCATGCCAAAATATTATGGATATTCACCTACCTCGAGATACCATCAACATGTGTCACCTGAGATTGAGGGGATAAAGCGAGAGTTTGCTCAATGATTTATTTCTATACTAGCTGGAGAAGTACTGGTTTGAGGTCATTCTCAAAAGAGGAAGAACTTTTCTCTCTCTAAAGACCTCTCTATAAGTAGAACAAATGAACTTTTCCTATTTTATTTTGTTTCATGTCACTTTGTCTAAATAGGATTGGCAGAATTTGAAAGAAACTCCTAAAAACACACCAAAAAGAGTTCTTTTCCAAATTGATTAAGGGTTTTTCAAATCAAGACTTGTGAAAACATATGTTTAGGATTTTTATTTGTTCATTCTTTGAAAGAAAATTAAATAAATCTCTTTGAAAAATGTTTGCAAGTATATTACCCCTTTTGCATTCAAGATTGAATTTTTCTCTTTTAGGATCCCAAATTGAACTTTGAAATGAAATGAAGTTCCTTTTTTTTTTCCTTTGGGTATTCAAGATTGTTTTTTTTCTTTAGGAATAAAATGTAAAGACTATTGATATTTGAATTTGTTTTATTTATTTAGGTTCATTCAAGATTTTGTGCTTTAGGATTCATTTTTAGAGAAAAAAATGAGGTGTTCCTAGATTTCTTTAGGAATGCATAAAACTTTGAAAACACTCAAGATTTTGAAAATGAATTTTATTTTAGCCAAGAATAATGCATAAAGATTGATTTAGGAACATTTAGGATGGATTAGGATTGATTAGGAACTAATTAGGAATGACATACAAATTTAGTCCTTTTTAAGCCCTCAAATCTTGAAGTGTTCCTAGATTGCATGAAAAACCCTAAAGCACTTAAGTTTGGATGAATGAAGTTATTTTTATCCAAAAATGAAACATTATAAGTGATTTTTATTGATTTAGGATCTATTAGGAATGATAAGGATTTTTTAAGATTGATTAGGAAATGTTTAGGAAAGATATGCAGTTTAGTCTATTTAAGGCATTCAAGAGTGAATAGAAGTTCATTTTAAGCCCAATAAATGAAGTTTTTTTAGTTCCTAATCATGAAATAAGATTATATTTCCTTAAGGATTTTATATTTTAGTGGTTAAATTTTCCTCCAAGAAGTACCTGCAAGAGCATGGTGTTATAACTTACAAGTTTGAAGCTTAGGATCACTAGGAGCACCAAATAGACCCTAAAAGTCAATACAAACCAAGTTTAGGGATTCACACAAGCCCTCTACTTCCCATAAAAAAATAAAGACCAGGGATTTCTTCAATTTTTAGTTTCTTACAATGTTACATAAGCACCCATACAACAATACATGAGTACCCATACAATAATTAAACTAGAAAGTGGGAAATAGGCCTGAAATACATGGAAAATAGCTCAAACGATAATATATATGTTACCATATGAAAATTAGGGAGTTACCATATGAAAATTCATTCCAATGAAGTAATTTTGTATAAAATTACAACAAAATTTGTCTAGGATGCTTCAAAAAGTGAGTTTTGGGCTGAAAAACCCCTAAAAATGCAATTTAAAGGCGTGTGGAGTCCCACCGTGTCTGCCAAAATATGATCAGTGAAAACCTAGAATGTTAAAAACATCTTTAGAAATTAAAAAATTATCCTAATAATCATAAACTAAACACTTAGTAAATCTATTTGCATGATACCTCAGATAGAGTTTGAATGGGAGCACCTTGTCACAGTTTGATTTTCTCTTTGATTAGGGATGTGGGTTTGCTCTCAAAAAACTAGGAGAATGTCCCAAATGAAGATTAGGAAGGTTTAGGATCATTTAGGGACAAAGTATACCCCATAGTGGCACATAATCAGGTATGGTGAACCTAATTTTCCCCTAGAGCCCCAAGGAACCAAGTGAGCCTAGAATGCAGATTTGATGCAAGAATGCTTATGCTAAGTTGATTTTAACGAAATACAAGTGTGATATGATGAATATGATATGAAAATAAATGAAAGAATCTATGTTAATCCATTATTCTAAGCTAATATAAGTTATGGAAGGATAGAAATGATGTTAAATATAACAAAATTAGGATTTTAGTTAAGTCTAGATGTAAATGAGCATGATAACAATACTTAATATGATTACGTGAATTGGTCATTTTATCTTGGAATGAAGAGTATTTATAGGATTTGAGGAAGGGCTTGGTTTAGGAAGGGGAGTTAGGGTCAAACTCAAGGATAGGAGTAGAGTCAGGGGTATGGTTAGAGGTATGGTCAAGGGGATGATGGTTAAGGGTTGCTCACACATGTGTGAGAAATACTAGGGAAATGTGTTTAGGGAATAATGGTGGAAGAGGAGACATAGGCTTCATTAAGAGGCTATAAGAGCCATTAATGAAGCTATAAGGGGCTATTAATGAGTCTATAAGGCTCATTAATGAGGGGGTTGACTAGAAGTCAAGGATGAGGGTTTAGACTAAGATGGTTAGGAATCACCCTTTAAGCAGGTTTAGGATGGGATTAGGAAAGTGATGATATGTTTAGTGTTTTTACAAGTTTCTAGGGTTTTAGGGTTTAAATAATATTTAATTTATTTAAGGATTGTGACACAATTTATTAAATATTAATTAATAAATTAGAGGGAATATCATTCAAATTAGATTCAAATGCTTTTGGGAGGGATTCTTTAATTAAAATAGGAGAGGGGGTAATGACAATAAAAACTAATTAATTAATTAATTAATCAATTAATTAATAAATGATGATGTCATTAGGATTTTTTGCAAAATAAATTATTTTTATTAGGAAAAGGGATTTTAGGTGTCTACAAATGATATGGAGGATATATATGGAATTGGATAATAGATAATGGATGGAGGAAATGTTGGAGATTTTCCAGCAAGCCAGTACTAACTATATGTTTGTCATTGATGATAACATATGGAAAGTAGCATGCGTGTAAGTCTTATGTAGTAAGCTTTCAACATATGTAGCATGGACATGATATTAGCATGATATCATGGGTGTAGAGGTTAACTATTAGTATAGATAGTTATACAACAACTTGTGTCAGCAGTGTTCCTGACAGGGTAACGGGCAGTGTTTTGTGTATGGTTTTCCATACATTTATCATGGAGCCTTGCACACTTGGATATATGTTGAAGACATGTTAGTGATGTTTTAGTTATGGATTCATAGTTTGATATTTAGTAGAAGTGAAGTTATGTAGTCACTATTCGCCAGTAGTAGTTTCCTATGTTTATTCAGAAGAGCCAACAAAGATTTTATTGGTTATGGAGTTGCACCTATCTTTTGGGTATGTGCCCTTGGATTTAATCTTATAGAAGAGTTAGTGATGTTTGGTTAAGAGCACATGAATTAATTTAGCTTGAGGAGAAAGATCTAGTTGTTTTGGTAGAGCTGACAATGTGTAGCGTGCGTCTCCAATTATCTTATTGGACAGGACCCAGAATGTGTTGCGTGCATAGTAGATCCAAATAAATGATTATCAAAGTTTGTTATGGCTTATCTAATATGATTTAAATGTGGTTCTAATAGGCTGAATTGATTATATCACTTAGAGAAAATATATTTGTAGGCAGTCATTTGTGATTTCTTGTGAGTGGTTCATGATTGATTAAGCAGAGCAGAGTAGAGTGTGTGAAGTGTTCAACCATCAGAGGAAGGTCTATGTGACCAAGTAAAGTGTTATTTCTATTCATTGGAATTGATCCAAAAAGTAGGTCTAAGCACAATTCATCAAGATCCAGATATAGTGTGTATTTGTTATTCAAAAGTTTGTAGCCTTCGCCCCTTTGAGTAGTGAGCTCTCAAATAGTGCGTCCTCTCCCCTAACAAGGACTATTGTAAAAGACTCCTAACAAGGTCTGACCCTTGACTAGGTATAGTGTACTAAATATATTGTAAAGCAACTTATAACAGGGTTAAGGATCTTCTAACAAGGATCATAATACACTAGTGTAGAATATTAGTGGGTGTCAATTCCCACCAGGGTTTTTACCTAGTTGGGTTTCCCCATAACCAAAATATTGTGTTGAGTTCAAGTTTTCTTTCATTGTGTTTATGCTTTATGTTTAAGTATACTTAATTAGATAAAGAATTGAAACTTGTAGATAACTGATTCACCCCCCCCCTCCCCTCTCAGTTATCTCTTAGGACTATTCCTAACAAGAAATGTGTAGGATAATAAAAATCAAGGACATGGGAAGGTGTATGAACTCAAAGAATATTATGAATGATGGATTAAGGGAATGAATATGATAAGGACTATGAGATGGAGGATAGGGATGTCAAGTTCAAATATGGGAAAATCGATGAAATTCTATGGGAAAATGAATGGATAAGGAGTAAGGGTATTATTGGAAGGTACATATGGATAGAGATAGTTAAGATTAAAGATGTGAAAAGAAATGATAATTAAATTAGATAGAACAATGGATGGTGGATAGGAAATGTGGAAGATATTTATGGTAGTATAGAATGGATAGAGATTTCCCCCAAGTATAGAGTGCAAGGGGAGTTGGATAAATGAATGGAAAATATATGATATGGCATGTGAAGTAGATGATAGAGAAGATATTATAGATGGATAGCAAGAATGAATTGACCCAATGTATGAAGAAAAACTAGAGGGAGGGATTACACATGATGCCTCTTTTCCAGGTTTTCATCATGGTACTTTCCTAAGGTGCCTGATTACCAAGTTTCCACCATTGGATGATTTTTTTTATTTTTTTTTGTGGAGGAATTCGAGCCTAATGCTCTTTGGATAATGTTCCTATGGAAAGATATGCTATGATTGGCCAAGTCCACTGAAAGGTAAGCTCAAATATGTTGATAATGGTGATGGTAGGGGAAAGATATGGAGGTTAGGGGAGATGATGGCTAAGGATTTATGCGTAAGATGAGGTAAGAGGAATGGGAGGATATGATATGGAGTAAATATAGGAGTTGGATATTGGATAGGGTATTGAAAAGTTTGTGTGGGTTTAGGTGGAAATGATGGGAAGATCAACATCAACACACACCTTGAAGGGAAGTGGATAGGTGAAGGGAGAATGAATTGGCTAGCATGAGGTTTTGATGTAGGAAGTGATGTGGATTTTGGGACATAAGGACCCAAAATAGATGGAGGAGAGAATGGAAGATATTTGGAAGAATACAAAGTGGAAGTATTTGGATGCTTGAATGTCAACTTTGATTTTTCTTTTATATTCTAGTCCTTTGAGAGATACTTGGGAATCCACATAAATTTTGATTTTTCTTTATGTTTATGTACTTTTGATTGCAATTATTCCATGATGGATTTAGGAACCCATATTTTCTTTGATTTTCCTTTTTTCTTGGAGGACTCTTGTGGTCTCTTGAGTATTTCCCTTTTCTTTGTAGCCACATGTCAATTAGATAGGACATGGTGATCTTCATATGTAAGAGGATTCTTAATTTTTTTATTTTTATGTTGTGCATCCAAATTGCTTCCAAAAGACTTGGTAATTGTGAATAAATGAGGCTCATATAATGGGTTTTGATGGATGGATGGATATAAATCTCTTAAGGATACATGTCTTTATTGATCTTGAGGTATGGTGGAAGAAATAAATGATGAGCTAGGATTGAGAGGTATAGTGGATGGAGGAACATAAGGACCCAAAATGGATGGAAGGGATGAAGGTCTTAGCATTGGGATATAAGGGCCCAAAATGGATAGATGGGATGATGGATTTCCTTTAGGGATATAGGGCCCCAAGATGGATTCCAAATATAATGAAGGAATATGTTTACACTTGAATGGAGATATATAAGGTGTAGGAGGGATATGCACATCTATAGAGTGAGAAATATCACCAAGGCCATCAAGTGTAGGGTTTCCTTGATCCTCAAGAGGATAATTAATATGAATAATAAGAGCTTGAGGAGGAATAAGATCTTGTGATGGAGGATCAAGAAGGAGAGTGGGATCTTGTGGAGGATTAGGATCATGAGGGGAATTGGAGGGAATAATGGGATCTTGAGAGGGATTAGAATCATGACATGAAAATGAAGGGGTACTTTGATCTTGACTTTGGGGAGGATTATGTCATGGAGTGGAAGAGATGGTAGGATCTTGGGATGGAAGGATATCATGGAATGGAGTGGAGAGAATTCCTTGATCTTGATTAGGAATGGGATTATGAGGTGGATCAAGAGGGATAGGTGGATTTTGCAAAATAAGGGGATCAAAGAGTGGAGGATTGCTTGGATCTAGAGGATGAGATTAATATTTGTTATCATGCTTTGGGACAATGTATTGACATGTGTGGACTTGTGAGGGTGATGTGATGGAGGTGTTGGGATCTTCAACTTCAATCTCTCCTTTGTCAATAAGGTCTTGGACAAATTTTTTAAACTTTAAGCACCTCTTGATATCATGACCCTTGCAGTGATGATAATCACAATATTTAGTTTCCTTATACCAAGTAGGTTTAGGTTAACTCTCATCAAAGGGAATAGTGTTCGGAAAAACCATCAAGTTGTGGTTAAAAATAGGTGGAATATGACATCAAGAGGGTCTATAAGGGCCCAGGGGAGTGTATTGTCTAGCTTTGGGTGATTGTGAAGGTTTGGAGGATATGAATGATGTGGGTTTTGGAGGATTAGGAGTGTACAAAGGTTGAATCTTAGATGGAGGATTTGGGTTTGATGGTGGATGAGGATTATGGATTTGGAAAAAAGGGGGAGGACACATGTCTTCAAATGAAATTTTTTTCTTTTG
Organism: Chamaecyparis obtusa; assembly: GCA_027943335.1. Classification (NCBI taxonomy): domain Eukaryota; kingdom Viridiplantae; phylum Streptophyta; class Pinopsida; order Cupressales; family Cupressaceae; genus Chamaecyparis; species Chamaecyparis obtusa. Next base: position 855,961 of record BSBK01003293.1, on the reverse strand, counting down.
ACCCCCATTTTGTAAGTTAAGGATAATGTTTTTAAGCTCTTCAATTTCTTGGGCAAGCTTAAGCATGTGAGAGGCATCATGTAGGTGATGGAGGGAATCATGTGTGGATGGAGGATAATGAGGTTGATTTCCCTTGTCAAAGGTAGAGGAAGAATAAAGAATGTGATATGGATTAGGATTGGATATGACTTGAGGATTGGGATTTGACATTTGAAAGTCCTCAACCATTTTGTGAAAACAATCCGTATTCATGATGTTTGAATTAGAGATTTTGGATTGGATTAGAGGAAGATGATGTAGAGGAAGATTGGAATTAAGATTGAAAGATTTGATGATGGAAAAATATGAACTTAAGAATAGGAGAAAGTTTGGACTTTGATTTAAAAGGGAAGGGTCTCAAGGATTTTGATATGATTGGATGATGGATTTGATTTATTTAGAGGGAAGGGCCTCAAGAATTTTGATCGATTTGATTTGATTTTGATTTTTGATTTGCGAGGGAAGGGCCTCAAAGTTGGATTTCATTTGGTTTGGATGATGATTATAGTCCAAAGATTATGATGGTGCTCCTAAGCCAAAAGTGGAAGATTAGAAGATGGTGTGGATAAAGATCTTGATTAAGAATAGATGAATTGGAAGGATAGATTAAGGATGTTTGAAGACAAGTTGAATGGATGATGTGATTTATTTGGATGATAGGGGATATATGGATTGATTTAGAACATAGAAAGAAATACTGTAATGTGCATGTCAAAAATATTTTCATGGGTCTAGTATAATCGAAGACACTTCAAATACATTCTACATAAGGTACAAAAGGGAGGTGTTCCAACATTTTCCCACAACTTGATGCTCTTAGTCCCACAATTAAGTGGTTGAATGGCCTTTCCTAGGACTATGAAAGTTATGGATCAATTGGAAGAGATCAATGCTCATAGCCCATGTCTTTCCACATTGCCATATTCAAGTTTTAGCATCCAAGGGAACACATATGGTGCGTATCTTGGGGTGATTTGGGTAAGTCCACTTGGATGAATCCTTGCACAAAGGAAGTCAAAAAACTAAAATGGTTGGCCTATAAGTCCTTAGGTGTCTAGTAAGGTCCTCTATTCATGAGTATCCCCTATAGTTCTGCAAGAGGAATTAATGCCTATAGTCCTACAAGCATCCATAAAGTATAGTCTCACAAGAAAGATTAAAACCTCTCATCCCTATACTAGATGAACATATTCTCCTTGTAGTAAACAAGATTGAGATTATTGATGGCCCTACAAGCACCCAATCAAATGTAGTCTTGCTTAGCAAGATTGAGGCAACTAGGCCCTACACATGAAGAAGCATTAGGAATAGAAAATAGCCAAGTCTCCCCTATCTTTGGATTGAAGAAAGATTTTGATTATAGTGGGATGGAGTAGTCAGGTTCACTTGTTCCTTACTTGGGTCATTCCCAAAAGATTGCTCTCTTGGCAGACCCTCTAAAGGTAAATACAAGAAAGTAAAAGGATAGCTAATGGAAGTCTAGATTTCTAATTTTCTAGAAGTAAAATAGCATATTGTCCTACTCCATAGCATGTCCCAAATACATGATGAAATTTTTCATTTACCCAAGATTCCTTTCTAATGACCAAATTAAGTAGGTCTAGATTTTTGATTTCCCCTTAAAGAGGAAAGAGCATACTCTCCTACTACCCAATTAAATCACAAGAAATGAACCTTCCTAATTAAACTAGGTGCCTATAAAAATCAAATTAAAGTAGACACAATATTTTCTTGAACCTCCAAGGAAACCTACAAAACCAATGAATAAGTAGTCTCAAATCTTTTCAATATCTTCAAACAACGTCCTAAAAAACAAATTGATTAGTAGTTTCAATATGTCTTAATCTTAGTCAACCATTTTGAAAAACCACTATTAAAAGATTGAAAATGTCATAAACTTTTAAAAAAACTCAACCATGCATTGAACAATGTGCAAACAAAGAAGATACCCCTGCTAAAAAACAAAGAGATTTCCAAAAATGTAAAAATATTGGAAAAATTCCTTAATTTGTGCCCTGGAGACCTGATTTATTAAAATAGACTAGTTTTCAAAGATTAAATTTTTTATCCCTATTAGTGCATCAAAATGAAAAACAAAAAGAATATGCCATGTGTAAAATTCTTAGAACTTTCTGAAAATGTAAAGTTTTCCAAAGAATATGGTGATTTGCGACTATAATTTTTTTTTTAAAATCATAAAAAAATTATAACTCATAGAAAACTGATAAAAAAAATATGAGTTTTGGAATGAGATATACTATGATGATCCCCCTCCCACCCAAAAAAATTCAGACAAAAAATCCAAACCGTTTGAAAGATATGATAAAATATTTCTAAAAAACCTAGGGTTTGTCTTCAACTCAACCTACACAAGCATTAGCATAGAAAAATATTTAAAAGTGTAGATCCAATAGGGATGTGGGTCTCACCAGGTGTGCCAAAATGTATTCAATGAAAATATAAAATTATTTTCTGCAAATTGAAAACATCAAAACACCAAAAAAAATGACATTAGATGTTTTTTTTTTGGACAAAGCCATCAATTTTTTATTAAAAAACTACTTCAGTGGAGCTCCAGGAGGAAAGAAGTAGGAAGAAAACCTCCCTTCTCAGTAAATATACAAGTAAATAAAAACTAGTTCCATACCACCAAAAGGATCAAAATTTCTAGGAGCTATTTGGCTTACAATCAAATGATGAGGGTAATAGTCTATCACCCCGGGGAAAAATACCACACAATATCCCAAAACCCCAAAATCACAAAACCATAAAATTTTTGAGAGAAGACATCATTGGGAGCCTTGAGCATGGAAAGAGCACTTGCAGCTGGTTGCGAGGGAAATTGAGGTCGCGGCCTTAGAAGAAATCAAGGGATCCTCAAGGGCAGCATGACAGTGCAAAGATGAGCCCACCAAACCTTCATCCTAGGCATAAGCCAGAATCACCATCATGCAATTGAAGATGTTGAGAGCATGCACCCTAACCGAGATAGGGATGAAGTCCATCAACATCACCATGGAAGCTCTGAAACCCACCTTGTCCTTATGGGAAATTCCTAACTTGAAGGCATCAAACAATTTAACGTATTCCACATCCTTATCCAAGCATGATGTAGAGAAAATTTTGCCCACCTAGGTAGGAGAGGCCCTGAGGCTGTACTAGGCCACTGCATTATGGATACAATCTGATTTTGCAAAATATTCACTAACTAGCTTCGACATCACACTCATGAACTGCACATAATCTAGAAACAAATCATAGAAATTTGAAAGAAACACTGAAAGGACTTGTGAATGGAAGATGCACCTTGGAGAAGAAGGAAGTAGCACATAGTCACCAATCATTTACTGTACAATGTTAGCTACTTCCACTAGCATGAGCTTGATGACAACCCAAAAATGATGAAGGAGATAGTCCCCCGATATCAGACATTCCCAATGTTGAATTGGCATACTGATGTGAAGATTGAGAGCCCTATACTCCATGCTTGACTTTACTTGTGAATGTCCAAAGAAAGAAGGATATCCCAGAGAAGTTTGTGAAAGGAAACAAAATAGACATGATTGAGACAGGGACCTGTTTAAAAAACCAAGGGCAAAAGGGATGACAACAACCCACACAAGACTGTTGTGTGAGAAGATATGTGATTTGTACTTCATGGTTGTTGTGCAATTTCCCATAAATGATCACACATGTTGGTAGGAGTGAAGAGTACTGGCTAAGAGCAAGAAGTCCCTAGAAAAGAAAGCTCTCACATGTGAGGGCATTTAAATTTAGGTTGGCCCAGCAGCTGAAAAGATACCCATCCACCTCAACTAAAAGGGTACATGACATCTCTATTAATAATTTAGACATGATACTTCAAGCTGCCATGGATGGAATTCCCTAGCAACCTATTCAGAGCCATGTGAATTGAGTAAGGATGTGATAAGACAGTCATTTTTCCAATGAACAACATTTGATTGCAAATTTGCCCCTTTATTCACCAACTAGTCAACCAGTCCATTTGCCTCCCTATAAAAATGAGAGATTTTGTATTCATCAAAGAGTGGAAGGAGAGCCTAGACCTTTTTAATGATGTAATGTATCTCCCAACTAGAGTCTTTCCTATTAATGAGTGCTAAAATGATGATTTGGGATTCCCGCTCGATGTGGATTTTATTAATCCCTAAGAAATTTTCCAAGAGAACTCCCATGAGTAGAGCCCTAACTCACATTAGATGTTATTCATTTCAAATGCAACAAAATAAGTAATCTTCACTATAACCTCCGATGAGCTAAAACAAGGGTACCCAAATCCTTGTTTGATTTTCTCTTTGAGATTATTGTGGGTATGCTCTCCCAACACAAATGAAATACAATATAATGAAAAACTATGGGATGCAAGGTAGATGATCATGAAGGATTTGAGAACAAGTATGAGGAACTTGCCCCAAGCTTCACAAATGATGAATATTAAATGATGCAAGATTAATTCAAGACTATGATAATGATAATAAGATTGAGATCTACAATAATGCAACAAGATTAAGATCTAAGAACAAGATTAGATTCCAATGAAGAAAAGAACTAGAATGACTAGGAATTCTATAAGATGCAAGAGTTAAGAGGTTAAGAAGAAAAAGAACCTAGACCTAAAATGAGGAGTGAGACCTCCTTTTATAGAAAATAAAAAGAATTAGATGGTGAAGATTAAGAGGCAAAATAATGAGTGGCTAGGATTAAAGGTTAGATAGAGTTTGGAAAAGATGAAGAGGCAAAATGAAATGAGTGGCTAGGATGAAAAGACAAAAACAAATGAGTGGATAGGATTAAGAGGCAAAAAGATGTTAGGTAGGGTTTGAAAAAGGTGAAGTGACAAAAGATACAAAAGTCAAACTTCACTTTTAGAGGGAAAGAGAAATTTAAAAATGATTGGTGGAGAAAAAAGATGGAGAGGTGGCTACCTTGGAAAAAGTGATTGTGCACATGTTTAGAGGTAATCTACTTTTTAATTAAAATTAGAGGAATATTAGAAAAATGTAGCACAAGAAAAAGGGAAAGGGATTAAATTAAAATAAATTTAATTTAACCATGGTTTAGAAGAAATTTAGGCTAGTGGAGAAATAAAATAAATAAAATTTATTTTATAAAGGGAAATGGAAGGATAATATATTAAATTGAATTTAATATATTATAGTATTTAAGTAAAATTTAAATACAAAGAGAAAATGAATTTATTTAATTAAATAAATAGAAGAATATAATGATTATAGTCAATTAATAAAATTAACCATAATGTTAAGGGCAAATATTAATAAAAATTAACATTAGTGTGAATGGACAATTTTAGGTGTCTACATTGATACCTTACAAAAACATGATAGAAGATCTCAAGAAATACTTCACATTGATCACTTTTGAACAAGTGCCAAAAGACAAGAACAAAGCAGCAGATGCTATGGCTACATTAGCTTCACTTCTCCAAATGTCAGACCAAAGCACAAGATATGAGTTCTTGGTAGAAGTGGGACAATCTGCATTTGACCCTTCACATCCCGACACCATTTGCCTATTAGTGGGATATGAATCACCTTGGTATGGATCCATTTATACATACCTAAAAGACCAAACTTTACCCATGGACCAAACTCGAAACCAAAAGAGAAACTTTATAAGACATGCCTCTCGTTACACTCTTGTATCCAACACATTGTATCGTAAAAGTCTAGATGAAATGCTTTTAAGGTGCTTAGAGAAGGAGGAATCAATTTTATCCTTACAAGAAATCCATGAAAGACTTTGTGGGTCAAATTAAAATGGGTTAACCTTAGCAAATAAAATTCTTAGGATAGGATATTATTGGCCTTCTACGAAAAATGATGCATGTCATTTTTTGAAGACTTGTCAAAAATGTCAATACCATGGGAACCTGATTCATGTGCTAGCTCAAGAATTGCATCTGATGCTTACACCTTGGCCCTTTTATCAATGGGGGTTGGATCTAATAGGGATGATTTACCCACCATAATCAAATGGTCATAAGTTTATTATTACTACAATTGAATACTTTACCAAATGGGTAGAAGCTATGCCATTATCCATTGCCATGGGAAAGCAAATTTCCATGTTCATATTGAATGATATAATTTATAGGTATGATGTTCCTCACGCATTCATAACTTATAATGTTAAACATTTCAAGAATAAAGACTTGAAATAATTATGTGCAAAATGTCACACGATACACCATTTATCTTTAATATATTACCTGCAAGGTAATAGACAAGCGGAAGCTACAAATAAAAATATCTTTAAAATATTGAAGAAAACTATGGACAATTCACTAGAGATTGGCATATTCAAATACATCCTACTCTATGGGCATATAGGACAAGTTTCAGAATGCAAACTATAGCTACACCATTCTCATTAGTCTATGGAGCTGAAGTAGTTTTGCCTCTAGAGGTAGAAATCCCATCCTTAAGAGTTTCACTACATGGTTTGCTTTTGATCCAGAATCTCACAAAGACCTTATCTTTATCAGGATTAAAATGAACAATCAAATATGAAATGGATGGGACTACACTTGAAATATGGATTTGAAAAACATGGCATTTTTTTTTCTAAGTGATTACTTGATTGATGAAATCATATCTTTCTAGCAAATCTATGAAGTCTTGAACTAGATAAGAAATGATGAAAGCATGGTATTTGATTAGTTTTTGCATGAGTGTCTTAAGATTAAAGTTTTAAAGTATGTATCATTCGTCTAATGACATAATCATCAAAGAATCATTAAGGATATGTAAATATGGCCAAACCAAGATCTTTGTTTGTTTACGCAATAGGATACCTTGGAGATTTTGATGTTCAATATCATAATACCAAAATCCACTTACAACATTGAATCTAACAAAAGTGGTATTCATACTCTCATGGTTGATTTCAATCAGTGATAGTTGTACCAAGATTGGGAATGCGACATGGAAGGGAAAAGGTATTCATATCATCATGGTTGAACCAGTGATGATTGTACCAATTTCAGGTCTCAAAATTTCTCAATGATGAATATAAGCTCCTAAAATTATGAATAGTGACAACTAGCTACATCCATATTAGATCGAATGCATTTAATTTGATTTCTTTCTTAGCTCAAAAATTGATTTGGAAAGAGAATAAAAGGGGTGGAGTAAACTAAAATGAAAAATGTCATCAATACCTTATGTGATAGAATGTGTTGAAAATCAAAAAATCAAACTTAGGTTAAGGTGTATTGCATTAGATTAATTTCATTTTAAATCACATTGCATTTAAGTTTCATTCATCACATAATCTTCATTCATTTTAGATCATTCTTAAGTTGCATTCATTTTAAAATTGCATTACATTAGTTTTCATTCATTATAAGTTTCATCATTTTAGTTACATTCATTACATCAATCATATTATTTTCATTACATTAGATTGCACATCATGAGGTTATAAATTGCATTACATTAAGTTCATTTTAAAATTGCATTCACTTTATTTCATTAGTACATGACATTATTTATTAAGGTGCATTCATTAAGGATTTTTTACATTTAAAAATTTGAAATACATTAAAAAATATAAGTGTATTAAGTTCATCATTACATTGTATTAGGTCATCCAATTGCATTAAGTTCATCATTCATTATTAATCATCACATCATTAGTAAATTTCATTAATCATTAAAGTAAATTTCATCCTATAGATTCATTACATTACGTACATCTATCTATTATTAAGTCCATACATTAATCATTAAATCCCATCAAATCATATTAGTGCATTAAAATCCATTTGTTACATTGCATTACTCATCTAGTTCATTCCATCACATTGCATCCATAAATCATGCAATACATCCATCCACATCATTACATAAACATTAAAGCATTAAATATCATCATTCGACATCATTAAGCATTAAACCATATATTAAATGCACCCCTCTAACCCATGTCATTAAATAAAGTATCTATTTCAATATCTAAGCATAACATGTGGAATCATATCATAAAATGCATCTGAAAAGCATAAAACCATCATATAGAGATAAATCATATAGAACTACATATCATAAGAACTTGAAAAGGAAATCCAACACATAATGACATCACATAAAGTAAAATATATCAAAGCAAATAAATTCCTTGGTATCATCAAAGTCCACAACATGAATAGTATCAATAACATAAGGAACATCATCTGATAAAAGAATATGTATGTACAATGTCTCGATAACAAAAATTATAATATACATCAAAGATGGCTCAACATATATAAATCAACCACCAACACTACCCCTTGCACCATCTTTACCAAGACCTATGTTTGGACCTTGACTCGAGCTCACCTGTAATCCATGCTAACTCATGGAAGCCATAAATATCTACATCATGTTACTCAACCAAGTGACCTGCTACCTAATCTCTGATACCTCAACCTGTAAATACTAAACATCAAAAGCCTACATTGGTGCTTTTGAAGGGGGAGCCTGAGAGGAAGAAGGTGTCTGTGGAGGAGGAGCCTAAGATGAAGATAGAAGTGAAGAAGAAGAAGATGGAAGTGAAGAGGAAGATAGAAGTTGTGCAGAAGGAGGAGGACCCTAAGGAGGGGGAGATGGAGGTTCATGTGCCTGATTGACCAAGATTTGTGTAACCTGTGCATCTATATCAACAACCACCTATGGTGCAACTGACCTGAAAACCCAAAGTTTGTGATGACCCCACTTGACCAATTTTTCTTGTCTAACCTGATGTATATCTCAAAAGGGGCCATCTCACACTCTAACCTGACCACCTCTCATATAGACACTGCCTCTAATAAGAGTAGGGGAAAAAACCATAGGTATAACAAATCACCTGCCTCATCTCGATATGCCTACTCACCAACCCCGAAAACCCCATCTACCACCATCACCATCATCATCATCTAAATGCTCATCTACACCAAGCAGTGGCTCAGCCGAATCTATAAATCTAGGAAATTGGTTCTATAAGAACCACTATGCATAGTCACCGGTCATACCAGCATCCACAATATACTCCCTCATGTCCCATGCTAGATAAGGGAGGGCCAAAAACTCATCATGAGAAGTCCTATAATCAATCTATGGACCCCAAAGGGATCACTCCATCAGTACATGTGCATATAATGCCAGACCCTGTAGCATACCCTAAGTATGGCCAAATTGCTGAAGAACCTAGAAGAAACAAAATATGTTGATGACTAGTGATGTGCGCCCTATCATCCATTTGGGCATACACATAAAAGGAAGCTTAGAAGAATCCTTAGGCCAAGGCTCACATCCTAGATATGACCTCCATACTACATAATCTATATCATCAATAATGTGTCACTATTAGTCTATCTTGCCTAGGTGAGCTTGGATAACCATACCCTCATACATGAATGCAAACAGTCAACCAAGATCATGCCATCGCACTGCAATGGGATGAGTAATGGGAAGATGCTCCCAAATCCATAACTATAACAGGACTACCCCTGAAGAGAGAGTAGCCCCATGCTTGTACACTATATCCCACATCATGAACCTCATGATATAGCTATGCAAGAACACATGAACCCCAATCAAACCTACGAGGAGGCCCAATCATGTCCTCTAGGATCTAGCCCCATCTAACTGCAAATCCATGCCCATGTCAATCAAGAATGAGGAATCCATCAACTAGTATGCCAAGTACTACAGGAAGCATGGGAAAGGAAGGGAAATGAACCCATAGAATACTATCATCCCCTTTAGTAGGGTTTCTGAAGAGCCTTCTGCAAATGGTATTGTCATACACCTTATCATAGTACACTATCTCCCCATGAGTGGGGATCCTAAGAAATCTATATACATCATCTAGGGTGATAGTCATTTCCCCCATTGGGAAGTGGAAAGTGTTATGGTTAGAGTGCTACCTCTCTACCATAGATGTCAATGTGAATCAAGGTAAGGAAAGAAAAAATGATAGACTGCAATGATCAATTAGGCAATGCTCTTTCCCTCTCAAATCATAGATCATCTCGAAAGGTAATGGGAAAAACCCTCAAATGGCCAACTTCTAGAGGTGAGCCTATACAAGCAAGTTATAACATATAAAAAATCAAAATAATTACACGTTGAATCATCACAAGTCAATCGACCAATCAAAATCAAATCAAACCACTATCAATTTTCCTAATTCTATTTAGAGAGGACAAAAAATTTATCATCTTAATTGACCAACCAATTAGGATTGACAAATCAAAATTCAACATCAAATGACTAGAACTGACATCAAATGACTTGTTTCAGATAAGACTCAACACACAAGCCAATTGACCAATCGATGAAACTAGGCAAGAAAGAAAAATGACTGAAAGGTTCAAAAAAACTTCCAAAAGGGGTGTACACACTATTTTAATGATTGTACCCACTAAAACTAAAATGCGCTACTTAAAAGATTAAAAGTGCTACTAAAACTATTGTACACATTGAAATAATGTATAAGCATAACATAAATTTGAATGCACTACAGGAATCACTTGTACGCGCTACTAAAATCATTAAAAGCACAATTAAAATTGTAAGCGCTATAGGAAGTCCTAAAGGTAAAAACTTGACCTAGGGCACACAGTTGAATGTGTAACAAGAATGATTGTATGCGCAGTGAAAAACCACAGATACGCTCAAAAAGAAATTTATGCGCTGCTAAAATGATTGGATGCACAACTAAATTTAAAAAAGGAAAAAAATAGGTTTTTCTTTCAAAATTTTTATTTTTTTTGGAATTTAAATGCTAAAATGGATAAAGGAGGTTTCCAATGGTACATATCGGAGGTCCATAGTTGGTCAGGTATTGATAACGTCATCCTCACTCGAATTTGTGCTCTCAGTAGGGGACAACCATCATGAAACTCATAGAGGGGTCAGAGGGAAAAAGTCAAAAGAAAGGGTGAAAATGACCTTTTACCCCTATATATAGCCCTTTTGACCTAAAAAGGGGTACTTTTGACCATAAAATACCCCGGGACCCAAATTGAACATCCAATCAGCCAAATTAGGGGCATTTGTCATCAGAGAATCGCTAAGACAATATTAGAACTGAAATCAAAATTAGCACATCATTGAAAATTTTCAACACAAATTATAAAAAATACAACATCTTTCACCAAAATTAAATTTCATTTCATTTTCGAGGGGGCATACACTTGGATTATTAGGATCATCATCATTAAAATCAAATCAGAGGCATTAATCTTTCAACATGAATTTTTTTGCATTTATCAAGTGGGGCATCAAAATATCAAATCAAGTCAAACCAAGCATCATATCAGCAATCCATCATTGAAACGAGCATCAAGAAACTTCAATCAATCGAGACTTCATTAGATCTATCATCAGTATTACCATCATTTATTGAGATCAAAATCTGACATCAATTAATCAGGACTCTGCATCAGGACATTCTTTGAATCAATGCGCTTCACACATCGATTCAAAGAGGGGCATTTGTAATCACCTAAAAATGGTCAAGATCAATTCAAGTGAGCAATTAAGGAAAAATCAAAGCATAAATTGCAATCAAGCCAAAATCCAATAATAATTGAAACCAAAAGCTAATAAATCAATATAAATCAATTAATTGTGAAATTAATCTAATTAACTGTATAGTTCAATTTAAATAAAATCAACCCATTCAAGGGGTCCACATGGCTAAACAAAACAATTAAATTCAATTATTAAATCCCTATTTTTCCTCACACACCACATGGGAGGAAAATGCCTCAACCAATGGGAATCAAGGATTGGACTCACATGGATCAAGCTCAAATCGAATCTCAATCATGCATAAGGTGAGGGTAGCTTGACCACTCATTTTTGTCTCTTTGTCCCAAGCTTTGAGGACAAATCATTTAAATTGTCCCTAAAGGTGGAACCGTGGACTTAACTCAAACCCAACCATGATCAAATTAAATCCACCCCCTATGCTTGCTGAAATCTATAAAAGAAAGACCATAATTGGGAGAAATCCATCCAGACATCTAAGCATCAAACTTATTGATAATTTTAGCTAGAAAGGCATTTTAATCATAAATTCAGCATATTTTTCTTTGGAATACACTTAATTAGCTTAAATAACTTCATCATTTCTCATTTTAGAGCTATCACTAATGGAGGCTTACTGAGATCTTACCATTAGCATATCTAAATAGATAGACATCGAGTGCTCATTGTCTTTATTTGTAATTAAATAGCTCACTATTTTGTGGTTAATTTTGTTATTCATTCATTTATTGATGAACTAACCCTATGAAGGTACTTTCAATAGTACACAACTAGATTGGTGCTTGGTAAAGGTGTATTTGAAGTTGGCTCTATAAGAATTTGACTCTTAATTTATTCTTCTGTTAAGGCATTGACATTTAGTTGTGTATCCTCAAGTACATCCTCAATGGTGATAACATCCTATTTTTCACTCTCCTCTACCTTCTTCCTTATTTCCTCCTCAAGATTATTAGGCTCATCAATGTCTTCTATATTATCAATATCTACTTTTCTAGATGTTCCTTCATCATTGTTTGTATTCTTGTCAATTATCAGCTCAAAAATTGTCTTACAGATTAATGTACTTTGTTGAACAACCTCTTCAACATTCTTCTTTAATATAGAATATGTTTTGAATTTAGGGACAAACCTATTCCTATACTATTTCATGAATTTTGTTCTTTCCTTTTTTTCAATTCATGCATCAATTGGGCTAATGTGCCTTCTCTTATCTATCTTTTAGCCATAATGACATACTTCCATCTCTCATCAATTTTATTGAATAGTTCAATAGGGATAAGATTCCCAATTTCTAATGGTCTCATCTTGAATGTTCCCATCATTTTTATCATTGCATCCTCTATATTTACCTTATCATTTTTACTTAACTTTTCAAATTTAATGAATTTGAATTTGGCCAAACCTTTAGTACTCTTGACATTTTGACAAATTTCATCCACATTGGTTGGATGCTTATGCACAACCACCTTAAATTTTCTAACATCATCTGTATCAGTTGTCTCCTCATCTTCATCATCTTTTTGCAACACCAATTTTCTTCTTGGCTTCTTTCTAGGGTGGCTTGACTCAACCTTTGTTTTTACTTTTTGTCTTTTCCCAGAGCTTTCCCCTTCAATATTCTTTACCATGGTTTTCTTTTGTGGCTCGACTACTGTTGCAATTCTAGATTCCCTTGTTCTTGGTCTTGTTATGGTAAGAGGAGTAGATTTCTTTAAATTATCCTTTATAGTCGGCTTGAAAACCATTATTTCTTTACCCTTCTTTATTGTATCCACTTTTTCATACTCAATTTCTTATGAATCATTGGATAGGTCCTCACCATGACCTTGTGTAATCTATAGTGGTACATTCTGCTCTTCTCCTTGACCCAACATTTTCTCAAGGTTCTCCACTATCTTCTTTCTTTTTCTTTCTAAGGTTGTAGTTTTCAAGCCCATGGTTATCGTTGTTTTGGCTTCTTCGTACCTCCCAAATATCTTATCATTTTTATTAATTTCTTCTGCTAGTAAAGCTTTGATTTTTGTAGATGTTTCATCTATAATTACCTCATAGGGAAATGGTCTCAACCATTCTACCCTCGGTACAATAGATTGTACATATGTGAAATTAGTATCAACAAGGAAACTGACATCATCATAATATTTCTCAACTAGGGATACAAGGATTTTGATCCTCTTCCTCATTTTCTTCTTGAATTCAAAAAAGTAATTTTTCATTACACTATAAAAAATTTCTCCTAATTTCTAAATAAAATCACTTATCTTCTATGTCACAGGCCCATCTTGACTCCAGATAACATCTGCTAAGGTAGGAAAAGTATTTTGAACATAGAAAAATATGTCGTGAGTTCTTACACATTGAGCTTTTTTCCTTCCTTATTGATGATAATTTATCTTCCAATTGAGTCAATTGCAACTCGACAAGATCATATGTATGATCCTTCTTGACTATCTTCCGTGCCTAGTCAATTGTAATACAAGGAACACTATCCATCCTGCTCGACTGGTAAAATTTATGTGCTATCACCCTTGCTGCAAAGTCAATCTCAGGATCTATGATTGTATAGATTCAAATGGTTGAATTAGGTCTTCAATAAATTCTCCATACACTAGTCAGTGTAATACAACTATCTTGGTTCTTGCATAATAGCTCAGTTTAACACATTTCCTTATTCCATCACTCAGTCAAAACCATGACTCAGTTATTACTAACAATTCCACACTTAACTCGCTCAATATATGAGCTCGACCATTATGGGAGCTCGATGTATACCATGAATCTCAATCACCACAAACATTAATGCTCATGATCGACATCAATTGTGTATATTAACTCTTTTCTTTCTACTTGCCTCAAATCTATCATAATGCATCTTGACCTATGTAGATATGGAATTTAACACATCAAATGTTAGGAACTGGTGTTAGATATAGCATTTGAAATATAGTTCATTACATACCTTCTTTGTTTAGTTAGAAGTAGTGTGATCACCTGATCCATTGGATTGGGTGATCTCAACTTCCATGGTTCCACTAATTCTTACTTCTTCTCTCTTTCTCCATGTCTGATTCATTTTGCTCTTTATCTGATCAACAATATTTTCATCTTTATTTTGTTTATTTCTAGGTGTTGGTGCTCTAGTCCTACAGTCTTTTCTTAAATGACCAATCTTGTGACAACTATACCAAACCAAACTTCCATTCATTATATAGATTCAAATGGTTGAATTAGGTCTTCAATAAATGCTCCATACACTAGTGAGTGTAATATGACTGTCTCAGTCCTTGCATAATAGCTCAGTTTAACACATTTCCTTATTCCATCACTCGGTCAAAACCATGACTCAGTCATTACTAACACTTCCACACTTAACTCAGTCAATATATGAGCTCGGTCATTATGGGAGCTTGGTGTATACTATGAAACTTGGTCACCACAAACATTAATACTGATACTTAACACCAATTTTTCATATTAACTCTTTTCTCAGTACTTGCCTCAAATATGTCCTAATGCATCTTGACTTATGTAGATATGGACTTTAACACATCTAATGTTAGGAACTGGTGTTAGATGTAGCATTTGAAATATAGTTCATTGCATACCTTCTTTGTTTAGTTAAGATTAGTGTGATCACCTGATCCATTGTATTGAGTGATCTTAGCTTCACTGATTCCACTACTACTTGCTTCTTCTCTATTTCTCCATGTATGATTCATCTCACTCTTTATCTGATCAAAAGTATTTTCATCTTTATTTTATTTACTTCTAGATGTTGGTTCTCTAGTCCTCCATTATTTTCTTAAATGACCAATCTTGTGACAACTATAATAGACCAAACTTCCATTCATCCAACTCTTGGATTTACCTCTTAAGTGTGTCCTTATACAATTTTCTAGAATATTACCATATTCATCATAATAATGACAACTGTACCATGTATTGTAATCCCAATTGAATGTGTTACCTTTCCTAGGTGCATTACCTTTCTTCTTAGATGTCCACTTATATTTTTTATTGGATCTATAGTCTTGTGCTCTATGACCATACTTTTGACAAGTGTAACAATGTCCTTGAAATCTAGCTGTAGTAGGTGTATTGCTAGCCTTTGACCTACATTTATGTGCCTGATGTCCATGCTTTTTACAATTAAAGCAATATCCATTGAATTTAGGCTTAGGATTGGACTTACCATTCTTTCTTCTACAAATGTTTTTTTGTGTGTCCTAGTTTTCTATGATGATGACATGTAGGTTTGTTGTTCTTTTTAGGAATAGTCCCAAGAGATAACTAAGGGGGGGGGGTTGGGGGGGGTGGGGGGGGGGGGATGAATCAGTTATCTAAAAGTTTCAATTCTTTATCCAATTAATATAAATCATAAACACAATGAAATAACACTTGAACACAACACCAATATTTTGGTTACGGGGAAACCCAAATAGGTAAAAACCCAGGTGGAAATTGACACCCACTAATAATCTGCACTAGTTTTTTATGATCCTTGTTAGAAGATCCTTAACCCTATTAGGAGTTGATTTACAATATATTTACTATAGTAGACCTGGTTAAGGATTGGACCCTTTTAGGACTCTTTTACAATTAACCCTTTTAGGGGTGAGGACACATTTTCTAAGAGCACACTGCTCAAAGGGGTGAAGGCTACAACCTTCTGAATAATAGATACACACTATATCTGGAACTTGGTGAACTATGCTTTGACCTACTCTCTAGATCAATTCCAATGTATAGCACAAATATTTTACTTGGTCACATAGACCTTCTGCTGATGGCTCAACACTTCACACACTCTGCTCTTCTCTTCCCAATCAACTCTGAACCATGCTTAGCAATCACAAATGACTTCCTATAAATATCTTTCCTCCAAATGATATAATCAAGTCATCCTATTAGAACTACCTTGAAATCATATTAGAGAAACCATAACATACTCCAATAATAATTTTTTTGGCTTTACTAAGAATGCAACACATTCTGTGACATGTCCAATATTAATAATTGTACACGCACACTGCACACTATCGGCTCTACCAAAGTAACTAAAATTTTCTCCATAAGATGAATTACATCATGCACTCTTAACCAACATTACTAACTCTTCTCCAAGCACTAATCCAAGAGAACATACTAAAATGATAGGTGCAAATCCATAACCAATATGATCTTTGTCAGCTCTTCTGACTAAACATAGGAAAATAGTACTGGTGAATGGCGACTACATAACTTCATTTCTACTAATTGAAAAACTCTACATCCATGAATGTAACATCAATAACATGTCTTCATCACATATACAAAGGAACAAGGCTCCATGATTACTATATGAATAATCACTCATAGAACACTACCTGTAACTCTATCAGGAACACTGCTGACACAAGTTGCTATATAACTGTCTATACTAACAGTTAATCTCTGCATCCATGATATGATGCTGATAACATGTCCATGCAACATATACTCACATATTACTACATAAGTCTTCAATGCATGCTACTTACCATATGTTGTCATCAATGACAAACATACAGTCAACACTGGCTTCCTGGCAAATCTCCAACAATCTCCCACTTTGGCATTGATGGCAACATATGGAATGAAAAACACCACCAACCCAAATGAACATTTTTTTATAACATTTTCCATTTCCTCTTCAAAACTCCCCTAAGGATGAATCGTCCATCTTCTGCAATATTCTTCAACATTCTCCATTTCCTCAACTGAACCACTTCCATAACTGAATACAACTCCCCCTTAGTATATTACTCCTTCTTTTACTTCTATTTTTCATGACTATATATTACTCCCCCTTTGACATAAATGGAAAAGGGCACTAAATAGTTTAAGCATCGATACTACTCATGAGGTAGAGTAGTCAACCATCCATCAGCCCCTGAGGACTGATGCTCTTTCTTCTTTCTTCTAAGTAGAATTAGGGAAGGGAATTACTCCCAACTTCTCCCTAAGATACTCAAAGGTATCCTTTGGCAAGGGCTTTGTGAATATATTTGCTAGCTGATCTTTAGTACTCACATAGTCCAACTTAACTTCTTTCTCTACTACTTTCTCTCTTAGGAAGTGATACTTGATCTCAATGTGTTTTTTCTTTTCATGCATCACATGGTTCTTTGACATATTGATAGTGTTAGTATTATCACAATGTATAACAATAGGATAGTCAATCTGAATTCCAAAATCCTTTATCATTTGCTTGCTCCAAACAATTGTGGAACAATTCAGGGCTGCTACAGCATACTCCACTTCTACTATTGACTAAGAGATACAATTTTTCTTCTTGCTTGTCCAAGTGACAAGTCTGTCACCAAGAAATACTGCTCCTCCTGATGTACTCTTTTTATCATCAATGCATCCTACCCAATCTACATCAGTATATACATGAACATCAACATTTTCTGAATTGGGATACCATAGACCATAGTCTATAATGTCTTGCAAGTATCTAAATATTCTTTTTACTACCATGAGGTGACTTTGTTTAAGCTCTGCTGCAAATATTTGAACTATGCCAATTGCATTGGAAATATCAAGTCTAGTTTGAGTAAGATAAATGAGTTTGTCAATCATAGACTTGTACAATGTTATATCTACTACTAGTGAGTCATCTTCTTTTGTAAGCTTGCATCCAATTATCATAGGTTTCCCTACTGGCTTGCAATCATTCCTCTTGAATTTCTTTAATATCTCTTTCACATATTTGGACTGATTAATGAAAATACCTTTCTCTGTTTGTTGCACATTCAATCCCAAAAAGTATTTGATAGGTCCAATCATGCTCATCTCAAATTCACTTTGCATTTCTTTAGAAAATTCAACACTAAGTTTGTCATTACCTCCAAAGATAATGTCATCAACAAATATAGCTACAAGTAGTAAACCTTTAGATGTCTCTCTTATAAATAGATTACAGTCTTCTGCTCCTTTCTTGAATCCAATTTTAGTTAGATATCCATCAAGTCTCTCATACCGTGATCTAGGGGCTTGCTTAAGTCCATAGAGGGCTTTCTTCAATCTGCTTACCATATCAGGTCTGTTTGATATGGTGAATCCTTTTGGCTACTCAATGTATACATCTTCTTTCAATTCTCCATTCAAGAATGCTGACTTGACATCCATCTGATAGACTTTGAAGTTTTTGACTATTGCATATGTTAGAAATAGGGAATACTGAGATGGGGGGGTGAATTAGTATTCTAAAAAAATTTACTTTTTCCCAATTATGGATATAATAGATTATTTTAATGTATGCATAACATAGAAAGCTAAAAAACATGCATAGAAATAAAACAAAAGAACTCATAACACATTATTTGTTCTCGAGGAAACCCTGGCCAAGGGAAAACCTCAGTGGGGATGGCACCCACAAAAATCCACTAATAAAATGTATCATGTTAAGGAGGTTGACCCTGTTAGGAGTCTATTACATGCATATAGTGTCTCAGTCTTGATTAAGGGACTATAGACCTTGTTAGAAGCCTCAACCCTGTTAGGAGTTGGTAGTACAAAATGTGATTACCAGATGAGCCCACTTCCCAAAGAAGTAATATACAAAATTCACCAATTACAAAAATAGGTCAAGGTACATAACCTTATACTGCTTGCATCAATATCTCTTTGCTTCTCTTTCACTTTCACTATTACATTCACATATATGTTACTACTCTTTTACAATTACATCTTTACATATCTTTATACAAGTTATTAAGATTAATAACTTTCCAGTCGGCTATTAGATTACAAAATATCTTTATCCAAGGGTTAACATCTAGGATGTCATCCCTTTATTTTTAAGTCATTATTTTGATAAAAAAATAATCCCTTAACTCTTTATCAATTTGTCTTCATATTCTATCCTGTCGACTTAACACTATCTTTAGTAAAATTGTCATAACTCCTTCCGTACATGCCATACTAACTTGTGCTCTGAGGTGAGTCTTCAATAGTCACCATAGTGTCTATGTTCAAGTGTGTGAGCATTGACCTTACTCCAATGAACATCACCAATCAAAACTATCTTCCGGTACACTGCCAAAAACATTGTCTCATACTTAGACAATTTTGCATTGCACTCTGACATACTAGCTCTCTGACTTGTGCAATCTTCATGTAGATCATATGTTTCCATAATGAAAACATCTATGTAACCAACTCATCCAAATTTCCCACAATCTCCCACTTTGTCATTGGTGGCAACATATGAGAAAATTGGTTGTCTTAGACTCCAAAATTTCAAAATTGTGGCCATAATACAAAATATATATATACTATCCTTATGACTTCATGAATCCTCTCTACATACTATGCTCCCCCTAAGGGTATGTATCCTTATCAATTTTCTACTATATATCTCTCCCCCTTTGACAACAATGACAAAAAAAAGGTGAGGGTTACAAAACTGTGTTCCAAAAAAAGTTATACCTTGATTCAATATTGCAAAGCCAGTAGGCTTGCAACACAATCTACAAAGTTGATCTTCATGGCCTCTAGCTCTTTCTCCCATGATTTCTTAATTGATTCTACCACACTAAGTAGTGTGCACAATCCATAAGATGCAATCTCACATGCTTGGAGATTCTCATAACTAAACTTCTGAAATGATGTCTTGGCTAAAAGACATTCTTCCAGTTGCCCTTCAATAGTGTTCAAGTTTATAGAAATGTGCTCTCTTAAAAGAGTGAATCTCTTTAGCTTCCTATCCTTTTCATCTTGTAAAACTCTTATTTCATCATAAATCTTGCAGACTTTCTTCTCAATATCAAATATCTTCACATTGGGGCTCGAAAGAAGGTTTGTCTCATTCTAAATTTTTTCTTCCTTCATCTTCATCTTCTGGACTTCCTCTACTACCAAGTTCTCTGATTTTGTACACTGGATGTACAAATATTTTCCTCTTTCTAAATTATTTCTCAAGTCCTTTATGTAGATATCAAGTTTATTGATATCATTCCTGATATTCTGATTGATGCCCAAAAGTGTTTTGGCCTCATAAGTTGCATGAGCTTTCATCTTTGCTATATCAAATAAATTTGTAAACTCATAATCAAAAGTATTCATCACTTTCTTTGCTCTTTCCAGATGATCATCTTCTGTAATTTGTGTAGATATAATGCCTTGTAACTTCTTAGCAATCTCCTTTAGGCATCCTTCAAGACTCTTTACTTTCTTTTTCTTTTCGATGATCTTGTTCAAAGATGTGATCAATTCCATCTAATCATCATCATCTACTTCCTTTCCCAAATTCTCAATCATAGAACCGATCTGAGTTTTCTTGCCAGTCTCAGGTGTAAGACTGATTTCTTCTAGAGTGGGAATAGGTACTTGTTTCTCTGTCACTTTAGGTTCTACAATTTTGGTTTCTATTTTCTCTTCTCCTTTGGTACTCTCTTGCTCTTCAAAAGCCAAATTGTCAACAATGTTTTCAAGATTCTTGAATAAGTTATTATCACTATCCAAGGTGATTTTTGTTCCTTCAAAATTCATTACTTCATCCTCAATATTTATGGCTGGTAGAGAGGGAATGTCCTCTTGTTCTACTTCTTCTGGTTGATCTTTAGATTCTATTGCAACTGATGGTTCTCAAGCATTCTCTGGCATAAACTTAATGATTGCTTGCTCTATTTCTATATTAATTTCTTCATATCTACCTCCCATAATCTGAATAGTTCTCTTCTTGGTTCTCAAATGGGTGCTTAGATCCTTCATGATCTGTTTGAAGTGTTCTTCATCTTTCAAAACACAAAGTTTTCTTACAAGATTTTCTCTAATAGTTATATCTTCTTCTGATGCTCTCTTCTTCCTATTTACAAGTTTCTTGTATAAGTCATTAGGTATCTTACCCTGAATTGTATCAAATTTCTGATTAGATAAAATCATATATTTTACCACTACATTTTCTAGATTCAGTCTTTCCGCATAATCATAAAGATCATAATATTTGTTCATCTTTGTAAAGTCTCCATCTTGAATAATCTGTTCATTAACCTTTTCAAATCTAGGTTTCCAAGTTTTCTTCTTAACAGGAGTGTCTTCATCATCTCTTATTTCTACAATTTTCCTTTGAATTGGTGGCACCAATGTCTTCTGCCTCTTACCTGGTCTAGTAGAAATCTCTTTTATTCTTTTGCTAGGAGTGGAGGAGGTTGATCTAGTGGATTTTCTTGTTTCTTGGTCCTTCACTATTTCTTCCACTTTCACCTTAACTGGTGTTTCCCTTTGTTATACTACAATTGATGATAGAGGTGGCACAGACAAAACTTCTTTTTGTCTAATATCCCTAACTGCTACTACTATTTTCTTGGCTACCAAGAACTCATGTTCAGTCATCCCTATATCTTTTAGAATTTTCTTGATTGTACTCTCAACTCTTTTCTTTGATTGTTTGTCTTCAAGGATGGTCTTTGTAGAATTGAAGTTCTCCTCAAAGGTTCCAAACCTATTACTATGAATATCCATCTTGTACTTAAGTAGTCTACTCACATATTCTTTTGTTTCAATCTTAGATATTTCATAGCCAAGAGGGTCTATGAACTCTATTCTAGGTTCTACTGCTTCAATGTAAGTAAAGTCAGTATCAACCATGAAACATATCTCATTCTTATATTTCTCCACAAGAGACTGTGGGATCCTTGATCTGCTTGACATCAAATTCTGAAATGATTTAATTACTAACACTAAACTTTCATTCACTTTATCAATAACATGCCTCCTATACACTTTGTTAATCCTTTCCATTGTAGATTTTCCATCATTCTAGTCATTTCCAATGGTGTATGGAAATCTTCTCAATGAGTGAAAAAACATATAAGTGATTAGAGATGAGAATCTAAACTGTGAATACTTAGTCTTCTTTATCTTTTCCAAATTTTCAAACAACCAGATTCTCAAAATCTCACACATGTCAACTTGTACTTTATCAACACACATCAAATAGACTACATGTATTGAATTCTAGCTGCCATGTCATCCTCTCTCGAGTTAGCACAAAAATTATTTGTTAGGATCTTACACAAGTATCTGACATCATCTTGTTGTATCTTGCTAATTACTATTCCTCTGCCATTGTAGGATGAATTTGTTTTGTCTATGACTATTTTCCTCATGTTTTATCATTCAAAGGAATGGCTCTAGTTTTAGATAGTCTAGTTACCTCATGAATTAAGTCAGCTGTAATGTCCATCACTCTATCATCTAACCAAAACTTTCCATTGTGGATTCTGCTTAGGATTATCTTGGTACATTCTTCATTGTCAAATTCATATTGTAAAGCATACTTAATGATCTCATTATCTTTCAAATGCTCAAATCCTACTTTCAATGACATGTCCTAATTATAGATCTTCTGATATTCCTCTGTGAAGTCACTATCACTGATAGTCTCTAGTTTACATCCTAAATAACTTCTAACATTCTCTAGATGTAAAACTCCATCTGGTACGGATGATAAAGCTAACCTAGGATCATCTTCCAAGGGTTCTACTAGTTCCCTTTTCATCTTAGGTCTATTCTTATCTCTAACATTGTGAATCAAAGAAACATTCATGATTTACTCTAATTCCTTAACTAATTTAAAGATCTGTCAAGTAAAATACCTCGATTCCATGATTTAGGGCTTGCGTAGATTTGACACAAAAATTATTCACCAAATCCTTCCAAAATGCTTCCAATCACTGCTCTTCAATCTTCTTGACACTTGTATTCACTTCAATGATCAAATATTACCATTCATGACCTTTTATCATTTCAATCTCACTTAGATCTAACATCACATTCAATTCTTTTTCCGCTTCTTTCCAAAAGGATGATTCTGTTAACCTACAAAACTTAAAACTTCTTACGATCTCGTAAAACATAATATTTTTCTTTGCACTCTTAACCATAGCATTAGAACAACATATAATACCTTAAATTAACATCACAAGACTCAATTCATCATATATCAATTCCTACACTAATCTAAGTTCCTATTTTAATGTAATTTTCATGAATTAAGTACTTTGAGATGGGTCAAGTAAGGATTCATTCTTACCATTTGATACTTCACCTTTTTGACTACCTTCAGTGTTGAATATGTCTCCTTGATCTGTGCTTTTAACAAACTTCACTTCATCTAAATTACTACAGCATCCTCTTTGACTGTTGCTTGCATCTTCATTTCTTCTTGCATGACTTCTAGGGTTAGGATTGGTATGAAAGACTCTATTGGTCATCCCGCAAAACCTTGTTGTATGTCCAATCTTGTTGCATATCTGACAAACTATTCTAGTGTTTCCATATCTTGGTCCAGGCTGATTGATCTGTGATCTACAATTTCTAGCAATGTGTCCAATCTTGTTGCATCTATAACATACTACTCCATTTCTTCTATTCATATCTTTAGTAGGTTTCTTATCTGCATGGTTAGTATTTCTATACATTCTACTACTATTGTTATTCTCAACAAATTTAGGTTTTCTACATTCAATAACTCTATGTCCAAAACCATGAAAATTGTAACAATAACCATTAAGAGGTTTAAATTGCTTACCTGTGCAATCTCTCTTCATATGACCAAAAGTATTACAAGAAAAACATCTACCTTTGAATTCTCTTTGCATACCTTTAGGTGATTCCTCTTGCTTAGGTGGTTCTTCTTCCTTGGGTGTATCTTCAGATTTGTTAGTCTCATCAGACTTCTTCTCATCTATGCTTTCAGATAGTTTTAGATCTGGTTCCTTGCTTTCTTCATTTTCTTTAAAAGTGTTGAATCCAAGACCAGTTTTATCATAGAATGGTTTTTGATAAGATATTTGTTCATAAATCTTCTCATTAGTTGAATATAGTCTTTCAAGTTGCTGCTTAGATTGAGTCAGTTCTCCTTTCACAATTGTATTGTATTGCTCAAGTTTAGCATACTGCAAATTGACTTTCTCAAGTTCAGATGTTACTTTACCAAGTTTAGATTTTAGTCCTTCATTTTCAAGCTTAAGATTTTCATTCTTAGATTTCAGATTTTCTTCATTCTTGCTATTTCCATCTTTCAGACTTAGCTTTAGATTTTCTATCTTCAATTCATGTTTAAGGATCTCATTTTCTTTTTCTAAGTTTTCATCACAATCTTCAATGTGAATTTTAGAATCCTTTTTAGATTTTAGATCTTCTAACTTGTTTTTCAGTTTCCCAATGAGGTTCTTTGCATCATCATATTTTCCTTTCAGAGTCTCTCTTTCTTCAGTAAGCATATCAATCTATTCAAGAGCTTCTTCAAAATTCTTCTATAGCTAATCCATATCCATAGAGATCTTACTCAAGCTGCTAGGCTTTCCTTGAATGATTCTTTTCTGAGTAACTAAGCTCTGATACTAATTGTTAGAAATAGGGAATACTGAGAGGGGGGGGTGAATCAATATTATACAAACTTTTACTTTTGCCCAATTATGGATATAACAAATTATCTTAACGCATGCATAACATAGAAAGCTAAAAAACATGCATAGCAATAAAACAAAAGAACTTATAACACATTATTTGTTCTTGAGGAAACCCTGGCCACGGGAAAACCCTGGTGGGGATGGCACCCAAAAAAATCCACTAATCAAAAGTATCTTGTTAAGGATGTTGACCCTATTAGGAGTCTATTACATGCATATAGTGTCTCAGTCTTGATTAAGGGACTATAGGCCTTGTTAGGAGCCTCAACCCTGTTAGGAGTTGGTAGTACAAAATGTGATTACCAGATGAGCCCACTTCCTAAACAAGTAATATAGAAAATTCACTGATTACAAAAATAGGTCAAGGTACATAACCTTATACTGCTTGCATCAATATCTCTTCACTTCTCTTTCACTTTCGCTATTACATTCACATATATGTTACTACTCTTTTACAATTACATCTTTACATATCTTTATACAAGTTATTAAGATTAATAACTTTCAAGTCGGCTATCATATTAAAAAATATCTTTATCCAGGGGTTAAAATCTAGAATGTCATCCCTTTATATCGGTAAGTCATTATTTTGATAAACAAAATAATCACTTAACTCTTTATGAATTTGTCTTCATATTCTGTCCTGTCAGCTTAACACTATCTTTAGTAAAATTGTCATAACTCCTTCCATACATGTCATACTAAATTGTGCTCTAAGATGAGTCTTCAATAGTCACCATAGTGTCTATTTTCAAGTGCGCAATCACTGAACTTACTCCAATCAACATCGCCAATCAAAACTATCTTCTGGTACATTGGCAAAAACATTGTCTCATACTTAGAGAATTTTGCATTGCACTCTCACATACTAGCTCTCTGACCTCTATGATCTTCATGTAGATCATATGTTTCCATAATGACAACATCTATGTAACCAAATCAGCCAAATTGCCAACAGCATAAGCTAGAAACAACTTAATAGCTTCTAATCTGCTCACAGGTGCAAATGTGTCTGAATAATCAATGCCTTCTCTTTGCGCCTGTCCCTTACATACTAACTATTACCCAAAATTTCCTATCATACAAATTTTGGCCATAGGTGGAGTGAAATGAGGCTCCCATAAGGGTTGAGCCCAACCTATTAGGGTGACCTTTTTTTTTTGGTATCCGTTGTGTTCTCTGCAAACTTTTATGCTTTGAGTTGTTTTGTCCTACCTACAACTTGTTTCATCTTGCGTGCGAAATCTACAAAGTTTCATGGGTTGCACCCTTAGCCTTAGATGGTTCATGACATCACCCAGCTCTAGTTCTAGTTGCATATGCTTCATCTAAAAAAACTTGGGAGATATTTGAGTTTCAAGGTTTACAAAAAATGGTTTTTTTTTAATGTTGTGGGGCTTCAAAAATTGTCTAAGTGTAAAACTTGGGATGTTTTCTACTTCTTCACATCTTTGTAGCTCTTCGTCAATGTTAGCATTTCCTATCCATGCACCTACAACCAATTGTCATCTACCATGGTGGGCCCAATTTCTTAAAAAGTCCTAAGAGGTTAATTTTCCTAATGATTCAGCATCTGGTTAAGAAGGTTAATCTCCTTTTAATCAGACGGTTGTCGCATGTTCATAAATTTTAAACTTGTTCCTTGCGATCATGCGACAATTGTCGATCTTCCTTACAAGGAATTACTTCAAACAAGTGGGTCTAGTTGCCAAGTCATGCCGACATGCATATTTCTCATTGGCTGAGAGACTGTGATGTGTCTTGTTGGCTTGTTGACTATTGCAGCAATTTTAAGGACCGCCCGATCTACTGACAAAAAGTTGGATCAACGGCTATGTTTTAAACTTAATAAATTAACCATTGTCAGTCGGTTTTGAATTTAAGATTCAAGGTTTTTTAGAAAGTAAAGGATATAGTGTGTCAGAGTGTGTGTGATCTTATTGTTTTTTTCATGGACCATAATATGCAAGTTTGCAGTTGAGAATTGATTGAACTTTGTGTTGGTTGAGGCCGAATATGATTTGATCTTTTGGCTATCATGGGTTTGATATTTTGTAGAGGGTTTACTTCTTGATGTAGCATTGGTGTATTGGACCAAGTTGTCATAGAATTTATTTCTTGGTGTATAGAGGTAGCTAAGATATTTGTAAATGACATGCTTTTCATAGGGATAATAAGATCATACCCTGATTTGTAGTTTGACTGCTAGGGTTTCTAGAATGTAATAGATATCAGATTTGTCTCTGATATTTCTTGTTTTTAATTAGAATTGCTTGCTTGTCATTTTGGTAATAAATAGTTTCCTAAATTCATGCTGTAGTGGTTGGAAATGTTGTCCTAATTATGTCCTAAATGATCCTAAGCTTTTAGTAATCCTTTTTATTATAAAAGGATTCCCAAGGTCATTTACAAGAGAGATAATTCTCTAGAAACTTTCTTCAGAATTGGTTCCAAGAGAGGTTTTATTTCCTAGCAGTTATCTGCGGCATTTGTCCTACCCCTTGGCTTCTACAGTTTGTAATCTTTCATTGATTCTTAGATATTGCAAAGGCAATTTGTGACATTCTTTCTGTCCCTATGATTTTCTTGTCTAAGTCTTCTCTTATTGAATCAAATACATGTATGCTTTCAGTGATATCTTAGGGTTCTTGATCCCTCTTTCTTTCTACAATTCATGTGTATTTCTTTGGATGATCTAATTTGAATGAGCTTGTGGGTATACTTCAACCCCCTACCAATCTGTCTCATTCCTATACCTAGTTGTAGAGGTGAATGTTTGTTTGCAGGTTATAGATTGTTGTCTGAATTTCGTAGGAATGCTATTGTTTGTGAAATTTTATCTTTCCCCGAATAGCCTCTTTCTATTATAGGCCCTTCTATGAAATATTCATGAAAACCTATTTAGTAAGTTGTGATCTCCTAGAGCTAAGTTTGTGCACTGATTTCATTCATTATACTATGATTCATACCATCATTTCGGTGTATCACCTAGTAGGTAGTTTTGCTTTCAGTCATTTCCCTTTCATGCATTCCTTCTATCCCTTTTCCTTTAAGAGTTTACTTTCCTATTAAAAAAGAAAAGCAAGGTGATTATCCAAGAGGAACCAGCCTAGAATCTAGAGGTTTCATCTTAGTTAGCATAGGTCCCACAACATGGAGAAGATTCCCATGTTATACTAGGTTATCAAGACCAAGAGAGCTTGAAAAGGGTGCAAAACTTAGTGTATAACAATTCTGGCACGCTTGATGGGACATCATAAAGAATTTTATCTGCAAAAATTATGTTATCTATGATATATTGATTCCATAATACAAACCTTAGAGAGGTTAATTATCAAGTATATCTTGCGACTCCACTGGTGTAAAGATTCATGGGAAGCCTTGTTCAAAGTTTATGAGAAAGATTGAGACAAGGAGCTCAAAGCCCAACAAATTCTTAGAGCTGCCCCCAAAAATAAAATATAGAGGGAATTTGGAGGTCTCATCTCAGTTAGCATAGGTCCCACAACTTGGAGATGATTCCCATGTTATACTAGGTTATCAAGAACAAGAGAGCTTGAAAAGGGTGCAAAACTTAGTGTATAACACAAACCTTTCTTTATTTCTTACTGTTGTACCATCTTCATTCATCTTGTTTCTAAATATCCATTTTGTTCCAATCACATTCTTATCACTAGGTCTTGGGACTAGTTCCCAAGTATCATTCTTGATAATCTGATCTAGTTCTTCTTTCATAGCATCATGCCAATCTGAATCTTTACATGCATCTTCAACACTTAAGGGTTCAATATGAGATAGTAAACATACCACCTCATTGCTAGCTGAATTCTTTTCTTGTGATCTTGTTAAGACTTTTCCACTCTAATCTCCATTGATGTCATTATTGGAATGATTTCTAGATGTAAACTTTGGAACTTTAGGTGATACTATCTCATCTTCCTTTTGAGTTTCTTCTTCACTTGTTTCAGGGTCATTAAACAATACATTGATACTATCAAACATCTCTTCAACAACTGTCTCACTAGTGGAAGGTCTAGGTTCTTCTTCAATCATAGGTGAGCAATCATGATATCTTTCTTGAACCATAAAACTTTCATCAATCTTAATATGAGCACTTTCAATGATCTTCTTCAATCTTAAGTTAAAACATCTATAAGCTTTACTTTTAGTAGAGTAACTAAGAAAAATACCTTCATCACTTCTTGCATCAAACTTGCCCACTACTTCATCCCTCTTGATGTAACACTTGCTTCCAAAGATTTTGAAGTATTTCATGGTGGAAACATTACCAAACCATAGCTCATAAGGTGTCTTATTAGTGCCAGGCCTAAATTGTATTCTATTGATTGTATAGACTATTGTATTGACCACATCTCTCTAATAGGTGTGTGCAACTTTTCCTTCAATCATGATGGTGCACGTTGTGTCAAGGATAATCCTATTTCTTCTCTCTACAATCCCATTTTTTTGAGGTGTTCTAGGTGTAATTAACTATCTCTATATGCCATGTTCTTCACACTACTCATAAAATCTATCAAAGGTGAATTCTCCTCCTCTATCTGACCTTAGACATTTTATCTTAAGTCCAGATTCATTCTCAACCTTAGCTTTGAATATTTTGAACTTCTCAAATGCTTCTGAATTATCTTTCAAGAATGTAACCCACATCATTCTAGAATAATCATCTACAAACAAAATGAAATACCTTTCACCATAGTATGATCTTGTTTGAGTTGGTCCACATAGGTTTGTATGAATAAGATTCATCTTTTTCTCTGTTGAATTATGTTTGCTCCTGAATGAATTCCTCACATGCTTTCCCATTAAACATTCCTTGCATATAGTATCATCTGGCTTTATTGTGCAACGTAGATCTCTAACGGCCTTAACATTGTTGATCTTAACTATTTTATCAAAGTTTATATGACAGTCTTTTGTGCCATAGCCAACTATCATCTACTTTAGCAATAAAACAAATTTCTTCTGGATTAAGTTGAAAAACATTACCATTAGTATTTGATCCTGATGTAATTATTTCTCCTTCCTTGTTGTTAATGATACACTTGTTTCCATTGAACTCCAATATGTAGCCTTTGTCAAGCAACTGCCCAACACTCAGTAGGTTATGTTTCAAACCATCAACATAAAGAACATCATCAGTGCTATTCTTTCCATCCAAGGTGATGGCTCCTCTACCAATGATAGGTTTAGGAGTGTTATCTCCAAATATGACCATGCCTCCTTTGTATCTATCCAAATGAACAAATCTATCTTTGTCACCTATCATGTGATGTGAGCAACCATTGTCAATGATCCAATCTGTCCTAATGTCTTCTTGTGAAATTAATGCTAATTCTTGTGAATTCTTTTCATCTTCAAGAGTAATGAATCCAATCTCCTCTTCTCCTGATTCTTCATCTGATACTCCATCTCCAGCATAGTAGCATTCCTTTGAATACTTAGGCTTGTAGTTATTGTTGAACTTTTTAACTCTTGTAGGACACTTAGATGCAAAGTGGCCAATCTTATTACATGAAAATCATTTGAATGGTAATTGACCTTCATATTTTCCTTTTCCTTTCTTTTCTCTTTTAGAAATCATAGAAATGAAATCATCTATTGTTTCCTCTTCATCATCATCATCAAAATTACCAGAGCTATTTGTAGATTTCTTACCATGGATTGATGCTTTGAAGGTTGTTTCACTTTTAGGTTCTGTCTTCAATCTTGAAATCTCAAAAGCTGAAATTTTGCTGATCAATGTCTCTCTTTTGAAATTTGATGTAAGCTGCATGGTCTCATCAAGTATATTGATCTTGTTTTCATACTTTGTTGTGAGAGTGGTCATCAATTTATCTGTAATGTCTTCTTCCAAGATCTCTCCACCATTGTTCCTGATTCCTGCAACTAATTCATTAATCCTTTGGTTGTAAGCTTTGATGTTCTCTTCAAGTAGAATCTCTAATGCATTGTATCTTTTCTTTGAAGTTTTTCTACACTCATCCTTTGCTTTTTTATCTCCTTCAAACATGTCTTCTAGGTGCTTCCATATCTTCTAGGTTGTGTCTATTTCCTTTATCGTAGAAAACTCACTATCAGATAGGGTGTTGATAAGAGCTTCTTTTTCTATTTCATTTTGATGGAACAAATCCTTCTATTTTCTTGTAACATCATCCTTTGCAAGATCTTCTAGAGAGGGGATCTCAACTTCCTTGCTAGCCAATTCAAAAACTTCAAAAGCAATGGACTGCAAATGTATCATCATCTTGTTCTTCCAATCAAGATAATTCTCTCCATCAAACTTAGGACTATCTTTTCTAAATAATTCCATTTGATCAACCTCAACCAATTAAAATTTCTCTCTGAGGCACTTGGCTCTGATAGCAATTGTTAGGAATAGTCCCAAGAGATAAATGAGAGGAGAGGGGGGTGAATAAGTTATCTACAAGTTTCAATTCTTTATCTAATTACGTATGCTTAAACATAAAGCATAAACACAATGAAAGAATACTTGAACACAACACCAAAATTTTGGTTGCGGGGAAACCCACATAGGTAAAAACCCTAGTGGGAATTGACACCCACTAATAATCTGCACTAGTGTTTTATGATCCTTGTTAGAAGATCCTTAACCCTATTAGGAGTTGCTTTACAATATATTTAGTATAGTAGACCTGGTCAAGGGTTAGACCCTGTTAGGATTCTTTTACAATTGACCCTATTAGGGGTGAGGATGCACTATCCAAGAGCACACTGCTCAAAGGGGTGAAGACTACTACCTTCTGAATAAAATATACACACTATATCTAGATCTTGGTGAACTATGAATTGAACTATTGTCTGGATTAGTTCCAATGGATAGTAAAAATACTTTACTTGGTCACATAGACCTTTACTGATGGCTCAACACTTCGCACACTTTTCTCTACTCTTCCCAATCAACTTTGAACCATGATTAGCAATCACAAATGACTTCCTATAAATATCTTTCCTCCAAATGATATAACAAGTCATCTTGTTAGAACCACCTTGAAATCATATTAGAGAAACCATAACATACTCCAATAATAATTTTGTTAGCTCTACTAAGCATGCAACACATTTTGGGACCTGTCCAATATTAATAATTGTAGATGCATGCTACACACTATCGACTGTACCAAAGTAACTGAAACTTTCTCAAAAATATGAATTACATCATGCACTCTAAACCAAACATTAATAACTCTTCTCCAAGAACTAATCAAAGGGTGCATACCAAAATGATAGGCACAACTCCAGAACCAATATGATCTCTGTCGGCTCTTCTGACTAGACACAGGAAACTACTATTGGTGAATGGCAACTGCATAACTTCATTTCTACTAATCAACAAACTTTGTGTCCATGAATGTAACATCATTAACATGTCTTCATCACATATCCAAAGTCACAAGGCTCCATGATTATTGTATGGACAATCACTCATAGAACACTACCTATAACTCTGTTAGGAACACTACTGACACAAGCTTCTATATAACTATCTGTACTAAGAGTTAATCTTTGCATCCATGATATCACATTGATAACATGTCCATGCAAAATATACTCAAAGCTTACTACATAAGTCTTCAATGCATGCTACTTACCATATGTTTTCATCAATGACAAACATACAGTCAGCATTGGCTTGCTGGCAAATCTCCAATAGTTCTTTGTCTTTGCATTCCTCTATTCTCCACTCTTTGATGATTCTCCTTCTTTAGTAGATGATAGATGCTCAATATGGCCTACTCCATAGGTGTCATTAGATCTTCTTGGTGATCTCATCAATTCCTCAAAATATCTCATGACTTCATTAGGTTTTTTCATCCTCTAAATGAGTTCCCTTTTAGATCTTTACTCATTTTTCAATTGATTGTTCTCTAATCTCAAATTTGTAATTTCCATATCTTTCCTCTTTAACTCTTGATTTGCAAGTAACTATTGATTTACCATATCTAACTGATTATTTGTGAAATTATGCACATCACATGTCCTTTCATCAAGTCTAGTAGCCATTTGTCTCTTATCTTCTTCTACCATTATCTTGTCTTCCTCAACTTTCTTTTTCTGTTCAATCACTTCGCATAGGCTTACTGATTGAATTTCCCATTCTCTCTTTAAACTTTTGACTTCTTCATTTAGCAAATTTTTTTCTCTCCAATAGATTTGATATTACTGCATCACTTTCTTTAGAATTTCCATTATCAAATAAACCTTCAATGTCTTCTTCTTGATATTGTGTGTCATTCATTTGGATTGCTAATTCTTTCCTTCTTTTTAAGGATTTATTCAATTTATCTCTTTCTATCTCAAGTTGGTGCAATGCAAGATGGATGTCAATATTTTGATTCTCTATGATCTTTCCCAACTTATAAGCCTCCATCTCCAAGATCTTAACTCTTAAGTGGTTAAACCTCTTTTAAGATAACAAAGATTTGATACCAATTGTTGGAAGTCTTATTGGGAAATCAAGATACTAAGAGGGAGGGGGGGAGGGTGAATTAGAATCTATAAAACTTTTACTCCTTTGAAAAAGAAAGATTTAACATGTATATCATAAATCACATAAAAATTAACTTAAATTATGTAGTAGTTCTATCTGATAATCACATCCATGAAAACAATATGATAAACACATAAAAAAAAATATTTGGTAACCTAGAAACCCTTAAAGGTAAAACTAGGGTGGGGATGACACCCAAAAATATTCACCACTTCAGCAATAAAGTGTGTCTATTAGGGCTACAAAGTTTTGATAACTTTTGGTGATCTAACTTGTGAGGGATCTTTCCTGGTAAGAGCTTACAAACTTATACAATCTTCCTTGATTAAAGGATTTAAACTTACAACAAAGTAATCAATGTAGTAAGAGATTTACAAAGGTCTGTTAGGACCACTCTGTAAAGAGATTTACCCTAATTCTCTTGCTAGAA
Organism: Chamaecyparis obtusa; assembly: GCA_027943335.1. Lineage (NCBI taxonomy): Eukaryota > Viridiplantae > Streptophyta > Pinopsida > Cupressales > Cupressaceae > Chamaecyparis > Chamaecyparis obtusa. Next base: position 821,956 of record BSBK01003293.1, on the reverse strand, counting down.
TTTATCAGTACCTGATCCTTCAGTTTGTACTTCAAATGTTGATATAGATCTCCTCTTTCCAATTCTTATCTAATCTCAAAATATGTTATAACTCTATTCTGTCCTTCATTGATCTGCTCGGTCACTCTACCTAATCTTATCTTCTGACATCCAAAACACTTCTTCTTCCACATAGATATGATCATCATTACTAGGGTTTTGATGTCACCTTAAATAGATAATTGATGAACCTTCTAAATCAACATCAACAATCTAGATTCATTACTTTTTCCTCTTAAGCATTTCCTTTTTCTAATTGGTTACATTGCTTACATAGGGATTAATGATCATAATCATAATGCATAATTAAGTCTTTAAATGTCTTAAAATCATTAAATCATGCATAGAAGTCAGCCAAAATGGTTTACCTAAGTGTTTGTGCCATTTAAAACACATATATAAACTGGCTTACTCGACATATGAACTCTTTGGTGCTCAGTCAAAACTGTTATCCATATAATATCACTCGACACTAATTGTTCTATCCAAATTGACATTCATACTACTCATTAACTACTGGGGTGCTTGGTGACCATTGACTTTCTCAGCAGTGTTAGCATCTACAAAAAAATTTCATGGCTCTAGCATCTTTCTTCTGGCCCCTGCAGTCATTTTTGTGTCTCTGGCTTTGAAACCCTTGCAAAAATTAAAAACTAGCCGTTACTTTTAAAAACCCTTTGTAATGCCCAAGCCCTATTCTATTTTTAAGTTACCTTTTTGGGTCACTTAAAACTCCTAAAATGCACATGCTTTATATTTTGGCCGGCCCCTGTTTAATATTTTTCCTAAGTTTTATACCCCTGGCGGCCTTTAATTTTCCTAAGTTAGTGTTTTAATATTTCCTATGTTCTGGCTTAATATTTTCCTGGGCCCGACCTTCTGACACCATCTTGATCCAACGGTTGTCGCAAAAGTGCAAGAGTTTTGTCAGAGGCTTGCACTTTTGTGATGATCATCGATTCTCCTTTATCATGTAGCCTTTCTTTGCAGGTGGGTCCACTGCTACGTGTACACAAATGGAAATCTTTGATTGGTCCATGGGTGAGTGACTAGATATTGTGTCAGTGGGACCTAGTTTTTTGAGTTTTAGTGGGTTTTGACACTGACAGAGCATCAACGATCAGTGTGTAATCTGATGGGTTTTTTCTTACACATGCGATCTTAAGACAACTGTTGATCTCTTTTGGTGTTAGAGGGTTGTCAGGGAAGGGTAAGATTCTTCATCTGATGGTTGTCTCATGATTTGAAGGAATCTTGAAGGTCTATGTGAAGATGAAACAACCGTCGATCTTCTTGATGTGGGCCCAGTTAAGTTTTCTCAGTCTCTTGGCGGTCCTGATAAATAGAGCTGGTGGCCCAATGAATTTCAATGCTTTTTGCTCATTCACAAAATAAGATGGCGGTACTCTAAAAGGGCTGGAAATTCACCAAGTGTGTATTCATGTAATCACTAAACTATTTAGCAAATAGATAAAGTTCTTCACGAACTAATGAAAGCCTTTAGTCGCCAGTTCACTAAATAAGGACAGGGGTTAGTTGTTTCCCTTTGACCGCTAAGTTGCTGAGTTAGGCAGTGGGTTAAGATTTTATTGCGCAAATAGGAAAAAGCTTTGTTGCATGTTTGCTAAAGGTAAACCCAGGGTAGTAGTTGAGTTAGGACTTAAAGACCATGAAAAAGAGAGATCAAATGGTCACGATATAAAGTTGGCCTAGATTTAAATGTCGATCACTGATTTACTGCTAGTGCTTGGATATGACTGTTGAATTTCAAATTCAAATTTACAGAGGGTTTTCCATGATAGAAAGGACTAAAATTTATTGATCAAGAGACCGAAGTTGGTGGAAAATGACTTTCAGATGGTTGCAGTGTGGTCCGGGTTGCCATGATCAATTGCTGCAGGATGTTTTGTTGTACTATGAGGGATGGTTTTGTGTTGTAGGTGGCTGGATAGACTGGTTTTTATGGCTGATTTCTTGGTTCTCTGTCCTGATCTCATAGATTTTCATCATTGCAGATCTTTCTAGATCTATTTCTCTGAGGTTGCTTGCTTTCCTACCCCTACAATAATTTTTGTTGTAATTAGGGTTGGTGTAGTTGTTGAAACCCTAACCCTAGCTGTCTGAAGCTTATTGCATCCTAAATTCTTTTGGGATTCCAAGGTAGTTAGTGGTATAAATAGTTAAATTTTTGACTTTGTAAGGGTTCTGAAATCCTGGTTCCTGAGGGTTCCTTTTTAGTTCCATGAAGGGTCCTTTTCCTATAGATTTTCTCTACTTCTCTAGATATAGGGTGTTCTTTCTTCCTTTGTTGGTTCATAGAATATGATATGTATTGTAATTGATTTGTCTTATGTATGAGGATTCAATTTACTCTTACTATTACCAAGCTATCTCCATTTGAATTTTGAATTCATTAATCATACATCAAGGGTGTTTGATTTTTCTGTTTGCATTTCCCATGTGTTTGCAAGTGGAGTTGTCTTCACAAAGATAACTGGTTTAGGATTAGTTTTCATGTATGTATGAGCTAAGGTGTCAAAGATATGTCATGCTTGTCTTCCAGTGGATGCTGGCTAATGTATTATCTATTTATAGGTCTCTTCTAAGGGGAGGGTTAAAATCCTTTGGATGGGTAATAACATATTTGAATACATAGGTGGGTTGTTAAAGTGAGGTTTGGTCATGGTGTGTGATTGATGTTAGGCATCAACACATTGAGTATTTTGTCTTCTTGTTTCATAGCTATCTATTGCAATAGCGTATTTGACTCTGTGGCCCATTGGACAAGGCATTGGTCTATGAGGGACTTAGGGCATCTGAGGGGTCCTTTCACCCATCTTTAAATCATTTAATTTCATTTCCACCCTTTCCCTTTCATGTTGTTAGGATAGGTCTCTAGTCTTCAGATTCATCCTATGCAAATAGGGCTAGTTGCATAAGAATTCATTTCATTGGGGTACAAGATACCTAAAGGGTTGGAAGACTATTCCACAATAATCCATCTACAGGTCTATTGTTTATCATGAGGTGTCTTGAGTGTGTAATTAAGGTAATATCCGCCTGGGTGATGTGGAGCTCAAAGAAGAAGGAGGATGTTCTCTATCCTCATCAATTGGACTATTTTCTTGTCAAACTTGAGTGTCTACCTTGAGAATCAAGCCCATTTGTTGATTCAAGTTTGGTCCTACAAGGAAAAGCACCAAAAAATTGGTGACTCTACTAGGGACAAAGTAAATGATAGAAAGTTTTCTTGCTTGGCTGGATCATCCTAGAGTCTTGGTTATAGATCATAGAGTCATTGGTAAAAAGTACACTTGTAAAATATTCTCACTAAGTGTTGAGTGGCGGCTCTGATTTCTCTATTTGACCAGTGCATCTTCTGATAAATAGTGCATGCTTACTTGGTGGAGTTTTGTGTTTATTGAAAGATACATTAATTTTCTCTCCAAGGAGGTGGTGACTCTATACAACAAAGTGTTATTTGATGGAGTTTCAAGGTGAGCTCTAGATCTGCCCTACCTTCCAATCAACAAGGTCTTCTGCTATAAAACTCTCAAGTACTTTTCAAGGTCTAGATGTTTCCTTATTAAGTGATCAAGCACTAAGAAAAGGATAAGGTGTATGTAGAGGTTTGCATACTTTAAGTTTTCAGTGGCATCTCTACAAAATTGTATGGAAGTATTGCATTAAGTTTGATGGATACGTTTGAGGAGGAGCTTGCTTTCCTTGAGCAAGGCATCCTTAGGGATTGCATGTCATTGATGAGATTGAAAGTAGGATGCAAAAAGGATCTATCCATACCTCTTTTCTATGATAGATTTTGGGATGTATATAATGAGCTTCCTGATGATGTTGAGTTTTCAGAATCTGAGTTCATTGGTTTATTCTTGGATCTTTGTTTTCATGAATCAACTAGTTGGTCAAACCCATTATGGGAAGAGTATTATATATGTATCAAAGATTGGATACTTAGTGATGAAAGCCTTGGGCTTGATGATGCACTTGGGGTTATGTCCCTGAGTGCTGATAATTGGAGTGTGGAAGACAGTGTAGTTGTGGTGTCTTCATATGAGTCAGATGCAACATGGGAAGAAGTAAGTGATGATGGAAGTGAACATTCTTTGGATAGTGAAGATGTTGAGGATGATTCATCCTCAAGGTGTGAAGACAAAGAAATAATAATTCATTATGATATCAGTGAGGCAAAACATGAAGATTTGAACAAAGTGTTATCTGATGGGTCTCTTTGGGATAACAAGGGCATAATCATGAATACTACATGCTTGGTAGGTGATGATGAATATGAATCTTCATGTTGTTCTGACTTTTTTTCATATGCTGTAAGTCTCCATGAGGTTGAAATGGGTAGTGAACTTAAAGTGGTCCCCAATGCTTTATATAATGAAGAGTTTGATGATTATTGGCCCATTTTTTGTCATGATGTTCAACAAAGTGTATTGCATGAAGTTGTCAATCCTTTGTTTGAGAGACATGTGGAGATTTCAAATTCATTTGAGTCAGGATGTTCTTCTTTTTCCATCTGTGATAGAGTTTTAAGTGATGATGTTGCATCTTGTTTGTAAGAAGGTTGTGGAATAGTTGTAGAATTTGGTAATAATCACATTTGTAGACATGAGTTTGACTATTCATCTGAGTTCCAGCTGGTTGCACCTATGGAAGTGCAAGGTCAGGGTATAAATGAGGCCTTTCAGTAGGAAGAGTATGAGTTTTTTATGTTTCCAATTGATAACATACATGAATTAGTAGAAAAGAATAGGTTTTTATGTGATGGTACTGTTCATAGGTATGATGAGTCTTTTCTTCATAGTGAGCAAAATGAAGGGAGTGCAAAATTTTTTTACATGCACTATGAAGATAGTTACTTTGTTCTGCCTGACAGGGTGGTTGGAAATATTGACACGCCTGGTGAAATAACTAAAAATAAAATATTTCATGTGCCTCATGAAGGAAGAAATGAAAACCAAATTTTTGACAGAGGCAAAGACTAACTCAGGTTGGATGCTGTAGGTTTTTTGTAAAAATGTGCACTTTGTATAGTTTTTTCCTTCCAGTTGTTTGTTTCCCTTCCTGTCTCTCTGGTTTGGTTGCTAGTTTTTGAGGTCTCTGTGCCCTTTTTTAGTGGGATGGTCTGCTTTAACTAGTGATTTTGAATTCTTTCCATGCCTATAGGAGGCATGAATCCCCAACTAGAGCCATTGTTAGCATCTACAAAAAAATTTCATGGCTCTAGCATCTTTCTTCTAGCCCCTATAGTCATTTTGTGTCTCTGGCTTTGAAACCCTTGCAAAAATTTAAAAACTAGCCGTTACTTTTAAAAACCCTTTGTAATGCCCAGGCCCTGTTCTATTTTTAAGTTACCTTTTTGGGTCACTTAAAACTCCTAAAATGCATGTGCTTTATATTTTGGCCAGCCCCCATTTAATATTTTTCCTAAGTTTTATACCCCCAACGACCTTTAATTTTCCTAAGTCCCAGCACTAATATTTTTCCTAAGTTAGTGTTTTAATATTTCCTATGTTCTGGCTTAATATTTTCCTAGGCCCAGCCTTCTGACACCATCTTGATCCAACAGTTGTCGTGAAAGCGTAAGGGTTTTGTCAGAGGCTTGCACTTTTGCAACGATCGTTGATTCTCCTTTATGATGTAGCCTTTCTTTGTAGGCGGGTCCACTGCTACATGTACACAAATGGAAAGATTTGATTGGTCCATGGGTGAGTGACTGGATATTGTGTCAGTGGGACTTAGTTTTTTGAGTTTCAGTGGGTTTTGACACTGACAGAGCATCAACGGTCGGTGTGTAATCTGATGGGTTTTTTCTGACACATGTGATCTTAAGACAACCATTGATCTCTTTCAGTGTCAAAGGGTTGTCAAGGAAGGGTAAGATTCTTCATCCGACAATTGTCTCATGATTTGAAGGAATCTTGAAGGTCTATGCAAAGATGAGACAACATTGATCTTCTTGATGTGGGCCTAGTTAAGCATTCTCAGTCTCTTGGCAGTCCTGACAAATAGGGTTGGCGGCCCAATGAATTTCAATGCTTTTGCCTCATTCACGAAATAAGATGGCGGTACTCTAAAAGGGTTGGTGATTCAGCGAGTGTGTATTCGCATAATCACTAAAGTATTTGGCAGATAGATAAAGTTCTTTGTGAACTGACGAAAGCCTTCAGTCACCAGTTTGCTAAATAAGGACCGGGGTTAGTTGTTTCCCTTTGACCGCTAAGTTTCCAAGTTAGGTGGTGGGTTAAGATTTTATTGTGTGAATAGGGAAAATCTTTGTTGCATGTTCGCTAAAGGTAAACCTAGGGTAGCAGTTGAGTTAGGACTTAAAGACCATGAAAAAGAGAGATCGAATAGTCATGATATAAAGTTGGCCTAGATTTAAATGTCGACTACTGATTTACTGCTGGCACTTGGATATGACTATTGAATTTCAAATTCAAATTTGCAGAGGGTTTTCTGCAACAGAAAGGACTAAAATTTATTGATCAAGTGGCCAAAGTTGGTGGAAAATGACTTTCAGATGGTTTTAGTGTGGTCTAGGTTGCCATGATCAATTGATGCAGGATGTTTTGTTGTACTATGAGGGATGGTTTTGTGTTGCAGGTGGCCAGACAGACTAGCTTTTATGGCTGATTTCTTGGTTCTCTATCCTGATCTTGTAGATTTTCATGATTGTGGATCTTTCTAGATTTGTTTCTCCAAGGTTTCTTGGTTTCCTACCCCTGTACTAATTTTTGTTGTAATTAGGGTTGGTGTAGTTGTTGAAACCCTAACCCTAGCTATCTGAAGCTTGTTGCATCCTAAATTTTTTTGGGATTCCAAGGCAGTTAGTGGTATAAATGGTTAAAGTTTTGACTTTGTAAGGGTTCTAAAATCCTAGTTCTTGAGGGTTCCTTTTTGGTTCCATGAAGGGTCCTTTTCCTTTAGATTTTATCTACTTCTTTGGATATAGGGTGTTCTTTCTTCCTTTGTTGGTTCACAGAATATGATATGTATTGTAATTGATTTGTCTTATGTATGAGGATTCAATTTACTCTTACTATTACCAAGCTATCTCCATTTGAATTTTTAATTCATTAATCATACATCAAGGGTGTTTGATTTTTCTGTTTGCATTTCCCATGTGTTCGCAAGTGGAGTTGTCTTCACAGAGATAACTAGTTTAGGATTAGTTTTCATGTATGTATGAGCTGAGGTGTCAAAGATATGTCATTCTTGTCTTCTAGTGGATGCTAGCTAATGTATTATCTATTTATAGGTCTCTTCTAAGGGGAGGGTTAAAATCCTTTGGATGGGTAATAACATATCTGAATACATAGGTGGGTTGTTAAAGTGAGGTTTGGTCATGGTGTGTGATTGATGTTAGGCATCAACACATTGAGTATTTTGTCTTCTTGTTTCATAGTTGTCTATTGCAATAGGGTATTTGACTTTGTGGTCCATTGGACAAGGCATTGGTCTATGAGGGACTTAGGGCATCTGAGGGGTCCTTTCACCCATCTTTAAATCATTTAATTTCATTTCCACCCTTTCCCTTTCATGTTGTTAGGATAGGTCTCTAGTCTTCATATTCATCCTATGCAAATAGGGCTGGTTGCATAAGAATTCATTTCATTGTGGTATAGGATACCTAAAGGGTTTGAAGACTATTCCACAATAATCCATCTGCAGGCCTATTGTTTATCATGAGGTGTCTTGAGTGTGTAGATAAGGTAATAGCTACCTGAGTGATGTGGAGCTCAAAGAAGGAGGATGTTCTCTATCGTCATCAATTGGACTATTTTCTTGTCAAACTTGAGTGCCTACCCTAAGAATCAAGCCCATCTATTGATTCAAGTTTGGTCCTAGAAGGAAAAACACCAACAGTCGGTAACTATTGCTTACTTGACATATGAACTCTCTGGTGCTCGGTCAAAATTGTTATCCATGTACTATCACTTGACACTAACTGTTCTATCCAAATTGACATTCATACTGCTTGATAACTACTGGTGTGCTTGGTGACCATTGACTTTCTCAGCAGTAACTATTGCTTGGTACATACATGGTATTTATACAAGTCAAATACCTTTCTTGGCCTTAGTAGGATGACTCGGTCATATTGATGACCGACCAACTCTGCCTTAGGAATGACTAAGTGCATGACACTAATAGACAACATGACTTGGCGATCAACATATATTATGTGTTGAACATATTGTGAGCATTAAAAGGAAGTTGTTTGTAATACTTTCTCATATATTTCATATTCTTTTATGATGTTCATCTATTACGAAAATGATCTTAGATATAGTTATGTATTGATGTACCTAGTAAAGTATTTATTATCTCTTAATGAAAGACTCAAAAGTAATTTTTGTGAAATGATAGATTAGTAATTGTAATTATAAATAATCAATAGTTATAAATCAATAAAATAAGTTAGTAAATTTATTTTAATGTTCAATAGTTATTTTATGTTTACTTAGTGCATAAAGTGAGTATGGTTTTACGAAGTACGTAAGATAACACTTACCTTAATGAATATGGATCTTTTCCCTAAATTATTAGAGAAAGATGATATCGAGGATAGTATGTGTTTATGAAATTAATATGGAATTAACGATATGAGGAATAATGTTGTTAGATGATTAACTTATGTTTAATGAAAGAATCGGGTTAGGAACATTTACCTTGGTGCATTAAAATTAACATAGACTAATAAATATTGTAATTCAATTGTAAATAGGTTTCTTTAGTAACAACGTTAGGGAACCTTTGAGGAATTAGGATGATTATATCTTGCATTCATGTTTATAAAAATGCATAATTATGTTCTATAAATATGAAGTAATGACGAGTATTGTTCTAGCGAACAAAGAAAAAAAATTACTTCCATCTTTAGAGGTTTGATGTCCTATCTTCTTGGGTTCCCTAGTGGGGCATTAAATCTAGTAATAGAGCCCTAGGTTTCCACACTAGGAACTCTAGGACTTGTAGCTTGTCTATATATAACATTTAGTGTTTTATGTTGCTTTTTCTTTTTATGTTATCCTTATGTTAGATAATTTGAATCCCTAACTACATGATATCTATATGTTGTGTAATCATGTTATATTGTTTTACAAGAGTACCCTTGTTCTTCAATGATTAAGTTATCTTATATTAATTACTTTTTTTCTACATTCTAGAATATATGTTGTTCAAATAGATGTATTTTTTTTTAAAATGGTAATGAATTCCTGATACTTGTGTTTCATCTTTTTTTTTAAAAAAGTATTCATATTCTTGGAAAAACTCAAAAGTATAAGGGTAAGTTATTTTTTATACTAATTTTGGTAATACTTAAATTTATCTCTCTATCCTATCACATTATAAGGAATGTTGGTTAAAATAGTTACCAAATTTATTTTAAACTTTGTGCACTCTATCTTCTCTATAAATGGTAAGTTGAGTTCATGATTTGTTTTTCTTGATTCTTGATGCAGGGACTTCTGATAGTCATAACTTTTGACTCGGTTGTCCGTTTTGGCTGAAAATTATGGGTAGATTCCTCAAGAGATGCTATTTAGATTGCCAATAGAGCTCAGCTTGATAGGGATTCGCTGGACACTTTTTCGGGAGCCAGAAAGTTTGTTTAGGCCTCCAAAATTGGCTTTTAGTGTTTTTTTTAATAAAGTTTTTAGAAAGTTGTATTTTTTAATAACTTCGAAATCATGTTTCTAATTTTGAAGATTAGTTGTAAATTCTTCTTATCTTAGTCTAGGGCAGATTTAGGGGAAAAATTAGTTTTTTGGGAGTTGTTTTGAAAATTACCAAAAATGGCAAAAAATAGATTTTGTGAAAATTTGCCAAAAATGGTAATTTTGAATTTGGTTAAATTAATGTTTTCCTATTATTGTAAGATAGAGAGGATATCTGGAGGAATAATAGAGAAGTGTGGATTCTTAAATAATCTTTATTTTCATGCATTTTCTATGATATTGGTTTCTGATTAAAATTGTGTACATCTTCTGGTATCAGAGCATAAAGATGGCTAGGAGAGGATGAGGAAGAGGTAACATGAAGATGAAAAGGGACATGAAAATGATCTAGAGACAAGTTGCAGAACTTATAGAAAGGATTTCCAATCAAGAGATAAGACATCGAGAAGATGATTCAGATGACAAAGTAAACAATGGAAGCGGAGCTGAACAACAAGCATAATATGAAGAAGAGGGAGAGGAAGAAAATGAACTATCTTTTGAAGAAAGGATGCTTAGGGTGTTAGAGGGATGAAGTGATGGCATCAAAGTGGAAGTATATGACTATGTAGGTAGTCTTAAACTAGAGGAGTTGATAGATTGGCTAAATAACATGGGGAAGTTATTTGAATAGAAATATATGACAAAGGAAAAGAAGATAAAATTTTCCTACACAAAGCTAAAAGGGCATGCAATGATTTTGTGGGATCACTTGCAGAAGGAAAGAACCCAAAAGGGAAAGGATAAAATAAAGACATGGGAAAAGATGGAGAAGAAACTGAAAGAGAAATTTCTACTTGTAGATTATACACAAACCATCTTTCAAAATTTTCAAAATTTGAAGAAAAATCTATCTACTATAGAAGACTATACAAATGAGTTCTACAATATATCCATTCTAGTGGATCCCCATGAAAATGATGAGAAGATTTCTACGAGATATGTTAATGGATTGAAATTATCCATTCAAGATGAGTTAAGCATGCATCAGATCACTAGCTTGAAAGAGGCATACCAACTTGCCTTGAAAGAAGAACAAAAGTATAGTCAACAATATTTTTAGAGGAATAGAGGAGCAAGGAGGGACACATCATCCCCATCTCCTAGAGGTTCAAGCTATGTTCGAGGAGAATCATCGCATGGGGAAAAAAATAAGAAGAAACCCACCAAGCTCCATCAAATCATCAAAGAGTGGGTTCCAACAAGGTAGAGGTTATGGTAGCAGTAGAGGTTAAGGAGGTCAAAGAAGACCATTTACTTGTTTCAGATGTGGAGAAAAAGTCAACAAAGCCTTTGAGTGTTATAATCATAACATCCAATATGTGAATCAAAGGGGACCACCTAGGTTGAATTTAGATCAAGCTAAGACTTAAGGAGAAGAGAAAGAGGTAACTCCAAATGTAGGGGAAAGTCTCATGATCAAGAGGACAATGGTAATTCCTGAAAAAGAGAAGGTAGAGGAAAGAGCCCCTAATAATTTATGGCTCAAGACTAACATATTTTTTAGAAGGTGTACTTTAGGGGGAAAGGTATGTCAAGAAATTGTAGATGGAGGTAGTTGTGAGAATATAATTTCTAAAGAAATGGTAGAAAAATTAAATTTGCAGTGTAAAAGGAATCCTCATCCCTACCGTATTGCATGGTTTAAGAAGGGAAATGAAGTCACAGTAGAGAAGAGGTGTATTGAAAGTTTGTTAAGGCCTCTAAAATTGGCTTTTAGTGTTTTTTTTGAGTTTTTAGAAAGTTGTATTTTTTAATAACTTTAAAATCATGTTTCTAGTTTTGAATATTAGGTTGTAATTCTTCTTATCTTAGTTAAGGGCAGCTTTAGGGGAAATATCAAATTTTTAGGAGTTTTGAAAATTACCAAAAATGGTAAAAAATAGATTTTGTAAAAATCTACCAAAACCTATTATTGTAAGACGAAGAGGATAGTTGGAGGAATAATGGAGAATTGTGGATTTTGAAATAATCTTTTTTTTTTCATGTATTTTCTACAATATTGGTTTTTTATTAAAATTGGGTACATCAATTATTTATACCTATTAATATGCTCTTACAAGTTAGTTTGAATTGTGATTTCCTTTCTAACATGAAGTAGGATATGACCATAGTAGTACTCTCTTTTAGAAAACTAAATATGGTGATAGTGTTGCATGGTTAAAAATATATTTTGTTGTTAGAATTAGGAACCTCTCTTACCTTATTCCCCGACTCTTCACAAATGAATGAAATAAATTGATACAGTGAATCATTATGTAAATTTAGGAAATTTGTTGCAAATAATGTACCATATTTTGAGATTTATAATCTGGTGGATAATACTTGGGTATACAATATCCCCCCCTTCTCCTGCTTCGCTTCCTTCTAAAAGTAGGAAATTAGAAAAGGATCAAATCTATTTTGTGAATAAATGTTTCTCACTCTTTCATATTTCTCTATTCCTTGACAAATGGACAAAATGAATTGGGCATTGTTAAAAAGAAGTACTTAGTAATCTAGGTGTAAATAAAGTTATTTTGAATGATATATCATGTTTAAAATTAGGAAATCCTTGAGAATTCTCAAGTAGATTTGATTGATGATAAGAGTGAAATATCTCTCTTTGTCTCTATGTCTATGTTGTCTCTGTATCTTTCTCTCTGTCTCTCTATCTCTATCTCTATCTCTATTTGTCTATCTCTATCTCTCTGTCTCTATGTCTCTCTCTCTCTCTATCTGTCTGTCTCTCTATCTATCTCTTTGTCTATCTATCTTTCTCTCTCTCTCTCTCTCTCTCTCTCTCTCTCTCTCTCTCAGGGGTAGGGTAGATACAAGAAAAATCAAGCAAAATTGACTCCACTTGAATCCACAAACAAGGCCTACTCAGAGTTACACAATGAAAGAAATATAATATCACATGAAAGAAATGAAATCACAATGGATATGAGACAATAAAATGGCAGCAACAATATAGAATTTATATTATTTATTTCAACATGCCTAGTTGTGAGGCCTTTCGGGTTTCAGCCTTATACAATGAGAATTATGAAATCAGAATTACAGCTTGCATCCTATCTTTTTCTCCAATGTTGTATCTTGATAATCATTCCTAGATCTACCTCATTATTTCCTCTTCATCCCTACTACATCAATCTAGACTCCTTATATAGCCAGCTAAGCCACAAGTCGGCCAGTCAGGCATTTAATTACATTATAGGTCCAGTCTCAAGATTTAAACCAAAACTAATGCTAGAATGAATATAATTTGATTCACCTTTGGATTTAGGTCCTAACATGACCCAAGAACATTCATTTAAGGGTTAAAGGTCCCATTTGATCACATGGAACATCACAAGAAGAAACACTACATGTTTCACCTGAAAACTGGCAAAAAATAGGTCCCCGAGAAAAATGGGTATAAATTTTTACTCATAATGAATTAGGGATTTCTCTCTTGGGAAATGATATTATTTTAGGTCCTCTAAAATTAATTAAGAGTGAAAAGGCAGATTCCTTATGGATCAAGATCACCACTATGAACAATCAGCACCAAAACTGCAGGAAAATGCAGTTCCAACGACAAGGAAAACAACTCAAACTTTGAAACAGTCCATCCAATATTTATGTGCTCATAGGAGAAGGTTCCAAAATAGGTCCTCAGCATAATTTAAGCTTTTCACACCATGAAATCAAAAAATAAAACAATTATAAAGAAAACAATAGAAAATAGGTACAAAAATCAAGAAATGTTTTTGGTTGATGCAAGATTGCTCAAAGACCCAAGATGCTCTTGCATTAGATACCCGGGGTAAATAAAGAACTAATGTCCACATAAGGCACTACTCATATTCTAACCTAAATCATAAAGATCCAACTCAGGTTGTGTAATCAATGAACTATCTTCAACTAGCACGTCTTTCCACTAAACTAGATATTCCATGTAGTCTTTTCCTCTTGTACTTTTGCTCACTCTTTTATTCAAGATCTTTTCAATGTTGTCTCTATTATTCTTAGGATAATCTTGATTATCTTCTATTTCATCATGTGATTCAAAGTACTCAAAGATATCATAAATATTGAATATAGGTGATATATCCATGTCCTCTAGTAATTCCACTTCATAAGCATTTCCATTGTCAAACTTCTTCAGAATCTTACAAGGTCCAAACTTCTTCATTTTTAGCTTGTTGTAGGTACCAACTGGAAAACTATTCTTCTTCAAATGAATCATAACCTCATCTCCAACTTCAAAATATTTATGTCTCCTTGTCTTGTCTGATCTGTATTTGTATTTCAAATTATTGTCCTCCAAATTCTTTTTCACTTCATCATGTAAAGTTCTCATGTACACTACAAAATCCTTAGATTCAATGCTTCTTCTTGTCTCAGTAGGTAAATCTCTTAGCTCTATGGTTCCCTTAGGATGAAATCTAGTAACAATCTCAAATGGTGTCCTCTTAGTTCTTCTATTCACAAAATTATTATAAGAAAACTCTTCTTGTGCCAAAATCAAATCCCAATTAGCAGGCTTCTCTCCAACTAAACATCTCAACAAGTTTCCCAAACTTCTATTCACAACTTCAGTCTATCCATCTATCTTTGGGTCAAATGTAGAACTAAAATTCAATTCTATATTCATCTTCTTCCAAAGTGTTCTCCAAAAATAATCAGTAAACTTAGTATCTCTATTTGAAACAATAGATTTAGGAAAACCGTGCAATCTTACCACTTCCTTGAAGAATAATTCAACTACATGCAATGCATTAGATGTCTTCTTACAAGGGATGAAATGAGCCATCTTTTAATATCTGTCAACCACTACCAAAATAGAATCATTACCTCTCTGAGTTCTAGGCAATCCAAGAACAAAGTCCATACTCACATCTTCCCAAGATCTATTAGGTATAGGCAAAGGTGTATACAATCCCAAATTCTAACTAGTTCCTTTTGCTGTTTGGAAAATTCTGCAACCTCTAACCATTCTCTATACATCTCTATAAATTTATGGCCAAAATTATCTTTCCAAAATCAAATTCATAGTATTATCAATCTGAAAATGTCCAACAAGTCCACCACTATGTTTCTCCTTCATTATGTTCTCTCTCATATATCCTCTAGATATGCACAACTGAATTCCTTTAAACAACATGTCTTCTTGAATGAAATAATTAGTCCACTTATCACTCACTGTGTGTTCCTTACAAGCTTTCCAAGGCTCTGCAAAATCAATGTCAGTCTTGTACAAACACTTCAAATCATCAAAACCAAGTACTTCAACTCTCATCTCTGTCAGAAAACTTCTTCTTTGACTGAAGGCATCAAAAACTTTATTTGACTATCCACTTTTCAAATCAATCTTTGTGAAATAATTTTTTCCACTCGAGCTATCCATTATGTCATCCATCCTAGGCAAAGGAAATATGTACTTTATTGTTATCTTGTTTATAGCTCTATAATCAGTGCACATTCTCCATTCTACATTCTTTTTAGGTGCTAATATAGCAGGTACTGCACAAGGACTTAGACTTTCCCTAATCAAACCTCTTTCAAGCAATTCTTGCACTTGTTTATTCAATTCGGTCTTTTCATCAGGTGTCAACTTATGTGGTGCTTTATTAGGCAAACTAGCTCCAGGTATCAAATCCATACAATGATGTATACTTCTCATAGGTGGTAAACCATCAGGTACATTATCAGAAATGATGTCATGAAATTCATTCAACAAAGGCTTAACCTTAGGTGCATGTTCTAACTCATCTTGTTTCTTAGTCTTTCTTGGAATTAAAGCAAAGAAAACATTATGTTCTTTCATTTCTCTTGCAAAATTTTTACCATCAACCAAACATACTTTGACTGTGGTACAGTGACTTTCATCAAACTTCTCTATCAAGGGAAATAACACTTGTTTCTTTCCATCCATTCAAATAGTATATTGATTCAATCTACCATCATGCAAAGCTTTCCTATCATACTGCCAAGGTCTACCCAAAAGAATATGACAACAATCCATAGGCATAATATCACACAAGACTTCATCATGATAATTCCCAATTTTGAATTTAACAAGGCATTGTAGATCCAAGCATAATATCACTTACAAGTATTTTATGCTCCTTCTAGATCCAAGCAATATGGTAAGGCTTAGGATGTTTCAATCTCTGCAACTGTAATTTGTTAACTAGCACTTCGGATGCCAAATTATCATAACTTCCACTATCAATGATTACCTTGCAACATTTATCAGCGATCTTACATTTGGTTCTGAACAAACTTTTCCTCAAAATAGGTTCCTCATCAGCTTCTTCATCCCACAAGATCCTTCTTAGCATCAAGTTCTCACCATGTTCAGGTTCATTAGACATTTCTTCAACTTCTTCAAAAGACAAATTATTTCTGCCATTACCTCCAATCTTCTTTCCATAGTTAGTACGTTCAAAAGCTCTATGTCCTTCTTCACCACATTTGTAACAAGTACCTTTAAACCAAGATTTCTCTTCTCTTTTCCCATTATTGTCATTCCTAGAGTAACCAGTATAGCTACGTCTAGAGTAGTTACCTTTTTTAGGAGGTTCATCTTTCCATCCTTTATATTGTGTTGCATTGTCAGATCTGTTAGTCCATTTTCCTATCAATGCAAAATTCTTTGAAAATGGCCTATTCCCTGCAAATGTTTTGTAATGCTGTCTTGCCATGCCTGCAGTCACAATTTTATTGTGTGATGAAAATCCATAGTGTTTCATGGTTTGCACCCTTAGCTCTATGCTCTTCATTGTGTCACCAAGCTCTTGTCCAAATTGCACATGCTAAATTGCAAAATCCAAAGAGTTATTCAAGTTTTAAGGTCTGCAGGAAATAATTTCATAATCTACCTAAGTGTCAAAAACCCACAATATTTTTGAAAACCCATGATGTTTTTGGTCTCCCTACTACCTTTGGGTCTGCATGAAAACCCTAGATGTTTTTGATCTTTTGCCAAAAATCCTGTGTGTTTTCGACCTTGCATTTCTTCTCTTCTGCCGGCACTCCTTGTTCATTAGTCTTAAGTGTGCAAGTGCGATGGTTGGTGGGGCTAGATTTTTCAAGTGGCAGAGGGAGGAGATCGACGGTCAGCATGTGATTGCATGGAATATTCTCACCCCATGTGATCATGCACCTATTGTTGATCTCATTTGTCTCAAATGTATCTTTGGCGGTGGTCCTGCTGCCAGGTGAGATGACTTGGTGGTATCTCATTGGTCCACGGGAGTATGAAGTGGAGTGTTGTCAGTGGGACCGGTCTTCTTGGCATTCAGGTAGATTAAAGTTTAGTTAAATCTTGTGGCTGTCATTATACCATTAATGAAACATGCTCAACCTTTAATGTAGCAGTATAGTGATAGTCGTTGATTCTCATAAGGGAGGTAGGTGGGTCCATTGACATGTATGCATAGTTGGCACTATTTTATTTGTCCATGTATTTGCACAATGGCTTGTTGTCAGTGGGACCTAGTTTTCGGATGTGTCAGTGGGTCCTAATCCTATCAGTTAATCGATGAATGATGTATAATCTCATCAAGTGTGTCAGAGGCTTAAGATCTTGTGATGGCCATTGATTTTGTATCTTGTCAGAGGGTTGTCAGGGCTGGGGGAAGATTCTTCATCCAATGCTGGGTGTGAAATCTAATAAAATCTTGGAAGTCTTTGTGAACTTGAGATGGTCGTCGATCTTCCTGTGTGGGCTCGGTTAAATTTCTCAGTGTCTTTGGCAGTTGTGATAAAATGTTTAGCAACCTAACAAATTTTCTTCCTGTTCACTGGTTCGCGTAATGTTTTGGTAGTGCCCCAGTTTATTTGGTGATTCAGTGAATAGTGGTCATGTGATCGCTAAGTTTTTTAGTGATGGTGGAAAGTATTTTGTGAATTGGCAAAAGTTCTTTAGTTGCTAGTTCGCTAGATAAACTGGGGCCACTTGCTCAGTTGTGATTGGCTGGCAAGCGCTGAGCTGGATGTTGTCAGTGGGGCCATAGTTTTTAAAGGAAGTAGAGTGTCTGCAAGTCTATGAAGATCATGTGGTTGTTGTTATACCACTAAGGTGAGATGCTTGACTTTTAGCATCGTGGTGTAATGATGACGGTTGATTTTGTTTAAAGAAATATAAAGCGCGTGGAGCCTGTGAATTTTAAAAAAGGATTATCATCATTGCAGAGTTAAGGTGGTCCATGGTGCTAGTGCTGCTGACATGTTTGATTTTGAATGGTTGTTGACTGCCAATGGGTCTGAGGACTTCTCAGAGGGGTTGTGATCGCCATTGTGTGGCTAAGTGATTACAATCGCATGATCGCAAGGGTGAGTAGGGTGTCTTGCAATCATATGGCTAGGCATAAATGTAAACCAAGATTCCTTTAAGGGCCACCCGATTTGTCGAGAAAGATGGATCATCAATGACCATGTTTTAAAATGAGCTAGCCACCAAAGACTTAACCATTGGAATTCAAATTTAAATCTGCAGATAGTTTTCACGACAAGAGGTACCAAAATTTATAGTTTTCTGGCCATTTCTTGGTCTGGTTGGTGGCATTGATTGTTGCAGTGTGGTCCAGGGGGCTTTGTGATTGCTTGCAAAAGTTTCTTTTGTACCTAGTGGAGTTTGTTTTTGAGCTTGAGAAGCTATTTGCAGGTGGTTGATTTGATTGGTTTTCATGGCTATCCCTGGTGTCATGTACTGAGCTCGCAAATTTTTATGATTGCAGATCTATTTGAGATTTGTTTTCTCCAGGTTGCTTGGTTTCTAGCCCCTACAATAAATTTTTGGCTGTTTCTGGTTGGTTTAGCTATTGTAACCCTAACCCTAGTCACCCTAAGCTTCATGCAATCTCTTTGAGATTCCCAAGGTGGCTAGTGGTATAAATTTTTTATTTTTGACTAAGTAAGGGTTCAAATTTTAATCAGTCCAGAGGTTCTGATTATAGTTAGTTCCAGGGGTTTTTAGTAGGGCTATATCACATTGCATGTAAGTTGAATAGAATTTCTAGAAGTCTTTTGCAGGTTATTGAGGTGGTTTGATCTCTATCCTACTTTGATCATGTACATGACTCATTATACTTAATATAAGTTTTTCATGCTTCCAAGTCTCTCCTTGGTGTCATTCTTGTGAATCTTGGATTTTCTGATCCATTGCATAGGGTTACCTTTGCATATGTTCTTGTCTTTAGTTCTTGATCTAGGATCAAGTGAAATATACTTTAGAGGGGACATAGATTCAGTCTTGGTTGTCTACAGAAGGATCTTATAAGTAGTGGATGGGATGGAATGTTTATATTTATGGCTATGAGTCTTTGACAATAGTTAGTTCACATTTCATTGTTTGTATGTGAGGTCTGCCCAATGGATAATGGCACTGATCAAGGATTAGTACATTTAGTTGAGTCCAATGTCTGATTGGCTCTTTTCTACCTTCCCTATCCTCATTAATCAAAGACCCTTTTAAGTTTTAAGTATTATTGTTGGTAGTAATACCCTTCACAAGGCCATTTTATACCCAATAGCAATTGAGATTCAATGAATGTCTAGTTAACATTTAGTACTCTATTGATATCATCTACTTTGTTTAATCCATTCTAAAGTCCTAAAATGCCATAAGTTACTGGATTAGGTGCACCCACCATGGTTTTGCAGAGCTAGAAGTGAAGAGGGAAGTCTTGTCCCTATAGTTGGTCCAGTTGTCTTGTAGAACTTTCACACTTGGAACTAACCACTCCTAACATCAGTCTCAAGGCATATTGGCAGCCCTAAGTGGTGTAAGCATTTTCAAACACCAACAAGATCTGCTACTTTCTCCATAAGATCTTCCTCTACTTCTTTGAAATTTGCCACCTCTTCCTCTTTGTCTTTGTTCATGTTTTTTTGTCAATCTTTCTTCAGCCTTCAAACCAAATTGGTATGCTTCTTCCACACTATCTATTTTCACATAACTAATCTCATCCTAAATTGATGTCCTCATGCCATTCATATATCTAGCCACCTTCACAACTTCATCATCCACATTTCTAGATCTGATATCCAACTTGTAAAATTCCTTAGTATATTCTTTCAAAATCATGTCCTTTTGTCTCATATTTTTCACCTTTCTCATCAAACTAACTTGGTAGTCAGCTGGAAGAAACTTCTTCATCTTTCCAAGCATCTTCATCCATGTCTTGATCTTTTCTTTTCCTCTCTTCTATCTCTCAATTTGAAAATGATCCCACCAAAGAGATGCATGACCTTTCAACTTTGTGACTGCTATCTTAACCTTCTTATTATTAGGAGTACCTTCATACTCAAAGTATTTATCCATCTTAGAGATCTAATCCAAAATTTTATCAGTCTCAAGTCTTCCATCATAGCAAGAAACTTCAATTGCAGGTTTGGAGTTAGCCTTAGACAAAACTCTCAAAAGTCTTTCCTCATCTTGTTCAACTTTAGATTCAAGATTAGGTGTTGCTTCTTCTTCTTCATCACTAACATCTTCAAGATGTGCTCCTCTTCTCTAGGCTATCTCTATAGCTTCAAGCCTAGTTGCAATCTTCCTCAACATATCCATGATAGCATTATCATTTCCTCTACCACGAACCCTCTTGACAATTAGGTTCCAGCAAGATCGTAACCTTATACAGGTTATAGGTCAGATCTTAGATCTGCCACCCTACAACCAATCCAATAAGGTTCTCCATGATCCAATCCACAAGAAATAACTTGCTCTGATACCACTTGACATAGGGACAAGGTAGATACAAGCAAAATCAAGTAGAATTGACTCCACTTGAATCCACAAACAAGCCCTACTCAGAGTTAAACAATGGAAGAAATATAATATCACATGAAAGAAATGAAATCACAATGGATATGAGATAATCAATTGGTAGAAACAACAAAGAATTTATATTATTTCTTTCAACATGCCCAGCTATGAGGCCTTCCGGGTTTCAGCCTTATACAATGAGAATTATGAAATCAGAATTACAACTTGCATCCTATCTATATCTCCAATGTTGTATCTTGATAATCCTTCCTAGATCTACCTCATTATTTCCTCTTCATCACTACTACACCAACCTAGACTCCTTATATGGCCAGCTAAGCCACAAGTCAACCAGTTAGGCATTTAATTACATTATAGGTCCAGTCTCAAGATTTAAACCAAAAATAATGCTAGAATGAATATAATTTGATGTTCCTTTGGATTTAGGTCCTCACATGACCCAAGAAAATTCCTTTAATGGTGAAAGGTCCCATTTTATCACATAGAACATTATAAGAAGAAACACTACACGTTTCACCTGAAAACTGGCAAAAAATAGGTCCCCAAGAAAAATGGGCATAAATTTTTACTCATACTGAATTAGGGATTTCACCCTTGGGAAATGATATTGGTTTAGGTAATCTAAAATTCCTTAAGATTTCAAATTCTTATTCCTTATGGATCAAGATCACCACTATGAACAATCAGCACCAAAACTGCAGGAAAACGTAGTTCCGACGGCAAGGAAAACAGCTGAAACTTTGAAACAGTCCATCCAATCTTTATGTGCTCATAGGAGAAGGTTCCCAAATAGGTCCTCAACATAATGTAAGCTTTTCACACCATGAAACCAACAAATACAACAATTATAAAGAAAACAACAGCAAACAGATACAAAAATCAGGAAATGTTTTTGGTTGATGCAAGATTGCTCAAAGACCCAAGATGCTCCTACATCACTCTCTCTCTGTCTCTAAGTAGAAAATTGAAAAGAAAAGAAATTTTTATTTTTTTTATCAAATGCGTCTCTTCCTTTCATTATTAAGGAAATCCAAGATAGCTATGAAATTTATGTGCCTTAGGTTAATATTAATGATTTGAGTGAAAGTGTTATTGAAAGATTTGGTTGAAAATGGAGTAGTAATAAGACTCATGTGTTTTTCCCTCTTGTAATGGAACTATGATTATTTAAAAAATAATAATAAAATATTTGAACAAACTTTGCATAATATTGTTTCAAAATTAGATATGTTTATAAGAAAGCGCAGGACATAAAGTTGAGGGATATGTAAGTAGAAATGTATCTAGTTTAACAAGTAAATCTTGAGATGAAACCTTAAAGACTAATAATTAAATTTATTACATTCTCTCTATAAGTATGGATATTTTTTTGGTAATAGAATAATAAAAACTATTATAGTACAAGTATAAAAGATATCTTATATTACATTTCTTTAAAAGGTGTGTATTAAGTTTTATTTTAAATATTCTGTTAGAAAGTAAAGACCACCAAGATAACTAAGAGGGGGGGGGGGAATCAGTTATCTAATAATTAAACCATTTATCAACTTCAATAGATTTAAACCATATAATCAATGTAGTAACCAACCATAGAAAGATAATCATACACAATGACACAATAACACAAGATATGTTAACTAGGGAACCTCTTGATCAAAGAGTAAACCCTGGTGGGAATGATGCCCACAAAATGATGCACTAATATGAAAGTTCCTTGTGAAAGGATGGAATCTGTTAGGAGTCTTATGAAATACATTTAGTACATATGAATCTCTATTAGGAGATTTTGAATCTCTATTAAAAGATTCTAACCCTGTTAGGAGTTATGGAAGACAGAAGGATCCACTGCCCAAACAGCTTCAAGGCAAGATCTCTGAACTCACTGTCCAATAGATCTTAAGATTATTCAATAGAATAATATGAAATATGTTACCTCCTTCAAACTATGCCAAAATCATACTCTTGGCTACACAAGATCACAAATCCAGATCTCTGTACTTTGCAAGTCTTCCTTCATTACTGAATTAGCTCTTTTCTTCACTTCATGCATACATTCGCATCACAACTTTCACAATTTCATATCACAACTATTAAAATCCCATCATAAAACAAGGAAAACATTCATTTCTTTATACCACACTCAAATAATTACAAATGAGTCAGCATGCAAATACAAAATAATAATTTCAACATGCTACATCAAAATTACATAAAACTGTCAGCTTCTAGATATAATAACTTTCCAGTCGTGTGACCTTAAAGTTTTAACTATGAACCAAATCACCACCAATGAGTCTAAAACTTCCCTTTAAATTCATAGAATCAAATTCCATCCTGGTTAGGAGATATCCTCCAATTACCAAAAATGGCTACTCAGGAACACTACCAGAATACTACTTCCACCAAAATGTTTATAACTTTCATGAATAAATGAATTTCCTTTTGTGCTCTTAAACATAGGCTAATAACACACCAAAGAACATACCATAAACTACACATAACTCAATTTTCAATATAACATGTGCACAAAACAAAATTGTGCCTGCTTCTCTGGTAAACTCTAGAGTATCACTGTGTTGACATCAATGACAATCATAGTCATGAATGCAACAACCACTGCTACAGAATGACTATCAAAGGCTTCATAATTCATTCCTAACAATCTCCCCCATTGGAATTGATGGAAACATAGATGAAAAACATCCAATGTTCAAAAAAATCCAATCACTGCTGCTCAACTACTCTGCTGCTCTTCATCAATCAAATCTTGCTTTGTTATCCTATTCAATCTCTCCAAAAAATGTAGTTCCTCAATGTTTTTCATATTATTCTCTCCCCCATTGACATCAATGATAGAAATTCTATCACTATGTCAAACAATAGCTCAATGTCAAAAGATACTGTTCAGAAAATAAATATTCACTAGAGTCCTTATGACTCAGCTCAAGTACACATACTCCCCCATAGAGGAAGTACCAACATCCAATCCAAAAAATAGATAGGGCCATATTCCACTAGACGGATGCAACTAACTGCATCATTACTCAAAAATAGGCTTGGGCATAACCCCAAGCATACCTCTCAGATACTCAAATGTATCCTTAGGCAAAGCCTTAGTAAATATATCTACTATCTACTCCTTTGTGCTTATGTACTCTAGTATGACTTCTTTATCTGCAACTTTCTCTCTTACAACATGATACTTGATCTCTATATGATTTGTTTTAGAATGTAATACAAGATTCTTAGACATACTAACTATACTTGTATTGTCACAATTTATGACAATAGGCTCATCAAACTTGATTCCAATGTCCATCAACATTTGCTTCATCCAAATTAGCTGATTACAATTGCTTGTTGCTGCTACATATTCTACTTTTGCTATACTCTGTGAGATACAATTTTGCTTTTTTCTCAACCAAGAAACTAATCTTCCTCCAAGAAAAAAGGCTCCACCACTGGTGCTTTTCTTATCATCAATGTTGCCTCCCCAATCAGCATTAGTATATGCACATAGGGTAAAATCATCAGAAGTTTCATACCACAATCCATAGTCCATTGTACCTTTAAGATATCTCAATATCCTCTTTACTGTTGCATAATGTGACTCTCTAGGTTCAGCTTGAAATCTTGCTACCATTCCAACTGAATGTTGTATATCTGGTCTAGTGTATCAAGTAATGCAATCCACCAATCATAGATCTGTATTTCTTTTACTCAACTACTGGTGTCTCATCTTTACTAGATAATGTCCTATAATCATAGGTGTTCCAACTAGTTTACAATTCTCCATACCAAATCTTTTCAACAAATCATTCAAGTACTTTGTCTGACTTACAAAGATACCATCTTTATTTTGTGTTATTTGTAATCCCAAAAAGTATTTCATTTCTCCAATCATACTCATTTCAAATTCTATCTTCATTTCATCAGCAAATTTGTCACTAGCTTTATCTTCTCCTCCAAAAATAATGTCATCAACAAAAATAACCAAAACTAACAATCCATTTTCAATTTCTTTTGTATATAAGTTACTATCAGCTATTCCTTTTGTAAATCCCAACTTTAACAAATACTTATCTAATCTATCATACCAAGTTCTAGGTGCTTGCTTTAGTCCATATAATGTTTTCTTTAGTTTACATACCATGTCTCCTTCTTGAGTCAAAGGAAAACCTTCAAGCTGCTCAATGTAGACTTCTTCTAATTCACTATTCAGAAATGCTGACTTCACATCCATCTAATACACTTTGAATTTCTTAAATGCTGCATAAGCCAAAAATATTCTTACTACTTCAAGTCTTGCCATAGGGGCAAAAGTCTCTTCATAGTCAATTCCTTCTTGCTGTGAGTATCCCTTACATACCAATCTTGCTTTGTTTCTAATTACTTCTCCTTGTTCATTCATCTTGTTCCCGAATACCCATTTAGTTCTGATTACATTTTTGTCTTTAGGTCTAGGGACCAATTCCCATGTCTTGTTCTTTTCAATCTAATCCAATTCTTCTTTCATAGCTTTAATCCAATGTTCAAATTCACAAGCTTCATTAGTAGACTTAGGTTCAATTTGAGAAATCAAACATAAATGTACCTTCTTTCTAGTCATAACTCCTCTATCCAAACTTCCAATCACTTGTTCAATAGGATGATGTCTTGATATATACCTGTTAGGTGTCATAGTCACTGATCTTTCTTCAACTGTAGATTCTTCTCTATTTTCTTCAGCATGACTCTCATTCAACAATTCACTGTCAGTCTCAAAAAAAATTTCAGTAGTTTCAATGTTAGGCTGAGGGTTAGTTCCTTCATCAAATTCATAATCAAGCATTATTTCCTGAATTTTAAACTTCTCATCAACTTTTACATTTGCACTTTCAACAATAGTCTTAGTTCTCTTATTGTAACGTCTATATGCTTTGCTTTTCAAAGAATATCCAAGAAAAATTCCTTCATCACTTCTAGGATCAAACTTTCCTATATCATCATCTCTCTTAATATAACAGTTGCTTCCAAAAATTCTAAAATACTTAACTGAGGGTGCATGTCCAAAACACAATTCATAAGGTGTCTTGTTTGTGTCTTCTTTGATTTGTACTCTATTCATTGTATATACTGTTGTATTCACTACTTCTCTCCAAAATGTCTTTGCCAAATCACCTTCAAACAACATAGCTCTAGCTACTTCAGTCACTAATATGTTCCTTCTTTCTACAATACCATTTTGTTCAGGTGTTCTAGGGGATGATAACTATCTCTTAATACCATTTACTTCACAAAAGGTGTTAAAATCTTTAGATGTAAATTCTCCACCTCTATCAGATCTCAAAAATTTAATCCTCATTCCTGATTCATTCTCAACTTTATTCTTCATGACCTTAAACTTATCAAATGCTTCAGATTTTTCTTTCAAAAATGCAATCCACATCATTCTTGTAAAATCATCAAAAATAATCATAAAATACCTTTCTCCATAGAATCCTCTAGTCCTAGTAGGACCGCTCAATTTTGTATGAATAATCTCCAAATTTTCTATAGATGTGAACTTCTTGCTAGGAAATGAACTCCTTTTCTACTTAGCCATCACACATTCCTTGCAAATCATGTTATTAGGCTTCATAATCTTAGGTAAATGTCTTACTGCAAGTGTAGAACTTACTTTCACAATATTATCAAAGTTTATATGACAAAAACTTCTATGCCATAACCAACTGTCATCAATCTTAGTCATCAAACATGTCATCTCAGTAGGGTTCAACTGAAATACATTACCTCTGGTTCTAGATCCTGTTCCAATCAGATTTCCATCTTTATCCTTAATCACACAAGTTTTCTCAGTAAACCAAACTTGATATCCTTTATCCACTAACTGTCCAACACTCAAAAGATTATGTTTCAATCCATCAAAAAAGTAAACATCATCAATATTAGTCTTTCCATCAAGAGTAATAGATCCTATACCTTTAATCAAACAAGGTGCATTGTTACCAACTCTAACAACTCCTCCATCATAATTGTTAAACTTTATGAACTTTTGTTTATCACCACTCATATGATGTGAACAACCACTGTCTATAATCTAATCAACTTTCTTTTCAACTTGGGAAACTAAGGGTTTTTCTTCTTTAACATTAGATTCATAATTTTCTTCCTTAATTGCTACAAATCCTATGTCATCAAAGTTATCATTATCACTGTCACTCAAATGTCTTTCAATTCTTGCTTCAATTTCTTCATCATTTTCATAATAACATTCTTTAGATCTTCTAGGCTTAAAATTGTTCCTATACTTCTTAACTCTCTTAGGACACTTAGATGCAAAATGACCATATTCTTGACATGTCCAACATTTAAAGATTTTATTACCATCTGGTTCTCTTTTCACAAGCAAGGCAATACCTTCTTCAATCTTCTTATCTTCATCAGATTTGGATCTGCTACTACTGACATATACTCCATTCACACTTGTACTTCTAGACAAAGTAGGTCTGATGCTAAGAGCACTGAATGATGTCTCCACTCTAGGTAGTTCTCTTGATAATCTCAAATTCATCTTTGTTGCTTCCAATCTTCCAAGAAGAGTCTCTCTTGAAAAGTTTGGTGTACAAAGTATCATTTGTTCAATCATTTGTGCAGTCTGCCTGAATACCAGTGTCAATGTTCTCAAAATCTTCCATATTACTTCATTCTCTGTCTTTTCACCTCCACAAGACTTTATTCCTGCAATAATTTCTGACATCCTACCAATATATCTTCTAACAGATTCATCTTCCATCATTCTGATGTCTTCAAATGCACAAATCCAATTATGTAACCTAGCTTTCTTTGCATGTTCATCACCTTCAAAAGTAGAATGCAAATCTTTCCAAATATCATGAGATCTAGTTAAACCTTTTACCTGACCGTATTCATTGTCTAGAAGTGCTGATAAAAGTCCTTCTCTTGCAAGTATGTTACACATGAATAGATCTACCTCATCTTTAGAACTTGTTTCAAGATTTTCTTCTTCAATTATAGTCCTTTCATTCTTTGTAATCAACCAATAACCTGGTCCTAAACACAAGAGATGTGTCTTCATCTTTTCTTTCTAGCTGTCAAAATTTACTCCATCAAACTTAGGGCTTTCTTTCCTAAAATTTTCCATAGATCTCCTTAAGTTGTTAAACTTCTCTTTCAAGGACCTGCTGCTCTGATACCAATTGTTAGAAAGTAAAGACCACCAAGATAACTAAGAGGGGGGGGTGAATCAGTTATCTGATAATTAAACCATTTATCAACTTCAATATCAACTTCAATAGATTTAAACCATATAATCAATGTAGTAACCAACCATAGAAAGATAACCATACACAATGACACAATAACACAAGATATGTTAACTAGGGAACCTCTTGATCAAAGAGTAAACCCCGGTGGGAATGATGCCCAAAAAATGATGCACTAATATGAAAGTTCCTTGTGAAATGATGGACCCTATTAGGAGTCTTATGAAATACATTCAGTACATATGAATCTCTGTTAGGAGATTTTGAATCCCTGTTAAAAGATTCTAACCCTATTAGGAGTTATGGAAGATAGAAGGACCCACTGCCCAAACAACTTCAAGGCAAGATCTTTGAACTCACTATCTAATAGATCTTAAGATTATTCAATAGAATAATATGAAATATGTTACCTCCTTCACACTATGCCAAAACTATACTCTCTGCTACACAAGATCACAAATCCAGATCTCTGTACTTCGCAAGTCTTCCTTCATTACTGAATTAGCTCTTTTCTTCACTTCATGCATACATTCACATCACAACTTTCACAATTTCATATCACAACTATTATAATCCCATAATACAATGAGGAAAACATTCCTTCCTTTATACCACACTCAAATAATTACAAATGAGTCAGCATGCAAATGCAAAATAATAATTTCAACACGCTACATCAAAATTACATAAAACTATCAGCTTCTAGATACAATAACTTTCCAATTGTGTGACCTCAAAGTTTGTGCTATGAACCAAATCACCACCAATGAGTCTCAAACTTCCCTTTAACTATATAGAATCATATTCCATCCCGGTTAGGAGATATCATCCGATTACCAAAAATCGCTACTCAGGAACACTGTCAGAATACTGCTTCCACCAAAATGCTTATAACTTTCATGAATAAATGAATTTTCTTTTGCGCTCTTAACCATAGGCTAATAACACACCAAAGAACATACCATCAACTATGCATAACTCAATTTTCAATATAACATGTACACAAAACAAAACTATTCCTGCTTCTCTGCTAAACTCCAGAGTATCACTATGTTGACATCAATGACAATCATAGTCATGAATGCAACGACCACTGCTATAGAATGATTGCCAAAGGCTTTAGCATTCATTCCTAACATATTATCCTATGATATATCATTGAACTTTGAATATAAGAAGTAACTTTGTTTCATAAAAGAGATATGTGTTGTATTTTGTGAAAGATTACTTATAAAACTATGTATTAACATAAATGGTAAGTTTTGAATATCTTAATATGATTAGAAAAGTAGATTTGAAATAGTAGTGGTTTACTTCTCATATAAATTTCATATTGGGAATAAATTTTGGGACTCCTATTTGTAATTGCATTCTATATTTAGGAATGTTAAGATATACCTTTTTATTGGAGGCACTCTCAAATAATGTGTAATTATTGTTAAATGATTTTCACTTCATACTAATGAATGTATAGGAGGCTTGGGGTATTATTGCATTTTTTTTATGAGTGTTATAAAATGGAGACCTCATCATAGAAATTTTATTATCACACATTTGCCTAGTATATCGATGTTAGACTGAAGTGGAAATGAGTAAACAAGAACACTAAAGAGTTACAAGTTGGTGTAAAAGGGTAAAATAATAGTGAATTTTGGAAATATACTTTGATTTTGGGTATCTTATTATCTAGTTTATTGTAGGAAGTATTATAATTGATATTTTTTTATTATAGTATCATTTTTCAAATTCTTTTTATGAGTTAATTTGTACGAAATAGTAATAAAATGGGAAATGCCAAAAAAGTTATGACTATTTGTGAAAATATTAATTATGTTCTAGAGTAAACACATTTGTGATAGCATCAACTAATTGTTACTACTTAGGAATGATAAATATTTCAATACTTTATGACTTCCAAGAGTAAGTTGAATCTTAGGGGGGGATAATGTAACACCCCTCCAACCCTAACATGTTTTGATATGGCTTTGTAAGTTAGGGAAATGTTGTAGAGAATTTTATGCTTGGATAAGAATATGATTCTACTTGAGGTGTTTATGTAATCCATTCTATTCCAACTATAATAACTTCACATTCTAATTTTGACAATGTTAAAATATTTTTTGGTGCATTCATGTGTATTCATCCCTTCTTATGTGACCATGATATTTTAGGTTTGTGTTGTTATGAGGTCACCTGATAGATCTAAATGTTTACTCTGTGAAGTACTCATTAGAAATTATCATGATTACCTTAGACAAATTAGTTATATTGACTAAAGGTTAATTATGATACTTGAACACTTTGGCCTAATTGATAAAAAATGTTATGGTTTCAAGATCTCCTTAATGTTTAGGTTCCTTAAACAACTATGATTTAAATTGTCATTATTATAGTTCTATAATTGTATGCATGATCATTATTATCTCTTATGTCCATTATATGACTCTGAGACTGGCCTTATTTATGTGATTAGATTATGATCTTTTTCTTGTAATACCCTCCCTCATGGCCCTACTTGTTACATTAAAGATTGGATAGGATTGTGGCATTATATCATTTATGGAGTTTATATTTCTTCCTTAACTTACTATATTTAGATGATAATATTTTTTGGCCTGATAAATTATGCTTCTCCTTTGAATATTTTCAGGACCATTTGTAATCACCTAAAATTGGTCTAGTACAACTTGAGCCCCCCTTTTGATCAAATTGCCTCTTTACTAGACATCATTGTGCAAAGTAAACCTTAAAATCCCCTTTTCATAATTAAATCAAAATCCTTATATCAAGCTTATACTATGGTCTAATTTCTAGAGCTTGCATATTTATTTAATTTCTATAACCTTACTTTTAATATAAAGTTTCTACACTTTTATTAAAAGAACACATTCACATGTGTACACATACTTAATCTTGATTAATTGTTAATTAAAAGGGATTTGTGCTTTCAATTGCTATTTTGTCTTATTCTACCTAACATTTCCCTTTTGCCTCTTAATCCTTACCACTCATATCTCCCTAACCTTGCATGTCCTTGCATATCCTTTCACCTCTTCATCTCAATCACTCATTATTTTGCCTCTTAATCCCCACTCTTTATTCTTGAAGAAATTTATTTAAAATGAAGCTCTTCCTTGGCTCAAGGGTCCATTCTCTTGCATATTGGTTGCATCTTGTGGTCTTGCATCTTAATTTCTAGTGTTATTTCTTTCTTAGAACAATCTTTCTAATTTGAACTCTTAGCTATAAGTTTCTATCATTTCTTAGTTTAGCATCATTTTCTAGCTTAATCTTGCATTATTAATCTACTTTCTTTCTTGCATTGCTTCAAAAGTATAGCTCTTGCATTATCATTTTAGAATACTAATTTCTTGCATACATTCTTAGCTTAATCTCTCATTCTATCTTGTTAATATTGCACCTTAGCTTCATTTCTTTCACTTTGAATCTTCCATTTTAGAGTAGTCAAGTCAGTAATCCTCTATGCCAATTTGATGAGCATCATGAGAAGGATTAAACTCACTTCAACTAGGAAGCTATGAGTCACTTCTTGGGATATCATCCTCCATAGATTCTCTCAAGTGTAATGGTTTATAGAAGTGTGTCACACTTTTGATCACACATATTTTAGCGCCCACCGTGGGGCTAGTTTCTCAAATTTATCTCCCCTTCTTGTATTTTCAATTTTTTGTTGTTGTAGGTTAGTTACTTTAATTTTACAGGTTAAAGAATTGTACAACATTTCCTACTATACCCAGGTGAAATTCCAACATACTATCAGATGAAATTATGCTTTTTCTGGTCTATCATTCTATCTCTCAGAGAAATGTCACATGCTTCATAGAGAAAGGCCATTCTGAAATGTCATTTTGCCTCTTCATGGTCTATCGCACAATTTTTTGATGGACTAATTAACTGTCACCTAGATTTAATTTCTATCACAGTCAAAACTATAGCTGAGATTGCTTAATTTTTCTTGCATTTTTTGATTCTCTAGTCTTCTAACAATAACTAACAAGTGATCTTGCAGGTCTATTGCTTCCATTTGAATACTTTTTATGCCCTAAATCATGATTTTTGTAGGGTTTTCTTGTCAAAAGAGCTCAATATCTTCATGCCGACTAATGTTTTGTGATGTAGGATGCTTGTCAAAGACTCAATCTTGAAACTACTAATACTATTTGTCTTGTAGGTTTCCTTGGAGATACAAATCAACTTTGTATTTTCTTAAATTTGATTTCTATGAACCTAGCTTAACTAGAAGGCTTCTTGTTTTTTGATTAGTTGAGTAGTAGGAGAGTATGCTCTTTTCCTTTTAGAAAAATTAGAAATATTGACCTTCTTAGTTTATCACTTGCAATTATTCTTGGGTAAATGAACATGTGCTTGATGTGTTTGGGAGATACTATGGAGTAGGAGAGTATGCTCTTTTCCTCATGGAAAATCTAAAATCTAGACCTCCACTAGCTCTCCATTTTTCTTTCTTGAATTTACCTTTAGAGGGCCTTCCAAGAGACCAATCTTTTTGGAATGACCTAAGTGGGGAATAAGAAAAACCAGCTAACTCCATCCCACTATAATCAAATTCTTCCTTCAATCCAAAGAGAGAGAAGAATCAGCTATTTCTATTCCTAATGATTCTTCATGTGTAGGGCCTAGTTGCCTAAATCTTGCTAAGAAAGACTACACTTCATTGGGAGCTTGTAGGGCCTTCTTGGTCTAAATCTTGTTTACTAGATTTCAAGGGGAATACATTCACTTTGTATAGGGTTGAGAGGTCTAAATATTTCTTGAGAGACTATGCATATTGGGTTCTTGAAGGGAAATAGGCCTTAATTTTTATTGTGAAACTACAAGGGGTAGACATGAATGAAGACCTTTACTAAACACCTTAGGACTTAGAGGCTATCCTTTTTGGTCATGTGACTTCCTTTGTGCAAGGATTGATCAAAGTGGAATTTACTCATATCATCCTAAGAAACTCACCATATGTACTCTCTTCGATGAAAATCTATGACAAAGACAAAATCACTTTGTGTGAGGCGAAGGGGTACCAAGTTGTGGTAAAATGTTGAAACACTTCCCACTTGATCTTAGGTAGTTTTCTTGATGTGATTTCTTGTGCTAAGACTTGTGAAAACATTTTTTGACCATACACTTGATAAAATTAAACATTCCTACACCTTTCTAAACCTCACATATGCTTGTATCCACAAGGTTTCTTTGTCCCTTGTTGGATTGTTTGAAGACTATTGCTTGTTCACACTACTTGCTTTCAAAACAAACCTTGTCTAGGAAATACTCCAAACTTGTCAATCAACCTTGTAACCGTTTGAAATCAAACTCTTGGACTAAGCTCAAACATTGTCAAAATTTCTTCTCCTTTCTATCTTTAGCTCATCTCATTATTTGGTACATTCCAAAATGTTAGGAATTGTATCTACCTAGAAAGGATTACTTTGGTCTCTTGACTACATTCTTGGCTAGTAGAATGTCCACTTTGTTAGAAATAGGAAATACTGAGAGGGGGGTGTGAATCATTATTTCAAAAAAAATTTCTTTTTCCCACTTATGGATATAATAGATTACTTTAGTGCATACAAAGATTATCAAGCTGATTAACAAACATAGTAGGAAATAGAAAGAACTCATAACACATGATATGTTCTTGAGGAAACCCTAGCCAAGGGAAAACCTCAGTGGAGATGGTACCAACAAAGATCACTAATCAAAAGTATCCTATTAGGGATATTGGACCCTGTTAGGAGTCAATTTACAATATATAGTAGATCTGTCCTGGTTAAAGGACTTTAGGCCTTGTTAGAAGCCTTAACCCTATTAGGAGTTAGATTACAAAACCTGATCACCAACTGAGCTCACTTCCCAAAAAGGTAATACAAAATGTTTCTAACTATAGTATGGTACTTCTTACAACTTCACATCAATAGCCTTTTCTACTATCACAATATACAACTATCGCAAGTTATCCTTTTCTTTCTTTTTACACATCACATACATTTTCATTACATTTCAAGTATGCCTAATATATGAGTTATTAGAGCTAATAACTTTATATGGTCAGCTTCCAAAATATTTATCCAAGAGTAAAAATCTAGGATGTCATCCCTTCATAATGTTAAGTCATTATTTTGATAAGCAAAAATAATCCCTTAACTCTTTCGCTAATACTGTCTCCAAAACTGTTCTGTCTGCAAAAACTATCTTTGACAAACTTTGAATAACTTTGTCCGTACTGCTCCAAACTTTATGTGCACTAAGATGGGGTATCCTCATACTTTGTAGAAGCTTTAGTTAACTACACAAACAAAAATATTTCTCCAGTGGACGTCGCCAACTAAATCTTCATCCAGTGCTCTGTCAGGATCACTGTATCCATACTTAGACAATTTCTTCCTTCAACTTGCCATACTTGCATTCCAAATTTTATGCTCTCAATAGAGATCATATGTTTCCATAATGACAACATCTATGCATCCACATTAGCCAAATTGCCAACAATCTCCCCCTTTGTCATTGGTGGCAACATATGGGAAAATTGGCTAAGTGTGCAAACAAAACTTTAAAGTATTTACACAAAATTGTGGCCAAATGTTATACAACACATATACAATATTGTGCTCCATAGAATAGGTCCCCCTATGAGTATCCTTCCTCAACATATTTTTAGTTTTCTGCTAACTCTCCCCCTTTGACAACAATGACAAAGATAGGGTGTACAAAAATTTCAAAAAAAAACAAACTTGATACCTTGTTATCAGCTATTGCAAAGCCGATAGGCTTGCAACACAGTCACCAAACTTTGACTTCCATGATTCAAAATATTTCTCCCATATCTTCCTGATGGATTCAACAACATTGAGTAGAGTACTCAATCCATATGCTGGTGTCTGTCAAGCTTGCAGGGAATTAAAGATAAACTTCTAAAAAGATGTCTTTGCTGAAAGACACTGCTCAATTTGGTCTTCAACAATTAAGGTCTTGATTGAGATATGCTCTCTCAAGATGTTAATCCTAATCATCTTTCTATTCTTCTCCTTTGCTAACATTCTGATTTCATCATTTAACTTCCTTATGTTCTTCTCTATAGAACTTATCTTTACATTTGGGCTTGTCAAGGTGTTTGTTTCAGCTGTAATTGCATCTATCTTCTCTCTGATCTTCTTATCTTCTTCAGCTGTTAGGATTTCTAATTTTGTGCATTGTATATACAAACTCTTTCCAGTCTCAAAATGTTTCCTCAAATTCTTTATGCATACATCCAAATTACCAATATCATTTTGAATATTTACACTTAAATTTTGTTGCATTTTTGCTTCAAAGTCTTCCTAAACTTTTATTCTAGCAATATCCTTTAAGTTAGAAAATTTAGAGTCAAAAGAGTTTATTACTATTTTAGCTTTCTCAAGTGGATCCGATTCAAATACCTTAGTACTGATCACACTCTCAAGTTTCTCTGTCAAAACTCTAACTTTTCCTTCAAGGTCCTTCACCTTCTTATTCTTTCCAATAATTTTATTAAGAGATGTGATGAACTCAAGCTGATCATCATCTTCAACCTCTTTTCCAAGGTCTTCAAAAATTGAACCAATTTGTCTCTTCTTATTGTCAGGTGCACTAGGGGTAGTGACCTCTGTCAAAATTTGTTTACCTTTAACTGTCTGCTCTACTGGAACTAATTCTGATACAGCTAGTGCTTCCACTACCTCTGTATCCTTTTCTGATTCTGTAATCTTCTCTTGCTCTTCTATAGCCAAATTGTCAACAATGTTTCCTAGATCATGAAATACTACATCATCCGACTCTAGTGTCACTTTGTTTCCTTCAATGTCCATTGATTCTTTACCAATATTGATATGTGAAGAAGATGGGACTTCTTCAATACCAACTTCCTCTGCATGTGGTTCCTCTGATTGCTTCTGCTGAGGATCTGATTCAACATGCTTTCCTACAACTATATCTGCAAGAACTTGCATTACTACTTGCTTAGTCTCTTTCTGTACTTCCTCCTTTTAGCCTCCCATTATAAGGATTGTTCTTCTCTTAGTTCTCAATAAAGTTCCAAGAGACTTCAAGAATCTCTTCAAATGATCTTCATCCTCAACTTTATAGAACTGTCTAATTTCATGTTGTCTCATCTTTATGTCCTCTTCTTGTGCTCTCTATTTTCTATTGACAACTTTGTTATACAAATCTTCTAGGATCTTACCATGAATAGTGCTAAGTTTCTTATCTGTCACAATCATATGTGTAATCATTGCATTTTCAAAATTCAATCTGTCAAATGATCCATATAGATCATAGAATTTATTTATCTTGGTGAAGTCTCCATGCTTCAATATATCTTCATTAACTCTTTTAATTCTTGGTTTCCAAGTTTTCTTCTTGATTCAAACTTCATCATCATCTTTAATTTCTGCTACTTTTCTAGGTACAGATAGTACAATCACTTTCTGTCTCTTGCCTGGTCCTGTTGCACTCACTTTTACTCTTTTTCTAGGAATAGGAGAAAAAGATTTATCTCCTTCATCTTTTTTAGGTACTTCAACTTTTACCTTCACTGCAATAGGATCAACAGGGTCTGCACTAGATGCCTCAAGTGGAATTACAAGATTTTCACTTTGCTTCAAGGCTTCTGCAGTCTTCTTAGCTATGTCAAACTCATGACTTGACATACCTGATTCTTTTAGTATTTTCTTCATAGTAGATTCAACTCTCCTACTAGATTGCTTCTTTTCTGTCAAAATTATTGCAGAGTTGAAATTCTCTTCATAGGTTCCAAACCTATTTGCATGACCATCCAACTCACACTTTAATAGTCTATTCACATATGCTACTATTTCTACTTCAGATACTTCATAGCCAAGAGGGTCTATGAATTCCATTCTAGGCTCAACTACTTCAATGTAGGTGAAATCAGTGTCTACCATAAAACAAATGTCATCTTTATGCTTTTCAACTAAGGATTGAGGAATCCTTGATCTGTTCTTAACAATATTCTAAAAAGTCTTCAATACAAGCTTCACACTGTCATTGACTTTACCAATTAGGTGCTTCATGTAGAATGAGTTTATTCTTTCCATTGTGTTCACATTGTCACTCCAATCAACTGTGTAAGGAAATCTTCTCAAAATATGGAAAAACATATAGGTTATCAAAGATTAAAACCTAAATTGTGTGTACTTAGCCTTCTTAATCTTTTCTAAGTTCTCAAATAACTGAATTTTCAAAATTTCACATAGGTCTACTTGTTTCTTCTCAATACACATAAGATAAGCTACATGAACCATTCCTATAGCCATGTCATCTTCCCTTGAACTACCATAGAATTTAGTTGTTAGGATCTTTCAAAGGTACCTAACATCATCTTTCTTAATCTTACTTATCGCAATTCCTCTACCATTATAACTTGATCCAGTGTTGTCTAAAACAATCTTTCTCATGTTCTTTTCATTTAGTGGAATCTCTCCAACTTTTTATAATCCAGTAACATCATGAATTAGGTCAGCAGTTATATCAATAACTCTATCCTCCATCCAAAATTTCCCATTGTGGATTCTACTTAAAATGATCTTGGTACATTCCTCATCATTAAATTCATACTTCATGGAATAATTGATAATTTCATTGGTCTCTAGGTGCCCATAAGATGGTTTAATTGACATGTCTTGATTATACAATTTCCTGTAATCATCACTAAAATTTGCATCTCCCAAAGTTTCAAACTTGCAACCTAAATATCCTTTAACATTCTCAATGCGTAATAATCCATCTGGTACGGATGATAGTGCTAGTCTATCATCAATTTCAGATGGTTCTACTAGTTCTTTCTTAATCTTAGGTCTATTATTATCCATAACATTATGAACCATAGAAATATCCATCTTATCAACTGATTAAAGATCAAACAATACCTCAACTTTGCAAATCTAGAGTTTCAGTATGATCGTCACTGCAAACTGCTTCCAAACTTCTTCAAATCATCCTCAACTCACTCTTTCTTCTTTCAAATCTCTTTTCAATCACTTTGAAATCATGATAAATTCAATTTCAACCTTATAAAACTTCATATTAACTCTATCTGACATCGCATTCATTCATTTTGCCGCTAAAACCTCAAAAAGATGATTCTGCAAACCTGCAACCATAAAACTTTTTGTGACCTTGCAAAACATGATATTTTCTTTTGTGCACTTAACCATAGCATTAGTACAACATAAAAAACCTATATCTAACTGTGCAAAACTTAACTCATTCAAATTCCTAATCTACACTAATCCTAAGTCCTAAACTATGGAAACTTACATAATTTAAGTACTTAAAGAAGGGTTAGGTAAAGATTCATCCTTACCATTAGTTACATTACCTTTTTGACTACTTTTAGTACTAAATATACCTCCTTGATCTGTGCCTTTATCAAATTTTACTTCATCTTTATTGCTACAGCAACCTTTCTCTTTGTTTCCTGCATTTTCATTCCTTCTTGCATTGTTCCTAGGGTTAGGGTTATGATGATAACCTCCATTGTTCATTCTGCAAACTCTTGCTGAGTGTCCAAACTTGTTGCAAATCTGACAAATGAATCCATTGTTTCCAAGTCTCTATCCTTGCTGGTTAATCTATCACCTACAATTTCTAGCAATATGTCCTACTTTGTTGCATCTAAAACATACTACCACTTTTCTTTGATTCATTTCTTCAATAGATTTCTTATTTGCATTGTTAGTATTCCCAATCATTTTATTATAATTATTCAAAATTACTTTAGATCTTCTACATTCATTAGCTCTGTGTCCAAAACTATGACAATTATAAAAATGTCCATTAAGAGGTTTAAATTGCTTACCTGTGCAATCTCTCTTCATGTGCCCAATAGTATTACAAGCAAAACATCTACCTTTGAATTCTCTTTGCATACCTTTAGATGATTCTTCCTATTTTGATTCTTCTTGCTTTGATTCTTCTTTCTCTCTAGGTGGTTCTTCTTTAGGTGGATCTTCCAATGTGTTCTCATCTAGCTTTATTTCCTCCAAACTTTCAGATGTCTTCAGATCTAGCTTCTTACTTTCATGGATTGTTCTAAACATACTAAATCAAAATCCAGTCCTATCAAAGAATGGTTCTTCAAAAGAAATTTGCTTTTCAGTCTTATCACTATTTGAATATAGCCTTTCAAGTTGTTGTTTAGATTGAGTTAATTCACCTTTCACAATTTTATTATACTTCTCAAGTTCCACATACTGCAGTTTTACTTTTTCAGATTCGGATGTTTCCTTTTCAAGTCTTGATCTCAGATCTTCATTCTCAATTTTCAATTTTTTATTATCAGATCTTTCATACTAAGCTTCAGATTTACTATCTTCAACTCATGCTTAAGGATCTCATTTTCTTTTTCTAATTCATCACAATCTTCAACAAGCATATCAGATTTCTTTTCAGATTTCAGATCTTCAATCTTACCTTTTAATTTATCAATAGCATTCTTGATGCAGGAGCATCCTGGGTGTAAGAGCAATCTTGCATCACCCAAAAAAAAATAAAAAATATTTCTATTTTTATGTTCAATAAAGGCTATTTTGTGTAGAGTTGCTATTTATGGAAAGTTACTATTTTTGGTAATTTTTATATGTGCTCAGAATGATCTGATTTCTTCCTTGGAGGTTCATGTTGGTCATATAAGTCTGCCAGTAAAGTTTCATTGCTAGATCAAGTGTATATTGGAAGATATTGAAGATTTTCGGTATTGGCAGCAGGGTACAGAAACTTTGAACTCAGTTTTGAAGGCTTTAGAGGCCACAGATGAGGTCAAAAATTTGGGTGATGGGTGCTTGCACAAGTCAAGCTTGTAGAGTGCTTTGTGGCATTTTCGAAATGGGGTTATAATAGCCGATTGGGTCAACTGGTGATGACTTATGGTCTTCGGAAGTTGGGCCACCTGAAATGGCAGAAAATAATTTTCTTCAAAATTTTTGTTCGGGTTTCAAAGGTTATCTTGAGCCAACTATGATGTAATAAAATGTAAAATAAAATAATTCTAAGTTTGGTCGACCTTATTAGCTAAAATTCTGGAACCTTCCCAGGCCGTGGAAAATTGCCTATATAAGGAAGGCTGTATTATTGTCTTAGGCAATTCAGAATAGTTCTGGGTAGTAGATCTGGGTAATAGTTTGAGGCTTTGTCCTACAGAATATTGTAAGGGAATGCCCATGTGGCTTTGCATATTGTAATTCTGAAAGTTTGTAATTCTTCATTTGTGGAGATAATAAGAAGCCAATTTTCTATTCTTGCATATTATTGTTGTTGTTTCTCTATTTTTTGTTATGTGCTTGTGGTATTAAGGGGAGCACCTTTCATCAAGTGGTATCAGAGCAGGTTTTCCTTAGTGTGTAAATAGATCACCGACTGTGAGGTAGTTTGCACTAGGACTGTGGTTAGGGTTTCAACGCGCATCGTAAAAATGCCTCCACGAAGAGAACGTGGTGGAAGAGCTGGTGCTGTGACACCTGAGGTTAGAGAGCTA
Source organism: Chamaecyparis obtusa (assembly GCA_027943335.1). NCBI lineage: Eukaryota > Viridiplantae > Streptophyta > Pinopsida > Cupressales > Cupressaceae > Chamaecyparis > Chamaecyparis obtusa. The sequence goes on along the minus strand of BSBK01003293.1, from coordinate 781,603 downwards.
TAGAGACAAGTGCAAGCATTGCAAGAAGAGATTCGTAGAGGAATGAATCTTAATGTCAGAGACGAAAGAGAGGATGAAGCCAAAGAAGAATATCAAGAAGTAGAAATTGAAATTGTGAACCAGGAGGAAGAAAGACTTTTTCGGGCGATTTCCAAGATTGGGAAAAGACCTAAGATTGAGGTTCCTACATTTTCTGGAAATCTTAACCCAGAGGAATTGATCAACTGGATCAATGAATGTGAGGAATATTTTGAGTACAAAGATGTTGAGGATCCTGATAGGGTCAAATTTGTGAAGGCCAGATTGAAAGGTCATGCGAAGATCTAGTGGCAAGAAATTCAATTGGAGCGAAATAGAAGAGGGAAAGATAAAATCACAAGATGGGATCAGATGGTGGATAAATTGAAGCAATAGTTCATTCTTGTTGATTATGAGCTTGACCTACTGAAGAAAATGCAGAGTTTGAAGCAAGCAGGAAGATCTGTTCAGGAGTATACAGAGGAGTTCTATCGACTTCTCATCAGAACAGGCCATGCAGAAGATGATAAAGAGAAAGTTGCTCGATACCTTAATGGGTTAAGGCTAAGCATTCAAGAGGAGCTGAATCTGGTTCGAATGAACAGTATTGAAGAGGCATACCAGTTTGCCCTAAAAGTAGAGGAAAATCTGAACAAGAAGTTTGAGAGGAGACAAAATGGAAGAGGTCATGGTGGACGATTTGGTGGATGGTCATATGGTGGCTGAAATGAAGATCCGAAAAAGAAGGATGAGGCCAGTAGCAGTCAGAATTAGCGAAGAAATAATTCCAATCACTTCTAGGATCAGAATAATAGAGATCAAAGAGGAAGAGGAAGAGGACAAGGATCTGGAAGAGGTGGCTTCCGTGGAACATGTTTTCACTGTGGAGAAGAAGGTCATAGGGCATTTGAATTTCCTCAGCACCAAGGTGGAACAGATAGGAGAAATGAAGGCCAGGCCAGAGTTGCACATGTAGATGAAGATGCCAGATCATCAAATTCTGAAGATGCTAAAAGAGGAGAAATGTTGATTAACAGAAGAGTCCTGTTGAGTGGTGAGAATGAACCTGAGCAAAGGAGGAGCCTGTTTCACACCAGGTGCAAGTGTGAAGGTAAATGTTGTGATGTGATTATTGATAGTGGAAGCACTAACAATTTGGTGTCAGAAGAGATGGTTAAAAATTTGAAGCTCAAGAGATAGAAACACCCACATCCATATCGGATTGCCTGGGTGCAGGATGACCACAAGGTCATGGTCAGTGAACAGTGCCTGGTAAAGTTCAAGATCGGCGGGTACCAAGATGAGGTACTATGTGATATCATCTCTATGGATGCATGTCATATGTTGTTGGGTAGACCATGGCAGTTTGACAGATGTGCTGTACATGATGGTCATTCGAATACCTATTCCCTGACAAAGGATGGAGTGCGACATAAGCTAAAGCCATTGAAGGAGACCGAAGAAAAGGTATGTGGTAATGTAAGGATAACTTTTGTTGATGGAAGAAATTTCCTAGATGGTATGAGGCATGAGCATGTATGTTTTGCTTTAATTCCAAAAGCTGGTAAAGAGGAAGTAGAAGATGTTCCTGTAGAAGTTGCAGATTTGTTGAATGAGTTTCAGGATATTGTATCTGATAACATGCCTAATGGATTACCACTAATCAAGAAGATCATTCATCAGATGGACTTGATCCCAGGAGTGAGTTTGCCGAATAAGGCAGCACACAGAATGACACCTGCAGAAAGTGAGGAGTTGAATAGACAAGTACATGAGTTGTTACAGAAAGGATTGATTCAAGAGAGTCTAAGTCCCTATGCTGTACCAGCAGTATTAGCACCAAAGAAGAATGGAGAGTGGAGGATGTGTATAGATTCCAAAGCAATAAACAAGATCACAATCAAGTATAGGTTTCCATTGCCACGAATGGATGATATTATGGACTGTTTGAGTGGAGCTGTGTATTTCTCAAAGATAGATCTGAAGAGTGGATATCATCAGATTTGGATCAGAGAAGGAGATGAATGGAAGACTACCTTCAAGACAAAGGAAGGACTGTATGAGTGGTTAGTCATGCCTTTTGGGCTAACCAATGCACTGAGCACTTTCATGCGGCTCATGAATGAGGTTCTGAAAATTTTTTTGGGTAAGTTTGTCATTGTTTACCTAGATGATATTTTGATCTTTAGTAAGACATTGGATGAGCATATGATGCATATTCGTATGGTATTTGAGAATTTGAGAGAAGAGAAATTGTTGATTAATTTGAAGAAGTGCAGTTTTGTGAAGAAAGAGTTAGTGTATTTGGGATTTGTAGTTTCAGTAGAAGGTCTAAAAATGGACCCAGAGAAGGTACAGGCTATCTTTGAATGGCCTACTCCAAGGAGTGCTACCGAGGTAAGATCTTTTCATGGTCTACCTAGCTTTTATAGAAAGTTTATCAAAAAATTTAGTAGTATTTGTGGACCCTTGACTGAAACAATGAGAGGGGATAGAAAAGAGTTTAAGTGGACTAATGGGGCAGAAAAGAGTTTTCAATTGTTGAAACAAAAAGTTACAGAACAACCTGTTTTAGCACTTCTAGATTTTAATAAGGTGTTTCAAGTAGATTGTGATGCTAGTGGTACTACAATAGGAGCTGTTATGAGCCAAGAAGGTAAACCTATTGCCTATTTCAGTGAGAAGTTAAATGATGCCAAGAGAAAATATTCTGTTTATGATCAGGAATTTTATGCTATAGTTCAAGCATTAAAGAAGTGGAGACATTATCTACTTCCTAAGGAGTTTGTTTTGTATACTGATCATCAAGCTTTGCAATATTTGAATAGTCAAGGAAAATTAAATAAAAGACATTTGAAATGGGTTGAGTTTTTGCAGAGTTATACATTTGTTTTGAAACACAGGAGTGGAAAGTCTAATAGGGTTGCAGATGCTCTTAGCAGAAGGCAACTATTGCTGATAGAAATGCAGATTGAGGTGGTTGGGTTCAAGGAACTCAAGAATTTGTATCCAGAGGATCCTAATTTTGGTGAAGCTTGGAAAGCTTGTACAGAACTTGTTACTCTAGACAGGACGAAATGGTTGGATTTCATCATCTAGGATGATATGCTATTCAGAGGGAGTCAGTTGTACATTCCACGAAGTTCTATGAGGGAGAATCTCATCAAGGAGAAGCATAGTGGAGGATTGGCAAAATATTTGAAGAACATCCATGAGGAGGTGAGGAAGCATATTACCAAGATGAATGTGCAATATAAGACTAAGGCAGATAAGAAAAGGAGGCATAAGAAATTTCAGGTTGGAGATGAAGTCATGGTTCATTTGCAGAAGGAGCGGTTTCCAGTTGGTACATATAACAAGTTGAAAATGAAGAAGTTTGGGCCATGTAGGATACTAAAGAAACATGATTCAAGAAATGCATATGAGGTAGAATTGCCTACTGAGCTGAATATTTCACCAGTGTTTAACATTTCAGATCTGACAAAGTATCATGAAGGAGGTGTTGAAGATGAGATCACAGCAGCACAGTGGAGTATTCCAGCAACTAGTTCAGACACTAAGGAGATCAAGGATATACTAGACAGTCATGTTGGCAGAAGCACAAGGAACAGGACATATGAAGAATATCTGGTCAAGTGGAAAGGATGACCTGTTGAAGATTCATCATGGCTGACAAAGGGGGAGGTTAACCATCTTGGTTTTCCTCTACACACCTGAGTCGTGACAGGGTCACTTCTCAAATTACCCCGGGTGTCTGATGTAGGAGCATCCTGGGTGTAAGAGAAATCTTGCATCACCCAAAAAAAAAAAAAAAAAAATTTGTTTTTATGTTCAATAAAGGCTATTTTGTGCAGAGCTGCTATTTATGAAAAGTTACTATTTTTGGTAATTTTTGTATGTGCTTAGAATGATCTGATTTCTTCCTTGGAGGTTCATGTTGGTCATATAAGTCTGCCAGTAAAGTTTCATTGCCAGATCAAGTGTATATTGGAAGATATTGAAGATTTTCGGTATTGGCAGCAGGGTACAGAAACTTTGAACTCAGTTTTGAAGGCTTTAGAGGCCACAGATGAGGTCAAAAATTTGGGTGATGGGCACTTGCGTGGGTCAAGCCTGTAGAGTGCTTTGTGGCATTTCTAAAATGGGGTTATAATAGCCGATCGGGTCAACTGGTGATGACTTATGGTCTTCGGAAGTTGGGCCACTTAAAATGGTGGAAAATAATTTTCTTCAAAATTTTTGTTCGGGTTTCAAAGGTTATCTTGAGCCAACTATGATGTAATAAAATGTAAAATAAAATAATTCTAAGTTTGGTCGGCCTTATTAGCTAAAATTTTGGAACCTTCCTAGGCCGTGGAAAATTGCCTATATAAGGAAGGCTGTATTATTGTCTTAGGTAGTTCAGAATAGTTCTAGGTAGTAGATTTGGGTAATAGTTCGAGGCTTTGTCCTACAGAATATTGTAAGGGAATGCCCATGTGGCTTTGCATATCATAATTTTGAAAGTTTGTAATTCCACATTTGTGGAGATAATAAGAAGCCAATTTTCTGTTCTTGCATATTATTGTTGTTGTTTCTCTATTTTTTGTTATGTGCTTGTGGTATTAAGGGGAGCACCCTTCATCAATTCATTGCATCTTCACACTTTCTTCTTAAGGAGTTTCTTTCATCAGTAAGCATATCAATCTGTTCAAGAGCTTCTTCAAGATTCTTTTGAAGTTGATCCATATCCATAGAGATCTTACTCAAGCTGCTAAGCTTTCCTTGAATGTTCCTTCTCTAAGTAACTGTGCTCTAATACCAATTGTTAGAAATAGGAAATACTGAGAGGGGGGGGTGAATCAGTATTTCACAAAAATTTTATTTTGCCCACTTCTGGATATAACAGATTACTTTAGTGCATACAAAGATTATCAAGCTGATTAACAAACATAGTAGTAAATAGAAAGAACTCATAACACATGATATGTTCTCGAGGAAACCCTAGCCAAGGGAAAACCTCGGTGGAGATGGTACCCACAAAGATCACTAATCAAAAGTATCCTATTAGGGATATTGGACCCCGTTAGGAGTCAATTTACAATATATAGTAGATCTATCTTGGTTAAAGGACTTTAGGCCTTGTTAGAAGCCTTAACCTTGTTAGGAGTTAGATTACAAAACTTGATCACCAGTTAAGCTCACTGCCCAAATAGGTAATACAAAATGTTTTTTACTATAGTAGGGTACTGATTACAACTTCACATCAATATCCTTTGCTGCTATCACAATATACAACTATCGCAAGTTATCCTTTTCTTTCTTTTTACACATCACATACATTTTCATTACATTTCAAGTATGCCTAATATATGAGTTATTAGAGCTAATAACTTTATATGGTTGGCTTCCAAAATCTTTATCCAAGAGTAAAAATCTAGGATGTCATCCCTTCATAATGTTAAGTCATTATTTTGATAAGCAAAAATAATCCCTTAACTCTTTCGCTAATACTGTCTCCAAAACTATTATATCTGCAAAAATTATCTTCGGTAAACTTTGAATAACTTTGTCCATACTACTCCAAACTTTATGTGCACTAAGATGGGGTATCCTCATACTCTATAGAAGCTTCAGTTAACTATGAAAATAAAAATATTGCTCCAGTGGACGTCGCCAACTAAATCTTCATCAGGTGCTTTGTTAGGATCACTGTATCTATACTTAGACAATTTCTTCCTTCAACTTGCCATACTTGCATTCCAGATTCTGTGCTCTCAATAGAGATCATATGTTTCCATAATGACAACATCTATGCATCCACATTAGCCAAATTGCCAACAGACTTGTCCACCATCTCTTTGATCGACTCTCTTAGATGCTCTATCCTATCTCTTGCTTGTTCACAAGTTTCATGCATAGGGATATCTTGTTCAAAATAGGAAATACTGAGAGGGGGGGGGGTGAATCAGTATTTCACAAAATTTTTCTTTTGCCCAAGTATGGATATATTTAATTAACTTGTAACTTAAGAAACTAAATTGAATAAATTGGAAAGAAAACACAATCATAACACTATAAAACTCATAACACCATGTTTGTTATCAAGGAAACCATGGTCAAGGGAAAACCCCAGTGGGGATGGTACCCACAAATGATCCACTAATCAAAAGTATCTTGTGAAAGATATTGAGCTTGTTAGGAGTCTATTACATCTATATAGTGTCTCGGTCCTTGTTAGAGGACTTAGGCTTTGTTAAAAGTCTCAACCCTATTAGGAGTTGGTATTACAAAACATGAATGTATGCAAGATGAGCCCACTACCCAAACATGCAATATACAATTATAATCTTTAATACAAAAGATATAATACACAAACCTTTTACTGCTGTTGAATATCTTCAATATTCTGATCTAGCTTTTAATCTCTTCACAAAACTTGTTATCAATTCACACTACTATGATCATACATCAAATTTATCATAATACAAAATTAAACATCAATACTATTACATTCTATAATTTCACATTACAAATTACTTTCCTATATACAAGCTATCACAAACATAGCTTTCTAGTCGGCTTACACATTTCCAAAACATAACATTACTTCTTGCTGACTTAGGGATAACATCTAGGATGTTGTCCCTAATTAGTTAAGTCATTATTTTGATTAAAAAAAAAATCCCTTAACCCAAAACATTCATTTACTAGTCACTGCTTTGTTCTATCGGCTCAACATTGTTTCTATAAAATATTAATAACTTTGTTCGTACATGTCGTACAATCTTGCACTCTTAGTTGTAGCTTCAACATACCTCATATAATCTATTCTCAAGTTCACTGGTGCTGAAAATACTTATGTGAAATAGTTAAACACTATTATCCTTGAATCATGCAATGTTAATATTGAATATATGTTGCCGTAATGATAACATCATGATATCTTACTTAGCCAAATTTCTAACAATCTCCCCCTTTGTCATTGATGGAAACATATGGGAAAATTGGCTAAGTCCCAAATCTTTACAACAAAAACTTCAAAAACAAACTTGCAACATTTTGTAACATTGTGTTACATGGCTAATACAAGATTTGCAAAAGTCTGTGGTTCATACATATCTAATTATATCATTCCATCATAGGGATACTCCTCCTTCGAATATAATATATCCTTTCCACATATATCTATACCTTATATATATTAGCATTTTTATCATACTATCACTCCCCCTTTGACATCATTGACAAAGGTGTGAATATATATATATATATATATATATATATATAGACACACACACACACACACACACATATAGGTCAAAAATTTTGATATACCTCTTGTCTTCAAATTTGTAGAGTTGAAAGGCTTGAAATGAAATCTGTAAAGTTTGCCTTCAGGTTTGCAATCTCTTTATCCCATGTAGTCTTAATTGAGTTTGATACACTGAGTAGTGCACATAGCCCATAAGATGCTATCTCATCTACTCTTAGATTAGGATAAGAGAATTTTCCATATGATGTCTTTGAGGAAAGGCATTCTTCTAGTTGATTCTGCACATTACTGATTTTCAATGTCAAATGTTCTCTAATTAGTGCAAATCTCTTCAACTTCCTTTCCTTTTCATTATCCAATAGGTTTGTCTCATCATGTATTTTTATTATTTTCTTCTCAACGTATGTGATATTCATGTTAGGATTTTGTAATTTATTCACTATGACTTGTAATTATGCCTCTTTGTTCTTCAACTTCTCTGTGATGTTTGAGATGTGATCATGTGAAAGGGAATACTGACCATACAATATTCTTCCTCTTTCCAAACATTTCCTTGAATCCTTAATAAAAACAACAAGGTTATCCAAATAATTCTTAATATTCTGACAAGTTGTTTGAAATAACTGTGCATCATGAAGTTTTTGTGCCTTAACTATTGCAATATCTGAGTGTAGTAAATTAATTATCAAAAGCTTTAATCACTTCCTTTCCCTTAGCTTGCAGATCAAATTTACTAATTTGAGTAGATATAACATTTTTTAGCTTATTAGTTACCTCGAGTAGTGATCCCTCCAAAATTTTTACCTTCTTGTTCTTTCCAATGATTTTTTTCAAGGATGAGATTAGTTATATTTGATCATCATCATCAACTTCTATTCCCAAATTTTCTAAAACTGATTCAATAGGTGATTTTTATGTACTTAATAGTGTGTCCTTCTATGGTGTGTCCAACTATATGTGTTGTGGAATTATCTCTGTAGGCTTCACTTCTTTTTCTTTTCTTTGTTCCTCTTTTTATCCTTCATCAATTTGTGCTTCTTGTCCAGTTACAACATGCTTCAACCTAGATAAGGTTAATGTAACTTCTTGCTCAACTATCTTCCATTTCTTTTGTAACTCAACATCCATTTCTATTAATGTCTTCTCCAATGCCTCTGATTCTTTTTCCTTTTCTTCTTCATCATTCACCATGTCTTCCAAATTTCCAACATCTTCTCCTTGGTCCTTGAAAGGATCTTCTTCCTTATAAATGGTGATGCTTGTGCCTTCTACTTGCATAGTTTCATCATTAATCAATATTTTTGGTGGAGTAATTTTAGTCTACAATGAATCTTCCACATATGATGTCTCCTTTATCTTCATAGCTATTACTGAGATTGGGGTTTCTTGTTCTGACTCACGTAATGTTTCTATAGGTATAGATTTCATTACCCTTACAATTTCTTCCTTTGTTTCCCTATTTATTTTCTCATAATTTCCTCCCATAATCAGAATAGTTCTTCCTTTTCTCCATAGATGAGTACAAAGACTCTTCATTATTTCCCTTAAATTATCTTTATCCTTAACTTCACTAATATTTCTCATGAATCTTTCTCTAATACTTTTATCTTCCTCAATTTCTCTCTTGTTTTAGTTTATTAGTTTATCATATAGTTCATTTGGAATTTTATCTTTTATGCTATCAAAATTCTTGTCTATGAGGATATGATATGCCTGATAAATGCATTTTCAAGATTTATCTTTTCAAAGTTGTTATACATATGATAATACTTGTTTAACTTGGTGAAATCTCCATCATTGATGATTAAAGGGTTAACTTTTTCTATCTTAGGCTTCCATTGCTTCTTCTTGCTATTTCCTACCTCTTCTTGTACTTGTGTTTGACTTTTTACTTGACCTCTCATTCTCTTAATAGGTGTGGATTCTTTTAGTTCTCTTTTCCTTTCCATAGGAGTGAAATAGTTTTCTATCTTTTTCCCAGTCCACTAGCCATTTCTTTGACTCTCTTAGAAGATGTAGTGGTGGAAGTATATCTTGTTGATTTTATTGTGGCTTCTATTGGTGGCTTAGCACATGCTATTATCATTTCACTTGCCTCTGTAATATCCTCATCAATATTCTGAATATCTGGTGTAGAGGTTGCTTTGGCTGCCAATGGTGGTACTGTCAATACTTCCTTTTGAACAATATCTCTCATTCCTGATTCTATTTGTTTTTCTATATTGAATTCATCTTGTGTCATTCTTGTTTCTTTTAAGATTTTCTTTATTTATGTGTCCACTCTTTTCTTTTCTTATTTTTGTAATTGAGTTTGATGTGTTGTGCTTGATATTTCCTCAGATGTTCCAAATCTAGGACCCTTAGAATCTAATCTAGATTTAAGGATTGTACTTGCATAGCCTTCAATAGATTATTTTGATACTTCATAATCCAATGGGTCTATGAATTCAACTCTAGGCTCCATTGATTCTATATAGGTAAAATCTATGTTTACTAGAAAGCATAAACATTTTTGTATTTCTCAACCATAAAGGGTGGTATTCTTTATCTTTTTCTCATTTCATTCTGCAATGTCTTGATTACCAATATTGTGTTCTCATTGAATTTATCAATAGGATGTCTTAGATATAATTTTTTGATTCTTTCCATAGTACATCTCTCATCATTCTAATTTTTTCCTATAGTGTAGGGAAATCTTCTCAAAATATAGAAAAACATATAAATAATCAAAGATTAAAATCTGAATTGAGAGTTACTTGTCTTCTTGATCTTCTCAAGGTTTTCAATAAGTTGAATTCTCATAATTTCACTTATATCAACATAAAATTTTTCAATGCACATTAGGTAAGCTTCTTGTAGCATCCTTACTGCCATGTCATCTTCTCTAGAACTAGCACATAGCTTAGTACCCATAATTTTACAAACATATCTTAGATCATTTGCTCAATTTTTCTTATCACAATTCCTCCCCAATTGCATGTGGACTTGGTGTTTTCTATGACTATTTTCTCCACATTTTTATCATTTAGTGGAATTACACCTTGGTTGGAAAGACTTGTTACTTTATGAATTAGATCTATTGTGACTTCTATCACTCTATCATCTAACCAAAATTTTGTTAGAAAGTAAAGTCCACCAAGATAACCAAGAGGGGGGGGGGTGAATCAGTTATCTAATAAATATAACTTTTATCAACTTCAATAGATTTTAACCATGTAAGCAATGTAATCAACAACCATAGAAAGATATACATGTACAATAACACAATGACACAAGATATATTGACTAGGGAACCTCTTGATCAAAGAGTAAACCCCGGTGGGAATGATGCCCACAAAAGATGCACTAATATGAATATTCCTTGTGAAAGGATGGACTTTTTTAGGAGTCTTATGAAATACATTTAGTACATATGAATCTCTTTTAGGATATTTTGAATCCCTTTTAAAAGATTCTAACTCTGTTAGGAGTTATGGAAGACAGAAGGACCCACTACCCAAACAGCTTCAGGGTAAGATCACTGAACTCACTATCAAACTGATCTTTGTATTAATCAACATAATAATACCAAAAGATTATTGACCTCAACAATTCAATACTCCTTCTTTAACTATGCCAAACTCCACCAACTCCTTCTTTAGATTTCAATACCAGATCTCAAGACTTTGCATATCCTCTTTCAACAATTTCGCATTCACAATATACTTACATTCATCACATTCCATATTAAAAAAAGGAATAAATTCCTTCCTTTATACCACACTCAAGTAATTACAAATGAGTCAGCATACAAATTACAAAATAAAAGTTTCCACATGTTACATCAAAATTACACAAAACTGTCGGCTTCCAATCAAAATAATTCTTCACTCATACGACCTTGGATTTTGTGCTATCATCCACATCACTATCAACATGTCTCCAACTTCTCTCTAACTGTTCATAACCAGATTCCATCCTGATTAGGAGATATCATCTGATTTCCACAAACCACTACTCAGGAACACTACCTGAATATTGCTTCCACCAATTTCCTCATAACTTCCATGAATAAATGAATTACTGTCTGCACTCTTAACCAAAATCTAATAACACATCATAGAATAATTCTTCAAATGTGCATAGCTTTATCTTCAATATCCCAAGTGCGCTAACTCAAACACTATCTGCTTTTTTGATAATCTTTAGTAGATCATTGTGTTGACATCAATGACAATGACAATCATGAATGCAACAACAACTACTATAGAATGGCTGCTAATACTCCCCCATAGGATATAGCCAACATTCATTTCTAACAATCTCCCCCATTAGCATTGATGGCAACATAGATGAAAAAACATCCAAGTTCCATAAATCCTAATCACTGCAACATTGATACTCTGAAAATGCTTCAAGTCTTTTTCATCAATCAAATCTTGCTTCATTTTCCTATTCAGTTCTCTCCAACAGATGGTACAAATGGTTTTTTTCATGTACACTTCTCCCCCATTGACATCAATGACATAAATTTCATTATTATGTCAACAACAACTTCAATGTCAAAAGACATTGTTCAAAAAATACATTCACTAGAGTCCTCATGACTCAGCTCAGATACACATGCTCCCCCATAGAGGAAGTACCAAAATACAGTCCAAAAGAAAAATAGGGCTCATATACCACTGGACAAATACAACAATCTTCATCACTTTTCAAAAGTAGGCTAGGGCATAACCCCAAGCATACCTCTTAGATAATAAAATGTATCCTTAGGAAAAGGTTTTGTAAATATGTCTGCAATTTGCTCCTTTGTGCTTATGTACTCAAGTCTAACTTCTTTCTCTGCTACTTTCTCTCTCACTACATGATACTTTATCTCTATATGCTTTGTCTTAGAATGTAACATAGGGTTCTTAGACATACTAACTATGCTGGTGTTATCACAATGTATAACAATAGGTTCAACAAATTTTACTCCAATATCCTTCAGCATTTGCTTCATCCAAATTATCCGGTTACAATTATTTGCTGCTGCTACATACTCTACTTTTGCTATGGTTTGTGAAATACAATTTTTCTTCTTTCTTAGCAAAGAAACCAATCTTCCTCCAAGGAAAAGTGCTCCACCACTGGTGCTCTTTTTATCATCAACACTGCCTCCCCAGTCAGCATCTGTATATGCACATAGGGTAAAATCATCAGATTTTTCATACCACAATCCATACTCAAGTGTGCCTCTTAAGTACCTCAGTATTCTTTTTACTACTGCATAATGTGATTCTCTTAGGTTTAGCTTGAAATCTTGCTACAATTCCAACTTAATTTTCTATATCAAGTCTTGTATGAGTCAAATATTGCAATCCTCCAATCATAGATCTGTACTTCTTTTATTCCATTGTAGGAGTCTCATTTGTGCTAGATAACTTATGTCTAGTTACCATAGGTGTTCCAATTGACTTACAGTTCTCCATTCCAAATCTCTTCAATAAATCATTCAAGTACTTTGTCTAACTTACAAAGATACCATCACTATTCTGTGTTATCTGCAATCCTAAAAAGTATTTCATTTGACCAATCATACTCATTTCAAATTTGGTCTTTATTTCATCTACAAATTTATCACTAGCTTCATCTTCTCCTCCAAAGATAATATCATCAACAAAAATTACTACAACCAACAAACCATTTTTAATTTCTTTTGTATATGGGTTGCTATCAGTTGTGCCTTTTGTAAATCCTAATTTCAACAAATACTTATCCAATCTTGCATACCAAGTTCTAGGTGCTTGCTTTAGTCCATATAAAGCTTTATTCAATTTACATACCATGTCTTCTTCTTGAGTTAAAGGAAAACCTTTAGGCTACTCATTATAAACTTCTTCTTCTAATTCTCCATTCAGAAATGCTGACTTCACATCCATCTGATACACTTTGAATTTCCTAAAAGCTACATAGGCCAAAAACATTCTTACACTTCAATTCTTGCTACTGGTGCAAAAGTTTCTTTATAGTCAATTCCTTCTTGCTATGAGTATCCTTTACATACCAATCTTTCTTTGTTCCTTACTACTTTTCCTTGTTCATTCATCTTGTTTTTGAATACCCATTTTGTTCCTATAACATTCTTATCTTTAGGTCTAGGGACCAATTCCCATGTCTTGTTCTTTTCAATATGATCTAGTTCTTATTTCATAGTTTTAATCCAATGTTCATCTTCACAAGCTTCACTAGTAGATTTAGGTTCAATTTGAGAAATCAAACACAACTGTCCTTGTACCTTATTTCAAGTTTGAACTCCTCTGTTTGTGCTTCCAATAATCTACTCAACAAGATGATTCCTTGATAGATTCCTGTTAGGTGTGACTGTCTTAGATCTTACTTTAGGTGTCGGTTCTTCAATGATCTCATTGTGGCTTTCATTCAAAAAATCATTGTCAATTTCATAAAATAATTTAGTAGTCTCTAGATTAGGTCTAGGCTAAGTTCCTTCATCTGATTCATAATCAAGCATTCTTTCCTAAATCCTGAACTTTTCATCAACTTTAACATTTGTGCTCTCAACAATATTCTTAGTTCTCTTATTGTAATATCTATAAGCTTTTCTCTTTAATGAATATCCAGGAAATATACCTTCATCACTTCTAGGATCAAACTTTCCAATGTCATCATCTCTTTTAATATAAAATTTTCTTCCAAAAATTCTAAAATACTTAACTGATGGTGCATGTCCAAGCCATAGTTCTTAGGGTGTCTTGTCTATGTCTTCTCTGATTTTCACTCTGTTAATTGTATACACTGCTGTGTTCACTTCTTCTCTCCAGAATATCTTTGCTAAGTCATTCTCAAATAACATAGCTCTTGCTACTTCAGTCACTAATCTGTTTCTTCTTTTTGCAATACCATTTTTTTTAGGTGTCCTAGGGGCTTAAAGCTATCTCTTAATACCATTTACTTCACAAAAGATGTTAAATTATTTAGAAGTAAACTCTCCACCTCTATCTGATCTCAAACATTTAATCTTCATTCCAGATTCATTCTCAACTTTATTCTTAATGATCTTAAGCCTATCAAATGCTTTAGATTTTTCTTTAAGAAATGCAATCCACATCATTCTTGTAACATCATCAACAAGAATCATAAAATACCTTTCTCCATAGAATCCTCTAGTCCTTGTAGGATAGCTCAAGTTTGTATGAACAATCTCCAACTTCTCTGCTATTGTAAACTTCTTGCTGGGAAATGAGCTTCTCTTCTATTTAGCCATCACACATTCCTTGCACATCATGTTAGTAGGCTTCATAATTTTAGGGAAATCTCTTACTGCAAGTGTAGTACTCACTTTACCAATGTTATCAAAGTTTATATGACAAAATATTCTATGTCATAACCAAGTGTCATTAATCTTAGTAATCAAACATGTCATCTCAGTAGGATTCAACTGAAATACATTACCTCTAGTTCTAAATCCAGTACCAATCAAATTTCCATCTCTGTCTTTTATCACACATATTTTCTCAGTAAACCAAACTTGATATCCCTTATCACTAACTATCCAACACTCAAGAGATTATGTTTCAAACCATCCACAAAGTAAACATCATCATTATTAGTCTTTCCATCAAGAGTAATAGATCCTATACCTTTAATCAAACAAGGTGCATTGTTTCCAACTCTAACAACTCCTCCATCATAATTGTTAAACTTTATGAACTTTTTCATGTCTCCAGTCATATGATGTGAACAACCACTATCTGTAGTCTAGTCAACTTTCTTTTCTACTTGAGAGACTAAAGCCTTTTCTTCCTTAATTTTAGTTTCAGGATTTTCTTCTTTAATTGCTACAAATCCTATATCATCATTATTCTTAGTATCACTTTCACTCAAAGATTTCTCCAAACTAGTTTCAAGTTCTTCATCATTTGCATAGTAAAATTATGTAGATCTTCTAGGATTAAAGTTCTTCATATAATTCTTGACTCTTTTAGGACATTTAGATGCAAAATGACCATATTCTTGACAAATTCAACATTTAAAAATTTTCTTACCATCTAGTTCTATCTTCACAAGTAAGGCAATACCTTCTTCAATCTTCCCATCTTCTTCATTTCTAGATCTGCTGCTGCTAGAATAATCTCCTCTCACACTGATGCTTCTTGACAAAGTAGGATGAACACTAAGAGCACTAGATGTTGTCTCCATTCTAGTTAGGTCTCCTGATAACTTCAGTTTCATTTCTACTACTTCCAATCTTCCAAGAAGAGTCTCTCTTGTAAAGTTCATAGTACAAGGTATGACTTTTTCAATCATCTGTGTTGTCTACTTAAATACAAGAGTCAATGTCCTTAGAATTTTCCATATCACTTCATTCTCTATCTTTGTTCCACCACAAGATTTTATACCTACAACAATCTCTGACATTATACCAATATAGCTTCTAACAGATTCATCTTCCATCATTATTATATCTTCAAATGTACATATCCAATTATGTAATCTGACTTTCTTAGCATGTTCATCACCTTCAAAAGTAGACTATAATGTTGGAGAAATAGTCAGCGCTCCCCTTGGGATTTGTGACATGGTTTAATCACCTCCTGTGTCTTCTATAAGTCTAGTGGTTGTATCGGGCATTAACAAGTTGATCTTTTGGTGCAAAAACAACCACTACTTGTAAAAAGTGGTATCAGAGCTTGGTCATAGGTTTAAATCCCCTTGGGTAACGCTGAGGGGGGGATTGTTGGAAAAATGGTCAGTGCTCCCCTTGGGATTCATGACATGGCTTAACCACCTCCTGTGTCTTCTATAAGTCTAGTGGTTATATTGGGCCTTAATAGGTCAATCTTTTGGTGCAATGGAAACCACTACTTGTAACATGTAAAGCTAACCAAATTTCATGAGATGTTTTCAAATATTTTACTTGACTGTATTCATTCTCTGGAAGGGCTAACAAGAGTGCTTCTCTAGCAAGTATGTTACACATGAATAGATCTCTTTCATAATTAGTACATGTTTCAATGTTATCCTCATCAATGGTAGTCTTCTCATTCTTTGTAATCAACCAATAACCTGGTCCTAAACATAGTAGATGTGTCTTCTTTTCTTTCCAACTGTCAAAATTTACTCCATCAAACATAGGGCTTTCTTTCCTAAAGTTTTCCATGGATCTCCTTAAGCTGTTAAACTTTTCTTTCAAGGACCTATTTCTCTAATACCAATTGTTAGAAAGTAAAGTCCACCAAGATAACTGAGAGGGGGGGGCTGGGGGTGGTGAATAAATTATCTAATAAATATAAATTTTATCAACTTCAATAGATTTTAACCATGTAAGCAATGTAATCAACAACCATAGAAATATATACATGTACAATAACACAATGACACAAGATATGTTGACTAGCGAACCTCTTGATGAAAGAGTAAACCTCGATGGGATTGATGCCCAAAAAAGATGCACTAATATGAATATTCCTTATGAAAGGATGGACTCTATTAGGAGTCTTATGAAATATATTCAGTACATATGAATCCCTATTAAAATATTCTAACTCTGTTAGGAGTTATGGAAGACAGAAGGACCCACTACCCAAATAGCTTCAGGATAAGATCAATGAACTCACTGTCCAACTAATCTTTATATTACTTAATAGAATAATACCAAAAGATTATTGACCTCAACAATTCAATACTCCTTCTCTGACTATGCAAAATCGCACCAACTCCTTCAGATCTCAAAACCAGATCTCACTACTTCAAATATCCTCTTTCAACAATTTTTCTTTCACAATATACTTACATTCATCAAATTCCATATTAAAACAAGGAATACATTCCTTCCTTTATACCACACTCAAGTAATTACAAGTGAGTTCACATACAAATTACAAAATAAAAGTTTCTACATGTTACATCAAAATTACACAAAACTATCTACTTCCAATCAATATAATTCTTCACTCATGTGACCTTGGATCTTGCATTGTCATCCACATCACTATCAACATGTCTCCAACTACTCTCTAACTATGCATAACCAAATTCCATCCTGATTAGGAGATATCATCCAATTTCCACAAACCGCTACTCAAGAACACTGCCTGAATACTGCTTCCACTGATTTCCTCATAAATTTCATGAATAAATGAATTATTGGTTGTGCTCTTAACCATGATCTAATAACACATCATAGAATAAGTCCTCAACTATGCATAGCTTTATCTTCAATATCCCAAGTGCGCTAACTCAAACACTGTCTACTTTTCTACTAATCTTCAGTAGATCTTTGTGTTGACATCAATGACAATAACAGTCATGAATGCAAAAAACACTGCTATAGAATGGCTACTAATACTCCCCCATAGGATATATCCAATATTCATTCCTAACAACTTTCCCATCATGAATTCTACTTAGTATGATCTTGTCCCATTCATCATTTTGAAACTCATAATGAAGCATATACTTCACAATGTCTAATTGACCTAAATGACTGTACCCTTCTTTGTAAGTCATGTCTTGATTATGAATTTTATTATATTCCTCAATCATACTATTATCTCCTATAGTCTCAAACTTGAATTTTAAATAATTCTTTTACATCTTCCAAATGTAAAACTCCATCTAGTGTAGACGATAAAGCCAAACTAGGGTCATCCTTTATAGGTTCAAATGGCTCCCTTCCCACCTTAGATCTAGGGGTATCCTTAATATTGTGAACTAGGGTTGCACCCATGATTATACTGAAAATAGTAGCTTCAAAAGTAAGCTCTTAGTGAAATACCTTAATGTCACAATTTAGGGTTTCTTGCATCATTCTGATGAAAATCTATCTCAAAAGGCTTCAAATTGCTTTCAATCTCCTTTGGCTCTCTCTCTCTAAAACTCTTGTAATCTCATGAATGATCTAATTTTGTCCAATAATATGATTTTACTCATTAAATCATTCAAAACATTATTGTCACATTAATTGCATAAGTGTGTTCATGCCAAAAAGTTGTCTCTGACTATCAGTGAACTTTGTGTGCTTTCATATATGCTTAGAATATTATGCACTCTTAACCATACTTTCTTTACATTATTTACTATCACATATTAACTTTACAAGGCTTGATTCAAATTCTACTAAACCCTATGATGTTCTAATAGTTATTTTGACATTTAATTAATGAGATTTGATGCTTAATCAGTTTGAGATGGGTTCAGAACTAATTATAACTTATTTTCAAATGATTCACTTAATATTGTTGATGCACTTTCTTGATCTGTAGATTTGACAAATATAACTTCTTCCATGTTACTGCTATTTCCTTTCTAACTATTGTTGTTATCCATATTTCTTCTGGTGTAGTTCATATTTCTTCTAGGATTAGGATTCCTCATATTGTTAATTATGCAATATCTTGATGTGTTTCCCATGTTGTTACAAAGCTGAAAAACTATGACATTTTTTTATATCTTGGTCTTGACTGACTAATTTGGGATCTGCAATTTCTAGTAATATGTCCAAAGTTGTTTTATCTATAACCCATAAATCCATTTCTTATATTGTTTGTTGTTCCAGTAGGTCTTTTATCTATAGGGTTAGTACCTCTAAACATTCTACTATTATCTTTATTACTAGATCTAGGTTTTTTACAATCAATAGCTTTATGACCAAAACCATGCCAATTATAGCAATAACCAGAGATTGGTATGAATTTCTTACTTGTACAATCCCTTTTCATGTGTCTGAATGAATTGCATGCAAAACATCTACCTTTGAATTCATTTCCTATTTATTTAGGTGATTCAACTTGCTTAGGTTTCTTACGTACATCTTCAAATTGGTTAGACTCAACTTTGTTTTGTTTTCCTTCTTCTTTGTTCTCAAGTTGTTGAATTACAAGATCTAGTTCCTTACACTCTTCAGTATTCTTTGAGAATTTTTCTTCAAGATACCCAAGACCATTATTATCATAAGTAGGTCTATGAAAAGATGTCTTCTCATCAATTATTTCACTGCTGGAATATAGTTTCTCAAGATGTTTCTTGGATTGAGTTATCTCTCCTTTCACAATAGTATTATACTTCTCAAGCTCAACATATTGTAACTTTGTAGTTTCAAGTTTGGATGTTACTTTGGAAAGATTAGACCTTATATCTACATTCTTAGATTTCAAATATGATTCAATTTTACTATTATGATCTTTCAAGCTTAACTTTAGATCTACAATCTTTAGTTCATTATTTAGGATCCCATTCTCCTTTTTCAATTTTGAAACTTCATCACTATCCTTGATCTAATTTACAGGCTCTTTATTTGACTTAAGATCTTCTATCTTGTCTTTTAATTTCTCAATGTAGTCTTTTGCACTTTCATATTTATTCTTCAGAGTATCTCTTTCTTTAGTAAGAATATCAATCTTCTCAAGAGTTTCTTCTAGGTTTTTCTGCACTTGATCCATATCCATAGAGATCTTACTCAAGCTATTAGGCCTTCTCTGAGTAACTATGCTCTGATACCAATTGTTAAAAATAAGAAATACTGAGAGGGGGGAGAATCAATATTTCACAAACTTTTTATTTTTCCCAAGTATGGATATATTTAATTAACTTGTAACTTGCATAAGAAACTAAACTGAATAGAAAACACACCCATAAAACAATAGAACTCATAAGACCATGTTTTTTATCAAGAAAACCCTCGCCAAGGGAAAACCCCAGTGGGGATGGTACCCACAAATGATCCACTAATCAAAAGCATCTTGTGAAAGATATTGACCCTATTAGGAGTCTATTACATTTGTATAGTGTCTTGGTTCTTGTTAGAGGACTTAGGCCTTGTTAGAAACCTCAACCTTATTAGGAGGTGGTATTACAAAACATGAATGTATGAAAGATGAGCCCACTACCCAAAGATGCAATATACAATTATAATCTTCAATACAAAATATATAATATAAAAACCTTTTACTGTTGCTGAATATCTTCAATATTCTAATCTAGCTTTTAATTTCTTCACAAAACTTATTATCAATTCGCACTTCTTTGATCATACATCATATTTCACACAATAAAACATTATACATCAATTATATTACATTCTACAACTTCACATTAAAAATTACTTTCCTTTATACAAGCTATTACAAACATAGCTTTCCAGTCAGCTTACACATTTCCAAAACATAATATTACTACTTGATGACTTAGGGTTAATATTTAGGATTTCATCCCTAATTAGCTAAGTCATTATTTTGATAAACAAAATAATCCCTTAACCCAAAAAATTCATTTACTAGTCATTGCTTTGTTCTGTTAGCTCAACACTATTTTTGTAAAATATTAATAACTCTGTCCATACATGTCATTCAGTCTTGCACTCTTAGTTGTAGCTTCAACATACCTCATATAATCTATGCTCAAGTTTTTTCATGCTGGAAATACTTATGTGAACTTTTCTAATCAAAATAGTCTCTATGCTGAAAGATAAACACTCTTATAGTTAGGAAATTTCCTTAAGTTCTCATCCAAAACTTTATCCTTGAATCATGTTATCTTAATGCTGAATATATGTTTCCATAATGACAACATCATGATATCCTACTTAGCCAAATTGCCAACATCCCCCTGCAGCTTGGATACCTTGTGGCAAGTTATCTTTGCTATATTTCTTACACTCTTGCACTTTGGACAAGTGAACACTTCTACTTTCCTAGCTTGAAGATCAAGTCATCCTAAGTCATCCTATTTTTCTTTTGAAAATATTCTTTCATGCTGGTCACAACTAGATCTAAGATCCATGAAGGAAAGAAACTCGAAGCTATCTTTGACAACTCAACTAAAGAAGGTCCTATACCTTGGGGTTTCAAAATTTTTTCTAACATCTCTAGTGAGTCTACTCTATCCTCTCCTAGATTGGCACATAGTTTTTCTTACACTTCAATCATGGAATAGAGAAACAAGAGGATTGAGGAATTCCTAAAGCAATTGAGTGACAATAATTTTGGAAAAAATAACCAAGAGAATTCCAACTTTAGACATAGCTTTCAACATACTAGGCTTAGATCACATGGCTCAGAAGGTGGTTATTTAGACAATAAAATAACTGAGGAAGATATCTTGAAATTTCAGCAAGATGAATGCTTACAAAGGATTATGAAGTTGACCTTGAGTCAAAAAAAAGATCAATACTTCTTTCATTTAGCCTCACAAGGAGTTAAGCTACCTAACAAATTTGATGTTGACAATCTAATCAAGAAAGATGAACCATCTAAAATGGAAATCATGAAGAAATAGATGGAAGACATGATGAAACAAATTCTATGCTTAGAAAAGGTAAAAGAGAAACCAAGCACATCCTTTTCTCTCGAGGCTATTTTCTCATTCATTTTGAAAAATATCTATACATGCCTCCTTTTCCTCGAAAAGTTGAGTTTACTAAGTATGAAAAGTATGATGGTAGTAGAGATCCTCATGATCATACTAGGGAATTTCATGCACTAATCATGGAGTTCTTGTACAAACCCACCTATCTTATGAGACTCTTTCCTAGGAGTCTTAGTGGTCAAGCTATGGAGTGGTTCACTAAAATATCTCCTCCTCTCAAATAATTTGACTAGCTAGTGCAAAGATCCATTCAATAATATTCCTATAACATTCAACATGCTATCACTATGCTTGACCTTTGCAATATCAAGCAACATCAAGGTGATTCCCTTTTTATTTTCCTTCAAAGATGGAAAAATCTATACTCAAGTTATCCTTGAAAAATTCCTAAGACTGAAAAGATTGATATATTTGTCAATTTTTAGTTCTTGAAATGAATTATGCATTATAGATGCAAACTCATGCTTTATTTGATAAATTAGTTGAATTGTCTATTTTCATAGAGGATGTCCTTGTTTGTAAGGGTGATATAACTCTTCAATCTAAATCCTCTTCTAACAACTAGCATAGTAAAGATTAAAACAATTCTAGAACAAAATTAAGGATTTCGTTAATGATAAAATCATAGCTAAAACTTCAAAGTCTATCACTCCTAAAGAGAAAGCTTTCAATCTATCTAATGTTGTGAAAGACAAAAATGATAAGCTTTGGACTTCTAAACCTAAGAGAAAATTTACTCCTCTTGGAGAATCACTTGAAAATGCTCTAAAGATACTTTTAGCTAATTAGATTATTACTTTGCCTGATAAGTCTTGACTTTATAATCCTAAGATAAAGCCTAAATGGTGGAATGACAACCATTATTGTGATTATCGTTGCAACAAATGCCATAAGACTAATGAATGTATGAAACTCAAGAATATCATCTAGGATCTAATCGATAATGAGACTATTGTGGTTGATCCCCCACAATCAAACAACGATCATTAGGCTTTCAAGGATTCTTTTCCTAAATTTGAAATAGGGGAGTCTTCTAAGGCAAAGGATAATAAGGTTGCCTACACCTATTCTAATAGTGATAATGTGATCAAAATGCTTGAATCTTCTGATCATACTAAGGGAAGAGATAAAGAAGAATCATCTAATGTGGTTAGTTGCTCTCAAGAAAATTTCACTCCTCCAAGAGAAGCTTCATCTTCCTCCTTTGATCCTATGAAAAAAGAAACCTCAACAACTAAACTAGCTATCTTGTCAACTACACAAGATCCTAATCCACAAGATCCTAATCCAGTTGACCAACTTCAACACACTTCAGCCTAGATCTCTATACTCAAGCTTCTACAATCTCTCCTTCTCATAGAGATATTCTTGATCAAACCTTTCTTGTGTCTAACATAGCTAAGGACCTAGATGCCAATAAGTTCCAGTCCATGGTCGGTCACCTCACTTCACCTCCTTAGCTCACTTTCTCTAGAAAAGAGGAAAAATATGTTAGTCATCCTCACAATCAACCCCTCCATATTGAAGTTTCCATCCATCAGTATAGAGTTAAGCACATTTTGATAGATGGAGGTGCAGGTTTGAACATCTCTACTTTCAATTTGGTTAAAGCACTCATTTTATCTGAGCATGTTGTTGATCCCCGACGCAAAATAGTGATCAAAGCATACAATGAAGAGGAAATCTCTTCTAAAGGCTTGGTAGTATTACCTCTTTGACTAGGTCCTATTCAACGAGATGTTATTTTTTAAGTCCAAGATATTCCTTTGGCATGCAACATACTCTTGGGTATTCCTTGGATCCATGCAATGCAAGAAGTTTTCTACATATCATCATTGCATTAAATTACCACATGACATAATTGAGATTAATATTCCTAAAAATTCAATGTGTGCCTATAAAAATCCTAAACAAGTAGATCAAATGGTTCCTCATAAAAAAGAACGATCACCTCTTGATAAATTAGAAACAAAGGAAAAGCACCTCTATTAGATCATGGGAAAAGAATAAATGTCTAACCTACTGATATGGGAACCTATCAAGTAGAAAATTTTACTATCTCTTCAAAGTATTATGGTGAATCATATCCTTTAGTTACAAAACCTTTTATTCATGAGAGTACTCGAATGATTAAGGTTACAATTCTCCTAGAGTTAGAAAGGGAAGAATGTGCTACCTTACTCTACAAAAGAAAAGAACCTAAAAAAAAAGACACACATATTGACATCTCACCTAAAATGTATGGTATGGGATATCAACTTATGCAAAAGTTGGGACATGATGGAAAAAGTACTCTTGGAAAAGGAAAAGGTCTTCTTGAACATCTACATGCTGAATTCAAAAATCCTAAAGATAAAACTAGTGTTGGCTATCATGGATATAAGCTTAACAAACCTAGCTACAACACTCATCTATATGAGGATCAAAATGATGAAGAAGAAGTAGAAATTATGCCTATGACATATGCAAGGCTATTTCACATTAAAATTTCTAATCTAGACTATCAGGGAGAGCCTTATATATCTTCTCAAGTTCCTCAAGAACATGATCTTGGTCCTAACTAGGAGGATTTTATCCAAACTATTGAGAAAAATCCTATTGCTACTTCTATTTCTCTTGCTTCTGAGCACATCATTTACTCTAATCCTTATTGGGGGTGACTTGTTTCTATCCCTATATCTCAGATATTCCTATCTAGAATACTCTACTACTACTACTACTACTACTACTACTATTGAGTAGGATCTCACTGCTAAAAATATACCTCTTGCAACATAATAAAGTTGTTGGTTCCTA
Source organism: Chamaecyparis obtusa (assembly GCA_027943335.1). Taxonomy (NCBI): domain Eukaryota; kingdom Viridiplantae; phylum Streptophyta; class Pinopsida; order Cupressales; family Cupressaceae; genus Chamaecyparis; species Chamaecyparis obtusa. The sequence continues at coordinate 757,188 of BSBK01003293.1, read as the reverse complement.
AAAAGGCTTTTACACTTAGAGAGACACCAATATGCCTAAACCAAATTTTGAGGAGGGGTTAATTCCAAATGTGAGGAGATCTATAGGTAACTAGACCAACTATAGGGACAAGACTTCCCTCTATACTTTTGGCTCTGCAAGACCAAGGCAAGTGCACCTAATCCAGTAACATATAACAATTTACAACTTCAAACTGGATTCAAAAAAGAAGATTATGATAAGAAAATATTAGATGGAAACTACTCATCTTTTGATTCTTAATTATCATGAAATAACTGATACCATACAACCACAAAACAAAAAGGATTTTCAATGGATTTTGATTTTACTTTGTAGAATATAATAAATCCCAACCAGACATATATCAACATAGAACATACTCATTTCAGATCAGTGCCTTATCCATTGGGAAAATCATCTAATGCACCATAGAATACAAAGATAGATTACTATACTTCATCAAAGATCCAAGTCATAAACACAAATATCTAAATCCATACTACTTATAGAAATCCTTGTGCAAACCCAATGAATTTATACTTCATCTAGAGTATCATTTAATTTGATTTTAAATCAGATATAAAGACTGACAACACATGCATAGATAACTCCATACAATGAATCAAAAGACTCAAAACTCATAAAAATTGACACAAATGGAGAAAAATGAAACTGGATACTTGCATTAAGTATGAGGATCTATGCCTCTACATACACCTTACTTCAAGAATTAAAAAAACTAAGATAATTTGCGAAAGATCTACAACTTTCTCCTCTATTTTGATATAAGTTGGACCAAAAATGCTATATTCCTTGACTAAAAGTTCAAAATACAACCTTTTGAACAATTTTCTAGCCCCTCTGAATGATCTTGGAAATCCTTATATAAACTAGGATTGCAACAAGTTATGGATCATTTAGGTTAAGAAATTAAAATAGAACTAACTACCTCATGGGGCCTGCAACAAATAAAATAAAATCTAATTTGTACCACCTACCAATTCCCAAAAAATTAGATGCTCCTTTTATGAAAAAATCAAAACAACAATTTAATACTTTGAAAAAAAATCAACAATTTGATTTCTCCGAGCACCAAAAAATATTGCAAAGAAATCTAAATTGCAAGATATATGATTTCCCCCTTTCTCCCTATTTGCAAATCAAATCTTGCCTGTATGAATATTTTCCCCAAATTGTTTCTTTCAAGGAAAATAACTAAAGAAAATAGGTGAATCCCAAATCTGATGTTGTTGGTGTATTCCTTATCTTCTGCCATTTCTAATGATATATAATACTTATATATTTGGATAAAATTTCAGCCCCCAGATCAAATTTCCATGCATAGATGAATTATTTAAATTTTTGAATTTATCCCTATAGTTCAAACTATAATACCCTTTTTAATTTTCACACAGGTCCTACATGACACATGGCATCACCTCTTTGGCCCGTTAGTCAACCTCACTGCCATATTGGAGATGTTTGCATCATCACTACTACACAATCACCGACACCACATCATCATCCCTACCATGTGTCACCCTCTAATTCATTGTCTCTCCAACTGGGCCCTGAGCTGCATCTCTCTCTACCTAATCATGGGACACATGTGGATCAGGTGTGATCCTGCAATGGTTAACCTTTGAACATCTTCCTCCCCAAGGGATCACACCCATCGTTGAGCTTGGCATGTATCCTGAGGCATCTTACTTGTCCATCACCATGTGGAGTCAAAATTATCTTACCTTTCTTCGGACCCACTACCATGTCATCCTCTTGTTTCCTATCACTTGTCACCTCGGTCCACATGCCATGCATAAGAGAGCCTCCACCTAGGTGTCCACACTTGGACACCATCCCTCTATGCATATTGGTATATGAATATCATGTTCTTCCTTCTCACCAACAATGTGGGACTACATTCCATTCAATTTATAATACTTTCCTCTAAAATTACCTTAAACTTCATGCCCAGTCAACCATGTACTGACTGGCCCCACAAATATGGAAGGCTTTCACCTCACCTCCTTTATCTTTACTAACATTTTGAGTGCCTTTTCTTTCAAACATCCCTTGCAGTCAAAACCTGATGCATGTGGGATAAAACCCCCATAATGCATAGCCCACAACTGGCACACAACCCTTCCAAGGCTTGCGTACAACACCCAAAGGGAGCATGCGCTAGGCCCTAAGAGGCATGCACAACTCCTTAGAAGGCTGGTGTAACACCTCATCAAGGTGCGCACGACTCCTTGGAGTCATGCACAACACCCCAAAGGAGTGTGCACAACTTCAAGGAAGGCATGCACAGTAGAAAAAGGAATGGGTATGCATGGAAAAAGGGGTGGCGTGCATGTGTATGGTGGAAAGGGAAATCATGCACAACATGAAGAAGAAGACACCAGTATTAAGAGAAGCATGCTTAGCACAAAGTGGAGGGGTGTACAATATTTTATAAAATATGCTCAAAGGAGCATTGTAAAGAGTATGCACAACACATGGAGGGTATCCTAGCATATGTTAAAAGAAGTATGCTTAGCGTAGCATGAAAATGAAAGCATGCTCTTAGTAAAAAAGGAAACATGCCTTGTGCAACACCAAAAGAGAAGATGTCGCATCAAACAATAATATGAGGCAATCTGGGCCCAAAGTGGATCTAGCTAAAAAAAAATCATTTTCAAAAAACTAAACCTTAAACACGATCAGAATGACCAGCTCCTATATCTGGACTTATTTCAAACAACACCGGATCACTCAAAAAACTTGACTTTCAACAATCTTTGCAAAGTTACCAAACTGAATAAATTGCCTCCAAGAACGCCATTAAAAAATTGATCAAAACATATCCCTGGACATTGGCACTTGGCGAACATGAATTTTTCACTATAGACAATCACTCTACCTGATAGATTTCTACAAAGGTACATGGGGAAAATGATTTTAAAACTCAAAGTCACCTGTTTAAAATTTGTTCTGTAAACATAAGTTGAAACTACAGGGAGCCAACTCTCAAAAAGATGTACTAAATATATCAAATGATGTCATGAGGCTCAACCACTGATCCTGGTAGAAGAATCATATATATGGAGTGCAAGGAAACAAATCTTATCTCAAAATAATCATCTAATAACAAGTTACCTTTCTCTAAAAATAACTACTTCGCAGAGTTGATTCTGTCAACACTAGACATTTGCATATAACATCTTTTGATTTGACCTTACAAACCTATCAAATGGGACCCTTATGATCTAAAACCCTGGATGAAGATTCAATTTCACATATACAAAACAAGGTTATAATTATATTCCCCAAATGATCAACTGGTCAACCAAAATTAATCTTCAAAGTCACCCCTTCAAAACTTTTGGAACTTTAAACAAAGTGAAACTTTAGAAATTGGATTTGGAATTGACTTAGAAAAGTGGTCAAATGGATTGATCATGATCTAAAAATCATTAGGAAGTCTCATTTCCATGTTTAAAATGTAGAGGAACATTCAATTCCTCATTATCATGAGCTAGGTGAAGCTTGTAAGACCTTAAGGTAGGCTACTTAAATTCTACATTTTCATGTTCAAATAAACTGAATAAAATGCAAATGGAAAGGCCTTGGTAAACTAACCATACAAACTCATAGGAATTTGAAAATGGGTATGGAGACTCACTTTCATTACTACAACATACTTAAACAATCCTTATGCCATGAATATCAACTGGGCATTAGATACAAACCTCTAAAGTAGGTGATTTAGTAAACACTGAATAAATGCAAAGTGCAAATTTGGGCAATGACCTCCAAATGACTATATCCAAAACATATTAGAACTAAAATCTGACAGTTATAACCCACTACAATTTATTAATGATAGGCAAGGATCACATGTCCCAAGTGGTATCTCATGAAAATCATTAGGTCCTTTTTATTTGCACTCAAACTAGGGTCCAATAAAAAAGTCTTTTGGGGAAATGATTTGTGCCTTAGAGAAATTTCCACACTAGTCATTCCAAAATTTTGTTAGAAAGTAAAGTCCACCAAGATATCTAAGAGGGAGGGGGGTGAATCAATTATCAAATAATTATAACTTTTATCAACTTCAATAGCATTAAACCATGTAAGCAATATAACTACCAACCATAGAAAGATATTCATACACAATAACACAATGACACAAGATATGTTGACTAGGGAACCTCTTGATCAAAGAGTAAACCTTGGTGGGAATGATGCCCAAAAAAGATGCACTAATATGAATATTCCTTGTGAAAGGATGGACTCTATTAGGATTCTTATGAAATACATTCAGTACATATGAATCCCTGTTAGGAGATTTTGAATCCCTATTAAAAGATTGTAACCCTGTTAAGAGTTATGGAAGATAGAAGGACCCACTGCCCAAATAGCTTCAAGGTAAGATCACTGAACACACTGTCTAAATAATCTTTGTATTACTCAACATAATAATATGTTACCTCTTCTCTGATTTTTCCAAACCGCACTCACTATTCCACCATATCTCAATTTCAGATCTCTGTACCTCGCATGTCTTCCTTCACAAATTCGCTTTCACATTTAGCTCTTTTCTTCACTTCATGCATACATCATCACATCCAATCATATTAAACCATATTAAAACAAATAAAAACATTCCTTCCTTTATACCACACTCAAATAATTACAAATGAGTCAGCATACAATTACAAAATAAAAGTTTCCACACGCTACATCAAAATTACACAAAGTTGTCAGCTTCCAACTATAATAATTCTTCACTCATGTGACCTCAAATTTTGCACTATCATCCATGTCATTATCAATGTGTCTTCAACTTCCCTTTAACTGAGAAAAACTAGATTCCATTCGGATTAGGAGATACCATCCCATTTTCACAAACCGCTACTCAGGAACACTACCTGAATATTGCTTCCACAAAAATGCTCATAACTTCCATGAATAAATGAATTTCTATCTTTATTGTTAACCATAGACATATAACATATAAAATAATATATCCTCAACATCGCATAGCTCCAATTGCAATATCCCACATGCGCTAATCCAAACTCTGTCTGCTTCTCTGCAAGTCTCTGGAAGATCACTGTGTTGACTTTAATGACAATCACAATCATCAATGCAACAACAACTGCTATAGAATGGATACCAAACATTTAGCATTCATTCCTAACAATCTCCCCCATTTTCATTGATGGAAACATAGATGAAAAAATATCCAATGTTCCAAAAATCCAACACTGCAACACTGCTGCTCCAAATCCTCTTCATCAATCAAATCTTGCTTCATTATCCTATTCAGTTCTCTCCAATAGATGTTTCAAATGTTTTTTCATATATACCTCTCCCCCATTGACATCAATGATAGAAATTTCATCATTATGTCAACAACAACTCCAATGTCAAAAGACACTATTCAGAAAATACATTCACTAGAGTCCTCATGACTCAACTCAGATACACATACTTCCCCATAGAGGAAGTACCAACATCTAGTCCAAAAGAAAGATAAGGCTCATATACCACTAGATAGATGCAACCAACTGTATCACTTCTCAAAAGTAGGCTGGGGCATAACCCCAATCATACCTCTGAGATACTCAAATGTATCCTTAAGCAAAGGCTTTGTAAATATATCTGCTATTTGCTCCTTTGTACTTATGTACTCAAGTTTGACTTCTTTCTCATCAACTTTCTCTCTTACAACATGATACTTGATCTCTATATGCTTTTTCTTAGAATGTAATACAAGATTCTTAGACATACTAACTGTGCTGGTGTTGTCACAATGTAGGGCAATAGGTTCAACAAACTTTATTCCAATATCCTTCAGCATTTGCTTCATCCAAATAATCTGGTTACAATTGTTTGCTACTGTTACATATTCTACTTCTGCTATGCTCTGTGAGATACAATTTTGCTTCTTTCTTAGCCAAGAAACCAATCTTCCTCCAAGGAAAAATGCTCCACCATTGGTGCTTTTCTTATTATCAACATTGCCTCCCCAATCAGCATCTATATATGTACATAGGGTAAAGTCATCATATTTTTCATACCACAATCCATAGTCCATTGTGCCTCTTAAATATCTTAGTATCCTCTTTACTGTTGCATAATGTGATTCTCTAGGTTCAGCTTGAAATCTTGCTACAATTCCAACTGAATGTGCTATATCAGGTCTTGTATGAGTTAAATATTGCAATCCTCCAATCATAGATCTGTATTTCTTTTGTTCCACTGCAGGAGTCTCATCTATGCTAGATAACTTATGTCCAGTCACCATAGGTGTTCCAACTAGTTTATAGTTCTCCATTCCAAATCTTTTCAAAAAGTCATTCAAGTACTCTATCTGACTTACAAAGATATCATCATTGTTTTGTGTTATCTGCAATCCCAAAAAGTATTTCATTTCACCAATCATACTCATTTCAAATTCAGTCTTCATTTCATAAGCAAATTTGTCACTAGCTTCATATTCTCCTCCAAAAATAATGTCATCAACAAAAATAACTATAACCAACAAACCATTTTCAATTTCTTTTGTGTACAAATTGCTAACAGTTGTTCATTTTGTAAATCCCAGCTTTAACAAATACTTGTCCAGTCTTGCATACCAAGTTCTAGGTGCTTGTTTAAGTCCATATAAAGCTTTCCTCAATTTACATACCATGTTTACTTATTGAGTCAAAGGAAAACTTTCAAGATGCTTAATGTAGACTTCTTCCAATTCTCCATTCAGAAATACTGACTTCACATCCATTTGATATACTTTGAATTTTTTGTAAGCTGCATAAGACAAACATTCTCACTGCTTCAATTCTTGCAACAGGTGCAAAATTTTCTTCATAGTCAATTCCTTCTTGCTGTGAGTATCCCTCACATACAAATCTTGCTTTGTTTCTTACTACTTCTCCTTGTTCATTCATCTTGTTTCTGAATACCCATTTAGTTCCAATAACATTCTTATCTTTAGGTCTAGGGACCAATTCCCATGTCTTGTTCTTTTCAATCTGATCTAGTTCTTCTTTCATAGTATTAGTCCAACTTTCATCTTCACAAGCTTCACTCTTAGGTTCAATTTGGGAAATTAAACATAACTTTTCTTGTACCTTCTTCTAAGTTAGAACTCCTCTTTTGATGCTTCCAATAATTTGTCCAATAGGATGATTTCTTGACAAACTCTTGCTAGGTGTCACTGTCTCAGATCTCACTTTAGGTATAGGTTCTTCAATGAATTCACTATGGCTCTAATTAAAAAAATCACTGTCAGTCTCATAAAATAATTTAGTAGATCCATTATTAGGTTTAGGATGAGCTTCTTCATCTGATTCATGATCAAGCATTCTTTACTGAATTTTGAACTTTTCATCAACTTTAACATTTGCACTTTCAACAATAGTCTTAGTTCTTTTATTATAACATCTATAGGCTTTTGTTTTCAAAGAATATCCAGGAAATATACCTTCATCACTTCTAGGATCATTCCAATATCATCATCTCTTTTTATATAACATTTTCTTCCAAAGATTCTAAAATACTTAACTAAGGGTGCATGTCCAAACCATAATTCATAAGGTGTCTTGTTTGTGTCTGCTCTAATTTGTACTCTATTCAAGGTATATGCTATTGTGTTCACTACTTCTCTCCAGAATATCTTTGCCAAATCATTCTCAAATAACATAACTCTTGTTGCTTCAGTTACTGATTTGTTTCTTCTTTCTGCAATACCATTTTCTTCAAGTGTTCTAGGGGCTGAAAACTATCTTTTAATTCCATTTTCTTCACAAAAAGGTGTTAAACTCTCTAGAAGTAAATTCTCCACCTCTATCAGATCTCAAACATTTAATCTTCATTCCAGATTCATTCTCAACTTTATTCTTAACAATCTTAAACTTATCAAATGCTTCATATTTTTCTTTAAGAAATGCAATCCACATCATTCTTGTAAAATCATCAACAAGAATCATAAAATACCTTTCTCCATAGAATCATCTAGTCCTGGTAGGACCGCTCAAATCTGTATGAAAAATTTATAGCTTTTCTACACATGTAAACTTCTTACTAGAAAAAGAACTTCTCTTCTATTTAGCCATCATACATTCTTTGCAAATCATGTTAGTAGGCTTCATAATTTTAGGCAAATCTCTTACTGCAAGTGTAGTACTTACTTTCACAATGTTGTCAAAGTTTATATGACAAAACCTTCTATGCCATAACCAACTATCATCAATTTTAGTAATCAAACATGTCATCTTAGTAGGATTCAACTAAAATACATTACCTCTAGTTCTAGATCTAGTCCCAATCAGATTTCCATCTTTATCCTTTATCACACAAGTTTTCTCAGTAAACCAAACTTGATATCCCTTATCAACTAACTGTCCAACACTCAAAAGATTATGGTTCAATCCATCCACAAAATAAACATCATCAGTATTAGTCTTTCCATCAAGATTAATAGATCCTCTACCTTTAATCAAACAAGGTGCATTGTTTCCAACTCTAACAATTCCTCCATCATATTTGTTAAACTTTATGAAATTTTTCATGTCTCCAGTCATATGATGTGAAAAACCATTGTCTATAATCCAATTATCTTTCTTTTCAACTTGAGAAACTAAGGCCTTTTCTTCCTTAACATCAGTTTTAGGATTCTCTTCTTTAATTGCTACAAATCCTATGTCATCATTATTCTCAGTATCACTTTCACTTAGAGTTCTTTCTATACTAGCTTCAAGATCTTCATCATCAGCATAATAACATTCCTTAGATCTTCTAGGTTTGAAATTGTGTTTGTACTTTTTAACTCTCTTAGGAAATTTAGATGCAAAATAACCATATTATTAACAAGTCCAACATTTAAATATTTTATTACCGTCTGGTTCTCTCTTCACAAGCAAGGCAATACCTTCTTCAATCTTCTTGTCTTCTTCATTTCTATATCTACTACTGCCAACATAATCTCTACTTACACTGATGCTTCTTGACAAAGTAGGGTGAACACTAAGAGCACTGAATGCTGTCTCCATTCTGGGTAAGTCTCTTGATAACCTCAAGTTCATTTCTGCTGCTTCCAGTCTTCCAAGTAGAGTCTCTCTTTTAAATTTTGTAGTACAAGGTATAACTTGTTCAATCATCTATGTTGTCTTCTTAAATATAGGAGTCAGTGTCCTCAAAATTTTCCATATCACTTCATTCTCTATCTTTGTTCCTCCACAAGAGTTTATACCTGTAACAATTTTCGACAGTCTACCAATATAGCTTCTAACAGATTCATTTTCCAACATTATTATATCTTCAAATTCACATATCCAATTATGTAATCTAATTCTTTTTGCATGTTCATCACCTTAAAAAGTAGAGTGTAAAGCTTTCCAAATTTCATGAGATTTTTTCAAACATTTTACTTGATTGTACTCATTCTCTAGAAGGGTTGTCGAAAGTGCTTCTCTTGCAAGTATGTTACACATGAATATATCTCTTTTCTTAGTAGTACATGTTTCAAGATTGTCCTCTTCAATGATAGTCTTATCATTCTTTGTAATCAACCAATAACCTAGTCCTAAACACAGTAGGTGTGTCTTCATCTTTTCTTTCTAGGTATCAAAATTTACTCCATCAAACTTAGGGATTTCTTTCCTGAAATTCACAATGGATCTCCTTAAGCTGTTAAACTTCTTTTTCAAGGACCTGCTACTCTGATACCAATTGTTAGAAAGTAAAGTCCACCAAGATAATTGAGAGGGAGGGGTGAATCAATTATCAAATAATTATAACTTTTATCAACTTCAACAACATTAAACCATGTAACCAATATAATTACCAACCATAGAAATATATTCATACACAATAACACAATGACACAAGATATGTTGACTAGGGAACCTCTTGATCAAAGACTAAACCCTAGGGGGAATGATGCCCACAAAATATGCACTAATATGAATATTCCTTGTGAAAGGATGGACTTTGGTAGGAGTCTTATGAAATACATTAAGTACATATGAATCCCTGTTAAAAGATTCTAACCCTATTAAGAGTTATGGAAGACAGAAGGACCCACTGCCCAAACAACTTCAGGGTAAGATCACTGAACACACTGTCTAAATAATCTTTGTATTACTCAATAGAATAATATGTTACCTCTTCTTTGACTATACCAAACCACACTCACTGTTAAACCAGATCTCAATTTCGGATCTTTGTACCTCGCATGTCTTCCTTCACAAATTTACTTTCACATTTATCTCTTTTCTTCACTTCATGCATACATCATCACATCCAACCATATTCAACCATATTACAACCATATTCAACCATATTACAACAAGGAAAAACATTCTTTCCTTTATACCACACTCAAATAATTACAAATGAGTCAACATACAATTACAAAATAAAAGTTTCCACATGCTACATCAAAATTACACAAAATTATCAACTTCCAACTATGATAATTCTTCACTTGTGTGACCTCTAAGTTTGCACTATCATCCAAATCACTATCAATGTGTCTTCAAATTCCCTTTAACTGCACAAAACTAGATTCCATCCTGATTAGGAGATATCATCCCATTTTCACAAACCGCTACTCAGGAACACTACCTGAAAACTATTTTCACCAAAATACTCATAACTTCCATGAATAAATGAATTGTTGTCTGTGCTCTTAACCATAGACATATAACATATCAAAAAATATATCCTAAACATTGCATAGCTCCAACTGCAATATACCACATGCGCTAATCCAAACTCTGTCTGTTCTCTGCAAGTCTCTAGAAGATCACTGTGTTGACATCAATGACAATCATAGTCATGAATGCAACAAAAACTATTATAGAATAGCTGCAAAACATTTAGTATTCATTCCTAACAAATTCAATAAAAATTCTAGAGCTCCAACAAAAGTGATGATGAAATTATACCTCCTACAATGTCTCTAGTTGATTATATCAGGCAGTATCACAACAATGAAACAAACTCACATGAATATGGGTGGGATTCATTATCAGATGCTACTATGGAAATACAAGTTGATGTCATGCACAAGTATGCTCCTGCTAAAAAATTTGAAAGAGGACAAAGCTCCAATTCTCAATATCAAGATGATGAAGAAGATCCTTCCCACTCTCTTATGGAAATAATTCATATGGCTCCTTGGCCATCTAATCAAAATAATGCTCCAGCTAATCAAGAAAATCATGGGTATATAAGACCTCATCATGTGACAACTTCATGAAACTTAGGAATATCTAGGATTGAGCTAGTTCCTATTCATGCACTCCTTCCACTTGAAGAGAGACCTACCTCTTAGAATGGACCATTCAGGTTAGATTCACATAATGCTCCTCTAAACTCCTTTGACTCTTCTAGGACAACTTGCAATTGACAATGTTCTATGGAGGATACTTTTCTTGATCTATCTGATTCATTCATGAATGATGAGAAAGATATCGATGTCTTTTCACTTGAACCTATTAACTCCTTTTCCCTTATCTTACCTGAGTCAAGTGACTTGTCCACTTAGCCTCCATCTCTTCATTTAAACCAGTCATATCAGCCTCATTCATCCATAATTCTTGAGTCTTCTAGAAGCAATTTGGATATGCAACATAAAAATTCAACTTACATACAAAGGTCACCATGTCCTATCTAATCGACATGTGACTGGAAAGAAAAAATCAATATTCAAGAGACCACAAGGGTTCTCCAAAAATAAAAGAAGAAAATCAAATAAAATATGGATTCCAAAATCCATCATAAAAGAATTATGCTCAAAAGCATCTCAAAAATCAAAGGCTATGTGGATTCCCAAGCAAAAAGACTTAGATATAAAAGAAAAATCAATGTTTCCATTTCCTTCCTATGACTCACTTCACTCCCAAACTCTTCACACCATCACTACCTATCATATCTCATGTTACTCTTCACTCCCTCATTACCTTCCCAGAAGTCCACATTGGTATCTACTCATTGCTAATGACTTTCTTCAGAAAGATCTCAATGGTTTATGAAAGGGAGGATAGGGAGAGGGGCCAAAGGAACACCCTAACTAGATCCACCTTGTATTAAAATAGGCAGAAGAAACAACAAACAAGAGTGAGAGAGAGAGAATGTAGATAATTTCATATATTATATTCAATTTGATTCATAAATGTTGGGCTGTAAGGCCTTCCCAGTTTAGGCCAAATATTACAATTAAGTACATATGTCCTCCAACATGCAAGGATTTTCCAACAATCTCTAATTATCTATCTTCTATCTCCAAAACTTACTCCCCATAAACTGACTCCCTCAAAAATTTCTCTCCTACCTCTCCTAAACTTCTAACCAACGGCTACATTTATACAAGAGGCTACCAAATCAAGTCGGCCTTCAGATCCATAATCAATGGAAGGGACAACTAGATCTAGGTCCACACACTTCCTAATGATGGATACCAGCATTAAATCCATGACCATAATTAAATGCACAAGTCAGCCTCAAAAGAAATCCAAAATAAACAAATCGGTAAGCAAGGAAAATTGAGTGCCAGACAAGCATTGTCGAGCACCAGGGAAATAAACCAAGCACTAGAGAGATGACTGACCAACTTGACCAACAAAGGAAACCAAGTAACACTGAACCAACTTGGTCAAAGAAGGAACTGAGCAAAGAAGAGAAAATCACAAACATCTTTATGGTGAAATGGGATTGCTAAGGACCTAAGATGCTCTTGCATCAGACACCTAGGGTTATTTGAAATGATTCTCCAAATCAAGAAATAGGTATGATCTGAGCTGCATCCAAGTTAGACTGTGAAGTCCATGAACTATCTTCAATCGGTCTATTCTTCCACTTTACCAAATATTCCATATACTATTTTCCTATTGTACTTCTGTCAATTCTTTGCTCCAAAATATTTTCAACTTCTTCCTTCTATTTCTTAGGATAATCCATCGGTACTGTCATGTCTTCATTAGGTTCATGATGCTCATAGACATCAACAATGTTAAAATAGGTGATATATCCTTACTTCAAATTTTTAGGTTCCCATATGTTCTAACAGAAATCAACCTTTCTTCAAATGAACCATCACTTCATCACCAACATCAAAAGTCTTATGTCTCCTTGATCTATCAACTCTATCTTTGTATTTTTTATAACTCTTTTCTAACTTATGCTTCACATCTTCATGCAATGTCTTCATGTACTCAGAAAATTCTACTCCTTCAACACTTCTCTTTCTTTCATTAGCAATGTCTCTACAATCAGATATACCTCTTGGTTGTATGCCATTTACAATTGTAGACACCTAAAAATCCTTTAGAAAATAAAGTATTTTTATTTTCTGAAAAATCCCTGATGACATCATCATTTATTAATTAATTATTTATTTAATTAATTAATTTATTTTTATGTCATTAAATCCCTTTTTCTTAATTAAAAATATTTAATTAAGAAATCCCTCCCAAAAATGTTTAAATCTTATTTAAACATTAATCCCCTATTTATTAATTATTTTAATTAATAAATTGACCAAAAATCCCCCAAAAAATAATTAATTTATTTTTTGACCAAAAGTTGGCCTTTTTTCCTAAAACCACTAACCTCTTCCAAAATCTTCTAAAACCCTCTTTAATTATGATTAAAGGCTAATCCCATCATTTTCTAACCCTAACCCCAACTCAAAATATTTAATTAAGATTAAATATTTAATCCTTATGTTTATTAAATTTATTTTAATAAATTTTCTCAAACCTAAACCCATGGAAATAAATAAATCTTTATCTATTTCCTAAAAATCCTTATTTATCCTAAGGAAGTGCTAGACTCTTCTAGAAAGTCCTAATCCTAATCCTAATCCTAATCATCTCCCTAACCTTGTCACATTCCCTAACCAAGATTAGCCAACTCCTAAACTTTAACCAAAGTCAACAAACTTCTAGAGGCTTCTCTTACATGCATTTATGATGCATTTAAAGCCTCATTATCCCTCTTACATGCATTTATGATGCATTTAAGAAGCCCCTCACCCCTTTCTTACACCCTTTGACCTTAAGGCACATTTCCCAAATTGTGCACATTCCTCCCATCTTTCAACCCAATGCCCTTGTGACACTTGTCACAAGGAGGTGGCCTTGAGCTAGCACAATCCATGTGCTCCCCTTTGAATGAATCTTGGCCTCTCTTAAGGATTTTGATCCTAGCCACTCATTCATCCTCCCAAAAGTCTATAAATAGTCCTCATTTCCAAGAGCAAAATACCCATTCACCTTTCATTTTATGCATTGTTATTATGTCCATTCAGCTCTAGACTTAGCATAAGCAACACTAATTGTTAGTTTTTTTTTATCATCTTCAAGCTTTCTTAAAGAACATCATAGCTTAGTAATAATGGATTAACATAGTTTCTTTTATTGTTTTGCATAGCATATAGCATCATATCACACCTATATTTGGTCAAAAATCAATCTTAGTATGCATTAGAATATGCTCCAAGTGCTTAGAGAGCACACCCACATCCCTCTAATTGAAGCAAATCAAACATTTGCTCTATAGCACTTGTTTTTAGCAACAATTTCGAGGTGGCTTTGGTTTTGTTTTCATGTCTTATGCTATTTTTTAGTTCATGAACATGTTAGATTAGTCTAATGTTTGAATGTTTCAGCCTTTCAAGATAGGTAACAGGTTCAAAATCATAGTCTACATTCTGGCACGCCCGGTGGGACCCACTTCACGGGTTCTTTGCAAACATTCTGATAGATTTTGGAGTGTTTTCAGATGTTTCAAGCTTATAGGTGGATGGAGCTCATTAAATTCTTCTTCCTCTTCTTGTCTATATTCTTCTATTCCATCTACTTCTTCTTCTAGCAAGGTCATGGCCATTTTTTTTTCAAAAAAAAAATCCATAAGGAAGCAAAATCATACAAACCTTGTTTTAGTGCTTAAAATGAACCCCCAAATCATTCTTAAATGCATTAAGAACTAAAACTTGCAAAATTTATTCTAACAAACAAGAAAAAATCAATCAAAACATTTGCATCCTTGCAAGATCAAGGTTTTAAATGCATTCATGCAAAGTAGGAACATTTTATGATTTGGGAGCATAAAAAGAACATCAAGTTTGCATTGGAAAGCTAAGTGGTCCCTAATCAACTAAAAAATCATCCTAAATGGTCCTAAATCAAAATTAAAAAGCATCAAAGAGAGCTAAAAAAGAACTTCATTTGCAATGTCTTCAAAGTTTTGTTAAAAATCTCAAAGCAAACTAGGAACAAAATCATCAAAAAGCTTTGCTAAAAACTTTTCAAATTTGGTTCCTAAATTTTTCTAAAGGTTTCAAAATTTTCCTAAATCAGTCCTAAAGTTTTGTTATTGATGTGAACAAGTCTCTTATTGCAAAATCTTGAATGCCTTTTAAAATTCATGCATCAAACTAAATCTAGGCAACTTTGTTTTGAAGTCTAAAATGGAGCAAACCAAATCTTGAATGAAACTAAAGGAATGAAGCTAAGTCCTAAGAGTCATTGTCCATTTGAAAATTGAACTCAATCTTGAATGCATTAAAAGAACAAACATCTCTATTCCCTCCTTTTCAATTCAAGCAAAATGCAAATTCAATCTTGAATGCCTTAAAGGACAAAAAAAAAAGCACTTCAAAGTTCTAAATCAACACGCCAATCTCAATCTTGAATGATCAAAGAAAGAACTTGCAATCGCTCAAATCGCTTACTTTTTGGAAAAAGAACAAATCAAACCTTAAGCACTTGTGTCTTCAAAATTTCAAAGTTCAAACACACTTAAATCAAATTGGGAAAATGAACAAACTTGCTTGATGTGCATCTAGGAGCTTTATCTTCTTGCAAAATCCTTGTTAAAGTAAGCAACGTAGAACATTTGAACTTGGACAAGTTCACTTGTTCTACTTTTAGCGAGGCCTGTCCGAGGAGAAAAGCGCTTCCTCCTCAGAGAATGACCTCAAACCGGTATCCCCCCCGGCCAGTATATAAATAAAGTGAAGGCAAAAAGTACTCACTTACATCTCCTAATCGCCGGGCGTCTTGTGCCAAATACAAATGTTTGGGGAAAGGTAAATATTCCTCCCCCAGCGTTGTTGGCTAGGCTCTTAAGTGAGTCATAGGCGGTCAGCATAACCGGGTATGGAGACTCCATGGAACTATTAAAAACCTGATAAAATAGAGGCTACCCTATCTACATCCGAAAGTATCAAAATCCTTGTGCAAGGACCGATTCCAAGGGGTTTACCGGGTCACCTCAAGATTACTCACCATTTGTATTCCCTTCTAGGGGATACCAAGCTGTGGGCAAGCGATTTTGATACTCACCTTCCTTAGGTAGATCTGTTTGAAGTGCTTGACAGTCAAAGACTCCGTGAAAACCCTTGTTGAAACATACACTTTCAAAGCTTTATCAGAGTCAGTCATCCTGTTTGTATCCCGCAAGGTTGCTTTGCCCTTTGCGGAGATTGCTTTGTCAGAAGTCTTTTTAATTTATCCTTTGCCACTTGAGAAAATCAAACCAATCAACAAAATTGATATTCAGAAAATCTTGCAGAAATCAGATATCCAAAGAGCCTTTTGTTCTCGGACCAAACCTATCAGAATTTTCCAAAGATATGCCCAATTTGATCAAACATCCAAAAGCTAAGTTGCCCAAATCCAAAGATTATCAAGAGAAGAAAGTTGCAGAGAGGAACCTTAAAAGCCATCAATCCTTTGTCCAAGCAACCCAAGCAGAAGAAAAATATCAAGAAAGGCTTGATAATATTGGCTATAATGTAAGAGTCAAACAGTTTGCCTACCATTTCCGAGTAAACCATCGCTACATCAACCTTGAAAGAGAAGATTAGCTGGATTCATAACATGTCCATTCTACCTTCAGATCTCACAATCTTATCTCGGCAGTCCGTCATCCTAGCTTCATCCTAGTTTCATCCTTGCATCATCACCAAACCTTAGTTACATCCTAGAAATCCTTCTTAGTTGCATGCACCATCATCCTCCTAGCAGCATCATAGATCATCCATCCCAGTCGCATCTGCATCATCCTCTTAGAAAGAGCATTGTTCCATCATCCTCCACCATCTTTTCATCAACAATCCACCATCAGAATCCCATATCCTTCATCCAAATCCAGCATCCATCATCTAAATCAGAACCCACCATCTTTTGTACCAAATCCAGAGATCCAAAATCCACAAACACTTAGTGTTCAAAACCTTTGAGTTGTTTCCATCCCTTATCCTAGATCAGAAAGCATCCCCTTTTTTGACAGAGCATTGTCTAAAGGAAATCCAACTTGTCCTTGCACAGCCTCATCATCTCGAGCAAGAGATTGGCTTGTATTGATAAGCATCTAGTTAACCAAAGATCATTAGTCTATCCTAGGTTGGCCCAAATCCTATCACTGATCCTCCATCAGGGAAAAATAACAACTCATTGTTGACACTTAGTAATCTTCCACCAGCATCCCACCAATCCTCCACCCAATCTTGACCCAAATCAGAGCATCCCACCAATCCGCCATCATCACCAAGATTTTTTACCAATTTGCCACCATCTCCCACCAATCTTCCACCATCCTTGATCCAAATCCGAGCAGTTCATCCATCCTTGCATTGCATTCTAGAAAGACATCATCATTAGAAGTTCATCAACTTTGCATCCATCAACATCTTTTAGCCAAACATCTTGCATCCATTTAGCACTTGCATCTCCATGCCTGTTGAGACCAGATCTCAGAAAAGAAGAAGCATGAATCCTTATCCACCAACAACCTCATCCGATCCCAACCTTTTCACCAATGCCATGATGACCTACAATCCCCAGATCCAAGCCAGTAACCCATGTGAAGATCCAAACATCCCTTCATCCCCGTTAGCAATCCAAGCATTTGCAAATCCTCCAGAAAGCCCACCAGCAACCAATGCCCTTGTACCGCAACATCAGCAAAGCACGTTTGCCCACTATCTACCAGAAAGTACCTCCATCCCACCATCTCTCTATCCACGCATCCCCATCAATACTATCCAAGTTCCAGCACAAGCATATTCTCCGTTTGTCCAATCATTCCCCGATCCTATCATGCAAACACCCCAAGAGCTTTCCACCATTCCCCTTTTCTTGCAAGGAAGCTTCGCCAGTCCTGCAACACAAGATGCAGTGCCATCCGCTCCATCTCCTACTCCTTTTGCTTCATCATCTGCTATGGTTGCCCAAGCCCAAATCCAATGCTTAACCCAAAGTCAGCTTCCACCTCTCACGCAAGCTTTTACACCAAAAGTTTTGCCACCATTCGCAAGTCAAGCAACGCCTTTCACCATCAAAGGAGCACCGTCACCCTTCACCCCCCAAGCACCTGTACCTTCTTCTTTGGGGTTAGCGCAATCACTTCCCATTCCAACCTCATCTTTCTCTTGGGTGTTTCCTTCATTTTCCTCCTCACAAGCATCCGCTCAACCACAACCTCAACAAGCTCCTTTCTCTCAACCATCATTCATGTCCCAAGCTCCCGTTGCTCCTACCATTCCATCATCCACTGTAGTGCACCCTAACACAAGCTCTCAGTGGGGCCTTACACAAGAAGAAATGAAGGCATGGGGGATCCCATCTCAATCCCCTACATCTATGGTTGCAAGTCAACAAACCGCCTTCACCCAAGCAGCACAGCAGCAACTACCCCAACCACCGCCGGCTTCAAGCTATTCATCCCAAATCCCAAATACCTTCCAGCAAGTTCCACCACCTCAACAACCAACTTTCCCCAGCTATCTTACCCCATCACCCGTTGCTTCTAGCTTCCCCACATCTGTTCCACCTCTAAGTAACGCAGGCATGCACCCAGCTTATATCAGCCAAACCCAAAGCCAACCTCAGCAACTACCACCATCATATCCGCAAGCAGCATCGTTCCAATAGCCTCCCTCACAGCAACCACATGTCCCCTTTCAGAAAACACCCATCATTCCTCAACAACAACAAGTCCCTTGCTATCAGCCCGAGCAAAAAATCCCTATCATCCCCCAGCAACAACAAGTTCCCACCCATCAGTTACAACAGCAAGTTCCAAATGTCCAATATCAGCAAGCAGTCCCACAACAACCGCCAGTTCAACAACAGCAAGCAGCCCAACAACATCAAGCGGTTCCATATCATTTACCACAATATCCCCCTATGCCACACCAGTAATATCCCCAGCAACCATTGCCCCAAAATCAGTTCCAACCCATTTATCCACAGCAAGTGCCATATCCAGTTCCACAGCTTCCATCACAAGCAGAAGTCCCAGTTCCCTCGCCACTCAATCCTGAGTGGGAGGCAATGAAAAATGCTCTAAAGGAGCTACAAAGTGGAACAGAGAATAAAACATACAAGTTCAAAGAGGTGTGCTCATATCCCTTCGATCGGTCCATAGCAACTATCCCTTTCCCCAAACATTTTGAGATGCCCAAGTTCGACAAGTATCGGGGGAAAGGAGATCTAGTAAACCATATCAAAGAGTTCTACATGGCGTGCCAAGAAGTGGCTTATAGTGATAACTATCTCCTGTGCCTGTTTCCCAAAAGCTTGGGAGGAACTGTTGTTGAGTGGTTTTACAAAATACCACATGGGACAATAAAAACTTTTGCTGAACTCTCTAAGAAATTCATCACACACTATGCCCATAATGTGGAGAATGAGTTGTCCTTGCTAGACCTATGCAACTCAAAGCAGAAAGATGGAGAAAGCCTTGCAGAATACTTACAAAGATGGTAGAACCTTACAACCAGGTTATCATATCAGCCGCCAGAGGAGCATCTAACAAAGATCTTCATTGATAACCTACATCCAAAGCTATCCCATCACATGTGAATGAACTATCTCCAGACATACCAAGACATCAAGAGCAAAGGCATAGGCATCAAGAAAGCTCTCCTAGACGAAGGCACTATTCGTCACTTCAAGGATGATTCCAAGAATAAACCCAATAATGATAAATCTCGTTACTGGAATCATAACAAGAATGTTGTTACAGATGGAGCCACTGACACTAAGAATGTACAATTTGTTGTGGCTAGTCCTACACCAGCTCAAACATACCAACCGCCACAAGCACCCATCTATCAGCAACCACCAGCTCCCGCATATCAAGCACCTATTTATCAGCAGCCTCCTCAAGCTCATCAACCACCTGTGCAACAGTATCGACAGCAATACCAACAGCAACAGCCAGCACGTCAAGGCAATTCTGTTAACGCAGTTAACATTGCCCCAAGGCAGAACAAGCCCAATAATCAGAACAATCCAAAGAGGACTTTCACACCTTTGGGTGAGCCTCTGGATCAGATCTTTTATCGGCTAGCCAAGGAAAATATGATCACATATCCGCCCATCCCATAGAAGGATGACAATGCACCAAAGTCTGATTGGTATAAAGAACATGAATACTGTGATTACCATCGTGTGAAGGGGCACACAACATTGAAGTGCATGCAGCTTAAGAACTACATCTAGGATCTCATTGATCGCAAGGAAATCTAGGTCAATGCACCAGCTCAAGCTTCACCCAACGCCAGTTTGCAAATATATCAAAATGTGTTCCCTCAACACGATACCGGGAAGAATCAAGCCAACGCCAATCAACTCCAAAATCGTGGCAAAGGCAAGTAAGAAGATCACACAGCGGCCTACATCAACTATGACAAGTATGTCAGATGCATAACTCAAGTTGAGCCCATCCAAGATGAGCCCACCATCAATACCATCCACGTCAGAGGGCCGGATCAACAATGTGCTGCAACTACCCGCAGTAGTAGGATAACTGTTGCCGGTGCTCCTTCGAGATCAGCTGCTCCTCCAAGGCCAACATCTACTGCATCCACATCACAGTCTAACACCAGGCCAGCATCAAATGCACACGCAACACAGCATAATGCACCAAGTGCACAATACAATATCATAGAGCATCTTGGGAACATGCCAGCCCAAATATCTATCTTAGATTTGCTCCGCACATCACCCATCCATCAGGAGATCCTGGACAAAGCTCTAAAAGAAGGCCATGTCCCCACGGACATTAACACAACTCAGTTTGAAACTCTTGTGGGACACCTATCAGCAGCATTTGCCTTATTCTTCAAAGAATCTGACATACCAGATGTCACTCCTGACCATACTCTTCCTCTCCGCATTGCCGTCATGGTCAGAGACTTTGCCATCAAACGGGTCTTAATAGATAATGGCTCAGCTCTAAACTTATGTACTTTAAAATTCATTCAGTAGATTGGGTTCACCCAGGCCGATATAGCACATGAAGTGATCACTATCAAAGCCTATGATAACTTGGAGCGTACCTCAGAAGGTACCATTACTTTGC
Source organism: Chamaecyparis obtusa (assembly GCA_027943335.1). Taxonomy (NCBI): domain Eukaryota; kingdom Viridiplantae; phylum Streptophyta; class Pinopsida; order Cupressales; family Cupressaceae; genus Chamaecyparis; species Chamaecyparis obtusa. The sequence continues at coordinate 735,819 of BSBK01003293.1, read as the reverse complement.
CCATTCAGCTGGGCCCAGCAACACAAGATACTATCTGCCATGTTGTTGATCTTGACCTACCATTTAATATCCTCCTAGGCCGACCATGGATTCATTCCATTAAGGCTGTACCATCTACTTACCATCAGTGCATCAAATTTTTGCATCAAGGCACTGAGGTTACCATCCATGCTGACCCCCAACCCTTCGCATACTATCATGCGATGGAAGCATCATTCCCTCACTCCACTCATTGTCCTGGAACTGACATTGGTACTTCTATTGCCAGCTCATCCCGATCCCATTGCGATCCAGAAACCATTCTCACCTCCACCCTCTCTTCCATCAAGATCAACAACCAGGGTTGTGGTGAATATAGCCTACATGATGCATTTGTCATAGGGGCCCTTCCGCTTGATCCACATACTCAAGGGCACCCAGATCACCAAAGCAAGCCTATTGAAGGGCATCATGAAATCAAGAAAATTGGATCTATGACTTTTGAATCCCATGGCAACATAAACAACAAAGAGATGGAGCTGGATATCAATAGATGGTTGTACAAAGATCCCCCATCCCGTGACATGCAACTTCTTGAGTACTTCAAAAAGAAATATCCAATCCCATACAAGAATGTCACAGAACAATATAACTATCAAGGCAGTGGTTTAGGACCACAAGAAGATGGAAATCTATTTCCTATCACACCATCACAAAATCTTGAACATCGAGGACTTGGCTTTAATATCCCTCGCCTGCCTGAATAAGAGCCCAATACCGCAACTGAGGGCACCAACATGACTAGCGTTAACTTCTCGAATAGCCAGGATGACCTCATGGAAATTGAAGACATCCCCGAAGAGAAAGACATCCCATCCTACGATCATATCTTTGCCGATGACACCCTCCTGGGGACTTCTGTCCTCCAACAACTATCCATCAACCTCATAGACCTTCCCCTCACACACCCTGAACTCATAACTTGGGACCAACCAAGCATCGCACACATCGACGAGTTCCAAAGTGCACAAGCACTCCTAGAATTCATGGGGGCATCAGATCCAGCAGTCAACTAGGATCCAACATCGACATCTATTTATACGCTTCACCCAAAAGGATATTTTGGGGAAGAGGCAAGCTTTAGTCGCAAAAATGATAAAGCAAAATAACATCATGAGTCTTTATGTGAAAACCCTTCTGGGGCACATTCTGATTCCAAAATAGTAAAAACAAAGGGCGTATCTTCTAGCGAAAACCTGGCAATTCAGGTGCTAGAAGATGAAGCCTTGCCTTTTCCCCCTATCCAAGATTATAGACCAGAGCAGTCGCTGATCATCATAGAGGAAATCAAGCCAATCAAATTGGGAACAGAAGAATGTACGAGGATCACCTACATTGCAGCCAACATGACAGAAGGTGAAGAAATAGCTTTCACGGCGCTACTTCAAGAAGCTACTATAAACTTTGCATGGTCATATGCACACATGCCTGGGCTTGATCCTAATCTTGTCATTCATCATCTAGCAGTGGATCCTAATGCCAAGCCAGTAAAGTAGAAGCTACGCAAAATGCATCCCAAAGTAGCTCTATTGGTAAAATTAGAACTAGAAAAACTCCTAGATGCAAAGATTATCAGAGCTATAGATTACTCAGATTGGATCTCCAACACGGTACCTGTCACAAAGCCTTCAGGAGACATCAGAATATGCACAGATTTTAGGGACTTGAACAAGGCATGTCCTAAAGATGATTTCCCACTACCTAACATAGACATGATCGTAGACCTTATAGCGGGCCATGAAATGTTGTCACTAATGGATGGCTTCTCCGGCTACAACCAGATTCATATAGCAGAAGCAAATCAACATAAAACAGCATTCACAACCCCATGGGGCACCTTCTGCTACAACATGATGCCATTCAGGTTAAAGAATGCAGGAGCAACATATCAGCGAGCAATGACAGTGATCTTCCATGACATGATCCACAAGATCCTTGAAGACTATGTGGATGATATCCTTGCAAAATCTAAAACAAGGGATGAACACCTCAACATCTTAGAGCGTGTGTTTGATCGTCTGAATCATTATGGCTTAAAGCTTAATCCTAAGAAATGTGTCTTTGGTGTTACATCTGGCAAGCTTCTAGGCTTCATCGTCTCTAGACGAGGCATAGAGATCGATCCTAAAAAGGTAAAAGCAATAACGGAGATGCCTCCACCAAGAAATCTCAAATAGCTTAGAAGCCTACAGGGCAAGCTTCAATCAGTTCGGCGGTTCATCTCGCAACTAGCAGACAAGTGCCAACCATTCTCACATCTCTTATGCAAAAACACCAACTTCAAGTGGGATCCCATATGCCAAAGAAGCTTTGATAAGCTCAAGGAGTATCTAGCTAACGCTTTGATCCTTGTACCACCAGTTCCAGGATGCCCACTCATCCTTTACATCTCAACAACAGCTATAACACTAGGGGCACTCCTAGCACAGCATGATGATGAAAATAGAGAATGAGCTGTCTACTACATCAGTCGCACTCTTGTGGGCTATGAGCTTAACTATTCACCCATGGAGAAAGCATGCCTAGCAGTGGTCTTTGCCACTCAAAAACTTAGACATTACATGCTTAGCCACACAATCAAGCTCATATCAAAGGTGGACCCTCTTAAGTATCTGTTATCAAGGACAACCCTCACAGGCCGTATGGCAAAATGGGTCATGTTACTCAGTGAATTTGACATTCAGTATGTAGATCGCAAAGCAATCAAAGGGAAAGTCATTGCCGATCAACTAGCAGAAGCACCACTGGTGGATGCCTATCCACTAATCATGGAATTCCCTGATGAACACTTATGCATGATTGAAGAGCAGCCCATGTGGAAACTATACTTTGATGGCTCCTACACATCACATGGATCAGGGGCAGGAATCCTATTCATCACACCTCAAGGTGACTACATCCCAAAATCATTCAAATTGGGATTCCCATGTACCAACAACATTGCAGAATATGAGGCACTCATCTTAGGTCTCAGAACAGCCATTCAGTGGAATATCATAGAATTACAAGTATTTGGAGATTCACAGCTGATTATCAAACAAGTCCTAGATGAATATCAGACAAAGGATGACAAGTTGCTACCTTACAAAGAGCTAGTGGACAAATTGCAAGAGCATTTCCTACATCTACAATTCACACAGATCCCAAGACTTCAGAACAAAGCAGCAGACGCAATGGCAACCATTGGATCCTTATTGGAAATCCCACGTGACGCAACACAATATGAATTTCTAGTCGAGCAGCTACACTTGCCAGCTTATGAGAACACCGATGCAAACATGGTGTGTGTCTTGGTTGGTCCCCAATCCCCATGGTACCACGACATCCATGCATATCTAAAAAATGGTATCATATCTCCCCATCTCACCAATAACCAATGCCAAAACCTTATTCACAGAGCTTCCCGCTACACTCTTGTAGCCAACACCCTATATCGTCGCGGGTATCACAATGTCCTATCTAGATGTTTAGATTCAAATGAGGCCATCCTGGCCTTACAAGAAGTTCACGTTGGAATTTGCGGTGCCCACACGAGTGGCATGGTTCTAGCAAAGCAGCTGCTTAGAGTTGGATATTATTGGCCAACAATGGAACATGATGCGTGTGAATTTGTCAAGAAATGTCTCCCATGTCAACAGCATGCCAATTTGATACATGCACCAGCACAGGATCTACAGCCTATTGCACCACCGTGGCCTTTTTCATGTTGGGGCCTCGACCTCGTTGGCTTGATCACCCCCCTCTCTTTGAATGGACACAAGTATATCATAACAACCACAGAGTACTTTACCAAATGGGTTGAAGCGATTCCGCTCACCCTTACTACTGGCATCCAAATATCCAAGTTCATCCTCTACCATATCATTTGCCGCTTCGGCATACCATCTACCATTTTCACAGACCATGGCACACCTTTTGAAAACTAGCATGTGGATGATCTGTGTGCCAGACTCCACATCCATCACCATTTCTCCAGTCCATATTTCCCTCAAGGAAATGGCCAAGCTAAGGCAACCAACAAAACTATCTTGAAAATCCTCAAGAAGGTTGTCAATGATTCTGGTCGTGACTAGCACCTCCAAATCAATCCTGCCCTTTGGGCCTACCGCACTTCCTATCGCACTCCCACAGGCACCACCCCATATTCCCTTGTATATGGTGCTGAAGCCATTCTGCCAATCGAGGTTGAGCTCCCATCATTGCGAGTCTCCATGAAGAACTACACCACTGATGAAGATTATCATGTAGCCCGTCTCACACAGCTAGACCTATTAGATGAAAAGAGACAGCAAGCATATGATCACCTGGTTGCATACCAGAATCGCCTCAAAAGGAGTTATAACAAGAAGGTCCATCCTAGATAGTTCCAGGTCGGTGACATGGTTCTCAAAGAAAATTAGAAGGTCCAAGAAAATCGAGAAAAGAAAGGCAAGTTTGAGCCTACTTGGCTGGGCCCCTATGTGGTCACCTCATGCTTCGGCTCCAGAGCTTATCAGCTATCTACACCAGAAGGAGAGCCTTTGAATGATCCAATCAACATCATACATCTGAAGAGGTTCTATGCCTGAACCAGATCCTACATATTCAGAAAATCCATAAAAATTGGAAAAAAGCAGCAAAAAATCAAAAAAGCAAAAAAAAAATAAAAAAATCGTCCAATGGTGAAAACTTGGCAATTCAAGCGCCTTGGACAAGTATGTTGGTGAAAGCCTGGCAAACAGGCACCATACATAATGGACCGAGCCCTTATCTATCAAACTCCCATCCCACCATCTCAGTCCTTTTTCCCTCAACCTTCAGCAACACCACCAATTCCTCTTGCACATATTTTGTACCATATCTTGCACATATCTTGTACCATATCTTGTATCTACTCTTGTATATCTTGTACACTCCCCTGTGTAGAGCAATCCTTCCTGTATATCCTGTATAGCGAGATCTTCCTATCCCCAATCCTGAGCTTTTGTACATATCCATTGTATATCTTTTCCCATCCATTGTACATCAGTCCTTGTCAGTCCTGCAGCAGCATTTTGATCAGCACACTTTGTCCTACCCAGCCTTGTACTTCAACAACCTCAATTGTTGACTATTCTTGATCACCGTGATTATTCTTTGACTTCATCATTTGCCAGTGAACAACACCACTCATTCTCTCATCAATTCATGGGTCCTTGAGGATGTATCCTTCCTCCTGTCAGATCCAATCTTCCACCAAGCACACCAGGTCCGTGTCGATGTATCCTTCCACACGTTCAGACCAATCTTCCCGCCATCAATCAAATCAAATCTCTCTCCTTGGCAAAGGATGTCTTTTTGGAGTTTTCATTTTGACCTTGGATTTTTTCCTTTGGGTCTTGTTAATCTTTTACAGCTTCTCATTGTTCTCTACTCAACGTCACCACAATCCTTTATATCATGGTGTGCTGCGAATGAGGATAATCCGGGGCAAGGTCTTTTGATCTTTTTCTTCTGCCTGTGAGTTAGTCATGTGTTTGTGGTTTCTTCAGCATCATTTCCACCATGCCTCCTTCGGGTTTCATGTGCGATGCTGGGGCAACCTTGCGTGTCTTTTTCGCGTCAATCCTATGCAATGCTGGTGACAAGGCCTCGTGATCCCAATATCCTTGGCAGGTCTCTAGCATTGCTATATTAAACTAGGTTGTGCTCTCCACATTTGCACTTGCAGCTTCCCCATCTCCCCTGCATCCTACATCATATAGATTAATCTTGCATCCTCATGTAGCTGCATCCTGCATTTTTCATTCCATCTCATCTTGCATTCACTCATCTTTGCTCTTGGAAGCTTGGTTATTTATCTCCCCTTCTTTCTAGGTCCTTCCTTCTCTGTTTCCTTTCGAGAAAATTCCACAATGTTTACTCCTTGCGTTATTTTCTCGAGGGGGCACAATCCCTTATTCTTCTAAATTCTAGCCTTGGGCATCTTATTTTCTTGTCTTTGAAGCCATGCCACTTGCGGCATCACATCAAAGAGGGGCAAAATGTAGACACCTAAAAATCCTTTAGAAAATAAAGTATTTTTATTTTCTGAAAAATCCCTGATGATATCATCATTTATTAATTAATTATTTATTTAATTAATTAATTTATTTTTATGTCATTAACTCCCTTTTTCTTAATTAAAAATATTTAATTAAGAAATCCCTCCCAAAAATGTTTAAATCTTATTTAAACATTAATCCCCTATTTATTAATTATTTTAATTAATAAATTGACCAAAAATCCCCCAAAAAATAATTAATTTATTTTTTAACCAAAAGTTGGCCTTTTTTCCTAAAACCACTAACCTCTTCCAAAATCTTCTAAAACCCTCTTTAATTACGATTAAAGGCTAATCCCATCATTTTCTAACCCTAACCCCAACTCAAAATATTTAATTAAGATTAAATATTTAATCCTTATGTTTATTAAATTTATTTTAACAAATTTTCTCAAACCTAAACCCATGGAAATAAATAAATCTTTATCTATTTCCTAAAAATCCTTATTTATCCTAAGGAAGTGCTAGACTCTTCTAGAAAGTCCTAATCCTAATCCTAATCCTAATCATCTCCCTAACCTTGTCACATTTCCTAACCAAGATTAGCCAACTCCTAAACTTTAACCAAAGTCAACAAACTTCTAGAGGCTTCTCTTACATGCATTTATGATGCATTTGAAGCCTCCTTATCCCTCTTACATGCATTTATGATGCATTTAAGAAGCCCCTCACCCCTTTCTTACACCCTTTGACCTTAAGGCACATTTTCCAAATTGTGCACATTCCTCCCATCTTTCAACCCAATGCCCTTGTGACAGTTGTCACAAGGAGGTGGCCTTGAACTAGCACAATCCATGTGCTCCCCTTTGAATGAATCTTGGCCTCTCTTAAGGATTTTAATCCTAGCCACTCATTCATCCTCCCAAAAGTCTATAAATAGTCCTCATTTCCAAGAGCAAAATACCCATTCACCTTTCATTTTATGCATTGTTATCATGTCCATTCAGCTCTAGACTTAGCATAAGCAACACTAATTGTTAGTTTCTTTTTATCATCTTCAAGCTTTCTTAAAGAACATCATAGCTTAGTAATAATGGATTAACATAGTTTCTTTTATTATTTTGCATAGCATATAGCATCATATCACACCTATATTTGGTCTAAAATCAATCTTAGTATGCATTAGAATATGCTCCAAGTGCTTAGAGAGCACACCCACATCCCTCTAATTGAAGCAAATCAAACATTTGCTCTATAGCACTTGTTTTTAGCAACAATTTCGAGGTGGCTTTGGTTTTGTTTTCATGTCTTATGCTATTTTTTAGTTCATGAACATGTTAGATTAGTCTAATGTTTGAATGTTTCAGCCTTTCAAGACAGGTAACAGGTTCAAAATCATAGTCTACAACAATATCAAAGAGTTTTTTTTCTAGTACTCCTATTCACTAAATTATTGTATGCAAATTCTGCTTGTGCCAATACAAAATCCCAATTACTTGGTGTGTCTCCAACTAAACATCTCAAAAGATTTCCCAAACTTTTGTTCACAATTTTTGCCTGTCTGTCAGTTTGTGGGTGAAATGTAGAACTATATTTCAACTTGGTGCCAAACTTTCTCCAAATGGTCTTCCAAAAGTATCCAACAAATTTACTATCTTGATCAGAGATAATACTCCTTGGTACTCCATGCAATCTGACAATTTCCTTAAAGAAAAGATCTACTGCATGTACTGCATCTGATGTTTTTCTACAAGGTATAAAATGTGCCATTTTAGAAAATCTATCCAAAATAACAAATATAGAATCATTACCTCTTACTATCTTTGGTAAGCCAAGAACAAAATCCATATTGATATCAATCCAAGGTTTCTTAGGAACAAAAATTAGTGTCTATAATCTAGTATTCTAACTTCTTTTGCAACTTAACAAATTCTATAACTTTTCAAAAATTTCTGAACATCTTTATACAACTATGGCCAAAAGTATTTCTCTTTAAGAAAATTTAATGTTTTATCAACACCAAAATGTCCAACCAAACCACTACTATGTTTCTCCTTTATCAAATTAGTTCTCATTTCTCCTCTCGGTATACACAACTAAATACCTTTAAACAACATATCTTCTTGAATAAAATATTCTTCCCATTTAGTACTCGGTTGATCTTGAATAGGTTCTTTGCACTTTCTCCATGGCTCAGAAAAATTAGGATCAAATTCATAAGAATCTCTCATGTCATCAAAGCCAAGAACTTCAATTTTCATCTTGGTCATCAAGGATCTTCTTCTACTCAATGCATCAACAACTTGAATAGTGACTCCACTCTTATGCTTTATCACAAATGTATAACTCTGTAAATACTCAACCCATTTCATATGTCTCTGATTCAACTTATTCTGACTACCCAAATACTATAAAGCCTTATGATTGGTATACAACACAAATTCACTTGGTATCAAATAATGTCTCCATTTCTTTAGTGCTTGAAAAATAACATAGAATTCTTGATCATACATAGAATATTTTCTTCTTGCATCATTCAACTTTTCACTAAAGAAAGCAACAAGTTTACCTTCTTGACTCAACATAGCTCCTATTGAACTTCCACTTGCATCACATTCCACTTGAAATACCTTATTGAAATCAGGTATTGCCAAAAAAGTAAATTCAACAACATTTTTCTTCAGAGTCTCAAAACTTTTATCATCTCCATGTGTCCACTTGAATTCTCTTTGATCTCCTCTCATAGTCTCAGTCATAGCGTTACAAATTGAACTAAAATTCCTAATGAACTTTTGGTAAAAACTTACCAAACCATGAAATGATCATACCTCACTAGCATTCTTAGGTGTAGGCCAATTCAAAATAGCTTCAACTTTTTTAGGATCCATTTTCAAACCATCAGTTGAAATCACAAATCCGAAATACACAATCTCCTCTTTCATGAATGAACACTTTTCAGATTTATCAACAACTTTTCTTCATTCAACCTCTACAATACTTGTTTTACATGTAGAAAATGTTCTTCTTCGGTCTTAGTAAATATCAGAATATCATCAAGATATACAATCACAAACTTACCCAATAATTTCTTCAAAATTTCATTTGTCAACCTCATAAAAGTACTTGGTGCATTAGTTAAACCAAAAGACATAACCAACCACTCATACAAACCTTCTTTTGTCTTGAAAGAAGTCTTCCATTCACCACCTTCTCTAATTATGATATGATGATACCCACTTTTCAAATTAATTTTTGTAAAATACTTTTCTCCAGTCAAACTATCCATTATGGCATCCATTCTCGGTATAGGAAACCTATATTTCACTGTTATCTTGTTGATTGCTCTGGAATCAGTACACATTCACCATTCTCCATTCTTCTTAGGTGAAAATACAATAGGTACTACACAAGGACTCAAAATTTCTTTGATCAAACCTTTCTGCAACATTTCTTGAATCTCTCAGTTCAATTCCTAATTCTTGGTAGGTGTCAACCGGTTTGGTGCCTTATTCAGTAAACTAGCTCCACATAGTAGATCCATGCAATGATCAATGATTCTCTTTGGTGGAAAACCATCAGGTAAATTATTAGAAATGATTTCACTATACTCAGTGAGTAACTTATCAATCTCCTTAGGGACACTATCCTCTATTTTCTTACTCGATTTGTTAGGAATCACAACAAAACATACATCATTCTTCTTCAAATCCTTAACAAAATTTCTTCCTCTGATCAAGCTAACTTTCACAAATGTGAAAGCATTAGTAGTAGGTTCTTCCAGCAAAGGTAGCAAGATTTGAATTCTTCCATTAGCCCAAATAGTATATTTATGCAATCTCCCATCATATATAGCATGTCTATCATATTGCCAAGGTCTACCCAATAAAATATGACAACAATCCATAGGCATGATATCACATAACACCTTATCATAATACTGTCCAATTTTCAAATTCACATAACATTGTTCACTTACTAAGAGTGTATTCTCATCTCTAATCCATGAAATCTAATAGGGCTTCAGATGTTCCAACCTTTTCAACTGCAACTTAGTGACCATTTCCTTAAATGCTAGATTCTTTGAGCTACCACTGTCAATGATTACCTTCCAAACTTTGTTAGAAAATCTACATCTAGTCTTGAACAAAATTTTCCTTACCAGATCTTCCTTATTTTTTTCACTCCATAGTTCTCTCCTTACCATCAAGTTATTTTCCTTCTTAGGTTCATTCGGTGACTCTTCTTGCACGAAAGCATTTCTGTTGTTACCAACCTTCTTACTTGCATGTGTACACTCAAATGATCTATGTCCTTCTTGTTGGAAAGTTTTCTATACTAAGGTATATGATTAGATATAGTGTTGTCATTATGGAAACAAAGCCATATAGTAGTTTAGAGTCATCACACTTAGTGTAAAGATCAGAATTCAGTTAAGTGTTGAAGATTGGACAGTGTACATAGTTCCTGCAGCTCAGAGCATCAGCGCACATGTGTACGGATGAATTATGGTATGTGCCCTGGAAGTTAAGCTTGTTAGACTATAATTATTCTTAGTCTATGAGCACATAAGTAGATATGCAAAGATGTGAAAGTTACAGTTAGTTGAAGTTGCACAGCCAGTGTGTGCCAGTAGAGAACAGAGCATGGAGCCGATAGTTAGCATTTTGGTTTGTGATTATAATTTAATGTTGTAAAGTCCATGAACCCATTGTATTTAGGTTTCTAACATTTTTATATGTATAATTTTAAGCATGCTAAAGCCAATTCATTTGGAAGCATTGTTTGTAATTATTTATAGGGCCGACCTCATTGTTTTGTTTGTATGAGCATATAAATATAAGATGCACCCAATGTATTCAGTATGGAAGTCATAAGAGAGTTGTGATATGTAGAGTAGAGGTATGTGAAGACATCATAAGATGTATTAGAGATTTTCTAGAGGTCAAAGCATCAGCGCACCAAAGGAACTAATATGACAAGCAGTGTCATAGTGATAGTTCACCTGTAGATATAGTGTGTATATGAAATCAGAAGGTTGTAGCCTTCACTATTTGAGTAGTGCACTCTAGGAAAGTGAGTCCACTCCCCTAACAAGGATCATTTTAAAAGACTCCTAATAGGGTTTGACCCTTAACAAGGTCTACTATACTTAAAGTATTGTAAAGCTACTCCTAACAGGGTAAAGGATCTTCTAACAAGGATCACAAAACACTAGTGCAGAATATTAGTGGGTATCAAGTCCCACTGGGGTTTTTACCTATTTGGGTTTCCCCATAACCATATTGGTTTCATGTGTTGATTTCATGTTTCATGTTTATGTGAATGTTTATTTCAGTACTTAAGCATTTAAGTTCAGAATAAATATTAAGGAAAAATTTAAAATACAGTGAACACTAATTCACCCTCACCTCTCAATATTCCCATTCCTAACACTTCTCCATAATTGTAATAAGTTCCTCAGAAACCACCTCAGTTATAACCACCTTGGTAGTTACTACCTCATCCTCTAGATGAATTTTTACCTTTCCACTCGATCTTGTCTTTATCTAGAGTTGTCTTTTTAGGTTCAGATCTACTATTTTCACCATAAGATCTACCTCTTCCTCTAGGGAATCTACCACCTCTAACTCTTTGTCTCTACTCATGTTCATGTCTCTTGTTCAATTTCTCCTCTGCTTTCAATGCAAATTGATAAGCCTCTTCAATGTTCTCTAATTTGACAAAACTGATTTCTTCTTGGATGGAAACTCTCAAACCATTTAGGTATCTAGCAATTCTTTCAACATCATCTTCATCATGTCCAGATCTAATATCTAATCTATAGAATTTCTCAATATATCATTTTACCGAGCTATCTTTCTACCTCAAACTTTGCATTCACCTAACTAGGTTAATTTGATAATCACAAGGTAAGAACTTTTCTTTCAATTTATTCACCATTTTAGTCCATATGATTTTGTCTTTTCCTTTCCTCTTTTTGTTCAGCTGTAGATGTTCCCACCATAAGGATGCATGACTTTTCAACTTTGTGCTTGCAATTTTCACCTTCTTTTCCTCAAGTACATTCTCATATTCAAATTAATTTTCCATCTTAGTCATCCAGTCCACCAATTCATCAAAATCCAATTTTCCACTATACTCAGGAGGATTAAAGTGTGGTGTAGACTTTAAACTTATGAAAGCCTTCAAGAATCTTTCCTCACCCTAATCCATCACAGGTGCAGGTTCTACATTACCTTGTTCTACCTTAATTTCATCATCACTAACATCTTAAAGATTTCTTCCTCTTCTATGGGTTTTCTCAACAACTTCTAATCTAGCAGCAAGTTGTCTCAACATGTTTGCCAATCCTAGATTTGCATCTCACCTCCCATGAACCATCTTGAAAACCCTCTACAAGTGTAGGTTAGATCACAATCTACTACCCCATAACCAATTCAACTAGGTCTTCACAAGAAGGAACCTTCAAACCTAGATTCACAAACCTAGATCCAAATCTCATCTCGCTCTGATGACACCTGACATAAGGGAGGATAGGGAGAGGGGAAAAAGGAACACCCTAACTAGATCCACCTGTAGAACAACATGTGAAAGAAACAACAAACAAAAGTGAGAGAGAGACTGCAGATACTTTCATAGATATTATCTTCAATTTGATTCATACATGTTGAGTTGTAAGGTCTTCTCGGTTAAGGCCAGATATTACAATTAAGTACAAAAGTCCTTCAACATGTGAGGATCTACCAACAATCTCTAATTATCTATCTTCTATCTCAAAAACTTACTCCCCATAAACTAACTCCCTAAAAACTTCCTAGCATACCTCTCTTAAAACTCTAACCAATGACTACATTTATACAAGAGGCTACCAAATCAAGTCAACCTTCATATCCACAATCAATGGAAGGGATGACCAAATTTAGGTACACATGCTTCCCAATGATGGATACCAACATTAAATCTATGATAGTAATTAAATGAACAAGTCAACCTCAAAAGAAATCCAAAACAAACAACTCGGTAAGAAAGGAAAATCGAGTGCCAGACAAGCATCATCGAGCGCTAGGGAAATAAACCAAGTGCCAGAGAGATGACTGACCAACTTGGCCAATAAATAAAACCAAGCAACACGGAACCAACTCGGTCAAAGAAGGAACCAAGCAAAGAAGAGAAAATCAAAAACATCTTTATGGTGAGATAGGATTGCCAAGGACCCGAGATGCTCCTACATCAATGGTACTCTCCTTAGGCATTTAGAATGTGAGGAATCTAACAAAGCATTATGAGAGGTCCATAAGGGTATTTAGGGATCTCACTCGAATGATCTTTCCTTGGTAATGAAACTCTTGACAATTGGACACTACTAGTTGGATCCTTTTATCACTACTACTGCATCTTCTTCTGAAGCTTCTCATTTGGCTACTACCAATGGTGATGTTCTCAAAGAGCCTCGCAATACTCTTCATCTACAATAACTCTACAACTAGATACTATGCTTCTTGTACAATAATCTATGATCCTGAAAAAATCCTAAAAATTGTAAAATGTCTTGAAAAAATGATCATCCTAGTGAAAACCTGGAAATGGGCACTTTGATGCATCAATCAAAAAATAAAAAATTCAAAAAATAACAAAAAAAGAAAAATATTGAAAAGATTAAAAAAATAAAAAAAGTAAAAAATCGTGTCTTGATGAAAACCTGGAAATAGGTACCTTGGTAGAAAAAATAGAAATTCTCCAAGTGGTGAAAACCTAGCAAAAAGGTGTCACTTGTAATCAACTCTCCATCTATCAATGTGTGGCTGAGCTCTTGTCTCCCTTCATCAATCTCACTTTCCATTTCCTTGTGTCATCATAGGATGGAACTAGTCTTTATCTTGTCCTTGGTTCTAATTTTCCATCTGGGGGAAATTGTATGCCTATCTGAGATATGTTGGATATTGCTAATGCATGGGAGGTGATTAAGATATTTAATATGTTTAATCACTACATTACTAAATGGGTAGTCATATTGTTGTCATTTATGTTTTGTCACTGATGTCAACATATGTTTCTATGAAGGAACCAGATTGGTAATCATAGTGTACGAACACTGTACAGATGTATCAGATGCTGTGAACCAGATTGGTAGAATTAATTGAAAATGATATGCAGATTTAATCTAAGAATGATATGAATTGATATGAAAATTTAATTGATCTCACAAATTTGCCTGTTGCAAAAGCTTGATTATTCATATGTAATTTCACCAAAGTAATTGTACAAATTCAAGAGATATAATTGTGAAGAGCTGAGCCTTGTTTTTATAGAAATGCAGGGCTTGAGGATGCATAAGAAAAAACCATAAATCACTCTTGATAAACTTAGGTTGATTTTTGAGTTATCAAGAAATTAAGAATAAATAAACTCATAAAATCATGCAAAAGTAGTTTTTATCTCAAAATAAAGTTTTAGTTCACTTTTTTCCTTGAAGACCTCTGTGGTCTTTTGAATGCTATCTTTTTCTTAGTAGTCACATGTCGATTAGGTGGTACATAATGACTTTGAGATATAAGTGGATTTTGATAATATATATTTTTTGTTACAGATCCAAGTTACTTCCAAAGACTCGGGAATTATGGATGAAAGAGGTTGATATGGCTGGTTGAGGTGGAGAGGTGGAGTGGGAAGTGGGCAAGCCACTTATCTTAGGGAGGTGGGTGGAAGAGAGGTTGATGGGATGCGCTCAAGTGCAAAGAGTTCAACATCATCCTCATCATTCATGAATGAATCAAATAGATCAAGAAAGTTATCTTCCATAAAACATTGTTGATTGGGAGTTGTCCTAGAAGAGTCAGATAAGTTTAAAGGAGTATCATGTGAGTCAAATTGAGATGATCCATTCGAAGAGCTAGGTCCTTCTTCAGGTGGGAAAAGTGCATGGATAGAAACCATTTCAATCCTAGACCTACCAATATTCCACGAAGTTGTAATCGGATGGGGTCTTATATACCCATGATTTGCTGGAGCAGCTAGAGTGTAACTTGAAGTAGATGGCCTAGGAGCCATAGAGATGATTTCCATAGAAGGGTGGAGAGGATCATCATTAGTTTCTTGCTCATGAGATTTTGAACTTTCTCCCCTTTCAAAGCTGGTAAAAGGAGCATATCTATGTATGACATCAACTCGCATAGTTATAGTAGTATCAGATGAGGAATTTCATTCTCTTTCTTTTGAGTCTATATTGACATTGCAATATTACTTGATGTAGTCAGATAGAGACATCGTAGGAGGTAGGTCTTCTTCATCATTTTCATCTATAATAGGAGGAATATTCTTTACAACAGGATCTTGTTCAGTAGAAATGATGGTGGAATAGTTTAGAATAGGCATACCGCAAGGCATATTCAAGATGTGAGAGATATCAATGAATGGCCCCCAATCAAGATCGGTAATATGTTTAGCATTTTGGATGGGAGCAACCTAGGTAAGACTAGAATCTGACATCTAGCTAGTAGATAAGTGTGCAAAGTGTATAGTCATGAGCAAAAGGGATTCTGGAACACATGCCTGATGCCAGGTCGGAGGATAGGAAATGGAGAATGGATTGACTCTTCTCAAATGTAAAAGATCAGAAGGCTAGATTAAACTCAAGAGACTACTTTTGGAAAATAGAGTGGATTCTTCAGATTCTCTACTCTGTTCCTGACACAATGATATTTTGACAGAATCTGGAAATAGGCTACAAAAACTAGATTTTTGACAAATTTGGCAAGTTTTTGACAAGTTTTGAAAATTTTGATACAAGTTTGAAATTTTAGGATGACTTTTGACACCAAAAAGGATTTTTGCTTCTGATTTGCAATTTTTTAGTTTTTCAGTATCAGATTCTTTGCAAATTTCTCTGTCCAGGTTTGAAGATCTGTGTGATAGTTCATCTCAAGTAACCAAGTAGATATCAAGCATGCAAAACAACAAGCAAGGGAAGCAAGCAATCATCTAAAAACAATGAACAAGGTAAAAAGTAACCTTGCGTAGGAACAAGCAATAGTGACTTATTGTGCAAATCCCTAGAAATGCTACTTGTGTATGTTCTCAAAAGTTTTTCAATCATGCACATAGTCCTAGAAAATGAAAAATTTGGCCTCGCTAGGGTTTTTAGTAATGGTCTGACTCTGCAAATTTTGTGATCTCAAGAGAGCGAACTCCAATCCAAGTGCACCAGGGTTTTGACATAGTTTGAGAATTTAATCAATCAAGAGTTGCTAGGGAGATCTGATAGCCCAATAAGAGACTACACCTATGATGATTTTTGCCACAAGGACATTTATATAGCAACTATTGCTACCATGATGAAAATGGCTATTACTGCTTGAGGTTCCATCCACCTGGTTGACCCAATAAAGAGAATGTCCACTATGGTTAGCCCTCTCTAAAGGTGACTCACAAAAGATACCACATGGGGACTAGATCAGATTCAAGGATCTAGGTTTCTGATACTATCCAAAAAGGAAGTAGAGCATAATCCCCTAGCCTCTTCACTTCACCAAAACAAAGCAGACAGATTAATTTGACACACTAAGACTGAAATTATCTTGCCAAGATTTGTGATGTCAACAACTCTGGTCTATCGATCTCTCTGGAGAGGGAATGCATCGCTCAAAAGTTGAGGACCAAACCAAGTGGAACATGAAATAATCATAGTAACCTCCCTACCTACAAGGGTATCCTTCGTCAAGAAGAGCTTCACATGTAAACAAGTGAATGAAGCCCACTCTCTCAAGATCATCCACAAATACTGTTCATAGGGCCTATTTACTATGTATAACAAATATGCAAAAAGCAAATCTATGTTCATTTTATAGCCCAAAACTGAAGTCTAATTTATGAAAGCTGGAAAGGCACACAAGCTTGACACGTGAGATGTTTGTTTTATGTCCAAATTGAAATGTTTTCAGATGTAGTAGAATACCTAAATTCCCTTGCAACATGCTTAGTAGAGTTTACCTGATTTTTAGCTTTGTTGAGCAATCCCGTGCAAGAAAGCCATGAACTCTCTGATAAGAAAACAAGCAAACAAGATATGCAACGTATATTCAACTTATGAAACCCTAAGGTTAGATCTGAAAACTAATTGTTAAGAGAAATAATAACTAGCAAATAATCCAAATGACAACTCATATCATGCATTGAATCATATGAAAAATAAGTGCATACCCATGACAATTTTTTTTATTTTTTTTTATAAATGTGTGTGAAAATTGTACCTAGCTATGGACACAACACTTCAGTAAAACATTAGAGGTTAGCAAATCAAGAAATCTGCAAATAAGAATAATATAGCTAACCAGGTGATTTACTACCTTCTCCTAGGTGCGAGTATGGTATTCTTAGATTCAGATCGAGATCAGTGACAATGCAACACCTAAATGAAGGATTTAATGCTAAAAGATGAATTTAGAATGAATGCAAATTAATCTATATTTTTCTATTTTTTATGCAATTAGGATTAAAAAATCTATATATCTAAGCTAGAATTGATTAAAAAATGATATGCAGATTTAATCTAAGAATGATATGAATTGATATGAAAATCTATGCAAAGCTATGAAAAACTATGAATTGATCTCACAAAGTTGCCTGTCACAAAAACTTGATTCTTCATATGTAATTTCACCAGAGTAATTATGCAAATTTGAGAGATTTTGAGACATAATTTGTGAAGAGTTGAGCCTTGATTTTATAGAAATCCAGGGCTTGAGGATGCATTGAGAAAAGCCATAAATCACTCTTGATAAACTCAGGTTGATTTTTGAGTTAACAAGAAAATAGGAATAGATCAACTCATAAAATCATGCAAAAGCAGTTTTTATCTCAAAATAGAGTTTAGTTCTCTTTTTCAACTCATCATCAGATGTTGAATTTAGAAAGTTAACAAATTGAAATTGAAAATTGATTTAAAGCTAACTGCATTTTTGATTGTGCATGATTTATTTTGAACTAATTTAATAAATAAAGTGATTTATTTTCCACTTAACTGATTTTTTTGAATTAAAACAATTGATTTATGGGTTAATCAATTATTAAATCAAACTTTATTCCAATTAAATCATTAAATTTGACAGCTTTGATTTTAAATCCATTAAATAAATATTCAATTGATTGTTTGTAGGAATTTTGATTTATTGTCAAAATAAAAACAATATTAATTAGGAATAAATGTAATTAAATCTAATTAAATAATTAAGTGGCAGAATTAAATTAATTAATTAAATATTCATTATATTCAATTAATCAACTTTAGGATAAATAATGACATTTATCGCCAAATAATATTCAATTAAAGATAATTAAAATAAATAGGAAATGTCGGATTAGATATAATCACCAAGGCATAAACGCTCAGATGACCTGTATATCATGTCCATTTTGATAAAACAATTTGTATAAGCATCATAACATAAACGTCGTGATGACTTGAATACACATTTATGGGTTAATCAATTATTAAATCAAACTTTATTCCAATTAAATCATTAAATTTGACAACTTTGATTTTAAATCAATTAAATAAATATTCAATTGATTGTTTGTAGGAATTTTGATTTATTGTCAAAATAAAAATAATATTAATTAGGAATAAATGCAATTAAATCTAATTAAATAATTAAGTGGTAGTATTAAATTAATTAATTAAATATTTATCATATTCAATTAATCAACTTTAGGATAAATAATAACATTTATCACCAAATAATATTCAATTAAAGATAATTATGATAAATTAGGAATATTCAAGGAATATTCCTTGATGCATAATTAAGATAATCAATTAGGTTTTTTATAAACTGATGTGTAGATGTGCCTTTAGGTTAGGACTTTGATGTCAATTTCGATCAAATTGTTGTTGTAGGAGGTTAATGAACCTAAAGCCCATTTTTAGGGTATTACATTTTGCCCCTCTTTGAATCACTGTGTGAAGTGTAGTTGTTCAAAAATTAGTTTGTGTTTGATGATGATGATTGATTTAGAAAGATTGACCGATTCTGAGACAGAAACCGATTGAAAGATTTGAAGATATTGATTCAGGTCTTGATCAACCAAGAATAAAGATGATGTCAACTATAGCAACAATGAATCGGTTATTATGAAAAAGTATCAAAGTGCCTGATTCTGAGCCTTATGATTATGAAGAAGTGAGTGACCTAATTCCAGACCTGATTGTCCAAAGGAATCAATATTGGTATCACATTTGAACCCTTTAGTTACGAAGAACCAAGGAAATAACACTAATGAATCAATGGTTACAAAAAGTTGATACAGTTTACAAGATAGATTAGGATACCTGATTGATATGGATCTCGATGAATCTAATATGCCCCAAAAAATGATATATTTGCCCCAAGTGGCAAGGTCTTTTAATGAATCAGTAATTAGACATGGTTGTTGTCTTGATTACTAAGGAAATTTTTGATTTACAGACTTGATTGATGTGCAATACCATGCCCCCTTTAGGATGAAAATTAAAATCTAACAAGAAAAGTCAGCATTAAATGGTTTAGAAGCATGTTAATTGACTTGAGAATTGGTTGTACATGTCTGAAAACATGTTCTGCATTGTTTAGAGGTCCTAGAGACCAAGTTTGACTAGGTTTGACCATGAGTTGACCATGGTTGACCAAGTTAAAATTTTGATAGTTTGATGTAGGATAATCAGTTAAGTTGAATTTTAGATTTTTGTGATGATTGAAGGTCGATTATGCAAGCAGTCAGCCGTCCTGGGTCCAAAAATTTTAAATCACAATTTTGACAAAGTAAACAATCTCAGATTTTGATTTTGCTCTCAAAAATGGATTCAGAACATTGAAATTAGCCAGGGGTGCTTGCTTGGTGATCTGTTAAGAAGACCTTCGTGCGATACTCAGTCCTTATGATATGTTTAGCGTAGTTTTGAAGAATCATTAAGCATCAAGTTGATTTGGGAAATTGTGAGATAAATGCAATCATGCAAAGTGCAAAATGAAATGCAAACCTAAGACCTAGGACCTAGTCACTAATCATGTGTTGGTCATTTTCATCATTGAATTTTTATTAGGTAGCCAGATAAATCAATACAACATCCACTAGTTAGGAAACTATGAATATATGAATATTGATTTTTGCACCAAAGTCAATACAATGCCCACTAGCTATACAACCATGGACATGAATATTGATTTTGTTTTCAAAATGTCAGATTAGATATAAGCACCAATGCATAAACGCTAGGATGACCTGAATATCATGTCCATTTTGATATAGCAATTTGTACAAGCATCAGAACACAAACGTTGTGATGACCTGAATATGCCTTGCAAAACAAACATGCCAAATAGTTTGCATAATTCATTCTTGTCTCCAATGTGAATTACCCATGGTGACCCTTTATCGTTCACATCCTTGGATAAGATCGTGTTTCATAGTAGGATTAAGAAATCACTCAAAAAGATTAAGTTAGATCAAAATTCCTTGAATTTTCTGGGTATCAATGGTTGAGGTACACATGGCCATCCAATATGAGATGGAGGCTCTTACAGATGGACACCATTTCAATCCAAAATTTCCAAAGTTGTTAGATTTTCACTCAAAATAGAAAACAAAGAAAAAGATTATGCCCCCAGTCATTACTCTCTAAATCCTATAAAGGACATCATTGAAGAGCTCGAAAGGACACAATATGAAAAAATCTCAATGTGAATCAATAAGCATACAAAGAAGATTAAAGCACATAGAAAAGATTATTTTCATTCGTGTTGATGTTTGATTGCATTGTTGTAGATGCAAAATCCTTTCTAGAGAGGAGACTGACTAACTGACTCAGATGAAACTTCAAAGGACTCTGACTAGATAAGATGCATCTAAGATACACTAGAGACCATAGGATATGGCATTGATTGCCCCCAAGTTTGAACATTGATAGGAGATGAACGCTTTTGCCAATTGGTGCACAGACTGACTTTATTGAAAATAAGAATATATACAAACTAAAGTAGACTGAAAGCTGGGAAAGACCAAGATTACGCTGATAGATGGAGCATTTTCAACAAGTGGCACCCATTTGCCAATTTTTCACCATCTTGGTAGAGATTCTATTTTTGCTACCAAGGTGCCTGTTTCCAGGTTTTCACCAAGGCACTTTTTCCTTTCTCATTTTTTTATATTTTTCATTTTTTCAATTTTTTTATACTTTTGATATTTTTTTATTTTTTTGTGATACATCAAGGTGCCTATTGCTAGGTTTTCACTAGGATGATCATTTTTTCAAGAATTTTTCAAATTTTATAATTTTTTCAGGACATTTTTGAATACTGAATGCCTTAGGCATAGAATTTCTTTAGATGGAGAGTGTTGATTGGTTCTCAAAGCTGTTCTCCTTCAATCGTTGAGAGTTGATAGGGTCTAGAGCCAAAAGTAGTAGTGATAACAAAGGGACGTTTCTATTTGGGTTCAAACTTCCCCTTGCACTCTCTATGTGATTGATTTTTAGGATTCTCTCTCAAGACTAGATCGCCAACTTGAAATTCTCCATGTTTGACTTTCTTGTTGTAGCCTCTAGACATTCTCTTCTGATATACTCTGAGATAATCATATGCTGCTTGTCTACACTCATCTAGTAGTCCAAGTTCTTGCAAGCTAGATACTCTATAGTCATCATCAGTTACTAGACCATGCATTCTGATTCTTAGTGATGGGATTTCAACCTCAATAGGTAGTACCACTTTAGACCCATAAACTAAAGTGAATGGTGTAGCCCTAGTGGGTGTTCAGATACTTGTTCTGTAGTAGTGATCAAGAGATCTAGCCAGTAGTGTCCAATTATTGAGAGATCCATAGTCAAGGAAAGATCACTTAAGTGAGACTCACAAATATCCTCGTGGACGCATCTTAACTCTTCGTCGTATTTCCCATGCTCTAAACATTCAGGAAGAGTAAGTTCTAGATTTCTCTTAGTCATGTCACTAGAAATGAGGAGATACAGATATGCACTTTGGGATAGGCAAGATGGAGTGAAGAGTAGAAAGTATGAGAGGCAAGGAGGGTGAAATGGAGGAAGGTATGAGAATTTGGAAGCTTGAATAGAAACTTTTTGACATCCAAGTCTTTTATCTTGGGAATCCACATAGATTTTGACTTGTTTTTCTCTTTTTCTTCTTGAGAAATGTGATTGCAATTTTGATAAGATAGATTTTTAGAATCATCTCTAGAATGAAGCTTGATTCTGAGGGATCTAAGTTAGATTGCTTAGATACCTAGTAGATAGCTTTTGAGAATCATCTCCAGAATGAAGCTTGATTCCCAAGGATCTAAGTTAGATTTCTCAGATACCTAGTAGTAAGATGGAATTCAAGATCCATTTGTGCTTTCATTTTCTTTTCTCCTTTTTTCCTTCAAGACCCGTGTGGTCGTTTGAATGATGTCTTTTGCTTAGTAGTCACATGTCGATTAGGTGGGACATAGTGATTTTGAGCTATAAGTGGATCTTGATTTTTTTTTTGTTACAAATCCAAGTTACTTCCAAAGACTCAGGAATTATGGATGAAAGAGGTTGATACGACTAGTTGAGGTGGAGTGGGAAGTGGGAAAGCCACTTATCTTAGGAAGGTAGGTGGAAGAGAGGTTGATGGGATGGGCTCAAGTGCAAAGAGTTCAACATCATCCTCATCATTCATGAATAAATCAATGGATCAAGAAAGTTATCTTCCATAAAATGTTGTCAATTGCGAGTTGTCCCAGAAGATTCAGATAAGTTTAAAGGAGTATCATGTGAGTCAAACCAAGATGATATATTCCAAGCGCTAGGTCCTTCTTTAGGTGGGAATAGTGCATGGATATGAACCATTTCAATCTTGGACCTACCAATATTCCATGAAGCTATAATTGGATGGGGTCTTATGTATCCATGGTTTGCTGGAGAAGCTAGAGTGTAGCTTGAAGTAGATGGCCTAGGAGCCATAGGGATGATTTCCATAGAAGGGTGGAAAGGATCGTCATCAATTTCTTTCTCTTGAGATTTTGAACTTTCTCCCCTTTCAAAGCTGGTAAGAGGTGTATATCTATGTATGATATCAACTTGTATTGTTATAGTAGCATCAGATGAGGAATCATGTTCTCTTTCTTTTCAGTTTTTCTTAATGTTGTGATATTGCCTGATATAGTCAGATATAGACATTGTAGGAGGTAGGTCTTCTTCATCAATATCATATGTAATAGGAGGAATATTCTTTACATCAGGATCTTGTTCAATAGCAACAATGGTGGAATAGTTTAGAATAGGCATAGCGCAAGGCATATTCAAGATGTGAGAGATATCAGTGAATGGCCCCCAATCAGGATCAGTAGTATGTTTAGCATTTTGGATGGGAGAAACTTGGGTAAGACTAGAATTCACCATCTAGCTAGTAGATAAGTGTGCAAAGTGTATAGTCATGAGAAAAAGGGATTCTGGAACACACACTTGATGCCAGGTTGGAGGATAGAAAATGGAGAGCGGATTGACTCTTCTCAAATGTCATAGATCAGAAGGCTCGATCAAACTCAAGAGACTAATTTTAGGCAAATAGATTGGATTTTTTGGATTCTCTACTCTATTCCTAACATAGTAAATTTTCTGACAGAAACTGGAAGTAGGTTGTAAAAACTAGATTCCTGACAAATTTTGAAGGCTTCTAACAAATTTGACTTTAGCTTTGATACGAGTTTTGAAATTTTAGGATGACTTTTGACACCAAAAAGGATTTTTGCTTCAGATTTGCAATTTTTCAGTTTCTCAGTATCAAATTGTTTACAAAATTTTCTATCCAGGTTTGAAGATCTATGTGATAGTTCATCTCAAGTTTGTTCATTTTCAATAACCAAATAGATAACAAGCATGTAGAACAACAAGCAAGTGATTTCAAACATGTCTGAAAACAATGAGCAAGGATCAAAGAAACCTTGAACATGAACAACCAATAGTGACTTATTGTGCTAATCCCTAGAAATGCTACTTGTGTATGTTCTCAAAAGTTTTTCAATAATGCACATAGTCCTAGAAAATGAAAAATTTGGCCTCACTAGGGCTTTTAGTAATGGTCTGACTCTGCAAATTTTGTGATCTCAAGAGGGAAAACTTCAATCCAGGTGCACTGGGGTTTTGACATAGTTTCAGAATTTAATCAATCAAGAGCTACTAGGGAGATCTGATAGCCCAACAAGAGACCACAACTGTGAAGATTTCCTCCACAAGGACATTTATATAGTGGTTGTTGCTACCATGGTGAAAATGGCTATTACCACTTGAGGTTCCATCCACGTGGTTGACCCAATAAAGGGAATGTCCACTACGGTTCACCCTCTCTAAAGGTGACTCACAAAAGATACCACATGGGAACTAGATCAAATTCAAAGATTTGGGTTTTTGATACTATCCAACAAGGAAGTAGAGAATAATCCCCTAGCCTCTTCAATTCACCAAAACAAAGAAGATAGATTAATCTGACATCCTAAGACTAAAATTATCTCACCAAGATTTGTGATGTCAACAACTATGGTCTATCGATCTCTCCAAAGAGGGATTGCATTGATCAAAAGCTGAGGACCAAACCAAGTGGAATGTGGAATAATCACAGTAACCTCCCTACCTACAAGGGGATCCTTTGTCAAGAAGAGATTTGCATGAAAACAAGAGAATAAATCCCACTCTCTCAAGATCATCTACAAATAGTGTTCATAGGGCCTATTTACTATGTGTAACAGATATGCAAAAAGCAAATCTATGTTCATTTTATAGCCCAAAAATGAAGTCTGATTTATGAAAGCTAGAAAGGCACACAAGCTTGACACATGAGATGTTTGTTTTATGTCCAAATTGAAATGGTTTTAGATGTAGTAGAATACCTGAAATCCCTTGCAACACGCTTAGTAGATTTTACCTGATTTTTAGCTTTGTTGAGCAATCCCGCGCAAGCAAGCCATAGACTCTCCGACAAGAAAACAAGCAAACAAGATATGCAACATATATTCAACTTATGAAAACCCTAGGGTTAGATCTGAAAACCAATTGTTAGGAGAAACAATAACCAGCAAATAATCCAAATGACAACTCATATCATGCATTGAATCATATGAAAAATAACTACATACCCATCACAAAATTTTTATTTTTTTTACATTTGACCTAGTCAACAAGATCTAATTTTATTTTTTATATGCTTTTGGCCATAAAAATAGAAATGAAAAATAGAAACCCCTACTAAAAAATAGAGAGATTTCCAAAAATGTAAAATTTTTAGAATAATCTATTCATTTGTGTCCTAGAGACCCATTTTACCAAAACAGACTAGTTTTTGGAAATTGAGTATTTGAGCTATTATATTGCATCCAGATTTAAAACACAAAGAATGGATACCTTGTATAATTTAAAGGTCTTTTAGAAAATGTAACAATTTTAAAAAAATATGCTGATTTACGTCAAAAATTTATTTTTTATGAAAAATAAAGAAAAAATTATTAAAAATTCAACACATCTCAAAAAATTCTGAATTTGTTATCGAAGCTTCCTGAATATGTCTCCAACCTACAAAAACAATTTCAGACCAAAAATCCTAGCCGTTTGAGAGATAAAATTAAATCTTTGAAAATTTAGGGTTTTAGTCTCTAAGTAAATCTGCACAAGGGGGTTAGCTCCAAAAAAATAACCAAAACCAACATGTAAAGGTGGGTTGCCCCATGGTGGGTGACAGAAATGTTTGTGTGAAATTGTACCTAGCTGCAGACACAACACTTCAGTAAAACATTAGAGGTTAGCAAATCAACAAATTTGCAAATAAGAACAATATAGCTAACAAGGCGATTTACTACCTTGTAGTAGGTGCGAGTATGGTATTCTTAGATTAGACCAAGATTAGTGACAATGCAACACCTAAACGAAGGATTTGAATGCAAAAAGATGAATGTAGAATGAATGCAGATTAATCTATATTTTTGTATTTTCTATGTAATTAGGATGAAAAACTGTATGAATCTAAGCTAGAATTGATTGAAAATGATATGCAGATTTAATCTAAGAATGATATGAATTGATATGAAAATCTATGCAAAGCTATGAAAAACTATGAATTGATCTCACAAAGTTGCCTGTCACAAAAGCTTGATTCTTCGTATGTAATTTTACCAGAGTAATTGTGCAAATTTGAGAGATATAATTGTGAAGAGCTGAGCCTTGTTTTTATTGAAAACCAGGGCTTGAGGATGCATAAGAAAAAACCATAAATCACTCTTGATAAACTTAGGTTGATTTTTGAGTTATCAAGAAATTAAGAATAAATAAACTCATAAAATCATGCAAAAGCAGTTTTTATCTCAAAATAGAGTTTTAGTTCTCTTTTTCAACTCATCATCAGATGTTGAGTTTAGAAAGTTAACAAATTGAATTTAATAGTTGTTTTAAAGTTGACTACTTTTTTTATTATGCATGATTTAATATGAATTAATTTAATAAATAAAGTGATTTATTTTTCGCTTAACTGATTTTTGAATTAAAACAATTGATTAATGGGTTAATCAATTATTAAATCAAACTTTATTCCAATTAAATCATTAAATTTGACAACTTTGATTTTAAATCAATTGAATAAATATTCAATTGATTGTTTGTAGGAATTTTGATTTATTGGCAAAATAATTTAAACAATATTAATTAGGAATAAATGCAATTAAATCTAATTAAATAATTAAGTGGCAGTATTAAATTAATTAATTAAATATTCATCATATTCAATTAATCAACTTTAGGATAAATAATGACATTTATCGTCAAATAATATTCAATTAAAGATAATTATGATAAATTAGGAATATTCAAGGAATATTCCCCGATGCAGAATTAAGATAATCAATTAGGTTTTTTATAAATTGATGTGCAGATGTTCCTTTAGGTTAGGACTTTGATGTTGATTTCGATCGAATTGTTGATGTAGGAGGTTAATGAACCTATAACCCATTTTTGGGGTATTACAATACCAAGTAGGAAAAGTTACAAAACTGGAAAACAAAGATGGAAAAGCTGCAAATGAATGAGGATGAAAGCATTAGAGCCTATGTTCAAAGGGTCACAGAAGTAGTAGTTAGAATACAAAATTATGGAGGTACTTACGATGAAGAGGAATTTATTGTGAAGATCCTCAGATCATTGACTCTTGTAGACAAGTTCAAGGAAATTTCTATTCAAGAGACTATACCCTTGACTCCGAATTTTAGCAGAGAGATGTTGATTGCAAAGCTAACTACTTTTGAAGCTACGGAATTAGGAGAAGTTGTACCTAAAGTTGAAACCGTATTCAAGGCATTTGGATAAAAGAAATTGTCTGCACTTCTGAGCACTAGCAAAGAAGACCTAAAAGAAGAGCTTGGTGAGTATGCCAAGGAATGGGAACAAATAAAGGCATAAGAAAGAAAGATGGATGAACTTGTTGCACTAATTGCTAAAAGAGAAAAAAGAGGTAAGGGCAAGTTTGAAGGCAAATTACCCTTGAAATGTTTTTCATGCAATAAGGTAGGTCATTTTGCATCTAGATGTCCTACAAGAGTTTCTAAATAAAAACCTGATTATGCAAAGATTAAAAGAGATAGAGAATGTTATTATGCTAGTGAAGGAATCTTTGATGATGATGATTTAGATTATGAAGAGATTAGATTTGTTGCTATTAAAGATGAACCAGTACATGAAGAAAAAGCTTTAGTGCCTCATGTTTACAAGAAAACTGAATGGATGATTGACATTGGTTGTTCTCATCTTATGATCGATGATAAGAACAAGTTTGTTAAATTAGTAAATTATGATGAGGGTGTTGTGAGGTTTGGGGAAAATCTCCCTAAATCTATCATAGGAGTAGGATCCATTACTCTGGATGGAAAGACTAATACAGACAATGTACTACTTGTTGAAGGACCAAAACATAATTTTTTTAGTGTCAGACAGTTAATGGATAAATATTTTTAGTTAAGTTTTGTTAATGGTAAATGTTTTATCAGAAGCAAGTAAGGAAAACCGATTGCTATCGGTTCAAAATCTAGAGGTAGTGTATTTGAACTAAACACATCTGGAGCCTCTTGTTTTGTTGCAAAGGTAGATGATAGTTGGTTATGGCATAGGATATTTTTTCATGTTAATTTTGATAACATTATGAAG
The DNA here is from genome assembly GCA_027943335.1 of Chamaecyparis obtusa. Taxonomy (NCBI): domain Eukaryota; kingdom Viridiplantae; phylum Streptophyta; class Pinopsida; order Cupressales; family Cupressaceae; genus Chamaecyparis; species Chamaecyparis obtusa. The sequence goes on along the minus strand of BSBK01003293.1, from coordinate 707,593 downwards.
GAAAGTATGCCTAATGCAGTAAGAGGTCTACTGAAGATTGTGAAACCATCTAACACTGTATGCAGAGAACGTGTTATGGGAAAGCAAACTAGAAGTAGTCATAAAATTAAAACATATACATCAAAAGGAAAATTGGACTGGTACATACAGATCTATGTGGACCTACAAGAACAAAGTCATACTATGGTGAAAGGTATTTTATACTCTTTCTTGATGACTTTGATAGAATGATGTGGGTTACTTATTTAAGATAAAAATTAGAAGCATTTGATAAATTAAAGTTTTTAAAAGAAAAAGTAGAAAATGAATCAGATTTAAAGATCAAGTATTTAAGGTCAGACAGAGGTGGAGAATTTACTTCAGACTTATTCAATTCATATTGCGAAGAGCATGGGCTAAAGAGAAAAACATCTTCTCCTAGGACTCCACAACAAAATGAGATAGCAGAGTGAAGAAATAGGACTATACTTGATGTTTCTAGGAAAATTTTGATTGAAGGAAATGTACCTCATGTACATTGGAGAGAGTTTTTTGGAACATCAGTGTACACATTGAAAAAAATTCAAATCAAAGAAGGTACAAGTAAGACTCCCTATGAAGTATGGTTTGATCATACTCCTATAAAATATTTCATAATAATTGGTAGTAAATGTTATATCAAGAGGGATGATGAGATAGGGAAGTTTTATGCTAGAAGTGATGAAGGGATCTCCCTTGGTTACTCTGTTAAAAGAAAGGCTTACAAATAATTCAATCTAAGATTGAGGAAGATGGTTGAAAGTAACAATGTAAGAATAGATGAGAAGTTTTAGATACAAGAAAGAATGTATGATAGTAATCAGATTTCATAGATAAAAGAAACTAGTACTACTGCAGAAGAAGAACTTGTTGAGGAAGAAAGTAAAAAAGAGGCTTGTGATGCTAGTACAAGAAAGGCTACTGAGACTCCTAAAAATCCAAGGTATGTAAAAAATAACCATCTTGAAAATCAAATTATTGGCAATACCAGTCAGGGAGTGCTAACTAGATCAAAAGTTAGAGAAGAGATTTGTTTGATTTCTCAAGTTGAGCCAAAAACTACAGATGAAGCCTTTAAAGATGAATTAGATTAGATAAAGAAGAAGGATACTTGGGAACTAGTTCCTAGACCTAAAAATGAAAAACATAATAGGAACAAAATGGGTTTTTAGAAAAAAAATGGATTAAGAAGGAACTATTGTAAGGAACAAAGCAAGAAGGCATAGAGTTTGAAGAAACATTTGATCCTATTGCTAGAATAGAGGCAGTAAGATTGTTCTTGTCTTATGCTAGACATAAAAACTTGAAAGTGTATCAAATGGATGTTAAATCTACATTTCTGAATGGAGATCTTGAAGAAGAAGTATATATAGAACAACCAAATGGATTTCCTCTATGCAAAGATAAAGACATGGTGTGCAAATTGAAGAAATCTTTGTATGGGTTGAAGCAAGCTCTTAGGGCTTGGCATGAAAGGTTAGAAAAGTATCTACTTGGGCTTGGATTCAGAAAAGGTAATGCAGACAGTAATTTGTACTTAAGAACTAGTGAAGATGGAATCCTAATAATAGAAGTATTGGTGGATGACATTATCTTTGGAGGTAATGCTGATCTATGTAATAAATTTGCTAAAGGAATGGAAAGTGAATTTGAGATGTCCATGATAGGTGAAATGAAATTATTTCTTGGATTACAAATAACTCAGAATGAGAATGGTATTTTCATTTCTCAGACCAAGTATCTCAAAGAATTTCTTAAGAAATTTGGAATGGAAGATTGTAAACTAGTAGGAACACCTATGGTGACTGGCAACAAGATAACAATTGATGAAGAATCAAAGTGTGTTTTTTAGACTTTGTATAGATCAATGGTTGGAGGACTACAATATCTGACTCACACTAGACTAGATATTGCTAATGCTATTGGAATTGTGGCCAGATATCAGGTAGAACCCAAAGAAACACATCTAGCTGTTGTGAAAAGGATACTAAGGTATCTAAGAGGAACCATAGATTATGTCTTATGGTATGACATAAATGATAGCTTTGAACTTCATGCTTATACTGATGTTGATTGGGTAGGAAATATTGGTGATAGAAAAAGTACCAGTGGTGGTGCATTTTTCCTTGGGAAAAAGTTGGTTTCTTGGCTAAGTAAGAAACAAGATTGTATAGAAAAATCTATTGCTAAATCGGAGTATGTTGCTGCTGCTATAAACTACACTTAGATTGTTTGAATGAAACAAATGCTGATAGACATTGGAAGAAATTTTGATGAGCTTGTGGTTATCCATTGTGATAACACTAGTACATTTAATATGTTAAAGAATCCAGTGATGCACTCTAATACTAAACACATTTCTATCAAGTATCACTTCTTGAGAGAAGAGGTGTTCAAAAAGGAAATCAAACTAGAATATATCAGTACAAAAGAGAAGATTGCATGCATCTTCATAAAGCCACTACCGAAAGATACCTTTGAATATCTTAGAGGTATGCTATGGGTTCAAGCCCCTCCTAGTCAAAACTAAATGATGTAGAGGTGCATCAGTCCAGAGGTATTGAAAGCCTTATCACTATCTGGACTGGATGTAGGGATCTACTCCTTAGGGGGAGTGATCATGGAAGAAATTTTATCTATGAAGGCATCTAAAGATGCATGGAACCCTTTGCCATTATTGTCAAAGGGGGAGTGTTTCTATGAGAAAATCCCTACTGTATGGGAAGATTTTTTGGTTGCAGGAGTTTGGATTGATATAACTTTGGGATACGATTTTCCCATATGTTGACATCAATGCCAAAGGGAGAGATTGTTGGATATTGCTAATGCAGGGGAGGTGATTAAGACATTTAATATGTTTAATCACTATGTTACTGAATAGGAAATCATATTGTTATCATTTGTGTTTTGTCACTGATGTCAACATATGTTTCTATGAAGGAACCAGACTGGTAATCAAAGTGTACAGACACTGTACAGATGTGTCAGATGCTGCAAAGTTAGATAAGAGTTCAGGTGGATGTTGTGATCTTATATCTAAGATCCCATCATTAGATGTTTCATATTGAGAGAGATACAAATATTTTAATGAAGATTGGTCACTGGACTGTGATAGTGAGAATTGGCAGAGTTAGTCTCTGAGTTTTTGGTATATCTTTTAGAGGATTTGGATTCAAGGTATGCGAGCTTGAAGGATGATAGATAGGGTACTAAAGGATGTTCATTGGTCAGTGCAAGGTATGGAATGATTGGTGACATCATCGATGGCTTACTATGAAGTTGACTTAGGAAATGAAGTGTGTATTTTGTTTGGCAAAAAAAATTAACGATGTCGGTCCTTACTTGTAATGTAATTATTGTAGACTTGTCCTAGATATCGTGTGTATCTTAGAAAGGGTTTATGTAATTATTTTTAATTAGGAAAGCCTCATGGGCTAACCTAATCATGGTAAATTGTAATAAGGTATATATGTATAATCTTCTCTTTGGAAAAGACATGGATGGAATATATGTGATATAAAGAAGTTGGAAAATTTGTGAGCTTGTGTTTTCTATATGTAGAGGTTTACTATTGGACTTCATTGGAACTGATCAAGAAAAGATAGTTGCTAGAAAATAGATCAAAATATTATGTATTTCTTTATATACACCTATTGCAAATTAGTGAGTTCTGAAGGTGGATTTAACCTTCTTTGGGTAGTGAGCCTTGGGTAGTGATCCCTCTCTTTTGTTCTTGAATCCTAATAGGGTCTATCCTCTAACATGGACTATGTGCTATAATGTTTCAATAAGCTCCTAACAAGGCTATATCTTCTAACAAGGATAACTATACTCTTAGTACATCATTTGTGGGTTCTAATTCCCACCTAGGTTTTTACCTTTAACAGGGTTTCCTCAAAACCAAAATTGTGTTATTATGTTGGCATTCATTGTGTTCATTGGATCTAATATTGTGGAGCTTAAAGTTTAAAGTTTAATATTCTATTATACAGCTGATTCACCCCCCCTCTTAGTTGTATTGTGGACTATTATTCCTAACAAGATATCAATGCTTTATCACTTGGTCAATCCTCTTGAGCTTAACCTGAGTTAGTTTATTAGTCTTTCTTGATGGACACTTTTTCATTGACACTACTTGGTGTTTCTCAGCACCCCAATCCTTCAGTGTTTCTTAACACTACTAGTCTAGACATTACTATGTTTTTCAACACATAATGGATCTTGCACTATCTTTCACTACACACTTGCACTTTGACAGAAGCACAAAGGTGTTTTCTTAACACCAAACACCAAATTAAATCCTAGAAAACTAAAAAATGACTAAGATATGTAGAACTATTTTCTCATGTGCTATTTGTTATGATTGATTTTTTCTTTCTATGTCTTCTAAGGTCACTTGATGATGTCTACTTGACTAGAGATTCATGACTGGGGGCATAACTATTAGGAATTGTCCCAAGAGATAACTAAGAGGGGGGGGGGGGCGGGTCAATCAGTTATCTAAAAGTTTCAATTCTTTATTCAATTAAGTATACTTAAAAATAAAGCATAAACACAATGAAATAATACTTGAACACAACACCAATATTTTGGTTATAGGGAAACCCAAATAGGTAAAAACCCTAGTGGGAATTGACACCCACTAATATTTTATACTAGTGTATTATGATCCTTGTTAGAAGATCGTTAACCCTATTAGGATTTTCTTTACAATATATTTAGTATAGTAGAAATAGTCAAGGGTCAGACCCTATTAGGAGTCTTTTACAATGGTCCTTGTTAGGGGAGAGGATGCACTATCCGAGAGCACACTACTCAAAGGGGCGAAGGCTACAACCTTCTGAATAACAAATACACACTATATTTGGATCTTGATGAACTGCGCTTAGACTTGTTGTTTGGATCAGTTCCAATGTATAGCACAAACACTTTACTTGGTCACATAGACCTTCTTCTGATGGCTCAACACTTCACACACTCTTCTGTACTCTTCATAATCAACCATGAACCACACTCAAGCAATCACAAATGACTGCCTATAAATATCTTTCTTGTAAATGATATAATCAAGTTGGCCTATTAGAACCACCTTGAAATCATATTAGAGAAGCCATAACAAACTTCAATAATAATTTAGTTGGCTCTACTAAGCACACAACACATTATGGGACCTATCTAATAAGATAATTATAGACGCACACTACACACTGTCGGCTCTACCAAAATAACTGTATCTTTCTCCTCAAGATAAATTACTTCATGCGATCCTAACTAAACATCACTAACTCTTCTCCAAGCTTAAATATAAGGGCACATACTGAAAGGATAGGCACAACTCCAGAACCAATATAATCTATGTCGGCTCTTCTGAACAAACACATGAAACTACTATTGGTGAATAGTGACTACATAACTTTACTTCTACTCATCATCAGACTCTGCGTCCATGAATGTATCATCACTAACATGTCTTCAACATATATCCAAGTGTACAAGGCTCCATAATAACTGTATAGACAACCATACATAGAATATTGCCTGTTACTCTGTCAGGAACACTGCTGATACAAGATGCTATATAATTGTCTGTACTAACAGTTAACCTCTGCACCCATGATATCATGCTAATAACATGTCCATGCAACATATATTGAAATATTACTTCATATTCTTCCATGCATGCTACTTACCATATGTTGTCATCAATGACAAACATACAGTCAGTACTGGCCTACTGGCAAATCTCCAACAATCTGCCCCTTTGGCATTGATGAAAACATATGGAATGAAAAACTCCACCAATCCAAATGAATAATTATTTTATAACATTCTCCATTTCCTCTTCAAGACTCCCCCAAAGATGAGTCCTCCATCTACTATAATATTCTTCAACATTATCTATTTCCTCAACTGAACCACTGTCATAACTGAATACTACTCCCCCTTAGTAGATTACTCCTCTTTTTACTTATGTTTTTCATGACTATATGTATCATCTTAAAATGGAAGCACTTCCATGATAAGAGAATTTATCCCTTTGAGTAAGTGGTCTGGGGTCATGTTAAGCACCTTGATCAGATCTTTGCATCTATCTAGCATTTCCCCCTATTCTGCTTTCCTCTGCACCTAATTTTCACTTCATATCTGCATTTCCTAGTATTCTGGGTCAAGATCCTAAGGTTTTTGACCATACGGTCAAATTCAACCTTATGGGGTCAAAGTTGACCTTGACCCTGACCTGGTAAAGATCAACCTCAACCTTGACCTAGTTAGTTCCAAGCCCATCCTTGACCCCCTGTCTAGATTTCAAATTTTCTTGATTTTTGGGTGTTAGGTTTTGGGGATATTTGTTTTCCCACCTTTGGGTCGGCCATTTTAGGTTTTGGAATGGTAAATCCTTAAATTTCATTTGATCTAGGTATATTTTCTAAAGGTTAGGACCTAATTGGGATTTAATTCTCTAAGGTGGCCCCTCTAGAGGATTGTGCCCTAGTTCACTATAAAAGGAGGCCTTCCTCTCTAATTTTCTCCATCCATGATCGACATCCATCATTCACATCTTCTTTTTCTATCAAGATCTCAAGTGAAAGAAAGTGAATTCAAGCCTTCAAGGCTTCAAGCATTCAAGTGTTCAAGCATTCATCCATCAAGGAGATCCGTTGTTAGCCATTGAAGGATTCAATCTCTTTGGAGCCTCCTTGAAGATCCACCCTTCTACATCCATCCAAGCTTCCTCATATGCAAAGTTTAATTCAAGATTGGTGTTGAAGATCAAATGCCATTGATTTGAAACATCCTACATTCATTCTACATCAATTGAAGCATTCCTATTTATGGATTTGAGGATTCAAATCCTATACAAGGACTTCAACATAAGCGAGGTGAATTGTTTCAATTACTTTGTTAATGCAAACTACATTTCAATTCAATTTCAAGGTTAATTCTGAAATTGGGGTTTGACCAAGGCAAATCCCCTGTACAAACAAAACCCCCCTTTTTCTTGCAAGTACAGGTGCAAAATTTCAGATCTGAGAGCAGATTTGGATACCCTTTTTGGAGAACTTGTGAGATCTACAAACAAAGTCAGAATCGACCTTCAAATAAATAATGTAGCCTTTGACCTTTTATGAGGGTCAAAGACTACCTGCCATCGAAAAGACAAAAGATTTTTGGGTTTTCTTTGTCTCGACATTTCCAATCTGAAACAGGTTGCAGAATTGCCTGAAAGTACACACAGACATAAAAAATTGGCATTTTCCAGATTTGCCCTATTTTGAGGTTAGTACTTGTATTTCAATTATTTCATATTTCAAGCATAATTCTCCATAGGGAAATATAAGGCTTTTCTCTCTCTTTCATATTCTCCATAGATTGATTCGATTGTGTATTAACCTTTTGGTTGATCAAATTGGATCTGTCCTTTGGGAATTTGGATTTAGGAGTGGATCTCATATTTCCCCCATACATTATACATTTGAATAGAGGTGATTCCATTTTACCACTATTCATTTTTGTGAACCTGAATAGCTTACTCTCTTTCTTTTTGTTGTTAGATTTCCCTTTGTCTTATTGTGTGTGTTCACCTTCACTATTCATTTTAGTGAACCTGACTAGCTTACTCTCTTTCTTTTTGGTGTTAGATTTCCTTTTATCTTGTTAGTATTAGATTTCTCCTTTGTGTTGGATCTTTCATGCTAATTCAATTTCAAAAATACAAAAATATTCATGCTTTATGTGTTCTTAGTTTAGTTCATTTGTATTGCATTGGTTTATGAGCTTTACTACTACTAGTCCTACTTATAACATTTCGGTTAGAAGAAGTCATAGACTCATGGGTGCCTTTGATCCTAAATCTTCTTCTCCTTTCCTTAGGGTCCTAGATGATAATTTTATTCTTCATGATTCCAATCCTACTATGGAGCAAAAATCTTCTCACTCATTTCATGATGATGATGACACTTTAAGAGTTCCTCCTAAATAAGTCCAAAAACTTTCAACTAAACTTGATAAAATGGGTAATTGGCTTATTTAAGAGAACCATAATCAAGATTCTATTCAAGCTATAGAGGCTCTTAAGAAAGTTCTTCATGATAGTGATCAAGGTGTTAACCTCTTGCATGGTATTACTCACCTCATGCATTCAAATATTAAACCTTTAGCTCAAGAAGCTCAAGCTTTAGGGTTGATTCCTCCTATCACTAGTGTAGAACCTCCTTCTAATCCTTCACCTAGTATTCCTATCTATACTCCTTCTTTGGTGACTGTGATGGTTCCCTCTATTCCTATGAGTTTTCCTTGTGTGTCCCTTCCTACATCACAACCTTCATATCATAATGTTCCTTTTACTTATTCCACTCTGCTTCCAACTGTAGTTCCTAGTGTTCCTCAAGTTGTGTCTTCTATTCCTGTAGCTTCTTACACTTTACCTAGTGTGGCTAATGTTGCTACTCCTCCTATTTCCTCTAATGATTCAAGAATCATCAGTTTGGCTCAAACTGTATCATCCTTACAAAAAAAACTTTCTTCCTTAACTCAAAACAAGTTTAGTATCCCTACATGTGACATGGGAAGTCCTTTGTCCTTGGATATTATTCATACTCCTATTCCTTAGCAAGCCGATATGCCTCATCTTTAGAATTATAATGGAAAAGGAGATCATGTTCATCATGTTAAAACATTCCAAATCCTTTGTAGTAATTATGCTCATGATCATAGGATTTTAGCCAAACTATTTGCTAGAACCTTCCATGACAAGGCCTTACAATGGTATTGTTCCTTGCCTCCTTATTCTATTGATTCCTTTCCAAAACTTGCTAATGCCTTTATTCAACAATTTCAAAACAACATCGGCCCGCAAGTGTCTTTGACTAATTTGATGCACTGTAAAAAAAGTGCTAAATAAAAATTAACTGAATTTATTAGTAGATTTAAACATTTGTATGCTCAGATTTCCTATCCTATTCCTGATATTGATATTCAACTTATACTTATTTCAAATTTGCAAAAGGATATTAGAGATAAGATTCTGCTTACTGAATTTACCTCTTTTCAACAATTTTGTGAGTGCTTCATCATTATCAATTACAAGTGAGTCAATTTGAGAGAAACACTCCAATAGCTCCTGTTCCAGTTGATAAGAGTGATGCTACTCCTAATCCAAACAAATTTCAAAAATTCAACAAGTATGTCAAGACAAACAAACAAGTGAATGCAATTGTTGATCAAGTTGTTGTTGCATCTCACAATGCCACTTTTGCATCCACTTCTTTTTGACTAAATCATATGTTTACTCCTCTTTTTGAACCTTTACATGCTATTATGAATAGGTTGTTAGCTGCTAATATAATTACTTTACCTCATATTTGACCTCTTTTACCTGTTAGGATTGCTTCTAAATCTTTTGATCAAAATGTTTTTTGTCAATATCATCATCATAATGGTCATGATACTGAGAAATGTTATTCTTTAAAACATAAGGTTTAAGACTTAATTGACTCTAATGCCTTATCTATTGATAATCTTGATGGTAGTGGCAACAAATATGTTGCTCCTCCTAATCAAAACCTTCAAATCTATACAAATCCTTTACCTACGCATGATACTAATACCATTGCTCAACCATCTGCTATGGAAATTGTGTATGACTCAAAGATGGATGATCTCAATCATGTTTTTAATAAAGTGGAGCATGTTGGTCAATCTGTATCTCCACATCAACCTCAACCTCAACCTCAACTTTAGATTCAATCTCAAGTTTAATCTCAACCTTGACCAAAACCTAAACCTAAACCTAAACCTCGACAACAACCTAAGATAAAAGACCTCAAGAACTTTGGATTACCTTTGATGACTCTAAGACTATTAAGGCTCCTGATGGTCCTCTTTGCATTTATGCTAGGATTTATCAGAAACCTACTCATGGTTTTCTTGTTGATCCTACATCCTTAGTCAATGTTATAACTAAAGAAAATCTTACAATGTGATTCTTATGATACATAGGATGTGTGGATTCAAAATTGTAATGGTTTTCTTTATCCATCATTTGGTTCTATTACTTTACCGGTTGAACTTTGTGGAAAAATTGTGAACACTACCTTTGTTGTGGTTCCTACTTCTGATCAATTTCAAGTTAAGCTAGGTTTTCCTTGGTTGAATTCCATGCATGTTGTTGCTTCACCTATCCATATGTGTCTTAAGTCCATTCATCATGAAGAAGTTAAGATGATTAATCATAGTTTATATCAACCTTCTAGGCCTAGAGATTGTGCCGCTCTTGATTTTTTTGGCCTTCATTACCTAATTCATGTCCTCCTCGACCTGATAATATTTTTTGTTCATATCAAGCTTATAAACATCGTAAGATTCTTGAATTAAGAATTCCTCCTATGGATCTTAATCATGATCTTTTTCCTTCACCTTCTATACCTCCTTTAAATATGGCTTCTAGTTCTGTTAATCAAGTTCCTTCTATCGAACCTATCAAAGTTCCTGTGATTGTTCCTCCTATTGTTGATAATCCTATTGATCTTCCTAAAGAACCTGTGAAGGATCTGGTGATTGTTCCTCCTAGTTCTCAACCTATTTCAAATAAATCAAAATGTAATCAATTTACTAATGAACATCGTAAGAAGCATCATGCTCATGCTAAAGCTCATAATTGTATTCTTCAAAGATCTCTACCTTCTTCAGATAAATCTATGCATAATGTGTTAGAAGAACTTGTTACTAATAATGATGTTAATATGCATGATTATGATGATTCTATTTGTATCTTAGATACTATTTTGATTAATTTGGATGAAGAAGATACTCTTGATGATACTGATGATGTTAATGATGAATATGAGACTATTGGCATTGACATTGATTTACCTAATATGCTTTCATGACAATTAACTCTTACACCTAGTGTCAAACATTGTGATTCTCAAGAGGATCCTTGTTTGGAGCTAGCTATCATTCCTACTATGTTGGACATAGTCCCTCTTGTGAGTTACCCACCTTCCCTAAATGATATACAATGAGATGGGTAGAGTAGGTGGTATGCTTGATTGGCTTGTCCTTTGTGGTAGATTTGTTGTGTGTTTTCCTGTTGTATTGTGCTTCTTCGGTAATGTGTTTGCTAAATGTTGTTAGATTATTTTATACAATCCTTGTTACTTAGTTGGTGCAAGGTGATAAAGGAATCTATGTTATGTTTTAATTATGCTATATGTATCTCTATTCTTCTATGTGTTGTTCAATGTTATGTTTTAATTATGCTATTGTTCATAAATGTTTCCTTGTGTAATCTGCTTGGATTCGAGATATGGTAGCACTAATTCTTTTTGGTATCCATGTCATGGTCTAAAAATATTCTCCTTCATATATCTTATGTGATCTTTCCTCCTTTTTCATCGTAGTTCTACTTTCTTTTGGGAATGATGTCATGTAATACCCTCTTTGATGATTATACTTGGCCTTTTATTTGGACACTTTCATTATGATGGTTAGAACTATATGTTTACAATTTTTCTTATTTAGAGGATGATACACTTATCAGATGCTTAGAGACACTTATTTATTATTATCATTTATGAAGTTTGAAAACATTTATATTTACATGATTTATAAAGCTAACCCAAGGATTTGAATCTAACCATTATTATCTATGATGTCTTATGTTTTCATGTGTATAAGATGTTTAATGTGTGTTCATGACTCAGGACAAAGTCGTAGTTACTCACTTAGTTGAGGTCCACATGATGTATCGATCCTGGTCATCTGTCTTCATATGTCTATGTATATATATATATATATACATATATATACATATATATACATATACATATATATATATATATATATATATATATATATATCTATATATATATATATGTATATCTATATATATATATATATATATATATATATATATATATATGTATATATATATATATATATTTGCACAGGTGTTTCTTCTTAGTGATGTAGGACTGCAGGTACCAAGATCGTCTCCACCTAGTCTCACAGGTCTAAGCGATCCCTCAAATCCTAGGTCATTGTTGTTGTTACAGAGATATTACCAAGGTTCCATGAGAAGGAACTCAACCTCTGACCCTTTTGACCCTTAGGTGGGGAGTTCTTGAGTCAGTCCCTTGTTTTGTTGATGTATCATTGTGTATATCAGTTTCTTGGATTATGGTGATCTTGTTTCTTATTCTTGTCTCTTGTATTTTAGGAGACTAAGGTTTGGATATGGTAGCTTTAATTATTCTTAATGATATGCTTGATCGTTGCTAGTAGATAATTTATATGAGCTATTATTTCATTTGAGTATGGGATGCTGTGATTGATTTTGCTAATCTTGTTAGATCATCTTGTGTTAGTGATCACCACACACACACACATAGATATATATATATATATATATATATATATATATATATATATATATATATATATATATATATATATATATATATATATATATATATATATATATATATATATATATATATATATATATATATATATATATATATATATATATATATATATATATATATATATATATATATATATAGTTGAACTACAACTGATTGAAGAATATGTGATTACAAGAGCACTGAGGAGTTACTGATTAGATATGTAATATGATTAAATCAATATTATGTTGTCATTGATGTCAACTAGTTTGACAGCACTTATCTTGTAAGTTACTATACCGAGACATCTGAAGAAAGGTGAAAGAGATGAGGAACAAAGAAATCTACATGAAGAAAGATGTACATGACAGATGAGGATAAGGAACATATTGAGTAACTTGTTGATGAGTCTATGACTTGATGATATTGACTTTATTATGTTGCATTCATCTATGATGAAGTATAGAGCTGAATGAAAGAAAGCCGTGTTGTTGGTAAATGAAGCATTTCTAGTATACACCGACGGAGTGTAGTGTATACTGATCACAGTATTAACTAAGCTGTGTTCACCGATGCATTTCTTTGTTAACCAAGCAAAACATAATGAATTAAATGAGTAGTTTAGCCAATAAGATTGATGAGCTGGCAAGAATATAACATCGAGGTAACAGATAATGTTTGTTACACAGATCGATGGTTGACGAAATTTAGGAAAGATCTAAAGGATGAAAATCAAATGTGTTATTGACACAAGTACTGAGAAAGTTTGAAGCCGCAAAATCTGATGGTGGAGAAGAAAATGATTTACTTGTCTATATAAGAGAACATAATTTCTTTATAAAAATGCCGAAAGAAGTAGCAACTACAAGAATATCGCGTGAACAAGGTTTTCATGCATTCTGATCATACTGGTTAAGTAAGAACCGAGTTGCAGAACAATTACCAAGCTACAGAGAGAAATTACTGATGAACGGTAAGTTGATACAGTATTAAATATGAAGTGAAATACTGATAAGAAGGATTTGTATGGACTAAATATTGATCTATAATCTGCAATTGAAGTTTTATTAAAGAAGTTAATTTACTGTTACACATTTAACCATTGTATACAGTCAAAATCTCTTAACTAAGTGGACTCTGAAAGTATTATGATGTATCATTCATAGAATGAACATTGTTATCATGTCAACCCCATAGTGAATGCTAGTTGGATGATAACTTCTAGTCTAAAATCCTCTAACAAGGTCACACCTGATAGTGTGTTTGTAAACCTTTAACAGAGTTGGGTCTTAACCGACCTCACTTCAGAAGAGTGAACAATTTTGGGTTGCTGGTCCCAGGTGTTTTGTCCCTTTATATGGTTTCCATGTTAAATCTCTTGTGTGATGTGTTGATTGTGATATTTGTTTGTTATCATTCTTTACATGTTACATGTTAGATTTGATCGGTAACTATTATAGTATTTGACTGGTAATTAGTAAAAGCACAGATAGTGAAAGTAGCTATTGTTTACCGATGAGTAAAAATTGAAGAAATAGTTTTGAATTATACATTTTGAATTGGGACACTGGATAACTGATTCACCCCCCCTCTTAGTTATTCTAACAATTGGTATCAAAGCATTGGTTGCTTGGAACAGAGTTTTTAAGGACTTAAGCATAAAGGTCTCAAGATGTATAAGAGTGAATTACCAAAACTGAACAAAGAGAACTTCGCAGTATGGCAAAGCAAAATGAAGCTACACATATCTAGAATTGGGAACTCTACACTAGATCTAATGGAGAATGGCTACATACAACCACCCACTGTTCCCTTAACTCTTGATCAATTGAAGGACAAGCATGAACACAATGTTACTATGATGGAACTTACTGCTACCTATACTAACACTAAATTTGAAGATATCAAGACATGCATGACTGCCAAAGGAATGTGGGATAAATTAACTCAAATATACAGTGGAGATCTGAATGTCAAAAGAGCCCGAGTTGAAAGTCTGAGAGGCAGATTTGATGATATGAGAATGAAAGAAGGTGAGAACATTGTCCAATATTCAAATAGACTCAAAGAGGTGGCACATGCTATTACAGCATCTGCTGGAGTAATTGATGATGAAACAGTGATAAGCAAGATTCTCAAAACTTTGCTACCAGTTTATGCAATTAGGATTTCTACAATTCATGAAACAAGAGCTACATCCAACCTTACTCTTGACATTCTGATTTGTAAACTTACAACCTTTGAATTAAACAATTTTGATAACAATGTTGTTCCTTCTATTGAATCTACTTTTATGTCTTCTTTGAAGATTGGAAAGTCTAGCAGGAATAGTAAGAATTATGATAGTGATGACAATACCGATGATGAACTTGATGAGCTTGAAGCTCTTATGGCCAAAAGATTGCCCAAAGGAAAAGGAAGGTATAGAGGTAAGATACCTCTGGCATGATTTAATTGTAAAGAAGTCAGTCACACCGCTGCTAGATGTCCCCAAAAGAAAGATGATGATAGATCCAAAGACAGATCTGAAGGAAGCTATGGGAGAAGAGTTGACAGAGGCTATCGACACAATAATAGAGACAACTAAGATGAAAAAGGCAAAAAGGTATGTTACATAGCTGAAGATATTGAAACTGAATCTGATTCTAATGATGATATAGAAGTCATATTTGTTGCTATGAAAGATGACTCAGAAGAGGAAGAGAAACATGAAGAGACAACATTGATCTTTAAAGTAAGCAGAAATGATACATGGATCATAGATAGTGACTGTACACATCATATGACTGATTATGTAGAGAAGTTTGATCATCTTGTTGAATATAATGGAGGATCTATGAGAATGGGAAATGATGCACCTTGTATGGTAAGAGGTAAAGGCTCACTAATGATCAATGATAGATTACAATGTGAAAATGCATACTGGGTAGATGGACTGAACTATAATCTATTAAGTGTGGCTCAACTAAATAATTCAGGCCATTGACTGGCTTTTGAAAGCAAAAAGGTGAAGATCTATGATGATGGAGGAAGACTGGTAAGAATTGGAACACAATCCAGAGGTAATCTATTCTATCTTGATATGGATTAGTCTTCTTGTTTGTTAATAAAGGATGAAGATGCTTGGTTGTGGCACAGAAGGTTTTTCCATGTGAACTTTGACAACATGATCAAGATTAGTAGAAAGAAAAGAGTTAGAGGATTGCCTAACTTGACAAAACCTGATCATGCCATTTTCCATGAATGTCAAAAAGGTAAGATGACTAAGTCTAGTTTTAAAAGAAAATAATATTCAACAAAGAAAATACTTGAGTTGGTTCAGACCGATCTATGTGGTCCTATGAGAACTCAAAGCTATTTTAGTGATAGATATTTTATTCTTTTTGTTGATGACTATACTAGACTAATGACTGTTATGTTCTTGAAAGAGAAATCTAAAGCTTTCAAAATGTTTAAGTGGTAAAAAGCTAAGGTAGAGAAAGAAACTAGAAAGGAAATAAAATGCTTAAGATCTGATAGAGGAGGTGAATTTATCTCTTATGAATTTACTAATTTTTGTAATGAGCATGGAATCAAAAGATAGGTATTTTCACTAAGGACACCACAACAAAATGGCATTGCTGAAAGGAGGAACAGGTTTATAATTGACTGTGCTAGAACATTAATGATACAGAAGAATGTTGCTCAGACATATTGTAGGGAAGTTGTCAGTATAGTTGTGTATGTTCTTAACAAAGTACAACTAAAGAAGGACTCCAACTGAACAACTTATGAACTATGGTTTGGATACAAACCTACTATAAGTTATTTTAGAATTTTTAGAAGTAAATGCTTTATTTTGAAAAATGAAAGAAATGGAAAATTTGATTCTAAAGGAGATGAAGGAATATTTTTGGGATATTCCACTACAAGTAAAGCATATAAATGTTTGAATAAGGCTACAAAAAAGATAGTTGAAAGTACTAATGTTTGTGTTGATGATTTTGATGACAAGTACACAAAGGAAAGTACAAAGGAACCAGAAGAATACAATAGATTCACTTACATCAAACATCTAGAGTATCTACCGACACCACAAACTATGACAACCGGTCAACAGGGAAACAATGTAGGACAATAGGCAACAAAAACTGAGGAACAAGATGGAGCTACCGAGCAAGGAAATGACCCTGAACAAGGTGAGAAAGAAAGGAGAAATCAAGTTTTGGCTATTTTTTTCAAAAGACATCATCCTGAAAGACAAATCATTGGAGACAGACATGCTAGAATGCAAACTAGAAGAAAAACAAGATAAGGTACATGTTTAATTTGTGAATTTGAACCTAAAACTATGAAAGTTGCATTAGAGAATGAAGAATGGGTTAATGCAATGAAGGAGGAAATAGAGAAAATAGAGAAGAACAAAACTTGGTCCTTAGTACCCTGACCAAAAGATAAGAATGTTATCGGTACTAAGTGGATATATAGGAATAAATTGAATGAAAATGGTGAATTCACAAGAAATAAAGCTAGATTGGTATGCAAGGGATATGCACAGGAAGAAGGCATTGACTATGGTGAAACATTTGCACCTATTGCTAGATTAGAAGGATTTAGAATGCTACTTGCATATGCTACACACAAGAAATTCAAGGTTTATCAAATGGATGTGAAGTCAACATTTTTAAATGGTATACTTGAAGAAGAGGTCTACATTGAACAACCTGAAGGATTTGTTGATCTTGACAATAAAGACATGGTATTTATATTACATAAAGCTTTATATGGTTTGAAGCAAGCATTGAGAGCATGGTATGAAAGATTGCATACTTACTTGTTAAGTATTGGATTTGTTAGAACAAGTGAAAACATCAATCTGTATGTGAAAGGTGATACTGATGATACTATTATCATTGCTGAAATATTTGTTGATGATATTATCTTTGGAGGCTCAGATTTTGTATGCAAGGCATTTTCTAATGAAATGCAAAAGGAATTTGAAATGTCTATGTTCGAAAAGATTAAGTTCTTTCTTGGATTACAAGTGATTCAACATAGTGATGGGATATTCATCACACAACCTAAATACAGAAAGGAAGTACTAAAGACATTTGGCATGGAAGATGCTAAACCTATGGGAACACCAATGGATACTAGATGCAAATTGACAAAGGAGGATGAAACTACAGAGGTAAACTAGACACTTTACTGATCCATGATTGGTAAGTTAATGTAAGTAGTTCACAACAGACCAGATATAGCGCATGTTGTGGGAATTGTTGCAAGATTTTCTACTAATCCTAGAGAATCACACATGATAGCTACAAAAAGGATCTTAATATACTTGAAGAAAACAAATAATTATGGATTTTGGTATCCTAAGGAAGGGAAGTTTGAACTGAAAGTTTACACTAATGCTGATTAGGCTGGAAATGTGGATGATAGAAAAAGCACCATCGGAGGAGCATTTTTCTTTGGTGAAAGACTTGTAACCTAGACAAGTAAAAAGTAGGCTTGTATGTCTCAGTCTATAGCTAAAGCAGATTATGTTTCTACTGCTACTAATTGTTCAAACATTGCATATATCAAACAAGTATTGGAAGGGATGAATGAGGTAATCACTGACCCAGTGATTATATATTGTGACAACACTAGTGCTATTAATATTTCAAAGAATTCTGTGATGCACTCTAAGACAAAGCATATATCTATTAAGTATCATTAGTTAATAGAACAAGTGCAAGAGAAGCAAGTGAAGTTAGAATTTGTTACATCTAAAGAATAATTTGTAGATATTTTTATAAAACCCCTACCGAAGGACACATTTGAATACTTGAGGACTAGACTTGGGGTCCGTCCCCTGTCTATTGGTCACTAAGGTGATCTAGTTGTTGCATCAGCCTACTTATATCAGAAGATCATTCATGTTGATGCAACATAGTTCACACTTTGAATCATGTTCAAGGTTGTGATTAAGTTTGAGAACTTGAACCGATTGGAATATCAGTATTTAGAGATACAGAGGAAGACAAAATTATTTGTTTATTTGTTTCTTTGGCATTGCTATCAAAGGGAGAGATAAATAATATTAAAAGGAACAAGCTATGAAAAGGAAAAAGCACCAACAAGAATTATCTAAGGGAGAGACAATATGAATGAGACAGAGTATTGAAGATCAGTTATAGAGAACAGAAGCAGGAACAAGAGAACTAAAAAGATCACAACTACAAAATGGTAAAGTTGTATTATCTAATGTTGTTTAGTAACATAGTGATTAAACATATTAAGTCTATTCAACTTACAACATTTTGTTCACAAAGTTGTAGAATATATGTTTGGTATGTGTATGGTACATTTCATATTACTTGAGTTGCCATCAATGCCAAAGGGAGAGATTGTTGAACTACAACTGATTTGGAATCTGATTGAAGAATCTATGATTACAAGATCACTAAGGAGTTGCTGATTAGATATGTAATATGATTAAATCAGTATTATGTTGTCATTGATGTCAACTAGTTTGATAGAACTTATCTTGTAAGTTACTATACCAAGACATCTGAAGAAAGGTGAAAGAGATGAAGAATAGAAAAATCTACATGAGGAAAGATGTACATGACATATGAGGATAAGGAACACATTGAGTAACTTGTTGATGAGTCTATGACTTGATGATATTGACTTTATTATGTTGCATTCATCTATGATGAAGTATAGAGCTGAAAGACACAAAGTAGTGTTGTCAATAAATGAAGCATTTCTAGTGTACACCTATGGAGTGTAGTGTATACCGATCATAGTATTAACTAGGTTGTGTTCACCGATGCATTTATTTGTTAACCGAGTAGAATAGAATGAATTAAATGATTAGTTTAGCTGATAAGATTGATGAGTTGGCAAGAATATAACATTCAGGTAACAGATAATGTTTGTTATATAGATCTATGACTAATGAAATTTAGGAAAGATCTAAAGGATGAAAATCAGATGTGTTATTGACACAAGTACCGAGAAAGTTTGAAGTGACAAAATCTATGAATGTGGCTAAGTGGAAAAATCTGATGGTGGAGAAGAAAATGATTTACTCATCTATATAAGAGAACATAATTTCTTTATGAAAGCCGAAAGAAGTAAAAACTGCAAGAATATCACGTGAACAAGGTTTTCATGCATTTTGATCATACTGGTTAAGTAAGATCCAAGCTGCAGAAAAATTACTGAGATATAGAGAGAAATTATCGATGGACAGTAAGTTGATACAGTATTGAATCTAAAGAGAAATATTGATCAGAAGGATTTGTATGGATTGAATATTGATCTGTAATCTGTAATTGAAGTTGTATTAAGGCAGGTCATTTATTGTTACACATTTAACCATTGTATACAATCAAAATCTCTTAACTGAGTGGACTCTAAAAGTCTTATGATGTATCATTCATAGAATGAACATTATTAT
Organism: Chamaecyparis obtusa; assembly: GCA_027943335.1. Taxonomy (NCBI): domain Eukaryota; kingdom Viridiplantae; phylum Streptophyta; class Pinopsida; order Cupressales; family Cupressaceae; genus Chamaecyparis; species Chamaecyparis obtusa. The sequence goes on along the minus strand of BSBK01003293.1, from coordinate 687,733 downwards.
CCTATCAACCCCATAGTGAATGCCGGTTGGATGATAACTTCTTGTCTAAAATCCTCTAACAAGGTCACACTTGACAGTGTGTTTGTAAATCTTTAACAGGGTTGGGTCTTAACTGACCTCACTTCAGAAGAGTGAACAATTTTGGGTTGCCGGTCCCAGGTGGCTTTTCCCTTTACATGGTTTCCATGTTAAATCTCTTGTGTTATGTGTTGATTGTGATATTTTTTTGTTATCATTCTTTACATGTTAGATTTGATCGGTAACTGTTATAGTATTTGACTGGTAGTCGGTAAAAGCACAGACAATGAAAGTAGCTATTGTTTACCGATGAGCAGAAATTGAAGAAATAGTTTTGAATTATACATTTTGAATTGGGACACTGGATAACTAATTCACCCCCCCCCTCTTAGTTATTCTAACACACACACAAACACACACACACATATATATAACATGATTTTACTTTGTATGGAATATGATTTATTATTTGATTGGATAATAATATTTTATAATACCATAATAATAAGATGTTTATAATATTAATAATAATATTGTTTTTAATAATATTATAACAATATATGTACACATAAGCATAATCATTTTGTTAGAATTTTCAAGGTACAATGTAGAGCTTTAGGCTCTAATGAAGCAAAAACATAAGCTTGGGGTTGGATTCTCCTTATACTAGGATTTTATAAGTGCTTGAACTTCCATGTAGCTTAAGAGGAAACTTATGAATTAGAGGTAATAAATATTATAAAGTGTGAGTTTGAGAGGTTATTTTATGGCCAAAAAAGAAAAATAAAGTCCATCATGGATAGTTCAAATCCCAACCATTAGCCTACATTGGGGGATTTATGGGTTGGAATACAAGACAAATTTTAGGATAGGAAGAGGAGATATTGCAAGTTAATGACTTTTCAAATGAAGAAATATAAAATTAGGAAGGACATTCTAGTTAGCTTCTCCAATGATGGAGAAATTTTGGATCCATTGTATGGACACAAGGTTTCTTAAAAAGCCCCTCTTCCTAATCAAGTCATCTGAGAAAAAATGATACCAAATTTGAGGTGTTGACAGTTGAGGTGATTAATAGAAGTCACTAATGGATTAATCTTAGACTACCAAAAACTATTGGGCAAAAAGGGAACAACAGAAGACTATAAATAACATGTAGTCTAGAGCCATTACAGGATGCAAAAGGAAAAAGGATAAGAAAAAAAAGGGACACTAAGTATAAATTAAGCTCCCATGGATCCTATAGATATTACAGTCCTTTAGGAGAAATTAGATAAAAAGATGGAAAAATGTAAATTCTTTAAGAAAGTAGTAGAGAAAGGGGTAACAAATGAGTTATTTGTTGCTGTAGAAGTTGGTAACCCATATGATCCTCAGGGGAACCCATAAATATATTTAGATCCTTCTCTCACGTTAAAGGATCAAAAATTTGGAACTTTATGAAAGAATGTAGAGGTATTATCAGTAAATACTTAACATGGGATGTAGGTGTAGGAGACAAAGCCCTATTCTAGGATGATTCTTGGGTTGGCCTCCCTCCCCTAAGCAAATTAGGCTTCTCTTCAGAATTCATGGAAGAATGTAAAAGAGTTAAAGGAGTATACCTCAAGGATTACCTTAGTAAGGAAGAAGCTTTCAAATGGAGTAGGTTAGAGGATATCAATCCCGTTTGGCATGAGAAACAAAACCTTATAATAACCCTAAATTCTAGAGAAGTTTCTCCTAAATCTAGTCTAGACATTCTAATTTGGGCAGGTTCCAATAATGGTAACTACTTGTTAAAGTAGGGTTACAATTCGATAATCAAGGAATAGAATACGGATAATATAGACATACCACTGAATCTATGCTAGAAAAAATCATGCCTACCTAAAGTAGGCATGTTTCTATGGGCAGCCTTGCAAGATAGAATTCTTACTGCAGATAGAATTACCAAATTAGGTTTTGAAGGGCCATCTAGGTGCCCCCTATGTGAGAACCATTTGGAGGATGTAAATCATATTCTCCTTAATTGCCCTTTCATGCAAAATTGTTGGAATTGGTTACAACAATGTTTAGGATGGAAGTCAGCTTCTCAACCGGATCTTTTAAACAACCTTAAAGCTTGGCCTACCCTATATAAAGATAATTTATATAAGGATATCTGGATCATAGCCCCATCAATTGTTGTATGGTAAATATGGAAAGAAAGAAATAGGAGGATCTTCACGGAACTAAAATCCAATGGTCTTCAATTACAAACAAAATAGAAGCATCAATAGTAGAAATTATTAATAGAAAACTAAGAGATAAGCTTAGTTACGATGACTCCTTCAAGAATTGGGACAACAAAATTAGATTCAAATGACCTAAATTAGAAATACTGCCTTTATATGGAAAAGGTGGCCCCCAAAAAAAGGTAGATAGAGCCACCTGTAAATGGATACCTCTGAAAGAAGATTGGTATAAATTGAATTTTGATGGAGCTTCTAGAGGTAACCTCGGGGTTGCAGGTATTTGGGGGAATCATTCGCAATTGGAAATCAGAAGTCATTGCTAAATATTCCAGGCCTATCAACCCTTCCACCAACAATATGGCAGAATGCATGGTAGCATTAGAAGGTCTAAAGATATGTAAGACCCTAAATATAACTAAGGTTATTATAGAAGGAGACTCGCAAGTAATTGTCAATGCCATTCAGACCAAAAAAACTCCTAATTGGCTTCTTAATTCGAAGATAGAAGAGATCAACCAAATAGCAGAAAGTATTTCTAAATATGAAATCAAACACACCTATAGAGAAGGAAATAAAGAGGTAGATTTGCTAGCAGATTTAGGAGCTAATGGGATAGTAACAATGTTTCAAAAGGGTATATTTATTGACTAAAATTAAAAAATATATTTATGAAAAGATACCGATGACAATACACATATAATGATATGAATAAACTAACCATAGATAACTATATTTTAATATAAAGAATGGTATCTAGGATCATGGCTTGACCAGGGATAAATGATACTAATATCTATTCTTCTACCATCAATAGCTTGCTGCACTCTTTTTTCAGGAAATTGATGGTAGCAAATAGAACTGATATCTTAGATATCACTTAGCTCTAAGTCAAAGATTAATAGCCACACTGTAAGGATGTATATATAAATATATAAAAGTGAAAATGTATATACATATATAGACATCCTTCAATATGCAAAATGGCATAACTTATAGCATCCAGAATACCTAAACATCACATCTAAGAAGATTACAAAATCCCTCTCCGTATATTTAGAATAAAGCATTCAGAATTCTTGGAATAAAAGAAGGAATGTATACAAGTAAATGCACATAGAAAATGTTTTGGATTTCCTCATCCAAATTTATTAAATAAATTAAAGATCAGAGATTTTGAAAGGGAACCAAAAGATTAAAGCAGTCATGAACTCAGTAGTTAAACTAATTAAGCTATGATGATCTTTAAAAGACCATCTAGAAATCCTAGTCACCGTATATGCAGATGAGTATACACTATTGAGAAAAGGATGCAATGCTCAGTTCATTGCAAATTAGACTTTACATATTCTCTGATACTCATTTTGGATACTAAAATATATAAAAAATGAATTTAGTAAAGATATATGTATATATTCAAATCAGATTAGATATAATAAGTAACAGGAATCTACAATATAGTCGGATCAAGGTATTATATATATCAATATATATAATACCTTGAACTAACTTTTTTACTGGTAATATATATAATATATAATTACACCCATATATTGTATATATAACACCAGCTTATCATTCCTATTACTTATTATATAACAGTGCATAAGAATTTAAACATATAAGGTTGGTAGGTTAATATCCATATAAATGTTCATACAACCTGTATTTGTTTTTCCATTAAGCAGGCTATATTAGTGAAAATAAGGTTGTATTAGCTACCTTACAAACTCGGGGAGTCTGATATAACAGAGCTGAATTTTAGTTTAAGTATAATTATAAAGGCCTTTTGTAATCTTTGTGTTACTAGTTATAATCAGTACCAGCCAGGAGGAATATGGAGTAACAAAGAACATTAGTATGGCTTAAAGGAGTTTGACTATAATACTGATATAATCTTTTAAAGCTAACTTCTAATAGGAACAACAACCCCATACAATAAAGGCATCATCCACTAAGGTAATTTGATGAAGTCACTCTCTGAGAAGGATCTTTTAAAAGTTTTGAATTTATTACTTATAACATTTTGAGATCTAAAGGATATCATAGGAATAGTGCCTTTGATACAGATAATATATGTTAAGATAGTAAGGTACACCAGAAGTATCTGGAACTTGTAAACTCTAAGGTATGATAGATATACCAATAAGAGTCTTAGTCGTATATACATATATATAACCACACACACACACACACACATATATATATATACATATACATATATATGTGTGTGTGTGTGTCTATATATATATATATATATATATATATATATATATATATATATAGAGAGAGAGAGAGAGAGAGAGAGAGAGATGTATGTATATAATAGACTAAGAGCTTTTTTCAATCTTTATCAATCTTTAGGCTCAGGAGCTCAATTTTTTAGATAGTACGTGTGTTATTTTTGCATATTAGAGGTAAAACTGCATTCAAATTATCTTTTTAATGTAGTCCCAACTAGGAATCTCTTTTATCAAATAGGTATTAGACACAAATTCAGATAAGGGCTTCGCCCATGTTATCATCCCCAAATTGGTCATAAAGTTATTCCCTAAAATAGGCAGGAAATGTTCTAGAGTAAGAGATAATAAAGTACCCTTATATATAGAGGGTGAAGGAATGGTCGGATTGCTTATAGGAATAGAAGATAAAGAATGATAGTAATTAAACTTATTTCTGGATCCAAGTGAGAATATGAAATCAGAAACTGATCAATTAGAGTGATTTATACTTATCATGGATATTAGATAACATGGGTTCTAGTTAGAGTACTTTAATAATATTTGTCTTTATGTGTATTTTCTTTTTATAATAAAGGATAGCTAATTTGTTATATAATCTTATTTTTCATAAAGGATGTAATGAAGGATATGTTGTAATATAGTATATAATGATGAATCTATAATGTTTGATGAGTATAACCTTTGGAGGTAGAAGTCTCTCTTTGTTTGTCTTTTTAGGTGATTAGCTCCAAAAAGGAAAAAGTAATTTCTTTCATCCATAGCACAAAAAGCAGGAAATTCGCATCAATGATGGTATTGACAAGAAAACAACCAGTCCACTTTGATATCGACAGTTACAGAGCTTAGTTTTCAAAAATATCAATAGAAGCATTTTTAATAGGATATGTATTTCTTAAGAAGTTGCATAGCAAGTAATGTAATTTTTAATCTCAAGTAAGTGGGTATTCCCATTGCAAGATGTATTCTTATGTAATCTCGAGTGGTATTGAGCTGTGGGTATGCCTATGGAAATTATGTATTTGAACAAATATCAACAATTATTGAGTCATGGGTATGCCCATGAAAAAATGTATAAGTACAGGACCTATGGTCTCGGGCGAGGCTGGAGGTTTTCTTAGCCCCGCTCTTTCCTACCAGTGCCTGCAGTGAGTGGGGTCAAAATTGTAAAATTATTATTTGGATTAATAAAAATATTTAAGGGCTTCGGCCTTTTACCGATCAAAAAAAAAGAAAAAAAAAGATGATTATAATATTAATAATAATATTATTTTTAATAATATTATAACAATATATGTACACATAAGCATATTGGTGCACACGTATGCCTATGGTTACATATATCTGTATAATATGGTGTGAAATTAATTGTATTTTAAATAATAATAATAAATAAAATTATTTACTTGAATGATTAATTATTATATGGTAAATCTTTTACCATAGCTTTAGTAAATAAGGTGATAACTACTAATAGTAATAAATTATTTCCTGTTCTTTAAATAAAGGAAAATGATATTAGTTTATTAATATTTATGAGGCTCTCATATTAGATTTTATTATTAATAATATTAAAATTAGTTATTCCCTTCCCGTGAATGGCTTGAATGAAATTAATTAAATCCTAAACTATAAACTATCTTTTAGTTGGGATGGTTGCATCGGTTGATTTTCCCATGCAACCAATCCTTCAACCTATTTATGGGAGGAAGCCTTTGAGGAATGGGAGTTGGCTGGATTATTCATAGGAGAATTGATCTTAGTTTTAGGATATCATTATTGATTATTGTATATTTGGAAAAGGTGGTGTCTGCAATCAGAAGGATTTGGTGTAGTGTTGGAAGTAGGCCAAGTTGATTGATACCTCCTTCTTCAATGGTTTTCTTCACCAGAATCTAGGTAGGAGCTATCCTATAAGATGCTCCTCCTTATTTGATTTGTGTGATTTATTTTGTTTTGTATTTGTGATTGCTTCCTGTGTACAGGCAATATGAAGAATGTATTATTCTATTGTATTATGTTTGTTTTTCCTATGTGAAAGGACTTAGGAGAAAGGATAGATATATTATAAATATATTATTGTACAAATTATTAATATTTCTTCTATGTATTATCATATTTCCTATGAAGCTATCTTGTTTTCTTGCTTGCTAGAAAATATAGAACAATGATTTAGATTGTGAACTATGTCACTACTCCTTGTTTACTCTCTGAGAAAAAAAGATAGTATCATGAATTGAATGTACACAAATCTAGAGAACTAAAAACTATCCTCTTACTATCAATAATGATAAAATTCATCAACACAAGATCAAATTTATTTAAAAAATCATCTTACCTATGGCTCTCCTAACATGACAGATTTATGCCCTCTAGATAGACCTATACTCAAATGTGAATAACTTTTTATTCCAACCAAAAAACCTCAATCAATCCAGTGAGGATGGGCATAATTAGGTTTTTAAACATATATTTCAATCTCATCATGATCCGACAGTTGGTTTGAAAGTTATGGCCCTTGCACTTAGGATCATTTTTTATGATACTGTATTATTTGTCAATCAAAGATCTCTATTTTCAAACTCTTGTATATCCCTGCATTCAAACACATAATGGCACATACTTATATAGTAATAGGATTCTCCCATAATCTATAATAACCAAAGAAATTGGAGAGCCTATGTGCTCATTTAAACTTCAAAACAATTGACTGATTGCACCAAATCATTAATAGGGATAATCAATGTAAATGAGGACTTCCTCTATTCAAAGCCTCATAAAAACAAATTAAACCTGTATGTAAATGGTTAGAAATAGAAACCAATACTATGTCAATCCATTTATAATCACATTTACATTGGAATGGAGATTATTCAAATACTAAAGGGCTGGCTATAACCTCACAACAAAGAACAGGAAAGTTGTAGATCTTTTCTTTTGTATTCAAAGAAAACTTTATTTCCCTCTCTCTTCCACACACCAAAGCCTCTAATAATCTCTCCAAATTTTAGTGTTATGTGTTTATGATGTTTTGGTAAGGGTAGGAAACCTATCTTTTCACTTAGAGTTTCCACCTAGCCTTAGAACCTTTTGGGAAAGGGTTTGTATTTTGATTTTCTTTTTAGTTGATATTTGGGAAAGGTTACTCCAACCCTAGGTATGACCTAGATATCAATTCATTGTGGACCTTGGTGTTTATCTCCTAGCATGGGGGAGTGGGCCTTTTGGTATCCAAGTTGTTGGGTGGTAAATCTTTTATCGAGGTACCTTTCACAGTTGTAGAGCTTATGGATTCTTGCTTGCGTATTGTTCCAGTTTTGAAGGAAGAAGACTTTGTATTTATCTTCATTATTCTCAAATGTAAAGCTATTATTACCTCCTAGAGGAAATGAATCTAATGTAGCATTTAATATATTTCAATTTGATTTAATTTGGATGGGTAGATTTAGGGAAAATAAAAGGGATGGTGAACTTTATCATGTTGGAAAAACAAAAGGAGTTTCATATATATTTCAAGCAAAGTGGCATGTTTCTTATTACTATTGTTCAAGAAAAGTTAGTAAAACAAATGTGTTAATTTCATATGAGAAATAGTTTAACTCCTAGATAAATTCTTTTACAAATGATTATGCTTTAAATATTTATGAAATAAATGTAACACCCATAATCCAAACTTACTAAAAACTAAAAGATGAAACCAAAGAAGAATCAACCATAAACAAAAACACATAAAACCATAGAATAATAAATATATATTTTTTAAATTACAAACTGGAACATATAATCATAGTAACTGCTTCTAAGAGCTTTATAGTTCTCAACTGAATTACATCAAAGTAATAAGAATACTCTTTATTCAAAGACTTAGTTTCAAAAACAAAATTTCCTTTTTAACCAATCCTTTACATTCTACGAATAGTTCTGATAACTAATAACCAAGAAATGATTTGTTTCCCATAAATCTTAACAACTGCTATCCACTGTCCCATACTCATTGATTTATCCATCTAAAACTTGAAAATAAAAAATAAACACAAATGCAATTGCAAACAGGGCTCAGTCACAATAATTAAGATAATGAATCATCTCCAAAATTCTGCAACTATAAAAGTCAGTATAACATAACAATTATGCAGATTAAATACAGATGTTATTGAAATCTAATAACATAATTCCATTCTTGTTACACCAAAATCATCAAGCACTGTATCTCTTACTAATAGAAATAAACTGACAAAGAAAATGAAAAAGTAATGATCCAATAGTTCATGGGTGTCCACATAAGGACCTACGCTATGTATCCATAAGGAAACCTCATAGTAATCCATTATGTCTGATGAAACCATAATGTTTTATCTTGTTAATTGAAACCCATATCCCTTGAATTTATAATTATCTCTTAATTAAACAATTGATAGAAATTCTTTCCCATAAGGATATAGACTAGTGTCAGTCACAACTGATAGAAATTCTATCACCACAAGGTACTAGACTAGTGTCAGCCCCCAATCTAAGGATCACACTTGCATTATCTCAAAACACTTGATCTAGCAACTAATGATTGAAATGAAATGAACTACATTACACAATTTTGCTAACACTCCTTTTCTATTGCATCAATTATAAAATTGAAACAGCAATCAGAAATTCATTTAGATCCATGTTTCCATTTTCCTTAACATACATTCTTAAACATGATGTTTCCCAAAAGAAGAAAAAAATCACAATACTTTCTCCCTCACTAATCCAATCAAATAATAATCTCCACATTAACTTAGCATTATATCTGAAATTGTACAATAAAATGTCCATATTGAAATCACAATTCCATTGAATAGAAAAGAACTAAAATAATCATATATCAATTGAATCAACACAACACCCATCACTTTCAACAACCATACAAGCTTGCCATAAACCAATTTATTATAAACTAATTTGCTATACATCCTGCTCTGTTAATTACAAGTTCATACTTTTATATACATGTTGGCGTACGTACATGTATACACCACGGCTTGTGTATACATATACATATCCCAGCAGGTATATACATATATATATATATATATATAATTATATAAACTTGTAATTAATAGTTCAGAATGACAAATATAGCATCTTTTATATACATGTTGGCATATGTACATGTATACACCACAGCTTGTGTATACATATACATACCCCAGTAGGTATATATATATATATATATATATATATATATATATATATATATATATATATATATATATATATATATATATATATAATTATATAAACTTATAATTAATAGTTCAAGTCCATAAATACACATTGGAAAAACCATACTAGTCATCTCAGTCCTATCAAAAACACATCTACCTTATAATACTACTGAATCTGCCGATTACATAAAAGAATAACTGAAGAATAAGAACCGTCATCTACATTTTAAACAAAATATCAAAGTGGTCCTCCTTACTGACTGAAAAAGATAATAATTGACTTTCCTATATATTCCTTGCATTTCCTAATGTCGATACAAAACTATATTTCACACTTGTAATTATTTTTGAAGAATCATCTAGCTCGCAGTCAAGATTTGGTATAATCAAAATATCTACATTTTCACTATTAACTGAACCAAAATAGTGACAAACACCCATTAGACACAACAAATATCGATACCAGATTCAGATTATAATAGTGGTAAGAATACCCGATTTCACCTTATGACCAATGACTCTTACATATCGTAAATAATTTTGTTGCTACAGTGTTCCTAACAACAGGAATTAGTACGAGATTACCTTTAAAGAAGCTTTTAAACAAAAATCATTTTGGGTTTCAAACTTCATTTATAAGCCGATACTCATTCCCGATTAACCCCCTTAATACTGACCAAATAAACATCGACACAAAACACACTATGGAATAACCATATTCATAGCAACAACTATATTCCCCATAGTCCAGCACAAGCTTAAAGAAAACATTGTCAACTTCATACCCAGAAACAAAGAAAACCCATCAACACAATATGCTCAAAAACAACATATTAAGAACATGTATTTAATATCACACAGAAACCAATCTCCTACTTCCTCAACTTACAAACAACATCAAGAGTGAAACAGTCACTCATTTCAAATTCCTCCACTAATCATAACATCTATTAACTTAATAAACTTCTTAATCCATCCAAGAAAAAACTGGTTCATGACCGACCTCACAGAGAATACAATCACAAATACCTCACATTCATCAACTAACAAACAACGGTAATTAAACATTCTAATATTTCATTTACAGAAAGAAAAATGGAAACAGAGGATAAGGTGAGAGAATGCCCCTGCCTGGTATTTGTGTGGGGAGGTATCCAAAGACCGAAGTATGCCAAAGCTAGCTCCTACCTGGTGAGCTTCACAGTCGAACCCTAATCTCAACCATGAAGATCTCTTTCCACTGACTGCCAAAGTGTCATGCAAAAGAGCCCACAATGCAAATACAGAGATGACAGTATGAAACACAAAACTTCCTACATGACCATGAATAGAAGGGTAAAACTTGCCGTGAAAACCCCTTTCCATTCCAAGCAACTTATCAAATCAAATATAACAAGAAGATGGATCCATTACTAACTGTTTACCCAAACTGTCACAGAAATACATGGTGAAAAATGGAGTCATTATTCAACTACAACTTCTTCACCAGAGCTAATGGCAGACATCAAACAAAAAGATGAATTACATCGATGAGTTCATTTAATACGAGCTTATCTCTTTCAGCAAACACAATACATTCCCTGCCATATGTCCATCAACATACAATCCCATAACCCAAAAATAGCTTAAACCCCACTAACTCCACTATGCGATGAAAGTGCAATTAAACCCTGTCGTGATAAGTCATGTCTTCAAGCTAGAACATAAATAGGAAGGCTTAGGGATAGATTAATATACATCTATGTTAGATATCATTAGTCAATCTTAGGTTAAGAAAAACTAACTTAAGCATCAATGATAACAACACATTAACAATGCCAAACTACTAACACTCACCAAACTAACCTCCTACTATCATACAAAATAGGGTATGCTAACTTAGATAATTCTTTAGTTTTAGCAAAAGAAATACCACATAATTTCTAAAACAATCACTCATAAATATATGTATAAATATACATATATATATATATATATATATATATATATATATATATATATATATATATATATATATATATATATATATATATATATATATATATATATATATATATATATATATATATATATATATATATATATATATATATATATATATATATTTATTTTGAACTCAAAATTTGATTAAAATTAAGTAACAACAATCTCTAATTACTGTCTGCAACATCAAGATACATTTATCCATAATAAAAATACAAATTCTAATTATGTTTAACATATTATTTAGAATTCCAAAACAATGAACCAATTATAAGACAATTGACCAACCATTTTAGTTGTACTTATTTTCACAATCATACCAATACTTGAATCTCTACTGAACTATCCAGTACCATTAATTCAAAAGTCAGTCTATACCAATTCTGACATCAAAAAATCTCATTAAGCTATAGAAATAGACATAATTCTCTGAGTGTCTGGTAGAACCAAAATACCTATTGCAGAGATAAACATATTTATTCCAAATAACAAGGTTCAAATGAACGAAGTCAGAGTTCAAACTCATAGAAGTCTAATAGAAATATTGTTCCAGATAAAATGATGCTAATCTAACTAGAAATCCAACCATAACATAACATTGAAAAGTAAAGCCTGAGACTGTCAGGGGCATGACAATAAGGTTTAGGGAATATTGATGAAATCAATTGGTTAGTAATCAAATGATAGCATTTATATTTATGTCTAAAGAATTTCAAAGGCTATGTGATAAGAGTTAGTACACTTAATGATCTTAAAATAATTATAAATGTACTATTAGGGAACCTTGGAAGGATTGTAAGTTAAATGATGTTTATGGATTGTTCATGCAAATCTTTTAAAGTTCAAAATTTTTCATAATTCATTACTTAGGTTCTCTTTTCTAAAGAGAATCTTTGTTCTCTTTCCTGGTTCGCTTGTGGGGCATGACATGTCAATTCATTTGCAATAATATCATATATATATTATCTTATGATCATACTGACCCCATGGTAGGTAGATCCCTTCTGTGTTCTCTATATGTTTCTGTGATATTTCCCTTGATTTGTCTTTTTCTAGGGGCATCTCGATGTGGAAACGTAATCAGTGGAGTTTTTTATGTTTCCATTAAAGCCATTTCTCCTATTAAAGTGTTAGCAATGACTTTAATGTGGGAGCATATGCTCTTCTCACCTATTAGACACATGCACTTTTTGATACGCACATATTTTTCAAAATAATTTGTTTTCCCTTTTTGGATTAGTAACTAATCCTTAAAGCATGGATTTATATTTCAAGATATCTTGATCCCTCTAGTTTCAAACATGCATATATTTTGATCCCTTAAGGTCAGAGGTGTCCTTAAGAATGGATCTCTTTTGTTTTTGGTTTTATTCTTATGGAATAAAATATTCCTAAGGGTGAATCCTTGATGGGTTGACTAGTGAGTAGCCACACTCACTAGGCGGTTCAATTCAATCTTTCCAGTTGCGCTATTTTCTTGTGTGGTTCACAATGGGACATAAGTTCTCATTGGGAAAGGTAATCACACCCTTTATTTCTCTCTCTAGAGATGTCTCTCTTATTATGATCTGGGAGTCGGTGAAGACTTGAGTCCCTAAGGGCTTAAGGTTTCCTTTTGTCCCTTGGATTATGATAAGATTATCTTTTCATTCTGATCTCCTTTACCAAGAGTTTGCATCGATTCCATACTCTTTCTAAAGTGGGGGCTTAATGTATCATCTTAAAATGGAAGCACTTCCATGATAAGAGCATTTAGCCCTCTGAGTAAGTGGTCTGGGGTCATGTTAAGCACCTTGATTGGGTCTTTTCATGTATCTAGATTTTCCCCCTATTCTGCTTTCCTCTACACCTGATTTTCACTTCATATTTGCATTTCCTAGCATTCTGGGTCAGGATCCTGAGGTTTTTTACCATAAATTCAAATTTGACCTTATTGGGTCAAAGTCAACCTTGACCCTAACCTGGTCAGGATCGACCTTGACCCTAACCTAGTTAATTCCAAGCTTGTCCTTGACCCCCTATCCAGATTTCAAATTTCCTTGATTTCTGGGTGTTGGGTTTCAGGGATATTTGGTTTCCCACCTCCGGGTTGGCCATTTCAAGTTTCAGAATGGTAAATCCTTAAATTGCATTTAATCTAGGTATATTTTCTAAAGGTTAGGACCTAATTGGGATTTAATTCTCCATGGTGGCCCCTCTAGAGGATTGTGCCCTAGTTCACTATAAAAGGAGGCCTTCCTCTCTCATTTTCTCCATCCATGATCAACATCCATCATTCACATCTTCTTTTTCCATCAAGCTCTCAAGTGCAAGAAAGTGAATTCAAGCCTTCAAGCATTCAAGTGTTCAAGCATTCATCCATCAAGGAGATCCATTATTAGCCATTGAAGGATTCAATATCTTTGGAGCCCCCTTGAAGATCCATCCTTCTAGATCCATCCAAGCCTCCCCATATGCAAAGATTAATTCAAGATTGGTGTTGAAGATCAAATGCCATTGATTTGAGACATCCTACATTCATTCTACATCCATTGAAGCATTCCTATTTGTGGATTTGAGGATTTGAATCCTCTACAAGGACTTCAACATAATTGAGGTGAATTGTTTCAATTACTTTGTTTATGCATACTAAATTTCAATTCAATTTCAAGGTTAATTCCTAAATTGGGGTTTGACCAAGGAAATCCCCTCATACAAAATAAAACACCCTTTTTCTTGCAAGTATAGGTGCATAATTCTAGATTTGAGAGTGGATTTGGATACCCTTTTCAGTGAAATTTCAAGATCTATGAATAAAGTCAGAATCGACCTTCAAATAAAGAATGTAGCCTTTGACCTTTTATGAGGGTCAAAGACTACCTACCATCAGAAAGACAAAAGATTTTTGGGTTTTCTTCATCTCAGCATTTCCAATCCGAAACATGTTACAAAATTGCCTAAAAGTACACACAGACATCAGAAATTGGCATTTTCTAGATTTTCCCTATTTTAAGGTTAGTACTTGTATTTCAATTATTTTTAGATTTCAAGCATAATTCTTGATAGGGAAATATAAAGCTTTTCTCTCTCTTTCATACTCTCCATAGATTGATTCAATTATGCATTAACCTTTTGGTTGATCAAATTGGATCTCGCCTTTGGGAATTTGGATTTAGGAGTGGATCTCATATTTCCCCCATACATTATACATTTGAATAGAGGTGATTTCATTTTACCACTATTCACTATATATTACTTCCCCTTTGACATCAATGGCAAAGGGTGCCAATCAGTTTAAGCACTAGTACTACTCCAGAAGTAGAGTAGTCAACCATCCATCAGTCCATGAGGAATGATGCTTTTCCTTCTTTCTTCTAAGAAGAATCAAGCAAGGGAATTACTCCCAAATTCTCCCTGAGATACTCAAAGGTATCCTTTGGCAATGACTTTGTGAATATGTCTGCAAATTGATCTTTAGTACTCACATAGTCTAGCTTGACTTCTTTCTTTGCCACTTTCTCTCTTAGGAAGTGATACTTGATCTCAATGTGATTTGTGTTTGCATGCTTCATAGGGTTCTCTGACATATTGATAGTGCTAGTGTTTTCATAGTGAATAGCAATAGGATAATCAATCTGAATTAAAAAATCCTTTATCATTTGCTTGATCCAAACAATTGTAGAACAATTCAAGGCTACCGCAACATACTCTGCTTTTGCTGTTGACTAAGAGATACAATTATATTTCTTGCTTTTCCAAGTGAAAATTCTATCACCAAGAAACACTACTCCACTTGATGTACTCTTTTTGTCATCAACGCATCCTGCCCAATCTACATCAGTGTATACATGAAGCTCAAAATTTTATGAATTAGGATACCATAAAACATAGTCTATAGTGCCTTGCAAATATTTGAATATCCTTTTTACTACCATGAGGTGACTTTTTTTAGGCTCTTCTACAAATCTTCCAACTATGCCAACTACATTGGAAATGTCTGGTCTGGTTTGAGTAAGATAAATAAGTTTTCCAGTCATAGACTTGTACAATGTTATATCTACTACTGGTGAGTCATCTTATTTTGTAAGCTTGCATCCAATTATCATAGGTGTCCCTACTAGCTTGCAATCATCTATCTTGAATTTCTTTAATATTTCTTTCACATAATTGGACTGATTAATGAAAATATCTTTCTCTGTCCATTGCACATTCAATCCCAAAAAATATTTGATAGGTCCAATCAAACTCATCTCAAATTCATTTTGCATCTCCTTAGAAAATTCAACACTAAGTTTTTCATTACCTCCAAAGATAATGTCATCAACAAATATAGCTACAAGTAGTAAACCTTTAGATGTCTCTCTTATGAATAGATTACAATCTACTACTCCTTTCTTGATCCAATATTTGTTAGATATCCATCTAGTCTCTCATACCATGTTCTAGGGGCTTGCTTAAGTCCATAGAGGGCCTTCTTCAATCTACATACCATATCAAGTCTATTTGATAAGGTGAATCCTTCGAGCTGCTCAAAGTATACTTCTTCTTTCAAATCTCCATTCAAGAATGTTGACTTGACATCCATCTGATAAACTTTAAAGTTTTTGATTGTAGCATAAGCTAGAGACAACTTAATAGCTTCTAATATGCTCACTGGTGCAAATGTGTCTACATAATCAATGCCTTCTCTTTGCACATATCCCTTACATACTAGCCTTGCTTTATTTCTTACTACTATACCATCTTCCTTCATCTTGTTTATGAATATTCACTTTTTTCCAATCACATTCTTATCACTAGGTCTTGGGACCAGTTCCCAAGTGTCATTCTTAATAATCTTATCAAGTTCTTCTTTCATATCATCATGCCAATTTGAATCATTACATGCATCTTCAACACTTAAAGGTTAAATCTGAGATAGTAAACTGTTAGGAATAGTCCCAAGAGATAACTAAGAGGGGGGGGGGGTGAATCAATTATCTACAAGATTCAATTCTTTATCTAATTAAGTATACTTAAACATAAAGCATAAAAACAATGAAAGAATACATGAACAAAACACCAATATTTTGGTTATGGGGAAACCCAAGTAGGTAAAAACCCCGGTGGGACTTGATACCCACTAATATCCTATACTAGTGTATAATGATCCTTGTTACAAGATCCTTAACCCTGTTAGGAGTTTCTTTACAATATATTAAGTACAGTAGACCTAGTCAAGGGTCGGACCATATTAGAAATCTTTTACAAATGTCCTTGTTAGGGGAGATGATGCACTATCCAAGAGCTCACTGCTCAAAGGGGCGAAGGATACAACCTTATGAATAATAGATACACACTGTATCTAGATCTTGGTGAACTACACTTTAACCTACTATTTGGATCAGTTCCAATGAATAGCACAAGTACTTTACTTGGTCACATAGACCTTCTTCTGATGGCTCAACACTTTGCACACTCTACTCTACTTTTCTTAATCAACCATGAACCATACTCCAACAATCATGAATGACTGCCTATAAATATCTTTCCTCTAAATGATATAAACAAGTCATCCTATTAGAACCACCTTGAAATAATATTAGAGAAACCATAACAAACTCCAATAAACATTTTGTCATCTCTACTATGCACGCAACACATTATGGGACCTGTCTAATAAGATAAGTGTAGATGCATGCTACACACTATCGGCTCTACCAAAATAACTGGATCTTTCTCTGTAAGCTGAATTAACTCATGATCTCTTAACTAAACATCAATAGCTCTTCTCTAAGCTTAAATCCAAGGGTGCATACCCTAAATATAGGTGCAACTCAAGAACCAATAAAATTGTTGTTGGCTCTTCTGAATAAATATAGGAAACTATTACTAGTGAATAGTGACTGCATAACTTCACTTCTACTCATCAACGGACTATGCATCCATAACTAAAACATCAGTAACATGTATTCAACACATATCCAAGTGAAAAAGGCTCCATGATAATTATACAGACAACCATACATAGAACACTATCGGTTACTCTATCAGGAACACTGTTGACACTAGCTACTATATAACTGTCTATACTAACAATTAACCTTTGTGCCCATGATATCATGTCCATGCTTCATATACTGAAGGCTTACTACATAAGACTTCCATGCATGCTACTTTTCATATGTTTTCATCAGTGACAAACATATAGTCAATACTGGCCTAGTGGAAAATCTCCAACAATCTCCCCCTTTGGCATTGATGGCAACATGTGGAATGAAAAACCACCACCAACCCAAATGAATATTTCTTTTATAACATTCTCCATTTCCTCATCAAACCTCCCCCAAAGATGAATCCTCCATCTGCTACAATATTTTCTAATATTCTCCATTTCCTCAACTAAACTGTTGTCATATCTGAATACTGCTCCCCCTTAGTATATTACTCCTCTTTTTACTTCTATTTTTCATGACTTTGTATATTACTCCCACTTTGACATCAATGGAAAAGGGTGCCATTCATTTTAAGCACTGGTACTACTCCTAAGGTAGAGTAGTCAACCTTCGATCAGTCCCTGAGGACTGATGCCTTTCTTGCTTTCTTCTAAGTAGAATCAAGGAAGGGAATGACTCCTAACTTCTCCTTGAGATACTCAAAAGTATCCTTAGGTAAGGGCTTTGTAAATATATTTTCCAACTAATCTTTAGTATTCACATAGTCCAACTTGACTTCTTTCTCTGCCACTTTCTCTCTTAGGAAGTGATCCTTGAAATTAATGTGCTTTGTCTTTGCATGCACCATAGGGTTCTTTGACATATTGATAGTGCTAGTGTTATCAAAGTGAATAAAAATAGGATAATCAATCTGAATTCCAAAATCCTTTATCATTTGCTTGATCCAAACAATTGTAGAACAATTCAAGGCTACTGCAACATACTCTACTTCTACTATTGACTGAGAAATAAAATTTTGTTTCTTGCTTGTCCAAGTGACAAGTCTATCACCAAGAAACATTGCTCCACCTGATGTACTTTTTCTATCATCAACACATCCTACCCAATTTTCACTAGTGTACACATGAAGCTCAACATTTTTTGAGTTAGGATACCATAGACCATAATCTATAGTGCCATGCAAGTATCTGAATATTCTTTTTACTGCCATGAGGTGACTTTGTTAGGTTCTTCTACAGATCTTCCAACTATGCCAACTACATTGGAAATGTCAGGTCTAGTCTAAGTAAGATATATGAGTTTACCAATCATAGACTTATACAATGTTATATCTACTACTGGTGAGTCATCTTCTTTTGTAAGCTTGCATCCAATGATCATACGGGTTCTTACTAGCTTGCAATCATCCATCTTGAATTTCTTTAGTATCTCTTTTACATACTTTGATTGATTAATAAAAATTCTTTTTTTTGTCTGTTGCACATTTAGTCCCAAAAAATATTTGATAAGGTGAATCCTTCTAGTTGCTCAATGTATACTTCTTTCAAATCTCCATTCAGGAATGTTGACTTGACATCCACCTGATAAAATTTGAAGTTTTTGATTGTAGCATAGGCTAGAAACAACTTAATAGCTTCTAATCTACTCACAGGTGCAAATATGTTTGAATAATCAATCCCTTCTCTTTGTGCATATCCCTTACATACTAATCTTTCTTTTTTTCTTACTACTATACCATCTTCATTCATCTTGTTTCTAAATATCCACTTTGTTCCAATCACATTCTTATCACTAGGTCTTGGGACCAGTTCCCAAGTGTCATTCTTAATAATTTGATCAAGATCTTTCATAGCATCATGCCAATCTGAATCATTACAAGCATCTTCAACACTTAAAGGTTCAATCTGAGATAGTAAATATACTACTTCACTTCTAGTAGAGTTCTTTGCTTGTGATCTTGTTAAGACTTTGCCTTTGATCTCCAATGATATCTGACTTGGAATGATTTCTTCATGTAAACTTTCAAACTTTAGGTGATGCTGACTCATCAACCTTAGGAGTATGTTCTTCACTTGTCTCAGGGTCATTGAAAAAAACATCAATACTATCAAACATTTCCTCAATAACTATCTCACTAGTGTAGGGTCTAGGTTCTCTTTCAATCATGGGTGAGTAATCATGATATCTTTCTTGAATCATAAATTTTTCATCAATCTTTACATGAGCACTTTCTATGATCTTTTTCAATCTCAAATTGAAACATCTATAAGCTTTACTTTTAGTAGAGTAACCAAGAAAAATACCTTCATCACTTCTTGCGTCAAACTTGCCTACTATTTCATCCCTCTTGATGTAGCACTTGCTTCCAAATATTCTAAAGTATTTTACTCTGGGAACATTATCAAACCATAGCTCATATGGTGTTTTATCAGTGCCTGGCCTTAATTGAATTCTATTGATGGTATAGACTGCTATATTGACTTCATCACTCCAATAGGTGTGTGCAAATTTTCCTTCTATCATAATGGTGTGTGCTATATCAAGAATGATCCTATTCCTTCTCTCTAAAATTCCATTTTGTTGAGGGGTTCTAGGTGCACTTAACTATCTCTTTATGCCATGTTATTTGTAGTACTCATAGAATCTATCAGAGGTGAATTCTCCTCCTCTATCTGATCTCAAACATTTTATCTTTAGTCCAAATTCATTCTCAACCTTAGCTTTGAATATTTTGAACTTCTCAAAAGCTTCTGACTTATCTTTCAAGAATGAAACCCATATCATCCTAGTATAATCATCAACAAACAAAATGAAATACCTTTCACCATAGTATGATCTTGTTTGAGTTGGACCACATAGGTCTGTATGAATCAAATCCAACTTGTTCTCTACTAAATTTTGCTCGCTCCTAAAAGAATTTCTCACATGATTCCCCATCAAACATTCCCTATATATAGTATCAACTAGCTTTGCTATGCTAGGTATATCTCTTACTGCCTTTACATTGCTTATCTTTACTATGTTATCAAAATTGATATGACATAGTATTTTATGCCACAACCAACTGTCATCAACTTTACCAAAAAAACAACTTGCTTCTGAATTGAGTTGAAAAACATTACCTCTTGTCTTTGAGCCTGATGCAATCATAACACCATCTTTGTTATTAATGATTCATTTGTCATCTTTGAACTCCATTTGATAGCCTTTTCCAAGTAACTGTCCAACACTAAGAAGGTTATGTTTCAAACCATCAACATAAAGAACATCATCAGTACTATTCTTTCCATCCAAAGTGATGGCTCATCTACCAACTATAGGTTTAGGAGTGTTGTCTCCAAATTTTACCATACCACCATTCTATTTGTCTAAATGAACAAACCTACCTTTATCACCTATCATGTGATGTGAACAACCACTGTCTATAATCCAGTCTATCCTTATGTCAGCTTGTGAAATCAATGCTAGCTCTTGATTCTCTTTCTTATCTACATGAGCTATCTTATTATTCATTTTTTCTATAATAGCAATGAATCCAATTTCTTCTTCACCAAATTCTTCATCTAAAACTCCATCTTTGGCATAGTAGCATTCCTTAGAATACTTAGGCTTGTAATCCTTTTTGAGCTTTCAAGCTCTAGTAGGACACTTAGATGCAAAGTGACCGATCTTATTACATGAAAAGCACTTAAATGGTAATTGACCTTCATACTTTCCTTTTCCTTGCTTTTCTCTTTTGACAGTCATAGAAATAAAATCATCTAATGTTTTCTCTTCATCATCATCATAAAAATTACTAAAAGTGTTTGCAAATTTCTTACCATGAACTGTTGCTTTGAAGGTTGTCTCACTCTTAGGTTCTGTCTTCAATCTTGAAATCTTAAAAGCTGATATTTTGCTGATCAAAGTCTCTCTCTTGAAATTTGATGTAAGCTGCATGGTCTCATCAATGATGTTGATCTTGCTTTCATATTCAAGAGTGAGAGTAGTCATTAACTTGTCCATAATGTCCTCTTCTGAAATCTCTCCACCATTGTTTCTGATTCCAACAACTATTTCCTTTATCCTTTGATTGTAATCTCTAATGTTTTCCTCAGGAAACATCTCTAATGCATTGTATCTTTTCTTCCATGTCTTTTTGTGTGCATCCTTTGCTTATTTGTCTCCTTCAAATATGTCTTCTAGGTGCTTCCATATTTTGTGGGCTGTATCTACCTTTTTTTATTTCTAAAAACTCACCATCAGATAGGGCGCTGATAAGGGCTTCTTTAGCAATAGCATTCTGATGAAACAATTCCTTTTTCCTATCAGTAGCATCTGCCTATGCAAGGTCTTCTAGGGTAGGTATCTTGGTTGCTTTGATAGTTATATCAAAAACTTCAAAACCAATGCACTGCAAATGGGTCACCATCTTGTTCTTCCAATCAAGGTAATTCTCTGCATCAAACCTAGGACTTTCTTTCATGAAGTACACCATCTAATCAACCTCAAGTTGTTAAAATTTTTCTCTGAGGCACTCAGCTCTGATACCAATTGTTAGGAATAGTCCCAAGAGATACCTAAGAGGGGGGGGTGAATCAATTATCTACAAGATTGAATTATTTATCCAATTAAGTATACTTAAACATAAATCATAAACACAATGAAAGAACACATGAATACAACACCAATATTTTGGTTATGGGGAAATCCAAGTAGGTAAAAACCCCCTGTGGGACTTGATACCCACTAATATTTTGTACTAGTGTATAATGATCCTTGTTAGAAGATCCTTAGCCCTGTTAGGAGTTGCTTTACAATATATTAAGTACAGTAGACCTGGTCAAGGGTTAGACCCTGTTAGGAGTCTTTTACAATTGTCCCTGTTAGGGGAGAGGACGCACTGTCCAAGAGCTCACTGCTCAAAGGGGCAAAGGCTACAACCTTTTGAATAATAGATACACACTGTATCTGGATCTTGGTAAATTGTGCTTTGACCTACTCTCTAGATCAGTTCCAATGAATAGCACAAGTACTTTACTTGGTCACATTGACCTTCTTCTGATGGCTCAACACTTTGCACAATTTTCTTTGCTTTGCTTAATCAACCATGAACCATACTCCAACAATCACAAATGACTACCTATAAATATCTTTCCTCTAAATGATATAAACAAGTCAACCTATTAGAACCACCTTGAAATCATATTAGAGAAACCATAACAAACTCCAATAAACATTTTTTTGGCTCTACTATGTACGCAACACATTCTGGGACCTGTCTAATAAGATAATTGTAGACACGCGCTACACACTGTCGGCTCTACCAAAACAACTGGATCTTTCTCTGTAAGCTAAATTAACTCATCCACTCTTAACCAAACATCAATAGCTCTTCTCTAAGCTTAACTCCAAGGTTGCATACCCTAAAGATAGGCACAACTCAAGAACCAATAAAATCTCTGTCGGCTCTACTGAATAAACACAAGAAACTATTACTGGTGAATAACGACTGCATAACTTCACTTCTACTCATCAACAGAGTATGCATCCATAACTAAAACATCACTAACATGTCTTCAACATATATTTAGGTGCGCAAGGCTCCATGATAAATTTACAAACAACCATACATAGAACACTGTCTATTACTCTATTAAGAACACTATTGACACCAGCTGCTATATAACTGTCTGTACTAACAGTTAACCTCTATGCTCATGATATCATGCTGATATCATGTCCATGCCTCATATACTAAAGGCTTATTGCATAAGACTTCCATGTATTTTATTTTCCATATGTTTTCATCAATGACAAACATACAGTCAGTACTGGCCTACTGGCAAATCTCCAACATAAACATATCGCTTCACTGCTAGCTGAGTTCTTTTCTTGTGATCTTGTTAAGACTTTTCCATTCTGATCTCCAATGATGTCTTTCTCGGAATGGTTTCTAGATGTAAACTTTGGAACTTTAGGTGATGCTAACTCATCATCCTTAGGATTTTCTTCTTCACTTGTCTCAGGGTCATTGAACAACACATCAATACTGTCAAACATTTCTTCAATAACTATATCACTAGTGGAGGGTCTGGGTTCTTCTTCAATCATGGGTGAGTGTAGACACCTAAAATTCTCCATTCACACTAATATTAATTTTTATTAATATTTACCCTTAACATTATGGTTAATTTTATTAATTGACTATAATTGTTATATTCTTCTATTTATTTAATTAAATTTACTTTAATTAAATAAATTCATTTTCCCTTTTTATTTAAATTTTATTTAAATACTATAATATATTAAATTCAATTTAATATATTATCCCTTCATTTCCTTGTATAAATAAATTTTATTTATTTTATTTTTGCACTAGCCTAAATTTCTTCTAAACCATGATTAAATTAAATTTATTTTAATTTAATTCATTTTCCCTTTTTCCTATGCTTACCTTTTTCTAAATATTCCTCTAATCTTAATTTAAAGGTGGATTACCTCTAAACATGTGCACAATCACCTTTTCCAAGGTGGCCACCTCTCTATCTTTTTTCTCCACTAATCATTTTTAAATTTCTCTTTCCCTCTAAAAGTGAAGTTTGACTTTTGCCACTTCACCTTTTGCCTCTTAATCCTATCCACTCATTTATTTTTGCCTCTTCATCTTTTCCAAACCCTACCTAACCTTTAATCTTAGCCACTCATTCTTTTGCCTCTTAATCTCCACCATCCAATTCTTTTCATTTTCTATAAAATGAGGCTTCACTCCTCATTTTAGGCTAATTCTTCTAAATTCTTAATCTTCTTAATCTCTTAGCTCTTTCATCTTCTAGCATTCTTAATAATTCTAGTTCTTTTCTTCATTACAATATAATCTTGTTCTTAGATCTAATCTTGTTGCATTCATTATCATAGTCTTTAATCAATCTTGCATGAATCTTGATCGCTATCATTTGTGGAGCTTGGGAAAAGTTCCTTATACTTGTTCTCAATCCCTTCACCATCATTTAGTTTGCATCTCTGATTTTTTCATTATTCTTGCATTTCATTTGTGTTGGGAGAGTATACCCACATAATCTCAAAGAGAAAATCAAACAAGGCTTTGGGTGCCCTTGTTTTAGCTCATCGGAGGTTGTAATGAATGTTACCTATTTTGTTGCATTTGAGATTACTAACATCTAATGTGTTTGTTTGGTATTTTTGGTGTTTTGTATTTGCATCTACATTTTCATTGCATACATTTTTGGCATGCCCAGTGGGACCCACTTCCCTATTGGATCTACACTCTTAAAGATTTTTAAGTTGAAGATAAAAAGCTAGGGTTTTTTTTAAAGATTTGATCATATCTTTCAAACTGTTGGGATTTTTGGTCTGAATTTTGTTTTGCAAGTGGGGGATCATCATATTATATCTCAATCCAAAGCACAAATTTTTTTGATCATTTTTCCACAAGTTATAATTTTTTTATGATTTTCAATGAAGATTCATTTCTAGTTGTAAATCTCCATATTTTTCAGAAATTTTTACCTTTTCAAAAAGGTCTAATAATTTTACACAAGGTACATTCTTTGTGTGTTTTATTTTGATGCATGAATAGGGCTAAAATATTCAATCTTTGAAAACTAGTCTATTTTGATAAATCAGGTCCCTAGGGGACACATTAAAGAATTTTTCCAAAATTTTTACATTTTTGGAAATCTCTTTATTTTTTAGCAGGGGTCTTTATTTTGCATTTTAATTTTTGTGGCTGAAATCATAGAAAAAAAATTAGATCTTGTTGACTAGGTCAAATGCAAAAAAATAAAAATTTTGTGATGAGTTTTCATTTTATTTGCACATTGATCAATGCATGATTGGATTTTATTGAAAATCTATGATATTTTATGTCTTTTAACAATGGTTTTGCACAATTTTTTACCAAGATTAAGACATTTTGAGACTACTAATCAGTTTATTTTGTAGGACGTTGTTTGAAGATCTTGAAAAGATTTGAGACTACTAATTCACTGGTTTTGTAGGTTGCCTTGGAGGTTCAAGAAAACATTGTGTCTACTTTAAGCTAATTTTTATAGGCACCTAGTTTAATTAGGAAGGCTAATTTCTTATGATTTGATTGGGTAGTAGGAGAGTATGCTCTTTCCTCTTTAAGGGGAAAACATAAATCTAGACCTACTTAATTTGGTCATTAGAAATGAATCTTGGGTAAATGAACATGTGTTTGATGTGTTTGGGAGAAACTATGGAGTAGGAGAGTATGCTCTTTTTCTTATGGAAAACTAGAAATCTTGACCTCCATTCGCTATCCATCTTACTTTTCTTGCATTTACCTTTAGAGGGCCTTCCAAGAGAGCAATCTTTTGGGAATGACCCAAGTGGGGAACAAGTAAACCTAGCTACTCCACCCCACTATAATCAAAAGCTTCCTTCAATCCAAAGAGAGGGGAGACTTGACTATTTTCTATTCTTAATGATTCTTCATGTGTAGGGCCTAGTTGCCTCAATCTTGCTAA
Organism: Chamaecyparis obtusa; assembly: GCA_027943335.1. Lineage (NCBI taxonomy): Eukaryota > Viridiplantae > Streptophyta > Pinopsida > Cupressales > Cupressaceae > Chamaecyparis > Chamaecyparis obtusa. The sequence continues at coordinate 661,668 of BSBK01003293.1, read as the reverse complement.
GCAAGACTACATTTGATTGGGTTCTTGTAGGGCCATCAATGGTCTCAATCTTCTTTACTACAAGGGGAATATGTTCATCTAGTATAGGGCTAAGAGGTCTGAATCTTTCTTGTGAGACTATACTTTTTGGATGCTTGTAGGGCTATAGGCCTCAATTTTGCTTGCGGAACTACAAGGGATAGTCATGAATGAAGGACTTTACTAGACACCTAAGGACTTAGAGACCAACCATTTTAGCTATGTGACTTCCTTTGTGCAAGGATTGATCCAAGTGCACTTACCTAGATCACCCCAAGATACTTGACCATATGTGTTCCCTTGGATGCTAAAGCTTGATTATGGCAACATGGAAAGACATGCACTATGAGCATTATTCTTTTCCAATTGATCCATAACTTGCATAGTCCTAAGAAAGGTCATTCAACCACTTAATTTTGGGGCTAAGAGCATCAAGTTGTGGGTAAAGGTTGGAACACATCCCTTTGACCCTAGGTAGAATGTGTTTGAAGTGTCTTCGATTATGTTGAGACCCTTGAAAATATTTTTGGACATGCACATTGAACTATTTATTTCTATGTTCTAATTCAATCCATATATCCCCTATCATCCAAATCAATCACATCATCCATTCCACTTGTCTTCAAACATTCCTAATCTATCCTTCCACTTCATCTATTCTTAATCCAAGTCTTATCCACACCATCTTCTAATCTTCCACTTTTATCTTAGGAGCACAATCATAATCTTTCGCCTTTAATCTTCATCCAAATCAAACCAAATCAAATCCAACTTTGAGGCCCTACCCTCTAAATCAATCAAATCCATCATCTAGTCATATAAAATCCTTGAGGCCCTGCCCTTTTAAATCAATAGTACAAACTTGCTCCTAGTCCTAAGTTCCTATTTCATCCATCATCAAATCTTTCACTCTTAATTCCAATCTTCCTCTACATCATCTTCCTCCAATCCAATTCAAAATCTCTAATTCAACCATAATGAATATGGATTGGTTTCAAAAAATGGTTGAGGACTTCAAAGTTACAAACCCTAATCCTCAAACTATACCTCTAATCCAACCCACCTACCAAATCAATCCTCAAGTCATATCCAATCCCAATCCATATCACATTCCTTATCCTTCTTCTACCTTTGACAAGGTAAATCCACCTCATTATCCTCTATCCACACATGATTCCCTCCATCACCCACATGATGCAACTCACATGCTTAATATTGCCCAAGAAATTGAAGAGCTTAAAAATATTGTCCTTAACTTACAAAATGGGGATCAAAAGAAAAAAATTTTGTTTGAAGACATGTGTCCTTCCCCCTTTCCCCAAATCCATAATCCTCATCCGCCATCAAAAACCAATCCTCCACATAACCCTCAACCTCCACACAATCCTAATCCTCCTAAACCCACATCATTCCTATCCTCCAAAGCTTCACAATCACCCAAACCTAGACAATACACTCCCCTTTTAGACCCTCCTGATGTCATATTCCACCTACTTTTTGACCAAAATATGATGGTGTATCCAAACACTATTCCCTTTGAAGAGAGTCAAGCCAAACCTACTTGGTATAAGGAAAATGAATATTGTGATTATCATCACATCAAGGGTCATGATATCAAGAAGTACTTAAAGTTTAAAAAATTTGTCCAAGACCTCATTGACAAAGGAGAGATTGAAGTTGAAGATCCCAACCCCTCCATCACATCACCCTCAAAAGTCCACACATGTCAAGACATTGTCCCAAAGCATACTAACAAAGACTCCTCTCATCCTCTAGATCCAAGCATTGCTTCACTCCTTGATCCCCTTATTTTGCAAAATCCACCTATCCCTCTTGATCCATCTCATGATTCCATTCCTAAACAAGATCAAGGAATTCCCTCCACTCCATTCCATGATAGCCTTCCATCTCAAGATCCTAGCATCCCTTCCACTCCACCACATAATCCTCCCCAAAGTCAAGATCAAAGTACCCATTCATCTCCATGTCATGATTTCAATCCCTCTCAAGATCCCATTATTCCCTCTAATTCCCCTCATGATCTGAATCCTACACAAGATACCACTCTCCTTCTTGATCCTACATCACAAGATCCTAATCAATCACAATATCCTAATCCTTCACAAGATCCTATTCCTCCTCAAGCTCTTATTATTCCTATTAAGGATCCTCTCAAAGACCAAAGAAACTCTACACTTGATAGCCTTGGTGATATTTCTCACTCTACAAATGTTCATATCCCTCCTACACCTTATATACCTCCATTCAAGCATAAACATATTCCTTCATTATCTTCCAAATCCATCTTGGGACCCTATATCCCTAAAGTAAATCCTTCATCTCATCCATCCATTTTGGGCCCTTATATCCCAATGCTAAACCCTTCATCCCTTCCATCCATTTTAGGTCCCTATGTTCCTCCATCTGCTATACCTCTCACTCCTATCTCATCATTTATTTCTTCCACCATACCTCAAGATCAACAAAGACATACATGCTTGAGAGATTTCTATCCATCCATCCATCAAAACCCATTATATGAGTCTCATTCATGCACAATTCCTGAGTCTTTTGGAAGCAATTTGGATGCACAACATATAAATAAGAAATAAAAGGATCCAATTACATATGAAGATCATCATGTCCTATCTAATCGACATGTGACTACAAAGAAAAGGGAAATATTCAAGAGACCACAAGGTTCCTCCAAGAAAAAAATAAAATCAAAGAAAATATGGGTTCCTAAATCCATCATGGAAGAATTGCGGTCAAAAGAACATAAATGTAAAGAGAAATCAAAATCTATGTGGATTACCAAGTCTCTCTTAAAGGAATATAATATAAAAGACACATCAATGTTGACATTCAAGCTTCTAAAGACTTCCACTCCATATTCTTCCAAATAACTTCCATTCTCTCCTCCATCTATTTTGGTTCCTTGTGTCCCAAAATCCACATCACTTCCTACATCAAAACCTCACTCTAGCCAATCCATTCTCCCTTCACCCATCCACAACCCTTCAAGGTGTGTGTCAATGTTGATCTTTCCCTCATTTCCACCTAATCCTAAACAATCCTTTCAATACCCTATCCAATATCCAAATCCTATATCTACTCCCTATCCTTCCATATCATATCCTCCCATTCCTCTTACCCCATCTTATGCATAAATCCTTAGCCATCATCTACCTTATCCTCCATATATTTCCCCTACCATCACCATTATCAGCATGTTTGATCTTACCTTTCAGCGGCCTTGGTGAATCATATCATATGTTTCCAAAGGGACATTATCTAAAGAGCATCAGATTTGAATTCCTCCAAAAAAAAAAGTAAAAAAAGGTCAAAAAAAGGAAAAGAAAAGAAAAAGATAAAAAAATCATCCAATGGTGAAAACTTGGTAATCAAGTGTCGTGGATAAGTACCATGATGAAAACCTGGCAAACAAGCATCATGTGTAATCCACCTCCCCTTGCACTCTATACTTGGGGGCAAGCTCAATCCATTCTATGCTACCATAAATATCTTCCACACTCCCTATCCACCATCCATTTTCCTATCTAAGTTCATTATCATTTCATTTCCCAACTTTGATCTTGACTATCCTATGTATTCTCTCTATCCATATGTACCTTCCATAACCCTTACTCCTTATCCATCCATTTTGCTACATAATTCCATCTATTTTCACATATTTGATCTTGGCATCGCTATACTCCATCTCATAGTCCTTATCACATTTATTCCCTTAATCCATCATTCACAATACTCTTTGAGTCCATACACCTTCCCATGTCCTTGATCTTGACTATCCTATGCATTTCCTCCATCCATTATCTATTATCTAACCCCATCTATATCATCCATATCATTATCCCTTATCCTCTTCATACCCTCCATCTCATATCCTTTATCCATCTACCTTCCATTTTCATACCTTTTCCCTTGATAAAAGATAAGAGGAACTAAAATATAAGAAAATATACATGCATGCTTTGGACAACACAAGCCTTCACTTCCTCCGTAAGTATCCTTTCTTCATTATCCATCCACTTCCTATACATTTTTATCCTCCATCCTTTCCATCCATTCATTTTCTAACCAACCATCTCTCCATCCTTCCATCCTCTATCATTCCTTGGTTGTCCCTATTAGAAAGTAAATTCCACCAAGATAACTAAGAGGGGGGTGAGTCAATTATCAAATAATTATAACTTTTATCAACTTCAAAACCATTAAAACATGTAAGCAATATAATTACCAACCATAGAAAGATATTCATACACAATAACACAATGACACAAGATATGTTGACTAGGGAGCCTCTTGATCAAAGAGTAAACCCCGGTGGGAATGATGCCCACAAAAGATGCACTAATATGAATATTACTTGTGAAAGGATGGACTCTGTTAGGAGTCTTATGAAATACATTCAGTACATATGAATCCCTATTAGGAGATTTTGAATTCTTGTTAAAAGATTCTAACCTTGTTAAGAGTTATGGAAGATAGAAGGACCCACTGCCCAAAAATCTTTAGGGTAAGCTCATTGAACACACTATCCAAATAATCTTTGTATTACTAAACAAAATAATATGTTACCTCTTCTTTGATTGTGCCAAACCGCACTCACTATTACACTAGATCTCACTTTCATATCTTTGTACCTTGCATGTCTTCCTTCACATATTCACTTTCACATTTATCTCTTTTCTTCACTTCATGCATAGATCATCACATCCAACCATATTACAACAAGGAAACACATTCCTTCCTTTATACCACACTCAAATAATTACAAATGAGTCGGCATACAATTACAAAATAAAAGTTTCCACACGCTACATCAAAATTACACAAAACTGTCAGCTTCCAACTACAATAATTTTTCACTCATGTGACCTCAAAGTTTGAACTTTCATCCACATCACTATCAATGTGTCTTCAACTTCCCTTTCACTACGCAAAACTAGATTCCATCCTAATTAGGAGATATCATCCAATTTCCACAAACCACTACTCAAAAACACTGCCTAAATATTGCTTCCACCAAAATGGTCATAACTTCCATGAATAAATGAATTAATATCTGTGCTCTTAACCATAGACATATAATATATCAAAGAATATATCCTCAACATTGCATAGCTTCAACTACAATATCCCACATGCGCTAATCCAAACTCTGTCTACTTCTCTGCAAGTCTTTGGTAAATCACTATGTTAACATCAATGACATTCATAGTCATGAATGCAACAACAACTGCTACAGAATGGCTGCCAAACATTTAGAATTCATTCCTAACAATCTCCCCCATTGGCATTGATGGCAACATAGATGAAAAAACATCCAATGTTCCAAAAATCCAATGCTGCAACACTGTTGCTTTGAAATGCTTTCAAGTCTTCTTCATCAATCAAATCTTGGTTCATTTTCCTATTCAGTTCTCTCCAAAAAATGTTTCAGATGGTTTTTCATGTATACTTCTCTGCCATTGACATCAATGATAGAAATTTCATCATTATGTCAACAACAACTCCAATGTCAAAAGACACTATTTAGAGAATACATTCACTAGAGTCCTCATGACTCAGCTCAGATACACATACTCCCCCATAGAGGAAGTACCAACATCCAATCTAGAAGAAAGATAAGGCTGATATACCACTGGACGGATGCAACCAATGACATCACTTCTCAAAAGTAGGCTAGGGCATAACTCCAAGCATACCTCTCAAATACTCAAATGTATCCTTAGGCAAAGGCTTTGTAAATATATTTGCTATCTTCTCCTTTGTAATTATGTGCTCAAGTCTGACTTCTTTCTCAACAATTTTCTCTCTTACAACATGATACTTAATCTCTATATGCTTTGTCTTAGAATGTAATATAGGATTCTTAGACATACTAACTATGCTGGTGTTGTCACAATGTAAGACAACAGGTTCAACAAACTTTATTCTAATATCCTTCAGCATTTGCTTCATCCAAATTATATGGTTATAATTGTTTGCTTCTACTACATATTCTTCTTCTTCTATTCTTTGTGAGATATAATTTTTCTTCTTACTTAGCCAAGAAACCAATCTTCCTCCAAGGAAAAATGCTCCACCACTGGCTTTTCTTATCATCAACACTGCCTCCCCAATCAGCATCTATATATGCACATAGGGTAGAATCATCAAATTTTTCATACCACAACCTATATTCCATTGTGCCTCTTAAATATCTCAGTATCCTCTTTACTACTACATGATGTTATTCTCTAGGTTCAACTTGAAATCTTGCTACAATTCCAACTGAATGTGTGATATCAGGTCTTGTATGAGTCAAATACTACAATCCTCCAATCATAGATCTATTTTTCTTCTATTCCACTGTAGGAGTCTCCTCTGTGCTAGATAACTTATGTCCAGTCACCATAGGTGTTCCAACTGGTTTACAATTCTCCATTCCAAATCTTTTCAACAAGTCATTCAGGTACTTTGTTTGACTTACATAGATACCATCATTGTTTTGTGTTATCTGTAATCCCAAAAAGTATTTTATTTCACCAATCATACTCATTTCAAATTCAGTCTTCATTTCATCAACAAATTTGTCACTAGCTTCATCTTCTCCTCCAAAAATATGTCATCAACAAAAATAAGTATAACCAACAAACCATTTTCAATTTCTTTTGTATACAGATTGCTATTAGCTATTCCTTTTGTAAATCCCAACTTTAATAAATACTTGTCCAATCTTGCATACCAAGTTCTAGGTGCTTGTTTTAGTCCATATAAAGCTTTCTTTAATTTACATACCATGTCTCCTTCTTAAGTCAAAGGAAAATCTTCAGGCTACTCAATGTAGACTTCTTCTTCCAACTCTCCATTCAAAAATTCTAACTTCACATCCATCTGATATACTTTGAATTTCTTGTAAGTTGCATGAGCCAAAAACATTCTCACTGCTTCAATTCTTGCAATAGGTGCAAAGGTTTCTTCATAGACAATTCCTTCTTGCTATGAGTATCCCTTACATACCAATCTTGCTTTGTTTCTTACTACTTCTCCTTGTTCATTCATCTTGTTTCTGAATACCCATTTAGTTCTAATAACATTCTTGTCTTTAGGTCTAGGGACCAATTCCCATGTCTTATTATTTTCAATATGATCTAGCTCTTCTTTCATAGCATTAGTCCAAGTTTCATCTTCACAAGCTTCACTAGTAGTTTTAGGTTCAATTTGAGAAAATGAACATAACTATTCTTGTACCTTATTCCGAGTTAGAACTCCTCTTTTGATGCTTCCAATAATTTGTCCAATAGGATGATTTCTTTAGGTGTAGGTTCTTCAATGACTTCACTATGGCTCTCATTCAACAAATCACTATTAGTTTCATAAAATAATTCAGTAGGTCCAGTGTTAGGTTTAGGATGAGCTTCTTCATGTGATTCATAATCAAGCATTCTTTCCCAAATTTTGAACTTTTCATTAACTTTAATATTTGTGCTCTCAACAATAGTCTTAGTTCTTTTATTGTAACATCTATAGGCTTTGCTTTTCAAATAATATCCAAGAAATATACCTTCATCACTTCTAGGATCAAACTTTCCAATATCATTATCTCTTTTTATATAACATTTTCTTCCAAAGATTCTAAAATACTTAATTGAGGGTGCATGTCCAAACCATAATTCATAGGGTGTCTTGTTTGTGTCTACCCTAATTTTTACTCTGTTCATTGTATACATTGTTGTGTTCACTACTTCTCTCCAGAGTATCTTCACCAAATCATTCTCAAATAACATACCTCTTGCTGCTTTAGTCACTGATTTGTTTCTTCTTTCTACAATACCATTTTATTCACATGTTCTAGGGGCTGAAAACTGTCTCTTAATGCCATTTTCTTCACAAAAGATGTTAAACTCTCTAGAAGTAAATTCTCCACCTCTATCAGATCTCAAACATTTAATCTTCATTCCAGATTCATTCTCAACTTTATTCTTAACAATCTTAAACTTATCAAATGCTTCAGACTTTTCTTTAAGAAATGCAATCCACATCATTCTTGTAAAATCATCAACAAGAATCATAAAATACCTTTCTCCATAGAATCCTCTAGTCCTGGTAGGACTACTCAAATCTGTATTAATAATCTCTAGCTTTTCTACACATGTAAACTTCTTACTAGGAAAAGAACTTCTCTTATGTTTAGCCATCACACATTCCTTGCAAATCATGTTAGTAGGCTTCATAATTTTAGGCAAATCTCTTACTGCAAGTGTAGTGCTTACTTTCACAATGTTGTCAAAGTTTATATGACAAAACCTTCCATGCCATAACCAACTATCATCAATATTAGTAATCAAACATGTCATCTTAGTAGGATTAATTTGAAATACATTACCTGTGGTTTTACATCCAGTTCCAATCAGATTTCCATCTTTATCCTTTATCACACTAGTTTTCTCAGTAAACCAAACTTGGTATCCCTTATCAAAAAACTAGCCAACACTCAAAAGATTATGTTTCAATCCATCCACAAAATAAACATCATCAGTATTAGTCTTTCCATCAAGAGTAATAGATCCTATACCTTTAATCAAACAAGGTGCATTGTTTCCAACTCTAACAACTCCTCCATAATATTCATTGAACTTTATGAACTTTTTCATGTCTCTAGTCATATGATGTGAACAACTGCTATCTATAATCCAATCAGATTTCTTTTCAACTTGAGAAACTAAGGATTTTTCTTCCTTAACATGATTTTTAGGATTCTCTTCTTTAATTGCTACAAATCCTATGTCATCATCATTCTCAGTATCACTTTCACTTAGAGTTCTCTCTATACTATTTTCAAGATCTTCATCATTAGCATAATAACATTCCTTAGATCTTCTAGGTTTGAAATTATTTCTATACTTTTTAATTCTCTCAGGACATTTAGATGCAAAATGACCATATTCTTGACAAGTCCAACATTTAAATATTTTCTTACCATCTAGTTCTCTCTTGACAAGAAAGGCAATACCTTCTTCAATCTTCTTGCCTTCTTCATTTCTAGATCTGCTACTACCAGCATAATCTCCACTCACACTGATGCTTCTTGACAAAGTAGGGTGAATACTAAGAGCACTGAATGTTGACTCCATTCTAGGTATGTCTCATGATAACCTCAGGTTCATTTCTACTGCTTCTAATCTTCTAAGAAGAGTTTGTCTTGTAAAGTTTGTAGTACAAGGTATAAGTTGTTCAATCATCTATGTTGTCTACTTAAATACATGAGTCAATTTTCTCAAAATTTTCCATATCACTTCATTCTCTATTTTTGTTCCTCCACAAGATTTTATACCTGTAATAATTTTTGACATTCTACGAATATAGGATCTAATTGATTCATCTTCCAACATTCTTATATCTTCAAATGCACATATCCAATTAAGTAATCTAACTCTTTTTGCATGTTCATGACCTTCAAAAGTAGGGTGTAAAGTTTTCCAAATTTCATGAGATTTTTTCAAACATTTTACCTGACTGTACTCATTCTCCGGAAGGGTTGTCAAAAGTTCTTCTCTTGCAAGTATGTTACACATGAATAGATCTCTCTCATCAGTAGTACATGTTTCAAGATTGTCCTCTTCAATGATAGTCTTATCATTCTTTGTAATCAACCAATAACTTGGTCCTAAACATAATAGGTGTGTCTTCATCTTTTCTTTCCAGCTATCAAAATTTACTCCATCAAACTTAGGGCTTTCTTTCTTGAAATTCACCATGGATCTCCTTAAGCTGTTAAACTTCTTTTTCAAGGACCTGCTGCTTTGATACCAATTGTTAGAAACTAAAGTCTACCAAGATAACTGAGAGGGGGGAGGGGTGAATTAGTTATCATATAATTATAGCTTTTATCAACTTCAACAGCATTAAACCATGTAAGCAATATAATTACCAACCATAGAAAGATATTCATACACAATAACACAATGACACAAGATATGTTGACTAGGGAATCTCTTGATCAAAGAGTAAACCCAGGTGGGAATGATGCCCACAAAAGGTGCACTAATATGAATATTTCTTGTGAAAGGATGGAATCTATTAGGAGTCTTATGAAATACATTTAGTACATATGAATCCCTGTTAGGAGATTTTGAATCCCTGTTAGAAGATTCTAACCCTGTTAAGAGTTATGGAAGACAGAAGGACCCATTGCCCAAAAAGCTTTAGGGTAAGATCACCAAACACACTATCCAAATAATCTTTGTATTACTCAATAGAATAATATGTTACCTCTTCTTTGACTATGCCAAACCACACTCACTGTTACACTAAATCTCAATTTCAGATCTTTGTACCTCGCATGTCTTCCTTCACAAATTCACTTTCACATTTAGCTCTTTCCTTCACTTCATGCATAGATCATCACATCCAACCATATTACAAAAAGGAAACACATTCCTTCCTTTATACCACACTCAAATAATTACAAATGAGTCAGCATACAATTACAAAATAAAAGTTTCCACACGCTACATCAAAATTACACAAAACTGTCAGCTTCCAACTACAATAATTCTTCACTCGTGCGACCTCAAATTTTGCACTGTCATCCACGTCACTATCAATGTGTCTTAAACTTCCATTTAATTGTGCAAAACTAGATTCCATCTTGATTATTTGATATCATCCGATTTCCACAAACCACTACTCAGGAACACTGCCTGAATATTGCTTCCACCAAAATGCTCATAACTTCCATGAATAAATGAATTACTATCTACACTCTTAACCATAGATATATAATATATCAAACAATATATCCTCAATATCTCATAGCTCCAACTACAATATCCCATGTGCGCTAATCCAAACTCTGTCTACTTCTCTGCAAGTCTTTAGTAAATAACTATGTTGACATCAATGACAATCATAGTCATGAATGCAACAGAAACTACTACAGAATGGCTGCCAAACATTTAGCATTCATTCCTAACAATCCCTTGTCATTGGTCCCAATCCACTTATCTTTTTTCCTATCACATCCTATCCAATCCCTTTATCATCCTTTCATCTTATTCAAACCATCTTGTCTTTCAAATCTGTTTATCTTCTAATCCAATCCATTTCATCCCATTCTTGTCAAACTCATCTTATCCAATCATCTTCTCTTCCAATCCCATTCTATCCAATCCTCTCATCCAAATAAATGTAAAAATTTAAAAATCCAAAAAAAATATAAAATGATCTTGAAAAAATTTAAAAAGAAAATTGATATATGATCCTAAAAAAATAAAAAAAATAAAAAAATCCTTATAATCCAAAAAATATCTCAAGTCGGTCCAATAAAGTGCAATCAAATACTAATCCATGCAATCTAATCTTTCAATCTAGCATGTTAATCTTTAATCAAACCATCATCTTAAACCAAATCAGCTGATAATCAATTGATCAATTTTAAATCCAATCATCATCATCATGGGATGTATCCATCCCAATCCTTAAGGCCCTGCCCTCTCAATCACTCAATCAATTGGTTTTTAGCTTGACTAGGGGCAATATGTTGGCTTGCTTTTGGTTTTTTGTGCATGCTTTCTTGTTTCTTTTTTGTCTTAATTTTTTTTGCATCTATCATGGTCTTTGCATCCTATTGTCACAGGGGCATCATGTTCTCATAAGACATATGGTTCTATTTGACCTTTTTTATCATGTACTTGGCACATGGTCATCTTGGTTCCTCATACCTTGGTGCATAATGCCAAGAAAAATATAAAAATAGGATATGCTCTCCCATGTTGACACAATGATAGTTTTCATTTAGGTTCATTTTCCATTCGAGGCCTTCTTTTATTCACTTCCTCTATCCTCACCCTTCCTTTTCGAGAAAATTATCAAAATTAATTTTTGCTCAATTTTCTTGAAGGGGCACCATCCTCATTTTTTTTTCATCATCTCTTAGGCATGACTCCTGGGGCATCTTATTTTCTTCTTCTTTGACACGATGCCGATTTCAACACCGAATCAAAGATGGGCAAAATGTAGACACCTAAAATTGTCCATTCACACTAATATTAATTTTTATTAATATTTACCCTTAACATTATGGTTAATTTTATTAATTGACTATAATCATTATATTCTTCTATTTATTTAATTAAATTTACTTTAATTAAATAAATTCATTTTCCCTTTGTATTTAAATTTTATTTAAATACTATAATATATTAAATTAAATTTAATATATTATCCCTCCTTTTCCCTGTATAAATAAATTTTATTTATTTTATTCCTCCACTAGTCTAAATTTCTTCTAAACCATGATTAAATTAAATTTATTTTAATTTAATTCATTTTCCCTTTTTCCTATGCTTACCTTTTTCTAAATATTCCTCTAATCTTAATTTAAAGGTGGATTACCTCTAAACATGCACACAATCACATTTTCCAAGGTGGCCACCTCTCCATCTTTTTTCTCCACCAATCATTTTTAAATTTCTCTTTCCCTCTAAAAGTGAAGTTTGACTTTTGCTACTTCACCTTTTGCATCTTAATCCTATCCACTCATTTATTTTGCCTCTTAATCCTATCCACTCAGTTCTTTTTACCTCTTCATCTTTTCCAAACCCTACCTAATCTTTAATCCTAGCCACTCATTCTTTTGCCTCTTAATCTCCACCGTCCAATTCTTTTCATTTTCTATAAAAGGAGGCCTCACTCCTCATTTCATCCTAATTCTTCTAAGTTCTTATTCTTCTTAATCTCTTAGCTCTTGCATATTCTAGCATTCTTAATCATTCTAGTTCTTTTCTTCATTGCAATATAATCTTGTTCTTAAATCTTAATCTTGTTGCATTCATTATCATAGTCTTTAATCAATCTTGCATGAATCTTAATCTTTATCATTTTTGGAGATTGGGGCAAGTCCCTTATACTTGTTCTCAATCCCTTCACCATCATTTAGTTTGCATCTCCTAGTTTTGCATTAGTCTTGCATTTCATTTGTGTTGGGAGAGCATACCCACATAATCTCAAAGAGAAAATCAAACAAGGCTTTGGGTTCCCTTGTTTTAGCTCATCAGAGGTTGTAATGAAAGTTACCTATTTTGTTGCATTTGAGATTACTAACATCTAATGTGTTTGTTTGGTATTTTTGCTGTTTTGTATTTGCAAAAAATAGGTCTACATTTTCATTGCATATAGTGAGTAATCATGATATCTTTCTTGAACCATAAAATTTTCATCAATCTTAACATCAACACTTTCAATGATATTTTTCAATCTTAAATTGGAACATCTATAAGCTTTACTTTTAGTAGAGTAATGAAGGAAAATACCTTCATCACTTCTTGCATCAAACTTGCCTATTTCTTCATCCCTATTGATGTAGAACTTGCTTCCAAAGATTCTAAAGTATTTTACTGTGGGAACATTACCAAACCATAGCTCATATAGTGTTTTGTCAGCGCTAGGCCTCAATTGAATTCTATTGATGGTGTAGAATGTTGTATTGACTGCATCTCTCCAATAGGTGTGAGCAACTTTTCCTTCAATCATGATGGTGTGCATTGTATCAAGGATGATCCTATTCCTTCTCTCTATAATTCCATTCTACCAAGGGGATCTAGGTGCACTTAACTACCTCTTTATGCCATGTTCTTTGAAGTACTCATAGAATCTGTCAGAGGTGAATTCTCCTCCTCTATCCGATCTTATGACATTTTATCTTTAGTCTAGATTCATTCTCAACCTTAGCTTTGAATATCTTGAACTTTTCAAATGCTTCTAACTTATCTTTCAAGAACACAACCCACATCATTCTAGTGTAATCATCAACAAACAAAATGAAATACCTTTCACCATAGTATAATCTTGTTTGAGTTGGACCAGATAGGTCTATATGAATTAAATCTAACTTGTTCTCTACTGAATTGTGCTTGCTCCTAAATGTGTTCTCACATGCTTTCCCATCACACATTCCCTACATATAGTATCAACTAGCTTTGCTATGCTAGGTAGATCTCTTACTGCTTTTACATTTCTTATCTTTACTATGTTATCAAAAATTGATATGACATAGTCTTTTATGCCACAACCAACTGTCATCTACTTTAGCAACAAAAAAACTTGCTTTTGGATTAAGCTGAAAAACATTACCTTTAGTCTTTGATCCTAATGCAATTATTTCTCCTTCTTTGTTGTGAATGATGCACTTGTTTCCATTGAACTCCAATCTGTAGCCTTTGTCAAGTAACTTCCCAACACTTAGTAGGTTATGTTTCAAACCATCAACATAAAGAACATCATCAGTACTATTCTTTTCATCCAAGGTGATGGATCCTATACCAATGATGGATTTAGGAGTGTTATCTCCAAATCTAACCATGCCACCATTGTATTTGTCCAAATGAACAAATCTATTTTTATCACCTGTCATGTGATGTGAACAACCACTATCTATAATCCAGTCTATCGTATTGATTTAAGTCTAATTATACTTTTCATGATATGAGAAAGTCATATTGAGAAGGCTTGTATAATTTGGTGATGTAAAAGAATCAGTGTGAAAGATAAGAAAAGAAGTGAATCCTGCTTAATGTTTTCAACTTGGAGTTGAAATCTTGTTTCATGATTTTTATTGTAACAGAGATGATTCTCTAATTTTGTATTTCATTTATTCTTTTTGGAAGTTGGTGATTCTTGTATTCTTGAAGTTAGTGCTTTAGGTGTAAGGGATTGGTGTTCCTTGAAATCGGTGTTTCTAAAAGAGGGTGTTGGTGCTTCCCAGAGTTGTAGCTCTAAAAGATTTTCCCAAGAGGCTAATAAAGATTTAGATTCAAAGTGGTTTTTACCCTAAGGGGTTTTCCACTATAAATATTGTGTACCTTTTTATTCTTTTATATCTTGTTCATTTTTATAACTTTATGTTATAATTGTAAAAGTTAAAATTGTAAAGTTGAAAAGAACAATTTTTAAGTAACCACCGATTCACCCCCCCTCTCAGTGGTGTTTGTATTCCAACAATATCAACTTGTGAAATCAATGCTAGATCTTGTTTCTCTTCCTCGTCTTCATGATCTATCTTATTGTTCATTTTATCTATGATAGCAATAAATCCAATTTATTCTTCAGTTGAATCATCATCTGAAACTCCATCTTCTGCATAGTAACATTCCTTAGAGTATTTAGGCTTGTAGTCATTTTTGAACTTTCTAGCTCTTATGGGACATTTAGATGCAAAGTGACCAATCTTATTACATGAAAAGCATTTAAATGGAAATTGGCCTTCATATTTTCCTTTTCCCTTCTTTTCTCTTTTGGAAATCATAGCAATGAAATCATCTAGTGTTTTCTCTTCATCATCATCAAAATTACCAGAAGTGTTTGTAGATTTCTTACCATGAACTACTTCTTTGAAGGCTGTCTCACTTTTAGGTTCTATCTTCAATCTTGAAATCTCAAAAGCTAAGATTTTGCTGATCAAGGTCTTGCTCTTGAAATTTGATGTAAGCTGCATGGTCTCATCAAGGATGTTGATCTTGTTTTCATATTCTGGAGTGAGAGTAGTCATCAATTTGTCCATAATGTCTTCCTCTGAGATCTCTCCACCATTGTTCCTGATTCCAACAACTACTTCATTAATCCTTTGATTGTAAGCTCTGATGTTTTCTTTAGGCAACATCTCTAATGCATTGTATCTTTTCTTCCATGTCTTTCTATGTGCATCCTTTGCTTGTTTTTCTCCTTCAAATATGTCTTCTAGGTACTTCCATATTTTGTGGGCTATATCTACCTTCTTTATTTTTCAAAATTCACTATCAGATAGGGTGCTTATAAGGGCTTCTTTGGCTATTTCATTCTAATGAAATAATTTCTTTTTTTTATCAGAAGCATCATCCTTTGCAAGGTTTTCTAAAGTAGGGATCTTGACTGCTTTGATAGTTACATCAAAAACTTCAAAAGCAATGCACTGCAAATGAGTCACCATCTTGTTCTTCCAATCAAGATAGTTCTCTTCATCAAACTTAGGACTTTATTTTCTGAAGAATGCCATCTGATCAACCTCAAGTTGTTAAAATTTCTCTCTGAGGCACTTGGCTCTGATACCAATTGTTAGGAATAGTCCCAAGAGATAATTGAGAGGGGGGGGTGAATCAGTTATCTACAAGTTCCAATTCTTTATCCAATTAAGTATACTTAAACACAAAGCATAAAAACAATGAAAGAAAACTTAAACACAACATCAATATTTTGGTTACAGGGAAACCCAAATAGGTAAAAAACCCGATTGGAATTAACACCCACTAATATTTTGTACTAGTGTATTATGATCCTTGTTAGAAGATCTTTAACCCTGTTAGGAGTTGCTTTACAATATATTAAGTATAATAGACCTATTCAAGGGTCAGACCTTGTTAGGAGTCTTTTAGAATAGTCCCTATTAGGGGAGAGGATGCACTATCTGAGAGCACACTGCTCAAAGGGGTGAAGGCTACAACCTTTTGAATAACAAATACACACTATATTTGGATCTTGATGAACTGCACTTAGACCTACTGTCTAGATCAATTCCAATGTATAGCACAAACACTTTACTTGGTGACATAGACCTTCTTCTGATGGCTCAACACTTCACACACTCTACTATGCTCTTCATAATCAACCATGAACCACACTCAAGCAATCACAAATGACTGCCTATAAATATCTTTCCTCTAAATGATATAATCAAGTTGGCCTATTAGAACCAACTTAAAATAATATTAGAGAAGTCATAAAAAAATCCAATAATAATTCACTCGGCTCTACTAAGAACGCAACACATTCTGGGACCTATCCAAGAAGATAATTGTAGAAGCATGCTACACACTATCGGCTCTACCAAAATAACTGTATCATTCTCCTCAAGTTGAATTAATTCATGTGCTCTTAACTAAACATCACTAACTCTTATCCAAGCTTGAATCCAAGGGTGCATATGAAAAGGATAGGCACAACTCTAGAACCAATATAATCTTTGTCGGCTCTTCTGAAAAAACATAGGAAACTGCTACTGGTGAATAGCGACTGCATAACTTTACTTCTACTTATCATCAAACTCTATGTCCATGAATATAACATCACTAACATATCTTCATCATATATCCAAGCACACAAGGCTCCATGATAACTATACAGACAACCATACATAGAGCATTGCCTGTTACTTTGTCAAGAACACTGCTGATACAAGCTACTATATAACTATCTATACTAATAGTTAACCTCTACACCCATGATATCATGTTGATAACATCTCCATGCAACATATACTAAAAGCTTACTTCATAAGTCTTCCACACATGCTACTTACCATATGTTTTCATCAATGGAAAACATACAGTCAGTACTAGCCTATTGGAAATCTCCAACAATAACATATTTTCTTTGATTTCTGCTTGTGGTGTGATTTTACTAATCCTAAGTTGTCTAATAAACTAGGTTTTTGTGGTAAGGGCCTCCAACATGATTCGAACACCACACATACCTCAACCTTCTTTATTTGGACACTTAGGTGAGGTTGTGGTGAAGAAACACCTAGGATCTTGGCTAAGGTCCTACTCATTTTTGGCTTGTACTGACCCTAGCCAGGTAAGGATAATTAGAGGCCTTAGGTAGGATCTTGGTGATGTGTTTGGGAGGTCTAGACTTGGCTTAATCCAATCTAGTACCTTGATCTAGGTCTAAGACTAAATTATGATGAGAAAATGTGGAAACAAACCAAAAATAGTGTTTACAATGTTTATCCACCTTTTAGGAAGGTTTTGAGGTCATTGGACATACGGAGAACAAGAAATCCAAAAGTTGTAAAAATGTTGTCATGACAACATTTACAACTTTGAAATGTTGCATAACAACATTTGTCTAGGAAAATATAGTGGAGTTATTAGGGCATGGTTAGTATTTTCACCACTTGTCCATGTTGGGTCAATGTATTTAAAACTTTTTGAGCTCAAATCTTGAGGTTAGACAGTATTAGAATTTTTTACTCATTTGAGGAAGCACACTATACCCTGGCTTTTGTATACATAGTCTATTATGAAATCAATGGAATTTGTGGAGGATGATTGAATCTTGAGTTTTAGCATTATATTATTGTATCTAGATTATTTTTTTTTCATTTCCATAGATTAGAAGTTCTTTCCCTACATTTATTTTAAGTTTTACCTTTTCTTTTGTGTATTAGCTAGTCAATGGCCCCTCCAGGACTAAGGTGTGTTTCCATGTTGCCTACATGAAATCCTACCATGCATTCATCATAGGGCTTTGGGACATGTTAGGGGAGCCTATGTATAGTGCACATACTCATGAGAGTGTGAAGGTAGCCAAATACCTAAATGGCCTAAGGTGGAATATACAAGATGAGCTCAGTCTCTTGACTCCTACCATAGTCAAAAGATGTTATCAACTAGCCATCAAGGTGGAAGAGAAATTGAGAAAGAAACAAGACCCTAGTAGTCACAAAGGAAGAGGAAGAGGAAGAGATGGTAGGCATCATAGAGGAGGTTTTGGAGGTAGAAATGTGGAACCAAAGACCCAAGGGGAGACCAAGTTGACAGAACAACATGAAGGTAGCTCAAGCAAAGGAGGCTAAAATAGGGGTAGAAGTTATAATGGTTAGAAAGTAAAGTCCACCAAGATAACTAAGAGGGGGGGTGAATCAATTATTAGATAATTATAACTTTTATCATCTTCAATAGCATTAAACTATATAAGCAATATAATTACCAACCATAGAAAGATATTCATATACAATAACACAATGACACAAGATATGTTGACTAGGGAACCTCTTGATCAAAGACTAAACCCTGGTGGTAATGATGCCCACAAAAGATGCACTAATATGAATATTCCTTGTGAAAGGATGGAATTTTTTAGGAGTCTTATGAAATACATTTAGTACATATGAATCCTTGTTAAAAGATTCTAACCATGTTAAGAGTTATGGAAGACAGAAGGACCCACTTCCCAAATAGCTTTAGGGTAAGATCACTCCACACACTATCCAAATAATCTTTGTATTATTCAATAGAATAATATGTTACCTCTTCTCTGACTATGCCAAACCACACTCACTATTACATCAGATCTCTGTACTTCATATGTCTTCCTTCACAAATTCACTTTCATACTTAGCTGTTTTCTTCACTTCATGCATACAACATCACAACTACTACTACT
The DNA here is from genome assembly GCA_027943335.1 of Chamaecyparis obtusa. NCBI lineage: Eukaryota > Viridiplantae > Streptophyta > Pinopsida > Cupressales > Cupressaceae > Chamaecyparis > Chamaecyparis obtusa. The sequence continues at coordinate 642,441 of BSBK01003293.1, read as the reverse complement.
ACCATATCATAATTGCACACTTTCACATTACAACTAATTACAACAAGGAAATACATTCCTTCCTTTATACCATAGTCAAATAATTACAAATGAGTTGGCATACAATTACAAAATAAAAGTTTCCACATGCTACACCAAAATTTCACAAAACTATCATCTTCCAAATATAGTAAATCTTCACTCATGTGACCTCAATGTCTGTGCTATCATCCACATCACTATCAATGTGTCTTCAACTTTTTTTTAACTGTGCAAAACTAGATTCCATCTTGATTAGGAGATATCATCCGATTTCCACAAACCGCTACTCAGGAACACTGCCTGAATACTGCTTCTACCAAAATGATCATAACTTCCATGAATAAATGAATTAAAATATTTTCTCTTAACTATAGACATATATCATATCAAATATTATAACCTCAATATTGCATAGCTTGAACTATAATAACCCACGTGCGCTAATCCAAACTCTGTCTACTTCTCTGCAAGTCTTTGGTAAATCACTGTGTTGACATCAATGACAATCATAGTCATGAATGCAAAAAAAACTACTACAAAATGGCTGCCAAACATTTAGCATTCAATCCTAACAATCTCCCCCATTAGCATTGATGGTAACATAGATGAAAAACATATAATGTTCCAAGAATCCAATACTGCAACATTGCTTCTTCAAATCCTCTTCATCAATCAAATCTTGCTTCGTTATCCTATTCAGTTCTCTCCAACAGATGTCTTAGATTGTTTTTCATGTATACTTCTCCCCCATTGACATCAATGACAAAAATTCCATCAGTATGTCAACAACAAATCAATGTCAAAAGACACTTTTCAGAAAATACATTTACTAGAGTCCTCATGACTCAACTCAGATACACATACTCCCCCATAGAGGAAGTACCAACATCCAGTCTAGAAGAAAGATAAGGCTCATATACAACTGGATGGATGCAACCAACTACATCACTTCTGAAAAGTAGGCTGGGGCATAACCCCAAGCATACCTTTTAGATACTCAAATGTATCCTTAGGAAAAGGCTTTGTGAATATATCTTCTATCTGCTCCTTTGTACTTATGTACTCAAGTCTGACTTCTTTCTCAGCAACTTTCTCTCTTACAACAGGATACTTAATCTCTATATGCTTTGTCTTAGAATGTAATACAGTATTCCTAGACATACTAACTGTACTGGTGTTGTCACAATGTATGAAAAAAAGCTCAACAAGTTTTATTCCAATATCCTTAAACATTTTCTTCATCCAAATTATTTGGTTACAGTTATTTGTTGCTACTACATATTATGCTTCTATTGTGCTTTGTGAGATACAATTTTGCTTCTTGCTTAGCCAAGAAACTAATCTTCCTCTAAGGAAAAATGCTCCACTACTGGTGCTTTTCTTATCATCAACACTACCACCCCAATCAGCATCTGTATATGCACATAGGGTAAAATCATCAGATTTTTCATACCATAGTCCATTGTGCCTCTTAAATATCTCAGAATCCTTTTTATTGCTGCATAATGTGATTCTTTAGGTTTAGCTTGAAATCTTGCTACAATTCCAACTGAATGTGCTATATCAGGTCTTGTATGAGTCAAATACTATAATCCTCCAATCATAGATCTATATTTCTTCTGTTATATTGTAGGAGTTTCATCTATGCTAGATAACTTATGTCTGGTCACCATAGGTGTTCCAACTGGTTTACAATCCTCCATTCCAAATCTTTTCAACAAGTCATTCAACTACTTTGTCTGACTTACAAAGATACCATCATTGTTTTGTGTTATCTATAATCCCAAAAAGTATTTCATCTCACCAATCATACTCATTTCAAATTCAGTCTTCATTTCATCAACAAATTTATCACTAGCTTCATTTTCTCCTCCAAAGATAATGTCATCAACAAAAATAACTATAACTAACAAACCATTTTCAATTTCTTTTGTGTATAGATTGCTATCATCTGTTCCTTTTGTAAATCCCAACTTTAACAAATACTTATCTAGTCTTGCATACCAAGTTCTAAGTGCTTGTTTTAGTCCATATAAAGCTTTCTTCAATTTACATACCATGTCTCCTTCTTGAGTTAAAGGAAAACCTCCAGGATGCTCAATGTAGACTTCTTCTTCCAATTCTCCATTCAGAAATGCTGACTTCACATCCATCTAATATACTTTGAATTTCTTGTAAGCTGCATATGCCAAATACATTCTTACTACTTCAATTCTTGCAACAGGTGCAAATGTTTCTTCGTATTCAATTCCTTCTTGTTATGAGTAATCCTTACATACCAATCTTGCTTTGTTTCTTACTACTTCTCCTTGTTCATTCATCTTGTTTCTGAATACCCATTTAGTTCCAATAACTTTCTTGTCTTTAGTTCTAGGGACCAATTCCCATGTCTTGTTCTTTTCAATCTAATCTAGTTCTTCTTCCATAGCATGAGTCCAACTTTCATCTTCACAAGCTTGATTAGTAGTCTTAGGTTCAATTTGAGAAATCAAACATAACTGTTCTTGTGCCTTATTTCAAGTTAAAACTCCTCTTTTGATGCTCCCAATAATCTATTCAAAAGGATGATTCCTTAACAAACTCTTGCTAGGTGTCACTATCTTAGATCTCTCTTCAGATGTAGGTTCTTCAATAACTTCACTTTGGCTTTCATTCAAAAAATCATTGTCAGTTTCATAAAAAAATTCATTACGTCTAGTGTTAGGTTTAGGATGAGCTTCTTCATCAAATTTATAATCAAGCATTCTTTCCTGAATTTTGAACTTTTCATCAACTTTAACATTTGCACTTTCAACAATAGTCTTGGTTCTTTTATTGAAACATCTATATGCTTTTCTTTTCAAAGAATATCCAAGAAATATACCTTCATCACTTCTAGGATCAAACTTTCCAATATAATCTCTCTTTATATAACATTTTCTTCTAAAAATTCTAAAATATTTACCTGAGGGTGCATGTCCAAATGATAATTCATAAGGTGTCTTGTCTGTGTCTGCTACTATGTTCACTACTTCTCTCCAAAATATCTTCACCAAATCATTTTCAAACAACATAGCTCTTGTTGCTTCAGTTACTGATCTGTTCCTTCTTTCTACAATGGCATTTTGTTCAGGTGTTCTAGGGGTTGAATACTATCTTTTAATGCCATTTTCTTCACAAAAGCTATTAAACTCTCTAGAAGTAAATTTTCCACCTCTATTAGATCTCAAACATTTAATCTTCATTCCAGATTCATTCTCAACTTTATTCTTAACAATCTTAAACTTATCAAATGCTTCAGAGTTTTCTTTAAGAAATGCAATCCACATCATTCTTGTAAAATCATCAACAAGAATCATAAAATACCTTTCTCCATAGAATCCTCTAGTCCTACTAGGACCACTCAAATCTGTATGAACAATATCCAGCTTCTTTGTAGATGTAAACTTCTTACTGGGGAAAGAACCTCTCTTCTATTTAGCCATTACACATTCTTTACAAATCATGTTAGTAGGCTTCATAATTTTAGGTAAATCTCTTATTGCAAGTGTAGTACTTACTTTCACAATGTTATCAAAGTTTATATGAAAAAACCTTCTATGCCATAACCAACTATCATCAATCTTAGTAATCAAACATGCCATCTTAGTAGGATTCATCTGAAATACATTACCTCTGGTTCTAGATCCAGTTCCAATCAGATTTCCATCTTTATCCTTTATCACACAATTTTTCTCAGTAAACCAAACTTGATATCCCTTATCAACTAACTATCCAACACTCAAAAGATTATGTTTCAATCCATCCACAAATTAAACATCATCATTATTAGTCTTTCCATCAAGAGTAATAGATCATATACCTTTAATAAAAACAAGGTGCATTATTTCCAACTCTAACAACTCCTCCATCATATTCATTCAACTTTATGAACTTTTTCATGTCTCTAGTCATATGATGTGAACAAACACTATCTATAATCCAATCAACTTTCTTTTCAATTTGAGAAACTAAGGATTTTTCTTCCTTAACATTAGTTTCAGGATTCTCTTCTTTAATTGCTACAAATCCTATGTCATCGTTATTTTCAGTATCACTTTCACTTAAAGTTATTTCTGTACTAGCTTCAAGATCTTCATCATTAGCATAATAACATTCCTTAGATCTTCTTGGTTTGAAATTGCTTCTGTACTTTTTAACTCTCTTAGGAAATTTAGATGCAAAATGACCATATTCTTGACAAGTCCAACATTTAAATATTTTCTTACTATTTGGTTCTCTTTTCACAAGCAAGGCAATACCTTCTTCAATCTTCTTATCTTCTTCATTTATAGATCTGTTGCTGTCAGCATAATTTCCACTCACATTGATGCTTCTTGACAAAGTAGAGTGAACACTAAGAGCACATAATGTTGTCTCCATTCTAGGTAAGTCTCCTGATAATCTTAGGTTCATTTCTGCTACTTCTAGTCTTCCAAGAAGAGTTTCTATTGTAAAGTTTGTTGTACAAGGTATCAATTGTTCAATAATCTATGTTGTCTACTTAAATACAGGAGTAAATGTCCTTAGAATTTTCCATATCACTTCATTCTCTGTCTTTGTTCCTCCACAAGATTTTATACCTGTAATGATCTCTGAAATTCTACCAATATAACTTCTAATAGATTCATCTTCCAACATTCTTATATCTTCAAACACACATATCAAATTATGTAATCTAACTCTTTTTGCATGTTCATCACCTTTAAAAGTAGAGTGTAAAGCATTCCAAATTTTGTGAGATTTTTTCAAATATTTTACCTTACTATACTCATTCTCTGAAAGTGTTGTCAAAAGTGCTTCTCTTGTAAGTATGTTACACATGAATAGATTTCTCTCTTCCACAGTAGATGTTTCAAGATTGTCCTCTTCAATGATAGTCTTATTATTGTTTGTCATCAACCAATAACCTAGTCTTAAACATAATAGGTGTGTCTTCATCTTTTCTTTTCAGCTATCAAAATTTACTCCATCAAACCTAGGGCTTTCTTTTCTAAAATTCACCATGGATCTCCTTAAGTTGTTAAACTTCTTTTTCAAGGACTTGCTACTCTGATAGCAATTGTTAGAAAGTAAAGTCCACCAAGATAAATGAGAGGGGGCAAGGGGAAATTATTTATCAGATAATTATAACTTTTATCAACTTCAACAACACTAAACCATATACGCAATAGAATTACCAACCATAGAAAGATATTCATACACAATAACACAATGACACAAGATATGTTGACTAGGGAACCTCTTGATCAAAGGGTAAACTATTGGAAATTTGGCTAATGTGGGTGCATAGATGTTGTCATTATGGAAAGATATGATCTCTACTAAGAGTGTAGAATCTGGAATGCAAGTATGGCAAGTTGAAGGAAGAAATTGTCTAAGTATGGATACAGTGATCTTGACAGAGCACCTGATGAAGATTTAGTTGGTGACATCCACTAGAGAAATATTTTTGTTTGTGCAGTTAATTGAAGCTTCTACAAAGTATGAGGATACCCCATCTTAGTGTGCATAAATTTTGGAGCAGTACGGACAAAGTTATTCAAAGTTTACCGAAGATAGTTTTGCAGACAGAACAATTTTGGAGACAGTATTAATGAAAGAGTTAAGGGATTATTTTTGCTTGTCAAAATAATGACTTAACATTATGAAGGGATGACATCCTAGCTATTTATTTTGGAATCTGACCATATAAAGTTATTAGCTCTAATAACTCATATATTAGGCATACTTGAAATGTAATGATAATGATGTGTTTTCTGAAAAGAAAGAAAAGGATAACTTGCAAAAATTGTATATTGTGATAGCAGCAAAGGCTATTGATGCAAAGTTGTAAGTAGTACCATATTATAGTCAGAAACATTTTTTATTACCTATTTGGGTAGTGAGCTCCGTTGGTGATCAGGTTTTGTAATCTAACTCCTAACAGAGTTAAGGCTTCTAACAAGACCTAAAGTCCTTTAACTAGGACAGATCTACTATATATTGTAAATTGACTCTTAATAGGGTCCAATATCCCTAACAAGATACTTTTGATTAGTGATCTTTGTGGGTACCATCCCCACCAGGGTTTCCTCAAGAACATATCATGTGTTATGAGTTCTTTCTATTTAATACTATGTTTGTTAATCAGCTTGATAATCTTTGTATGCACTAAAGTAATCTGTTATATCCATAAGTGGGCAAAAGTAAAAGTTTGTGAAATACTGATTCACCCCCCCTCTCAGTATTTCCTATTTCTAACAATTGGTATCAGAGCACAGTTACTCAGAGAAGGAACATTCAAGGAAAGCTTAGTAGCTTGAGTAAGATCTCTATGGATATGGATCAACTTTAGAAGAATCTTGAAGAAGCTCTTGAATAGATTGATATGCTTACTGATGAAAGAAACTCCTTTAGAAGAAAGTATGAAGATGCAAAGAATGCTATTGACAAATTAAAAGGTAAGATTGAAGATCTAAACTCTGAAAACAAATCTAATATTCTTGTTGAAGATTGTGATGAATTAGAAAAAGAAAATGAGATCCTTAAGCATGAGCTAAAGGTAGTAAATCTGAAGCTTAGTATAAAAGATGTAAATTTGAGATCTGATAATGAAAAATTGAAAATTGAGAATGAAGATCTGAGATCAAGACTTGAAAAGGTAACATCCGAATCTGAAAAAGTAAAAGTGCAGTATGTGGAACTTGAGAAGTATAATAAAATTGTGAAAGGTGAATTAACTCAATCTAAACAACAACTTGAAAGGCTATATTCAAATAGTAATAGGACTGAAAAATAAATTTCTTTTGGAGAACCATTCTTTGATAAGACTGGATTTGGATTTAGTATGTTTAGAACAAATCATGAAAGTAAGAAGCCAGATCTGAAGACATCTAAAAGTATGGAGGAAATGAAGCTAGATGAGAACACATTGGAAGATCCACCTAAAGAAGAACCACCTAGAGAGAAAGAAGAATCAAAGCAAGAAGAATCAAAATAGGAAGAATCATCTAAAGGTATGCAAAGAGAATTCAAAGGTAGATGTTTTTCTTGTAATACTATTGGGCACATGAAGAGAGATTGCATAGGTAAGAAATTTAAACCTCTTAATGGACATTGTTATAATTGTCATGGTTTTGGACATAGATCTAATGAATGTAGAAGACCTAAAGTAATTTTGAATAATTATGATAATAGAATGATTGGGAGTACTAACAATGCAGATAAGAGATCTATTGAAGAAATGAATAAAAGAAAAGTGGTAGTATGTTTTAGATGCAACAAAGTAGGACATATTGCTAGAAATTGTAGGTCATAGATTAACCAGCAAGGATAGAGATTTGGAAACAATGGAATCATTTGTTAGATATGCAACAAGTTTGGACACTCAGCAAGAGTTTGTAGAATGAACAATGGAGGTTATCATCATAATCCTAACCCTAGGAACAATGCAAGAAGGAATGAAAATGTAGGAAACAAAGAGAAAGGTTGCTGTAGCAATAAAGATGAAGTAAAATTTGATAAAGGCATAGATCAAGGAGGTATATTCAGCACTAAAAGTAGTCAGGAAGGTAATGTAACTAATGGTAAGGATGAATCTTTACCTGACCCTTCTTTAAGTACTTAAATTATGTAAGCTTCTGTAGTTTAGGACTTAGGATTAGTGTAGATTACGAATTTGAATGAGTTAAGTTTTGCGTAGTTAGATATAGGTTTTTTATGTTGTACTAATGCTATGGTTAAGTGCACAAAAGAAAATATTGTGTTTTGCGAGGTCGCAAAAAGGTTTTATGGTTGCAGGTTTGCAGAATCAACTTTTTGAGGTTTTAGGGGAAAAATGAATGAATGCGATGTCAGATCAAGTTAATGTGAAGTGTTATAAGGTTGAAATCAAAGTTATCAAGATTAAAAAGTGATTGAAAAGATATTTGAAACAAGAAAAAGTGAGTTGAGGACAATTTGAAGAAGTTTGGAAGCAGTTTGCAGTGCTGATCATACCGAAACCCTAGATTTGCAAAGTTGAGGTATTTTTTTGATCTTTAATTAGTTGATAAGATGGATATTTCTATGGTTCATAATGTTAAGGATAAGAATAGACCTAAGATTAAGAAAGAACCAGTAGAACTAGCTAAAATTGATGACAGACTAGCACTATCATCCGTACTAGACGGAGTATTACACATTGAGAATGCTAAAGGATATTTAGGTTGCAAGTTTGAAACCTTGGGAGATGAAGATTTTAGTGATGATTATAGGAAATTGTATAATCAAGACATGTCAGTTAAACCAGCTTATGGGAACCTAGAGAACAATGAAATTATCAATTATTCCATGAAGTATGAATTTAATGATGAGGAATGTACCAAGATCTTTTTAAGTAGAATCCACAATGGGAAATTCTAGATGGAGGATAGAGTTATTGATATAACTGCCAACCTAGTTCATGATGTTATTGGATTATCAAAAGTTGGAGAGATTCCACTGAATGAAAAGAACATGAGAAAGATTGTCTTAGACAACACTGGATCTAGTTATAATGGTAGAGGAATTGTGATAAGATTAAGCAAGATAATGTTAGGTACCTTTGCAAGATCCTAACAACTAAATTCTATGGTAGTTCAAGTGAAGATGACATGGCTGTAGGAATGGTTCATGTAGCTTATCTTATGTGTATTGAGAAGAAACAAGTAGACCTATGTGAAATTCTAAAAATTCAGTTATTTGAGAATTTAGAAAAGATTAAGAAGGCTAAGTACACACAGTTTAGGTTTTCATCTCTGATAACCTATATGTTTTTCCATATTTTGTGAAGATTTCCTTACACAGTTGACTGTAGTGATAATGTGAACATAATGGAAAGAATAAACTCAGTCTACATGAAGCACCTAATTGATAAAGTCAATGACAGTGTGAAGCTTGTATTGAAGACTTTTCAGAATATTGTTAAGAACAGATCAAGGATTCCTCAATCCTTAGTTGAAAAGCATAAAGATGACATTTGTTCTATGGTAGACACTAATTTCACCTACATTGAAGTAGTTGAGCGTAGAATGGACTTCATAGACCCTCTTGGTTATGAAGTATCTAAAGAAGAAATAGTAGGATATGTGAGTAGACTGTTAAAGTGTGAGTTGGATGGTCATGCAAATAGGTTTGGAACCTATGAAGAGAATTTCAACTCTACAATAAGTTTGAAAGAAAAGAAGCAATCTAGTAGGAGAGTTGAATCTACTATGAAGAAAATACTGAAAGAATCAGGTATGTCAAGTCATGAGTTTGACATAGCTAAGAAGACTGCAGAAGCCTTGAAGAAAAGTGAAAATCTTGTAGTTCCACCTATGGCATCTAGTGCAGACCTTGTTGATCCTATTGCAGTAAAGGTGAAATTTGAAGTACCTAAAAAAGATGAAGGAGAAAAATCCTTTTCTCCTATTCCTAGCAAAAGAGTAAAAGTGAGTGCAACAGGACCCAGCAAGAGGCAGAAAGTGATTGTACCACCTGTACCTAGAAAAGTAGCAGTAATTAAAGATGATGATGAAGTTTCAATCAAGAAGAAAACTTGGAAACCAAGAATTGAAAGAGTTAATGAAGATATATTGCAACATGGAGACTTCACTAAGATAAATAAATTCTATGATTTGTATGGATCATTTGACAAATTGAATTTTGAAATTGCAATGATTACAGATATGATTTTGACAGATAAGAAACTTAGCACTATTCATGGTAAGATCCCAGAAGATTTGTATAACAGACTTGTGAATAGAAAATAGAGAGCACAAGAAGAGGACATAAAGATGAGAGAACATGTAATCAGACAATTTTGTGAAGTTGAGGATGAAGATCATTTGAAGAGAATCTTGAAGCCTCTTGGAACTTTATTGAGAACTAAGAGAAGAACAATTCTTATAATGGGAGGCAAAAAGGAGGAAGTCTAGAAAGAGAGTGAGCAAGCAGTAATGCAAGTTCTTGCAGATATAGTTGTAGGAAAGCATGTTGAATCAAATCCTCAGTAGAAGCAATTAGAGGAACCACATGCAGAGGAAGTTGGTATTGAAGAAGTCCTTTCTTCTTCACATATCAGTATTGGCAAAGAATCAATGGACATTGAAGGAACCAAAGTGACACTAGAGTCAGATGATGCAGTATTTCATGATCTAGGAAACATTGTTGACAATTTGGCTTTAGAAGAGCAAGAGAAGGTTACAAAATCAGAAAAGGATATAGAGGTAGTGGAAGCACCAGCTATATTAGAATCAGTTCCAGTAGAGCAGACAGTTAAAGGTAAACAAATTTTGACAGAGGTCACTACCCCTAGTGCACCTAACAGTAAGAAGAGACAAATTGGTCCAATTTTTGAAGACCTTGGAAAAGAGGTTGAAGATGATGATCAGCTTGAGTTCATCACATCTCTTAATAAAATTATTGGAAAGAATAAGAAGGTGAAGGACCTTGAAGGCAAAATTAGAGTTTTGACAGAGAAACTTGAGAGTGTGATCAGCATTAAGGTATTTTAATCAGATCAACTTGAGAAAGCTAAAATGGTAATAAACTCTTTTGACTTTGAATTTTCTCACTTAAAGGATATAGCTAGAATAAAAGTTCAGGAAGCCTATGAAGCATAAATGCAACAAAATTTAAGTGTAAATATTCGAAATGATATTGGTAATTTGGATGTATGCATAAAGAATTTGAGGAAACATTTTGAGACTAGAAAGAGTTTGTATATACAATGCACAAAATTAGAAATCCTAACATCTGAAGAAGATAAGAAGATCAGAGAGAAGATAGATGCAATTACAGTTGAAATAAACACCTTGACAAGCCCAAATGTAAAGATAAGTTCTGTGGAGAAGAACATAAGGAAGTTAAATGATGAAATTAGAATGTTAGCAGAGGAGAAGAATAGAAAGATGATCAGGATTAACATCTTTAGAGAGCATATCTCAATCAAGACCTCAATTGTTGAAGACCAAATTGAGCAGTGTCTTTCAGCAAAGACATCTTTTCAAAAGTTTAGCTTTAATTCCCTGCAAGCTTGTCAGATAGCAGCATACAGATTGAGTACTCTACTCAATGTTGTTGAATCCATTAGGAAGATATGGGAGAAAGATTTTGAATCATGGAAGTTAGAGTTTGGCGACTGTGTTGCAAGCCTACCAGCTTTGCAATAGCTGATAACAAGGTATCAAGTTTTTATTGAAATTTTTGTACACCCTATCTTTATCATTATTGTCAAAGGGGGAGAGATAGTAGAAAATTGATAATATGTTGAGGAAGGATACTCATAGGGGGAGCTATTCTATGGAGTACAATATTGTATATGTATTGTATAATATTTGGCCATAATTTTGTGTAAGTGTTTTGAAGTTTTGTTTGCACACTTAGCCAATTTTCCCATATGTTGCCACCAATGACAAAGGGGGAGATTGTTGGCAATTTGGCTAATGTGGATGCATAGATTTTGTCATTATGGAAACATATGATCTCTACTAAGAGTGTAGAATCTGGAATGCAAGTATGGCAAGTTGAAGGAAGAAATTGTCTAAGTATGGATACAGTGATCCTGACAGAGCACCTGATGAAGATTTAGTTGGCGACGTCCACTGGAGAAATATTTTTGTTTGTGCACTTAACTAAAGCTTCTATAGAGTATGAGGATACCCCATCTCAGTGCACATAATGTTTGGAGTAGTACAGACAAAGCTATTCAAAGTTTACCAAAGATAGTTTTGCAGACAGAATAGTTTTGGAGACAGTATTAGCAAAAGAGTTAAGTGATTATTTTTGCTTGTCAAAATAATGACTTAACATTATGAACGGATGACATCCTAGATGTTTACCCTTGGATAAATATTTTGGAAGTTGACCATATAAATTTATTAGCTCTAATAACTCATATATTAGGCATACTTGAAATGTAATGATAATGATGTGTTTTGTGAAAAGAAAGAAAAGGATAATTTGTGAAAGTTGTATATTGTGATAGCAGAAAAGGATATTGATGTGAATTTGTAAGAAGTACCATATTATAGTTAGAAACATTTTTTATTACATGTTTGGGTAGTGAGCTCAGCTAGTGATCAGGTTTTGTAATCTAACTCCTAACAGGGTTAAGGCTTCTAACAAGGCCTAAAGTCCTTTAACCTGGATAGATCTACTATATATTGTAAACTAACTCTTAACATGGTCTAGTATCCCTAACAAGATACTTTTGATTAGTGATCTTTGTGGGTACCATCTCCACCAGGGTTTTCCCTTGGCTAGGGTTTCCTCAAGAACATATCATGTGTTATGAGTTCTTTCTATTTACTATTATGTTTGTTAATCAGCTCGATAATCTTTGTATGCACTAAAGTAATATGTTATATCTGTAAGTGGGCAAAAGTAAAAGTTTTTTAAATACTGATTCACCCCCCCCCCTCTCAGTATTTCCTATTTCTAACATAAACCCCGGTGGGAATGATGCCCACAAAAGATGCACTAATATTAATATTCCTTATGAAAGGATGGACTCTATTAGGAGTCTTATGAAATACATTCAGTACATATGAATCCCTGTTAGGAGATTTTGAATCCCTGTTAAAATATTCTAACACTGTTAAGAGTTATGGAAGATAGAAGGACCCACTACCCAAACAACTTCAGGGTAAGATCATTGAACACACTGTCCAAGTAATGTTTTCATTATTCAATAGAATAATATGTTACCTCCTCTCTAACTATGTGAAACCACACTCACTGTTACATCAGATCTCAATTTTAGATCTTTGTACTTCACATGTCTTCCTTCATAAATTTGATTTCATACTTAGCTCTTTTCTTCACTTCATGCATACAGCATGACAACCACTGCTACCATATCATAATTGCACACTTTCACATTAGAACTACTTACAACAAGGAAATACATTCCTTCTTTTATACCACACTCAAATAATTACAAATGAGTCGGCACACAATTACAAAATAAAAGTTTACACACGCTACACCAAAATTACACAAAACTGTCAGCTTCCAAGTATAATAAATCTTCACTCATGTGACCTTGAAGTCTACACTATCATCCTTGTCACTATCAATGTGTCTTCAACTTTTCTTTAACTATACAAAACCAGATTCCATCCCGATTAGGAGATATCATCCGATTTCTACAAACCGTTACTTAGGAACACTACCTGAATACTACTTCTACCGAAATGATCATAACTTCCATGAATAAATGAATTACTATCTATGCTCTTAACCATAGACATATAACATATCAAAGAGTATAACCTCAACATTGCATAGCTCCAACTATAATAACCCATGTGCGCTAATCCAAACTCTGTTTGCTTCTCTGCAAGTCTTCGATAAATCACTATGTTGACATCAATGACAATTATAGTCATGAATGCAACAACAACTACTACAAAATGGCTACCAAAATTTTAGCAATCATTCCTAACAATAATAACCATGGAAGAGGAAGAAATAATGGTCAAGGGAGAGGGTCATAGTTTTCCAATATTAAGTGTTACCACTGCAACCAATAAGGACATCCAACCTATAGGTGTTAGGAGAAAGGGTCTACATCACAAGGTAATGAGAGAAGATTAAACTATGTCCAAGAGGAAGTATCTTCTAGAAAGTATGTAGAGGTACCCTTAGAGTCAGAAGAGGGGAAGAATTTGATGATCATAAGAACACTTATCAAGGAACCTATGCAGGAGGAACCTTGCCAAAGAAGAGCACTGTTTAGAATAAAGTCTAAAACCTTGGGAAAAGTGTGTAAGGTCATCATTGATTCAAGATCTACTAACAACATTGTATCAAAGGAGGTAGTGAGTAAGTTCAAACTCTAAAGGATTCTCCATAATAATCCTTACAAGGTCACCTAGTTAAACAAGGGACAACATGTCCTAGTTAATGAGAAATCATGGGTGGACTTCTCCATTGGGAGATACAATTATAGAGTGCTATGTTATGTCTTTCCAATGGATGCATGTCATCACCTATTGGAAGGCCATGACAATTTGATAGATAAGCCATACATGAAGGAGCCAAGAATTCCCACATATTTAAGAAGGATGGAGTGACTTTCAAGATAGAAATTCAACATGACCAAATGTTCTTTTAGTGGGTGAGAAGGAGTTCTTAAAGACTCTTGAGGAATGTGAAGGATTAGGGTATGCACTAGTCTTAAATCCCAAGGAGGAGAAAGAAGAAATGAAGATAGAAATTCATAAAGAGGTTCAAGAAATGTTAGAGTAGTTCCAAGACATTGTGAGTAAAGGAAAACCAACTACCCTAGCCCCTAAAAGAACTATTAGCCACCAAATAGATTTCATTCCAGGAGCTACCCTTCCAAACAAAGCTTCCTATAAGATGACAGCTCAATAAAATGAGGAAATTTCTAGGAAAATCTAAGAGCTCATAGACCAAGGCCTTATTAGAAAAATTATTAGCCCATGTGTTGTTCCTACTATCTTAGCTCCTAAAAGGGGGGTTACTTGGAGATTATGTACTAATTATAGGGCCATAAATAGAATCACTATTTGGTATAGGCTCCCTATTCCAAGGATAGAGGACTTGATGAATTGTTTAGGGGAAGCCAAATACTTCACCAAGATTGAGCAGGGAGGACTGGAAAACCACCTTTAAAACCAATCATGGATTGTATGAATGGCTTGTCATGCCATTTGGGTTATCTAATGCCCCTAGCACCTTTATGAGTCTCATGAATGAAGTGTTGAAGGACGTCATTGGTAAGTTTGTGGTAGTGTACTTAGAGGATATCCTGATTTATAGAAAGACCAAAGAAGATAATCTTGACTATTTAGAAGATGTATTCCAAAGGTTGCATAAAGAAAGAATAATGTTAAACTTGGACAAATGTGAATTTTTGAAATAGGAGCTAGTGTACCTTGGCTTTTTTTTGTCACAAGGAAATCTCAAAATGGACCCAAGAAAGGTGGAGGCAATCATAAATCAGCCCACTCTTGAAATTTCCACAGAGGTGAGAAGCTTTCATGGATTATCTCAATACTATAGAAAGTTTATCAAGCAATTTAGTGCTATATGTGCACTAATGATAGATACTATCAAAGGTGGTGTGAAAAATAAGCTCCAATGGAAAGACCAAGCATATAAAGGGTTTTAGGTATTGAATCAAAGGATAGCCACACAATCTATTCTAGTTCTCCCTAGTTTTGAAAATCTTTTTATTGTTGAATGTGATGCAAGCAATATTGCCATTGGAGTTGTCTTAAGAAAGGAGGGTAGACTAGTTTCTTTCCATAGTGAGAAGTTTAATGAGGAAAATAGAAAGTATTACTCCTATGTCCTATAGTTTTATTCTCTAAGACAAGCCTTAAGGAAGTGGAGGCACTACCTCCTTCCTAAGGAATTTGTGGCATATACATATAACCAAGCCCTTAGTTTCTTGAATTCTCAAGATAAACTTAGTCACAAGCATATAAATACACCATCAAGCATAAAAAAGGACAATAAAACAAGGTTGTTGATACATTGAGAAAGAGACTTATGAAAGTGCAAGAGCTTCAGTTGAAGAGCATAGGGATTGATAATTTCAAGGAACTATATTTAGGTGATGAAGACTTTGTATAGGCCTACAAGGTATGTAGGGAACACAAAAACCACTTCCATGGAGAGTTCTCTGATTATACCTTGCAAAATGACTTGTTGTTTAGAGGAGGTCAGCTTTGTGTACCAAAATGATCAATGAGAGACAATTTTATTCAATAGAAGCATAATGGAGCCCTTAGTGGACATTTTGGGGTTAACAAGACACAAGAATTAGGGTAGAGATACTACTTTTGACCCAAAATGAATCAAGATATCAAAAAATATGTGGAGTGTTACATTATTTGTCAAAACGCCAAGGGCACATCCTCTAATGTAGGCATTTATCAACCTATTCCCATTCCTAGAAGACCATGGGAATGTCTACGGATGGAATTTTTGGTAGGCTTTCCTAAAAAAGGAAAGGTTATGATAGAATCTACATTGTAGTAGATAGATTCAGTGAAATGGTGCATTTTGTATCTTGCGAGACCACTCATGATGCCACACAAATAGCTCACTTGTTCTTTAAGGAAGTTATTAGGATCTATGGCGTACCCATCAACATAGTATCAGATAGGGACTCCAAGTTCCTCAGTCACTTTTGGAAGACACTCTGGCACAAGCTTGGAACCAACATCTCTTTCGGGCCTGCATATCATCCCCAAACTGATGGTCAGACCAAGGTGGTCAACAGGAGCCTAGGTAACCTATTGAGGTGCCTTACCAAGGAGTATGGTCAAACATAGGACAAAATCTTAGCCCAAGATGAGTATGCTTACAATAATATAGTTAACCAAACCACAGGGAAGAGTCCATTTGAGGTTATCTATGGCATACACCCAAGTGGTGTTCTTTAACTTAGAGAGTTGGGATAAGGAACCTCAAGGAGTGGATATGCAGAATATTTTGCTCTATCCATGAAGGAAATCCATCACTCAGTCAGAAAGTCTCTCACAAAGAACAATTCCAAGATCAAGCACAAGGTTGATAAAAAGAAGAAGGATCTCCAAGTCCAATTATGAGACCTTGTAATGGTACATTTTAACAAGTAGAGGTTGTAGAAGGGAATGCCCAATAAGTTTCAGATGAAGAGATTGGTAGCTTGTGCTATACTAGCCAAGTATGGAAATAATACCTACAAGTTGGAGCTCACAAAATATATAGGACTATCCCCTATCTTCAATGTTGTATATTTAGTTCTCTATAAAGGATGAGTCCCCAATACTATTCACAACCTCATAGAGGTCACTAATGAGGTACCAGTACTTCAACTACCTCCTACAACAAAACCAAAAGTAGAGAAGATCCTAAACTCAAGGGTTAGTAAAAAGACCAGTCATAAGATCTATTGGAAACACTTGGTCAAATGGAAAGGTAAGGATGATGTAGAGGAAACATGGGTACAAGAGATTAAATTTTCTAAGTTAGGACTTATCCCAAGCTTGATCACCTTAGTGGTGATTTGATTTCCTGTTGTTTTGGAGAATGGTGCAGGAGCACCTAGGATCTTGGCTAAGGTCCTACTCATTTTTGGATTGTACTAACCCTAGCTCGGTTAGGATAATTAGAAGCCTTAGGTAGCATCTTGGTGATGTTTTTTGGAGGTCTAGACTTGGATTAATCCAATCTAGTACCTTGATCTAGGTCTAAGAGTTAGTTAATGCTCTAGATATCCATTTTTGGCTTGGCATTAGGATTGTGCCAAAAGACTAAATTATGATGAGAAAATGTGGAAATAAACCAAAAATAGTGTTTACAAGGTTTATCCACCTTTTAGGAAGGTTTTAAGGTCATTGGACCTAAGGAGAGCAAGAAATCCAAAAGTTGTAAAAATGTTGTCATGACAAAATTTACAACTTTGAAATGTCACATGCCAACATTTGTCTAGGCGAAGATAATGGAGTTATTAGGGCATGGTTAGTATTCTGACCACTTTCCCATGTTGGTTAAAGGTATTTAAGACCTTTTGAGCCCAAATCCCAAGGTTAGACAATATTATAAGTTTTTACTAGTTTGACGAAGCACACTATACCCTAGCTTTTGTATACACAGTCTATTATGAAACCAATGCAATGTGTGGAGGATGATTTAATCTTGAGTTTTAGCATTGAATTATTATATCTAGATTAGTTTTTTTTTATTTCCATAGATTAAAAGTTCTTTCCATACATTTATTTTAAGTTTTACCTTTTGTTTTGTGTAGTAGCCAGTCACTAGCCTATCTAGGACTGAGGGGTGTTTCCATGGCTCCCACTTGAAACCCTATCTTGCATTCATTATCAAGATTTGGAAAATTTTAGGGGATCCTATGTACAATTTACATACTCATGGAGAATTCCTAGAAGTTTTATTGGCCATGAATGTAAGCAAGCCCTAGGCGAGCACAATCAGCTCAATTAAGGAGCGTGCACTTGTAGTTTCATGTGTTAATGTAGGGGTTTGATGGTAGAACCAAGTTGAATGGATGGAGAGAGTCTTTAGAATCATACATAGATCCTCCGAGAAGATTGAGACTTGGATAATTCAATCAAAGAGGCTTTAGAGACAAGAAATCCTGACTGGTTTAGGAAGACCAAATTAGCTAGGTAGTATCCCTTAAATGTAGGAAGGACATGTAAAAATCACTTGAGAAGGAGAGACCCATAAAATATTTAATAAATCTGAAAAGGGTACTAGAATCCATAATTTATTTTGTGGTTTGTTCAATGACATTTTACTCAAAAATCCAAAAACTAGTCAGGAAGACCTAGTAGAGGGCTATTAGGCCTAATAGGCCTTTTTGAGACAAATGTGGAGATCATTGATCTTGATCTTAATGCATTAGAACAAGGAGGCCAAGAATAATCTAACAAGGTTGGATGAAATCTTAGAATCCCTACAAGACACCATTCTCATTACTATAGCCTAAGGAGCCATTAGAGGAGAGCTAATGGAGAAGGGAAGATGAATAAAATTGAATGTAGATACCCTAGTGAAGCACTAGAAGAATTTCACATCACTCAGAGACATTGAGAAGTCCTAAACCAAGTAGGAGGGGACTTAGAAGATCCTAGGAGTGATTGGGATCCTTGTAGATTGGGAGCTAGGAGGTTCCTAACCAAGATTAGTGCAAGCAAGCTAATTAGTATCTATCAGATTAGTATCAGAGCACACAAGATTTGAATTGTGGGTGAATGTTGTAGCCAAAAGAATCAGTTGGGGAGTCTATAATGGTGACTAATGTAGAGTTAGTTAGTAAAGTGGAGGATCGAGAAGAAGAGAACTAGATACTTAGAGAAAGACTAGCTTAGTTGGAACAAAAATGGGATCAAGTGGATGAAAATACTAAAGAAGTCAAAGAATAGTTAGAAGGAAAGAATAAAGAAATACCCCTATATGATGAGGTCCATTTACAAGACCCTGTCATTATAGAGGAACCATTCCTTAAAGCACTAAAGGCCCTAAGTGGGAAATCTTTGGAGGGAGTACCCATATTCAGTGCGAAAATGGAACCAAAGGTAGTAATGGACTAGATTGAGGGTCTTGAAAACCATTTTGAATGTGATAGAATAACTGAGGCCCAAAAGGTAAGGGTAGAAAAAGAAAGACTTAAGGGATCTTCCCTTACTTGGTGGAAGTTCATCCAAGATGAGAGGGATAAAGAACAGAAGAATCCCATAGCCACATGGAAGGTTATGGTGGCTAAGATAAATGAATCATATTTCCCTAAGGACTATGAAATTCAATTGCACAAGAAAAGATAGTCTTAGAAAAAAATAGCTAGATGTCAAATCATATACCAAAGAGTTCCAAAGGTTGTGTATGAGATCTAGAGTGGATGAAGATGAGAGTGTGAAGGTAATCAGATACCTAAATGGCCTAAGTTGGAATATACAAGATAAGCTTAGTATCTTGACACCTACCATAGTCCAAATATGACATCAACCAGCCATCAAGGTGGAAGAGAAATTGAGAAAGAAACAAGACCCTAGAAATAACAAAGGAAGAGGAAGAGGAAGAGATGGAAGGGGTCATAGAGGATGTTTTAGAGGTAGAAGTGTGGAACCAAATACCCAAGGGGAGACCAAGTTGATAGAACAACATGAAGGTAGCTCAAGAAGAGGAGTCTAGAACAAGGGTAGAAGTTCTAATAACAATGAAAGAGGAAGAAACAATGGTCAAGGGAGAGGGTCATATTTTTCCAATATGAAGTGTTACTACTTTAGCCAATTAGGACATCCAGCCTATAGGTGTCTGGAGAAAGGTTCTACATCACAAGGTAATGAGAGAATAGTCAACTATGTCCAAGAGGAAGAATATTCTAGAAAGCATGTAGAGGTACCCTTAGAGTCAAAAGAGGGGGAAAATTTTATGATCAGAAGAACACTTATTAAGGAACCTATCTGGGAAGAACCTATCCAGAGAAGAGAACTATTTAGAATTTAGTATAAAATCTTGGGAAAAGTGTGTAAGGTCATCATTAATTCAAGATCTACTGACAACATTGTGTTAGAGAAGGCAGTGAGTAAGCTTGGACTCCAAAGGATTCCCCACAATAATCCTTACAAGGTCACCTGGTTAAATAAGGGACAACATGTCATAGTTAATGAGCAAGCATGGGTGGACTTCTCCATTAGGAGATACAAGGAGAGAGTGCTATGTGATGTCTTGACAATGGATGTATGTCATATCCTATTGGGAAGGCCATGGAAATTTAACAAAAAAACCATGCATGAAGGAGGCAAGAATGCCTGCACATTTAAGAAGGATGGAGTGACTTTCAAGATACAGTCTTTACTAGAGGAAGGGGAAGCAAGGTCAATAGGACCAAATGTTCTTTTAGTGGGAGAGAAGGAGTTATGTATTTATATTTATATGGGTGTGTGCACACACACACACATATTTATATGGGTTCAAATATATATGTTATACATGATTATAATTTTATAATTGGGAATATTATTTATGGTGTATATATTTGGATTTAGGTAAAGTATTATATTATTAATAATTAAATATCAAATAATGTGAGGTATATATATATATATATATATATATATATATATATATATATATATATATATATATATATATATATATATATATATATATATATATATATATATATATATATATATATATATATATATATATATATATATCACCTATCCATATTATTAATAATTAGCAATTGAGAAAACTATACCTCACACACACACACACACACACACACACACACACACACACATAGATATATATATAGATATATATATACATATATATATATATATATATATATATATATATATATATATATATATATATATATATATATATATATATATATATATATATATATATATATATGTATGTATGTATGTATGTATGTATGTATGTATGTATGTATGTATGTATGTATGTATGTATGTATGTATGTATGTATGTATGTATGTATGTATGTATGTATGTATGTATGTATATTCTATGTCACATACTATGCTAATAATAAATATGTTTATCAATGAATGTTTAAAAATATTTATGAAGTTATATTTTTTGTAAGAAATGATTGTGAGTTTATAATAATAGTATGCTATTTATTAATGCCCTTTAGTTAAGAGTTACTTGGGGTTGGTTACCTTTGGGACATCTATTTATATGGAATCTATTTTTATTTTGAGGGAAAGATATGGGTCGAAACCTTGAGGATATCTTGGTTATAATTTATAAGGATATTTTTGGAGAAAAACTTATGATATGTGAGGGAGGGTTCCTTTAAGGATTTATAAATTTCTTTTCTTTTAGGCAGAGAGTCATATATGAGAGTTTTAAGGGTTGAGATATATATATATATATATATATATATATATATATATATATATATATATATATATATATATATATATATATATATATATATATATATATATATATATATATATATATATATATATATATATATATATATATATATATATATATATATATATATATATATATATATATATATATATATATATAGGTTGCTATGTAATTGGTCCTTCTTCTTCCAAAGAGATTTTTTAAAGTGGAGAGGGTATCGAGGTCTATGACTGCTAGGAATGATCCCAACGAGAAAGGCTATATAATGACATTTACCAAGCTTGTACTCTAGAGCTCCCTACTTCTTGATTTTTTATGCCTCTGGTAGTCCTGTTTGACCTGTTGCCTATTTTGTTCATGTTTTCTTTCTAGGAAGGGTTTAAGCCACCTTAGGTATGCCTTAGTTTTTACCTCTTGCATGGGCCTTGGTTTTTGTTGTCACTAGGGATTTCACCTGTGGAAACTAGTATGAAACCTAGCAATCCTATGAAATATGGGACTACTTTTAGGTTGTGGGTGACCTATAAGAAAATAGACCTCTGGATTAGGGGCCGACTTCCCCTTGAATCACCTTAAAATTAAACTAACTTTTTGAAAGAAAAGGGAAGAGAGAGCATGAATTGAAATAATTGAAAGGGAAACTATTTGATTTACCAACTTTTAATTATCCACAAATTGAAAAACACTCACAATGTGCATTGAAAAATAACTGATAACATCACAACTTAATCCCACTTATAGTGTTTCCCTTAGCAATAATAAGGTGTTGGTTAAAGGTAGGAAGGGAGTTGAGTTCCACAACCTAAACTATTTGTAAATGCACACAAATTAAACCTTCAAACAACAAAGTGTGTTTTATGAACTATTGAATCAGTAAAAATATCAAGTAAAGGATCAAACTAGTTACAATAACCAACAAGTGTTTAATGGATGGCAGTCAAAAGACCATCCTAGAGTCTGGCCCATTCCTAAAGCAATGAAAGTAATTTCATGGAATGTAAGAGGATTAAATAATCCTCATAAGAAAGCTATGATAAAAAACATGATTAGAGATAACAAGCCTGTTATTGTTCTTCTACAGGAGACTAAGATGTCTAAGGATAAAGTGGAGAAAATGTAGTTTTTTAGTAATGGTCTTTCCCATGCTAGTGATGTGGATGGTGCTTCAGGGGGTATTGTGACTAGTTGGAACTATAATGTTATTAAAGGGGAAGTCCTTTCCAGAGGTAACAATGTGACTAATATTAGATTTTGGCATATCAAAGATGGCACATCTTGGGTTCTGACTAATATTTATGCTTCAAATACTAGATGGGGTAGGAAATCCTTCTGGAGAGAAGTTTCTAGTTTTAGGAGAGATTTTTCTAATGATGGGTGGATCATTATGGGGGACTTCAATACTCCTTTGAAGGAAAATGAGAAATTTGGAGGTGGTCAACCCAATCTGGACAGCAGAACTGATCTTATGGATTTTATTGATAGTCAAGAGTTGCATGACATAAATTTGTAGGGTATTAACTATACCTGGACCAATAGAAGAGAGGGAAATGATCTTATTCAGGTCAGACTTGATAGAGCACTTGTTAGTAGCAATTGGTTCAGCCACTATTCTTGCTCCTTAACTGCCATATCAGAGCTGGTTCTGACCACTACTCGATAACCATAAGAGATGACTTCAATGGCTTGAGAAGGAATTTTCCTTTTTGCTTTGAGAAAATGTGGACTATCCACCCTAAATTTGAAAGATTGATTGAGGACTAGTGGAATATAAGGATTGAAGCAACAACCATGTTCAGAGTTGTTCAGAAATTGAAAAATGTGAAGGATAACATTAAAAAATGGAATAAAGAAACTTTCAGAAACATTTTCACGAACAAAAAGAAAATTGTTGAAGAACTTAAGGAGATCCAGGATAGCATTCAGAAAGATGGGTACAGATGGCATACCAGAAAGGAGGAAGATTCTAAATTAATGGAATACCATGATATTATCTCAAAAGAAGAATGCTTTTGGAGGAAAAGGTCTAGAAATATTTTCTTAAAGGAAGGGAATAGGAACTCTAAATACTTCTTCATGACCATAGTAAAACATAGAATGGGTAATAAAATTTATAAACCACTGGTCAATGGAACCATTAGTGAGAAGGAGGAGGATTTCAAAAGTGAGGCCAATAATTTCTTTTGAGAGCTTCTAAAGAACACTGAGAACTTGGATTTGGGATGCCAAGAAGAGTTGTTGG
Source organism: Chamaecyparis obtusa (assembly GCA_027943335.1). NCBI lineage: Eukaryota > Viridiplantae > Streptophyta > Pinopsida > Cupressales > Cupressaceae > Chamaecyparis > Chamaecyparis obtusa. Next base: position 618,770 of record BSBK01003293.1, on the reverse strand, counting down.
AAGGTATTCCTAGTATTCTGAATGATGCTCAAAATAGGTCTATAATGGATATACCTTCTATGGATGAGATTCAAAAGGTTTTGTTCTCCTTTGAAGGAGATAAACCCCCTGGTCTAGATGGCTATCCTCTTTTCTTCTTTTAAAAGTATTGGAGGATTCTGAAAGATGATGTTTCTAATGTTGTCAAGGAATTTTTTGGGGCTAGAAGGATCCTCAAGGAACTTAATGTAACCTTTATTTCCTTGATCCCAAAGAATTCTTGAGCTAATAGCTTGGACCAATTTAGACCTATAAGCTTATGCAAGTCAGTATATAAGATTATTTCAAAAATCCTTACGTCTAGAATTCTCATTTTCCTACCTTCTATTATCTATGGATAGTAGAATGGTTTTGTCCCTGGAAGGTAGATTCTGGACTCAATCATTTCGGTGCATGAAAACATACACTCCTTAACTATGTCAAAGAAGGAAGGTTTTCTGCCGAAACTTGATCTATCCAAAGCTTATGACAAGGTTGACTTGGATTTTTTGTTGGCTACTCTTGAGGCTTTTGGTTTTAATAAAAGATGTAGAGACCTTATTCATTGTTTGGTCTCCTCTACCACTTTTTTTGTCCTTTTGAATGGTTCTCCTACCAATTTTTTCAAATCTCCTAGAGGTCTTCAGCAGGGGAACCCCCTTTGTCCTATTCTTTTTGTTATTCTGGTGGAATGTTTGGGTAGACACATTGGTAGATTGGTTAACATAGATGAATTCAGGGGATTACAACCTTCCTCCAAGGACTTGATCTGCTTGCATCAATATTTTGAGGATGATTCCATTATAATGGGTGAAGCCTCTATCAAAAATGGTAAAATCATTAAAAAAGCCCTTGACAACTATGCTGGTGCTATGGGCCAGAGTATTAATTGGAATAAGAGCTCTATATTTTTCATTAATGTGCCAGAAAAAAGATAAGAATGGTTTAAAAGAATATTGGGTTGTGATGTGGAGTGTCTCCCAAGGTCTTATCTTGTCTTACCACTTTGCATCACTCCCTTGAACTCTTTTTGGTGGGCAATGATTGACAAATTTCAAAAAATTCTAGCTGGTTGGAAGGGTGCTCTTCTTAGCCAGGCTGGCAAGATTGTTGTTCTCAAAGCCACCCTTCAAAGTATTCCTCTCTATGCTTTAAGCCTTTTCAAAATACCTATGAAGTTTGTTGAAAGTATAGAGAAAATTCAAAAGAACTTTCTTTGGTCTGGAGTTGAGAAAAAGAAAAGGATGGCTCTCATTTCTTGGGAGAAGGTTTGTAAGCCTTCTAGGAAAGGGAGTCTTGGTCTTTGCACTATTAGAAGTATAAATGAGTTTCTCATGGCTAAACTCCTATGGAGAATGTTCAAGAACTCAAGATAATGGAGCACTATATGGCACAATAAATATAATAAAAACAACCTTGATTTCACTAATTTCTTAAATTCAAATTCTTCTCAAGGTGGTTTGTGTATTTGGGGTAATGCGTTAAGAAGAAAGGACATGATAAAGAAAGGGGTGAAATGGAAAGTTGGTAATGGTAAGAAAATGCTTTTTTGGGATGACACATGGCTGAGTGATAAACCCCTTAAGGAGGATCCTATCTGGAATAAGGCAGTTGACCTTTGTAAATAAACTTTGGGCAATCATGTGGAGGACTATTGGGGGGGGAGTAAATTGATTGACTTGTCTAGGTTTGACCCTTCTCTCAGGAGCTTGAATAACCTTTTGAATATTGTTGTTCTTATTGAGGATGAGGATACTATTATTTGGAGATATAGTTCTAATGGTCTATTCTCAGTGTCTTCCCTTTACATGTAGAACTTTGAAGATAGTCCTAAACCTTGTTGGGCTAAAGCTTGGCTCAAAGGTTTAACTCCTAAAATTAATGTTTTCTTTTGGATCTTATTGTAGGATAAAATTCTCACAATTGACAATCTCAGAAAAAGAGGCTTTGTTATTATTAATAGATGATGTCTTTGCAAAGAAGATGAGGAGAATATCAACCATATGATGATCTACTACTCTTTTACTAGACAAATATGGGGAAAAATTTTTGAGCTAATGAATATGGAGTGGGTGTTTCCTCAAAACATTCAGGAGCTATTTATGTGCTGGAAACCACCAACTAGCAATAAGTTTCTTATATCTTTTTGGAACTTCTTCCTACCTTTTTTTGTGTTGGAGGGTTTGGAAAGAAAGGAATGAAAGAATCTTTACGAATAAGGAGTCCAATTGGGATAGTATTTTTCACAAGATTAAGATTGCTTTGTTAGAGAATATGAGGCTGATTAAGAACTATCAAGATTCTAAGAATGATTGGGAGACCAAAGTCTATAAGAATTGGAAGCTTGAAGGAAGGAAGGTCCAATACATCATAAGGAATCTAAGAAAAGAGGCTAGGTGGGACTGTCCCACTAATGGATGGGTCAAAATCAATTTTGATGGTGCCTCAAAATGCAATCTAGGAACTACTGGCTATGGTATGGTTATTAGAGATGATTTTGGGAATTGCAAAGGAGTGATGGAAACTCCTATAGGCTTCAATACTAATCAGGTGGCAGAGGCTAATGCTACTCTTCTCAGTTTTCTATTAGCCAAAAGGAAGAACTATACTAAAATTTGGATTGAAGGGGACTCCCTTAGTATTGTTAAATGTTTGAATAATACAATGACCCCTTCATGGACCATCGCTAATATTATTAGTAAGGCTAAAAGTATTATTGGCACTCTTGAAAAATGCATGATAACCCACACTTTTAGGTAGGCCAATTTGTTGGCTGACTGGGCTACGAATGTGACTTGTAAAAGCCAGGTGGAAATTGAGTGGAATGATGGTTCAGATATCCCTTGTGATGGATCATCATTAATTAGTAAGGAGAGGATGATGAGTAAGAAACACATTTTGAATGAAGAAATTATTAATGAGTATTGAGTGTAGTAATCTGTGTGATGATCATGAAGGATGATGGCCTGATTTCAAGACAATTAATAAGGTCCTTTGGCATGATTTATGGGGTTCACATAACACTAAAAGTTTTTATTATAGGATGAAGGTTTATTTGTAGAGTGTGGGGATTTATCTGGACAAGGGCTTTCTATTAGTTAACATAGCCATGGGAGGCAAGAAGAGGAGGTGAGAGCCAGGGAGCTATAGTGACTGGAAATAGAACAAGGAGATATGGAAAATTGTCAAAGAAGGGGGTCTGGCAATTTTTTTGGAGAGACTGAATGGGGGGAAAGTTGCGGTGACCAGAAACTTCATCAAAACCTGGAACAAGGGGAGTGTTCTAGTTGGCATGAAAAGCATGGAGGTTACTAAGGAGGTGATTGCAAAAGTGACTGGTCTGATGATTGAGGGCATCAAATTCTATAGGGATAGGAAGATTTTAGACAAGGCTTTGGAGGCTTTTACACCCATGAAGAAGGAGAGAAGTTGTATGGTTAAGGTGGACAATTCATACTTTAACCCTAAGTTCATTTTCAAGTGTTGGCACCTTGTTTTATTTGTTATAATAGGCTACATTACCCTTGATGGTCGGTATACTAAAATTTACAACCATCACCTTATCCTTCTGAATCACTTTAGGCATGGGGTTAAGATTAATTTTCCTTTCTATTTGTTGAGTTCTTTGAATGCCTCCCTCCTCCATTGGCAAAGGGATCTGGAGGGTGATCATGCTTACCATGAAGAGCTAATGGTCCTCATTTATGATATGTTGAAGTCGAAGAAGGTGGAGAGAATTAGGCTCAACATGAAAGCCCTTGAGGACTATGATACTGATGGGAAAGAGTCTGAGGAGCCTTCCATGGAGGATATAGAAGATGATGAGGGGGATTCTAAGGAGTAACAGGTGGTCAATCCTAAGAAAAATAAAAAGAAAAGGAAGATGGAGGACTCAACATTGGAGATGGAGGCTGAGGAAGAAGAGAGTAGGGAGGAGAGTCCTAAGAAACAAGGGATAAAGAAAAAGAGAATGGAACCAACTAGAAAATGCACCAGAGCTAAAAGAGAGAAGAAAACCATGGAAAGGGTTGTTGTTTTTTATGATGAGGGATCTTCTTCCCTAGAAAATCTTAATCAGGAAAACCTGGAGGACATCAACCCTGATGTGGAGGGGAGTGTGGGAACTGGGAAAAATGTGTGGGTTGATGATGATATCCTACATGAGGTTGCTCAGGCTGTTAATATGATTGAGAAAGATGGGAACAAGAAGGATAAGGTCAACTTGGAGAAGGAGAATGTGGAAAGTCCAAAGGAGAACATGGAGGAGGAGAACAGGGGTTATGAAAAAAATGAGGGAAGAAACTTGGATTTGAATCTTGGGTGCTTGGCCTTTTTGTCTATTCTCAGCATAATGAAAAATGATATTACTACAATGAAGACCCACATTCACCAGATACAAAAAGAAATTGGGGTACTCAAAAGGATGAATCTGGGGGAGGAGACTATGGGTCAGACTATTGATGAGCTTACTGACATTATCGCCAGAGCTGAGGGTGTTGCAATTTTCAATGATAGAATAACTACCATGGAGGAGAAATTGATAGTAGTAATGCTTTAACTAGGAAAGTTGAGACTATGGAAAAGAGAATTGAAAAGCTGGAGAAGACTATGGGGAGTATTGTAGAATAGATTTTTGCTATACTTAAGGCTTCAAATGAGCATGTGAAGATCCTGGTGGACAAGCTTGACAGTGGGAAAGGGAACCAAGAGATCATAGAGACTAAAGAGGATCAGGGACCTAGCAGGTGCACGAGATCCAAGTTCAAGAAGATGGAGGATGACAACAAGAATGACATTGAAGATCTAAAGCTGTCTACTCCAAACATGTAGATTCTTGCCGATCAGGTTGCAGAACTGATGAATTGTGTTTAGAAAGCAGCTTGCTATCTTTCTTTCCTTTTCTGTTGTCCTTTGTTTTCTAGCTATCTTTTTGTTTATGAACTCAGTTGTGGTGGTTTTTTTTGGTGTTGTTGCACATTGAACTTTTGGAGCTTAATTGAATATCTTTTCTCCTATTGTATAAGGTTCCAGGTCCTTTCAAAACCTATTTTTACTTAATCAAAACTTGACATAACACTCACTAAACCACTTAGAAACCAATGAGAAAAGAAGGACCACTATTCTGCATTCAAAAAAAGAGAGCTAATAAGACAATTTTCTTCTTCAGAGCTACAAAGATTCAAATCTTAGAATTAGATAGAGTGGAAGCACTCCTTAATCTCCAAAGTGAGAGGTATAAATAGGTGAACTTCAAAATCTACAAATACAAGAATTTGAGGATTCACTATGTCTAGATCCACCAAATCCAAGACTAGATGAATAGATGTCTGAATAATCTACATCAAAATCTCGAGTGGGTCCATAGATGCCACTCCAAATCCATGTGACAAAAATCTTGGATATATAGGGGTCAGTGAAATAATAGAAATATTTAGAGATTTAAGTCATCTTTTATCAAATCAAAATATATCCTAGCCTACCCCCCAATCATGCTTTATAAATGATATTTTGAACAAATGATTTATAAAATCATCACTTGTCCAATATCATGATAAAAATGTAAGCAATGGTTTTACATTTTAAATATACCCTATTTTAAAATAGTTCAAATGTGGTCTTCATGCTAGGGTATAGGGTTATTGTCATTTTATCTTCTATTTATCTTTAATAAAACATTAAGACCTAGGGAAGAGGCTTTACTTAAGAAATGAAAAAAACTAAAAGGAATAACCTAAAACATGTTCAAGGTAATGAGATTGGCTCCATTATTTGATTCTATTTTGGTTTTAAGGAAATCTTAGGCTTGAACATGTCACATTGCTATTGCATTTGGGAAGTTTCCTTCTTTAGGTCAAGCTTCATGGGTGAATCTCTTGCAAATGTATAAAAATGAGGTAGGTGATCCTTTGGTTCTTTGATCATTTCATTTCTTATTATTAGGGCATTATTATATTCTTCATTAGATCACCAATGACTGCATTAGTTATTATTGTGATTTCTTGAGGTCGTGGGTATGTGGTTTCATTGCATTATATTTGCTTCATGATTTTGTTTCCATTTATTTTTGTGGCCCAATGTCAAGGATCACTATCATAGTTTTATGTATCTCCAAGGGCCCGTGTTAATACTAGGGCATCATTCATCAGTGAATGATTGTTGACTGGTTTACAATGAAATACTTTACAACCTATTTTATTGTTAGAGCATCATGATTTACTGCTGATTGATTACATTGTTTAAGTTGGTGCCATATCAAGATTCATCTTGTTCCATCTTGAACTAGGGCATCATGATATGTTGTCTCTTTGCTCAATTTTCTCAATGAAATACTTTGATAAGATTGTGATCATAAATTTTCTATTACCACTAATATTGATGCTTTATTATGACTTGGCATAGCCCATGCTTCATGTTGGATTTCTTTTCACTTCTTTCTCCATTGTATGGAGATAGGGCATTTTTTTCTTCTCCATTATTCTCATTGATGTTCCACTTGGCACAATAGTGTTGTTTGAAGCCCAGGCATCATTGTTGAATCCTTTCATGATTGATTATCATTTTATTTGATGCCATAACATGATGATCCATTCTACTATGTCCATACATGATGTTCATTGTTTTGAGCCCATGTTAATCTCTAGGACATCATTATTCTATTGTTTCTTTCTTTCTCACTATTTTGAAGATCTTAAATGCCCATGCTTGGGAAAGGGCATCAATATTGCTATCATTTCCTTTGCACAGTGGGCATACCACTATGGATGATTAGTGGCATGATATTTTTGAGACATAAATTCTAAAATTTAAATATTTGTCAAGAAATATCAATGTTGGTTAATCAATGAGGCCTTGGGCTTATGCTAGATATTACTGTTGTTATCCATTGATTTGTATCCTTGGGAGCCCATGAGCTTGCATCACTGTTGTGATGAACTACAACTGATTTAAAACCAGAATGAAGAATCTATAATTCAAGATTACTGAGGAGTTGATGATTAGATATGCAAGATGATTAAATCATTATTATGTTGTCATTAATGTCAAATAGCTTGACAATACTTATCTTGTAAGTTACTATACCAACACATCTAAAGGAAGGTGAAAGAGATGAAGAACAAAAATATCTACATGAGGAAGATGTATATGATAGATGAGGATAAGGAATACACTGAGTAACTTGTTGATGAGTCTATGACTTGATGGAATTGACTTTATTATGTTACATTCATCTATGATGAAGAATAGAGCTGAAAGACACAAAGTAGTGTTGTCGGTAAATAAAGCATTTTAGTATACACCAATGATGTGTAGTGTATACCGAGCAAAGTATTAACTGAGCTTGTGTTCACCAATGCATTTCCTTCTTAACCAAGAAAAATAGAAAGGAATTAAATGATTAGTTTAGCTAATAAAGTGATGAGTTGTAAAGTGTATGAAATCGAGGTAACAGATAATGTTTGTTATTAAGATCGGTGGCTAACATAAATCAAAAGGATCTAATGAAGCAGATTGAAACATGTTACTAACACATCAGCTGAGGGAGCTTTAAGTGAAAAAATCTATGAATATGATTAAGTGGCAAAATCTAATGGAGGAAAAGAAAATGATTTACTTGTCTATATAAGAGACATTGGTTTCATTATGAAACACATGCTGGAAGAAGAAGATACTGTAGAATAATCACGTGGAGAAGTTTTTCTGATCATACCGATTAATAAGAACTGAGCTATAGAATAGTTACTGAGCTACAAAGAGTTATTATCGATGGACAGTAAGTTGATACAATATTGAATCTGAAGTTTTATATTGGTCAGAAATATTTGAATGAGCTAAACATTGATCTATAAACTACAAATTGAAGTTGTATTTAGGAAGATTACTACTATTACACATTTAACCATTGTAAATAGTTAAATCTCTTAACCGAGTCGACTATGAAAGTCTTTTGATGTTTCATTCATAGAGTGAACATTGTTATCCTATCAAGCCCAGAGTGACTGCTGGTTGGATGATAACTTCTGGTCAAAAATCCTCTAACAAGCTCACACCTAATAGTGTGTTTGTAAACCTTTAATAGGGTTGGGTCTTCACCAACCTCACTTTAGAAGAGTGAGCAATTTTGGGTTTCCAGTCCTAAGTGGTTTTTCCCTTTACAGGGTTTCCACGTTAAATCTCTTGTGTTATGTGTTGATTCTGATATTTGTTTGTGATCATAGTTTTCATATTACATGTTAGATTTAATTGGTAATTATTATAGAGTTTCTATTGTCAATCGGTAAATACACAGATAGTGGAAGTATTTTATGTTTACCGACTTGCAGAAGTAGTAAAATTATGTTAAATTATACATTTTGAAGTGGGACACTAGATAACTGATTCACCCCCCTCTTAGTTATTCTATTAATTGGTATCAGAGTGGTGGTTTCTTAGAATAGAGTTTTAAGGACTTCAGCAAAAAGGTCTCAAGATGTATAAGAGGGAAGTACCAAAGCTAAACAAAGATAACTTCACAGTATGGTAAAGCTGGATGAAGTTGCAAATATTTGGAATTGGGAATTATGCACTAGAACTGATGGAGAATGGCTACATTAAACCGACACCAGGTCCCCTAACTCTTGATCAACTGAAGGATAGGCATGAACACAATATTACTATGATGGAACTTGCTACTACCTATACTGATGCTGAATTTAATGACATCAAGGAATGTGATACTGCTAAGAAGATGTGAGACAAGCTGACTCTAATATACAGTGGAGATGTGAATGTCAAGAGAGCTAGAGAAGAAAGCTTAAGAGGTTGATTTGATGATATGAAGATGAAAGAAGGTGAGAACATTGTGCAATACACAAATAGACTAAAAGAGGTAGTACATGCTATTAGAGCATCTGGCAAAGCTATTGATGATGAAACAGTTATAAGCAAGATTCTTGAAACTTTGCTGCCAATTTATGCAATTGGGATCTCTGTAATTCATGAAACAAGAGCTACATCCAACCTCACCCTTGACACTCTGATTGGTAAGCTTACAACCTTTGAATTGAATAAATTTGACAATAGTTTTGTACCTTCTATTGAATCCACTTTCATGTCCTCTTTGAAGATTGGTAAGTCTAGTAGCAAGATTGATAAGAACAATGACAATGATAGTAATACCGGTGATGAACTTGATGAGCTTGAAACTCTTATGGCCAAAAGATTGCCCAAAGGTAAGGGAAGATATAGAGGCAAGTTACCTCTAGCTTGTTTTAATTGTAAAGAGGTTGGCCACATCATTGCTAGATGTTCGAAGAAGAAAGATGATGATAGATCCAAATACTGATCTGAAGGAAGCTGTGGGAGAAGAGTCAACAAAGGCTACCACACAACAACAGAGACAACCAAGATAGCTATGACAAAGGGAAAAAGGTATGTTACATAGATGAAGAATTTGAATCTAAATTTGACACTGATGATGATGTAGAAGTAGTATTTGTTTCTATGAAGGATGATTCAAAGGAAGAAGAGAAACATGAAGAGATAGCACTGATCTCTAAAGTAAGCAGAAATGATACATGGATCATAGACAGTGGTTGCACACATCATATGACTAGTGATATAGAGAAATTTGATCTAATTGATGAATATGATGGTGGATTTGTTAGAATGGGAAATGATGCACCTTGTATGGTGAGAGCTAAAGGTTCACTGATGATTAATGATAGAATAAAATGTGAGAATGCATACTGGGTAGATGGACTGAACTACAATTTGATAAGTGTGGTACAGTTGAACAACTCAGATCACTGACTTGCTTTTGAGAGTAGAAAGGTAAGAATTTATGATGATGGAGGAAGACTTGTTGGAACTGGTACACAATCCAGAGGTAATCTATTTTATCTTGATATTGATCAATCCTCTTGTTTATTAATGAAAGATGAAGATGCATGGTTGTGGCATAAGAGGTTATCTCATGTGAATTTTGATAACATGGTAAAGATTAGCAAGAAGGAAATAGTTAGAGGATTGCCTAACTTGTCTAAACTAGATCATGCTATGTGTCATGAATGTCAAAAAGGTAAGATGACTAAGTCCAGTTTTAAAAGAAAAGACTAATCAATAAAGAAGATAATTGAATTTGTTCATACTGACCTATGTGGTCCTATGAGAACTCAGAGCTATTATGGTGATAGATACTTTATTCTTTTGTTGATGACTACACTAGACTAATGACTTTTATGTTTTTGAAAGAGAAATCTAAAGCTTTCAAGTTGTTTAAATGGTACAAGGCTAAGGTAGAAAAAGAGACTAGAAAAGAAATCAAATGCTTAAGATCTAATAGAGGAGGTGAATTTATCTCTGATGAATTTACTAATTTATGTAATGAGAATGGTATTAAGAGACAGGTCTCTGCACCGAGAACACCTCAGCAGAATGGGATTTTTGAAAGAAGGAATAGGTCAATTATTGACTATGCTACAACACTAATGCTACAAAAGAATGTTGCTTAGACATATTGGAGGGAAACTATCAGCACAGCTATATATGTGCTTAATCGAGTACAATTGAAGAAGGACACCAACTAGACACCTTATGAGCTATGGTTTGGACACAAACCTACTGTAAGTTATTTTAGAATTTTTGGAAGCAAATGTTTTATTCCGACAGATGAGAGAAATGGGAAATTTGTTTCTAAAGGTGATGAAGGAATATTCTTAGGATATTATACTAAGAGTAAAGCATACAAATGTCTGAATAAGGTTACAAATAAGATGATTGAAAGTACTAATGTTAGTGTTGATGAGTATGATGACATAAACACAAAAGAAAGAAATGAACCGGAAGACTATGGTAGATTCACTTACATTGAACTTCCTGAATATCTACCGAAGTCACAACCTGTGATAACCGGTCAGGAGGAAAATAACCCTGAGGAACAGGAAAGGGAAACTAACAAACAAGATGGTGCTACCAAGCAAGCAAATGAGCCTGAACAGGATGAACAAGAAAGAAGAAACTGAGTACTGGCTAGTTTTGTCAAAAGACATCATCTTGAGACACAAATTATTGGAAACAGACAAGCTAGAATGCAAACTAGAAGCAAAACAAGACAAGGTACATGTTTGGTTTGTGAATTTGAAGCAAAGAATGTGAAAGTTGCATTAGAAAATGAAGAATGGGTTAATGCAATGAAGGAGGAAATAGAACAAATAGAGAAAAACAAAACTTGGTCCTTAGTACCCCGACCTAAAGATAAGAATGTTATTAGTACTAAATGGATATTCTGAAACAAAATGAATGAAAATGGTGAAGTGACAAGAAATAAAGCGAGATTGGTATGCAAGGGATATGCACAGGAAGAAGGCATTGATTATGGTGAAACATTTGCACCTATTGCTAGATTGGAAGGAGTTAGAATGTTACTTGCATATTTTGCACACAAGAAATTTAAGGTTTATCAAATGGATGTGAAATCAGCATTTCTGAATGGTATACTTGAAGAAGAGGTCTAGATAGAACAACCTGAAGGATTCGTTGATCCAGACAACAAAAACATGGTATGCAGATTACACAAAGCTTTATATGGTTTGAAGCAAGCACTGAGAGCATGGTATGAAAGACTACATGCTAAGTATTGGATTTGTAAGAACCAGTGAGAACAACAATTTGTACATTAAAGGTGATACTGATGACACTATTATCATTGCTGAAATTTTTGTTGATGATGTTATTTTTGGAGGTCAAGATCATATATGTAAATCTTTTGTGGATGACATGAGGAATGAGTTTGAAATGTCTATGTTCGGAGAGATTATGTTCTTTCTTAGATTACAAGTGATACAACAAAGTGATGGGATATTCATCACATAGTCCAAGTACATAAAGGAAGTCTTGAAGAAATTTGGCATGGAAGATGCTAAACCTATGGGAACACCAATGGCTACTGGAAGTAAATTGACAAAGGAAGATGAAACTACAGAGGTAAACTAGACACTTTACTGATCCATGATAGGTAAGCTCATGTATGTAGTTCACAGTAGACCAGATATAGCACATGTTGTGGGAATTGTTGCTATATATTATGCTAATCCTAGAAAATCACACTTGATTTCTACTAAAAGAATCTTAAGATATCTAAAAAAAATAGAGGATTATGGATTATGGTATCCTAAGGAAGGTAAGTTTGAGTTGAAAGTTTACACTGATGCTGATTGGGCTAGAAATGTGGATGACAGAAAAAGTACCACCGGAGGAGCATTATTCTTTGGTGAAAGACTTTTAACCTGGACAAGTAAAAAGCAGGCTTGTATTTCTCAGTCTACAACCGAAGCATAGTATGTTGCTACTACTACTAATTGCTCAAACATTTCATATATCAAACAAGTGTTGGAAGGAATGAATGAGGTAATCATTGACCCGGTGATCATATACTGTGACAACACAAGTGCAATTAATATCTCAAAGAATCTTGTGATGCACTCAAAGACAAAGCATATATCAATTAAGTATCACTACTTAAGAGAACAAGTTCAAGAGAAGAAAGTAAATTTGGAATTTGTTACATCTAAAGAACAACTTGTGGACATTTTTACAAAGCCTCTATCGAAGGACACTTTTGAATATTTGAGGACTATACTTGGGGTCCGTCCCCTATCTATCGGTCACTAATGTGATCTGGAGGTTGCATCAGCCTAATCTTATTAGTAGATCATTCATGTTGATGCAGCATAGTTCACACTTTGAATTTTATTCAAGTTTGTGATTAAGTTTGAAGAAATGAAATAGTTTGGGATATCAGTATACTAAGATACAGAGGTAGTATTGGACACGAGAGAGTTACTTAGCTATTACAAAGCTAATTATTTATTTGTTTCTTTGGCATTGTTTTCAAAGGGAGAGATAAATAATATGAAAAGAAAAGGAGATTTTCACTTATGAGAACTATCTAAGGGAGAGATGATTTGAAAGGAAATTGAGAATTGAAAAGGTTATATCTATAGAATGACAAAGCTATATTTTATAATGATGTTTTAGTAACATAGTGATTAAACATATTAAGCTAGGGAGAGCTTACACTACACAACATTTGATCACAGAGTTGTAGAAAACATGTTTGGTATGTGTATGGTACATTTCATATTACTTGAGTTGCCATCAATGCCAAAGGGAGAGATTCATGAACTACAACTGATTTAGAACCAGAATGAAGAATCTGTAATTCAAGATTACTGAGGATTTGATGATTAGATATGCAAGATGATTAAATTAGTATTATGTTGTCATTGATGTCAACTAGCTTGATAGTACTTATCTTGTAAGTTACTATACCGACACATCTAAAGGAAGGTGAAAGAGATGAAGAATAGAAATATCTACATGAGGAAGATGTATATGATAGATGAGGATAAGGAATACACTGAGTAACTTGTTGATGAGTCTATGACTTGATGGAATTGACTTTATTATGTTGCATTCATCTATGATGAAGAATAGAGATGAAAGACACAGAGCAGTTTTGTCAGTAAATAAAGCATTTTAGTATACACCGACGAAGTGTAGTGTATACCGAGCACAGTATTAACCGAGCTTGTGTTCACCGATGCATTTCTTTGTTAACCAATCAAAATAGAAAGGAATTAAGTGATCAGTTTAGGCAATAAAGTGATGAGTTGTAAAGTGTATGAAATCAAGCTAATAGATAATGTTTGTTATGAAGATCGACAACTAATATAAATCAAAAGGATCTAATGGAGCAGATTGAAATGTGTTACTGACACATCAGCCGAGGGAGCTTTACGTAGAAAAATCTATGAATATGATTAAGTGGCAAAATCTGATGGAGGAAAAGAAAATGATTTACTTGTCTATATAAGAGACATTGGTTTCATTATGAAACACATGTCGAAAAAAGAAGATACTACAGAATAATCCCATGGAGAAGTTTTTCTGATCATATTGGTTAATAAGAATTGAGCTGCAGAATAGTTACCAAGCTATAGAGAGTTATTACCGATGGATAGTAAGTTGATACAGTATTGAATCTGAAGTGTTATATTGGTCAAAAGTATTTGAATGAGCTAAACATTGATCTGTAAACTACAAACTGAAGTTTTATTTAGGCAAATCACCTACTGTTACACATTTAACCATAGTACATAGTTAAATCTCTTAACTGAGTGGACTATGAAAGTCTTTTGATGTTTCATTCATAGAGTGAACATTGTTATCCTATCAACCCCAGAGTGACTACTGGTTGGATGATAACTTCTGGTCTAAAATCCTCTAACAAGGTCACACCTAACAGTGTGTTTGTAAACCTTTAATAGGGTTGGATCTTCACCAACCTCACTTCAGAAGAGTGAACAATTTTGGGTTGCCGGTCCAAGGTGGTTTTTCCCTTTATAGGGTTTCCACATTAAATCTCTAGTGTTATGTGTTGATTGTGATATTTGTTTGTGATCATACTTTTCATATTACATGTTAGATTTAATCGGTAATTATTACAGAGTTTAGATTGTCAATCGGTAAATACACAGACAATGGAATTATTTTATGTTTATCGACTTGCAGAAGTAGTAAAATTGTTTTGGATTATACATTTTGAAGTGGGACACTGGATAACTAATTCACCCCCCTCTCAGTTATTCTAATATGTTGATCCTTCATGGCTCGTGTTTGACTTTTACTATTGTTTGTTTGGGACAACCCATGTTATACTTCTATGGTTTGCATTTAGAAGGCTTCCTTCTCAATCGCTATTGCATGATCCTCTATTCATGAGATTGTTCTTGAGTATCACCAGTTGTATTTTTACCATGAGGCTTCAATTTTCACTGATGTTCTTTTCTTGACTTAGCACAACCCGTGAGCTATTGCTGTTGATACCCATCATTTGGATCTACATTTCCTCTCATTTCATAGAGCTATCAATCATCCCATTTGATGATTTCCTATTGCTAGTATTGTTAAGTCCAATGATGAGGTTGTGGCTTCTCTATTCTTCATGGTATTGTTGTTGATGCTTGATCATCATATATGCTTCTATTATTTTCATATAGTTCTACTTGTATCCATGTACCAATGATCTTGCATGTCATTTTATCATGATGTTTTCTATTTGCTTCACTATTTTCAAGACAAAACTTGCAATGAGACTCTTTTGGGGAGTGTATCATATTATGATATGATTTTTTTGGATTAGTATTTGAAGCTACATGATTTGATACTAGATTATTTACCATATGACTCATAACTCATGTAGATTTGACACATGTCCTTTTAAAACCCCATGCTAGATTATTATTGAATCCATGACATTGTGGTAATGATTGAATTAAATTAGGATGCATATTTTGTGTACTTACTGAGATTTGATGTATATGACTCATCATTGCACCTCTTTCTCATGCTCTTTCATGTATGCTTGATGATGACTACATCATTGGGACACTATGACCTTAGGACATGATGAGTTTTTGTTGTGGATGTCTCATTCGGAACTAATACCATGGGAACATCAAATGGGTCAACAACATTTGATGTTGTTGTTGCATTTGTTTGAATGATGCAAGCCACACTATTGACTCATTTGATGTTCATTTTATCCATTATGAATTATTCATTTTTACTTGATATTTCCATGATACATGATTGTAGAAGATCTCTAAAAGGTAGCCACTTATTGGTTGTTGTTCCATGCTCATTCTAGTTGCTCTCTTTATAGTTGATCTTCTTCTATTTGATTGTGGTCCCATGTTTTCTATACTTGAAATTGGCTTGTTCCCATCATGATATGAATGTCATAGGTCTCCTTACTCTATAATTGGATCTATTGTAGAGCTCCTTTGTACCATTCTACCTTCATGGATTCTAAATGGTCCATTGTCACTATTGATTCACTGACTACTTTCATCTTCCTATATTAGTTGTCCTCTTTGGGGAAGTAGGGGTAATCAAGAACTTTGTAGAAATGAAGCTTCTAATCACCCTAATAGTTTCAATGTAGGGTACTAGGAGGGATTAACATTTGATCATGGGTTCTCTTGGCCTATGATGTAGGTTTTATCAAGGAGTTCTGAGGGCTTCCTGACAGTGCCCACATTATAGGGCAACATCATTCATTACATTTTAGTACTTTGAAATTGTTGTTATCTAGATAATTGATATAATTTGAAGATAGTCTTTTGGAAATGCCATCCTCTTAGTACTTTGATTATTTGAGTGAGGGTAAACAACAATGTCACAGCTTCTTCTGTACCTACACATGGAACAAACAAGTTAGTGAAAAATGGTATCTTCCTCCTCATGTAGCATATTTCTAAGTGCACATGTCTTGTAGCATGGTTTCCTTCTAGAGATGTATGGCTTGATTATGCACATGCATGAATGTAGATGAGGATATGTAATAGGATATCATGCATTTCTTAAATCCCTTGGATATAAACCCATTTCTTTCTTTCTTGTAAGTTTTGGATCAAGTAGTACACTAGATTGACACCCTGGTCATCCTTCCATCATCTCTTCAGGAATTGTTTGGTACCATTTTGTTTATGCTCATTTACTTATGTATGTCTATATACAACCTTATCTTTCTAGCAGTTGGCTATGCTCATGACTTGTGTGATCCCAAATGTTTTATTTTTCACTCATTTCATTATACACTACATAAAATCTTTTCAACATATATATACATGTAGTTTTTTAAATGTACATATTTATTTTATTTTACATGCACTTCATATTATTAAATAAACACAAATTTAAACAAGATCACTTAATAATGCAAACTAGGGTACTGTAGTCACTCATATAGTAATTAGGTTACCAATTGAAATGAACATAGAAATATGGTAACATTTCTGACAACCTCAGCTGAGTGCTTTTTTGCTAAGTACCATTGACCAATTTCCTTTTGCATCCATTGGTCATAGAGTCTTTTGAACTTGGCTCCAAAAAAATAAATCCTCTTCTACAAAAAACCTAAATACCAGACATAGATTGATATTTCTTTGTGGGACTCATCATGTGATGATTGATGATTTGTATTAGTGGTAAGATGACTTACTACTACCAATGATTGATGTTTTCTTGATGGAACTTGCAGAGTGGAATCAATGTGTCCCTACCTTATTACAAACTATAGAAACCAAACTAAAAATGAAAACACACATGTGCTAGAGCACTTAGTGAACATAGAAAACTAAAAATGAAAAAAATAAGTACTAATATATAGGGGGTAGCATCTTGACCTTAGTATCATTCTTTGAGGTGGCTCTTGTTAGGAAATGGGAACACTGAGAGGGGGGGGTGAATCAGTGTTCATTGTATTTT
The DNA here is from genome assembly GCA_027943335.1 of Chamaecyparis obtusa. Classification (NCBI taxonomy): domain Eukaryota; kingdom Viridiplantae; phylum Streptophyta; class Pinopsida; order Cupressales; family Cupressaceae; genus Chamaecyparis; species Chamaecyparis obtusa. Next base: position 601,442 of record BSBK01003293.1, on the reverse strand, counting down.
AATTTTTCCCTTTAATTTTTATTCTGAACTTAAATTCTTAAGTACTGAAATAAACATTCACATAAACATGAAACCTAAAATCAGCACATGACACCAATATGGTTATGGGGAAACCCAAATAGGTAAAAACCTCGGTGGGACTTGATACCCACTAATATTCTACACTAGTGTATATTGATCCTTGTTAGAAGATCCTTTACCCTGTTAGGGGTAGCTTTAAAATGCTTAAGTATAGTAGACCTTATTGAGGGTTGAACCCTATTAGGAGTCTTTTACAATGATCCATGTTAGGGGAGTGGAATCACTGTCCTAGAGCTCACTACTCAAATGGTGAAGGCTACAACCTTCTAAATTTAGATACACACTATATCTACTATCAACTATTACTTTGACACTACTTGTCTGATCAGTTCCTTTGGTATGTTGATGCTTTGACCTCTAGAAAAGCTCCAATACATCTTATGATGTCTTCACATACCTCTGCTCTTCTTATCACAACTCTCTTACAACTTCCATCCTAAATACAATGGGCACACCTTATATTTATGTGCTCATACAAATTATACAATTAGGTTAGCCCTATAACTAATTACAAACAACACTTCCAAATGAATTGGCTTAAGCGTTCTTAAAATTATACTTATAAACATGTCAACAACCTAAATACAATAGGCACATGGCCTTTACAATATTACATTACAATCATAAACCAAAATCCTAACTGTCGGCTCCATGCTCTGTTCTCTGCTAGCATACACTGGCTATGAAACTTCAACTGACTGTAACATTCACATCTTTTCATATATACTTATGAGCTCATTAAATAAGCAACAGTATAGTCTAATTAACTTAACTTCTAGGGCGCATACCATAATTCATCTATACACACGTGCGCTGATGCTCTGAGCTGCTGGAACTTTGTATACTATCTAGTCTTCAACACTTAACTAAATTCTGATCTTTACACTAAGTGCACTAACCCCAAACTGCTATATGACTTTGTTGCCATAATGACAACACTATATCTAGTCATATACTTTAGTATAGACAAATTTCCAACATATCTCATTCGCAAGAAAGGGAAATCCTTCTCCATCCATGGTAGCCAACTAGAAGGCATTATGGGCTTTACATTTTGTAACCATGAAGGGCCCACTCCATATATCATACAATTTTGTGTGCCTTCCTAGTTTTCTCTTTAAATCATCCCATTTAAGGACTTGGTCTCCTTCCTTGAAAACCCTAGGCATATTTTTCTTATGAAAAGCTTTCTTCATCTAAGAATGATGAGCCTCAAGGTTCCTTTAATGCTATTTTTTTAGATTCTTCAATCTCAACTAATTCAGCAAGCCCAACTTACATAGTGTCCTCTTCCATTAACTCAAGTTATTTAATCAAGCTTAGAGTAGGTAATTCAATAGAAATAGGAAATCTAGCTTCTTTTCCTTAAACTAGCATTTAGCGAGAGTTACTTGTGGATATTTTAGGGGTTATCATGTCTTCCCATAAGGCCAACTTTAGATTTCTAAGCTAGTCTCTTTGGTTCCCCTCAATGGTCCATTTGATGATCCTTAATAGGTTCTTTTTAGTTGATTCTTCTTGACCATTACCCTAAGGGTAATAGTTGGATGAAGTATTAAGGAAAATATTGTGTCTTATTTCCCATTTAGAGATCTTCATTCCAAGGAAGGCCACACCATTGTCTGAGATGATGGAGTTAGGTGTGCCAAACCTTGACACAATGTCCTAGTAGAAGTTAAGGATAAAGCTCCCATTTTCCTCTTTTAGTAAAACACTGGATAGTAGGCTAGAAAGAAAGGCATAAGGATCCATTTTTGGAAAACACTGGATGGTGGATTGATGGGTCCAATGAAATCTAGTCCACATTTTATGAAGGGTTATTCTACTTTGATGGGATGCAATGGCAAGGCTGCCAACTTCTGTTTGCCTACAAATAAAGTATAGTTCTTACATTTTCTTACCCAAGAAAAGACATCCTTATGCAAGTTAGGAAAATAGTATCCTACTCTCAAAACCTTCAAAGCAATAGTCCTTGCTGCAAAATGGCCTTCAGATGCTCCATCATGGAATTCTTCCAGAATTCTATCCATCTGGTTTGGCTCAACACATCTTAAAAGGACATCATTATAGTATTTTCTATATAAAACACCATCTAGAATGAAAAAATGAATGGCTTGAAGCCTGAAATACCTTCTTGTGTCTCTGTGAAGACCATGGGGACACTCAAATGTTAGGAGGTAGTGCTTCATTTCTGTTGTCTGCCTAGCACTCTGTTCTAAATTTTGATTCATTAGGACAACATCTTCCTCTTGTTGATTTTTTTCATCTTTCCCTTCTGCCATTTGTTCAAATAACCCTATCCCTCTTATCAACTTAGTAATCTTGATTTGAACATCACATTCCATTACATTGGTGACCCAACCAACTCTTTTATGGTTCAAATCCTTGTTGAGAAGAAAATCTTTAATGCAAGGGTGGGCAACCATAAGGTGAACTGTATTATTAGAAAGAAAATGTCTGAATTTTCTCAAAATTCTTGCCACTACTAGGACATGCTTCTCCATAGGGGTATAGTTTAACTGATATCCATCCAGATCCTAATTGTGGAAAGTCACTAGCTACTCTTGTTTATCATCATTATGTTGAACTAGCATGACAGATATAGTGTCAGTATTCCCAAATGTATATAGAATGAATTCTTTTGAAACATTGGGGTTTACCAGAGTAGGGGAATATGCTATTGCCTCTTTTAATTCTTCAAAAGACCAATTACCTTCACTTTTCCAATGGAAGCTTGCATTATTCTTCAACATCTGGGTCATAGGTTTCAGTAATGTTGCAACATTTGGGATGAATCTCCTCAAGAAATTGGTTCTCCCTAGGAAACTTAGTAGCCCTTTCTTGTGTGCTAGTAATGGTAGTACCAGGATTGCACTTACCCTCTTAGGGTCAATAGTTGTCCCCTCCTTAGAAACAATATGTCTTAGAAGTCTACCTTCATGGACAAAAAAGATACATTTCTTAGGGTTCAATGAGACTCCAAATTCTCTACATCTTTCAAAGATTCACCTCAGATGTACCAAGTGATCATTAGTTTCCTTTGAAAAAACAACTATGTCATCTAGATAAATTAGGACAAATTTATACATCAGGAAAACAAATTCCATCTCCATGGCTTTCTGGAGGGTTGCATCAGCATTAGATAGCCCAAAAGGAATCTTTCTATATGCCATGGTGCCCCATTTAGTGGTAAAGGTTGTTTTGTACTGATCTTCCTCCCTTACCAAGACTTGATTATAACTAGAAAAACCATATAGCAATGAGAACATATCAGATCTTGAAACAAACTGTAATATCTGTTCCATGGAGGGTAGTAGATGGTGGTCTTTAAGTGAGGCCTGATTGAGGTCTTTGAATTCCACACACAACCAGATCTCACCATTTGTTTTCCTGACAAGTATAAAGTTAGAGACCCAAGAGGTTTTTTTGATAGGAAATATGATGTTAGCCTCAATAATCTTCCTTCATTTTGTCTCCATTAACACCTCTAACTTGGGTTTAATAGGTTTTTTCTTTTGTCTCATAGGTTTAGCATGGGGTTCAAGCTCAATGGTGTGTTGGGATAAGTGGGGACCAAACCCTTTCAAGTTATGATATTCCCATGCAAAAACATCATTGAATTTCTGACATAATGAGAAAAAACCTTGTTGTTCTGGTTGAGTACATATCTTCCTAGGTTTGATAAACTTATCACTGAGTATCTCAATGGGTTGATAATGTTCTTCCTTCACTATCATACTTGCTTTATCTCCCCTAAGTTGTTCATCAAAGTTCAAAATAGACTCAAGGATGACTAACCCCCTGGGTAGCTTATTTTATTTCAAAATTAACATCTAATCATTATATTGATGAGCATTCCTACTTTGATTAGCTTTAGAGAATTCAGCCTCTTCTATCAAAAAATTTGATATTTTCTCATCACTTTCAATGACTTTCCAGCTTACATAATTATCTGGGATTGAGAGTCTTACACGGACCCTCACATAATGCACTTCAATGTTCTTGACCTCTTTAGGAATGTCATACTCAGCTCCCATAGAAGATAACTTGTCTTCTTGTTTGTTCTGATTTCTTGAAACAAAGATCAGATTAAAAGTGTCAAACCCTTCTATCAGATCCCAAACTCTATGCTTGTACATCTTGAGCACATCATTTTTAGTAAGGTTAGTACCATGAATCTGATTAACTATCAGCTCATTGTCACCTAAAACTTGTAGGCATTTTATGCCTTTCTCTCTAGCCTACTCTAAACCATGAATTAAAGCCTCATATTATGTTGTATTATTAGTGCAGCTAAAGGAAAAGCATACAATAGAGTAATACCTTTCCTTTTTTGGTGATATCAGAATAGACCCTCCTCCTGCAGCAATTTTTCTTCAACTACCATCAAAGAACAAGTGCCATAGATCATTTTTTTGTTGTTCTAGATCCTCATCTTTCTTCTTCATCAAATTTGGGATCACTGCATTCTGTTCATGAATTATGTACATTCCTATGCTAGACACCTCCATATTCCAAGGAAATATCTATAATATTCTTGGTAGTGGTCTCTGGTTCTGAATCAATGAGCTCTTTCTCATGGAACATTAGACTAGCGTTGATGGGACTAGGTGTATAGGGTTCCACATGGTCTTTTACAAAGGCTTTTGATTTGATTTTAACCCTTGTACCATACCTAGTCCTAAAATACAAATGAGACCAATCTAGTGAAAGATATCCACCCAACCTAGTGGTAAAGTCTCTTCTAAGGCAAATAGAAAATTAGGGAGGTAGGTCAATAACATAGACATCCTGAGGGATTGAGAAATTAGGACATTCTTGTAAGGTAAGGCTTAGGTCTATAATCACTCCAACTATACTGACTGATGACCCATCTAATTGGACAATGGGCCTATCTAGGGGTTCAGAAGGAAACCCTAAGGTGTCTACCAATTTCTTAGATATGAATGAACTACTTGCCCTGAAGTCAATCATACAATTATGAACCAAAAATTTCCCAATGATAAGAGTGACATAAAAGGGAGGAGGTTTGACCTATAGAATCTGTTGATTAATGGTGGGCTACAAGTTGTCCTCTTTATTTTGTTGATCCTTTGAGATACCTTAGCTAACAAAACCATAGGTTGTTCTGTAGCATCCTTATCTTTCAACAAAATTTTAGATAAGACATCAAACATTATTTCCTTTTATCTAGGAATGGATAAAGTATCTAGCATGGGCACACTTATGGATGATTTCTTCATTTGTTCTATAATATTGAAGGAACCCAAGCTTACCTTTGACTTCCCTTTTCCTGTAGCAACCTCTAGTTGTGCTGATGCAAGTTGTGTTGCTACTTTGATAGGCTCCTTGACCTCTTTAGGCTTCTTTTGAATAAAATATTGAGCATCTTTGGGTTGTGAAACCACAAATAGAGTTTTCTTACTTGTAGAAGTCAGTTTCTTTGCATATAGGGCCTTCTTCTTAGATCTTGTGTTGGCTGCAACTGGAATATAATTCTGGTTGTCCTTTAGAGAAAAACTAACCCCAAAGAATTCCTCCTTCTAGAAGTTGATGAGGGCCACCTCTAGTGTATTGAGCTCACTTGAGGTAGCCGATTGGCTTTTTTGAATCTCTGGTCCTTATGGCATCTCCTGCGGGGCCACAACATTGTTTTCCACCATGAGATCTTGGCCAAAAGCATTGGGACATATTCCTTAAATGTGTTGATTGCATGGGAAACACCATTAATATTCTTGTGCCATATTATTTTGTGCCACAGGGACAAGCTCTCTAGAAGTAGTAGGAATGTTATGATTGTAGGGCTGGCTAGCTCTTTGGTTATAGTTCCTTGCTTGACCTTGCTGACCTGATTGATATTGGGGCCTATTTTTCTAGTATTGAGCCTTATAAGGGGCTTGGTAAGGCTGTTGGTGTGTGTGTGAAAATTGTACCTAGATGGAGACACAATACTTCAATAAAACATTAGAGGTTAGCAAAATCAAAATCTACAAATGAATGAAACTAAGCTAAACAGGTGATTTACTACCTTCTAGTAGGTGCAAGTATGTTATTCTCAGATTAGACTGAGATTAGTGACAATGTAACACCTAAACAAAGGATTTGAATGCAAAAAGATAAATGTAGAATGAATGCAGATTAATCTATATTTTTGTATTTTCTGTATAATTAGGATGAAAAATTGTATGAATCAAAGCTAGAATTGAATTGAAATGATATGCAAATTATACTAACAATGATATGAATTGATATGAAAACCTATGCAAAGCTATGAAAAACTATGAATTGATCTCACAAAGTCACCTGTCACAAAAGCTTGATCCTTCATGTGCAATTTCACCAGAGTAATTGTGCAATTTTGAGAGATTATTTGTGAAGAGCTGAGCCTTGAATTTATAGAAATCCAGGGCTTGAGGATGCATTGAAAAAAGCCATAAATCACTCTTGATAAACTTAGGTTGATTTTTCAGTTAACAAGAAATCAGAATTGATTAACTCACAAAATCATGCAAAAATAGCTTTTTGACTCAAATCAAAAGTTTAGATCAGCTTTCAACTCAAAATAGATGCTAAGTTTCAAAAAAATAACAACTTGAATTGATTTTTTGATTTAAAGTTTAACTGCTCCTTCAGATATGCATAAATAATTATGAATTAATTAAATAAATAAATTGATTTATCTTCAACTTAACTGATTTTATAATTAAAATAATGATTTATGGGTTAATCAATTATTTAATCAAACCGATATTCAAAAACTATATCATTAAATGTTGATAATTGACATTAATTAATTAAATAAGAATTTAATCAATTAGTCATAAGATTTTTGATTTATTGTCAAAATTAAATAATACAATTTAGGAATAAATGTAATTAAATCTAATTAATTAATTAAGTGGTAGAATTAAACTAATTAAATATTCAGAACATTCAATTAATCAACTTTAGGATAAATGAGATTTATCGCCAAATAATATTTAATTAAAAATAATTAGGATAATTAGGAATATTCAAGGAATATTCCCCGATGCAGAATTAAGAGAAAATCAATTTTTGATAAGTTGATGTGCAGATGTGCCTTAGGTTAGGACTTTGATGTCAATTTCATTCAATTTGTTGATGTAAGAGGTTAATGAACCTATAGCCAATTTTTGGGGTATTACATTTTGCCCCTCTTTGAATCACTGTGTGAAGTGTAGTGGTTCAAAGATTGGTCTATTTTTTATGTTGTTGAAAAGTTTTGAGAAATAAACTGATTTAAAAGATTTGAAGATGTTAGGTCTCGATTGACCAAAGATGATGTTAACTATAGAAATAATGAACTGGTGATTATGAAAAAGTGTCAGAAATGCCTGATTCGGAACCTTATGATTACAAAGAAGTGAGTGACCTGATTCCAAACCTGATTGTCCAAAGGAATAAAAATGGTATCACATCAGAACCCTTCAGTTATGAAGAACTAAGGAAATAACACTAATGAACTAATGGTTATGAAAAGATGATACAGTTTACAAGATTTGATTAAGATACTAGATTGATATGGATCTCGATGAACCTGATATGCCCCAAGCAATGTGCCCCAATCGACGAGGTCTTTTGATGAATCAACAACTAGACGTGGTTTTTGTCTTGATTACTAAGAGAAAGATTTGATTGATAGAATTAGTTGATATGCAATACCATGCCCCCTTTAGGATTAAAATCAAAATCTGACAAGAAAATCCAACGTTGAATGGTTTATAAGCATGCTAATTGATTTGAGAAGTGGTTATACATGTTTGTGAATGCGTTCTACATCGTTTAGAGGTCCTAGAGACCAAGTTTGACTAGGTTTGACCATGAGTTGACCATGGGTGACCAAATTGAAATTTTGATAGTTTGATGTAAGATAATCAATTAAGTTGAATTCTAGATTTCTGTGATGATTAAAGGTCGATTATGCAAGCAGTCGGCTATCCTGGGTTTGAAAATTTGAAATCGCTATTTTGACAATATAAATGATCTCAATTTTTTATTTTGATCTCGAAAATGGGTTCAGAATGTCGAAATTAGCTAGGGGTGTTTGCTTGGTGATCTGTTAAGAAGACCTTCATGTGATACTCAGTCCTTATGATGTGTTTAGCATAGTTTTGAAGAATCATTTGAGTGTCAAGCTATTTTAGGCAATCATGCAAAGTGAAAAATGAGATGCAAACCGAAGACCTAGGACCTAGTCATTGATCATGTGTCGGTCATTTTCATCATTGAATTTTTATTAGGTAACTGGATAAATCAATACAACACCCACTGGCTAGACAACCATGGACATATGAATATTGATTTTGTTTTTAGAATGTCAGATTAGATATAAGCACCAAGGTGCAAACACCATGATGACTTGAATATCATGTCCATTTTGATATACCAATTGGTATAAGCATCAAAACATAAATGTCATGATGACCTAAATATTCCTTGCCAAACAAACATGCCAAATAGTTTGCAAAATTCATTCTTGTCTCCAATGTGAATTACCCGCAGTGACCCTTTATCATTCACATCCTTGGATAATAGTCATTCATAGTAGGATTAAGAAATCATTCAAAAAGATGTAAGATAGATCAAACTTCCTTGAATTTTTTGGGTATCAATGGCTGAGGTGCTCACGACCATCCAACACGTGATGGAGGCTCTTACAGATGAACACCATTTCAATCTAGAATTTCCAAAGTTATTAGATTTTCACTCAAAGCATAAAATAAAGAAAAGATTATGCCCCCATTCATCACTCTCTAAATCTTGTAAAGGACATCATTGAAGAGCTCAAAAGGACACAATATGCAAAAATCTCAATGTGAATAAGTAAGCATACAAAGAAGATTAAAGCATGCAACAAAGATTGTTTTCAGTTTGTGTTGATGTTTGTTTGTGCTTGATTGTAAAATCATTTCTAGAGAGGAGACTAACTGACTGACTCAAATGTAGCTTCAAAGGAACCTGACTAGATATGGCACATCTGAGATATTGAGGACTATAGGATATGACTTTGATTGCCCCCAAGTGTGAAGCATTGATAGGATACATACATTTTAGCTGATTGGTGCACAAACTGACTTTATTGAAACAAGGATATATACAAACTAAAGAAGACTAAAAGCTGGGAAAGACCAAGATTGCACTGATAGATGGAGCATTTTGAACAAGTGGCATCTTTTTGCTTGGTTTTCACCATCTTGGCAGAAATTCAATTTTTGCTACCAAGGCGCTTGTTTCCAGGTTTTCACCAAGGCACTTTTTCATTTTCTCATTTTTTTGTATTTTTCATTTTTTCCAATTTTTTTGTACTTTTGATATTTTTTATTTTTTTTGTGATACATGAAGGTGCCTATTGCTAGGCTTTCACCAAGATGATCATTTTTTTTTTAGGACTTTTTTCTGATTATAATAATTTGTCCAGGACATTTTTTAACACTGAATGTCTTAGGCATAGAATTTCTTTAGATGCAGAACATTGATTGGTTCTTAGAGCTATTCTCCTTTAGTTGTTGAGAGTTGATAGGCTCTAGAGCCAAAAGTAGTAGTGATAACAAAGGGAGCCAGCCATTTGGGTTCAAACTTCCCCTTGTGCTATCTATGTGATTGATTTTTAGGATTCTCTCTCAAGACTAGATCAACAACCTGAATTCACTGTGTCTGAATTTCTTGTTGTAGCCTCTAGACATTCTTTTTTCATATACTCTAAGATGATCATATGCTTCTTGTTTGTGCTCATCTAGTAGTTCAAGTTCCTACAACCTAGACACTTTGTAGTCATCATCAGTTACTAGACCATGCATTCTAATTCTTAATGATGGGATTTCAACCTCAATAAGCAGTACCACTTCGGACCCATAAAATAAAGTGAATGGTGTAGCCCCAGTGGGTGTTCTGATACTTTTTCTATAGGCCTAGAGAGCTAGATTGATCATGAGATGCCAGTCTCTTCTTATTTTATTAACTATGTGATGCAAGATTTTCAATAGATTCTTGTTTGAAGCCTTTGCTTGTCCATTCCCTTGAGGATAGTATATAGATGACCAATGTTGTGTAATCTTGAATTTGGAACATAAATCATCTACGTCTTTGTTCTTGAATTGGCTACCATTATCTATGACTATTGAATGTGGGATACCATACCAAAATATGATGTAGTTTAGAATGAACATGGAAATTTTCTTGCCAGTTGCTTGTGTCAAAGGGACTGCTTCTACCCATTTTGTGAAATAGTCTATAGCTATAATAATATGGGTATGTCCATTAGAAGAATGAGGATGTATAGCTCCTATAAGATCAAATGTCCATTGTTGAAAAGGCCATTGTGTAGTAAAGGGGATAAGATCTCTCCCTAGTACATGAATCAAGTTCCCATGGACTTGCCACTTTTGAAAATTCTTTGCATACTTGATAGCCTCTTTTTCCATTTCAGGCCAATAGTACCCAGCCCTAATAAGTTTTTGAGCTAGTGTTAAACCATTTGAGTGTGATCCACATATACCGTCATGGACTTCTTCTAATGGGTGTTGAGACTTGTCATATTCTAAACACCTAAGAAGAGTGCCATCTAGACTCTATTTGTATAGATCATTGCCAATGATAACATATTGAGATGCATTTCGGATAAGGTTTCATTTCTCATACCGGTTAAAGGATTTAGGAATGATTTGGTCTTGAAGGTAGGAAAATAGGTTTTTGTATCTGGAAGAATCATGACCTACAATAGTGAAATTCTGGGCAATCGTAGGCTAGGAATGACAGTGCTTCCACCAAGAACTCATAAGGTAGCTCATGTTTAGGCTACTGTAGTAGAGATGATAACATTTCCATAGCATCAACAACCTTGTTCTCCAATCTAGGAATCTGTTCAAAAGTGATAGATATGAAGTATTTCTTGAGATCATCTACCATGCACTTGTATGGAATTAGCTTTTCATCTTTTGTTTGGTACTCATCATTGACTTGATGTATTACAAGCCATGAATCTCCATGAATGTGTAACTCTATCACTCTCCACTCAATTGCCATCTTCATGCCATTAAGTAGAGCTTCATATTCAACAACATTGTTTGTGCAAGGAAACTTTATTCTAAATGCTTTAGGTATTGAATATCCTTGAGGTGTTATGAAAAATATGCCTGCTCTAGATCCATTCTATGTATAGGATCCATCAAAGAATAACTCCCATGTTCTAGAAGAGAGATTCATGATACAGGAATTTGGGAATTCTTTTTGCATTGGTGTATCATCAAATAATGGTGCATCAGTCAATTGATCAGCAATGAGTTGGCCCTTGATAGCTTTTCTTTCAACATATTCAATGTCAAATTCACTTAATAGCATCACCCATTTAGCTAATCTACCTGTGAAGGCAACTTTTCTCAATAAGTATTTCACTAGATCTATCTTAGCTATAAGTTGTGTTGTATGAGCTAACATGTAGTGTCTTAGTTTTCGTGATGCAAAGATCACAGCTAGACATGATTTCTCTATAATGGAATAGTTCTTCTCATATGCTACCAATGTTCTACTGATGTAGTATATAGCTCTCTCTTTCTTGTTCTCATCATATTGTGCTAGTAATGCCCTCAGTGATGTATTTATAGTGAAGACATATAGTATCAATGACTTCCCTTGTATAGGAGGCATCAAGATAGGAGGATTTGATAGATATTTTTTGATGTGGTTGAAATTCTTCTCACATTCTTCATTCCATGTAAAAGTCACACCTTTATGTAATGTCTTTGTAAAAGGTTGTGATATATCAGCTAGTTGAGATATGAAATGTTTGATTGATTACACTCTCCCTTGTAGAATTATCATTTGAATGATATTTTTAGGAGGTTTCATCTCCATGATAGCTTTGACCTTAGGTGGATCTACTTCAATGCCTTTCTTTGAAACAATGTAGCCTAAGAGCTTTCCAGAAGTGACACCAAAAGCACACTTCTTAGGGTTTAGTCTGAGACTAAACTTCACCATTCGATCTACTATTTTTCTCAAGTCATTTAGATGTTCAGATCTTATCATTGATTTAGCTAAGGTGTCATCAACATAATCCTCCATAGTTTGATGCATCATGTCATGGAAAATAGATGTCATGGCTCATTGATATGTAGCACCAGCATTCTTAAGGCTAAATGACATGACATTCCAACAAAAGGTACCCCATGCACATGTGAAAGAATTTTTCTCTTGATCTTCTGGAGCAATTTTGATTTGGTTATATCTAGAGAAACCATCCATTAAAGAATACATTTTGAAACCCACAGTCATGTCCACTATCATATCAATGTTTGGCAATGGAAAATCATCCTTAGGGCATGCTTTGTTCACATCTCTAAAATATGTGCATACTCTAATTGATTTATCTAGTTTAGAAATAGGTACAATATTTGAGATCCATTCAACATAATCAATAACTCAAATAAATCCATCTTTCAATAATTTTCTAATTCAACTTTCACTAAGAGTGCAACATGTGGATGCATATTTCTCAACTTTTGTTTAATAGGTTTGACTCTTGGAGCAATAGATAAATGGTGCATTATAAGATGAGGGTCTAATCCTGGCATATCTAAGTACTTCCATGTGAAGTTGATTTTCTTTTCTGTCAAGAAAGTAGTGAATGCTTATTTTTCTTCTTCTAATAAGGATTGTGCTACATGAATGAGTTGTGGTTCCTCTATTGTACCCAAGTTGATAGATTGAGTGGTCTCAATTAGTAATGGAGATCTATCCTATAAATGACTCAGAAGGACATCAAATATCTCATCCTTAGGTGCCTCAAAGAGGTTTTCACCATTAGATACATCTTTTATTTTTACTATTTTAGGTTCTAAGACTGCCACAAAGTGGTTTTCACCCTCAGAACTCTTATTATTTTTACTCTTATTCTTTTAACTAAGATATTTGATATCTGACTCCATCATGCTATCACTCAGTTCACTAATGGAAGTCATCATAGGTTTAATGACATTAAGGTAGTGAGCAAGGGCATAGTCTGATTTGAAGGTATAGATGTCTTGGTTTGGATTTTTGGACATTTGGTCGATTAGCTCTGGATGTTGGATAGTAAGCTCTGGAAGGGATTGGATAATCATATTAACCCACATGGTATTGGCATCATTGGCAATGATATGACTCACAAAATCAAAGGTGATACTACTAATCGAGATGTTCAATTCATTAAGAGGTACAATGTTATTATTGGATTCCATTTCGGGAATAAGTGGATCACACTCGTTAAGTTCATCATTTCTCTCTAGAGTCACATCGGGTGTAGTTACATATTGGTGAATGAAATCTACATGTTTCTTTGGGATAAGCTCATCTTCTTCTGGAATGACTCCCCATTCATAATCATTTGATTCTTCATTTAGGCCTCTTGGAAAATCAATAATATGTGTAAAGTTAGCATGAATCCCCCAAGAAGGATTTCCTTCTAAGTCTGATTTGAATTCATACTCATGGGAATCTATTTTAGAATAGCTACCACCTTCCTCTTGGTCTATGTGGGTTTCTTGAAGATTAGCTAGTTCTTGTGGTGCAACTGTCTTTTGTTCCATAATAGGTTCTTGTGTTTATACTACATTGATTATTTTTATTGGGTCATCTTCAGCTTTGAGAAGATCTAGGATTTCTTGAGATAAGCGTTCATAAGGAATAAGTTTAGAGCTATTTGAATCATCATTGTTTGATTGGTTGTTATCATCTTCCTCATTGTTGTTTTCCTCTGGTTCAATCTATTCTATTACATGAGAGGAATCACCCTTAAGATAGAAGGGTTTCTTTTTGTAGCCTAAACTTGTAGTGTCTTTGTTATGATGACCAGTATGTGAAATAGGTGCCATGACACCTTTTCCTCTCAGTCCTAGAGGTCCTTTTCCAAGATATCCCATTTTAGCTATCAGCTTATCCCCTAGCCCATATGACATGGAAGGAATTTTCAGTGTTTTAGAGTCACACACTTGAACAATTTGGTATTGAGACTCATCCTTGTATAGCCATGCAAGAACAACTTCATCCTCTTAAAACTCTTGTTTGGACACTTGTTCTACCACAAAATTTCCTTTATAGGTAGCAAGAGGTTCTTTGGATTCTAGTTTGGATTGTTTTAAAGACTATCCATAAGATTTAGGTGAGATGGGGAGAGATGTCAGAGATAGGATTGTTCCATAGTATATTCTCCCATGCCATTTTCTTTGATTTTGACCTCTTTTGCAATGTCTTCCATCTTGGATGTAGATGCCATGTCTATTTTCTTAGTGGAAGATTCTTTGTTATTAGGAACAAGTTTGTCAGCACTTTCTTTCAATGCATTGCAAGTTGTAGATATGTTAGCTAGAATGGTCACCTCTACTCCCTCATAAGGAAATTTCACACATTGATAGTATGTGGAAGGAATAGCTTGCATTTCATGTATCCAGGGTCTCCCTAGAAGTATGTTGTAAGCCAAAGGTAGATCAAGAAATTGACATGTGATATCTCTAATAACTGGACCTATTCTGATAGGTAAGACAATTGTTCCTTTGGAAGATCTTTCTTGTTCATCATATGCCTTGATAGTTATCTTCTTTTTAGGATCCATGGTAGCTTCTGATAATCCTAGTTGTGTGATCAAGCTGTAAGAACAAATGTTGAGACTAATGCCTCCATCTATCAACATGCATTTGACATGATGGTTTTGGATTAAGACTTGAATGTGCAAGGGTTGGTTATGTGAATGACTTAAGGAGTTATCATCTTCCTCTGAAAAGGAGATATACCAGGGAGATGTCAGATGACCAACCATAGTCTAGAATTTGTCTAAATCAAGGTTGTTAGGAACATTGGATCCAAGCAGAGCTTTGTCCAGGATGGCTCTATGAGCTGGAGATATTCAACGCAACTCAAACATTGATATTTTTCCATTGGTATGCTGGATTTGTTGGACAATACTATATGATGTTGGTCTCATGTCCTTAGAATTTGAATATTTAGAGGTAGCCCTCTATTTAGAAGTAGATGAAAGATTGAAAGGCATTTTAGGGACATTTGATGAATCTAAGTTTTGTCCTTGTAGATGCACCTAAGCTTGTGATCAAGTAACTACATTTTTTGATTGATTATCTCTATCTTTTTGCACAATGGTGATGACATTGAAATGTTTAGATAAGCAATGTTCAACCATGTTTATGAGAGCATTGTTTCCCAAGTAAGCATAATTGACTTTAGCACCCATGTTAGGCTAAGAAGATGAATCTCCTTGACCATGTTTCAGAAATGGTTCTGTGAATGCCATATGATCATTATTGCTCTTATGATTGTCAATTACAATTTATCCATTATCAATGTTGTCTTGTATGAGATGCTTCAAGCATATGTAGTTATTGGTTTTATGACCCTTATTGCAATGGAAATCATAGAAATTGGTCTCTTTCCACCATTTTGGTTTAGGTTCAGGATCAAATTGTCGGATCTCAGGCAATGTGATGATTTTGTTGGCCAATAGAGTTTTCATGGTAGATTCCAAGGACTCTCCAAGAGGAGTAAACTTGCATTTAGGATCTGTAGCCCAAGTTTTGTAGTCAGATGGCTTCTTGTTTGATTCTGTCACTTTTTCCTTGGAGGCCTTGATTTTTTGGGTGCCAACAGTGAGACTAAAAGTGGGTACCTTAGATGGGGCATGGACATTGTCAACAATGCCATCTATGATGATGCTTTTATTCTTGTTCTAGTTCTTGCCTTTGTCTTTGGAACTAGATCCAGATTCATACTACTATTTTTGGAGTGATATGTCTCCTTTTTTGACAAGGACTTTCTCAATTTTGATTGCATTTTCTACCATCTTATCAGAGGATGTATGATTTTGCATTTGCAAATGGTAGTTGATTTCTAGAACAAGATTGTTGATCAAGATTTCCAACTTCTCTATTTCTGGAATAGGTCTAGCATATAGAGAAAACTTCTTCCTCCATCATTTGAGGAAAGTCAGGAATGGTTTGCCTAGGTATTGTTTCAGATTACAAATGCCAATCATGGTGACTAGATGTTTGATGTTGTAGGAGTATTGCTGATAGAATAGCTTGATTAACTCTTCAAAAATTTTGATTGTTGGAGGAATTTTTGAGAACCAATGAATGGTTGCTCCTCCCAGAGATCGAGGGAAAAGGCAAATTAGGTAGGTTGGTTCGTGCATGAACTCCATGGACTGAGTACAAATTTATTTGACATGATCTTGAGGGTCAGAGTTTCCATTGTACTTATCATATTTGGGCATCTCCACTCTTTTTGGGAATGGTGACATGTACAAGTCTTTATCAAATGGAAAATGACATAGAGCTTCCATTGAGAACTCTTTAGGTTCCTTCTCTTTTTCAAGTTTGTTGAGCTTGACTTGCATAGCATGCATCTATTTCATTATGGCTCTGATAGGAGTTTCTTCCTCATGTGTGATGATATCTTCAACATTAAAGTTTGGAGAAAGTTTAGCACCTTGTTGAGCCAATTCGATGAAATATGCCTCTCTATCTTCCTTCAAGAAATGCTTCATCATTTTCTTGAAGTTATCATCATTATGGTATTAAGTAATTTCAGAAGGTGTGGGTTCTTGATCTACACCAAGTTGGGAATGATGTCCCTAGGGCCCTTGGTTTCCTCCTCCTTGAGACATGGTGTTATTAAGAGAACTACTAGGGATTAATTGATGAGGAGTTTACTGATAACCTATGTGGATTGATGTAGGAGGAGTGACGTAACCACCTATCAAGTAAAGATTGCCAAGAGAGTCTTCTAAAAATTTAGTTGTGTTGAAAGGTTGATGAAATATCTCAGTAATCACAGAAGATGCGGTTGAAGAGAGTTTGGGTTTTTCTCCTTGTTTTCGCTATGATCAAGCTGTAGTTTCCACCATTAACCTTGGGTGAAGCAAAAGAGAAAGATGAAGAAAACTGAAGAATGACTTGATTCAAGAAGATCGAATGATGCAACCTTGTCAAGATTGAGTTGATTGAAGATATATTGGACATAAATAAAGGATATTGTGCCCTAGTAGTATGGGTAGACACCTAAAAGATGGCAGACATGAGCTCGCAACACTTAGCCATTTTGTTGAAGATTGAATTAAAGATGATTTTGACAAGGTTTTGACACAAGGTGAAACTGAGATCAAATCGATAAATCAGAGGGCTAGATCAGACTCAAGAAACCACTTTGGGTTAATAGATTGGATTTTTCTATTTGTTCTACTCTGTTTGTGACACAATGATTTTTTTGACAGAATCTGGAAGTAGGCTGTAAAAACTAGATTTCTAAAATTTTTGGCAAGTTTCTAGCAATTTTTCAAAATTCTCATACGACTTTCTCCAAGCTCGTATGAATCTGGGTAGGCTCTGGCATGACAATTGACAAGACTCGTATGATAGTTGACATCAAGGTTTGATTTTCTTTGACTTTTCCTGATAAAACTTGTATGACAATATAAAAGCTACTGTATGATAATTTGGGGGTTTTGATATGACTTTTAGCAAAATTCATATGACTTTTTGAGATTGTGGGATGACTTTTGGACTCCAAAGAGGAATTTTGCTTCAGATTTTGCAATTTTTTAGTTTTTAAAATCAGTTTGTTTGTAAGATTTTATCTATCCAGGTTTGCAGATTCATGTAATAGTTCATTTCCAAGGGACCAAGTAGATAGAAAACACACATAACATCAAGCAAAGAGAAGCAATCAATCATCTCAAAATAATGAACAAGGGCAAAAGCAACCTTGCGCATGGACAAGCAATAGTGACTTATTGTGCTAATCCCCAGGAATGCTACTTGTGTATTTTCTCAAAAGTTTTTCAATAACACATATAGTCCTAGAAAATGAAAAATTTTTCCTCGCTAAGGTGTTTAGTAATAGTCTGATTTTGTAACTTTTGTGATCTCAAGAGGGCGAACTCCAATCCAAGCGCACCAAGGTTTTGACACAGTCCAATAATTTAATCAATCAGGAGCTACTAGGGAGATCTGATAGCCCAACAATAGACCACACGCATGGAGATTTCCTCCACAAAGATATTTATATAGCGGTTGTTACCGCTTGAGGTTCCATCCACATGGTTGACCCAAAAAAGGGAATGTCCACTATGGTTAAACCTATCTAAAGGTGACTCACAAAAGATACAACAGGGGGACTTGATCCAAATCCAAGGATTTGAGTTTCTGCTACTACCCAAAAAGGGAGTAGAGCATAATTCTCTAGCCTTATCACTTTTACCCAAACACAAATAACAGATTAATCTAACATGCTAAGACTAAAATTATCTCACCAAGATTTTTGATGTCAACAACTATGTCTATCGATCTCTCCAGAGAGACAACATATTGATCAAAAGCTAAGGACCAAACCTAGTAAAACTGTGAAATAATCTCAGTAACCTCCCTACCTACAAGGGGATCCTTTGTCAAGAAGAGATTCACATGCATGAACAAGTAAATGAAGCCCACTCTCTCAAGATTATCCAAAAATAGTGTTCATAGGGTCTATTTACTATGTGTAACAGATATGCAAAAAACAAATCTATGTTCATTTTATAGCCCAAAACTGAAGTCTGTGATATGAAAGAAGGAAAAGTCACACAAGCTTGACATGTGAGAGTTTGTTTTATATCCTGAAATGAAGTGTTATCAGATGCAATAGAATACCTTAGTTCCTCACAATGTGCGTAGTATATTTTACCTATTTTTGCAATTTTGTTGCAGTTTTCCAATCAGAATCGGCAAATATCAATCAGATACAGAATCTCTCAATTGTTAGGGTTAGCTGTTAGTCCAAATGCAAAAATCAAATCTGGAAAACTACCTAAAAATTTGAAATGACAATTGAATTCTGATGTCAAATCTCATACAAAAATATGTTACCTCCCGTACTATAATCTGGAAACTCGTACAATAATGGGTGTATGACAACATGACAAAGTAGCTCCCAAAAAATAATGTATAAGAATGGGTACAAGTCTTAAAAATGTTGAATGTTGTATGACACTCAGAGAGTTCTGGCATGACTGTCTAACAAAACTCATATGAAAAATATACGGATAGAAATTTAAGATCATAGTTTTGGCTAGAAAATGATATAAAATTGATAGAAAATGTTAGAAATGAAATGGAAACACTTTTTAGGGCCCCACAGTGGGTGCCATAAATGTGTGTGTGAAAATTGTACCTAGCTGGAGACACAACACTTCAATAAAACATTAGTGGTTAGCAAAATCAAAATCTACAAATGAATGAAACTAAGCTAACCAGGTGATTTATTGCCTTCTAGTAGGTGTGAGTATGTTATTCTTAGATTAGATCAAGGTCAGTGACAATGCAACACCTAAATGAAGGATTTGAATGCAAAAAGATGAATGTAGAATGAATGCAGATTAATCTATATTTTTGTATTTTTTGTATAATTAGGCTGAAAAAATGTATGAATCTAAGCTATAATTGAATTGAAATGATATGCAAATTATACTAACAATGATATGAATTGATATGATAACCTATGCAAAGCTATGAAAAACTATGAATTGATCTCACAAAGTCACCTGTCACAAAAGCTTGATTCTTCATGTGCAATTTCACTAGAGTAATTGTGCAAATTCGAGAGATTATTTGTGAAGAGTTGAGCCTTGATTTTATAGAAATCCAGGGCTTGAGGATGCATTGAAAAAAGCCATAAATCACTCTTGATAAACTCAGGATGATTTTTGAGTTAACAAGAAATTAGAATTAATTAACTCACCAAATCATGCAAAAACAACTTTTTGACTCAAATCAGAAGTTTAGATCAGCTTTCGACTCAAAATAGATGTTGAGTTTCAAAAAGATAACAACTTGAATTGATTTTCTGATTTAAAGTTTAACTGCTCCTTTATATGTGCATAGATAATTATGAATTAATTAAATAAATAAAGTGATTTATCTTCAACTTAACTGATTTTTGAATTAAAATAATGATTTATGGGTTAATCAATTATTTAATCAAACAGATATTCAAAACTATATCATTAAATATTGACAATTGACATTAATTAATTAAATAAGAATTTAATCAATTAGTCATAAGATTTTTGATTTATTGTCAAAATTAAATAATACAATTTAGGAATAAATGTAATTAAATATAATTAAATAATTAAGTGGCATAATTAAATTAATTAATTAAATATTCAGAATATTTAATTAATCAACTTTAGGATAAATGAGATTTATTGCCAAATAATATTTAATTAAAAATAATTAGGATAATTAGGAATATTCAAGGAATATTCTCTGATGCAGAATTAAGATAAAATCAAATTTTGATAAGTTAATATGCAGATGTGCCTTAGGTTAGGACTTTGATGTCGATTTTGTTCGATTTGTTGATGTAAGAGGTTAATGAACCTATAGCCCATTTTTGGGGTATTACAGTTGGTAGGGCTGTAACTAATTTCTTTTGAGGTTAACCATCTCATTAGAAACTTTTTGCAAGGTCTTTTTGATGTCCTTCAGCTCTTGGGACTGATCAATACATGAACTAACAACTTGTTGGGAAGGAGCTGGGCTAGGTGGAATAGATGATAAAGAGAGAATTTCTTTAGGGACAAATTGGAATTTAGAGAAATAAGCATTGGAGGCCTTGGGGATATTTTCCTAGCTTGGATGAGACTATTCTCAGCCCTTATGGCAATATCAAAGGCTGTGAGTAAGTTGTTCCCTCCCGTAGACTGTATCATGACAAAGATATCACTATTGAGTGCCCTTAAATGATATAGAAAAGCATGCTGGCTTGATGGCCTAACTACTGCAAGGATCCTATTGTCCTTTGGAGCCTAAAATTGAAATCCATCATGTGCTCATGAGGTGCTCTCATTATAGTGGTCAAGTTATCAACTAAAGAAAGATGGTCAAACTTATCTTCAAATTGATTGGTCAAGGCTTGACCCAGATCATCCCAACTTGCTATAGAATTAACTACTAAACCCCTAAACCATTGAAAATCCTTACCCTTGAGTGATGTTTTTAACAACCTCAAAACCACATTATCATGGGTTATATTATTGAGAGCATAGAGGGATGCAACATCTCTTATGTGTTTAATTTTGGAGGTTTGATCTTCTCATGTAAATATGGGTAATATTTTAAGAGCTGATACAAGTATGTCATTGTGCTTCTACAAATTCAAGTGGATACCTTGGTTAAAGGCCATAAAAGGGTTATTTCTAGCCATTGGTGGATTGAAGGGAACTTGAACTACTAGTGTTTCTTGAACAGGTGGGATTATGGTAGCACTTGTAGGTGTTAGAAAGTAAAGATCCCCAAGACAACTAAGAGGGGGGGTGAATCAGTTATCAGATAATTTATCCATTCAACTTCTTTAAACAATGTAATCAATGTACTGATCAACCATAGAAAGATAATCATACATAATTGCACAATAACACAAGATATGTTGACTAGGGAACCTCTTGAAAAGAGTAAACCCCGGTGGGAATGATGCCTACAAAATGATGCACTAATATGAAAGTTCCTTGTTAGAGGATGGACCCTGTTAGGAGTCTTATGAAATACATTCAGTACATATAAATCCCTATTAGGAGATTTTGAATCCCTGTTAAAAGATTCTAACCCAGTTAAGAGTTTATGGAAGACAGAAGGACCCACTGCCCAAACAGCTTCAAGGCAAGATCTCTGAACCCACTGTCCAAAAGATCTTAGAATTATTCAACAAAATAATATGAAATATATTACCTCCTTCACACTATGCCAAAACCGCACTCTCTGCTACACAAGATCACAATTCCAGATCTCTGTACTCACAAGTCTTCCTTCATCACTGAATTAGCTCTTTTCTTCACTTCGTGCATATATTCACATCACAATCTTCATATTACCCATTACAAAAAGGAAAACATTCCTTCTTATATACCAAACTCAAATAATTACAAATGAGTCGGTCCTCAATTACAAAATAATAAATTCTACACGCTACACACAGAATTCACATAAAACTGTCAGCTTCCAGATACTGTAACTTTCTCCAAACATATCCTCAAAGTTTGCACTATGAACCATGTCATCATTAATGAGTCTCCAACATCCCTTTAACTACACAAAATCAGATTCCATCCCAGCTAAGAGATATCCTCCAATTTCTGAACATCGCTTCACAGAAACACTGTCTAAACACTGGTTTCACCAAAATGCTCATAACTCACACAAATGAATGAATTTATTTTTGCATTGTTAACCATAGGTTAATAACACACCAAAGAACATACCATCAATTGTGCAAAATCCAATCTACAATACAACATGTGTGCAAAACAAAACTGTACCTACTTTCCTGCTAATATCTAGAATATCACTGTGTTGACATCAATGACAATCCAAGTCATGAATGCAACAACAACTGCTACAGAATGACTACCAAAATAATTTTCATTCATTCCTAACAATCTCCCCCATTAGCATTGATGGCAACATAGATGAAAAACATCCAATGTTCCAAAAATTCAATACTGCAACATCACTACAAAATATCAAATCAAATCTCGCTTCATTTTCCTATTCAGCTCTCTCATACAATCCATAATGTGTTTCATGTATATCTAGCCCCCATTGACATCAATGATAGAAATTCCATCACTAAGTCAACAAAAACTTAATGTCAAAAGACACTTTTCAGAAAAATACAATAACAAGAGTCCTCATGACTTAGCTCGTAAACTCCCCCATAGAGGAAGTTCCAACATCCAATCCAGAAGAAAGGTAGGGCTCATATACCACTGGACGGATGTAATCATCTACATCAATTCTCAAAAATAGGTTGGGGCATAACCCCAAGCATACCTCTTAGATACACAAATGTATCCTTAAGTAAAGGCTTTGTAAATATATCTGCTATCTGCTCCTTTGTACTTATGTACTCCAATCTTACTTCTTTTTCTGTAACTTTCTCTCTTACAACATGATACTTGATCTCAATATGTTTAGTCTTAGAATGTAAAATAGGAATTTTTGACATACTCACTGTACTGGTGTTATCACAATGTATAACAATAGGCTCATAAAACTTTATTCCAATATCCTTCAACATCTGCTTCATCCAAATAATCTGATTACAATTATTTGCTGCTGCAACATATTCTACTTTTGCTATGCTTTGTGAAGTACAATTATGCTTCTTACTTAGCCAAGAGGCCAATTTTCCTCCAAGAAAAAAGGCTCCACCACTGGTGTTTTTTTTGTCATCAATGCTACCTCTCCAATCTGCATCAATATAGGCACATAAAGTAAAATCATCAGAATTCTCATACCATAATCCATAATCCATTGTTCCTTTCAGATATCTCAGTATCCTCTTTACTACTACATAATGTGATTCTCTAGGTTCTGCTTGAAATCTTGCTACAATCCCCACTAAATGTGCTATATCAGGTCTTGTATGTGTCAAGTACTACAATCCTCCAATCATAGATCTGTACTTTTTCTACTCAGCTGCTAGTGTCTCATCTTTGCTAGATAACTTATGTCCGATTACCATAGGTGTTCCAACAGGTTTAGAATCTTCCATTCCAAATCTTTTCAATAAGTTATTCAAATACTTAGTCTAACTTACAAATATACCTTCCTTGCTTTGTGTTATCTATAATCCCAAAAAATATTTCATTTCTCCAATCATGCTCATCTCAAATTCAGTCTTCATTTCATCTGCAAATTTGTCACTAGCTTCATCTTCTCCTCCAAAGATAATATCATCAACAAATATAACTATAACCAACAAACCATTCTCAATTTCTTTTATGTATAAGTTACTATCTGTTGTTCCTTTTATAACTCCCAATTTCAATAAATACTTATCCAATCTTGCATACCAGGTTCTAGGTGCTTGTTTTAATCCATATAAAGCTTTCTTTAACTTACATACTATATCTCCTTCTTGTGTCAAAGGAAAACCTTCAGGCTGCTCAATGTAGACTTCTTCTTCCAATTCACCATTCAAAAATGTTGACTTCACATCCATCTGATACACTCTGAATTTCTTGTAAGTTGCATATGCTAGAAACATTCTCACTGCTTCAAGTCTAGCCACAGGTGAAAAAGTTTCTTCATAGTCAATTCCTTCTTGTTGTGAATATCCTTTACATACCAATCTTTCTTTATTTCTTATCACTTCTCCTTCTTCATTCATCTTGTTTCTGAATACCCACATTGTTCCAATCACATTCTTGTCTTCAGGTCTAGGGACCAATTCCCATGTCTTGTTTTTTTCAATCTGCTCTAGTTCTTCTTTCATAGCATTAATCCAATGTTCATCTTCACAAGCTTCATTAGTAGTCTTAGGTTCAATTTGAGAAATCAAACATAAATGTACCTTATTTTGAGTCAAAAATCCTCTATCTAAACTTCCAATAACTTGCTCAACAGGGTGATGTCTTGAAGTATACCTGTTAGGTGTCATAGTTACTAATCTTGTTCTGACTGTAGATTCTTCTTTGTTTTCTTCTCTATTTTCTTCTCTATTTTCTTCAGTATGACTTTCATTCAGCAAATCACTGTTAGTTTCAAAAAATAATTTTGCATTTTCAATGTTAGGCTGAGGTTGTGCTTCTCCATCAGATTCATAATCAAGCATTCTTTCCTGAATTTTAAACTTCTCATCAACTTTTACATCTGCACTTTCAACAATAGTCTTAGTTATCTTTTTATAACATCTATATGCTTTTCTTTTTAAACAATATCCAAGAAATATTCCTTCATCACTTCTAGGATCAAACTTTCCTATATCATCATCTCTTTTTATATAACATTTACTTCCAAAAATTCTAAAATACTTAACTGAGGGTGTATGTCCAAACCATAATTCATAAGGTGTCTTGTCTGTATCTGCTCCGATTTGTACTCTGTTCATAGTGTATACTGCTGTGTTCACTGCTTCTCTCCAAAAAGTCTTAGCCAAATCATTTTCAAACAACATAGCTCTTGTTGCTTTAGTTATTGACCTATTCCTTCTTTCTGCAATACCATTTTGTTATGGTGTTCTAGGGGCTGAAAGTTGTCTCTTAATACCATTCATTTCACAAAAGGTGTTAAACTCTCTAGATGTAAATTCACCACCTCTATCAAATCTTAGACACTTAATCTTCATTCCAGATTCATTCTCAATTTTTCTTTTCATGATCTTAAATTTATCAAATGCTTCAGATTTTTCTTTCAAAAATGCAATCCACATCATTCTTGTAAAATCATCAACAAGAATCTAAAATACCTTTCTCCATAGAATCCTCTAGTCCTAGTAGGACCACTCAAGTCTGTATGAACAATCTCTAGCTTCTCTGTCAATGTGAATTTCTTGTTGGGAAATGAACTCCTTTTCTGCTTTGCCATCATACATTCTTTGCAAATCATGTTAGTAAGTTTCATAATTCTAGGTAAATCTCTTACCGCAAGTGTAGTGCTCACCTTGACAATATCATCAAAGTTTATATGACAAAACCTTTTATGCCATAACCAACTGTCATCAATCCTAGTTATCAAACATGTCATCTCAGTAGGATTCAACTGAAATACATTACCTCTGGTTCTGGATCCTTTTCCAATCAGATTTCCATCTTTATCTTTTATCACACAAGTTTTCTTAGAAAACCAAACTTGATAACCCTTATCAGCCAATTGTCCAATGCTTAGTAGATTATGTCTCATTCCATCAACAAAGTAAACATCATCAGTGTTAGTCTTTCCATCAAGAGTAATAGATCTTATACCCTTAATCAAACAAGGTGCATTGTTACCAACTCTAACAATTCCTCCATCATAATTATCTAACTTAACAAACTTTCTTTTATCTCTAGTCATATGATGTGAACAACCACTGTCTATAATCCAATCAGATTTCTTTTCAACTTGTGAAACTAATGCTTTTTCTTCCCTTTTATCAGATTCAGAACTTTCTTCTTTAATTACTACAAATCCTATTTCCTCAAAGTTATCATTATCACTGTCACTAAAATGTTTTTTAATTCTTGCTTCAAGATCTTCATCATTTGCATAATAAAATTCTTTAGATCTCCTAGGTTTAAAGTTGCTTCTATACTTCTTAACTCTTTTAGGACATTTAGATGCAAAATGACCATATTCTTGACAAGTCCAACATTGAAAGATTTTCTTACCATCTGGTTCTCTTTTTACAAGAAATGCAATACCTTCTTCAATCTTCTTATCTTCCTCAGATCTGCTACTGCTGGCATAATCTCCATTCACACTAGTACTTCTTGTAGGTCTAATGTTAAGAGCACTGAATGTTGTTTCCATTCTAGGTAGCTCTCCTAATAATCTCAAGTTCATCTCTATTGTTTCTAATCTTCCAAGAAGAGTCTCTCTTGAAAAGTTTGATGTACAAGGTATCACTTGTTCAATCATCTGCATTGTCTGCTTGAATATTGGTGTCAAAGTTCTCAGAATTTTCCATATCACTTCATTCTCTATCTTATCACCTCCACAAGAATTTATTCCTATTACAATCTTAGAGATCCTACCAATATAGCTTCTAATAGATTCATCTTCCATCATTCTAATATCTTCAAATGCACGAATCTAATTATGTAATCTAGCCTTCTTTGCATGTTCATCACCTTCAAAAGTAGAATGTAAAGCTTTCCAAATTGCATGAGATGTTTTCAAACATCTTACTTGACTATATTCATTCTCCAGTAGTGTTGACAAAAGTGCTTCTCTTGCAAGTATGTTACACATGAATAGATCTAGTTCATCTTTAGTTCCTGCCTCTAGATTGTCTTCCTCAATGATAGTCTTCTCATTCTTTGTAATCAACCAATAACTTGGTCCTAAACACAATAGATGTTTCTTCATCTTTTCTTTCCAGCTGTCAAAATTTACTCCATCAAACTTAGGGCTTTCTTTTCTGAAATTCATCATGGATCTCCTTAAGTTGTTAAACTTTTCTTTCAAGAACCTGGCTCTGATACCAATTATTAGAAAGTAAAGATCCCCAAGATAACTGAGAGGGGGGGGTGAATCAGTTATCAGATAATTTATCCATTCAACTTCTTTAAATAATATAATCAATGTACTGATCAACCATAGAAAGATAATCATACACAATTGCACAATAACACAAGATATGTTGACTAGGGAACCTCTTGAAAAGAGTAAACCCCAGTGGGAATGATGCCCACAAAATGATGCACTAATATGAAAGTTCCTTGTTAGAGGATGGACCTTGTTAGGAGTCTTATGAAATACATTTAGTACATATAAATCCCTGTTAGGAGATTTTGAATCCCTATTAAAAGATTCTAACCTGGTTAAGAGTTTATGGAAGATAGAAGGACCCACTGCCCAAACAGCTTCAAGGCAAGATCTCTGAACCCACTGTCCAAAAGATCTTAGAATTATTCAATAGAATAATATGAAATATATTACCTCCTTCACACTGTGCCAAAACCGCACTCTCTACTACACAAGATCACAATTCCAGATCTATGTACTCACAAGTCTTCCTTCATCACTAAATTAGCTCTTTTCTTCACTTCATGCATATATTCACATCAAAATCTTCATAGTACCCATTAAAACAAGGAAAAAATTCCTTCTTATATACCAAACTCAAATAATTACAAATGAGTCAATCCTCAATTACAAAATAATAAATTCTACATGCTACACACAGAATTCACATAAAACTGTCAGCTTCCAAATACTGTAACTTTCTCCAAACATATCCTCAAAGTTTGCACTATCAACCACATCATCATTAATGAGTCTCCAACATCCCTTTAACTGTGCAAGATCAGATTCTATCCCATCTAAGAGATATCCTCTGATTTCTGAACATCGCTTCACAGAAACACTGTTTAAACACTGCTTTCACCAAAATGCTCATAACTCACACAAATGAATGAATTTCTTTTTGTTCTATTAACCATAGGTTAATAACACACCAAAGAACATACCATCAACTACACAAAAGCCAATCTACAATACAACATGTGTGCAAAACAAAACTATACCTGCTTTCCTGCTAATATCTAGAATATCACTGTGTTGACATCAATGACAATCCAAGTCATGAATGCAACAAAAAATGCTACAGAATGACTGCCAAAATACTTTGCATTCATTCCTAATAGTAGGAATAGGACTAGGATTAGTAGATTGAGATACAATGGATTGGGCTTCCTTGGTCCTCTTCTTAGATGGAGGTAGCTCTATATATGTACAAGGATTCTTGTTCTTCCTATTTGGAATCCCACTCATAAGCTTAAAGGATGATATACATGAAACAAGATTAGAGTCACTAGGTATAATATAAAAACATATTCACTGCTCATAGAAAATAATAACCCATATAGAACTACTCCAAAAAATCTAACTCAAAGAATCTTAGTCCCATTGGGCATGCCAAAAACTATTGTCACTAGGGATTGCACTAGTGGAGGCTACTATGAAACCTCACAATCCTATGAAACGTAGGACTACCTTAAGGTTGTGGGTGACCTATAAGAAAGTAGACCTCCAGATTAGGTATTGGCTTAGCTTGAATCACCTTAAAACATAAACTAACTTTTTGAAAGAAAAGGGAAGAGAGTGCATGAATTGAAATAAATAAAAAGGAAACTAGATGATTCACCAACTTTTAATGATCCACAGATTACAAAACACCCACAATGTGAATTGAAACATAACGGATAATATCACAACTTAATCCCACTTATAGTTGTGTGATGATGATAATCACCTTCATGAAATTAAGATCAAATTAGCAACAAATCTAAAGTAAATACAATGCAAATCTATTTAAAAATGAAACTAAGATCTATAGCATCTCATGGCTCTCTAGAAAGAGGTGGTAAGTGAAGCTCTCAGCTCAAATCTCCACTAGTGACACTTCTAAAATGAGAATGTATGCTGCTATGCTTCTACAATGCTTCTATGATGATGATTCTAGCTCAAATTGACAAAA
This sequence comes from Chamaecyparis obtusa, assembly GCA_027943335.1. NCBI lineage: Eukaryota > Viridiplantae > Streptophyta > Pinopsida > Cupressales > Cupressaceae > Chamaecyparis > Chamaecyparis obtusa. Next base: position 572,360 of record BSBK01003293.1, on the reverse strand, counting down.
GTATAATGCAAATACTCTAAATGCTCTTAAATTCTTTTAGAATGCTTCTTCAATTGCCTATAGTAACAATGTCTTGAAAATGAATTTCTAAGATATCAATTGCTCTCAAAATGCTTCATATTTATAGTAAATTCCCAAGGGTAGGGGGTAGAGTGAAGTAATCATGATTAACATTTGGTTGAGTCAAAAACTTTGGACAATTTAAAGGTTTGTCTCAAAGCTTTGGACAATTTAAAGGTTTGTCTCAAAGCTTTAGACAAAAGGACAAGATTGTGTGGTTGAGATTGAAACTTTAAAATGAGTGATTTAGATTCATCCTTTTTGAGTGATTTGTGTCTTTTTGTCCTCAATTCTTATTGGTTGCTCAAATTTGTTGAAATATATTAGGAATTATTAAATTCAATTAATTAATTAAATTTAGCCATGTAAGGGTAATAGGTTCATTTTGATTTTTTATTTAACAACTATACAACTAATTGATTAAAATCAATTATGTAGTGTTTTTCACCCCTTTAAGCTTTGATTTAATTATTTAACATCTTTATTTGATTTTTCCTTTACTTTAATTGATTTTGTCCATCTTTATTTAATTATGTCCATTTTAATTGATTTAATCCCTTTTTTATTGAATTAATGCATTTTGATAATTTTGAGCTATTTTATTGATTTTTGCAATTTAAAAGCACTTTGTCCATTTTTGCGTGTCTAAAAATGCCCCTCTTTGAATTGATGTGCAAAGAACATTGATTCAAAGATTCTTTTGAGTCCTGATCACTTTTAGGTCGTGATTGCTGATTCACCGATTCACTGATTCACTGATTGTTGCCTCTGATATGATATGATTCTAATATGCCACTGATAATGATACAAAAAATTTTGATGCCCCACTCATTCCAATGATATTTTATTTTAATTTCAATTTCATACCTTGATGCCCCCTCAGAAATTAAAACACATTGATTTCTTGATATGAAAATTTTTTATGATGTTTGATTGCATGAATATGTTTTCATTTCTGAAAAAATTGATGAGATTCCATGAGTTAAAATATATGCCTCAGTTGATTTGATATGTCAATACATAGGTCTAAGCCAATTTTCACCTCCAAAATTAGGTCAAAATAGCTTAAATAGGTTTAAAAACCTTGTTTTACTATTCATTTTTACTTTTATTTTTGGTGATTTTGCTCTAGTCCTATGGTGAATTTCTAGATGGTTGTCCCTATTCAAGAGCATCAATTCAAGAGGTGTCAAAGATATGCAAGGCCACCTGACTATGGACCTCTAGTGAGTTATTTTGAACCCCCTTCGTGCATTTATTGCTCATTTATTAGCATTTATTGCAATTTCTCATTTCATCGTTGCCTTTAATATGCAAAATCACACTTAGGAAAATTTCCATATCGCCTACACCCTTTTACTGTCGCATCCATGCTTTTCTCTCATGCATCTGAATAGTTTAATGTCACCTAAGAAACTTTCATCCTTGCCTAAGAATAGGATACTCATGTGTAGAGCTAGGTCAAAATGCCCATTTTCATATATTTTATCGCGTAGAAAACCCTAACAAATTGTCTGTTGCGTAGCATGATTTACTGTCGTGTAGCATAAGAACTATCATGTAACACCTGAATAACGTCGTGTCACAACTTTTTGTTATCAATTAAGAGGAATGTCACCTAGGATGAATAAAATCATGCCTGCAGACTTTGGAAAAAAAATTTCTCCTTTTTGTTTCACACTTGTACTTAATTGTGTCTGATGAAAAATTTTATGACTTTCGATGCTCAAGTCGAATGATTATATTAGGTCTGTTGCATTCAAAAAAACAATGGATTAGGATATTGGGATAGTGTTACCAACAAATTTGATTTTTCAATCCAATTAGGATAGGATATTGATAGGATAAATCAATCAGTGTGAAAACCGATATGATTTGATACTGCTACTTCGTTCTTAGGACACAGAGACATGAACAAATGGTACTTGGTGTGATTACTTGATACTTTTGATAGAATTAATTAACTTGAGATAATTCCTTGATATGGTATACTAATATGATTCCTTTGTTTTGCCAACAGGCAAACTTTCCTACTCTATACATCTGGACATTTGCTTCTTGGGTCATTGATTTGGGCTAGACACTTACGGATGCTGATTTTTGTGTGATTGAGTTGTGTGGTTGGAGTTTCCTTCTTGATCTTCCATGGTTCTAGCTGAACCATGGTTTATTGACTGCATTGGTAGAGCGATGGCACTCTGACCACAATACATTTCATTTGCCTTATGGAGAGATGACTATCACACCTGAGGAAGTGTATAGATTACTATGTATCCCATGCAGAGGAGAGGTAGTGTATTATGATTCCATATATGATTCTACTATCTACCGACAAGTGTTTGGGGACAACTCTATTGATGACCATACTATCACCTGGCCTCATTTTGCTTCCTTTCCTACATTGCCAGCAGTACTTGGTGCATTGATTGGTGGTTTGCTTCTTCCCAACTGACGAGGTCATGGTTTTTCTGTCGGATGGGGTAGGATTCTAGAGGATTTACTTTCTCATCCTCAACACTTCAATTGGGGTTCATGCATCCTTTCATAGCTCTACCATGATTTGCATGAGGTAGTCCATAGAGAGAGTGCCTCTTTGTTGGCTGGTACAGTTATTCTTCAGTTGTGGATATGGGAGCATCTTCCCATTACTAGGCCTATTTCTGACAGGGTTTGGCCTCATGGTTTTCCATATGCTTTTCTCTATACTAGTATGGTTGCACAAGATCATTTGGGTCAGCTAGATTACTGGTGGTGACAAATTGATGATCTCAATCAAGTTTTATGGAGACCATACAGGGGTTGCAAGCGGTGGAGAGAGGATGATAATGAGTTACTTTACATGTTTTCCCCTCGCTAGATGATTGGTCTCACTACTACTACTATTGAGTGCTTCTTCTTTGGTAGAGTTTCTAGATAGTATGGGTGGACAAAGGATATGCCATAGGGTATAGCACTATATGCTTGGGTATAGGCAGCGAGATCTTTGTGGGGTCCTCTCATTGATTATAAGTTTTCCTTAGATAAGATTGTTGGTATGGCTTATTTCAGGTGGGAGATGCTTTCTGGTGTGGTAGATGGAGGTATGTCTCATGATTTTGTAGATTGGTGGGCTTGTAATAGGTTTACTCATTTCACCGATCCAGTAGAGCATGTCCTAGGTCAGGGTGATGGAGGTGGTGGTGGTAGACGGCAGAGATGATGAGGATAGAGAGATCCTCCAGCTATTGGTTGAGTACAGGTGAGAGGTGGTCATGCGAGGGATAGATATCATGCTAGAGGTCATGATGATGCACTTGAAGTATGTCCTAGAGCAGATAGATATCAAAGAGCTCACAGATAGCAGAGACAGGAGAGACAGGCTCATGTTGATGCTGCTAGGTAGATTCCAGGTGGTTTGGATCCTTTGGTGCAGTTGCAGAGAGTGGCCTTGGCTTAGCAAGATGATGTTCCCATATAGTAGGATTAGGTTTTGGCATAGTAGGTGCCTCCACAAGATTAGTAGCCACAGGATCAGGGCCAGGGTTCCCAGGATGTTCCCACTATGGGTACTGTAGTACGGGAGGTGCAGGATATGAGGATAGATATGTCTAGTGTTGTTGGGCATTTAGATCAGGTTTCCACCTTGATGTAGAAATTCATGTCTTCTATGGTTCAAAGATAGAGTGGAGCGAGTACTTCTCAAGCTCCTCCCCCACAGGATGGTAGAGGTCCAGATGGATCAGGTCCTACAAGATCTTGATTGATAGATTCACTCATGGTTGATGTACTTGTATTACATGCCATGTTTTTTGATTGATCAGATTATTTGATGTATCACTTTGTATGACATTATATCTTGATATACTAATGTGATGGATCATTGATGAACACTTTTTTGATGATATATGATGATATACTCCTTGGTTCTCCTTGATGAGTTGTTTATGAGATTATCTTTTATGTAGCTATATGATGTGTTATGCATTTACTTTGATTTATGCTATGGATGCAGGTATCTTATTTTATGATATAGATAAATGATGTAATGATGTATGGATTTATGACATGGTTTTCCCTATTTCTCAATGTATGGATGCAAAGTGTTTTATGGAAATGCATATGGAAATGCCCCTATGTTTTTGAATTTTTTGATGTATGCAATGCAATTCTTAGCTATTTGTATGCAAATGATGTATGAATGTTTTTATTTTTCTAGTATGTGGATAATGACTAATGATTAATTCTATGCATGAATGCAAAAGATGATCTCATTTCTTTGTTTTGATTGATCAAGAGTAAGATGTTTGATTGAATCCCTCATTTCTTTAATGTTTTGACTAACCAAGATTATTGATGTACCCCCTTTTCCCTTGAAAAATTCACCACAAACAAATGCAATTAATCTAACATGATAAAGCAATGCAATTAATCTAACATGATAAAGCAATGCAATTAATCTAACATGATAATGCAATGCAATGCAACCTAAGAGTCACCAGCTTTTAGCAAAGAAATGCCATGGAGATAAATTTTCATCATTGAACATTTTGGGACTGGAAAGCTAGTACAATCATCACTGACCACATCTTGATGATATGAATACTATTTTTTATCACTTTTTGGTAACCTCTTTTTGAACCTAGTACAACCCTCACTAGCTGGATGACCAACTATTGGAGTCTGAATACTGGTGTCAATGGATTCAATGTTGCAAGTGGATTTTTGGTATTAAGATATGGAAGATCTAAATAGCCAAGGGATCCATTTGTGTAAACAAGCAAAGGTCAATCTGTCCTCTTATGAGATAGTCCTCGATGGCTCTTTGATGACCATGTCTTTAGACAAACTCTCATAAGTTGATGAATCTTTCTCAAAAAAATCACTCAAAGGCAATAAAATATCATGTCTTTCTCATGGCTAATCTAGTTGAAACATCATCGATTAGTTCAAAGGAGGTGATAAAAAGACAATTTCACAAAGATTATCAAAAGAAAGTTTCAAGTGTTTTGCAACATTTCCTGATTTTCAAAAAGTATTTCCAAGTATTCTAATCTATAAGGTGTTTTGTCAATTTTTAATCCCAAATTATAAAATCAATGAAGGCTCATGGATCAAGTTGTAGGATCAAATACTTAGGCTTTTGAAAAATGATATCCATCAAAGGTTCAATAAACTTTCCATTCTTCTAAAACTTTGACAAATCTCTCTCTAACGTGACTGATTGTAGCACTTATTGAATCTATTTGGTACCAAATTTCCAATCTTCTTCTACCCCCAAGTGATAAATGGGATTGTTTGACAAACTTAGGGCTGATAGAAAATGCAACAATGTGACTGAATGACTTTATTATGACTATGTACAAATGATGGATGCAATGGTAGTTACACAAATGGGATGTTGGAAATGCAATATGGGCATATGTGACTAGGAAAGACAAACTTAAGGGAACAAAAGGTGCTTGTTTACCAAGTTTTCACCTTCCGGATCTTTTTCTCTTTTTTTTTTACCAAGGTGCCTATTGCTAGGTTTTCACCAAGGCACTTTTTTTTTTCACTTTTTTCTTTTTTTTTGTATTTTAATTTTTTTCAATTTTTTTGTATTTTTCAAGATGTCTTTGACTATGTACAATAAATATGATGCTCCTCATCTGATACTCTTTATACTCTTTCATCTCCCTCATGTGTAGAACCTTTTGAGATGAATGTTGTTGATGGGTTCTTGGAGTTCCTCTCCTTCACAATTTGATCACTTATAGGTTCCTATTCCAAATGAAGACACTATGATGAATGGACCAAGCCAATTAGCCTCCCATTTACCTTTCTTCTCTCTTTCAACTTGATTCTTTGGATTTTCCCTTAACACTAAGTCTCCTACCTGAAAGACTCACGGTTTGATATGCTTATTGTAGTTCCTCGAGATTCTATTTTGATACACTTTCAGGTGCTCATAAGCTTATGTTTGGTGTTCTTCTAGCACCTCCAATTGTTGAAGTCTAGCAACTCTATAGTCTTCATCTATGATCAACCCTTGCAATGACACTTGTAAAGATGGGATTTTGACCTCTAAAGGTAGAACTGCTTCAGCTCCATAGACTAATGAAAATGGCATGGCTCCCATAGGTGTCTGAATGCTAGTTCTATAGGCCCATAATGTTGGATTAATTTGCACATGCTAATCTCTTCCCAATTTATTGACCGATCTCTTCAAAAATTTCAAAATGTTCTTGTTTGTCGCTTTGGCTTGTCCATTTCCCTGAGGATAATAGATAGATGAAGAATGGTGAGTGATGTGAAATGTAGCACAAAGTTCATCCACATCCTTTTTTTTGAATTGTTTTCCATTATCTATTATTATGGCATGAGGAATGCCATATCTGCAAATGATGTGGTTCAAGATGAACATGGAAATTTGCTTACCTGTGGCCATGATTAAAGGAACTACTTCAAACCACTTAGTGAAATACTCCATTGCGGTTATGATGTATTTGTGACCATTTGAAGAGGGTGGGTATATGACACCAATTACATCAAACCCCCATTGATAGAAATGCCATGGTGTAACAAATGGGTGCAATTCCTGTGCCAGTGCATGTATCATGTCACCATGATATTGACATTTGCTTCATATCCTAACAAAGTGGCAAGCATCTTTTTCTAATGTCTTCCAGAAATACCCTAAGCCAAGGATCTTCTTAGCTAGGTTTAACTCACTTGCTTGTGACCCGCAAATGCCTTCATGAACTTCATGAAAAGATAACTTAGACTCTTCCTCCTCTAGACACCTAAGTAACATCTCGTCGAGACCCTTACGATACAATTTTTCTGAGAGGATTATGTAGCGGATTGATTGGCATATAAAAATTCATTTTTTGGCTTGGGTTTGGTCTAGAGGTAGCACTTGGTCTTTGAGATATGTATATATAGGGTCATACCAAGGTGAGTCATGTCCATGAATTAGGGAAACAATTTGGGTTTCGGGAAGGTCAAATGCCCATTTCACCAACTCTTCCACCAAGAACTCGTACTTCTCATTTTGATCTAGTTTTTGTAACAAGGAAACCAAGGTGGCCATGGCGTCAGCTGCTCTATTTTTCTCTCTTAGAATCTACTCAAAAGTGATCAAGGCAAAGTACTTCTTCCATCCATCAATCATGGTCTTATATGGCATCAACTTTTCATCTTTAGTGTTATATTCATTATTGACCTGATTGATAATGAGTTGAGAATCTCCATATATTTGTAACTCCATGATGTTCCATTCTAAAGCCATTTTGATGCCTATGACTAGTGTCTCATATTCCGCTATATTATTTGTACATGGAAACAAGAGTTTTTAGGACTTAGGAATGGTGTAACCTTGAGGAGTGACCAATAATATGCTGGCCCCAAAACCTCCTTGAGTATATGAGCCATCAAAGTATAACTTCCATGTTTTAGCCTCTATGTTTACAATGGTGGAATCTAGAAATTCCACTTGAATAGTTTTTGTAGAAGTCATTGGATTCTCAGCTAGGTGATCTGATATCACTTGCCCTTTTATTGCTTTTCTATTGACATACTCAATGTCAAATTCACTCAATATCATAACCCACTTGGCTATTCTACCCATTAAGGCAATTTTACTTAGCAAATACTTGAGAGGATCAATTTTGGAAATTAGCTTTACCTTATGCATCAACATATAATGTCACAATTTTTGAGATACAAAAACAACTGCTAGGCAAGCCCTTTCCATGAATGTATAGTTAAGTTCGTATTTGATCAATGTCCTACTCAAATAGTAGATTGCCCTTTCCTTTCCTTGGTCATCCTCTTGCACCAAAAGTACTCCTAGAGATCTTTCGGTAGTAGATATGTATAAAATCAATGCTTTTCCCTTGATTGGTGGCATTAGGATAGGAGGATTTATCAAATAAGTCTTCAATAATGTGAAGGCTTGATCACATTCTTCATCCCACATGAACATGGTATCCTTATGTAGCAACCTTGTGAAGGAATGACTTTTTTTGGCCAATTGAGAAATAAACCTTCTTATGGATTGTCTTTTTCCTTGTAAGGACCTCATTTGGCTAATGTTCTTTGGTATCTCCATATCCATTATTGCTTGTACTTTCTTCGGGTCCACTTTAATTCCTTTGGCTAAAACTATATAGCCTAACAATTTATCAGATTGGACACCAAAGGCACATTTATTTGGGTTTAATCTGACTTTGAATTGCTCCAATCGAATGAATATCCTTTTCAAAATTTCTAGGTGTTCATCTCTTTTGTGGGACTAGGCCAATATATCATCCACATAATCCTCTAAAAATGTGTGCATCATGTCGTGGAAGATAGTTGTCATGGCCCTTTGATATGTGGTGCCAGAATTTTTAAGGTCGAAGGGTATGACATTCCAACAAAAGGTTCCCCAAGGGCATGTAAAGGTGGTCTTCTCTTAGTCTTTAGGTGCAATTTTGATATGATTATATCTGTTGAAACCATCCATTAGGGAGTACATGAAATGACCCACTGTCAAGTCAACTATTGCATCAATACTTGGAAGTGGGAAGTCATCCTTAGGATAAGCAAGATTTAGGTCTCAAAAATCCATGCATAATCAAATGGATTTGTCATATTTTGTGATCAGTACAATGTTAGATATCCATTTAGCATAGGCTATTGCCCTTATGAATCCCACCTTCAACAATTTTTCTAATTTTGCCTTGACTAAGAGAGCTATATGTGGGTGCATTTTCCTCAAGTTTTTTTTGACGGACTTAACCCTTGGTCGAATGTTAACCTTTTATGTCGGCTCTATGAGTATAGGTGACCTTTCTTCCTCATGTTCTAGTAGAGTATCCAATCTCTCTTCCTTTGATGCCACAATTGGGTTTTCACCAAAAGAAACATCTTTTATCTTTACTTTTTTGGGTTCTAATGCTGCCACATAATGGTTTTCAGCACTAGAACTTTTCTTTTTCTTATTTTTTTTCATTTTTTTCTTTTGACTAAGAGATTGAACCTCCACTACTTCTATCATGTTCAGTTCAAATTCATTAGTGAAAGAGGGCTCAACCACATTAAGGTATCCATTTTCTACTTGGTCATTTGGAAAATAAAGTAGGTCATTTGGCTCAGTTTGGTCCCAATCAATAAGATGGGGATTTATCAAGGATAAGGTTTCCTTAGGAAAGTTTTCATCAATTGGGTTTATGGACATGACTTCATTTGAGGGTTCATACATTGTATCATTTAGGTCTATGGCATGCGCTTCCTCAAGATGGTCCATGGAAGAAGGGTCGAAATCCCCTTCACTTGAGTCCTTGTCGACTTCTACGAGAAATAGTGTGGGAAAAGCCATGAGCTGATTAAAACTAATGTTTGAATCTCCCTCCTCTGAAGGCACCCAAAATGTATCTATCCATGATGGATTAGTAGGAGCTTGTCCTATGTTAAGACCTTATATATTAGGCTCTTCATTGACTTGAGTCTCTTGCCTTGGGATCTTTGCATAAGTATGTATTGTGACTACTTCTTTATCTTGACATGATTCATTGGATAGGATATCCCACTCATAATCCTAGGAGTCATCACTATCTCCATTAGATTCTAAGGCATTTATTTGAGGATAGAAATCTTGCATTAGGCTAGAACTTTTGCCTTTATATTGGTAGCCTACTCCAGATCTATCTTCTTTTTCCCTCCAAGTAGGTTCAATGGGTTCTAGTAAACCTCTATTCCTTTGGCCTAAGGGTCCTCTTCCCTTGTATCCCATTTTTTACATTATCTCAAACCCTTTCTCATATTTCTTAGTTTGTATATTAACATGTTGGATTCTTTCCATGGGAGTTCTTGAGGTATCCTCTTCATCATGATAAAGCCATTGATGGACTTCATTCTCCTCCTTGTCGAATGTTTCTTTGTCACTTTCTCTTATGAAGTAAGAGTTATACTTATGAGGTAAGTGTTCTTTTGATGATTTTCCATGTGTTCTTGGAGATGTGGGCATGTCGAATAGGGAAATGGAGTATTCCCCTACTCCTTTGGAACTAATTTTGCATTATTTGTCAAATGCATCCATTATCTCACCCATTTTCTTGTAATTTTCCTTTTTAGCTTCATCTTTTTCTTCTCTAGTGGGTTTGTAGGGTACTATCTCTGATTTAGGTGCTTGATCTGAACCTTCATTTATAGTTGGACCCTCGTATGTCATCTTTTCCTTTCCCTTATTTGATGTTGTTGAGCTAGCTTGAGGAGGGTTTCAAGTAGTATTTAATGTTATCACAGGATCATCCATTTTGGTATCTTCAATGGTGGCTCTTTGAATGATCCCTTCTTAGTTATGTGGAATAAATAGCTCATGAGGGGGTTTGAGTGCATTGCAATATTGGAATGGATTTGAGTCCCCTCCAACCATAATTTCTTCACCCATGTACAAAAATTTGATGCATTGGTGGTACGTGGATGGGAATGCTTGCATCTCATGGATCCATGGTCTCCCCAACAAAATATTATAAGTTAAATTCATGTCCAATACTTGGAAAATGGTGTCATTTTTTACAGGTCCCACTTGAATGGGAAATAAAATCATGCCTTTAGAGGCCCTTTCAACTTCATCATAAGCCTTTATGCTGATTCTTTTCATAGGGTCAATGCAAGACTTGGACAACCCTAAGGATTTACCAAGACTTAATGTGAAAATGTTAAGGCCATCTCCTCCATCAATGAGAGCTCTTTTGACTCTATGGCATTCAATCAAGACCACTATATGCAATGCTAGGTTTTGGGATGAGTAATAGACATGTCATCTTGGTCAGAGAATGACAAGCAATGAGGTGCAATGAGATGACCTACCATGTTTTGGAACTTCCCCTCTTCTAAGTTAGTAGGAACATTTGTCTCTACTAGAGCTTTTTCTAAAATTTTCTTATGGTTATAGGATAACTTCAATAGCTCCAAGATAGAGATTTGTGCTGGAGTTCTTTGTAGCTGATCTACCAAGCTATACGATTTTGTTGTTGTAGAAGATTTCTTGATCACAATGTTGGACTGCGGGGTGCTAATAATTTTAGATGCAACACCTTGTAGGGTAATCCTTGAATTTTTCCCTCTAGTAATAACATTGTATGTCTCTTTTTGGGGTTGTTCCTTGATTATTATAGCAATCACAATGTTATCAGAAGGTGGTGCAAAGTTAATGGTATTGCTTCTTTGTTTCTTACCATTGGATGACTCCCCTTTGTCATGTTTATAGAAGGGTTATTTGAATGTCATATGGTCTTCATGTCTTTGAGGTCCATCAATGATGATCATGCCATTATCGATTAAGTCTTGCACTATATTCTTTAGCTACAAACATTCATTTTTCATGTGCCCTCGAATTCTATGGTACTCACAATGGTTATTTGCACTCCACCAACTAGGCTTGTTGTGTGGCTCATAAGGATGAATGCTAGGTAGAGTAATGATATTATTATCTATGAGGGTCTTTAGTTCCTTTTTGAGGGGTTCACCCAAGGGTGTGAAATTCCTTTAAGGAGTTGGCACCAAGAACTTATCAAACTTATTACTCCTTGGATTATTTCCTTAGTTGCCACTATTAGCATTGTTGTTGGAAGATGCGTTGGAGGTCTGGTTTGCATTATTCACCTGGTTAGGTGTTCTTGTAAGAGAAAATGGAGTCACCTTCAAGTTGCTAGAATCAACGACCCCATCATTCCCTTATTGTTGTTTTTATACTAATTATTGCTATTGAACCAATTCTTATTCTGATTGGTGCCATTATTGGAGTTATTGTTTTTAGAGTTGTTCTTATTATCTTTATACAATTTCAGTTCCCCACTCTTAACCAACACTTCTTCTATTGTTACTCCATTTTCTATGAGGTCTTGGAATGTCTTGGGACATTGCATTCTCAATCGGTAGTTCATCTTGGTGCTCAAACTATTAATGAATATATCCATTTTTTCCTTCTTGGGCACATTCCTAGGATACCTAGCAAAGACTGTCCTCCACCTTTGTAAGAAAGTGAGGAATGCCTCTCCATATTTTTTTTTAGTATTGCATAATGTTATCATCATGACCTCATTCTTGATGTTATATGAGTAATGGGCCATGAATTTTGAAGCTAATTCTTTGAAGGTTTTTATGTCGGAGGGTAACTTAGAAAACCACTCCATAGCCATGCCTCCTAAGCTTCTTGGGAATAGTCTCATTAAATAGGTGGTATCATGCATGAACTCTAAGCTCAATGCACAAAATTCCCATAAGTGATCTTGTGGATCCAATGTTCCTTCATACATTTCATATTTGGGAAACACTACATTGATCAGGAATGGTTCCATTACTATACTTCTATCAAATGGGAATGGACACAATGCTTTGATAGAAAAGGGTTTGGGATCCCCACTTTTCTTGATTGTATCTAGTTGCATTTGAAATATTTTGAACTATTTTTTCATGATGTCAATGGCACTTTCTTCAACTTTAGGTGGTCTAAGTTGATTCACATCATAATCTCATGGAAGTGTAAGACCCATTCGAGCTAGGTCCATGAAATACTTCGCTTTATCTCTTGCCATTTCTTTTTCCATGAGTCCTAAGAAATAGGGGCATTGAATGGCTTCATCAACCTTGTCATCAGTGGCATCATTGGTAGTTGGTTTAGTGTTAGTTCTTTGGTGAGTGGTATCAATTCATTGAGTGTTTTGATCTACCCCTCCACTATTGGTATTGCCTTGGTTATTCATGTCAATGCCCCCATTATTTGTATCACCTTGGTTATTGGGGTTGATGCCACCATTGATTTTATTACCCAAGCTACCATAGTACATCATGTTGTCTTCAACTTCTTGTTCAGGTGATTTTTGGGGTATTCTTAGAGTGGTAGAATCATCTCCTAGGTAAGGGAGCTCTTGTCTTAAGTAAGTTTCATCCGCTTGTAGAGTTTTCTTGACGTAGTAGGATCTAGTAAAAGTAAGCATGAACAAACCACTTGGAAAACAAGAATCAATCATGCCCTTGGTCAAATCCTTTGTAAAATTTACAAAAATTGTGTAGAACAGGATTTTTGACTGGCTTGAAGGTCGGAGCAATAGGAACACGGAAAAGGGTATTCTAATATATGATTAAAATTTTCTGACCCACCCTGCAAATAGTCTCTGTTTTCTCTTTTATATTTTTGGGCATCACTGATCTGAGTGTAGGCCTAACTAAATTTTGCGTAGATGTAAACTAGTATATTGTTAGATGACACACTGAAGGTATCCAGGCAGAAATTTCCTATTGATAGGTGATTTTCCAGTTTTAGTAGGTGTGTTTCAATACTTTCTAGGCATAATTTCACTGTTGTTATGCATTTTCATATAAGTCACAAGCGTGACTAAACCTCTGATAGGCAGGATTATTTTGTGCACAGGCGACACTTCTCTAACCAAGTTGTGAGATTTTGAATTTTTTTTTTTTAAACTTTTAAGATCAAGTCCTTTGAAATTTTCTTGTTTGAAAATAAAAAACAATCTCAACACACACATCAATTTTTCATCGTGTCCCTAAAACAATCTAATCTATATATTCTCGATTGTTTCCACAAGTATAACACAAGAAAGAATTCCAAGAAGCTTACCTAAAGTCAAATTTGACTCTTAACATGGCTCTAAAAGGTGGTCTTGCTACTTTATCCAGGATTTATTGTGGATTCCGTTCAAATAGATCTTAAACTTTCATGCCCCAAGTATGTTAAGGGGTTTCCCACACACACTGAGGTATGATTTTGTGTAATCTGTAAAGACTACTAGAGGAAATTAAAAAAATTTAAAATTTGTTTGTCACACACCCCATTAAGGATGCATGTGTTTCATTTTATAGTGGATTGGATTCCCATAGCAAAAGCGATCATATCTGACTTTGGGCTATCCCTCTCACCAGCCTCGTTAAGGCACAACTCAAGAAGTGAGCCCACTAATTCTCTATTTTAACTAGCATGTTCATATAAAGCAAGGAAAATGGAATTAAGGTTAAGCTTTTGAGAATTTGGTTCACCAAAAAGGTGAAGAGCATATCCCTAACTTTCCCTTTAGTTCCTCAAACACTCAAGCAACAAAGTTCTTTTTCAATCTCATAACAAAGAGATTCTTATAATTGAGGTGTTTGGTCAAATTCCTTATTTTAATTAGGCTAGATTCAATGAATGCCACAATTTAAGCAAGTGCAAGCTTGATTCGATGAATACCTTTTCCTTTGTAGCTAGCAATGGCTAGGTGCTTTTTTATGATTTTTTCCCTTTTTTCTTGCTTTTTACTCACCTAGTGGCGATCGTTCCCACTCCCTCCTCCAACAAGTTAGTCCAACACAACCATTCAAAATGAGGGGAAACCAAAATTGAAAATTAATGAAGCAACCATTGTGTATGAATCTTTAGAGAACTTATTTGCAAACTTTCAAAGGAAAACTTGATTTAAGGACTAAAAATCCAATTTAAAGAGACAAATTTCATTTTATATGCTTAAACAATTGCAAGATAGTTCTGAAATATCTGATTGTTCTCCTCTTGTGTAGTCTCAAGAATAGCCTTAATGCGCTCAAATTTCTCCTTCTTAATCCTCTTTGCTAAAGCCTTTCCTTCTTGATTAAATCTTCTTTTCAGCTTCTGTACTTTCTTGTGATTGCTCATTTACTATTAAATCATGTAAATAGGGAGTTAGACAAATGATTTAATCAATTTAACAGTAAATAAATACCGTAGGTAGTAGGTGACATTAGCTAGCTAATAGAAGTGAATGAATTGTTAGCAGGCGTAACTTTACTGATAGCAAGCGACACTTTGCAGTGACACAAGAAGTACTAAAAATTACATAGGCATGAACAATTTCTCACAACGCGTGAATAGAACTTAAATTTGTAGAGAATGATTTATGCTAAGTGATGTGTGTGTGAAAATTATACCTGATCTGTAAACACAACACTCAGTAAAACATTAGAGGTTAGTGATAATCAAAATCGTGCAAAATTGAAAGCTATCTAACCAAGCGATTTACTGCCTTCTAATAGGTGCAAGATTAATGTTCTCAGATTGTAATCGAGATCAGTGACCTAGACGACACCTAAATGAAGGATTTGAATGCAATTCTAGATATGGAATAAATGCAATTAATCTATATTTTTGATATTTTCTATGCAATAAGAATGATAAAAACTGATATGATATGAATGCTATTGAAAACTGATATGCTATGAATCTAACAATGATATGTAATATGAATGCAAAAATAAGATTGATCTCACAAAGATGTCGATTCGCAAGAGCTTTGATTCTTCAATTCCAATTCTCCAGCGTGATTGTGCAAAATATGAGATGATTTGTGAAGAGCTAAAGCCTTTAATTTATAGAAATCTAGGGCTTTGGAGGTGCATGGATAAAAGCCATAAATCACTCAAATTAACTCATCTTGATTTTTGAGTTATCTAATCATGAAAGATAGTTAATTCTCAAAATCATGCAAAAATAGCTTTTTAACTCAAATTAGAGTTTAGATCAGCTTTTTGAACTCCAAAAGGATGTTGAGTTCCAAAAAGTCAATAACTTGCATTGATTTTCTAATTTGGAGTTTAACTGTTTCTTTTGAATATGCATAATAATTAAGAATTAAATAAATAAATAAAGTGATTTATTTCCAACTTAACTGCTTTTAAAAATAAAACAATTGATTTATGGGTTAATCAATTATTTAATCAAAATTTTATTAAAAACTATATTATTAAATAATGACAACTTGCTTTAATTAATTAAATAAGAATTTAATCAATTATTCACATGATATTAGATTTATTGTCAAAATTAAATAATACAATTAATAATAGATATAATTAAATTTAATTACATAATTAAGTGGAAAATATTAAATCTAATTAATTAAATATGAAAATATTCAATTAATCAAACTTTAGGATAAATGTGATTTATTGCCAAATAATTATAAAATTAAAGATAATTAAGATAATTAGGAATATTACTAGGAATATTCTCCGATGCAAAATTTAAGATAATCAATTAGATTTGATGATGTTTAGATGTGCCTTAGATTAGGACTTTGATGTCGATTTCATATGATTTGATGATATAGGAGGTTAATGAACTTATAGCCCATTTTTGGGGTATTACATTTTGCCCCTCTTTGAATTACTGTGTGAAGCGCAGTGGTTCAAAGATAGTCTGTGTTTGATAAAGATATGAAACTGATTCAAAAGATAAACTGATCTCAAGATAGAAACCAATTGAGAGATATTGAGATAGGAGTTCCTGAATGACCAGAGATAATGTTTACTATAGCAGCAAATGAACCTATGATTGTGAAAAAGTGTCAAAACACCTGATTCTGAACCTTAAGATTGATAAGAAGTGAGTGACCCGTTCTAGACTCAATTGTCTTAGCAGAACTAGCAAGTATCACATCCAAACCCTTCAGTTGTCGAAGAACCAAGAAAAGAACACTATGATCTGATGGTTGCAAAAACTGATACAGATTACAAGATTAAGAGAATACCAGATTGATATGGATCGATGAATCTGATATGCCCCAAGTGATGATAGATTTGCCCCGAGCGATGAGGACTTTTGATGAATCAGTAACTAGACGTGATTGTTTGTCTTGATCACTGATGAAAGATATTGATAGACTTGATCGATAGAATTTGATTTACAGACTTTGAATGATGTGCAATACCATGCCCCCTTCGGCCCTTCGGGATTAAAATTGAAATCTGACAAGAAAAGTCAGCGTTGATAGTTTAGAAGCATGTGAATTGATTGGAAAAGTGGTTATATACACGTCCGAGAATGCATTCTGCATCGTTTGGAGGTCCAAAAAGACCAAGTTTGACTAGGTTTGACCATGAGTTGACCATGGTTGACCAAGTTGAAATTTTGTTAGTTTGATGTAAGATAATCAGTTAAGTTGAATACTAGATTTCTGTGATGATTGAAGGTTGATTATGCAAGCAATTAATAATATGAATGATCTCAGATTTGAATTTTGATCCCGAAAAAGGATTCTACTTGCTATTTCATTGGAGGAACCTTCGTGTGA
This sequence comes from Chamaecyparis obtusa, assembly GCA_027943335.1. Classification (NCBI taxonomy): domain Eukaryota; kingdom Viridiplantae; phylum Streptophyta; class Pinopsida; order Cupressales; family Cupressaceae; genus Chamaecyparis; species Chamaecyparis obtusa. The sequence goes on along the minus strand of BSBK01003293.1, from coordinate 555,255 downwards.
GATTCAGCTCTTGTTAGACTGGAAGATGTGATTTGAAGAATCGTTTAAGCTTTGAAGTTCGTTTAATCATTGTGAGATCATGCAAACATGCAAAATGCAATGAGACATGCAAAATGAAATGCAACCTAAGACCTAGGACCTAGTCACTGATCATGTGTCGATTTGTTATCATCATTGAACTTTTAGGTAACTGGATAAATCAATACAATGCCCACTAGCCATGAAACCATAGACATATGAATATCGATTTGTACGCGCAAGAATCAATACAACACCCACTGGTCAAACAACCATGGATATATGAATATTGATTTTGTTTTCAAAATGTCGGATTAGATATAAGCACCAAGGCACAAGCGCCAGGATGACCTGAATATCATGTCTATTTTGATATAGCAATTTGTACAAGCATCAAAACATAAACATTGTGATGACCTGAGTACTCCTTGCATTACAAACACATCAAACAGTCAAGAGATCATTCTAAATCCAATGTGAATTACCCGTAGTGACCCTTTATCGTTCACATCCTTAGGCAAGATTGCGTTCCACAGTAGGAGAAAGAACTTACTCAAAAAGATAATAGTTAGAGAAAACTTCCTTGAATTGTCTGGGTATCAATGGTCGAGGTACGCATGGCCATCCAATTCGAGATAGAGGCTCTTACAGTCGGACACCATTTCAATCCAGAAGTTCCAAAGATGTTAGATTTTCACATACAAGCAGAAGACAAAGAAAAGATTATGCCCCCAGTCATCACTCTCTAAATCCTATAAAAGACATCATCGAAGAGCTCGAAGGGACACAATATGCAAAAATCTCAATGCGAATCAGTAAGCCTACAAGGAGATAAAAGCATGAAAAGCACAGATTGTTTTCAGTTGAGTTTTGATGTTTGATTGTTGTTGATGCAAAATCCTTTCTGGAGATGAGACTGACTGACTGACTCAACTTGAAGCTTCAAAGGACTCTGAGTGGATATGACACGTCTAAGATACATGGGAGACCATAGGATATGACCTTGATTGCCCCCAAGTGTGACCATTGATAGGATGCAAATGCTTGAGCTGGTTGGTGTACAGGCCGACTTATTGAAAACTGGAAATGCAGGAACAAACCGGGAGATATGTACAAACTAAAGCAAGACTGAAAGCTGGGAAAGACCAAGATTGTGTTGATAGATGGAGCATTTTGGAACAAGTGGTGCCCGTTTTCCAAGTTTTCACCATCTTGGTAGAGATTCTATTTTTGCTACCGAGGTGCCTGTTTCCAGGTTTTCACCAAGGCACTTTTTTTTTCTTTTTTTTTTTTTTGTATTTTTTATTTTTTCAATTTTTTTGTACTTTTGATATTTTTTTGATTTTTTTTTTGTGAATCATCAAGGCGCCTATTGCTAGGTTTTCACCAAGATGTTCATTTTTTCAAGACTTTTTCTGATTTTTAAGATTTTTTCAGGACATTTACCAAGCACTAAATGCCTTAGGCGTAGAATTTCTTCAGATGGAGAACGTTGATTGGTTCTTGGAGCTGTTCTCCTTCAGTCGTTGAGAGTTGATAGGCACCAGAGCCAAAAGTAGCAGTGATTACAAAGGGACCCAGCTAGTTGGGTTCGAACTTCCCCTTGCGTTCTCGATGTGATTGATTTTTAGGATTTTCTCTCAACACTAGATCGCCAACCTGAAATTCTCTATGTCTGACTTTCTTGTTGTAGCCTCTAGACATTCTTTTCTGATACACTCTGAGATGATCATACGCTGCTTGTCTACGCTCATCTAGTAGTTCAAGTTCTTGTAACCTCAACACTCTGTAGTCTTCATCAGTGACAAGTCCATGCATTTTGATTCTGAGTGATGGGATTTCAACCTCAATAGGCAATACCGCTTCAGACCCATAAACTAAAGCGAAAGGTGTAGCCCCTGTAGGCGTTCTGATACTTGTTCTGATACTGGTTCTGATACTGATTCTAATACTAATTCTGATACTGGTTCTGATACTGATTCTGATACTGATTCTGATAATTGTTCCGATACTGGTTCTGATGCTTGTTTTGATACTAGTTTTGATACTTGTTCTGATAATTGGTATACCTGATAGCATATTTTTCCATTTTCAAACTCCCAAGAAAGATCATATCATGCAGTCCCAATGTCTAGCAAGGTGGAGAACAAGAGGGATTAGCAAGCTGGTGGAAGAGATGGAAGATAAGAGAATGAAGGAAAATGAAGGGAAGAAATCCTCAAGAGCAAACTCCTCAAGAATACCCAAACACATTTGGATAAGCAATGAAAGGCTAGCATAGGATAAGTCACAAAATCATAATGCAAGAGTAGGAACGGATGCAATCCAAAAGAGTAGACATGTCAAGAGGCTTCATAGCACTGTGTTTTATTCTTTCTTTCTTTTTTTATTAGATCAAGACCAAAGGGGAAAAGGATAGCTATAGGCAAAAATGAATGGAAGAAGATGGATATGAAGGCTAAACATGGAAGGAATGAAAGAAAGATCATCGTAAGATAGCTCACAAAATAGCCAAATGTTCGTGTATAGATCAACATTGTCAAGATCAAAGAGAGAAGATGAAATAGATGAAATATGTAGAAGAACTATGCATGATGCCTGATTGCTAGGTTTTCATCATGGTACTTATCCAAGGTGCCACAAGGGAGTGGTTTTCACCATAGGATGAATTTATTTCTCTTTACTTTTGCTACCAAGGTGCCTGTTTCCAAGTTTTCACCAAGGCACATTTTCAATTTATTTTTTATTTTTTATTTTTATTTTTATTTTTTTTTTGGAAGAAGGCAAGCTTTTTAGATAGTGCTCCTTGAAAGGATAAACCATGATATGCCAAGGATTCAAAATGATATGCTCAAAGATGCTGATAGGGAAAGGGAGATGGAAGAGAAAAATGGAGGATAAGGTTTTATGTAAAGCGAGTGAGGTTGGAAGATAGGAGGAATAGGCAAATGAGGAAAAAGGATAGGAGGTATAAGGATAATACATGGAAGGATTGTGAAAGGGTAGATGGAAAGGAAGGCAAATTCAACATCAACACATACCTTGAAGAGTGGTGAGATAATGGAGGAATCGTGAATGAAGGAATACGTGAAGGAATATGGCGAATGGATAGCAGAGGTTGTGGTTTAGGCACATGGAATGGAAGAATATTTTTGGAGGGAGATGAAGTGGAAGCCTTTGGAAGCTTGAATGTCAACTTCACTTTTTGCTCAACACCAGACTCTTTCAAGAGAGACTTTGGAATCCATATAGCCTTAGGATTTTTATTTCCTTTTGATGATCTAGAGAGAATATCTTGAATGATAGATTTTGGAACCCATACTTGTCTTGTAGTTTTTTTCTTAGATATCTCTTTTGACTTTATGCCTCCATGTCGATGAGAGGAGACATGGTGATCTTCTTTTTTTGATGGATTCTTGTATTGCTTCTTTTTCTTGTATTGAACATTCAAGTTACTTCCAAAAGACTTGGGATTTGTGGAAGAGGGAGGATACGACTGGTTTAGATGGGTGGGTGGATGAAAAGGATTCAAGGGTATGCATCTATGTTGATCTTGAGGAAAGATGAGAGATGGAGGTATGTAAGGACCTAAGATGGACGGAAAATTAGGAGAGTTAGGAGGGGAAAGTGAAGGGACATAAGGACCCAAGATGGAAGTTAGGCGTGAAGATCTTTGTAGTGGTGGAAGAGGTCCAAGGATGGAAGTGGAAGACGCAAAAGGATAATCAATACGTTCATCAGCATCTATATGACAACCAAGGATATCAACATCTTTAGAGTGAGCATTAGGATCTTCAATAGAATCATGGACATCTTGAATATGAGCACCTTCTTTGATAGGATTGTTCAAAGCTTGCAAAGACTTAGGAAGAGTAGAAAGTGAAAGTGAACATGGAGTGGTAGAACAAGAAGATGGAAGACTTTGATCTTGACAAGGATCTTTGGATAGCACAAGTGCATAATTTTTCTCTTGTTTTTCAATAGGATTAACATTGGAAGGAACACCATTTTTACCAACCTTAATGGAAGTATCATCTTTGGAAAGCGCAAGTGTAGTAAGGTCATTTTGATTGTCAATAAGCTCATTAGTGTAAGTAGTAGCTTGATCTTGCTTAGGCGAAGACTTAAGACATGGTGGAATGCATGAAAAAGGGTGTATAGGATCAAAAGAACCATGAAGCAGATAAGAGACATCGGGAAAAAGAGTGGATGACATGGAGGGTTCTTGATCTTGATCTTTCTTTATGTTCTTCTCTTTATCCTTTTTAGAGTCCTCTTGACATGGAGCCACTTCTAAGGACAAGGAAGCATGTTGGGATTGTATGGATGACTTTGGAAGAGATGGTGGAGGACTAGCTAAAGTAGGGATAATAGCATATGAAGGCTTAGGCTCTTTAGGTTTATCATTATTGAAAGTCTTTGCAGCCAAGTGAAGGTTAGCTTGAGTTTCTTTAAGAGGTATCCCTGGAGGATAACTATAGGGAACCACATGAAAAGTATCAGGGCTTGTGTCAGATGAAGGTTCTGTGAAAGATGTGAAAGACTTAGAAGCTTTAGGAAATGTACGAGTATTGGAGGAAGTAGGGGATGGAAGGGAACCATCACAAGACAACGGTCCAACATTAACATGATCTTGCTTGAGAGTGTAATCTTTATTTTCAGCCTGAGAGTTCTTAGAGGAGAGATCCTTATAGTATTGACGTTTCAAGCTAGCACGATGTATTTTATAGTCCTTAGCAGTAGTAGATGGATCATCATCAAGGTATTGTCCACAAAAGCCATCAAAGTCTCTTTCAAAATCAGAATCATATGGATCACCATCACGATCTATCCAATGTGACGGCCCATTTGTAGTAAGTAGGAACGAACGACGAGGAGGACTCTTAGGAACAGAGGTGTCATAGGTATCATTACATTGTCTGTCATCATAGTCATCATAGTCTCCAAAGCTAGATGTGTCACTCTCCATGGAAGAGGTATCATATTGCTCAATTTTTTTTCGGGGGCATGGTGACATGTACAAGTCTTTATCAAATGTAAAAGAGTATAGAGGTTCCTTTTCTTTCCCAAGTTTGTCAAGCTGGACTTGCATAGCATGTATCTGTTTCATTATAGTGGCGATCAGAGCTTCTTCCTCTTGTTTACTGATTCTTTGAGACATGTGTACTGATTCTCAATAGCTATTGCTCTATTCCTGACACAATGATATTTTTGATAGATTCTGGAACTAGGCTGGAAACATTGGATATCTTGCAATTTGACAATTTCTGACAACTCTCTCAATTTTTTTCAAACGACACTCTGCAGACTCGTACAACACTGGGTAGTCTATGAAACCACAGTTGCTAAACTCGTACGACAATTGGGTAATACTGAAACAACACTTGACAAAACTCATACGACTTTTGACTTCCTGAAATGACTTTTGACTCCAGAAAAGATTTTACGTCAATTTTTGCAAAATGTAAGGTCTTCAGTTTTGGATTGTTTGCAAATTGTATTGTCCAGATTTTGAAGGTTATACCAGATTTGATCATTTTTAATAGCCAAGTAGATAAATAAGCACGCAGAATAGCAAGCAAGTGATTCCAAGCACGTCTGAAAACAATGAACAAGGGCAAAAGAAACCTTGCGCATGAACAATCAAGTGACCAAATTGTGCTAATCCCTGAGAGTACTAATTGTGTATGTTCTGAAAAAGTTTTGCAATAACGCACATATACCTGAAAGTGAAAAATTGGCCTCTCTAGGGTTTTTAGTAATGGTTTGACTCTGCAACTTTTATGATTCAAAGGGGTGAACTCCAATCCCAGTGCACCAGGGTTTTGACACAGTCTGAGAACTTAATCTTCAAGAGCTGCTAGGGAGATCTGACAACCCAACAATGAACCATACCCGTGGAGATTTCTTCCACAAGGACATTTATATAGTGGTTGTCACTACCATGGCGAAAATGGCTATTACCGCTTGAGGTTCCGTCAATGCAGTTTGCCCTGTGAAGGGATTGTCCGCTACGGTTAACCCTCTCTAAAGATGACTCACAATAGTATACCACAAGGGGACTTGGCTGCAGATTCAAGGTTTTGACACCTCTTCACTTTTAACCCAAACAAAGCAAGCAGATTAATCCGACACGCTAAGACAAAGTTTTATTCCACCAAGGTCTATGATATCAACTCCATGTGATCTATCAACCTCTCCAGGGAGAGAATGTATCAATCAATAAGAGAAGACACACTAACCAATTTTGATTCACCAAAGCTCGTGATATCAACCCTACGTGATCTATCAACCTCTCCGGAGAGAGAATGTGTCAATCAATAAGAGAAGATGCACTAACCAAGTTGAATGTGAAACGCACTAAGTATCCTCCCTACCTACAAGGATTTTGTTGTCAAGAAAGATTTCGCTAAGAATCCAATCTCTCAAGAATCACAAATAGTGTTCATAGGGCCTAATTACTATGTGAGCACAGATGTATGTTCCGAAAGCAAATCTACCAAAAGCATCCAAAAAGTAGAAAGAGGAACACTTAACGTTTAAAGAGAATATGAGATGAGTCCACAAGGTGGAACACTTAACACCTCACACAAGCTAAAAATGAGTCCACAACTTAAAAAATAAGGGAGTTCCTAAAAGCACAAAAGGGTTGCCAAGTGGAACATTTAACGCTTCTGTCCTGTTGACCCCTCCCCTTTATGGCGCTGAGATTGCAACCACGGGGTGGAAATGAGGGGCCGGTAGATTAGCGAGTCCAATAACCCAAGATAGCAATCAAGATCAATCACAAGTATTCTAAGACTACTTAATGAATCCTTAAGGGTTCACAACCTAGTATCAATTATGCAAGTGTGTAGAAATAGATCAAAAGCATGAAAATATGCACACAAGCTTGACACATAAGAGATTTATTTTAAATCCCAAATCAAAATATTATTAGATGAAGGAGAATACCTGGGATCCTTGCAATGCGCTTAGTAGATTTTACTTAATTTTTAGCAATTTTTGTTGAGCTTTTCCATGCAAGCAAGTGACGAACTCTCCAACAAGCAAACAAGCAAACAAGATATGCAAAATATATTCAACTTATGAAAACTATAGGGTTAGCTCTAAAAATCAATTATTATCAGTAATAATAACCAGCAATCAACCCAAATGACAACTCATATCATTCATTGAACCATGTAAAAAAAATAAGTGCATACCCATCACAAAACTTTTTTTTTTTTTTTGCATTTGACCTAGTCAACAAGATCTAATTTTTTTGATATGATTTTGGCCACAAAAATAGAAATTCAGAATAAAGACCCCTACTAAAAAATAGAGAGCTTTCCAAAAATGGAAAAATTTTAGAAAAACCTCTTCATTTGTGCCCTAGAGACCCATTTTATCAAAATAGACCAGTTTTTATAAATTGACTATTTGAGCTATGATATCATGTCAAAATTTAAAACACAAAGAATGGACCCCCTCTATAATTTAAAGAGTTTTCTGAAAATATAAATTTTTTGAAAAATATGCTGATTTGCGTCAGATATTAATTTTTTTTGGAATTTCAAGAAAAAATTATTAAAAATTAAAAACATCTCAGAAAATTCTAAATTTTTTATTGTAGCTTCCATGACATGTCACCAACTTGAAAAAACAATTTCAGACCAAAATTCTAAGCCGTTTGGTAGATAAAATTAAATCTTTGAAACTTTGGGGTTTTAGCTCCCAAAAAAATCAAAACCAGCATGCAAAGGTGGGTTGCCCCACGGTGGGTGCCAGAAATGTGTGTGTGAAAATTATACCTGATCTGTAAATACAACACTCGGTAAAACATTAGAGGTTAGTGATAATCAAAATCGTGTAAAATTGAAAGCTATCTAACCAAGCGATTTACTGCCTTCTAATAGGTGCGAGATTAATGTTCTCAGATTGTAATCGAGATCAGTGACCTAGACGACACCTAAATGAAGGATTTGAATGCAATTCTAGATACGGAATAAATGCAATTAATCTATATTTTTGATATTTTCTATGCAATAAGAATGATAAAAACTGATATGATATGAATGCTATTGAAAACTGATATGCTATGAATCTAACAATGATATGTAATATGAATGCAAAAATAAGATTGATCTCACAAAGATGTCGATTCGCAAGAGCTTTGATTCTTCAATTCCAATTCTCCAGCGTGATTGTGCAAAATATGAGATGATTTGTGAAGAGCTAAAGCCTTTAATTTATAGAAATCTAGGGCTTTGGAGGTGCATGGATAAAAGCCATAAATCACTCAAATTAACTCATCTTGATTTTTGAGTTATCTGATCATGAAAGATAGTTAATTCTCAAAATCATGCAAAAATAGCTTTTTAACTCAAATTAGAGTTTAGATCAGCTTTTTGAACTCCAAAAGGATGTTGAGTTCCAAAAAGTCAATAACTTGCATTGATTTTCTAATTTGGAGTTTAACTGTTTCTTTTGAATATGCATAATAATTAAGAATTAAATAAATAAATAAAGTGATTTATTTCCAACTTAACTGCTTTTAAAAATAAAACAATTGATTTATGGGTTAATCAATTATTTAATCAAAATTTTATTAAAAACTATATTATTAAATAATGACAACTTGCTTTAATTAATTAAATAAGAATTTAATCAATTATTCACATGATATTAGATTTATTGTCAAAATTAAATAATACAATTAATAATAGATATAATTAAATTTAATTACATAATTAAGTGGAAAATATTAAATCTAATTAATTAAATATGAAAATATTCAATTAATCAAACTTTAGGATAAATGTGATTTATTGCCAAATAATTATAAAATTAAAGATAATTAAGATAATTAGGAATATTACTAGGAATATTCTCCGATGCAAAATTTAAGATAATCAATTAGATTTGATGATGTTTAGATGTGCCTTAGATTAGGACTTTGATGTCGATTTCATATGATTTGATGATATAGGAGGTTAATGAACTTATAGCCCATTTTTGGGGTATTACAAGTGACAATTTAATAACAGCAAGCGTGAATTGAAAGATTATAAGCGTGAATGTTTTAAAATGGTAAAGCAAAGCGTAAAGATAGGTGATAATAGATTGTGGCAAAGTGATACTTCTTGAGTCACAGACGTGACTTTAAGCACCAAAGACTGAATGCATTAATCTCACAGGTGTGAGTGAATGATTTGTAGGTGACTGCAGAGTACTCAAAACTGTGTAGAATTTGTATGCCAAGCATGAATCTTCAGATAAGAGGCGTCAGGATAGAGATTGTAGGTGGTAGTAAAATGACTTCAGGCATGAACAAATATCCTATAAGTGTGACTTCACCGGTTTCCTACAAAATAGTCATGGAAAATAGACAATACAAGCATGCAAATTATGATGAAAATGATAAAATGAGGCCTAGGGGCCCCACAGTGGGTGCCATTTGTGTGATGATGATAATCACCTTCATGAAATTAAGATCAAATTAGAAAAAAATCTAAAGTAAAAACAATGCAAATCTATTTAAAAATGAAACTAAGATCTATAGCATCACATGGCTCTCCAGAAAGAGGTGGTAAGTGAAACTCTCAGCTCAAATCTCCACTAGTGACACTTCTAAAATGAGAATGTATGCTGCTATGCTTCTACAATGCTTCTATGATAATGATTCTAGCTCAAATTGACAAAAGTATAATGCAAATACTCTAAATGCTCTTAATTTCTCTTAGAATGCTTCTTCAATTGTCTATAGTAACAATGCCTTGCAAATGAATTTCTAAGATATCAATTGCTCTCAAAATGCTTCATATTTATAGTAAAATCTCAAGGGTAGGGAGTGGAGTGAAGTAATCATGATTAACCTTTGGTCGAGTCAAAAACTTTGCTTTGTTCATAAATGGGGGACAATTTAAAGGTTTGTCTCAAAGCTTTGGACAAAAGGACAAGATTGAGTGGTTGAGATTGAAACTTTAAAATGAGTAATTGAGATTCATCTTTTTTGAGTGATTTGTGTCTTTTTGTCCTCAATTCTTATTGGTTGCTCAACTTTGTTGAAAGATATTAGGAATTATTAAATTTAATTAATTAATTAAATTTAGCCATGTAAGGGTAATAGGTTCATTTGATTTTTGATTTAACAACTATAGAACTAATTTATTAAAATCAATTATGTAGTGTTTTTCACCCCTTTAAGCTTTGATTTAATTATTTAACATCCTTATTTGATTTTTCCTTCACTTTAATTGATTTTGTCCAACTTTATTTAATTATGTCCATTTTAATTGATTTAATCCCTTTTTTATTGAATTAATGCATTTTGATGATTTTGAGCCATTTTATTGATTTTTGTAATTTAAAAGCACTTTGTCCATTTTTGTGTGTCTAAAACAGTGTTTCCCTTAGAAATAATAAGGTGTTCCCTTAGAAATAATAAGGCACTGGTTATAGGTAAGAAGGGAATTGAGTTCCACAACCTAAACTATTTGTAAATGCACACAAATTAAACCTTCAAACAACAAAGTATATTTTCTAAATCATTGAATAAGTAGAAATATCAAGTAAAGGATCAAACTGGTCATAATAACTTCACACAACACTCACTAAACCACTCAAAAACTAATGAGAAAATAAGGACCAATGTTTTTCATTCATCAAAAAGGAGCTAAGAAGACAATCTACTTCTTTAGATCTACAAACATTCAAATCTCAGAATCAGATAGAATGGAAGCACTCCTTAACCACCAAAGTGAGAGGTATAAATAGGTGAACCTCAGAATCCATAAATATAAGAATTTGGAGATTCACTATGTCTAGCTCCAGTAAATCTGAGACTAGATGAATGGATGTCTAAAGAATCTCCATCAAAATCCTGGGTAGGTCCATAAATGCCACTCCAAATCTAGGTGACAAAAATCCCAGAATTATAGGGGTAGGTGAGAAAATGAAAATATTTAGAGATTTAAGTCATCCTTTATCAAATCAAAATCTATCCTAGCCTACCCCCCAATCATGCTTTATAAATGATATTTTGAATAAATGATTTATAAATCATCACTTGTCCAATATCTTTACAACAATGTAAGCAATTATTTTACATTTTAAATATACCCTATTTTAAAATAGTTCAAATGTGGTCCTCATGCTAGGGTATTGGGTTATTGCCATTTTATCTTCCATTTATCTTTAATAAAAGATTAATACTTAGGGAAGAGGATTTACTTAAGCCATGAACAAAACTAAAATCCATAACCTAAAACATGTTCAAGGTTATGAGATTAGCTCCATTATTTGATGCTATTTTGGTTTTAAGGAAAGCTCAGGATTGAACATGTCACATTTTTTTTGCAATGGGAAGTTGCCTTCTTTTGACCAAGCTTCATGGGTGAATCTCTAGAAAGTGTATAAAGAGTGAGGTAGGTGATCCTTTGGTTCTTTGATCATTTCATTTCTTATTGCTAGGGCATCATTATAAGCTTCATCTGATCACTGATGATTGCATGATTTATTATTTTGATTGCTTGAGGCCATGGGTCTATGGTTTCCTTGCATTGTATCTTCTTCATGCTTTTGTTTTCATTGATTTTTGTGGCCCAATGTCAAGGCTCATTATTATATTTTTATGTATCTCTGAGGGCCCATGTTAATACTAGGGAATCATTCATCAGTGAATGATTGTTGACTGGTTTACAATGAAATACTTTACAGCCTCTATTATTATTAGTGATAATCTACAACTGATTGAATAACTTGATGAACTGAATGGACAAATGAAAGATAGTGATTAGAGATCACAGAGCTATTAAAGTGATACGTAAGGTAATTAAATCAGTTAATATGTTGTCATTAATGTCAACTAGTTTTGACTATACTTATCATGACATTTACAAACATCTAAAGAACAAAAATGGTAAAGGAAAGAAATATCTACATGAAGATGAGATCGATAAGGAGATATGGCTAAGGTATACATTGTGTAGCTTATTGATGAATCTATCACATCATTTTGTTGACTTGATTATATTACATGAATTTGTTATGTATTGAACAACAGAATTGAACAAGTTAATGTGGTCAATAATTAAAGATTTTTGTATACACTAAGCTAGTGCAGTGTATACTGAGTATCAGTTATAAATGAGTTAGTATTCATTGAAAAATATATGTATTGACCGAGTAAGAGAAACAATTAAAGTTTATAACAACTGACTGAATTGATGAGTTTGAAAGTTGCTTATTATTCTAAGGTAAAAGATAAAGCTAGTTATAAGGATCTAACGGCTGAAAAAATTCAAGATTGATCAAATGGAGAAGGATGAAACATGTTATAGACACATCTATCGAGGAATCTTGAAGCATAAAAATGGATGATGGAGATTAAGAGACAAAATCTAATGGATGAGAAGAAAAAGGTTTATGATGTATATTTATAGAGACATGAGATTCATTATTAAGTCTAGAGATAATTGAATCTGTAGGATAAATCATGTGAAAGGAAGTTTCTCATGCACCACTAATCAAATTGGTTACAGACAAAATTGAGCAAAACTGCAAGCATAACTGAGCATCATAGTATTATTGACCGAGTTGAATATGTTGAAGGATATGAATGATTGAAGTAATTATTGATCAAAGGAGGTATTTTGAGCTTAGTATAGATCTGAAAATCTATAATCTTAGTTGTATTTGAATCAAATAACTATTGTATCAGTTTAACCATCGTTACAACTAAATCTCTTAATTGAGTGAACTTAACAGTCTTATTTGTATTTCAATATGACATTCCATGAATGTTGATGGTTTTATTTTTGAACCCATAGTGAATGTTGGTCAAGAGTTAACTAGTTGTGATAAATCCTTTAACCAGATCACACCTTACAATGTGCATTGTAATCTTTTACAGGGTTGGCTCCTAACCGAGCTCACTTCAGAAGGGTGAAATATTTTGGGTTACCGGTCCCAGGTGGTTTTTCCCTTGGCAGGGTTTCCAATTTAAAACCCTTGTGTTATGTATTATTTGATGTGATTGGATTTTTATTTTACTTTGCACATTTCATATTTGGATTAATCATTTAACACAATATTGAATTTTCTAGTATTTGGTAAATGAATAGAAAGTTATTGATAACAAGCTTACCAAGTTGATTATTTGTTTAAAAAGATTGATCATATACATCTAGGAGTTTGGGATTGTAGGATAACTAGATTTAACAAATTCATCCCCCCTCTTAGTTATCTAACAATTTGTATCAGAGCTTGTGTTCTTGAAAAGGAAGTTTGAAGGACTTGAGCTAAAGATCAAAAGATGTATAAGAGAGAGGTGCCAAAGCTGAAGAAAGACAACTTCTCGACATGGAAAAGAAGAATGAGGTTGCACATATCTAGAATTAGATAATATTTAGTATTTCACCTAGAAAATGCTTACATACAATTGACAACTAGACCTTTGACTATTGATCAACTGAGAGATAGACATGAACATAACATAACAAAGATAGAGATTATTGTTTCCCTATCTGATGCAAAATTTGAAGATGTCAAACCATGTACTTCAACAAAAGCAATGTGGGACAAACTTACACTAGTCTATGAAGGAGATGTGAATGTGATGTGAGAAAGAGCTGAAAGCCTTAGAGGAAGATTTGATGATATGAAAATGAAAGAAGGATAAAACATTTCACAGTATAGTAACTGAATCAAGGAGGTTGTCAATGCTATTCGAGGAGCAGGAGGTGTTATTGATGAAGAAACTGTTGTGAGTAAAATTCTTAAAACCTTGCTGCCAATCTATGATATTAGAATCTTTGAAATTGATCAAATGAGATTTGCACCGGGTAATGTTTTTACACTTGATAGTATAATCGATAAATTGACTACTTTTGAGCTGAATAACTATGATAACAATATTGACCGAGTGTTGAGTCTACATTTATGTCATCTTTTAAAATTGAAAAATCAAGTAGTAAACATATGATAAGAAATGAAAATGATAGTGACAGTGATGAAGATTGACTTGATGAAATTGAAGCACTTATGGCTAGAAGGATGCATAGAGGTAAATAAGGTATAAAGGGAAATTACCTCTAGCATGTTTTAACTGTAAATAAATTGGTCATATTGCAGCTAGATGTCCTAATAGGAAAGATGATGATAAAGATAATGACCAATTTGGTGAAAAGAAGTATGGAAAAAGAGATAACCAAGATTGTAGAGGCAACCGACACTATGATAGAAGAAGCAACCGAGACTAAAAAGAAAGGAAAGAAGGAATGTTACCTTGTTAGAGATGATGATGATAACACTGACATAGACACTAATGAAGACATTAAGGTGGTATTCATAACTTTGAAAGAAAATCCAGAAGAAGAAGAAATGTATGTAGAAACATCACTTATCTCTAAAGTTAGAAAGAATGATACATGGATTATTGATAGTGGTTGTACACATCATATGACTGGTGATGAGGATAAATTTGAATACCTTGAACACTATAATGGAGGATCTATTAAAATGGGTAATGATACACCTTGTCAAGTAACTAAAGAAAAATGATCTATCATGTTGAACAATAAGATTATAAGTGAAAATGCATATTGTGTGAAGGAACTTAACTATAACTTGTTAAGTGTAGCACAGTTGAATAACTCAGGTCACCGAGTTGCATTTGAAAGTATGAAGGTGAAAATCTATGATGAAACAAGAAAGTTTGTCGATACTGGTGAACAATCTAAAGGTAATCTATTTTATCTTGACAATGCTGAAACTTCTTGTTTAATGGCTAGAACTGAAGATGTGTGGTTATGGCATAAAAGGTTGTGTCATGTGAATTTTGACAACATGGTGAAGATTAGTAAGAAAAGAAAAGTTAAAGGTTTACTGAGCTTATCTAAACCTGACCATGTCATGTGCAAACAATGTCAAATGGGAAAAATGTCAAATTCTAGTTTCAAGAGAAAGACCTACTCATCTAAAGCTATTTTGGAGTTGGTTCATACCGACTTATGTGGTCCTATGAGAACTTAGAGTTATTATGGTGACATATACTTTATTCTCTTTTTTGATGATTATTCTAGGGTGATGACAGTTATATTTTTTAAAGAGAAATTTGAAGCTTTCAAAATGTTTAAATGGTATAAAGCTAAAGTGGAAAAAGAAACTAGAAAATAATTAAAATGCTTAAGATCTAATAGAGGAGGTGAGTTTATTTCAGATGAATTCACTAAATTTTTTAATGAGAATGGAATTAAAAGACAAGTTTTTGCACCGAGAACACCAAAGAAAAATGGTATTGCTGAAAGGAGGAATAGATCCATAGTTGATTGTTATAGAACATTGATGATTGAGAAATATGTTCCACAAATTTACTAGAGAGAAGTTGTTAGCATGACTATATACACATTAGACTAAGTACAACTGAATAAAGATTCAAAAAAGACACCTTATAAGTTATGATTTGGGTACATGCCTAATGTAAGTTATTTCAAAAAATTTGGAAGTAGATGTTACATTCTAAAAGATGATAGAAATCGGAAATTTTATTCTCAAGGTGATGAAGGAATATTTTTGGGGATATTCTACTAAGAGAAAAGTGTTAGGAATAACAGTCCACAATACAACTAAGAGGGGGGGGTGAATCCATTGTGTGGAAGATTATTAAACTTTAAACTTTAAGTAGTAGCAATATCAAATCCAATGAACACAACAAATCCAAACACAATAACACAATATTTTGGCGTCGGGGAAACTCTGTTAAAGGTAAAAACCACGATGGGAATTAGCACCCACAAATGATGTACTGAGAGTATAGTATCCTTGTAAGAAGATTTAGACCTATTAGGAGCTTATTGAAACATTACAGTACATAGTCCATGTTAGAGGATAGACCCTGTTATGAGTCAAGAAGAAAGGGAGGGCTCACTGTCCAAATAAGGTTAAATCCACCTTCAAAACTCACTGTTCACAACACAAGTGTATATGAAGAAATACACAATCTTTTAAACTATTTGGAAGTAATTGTATTTCCTTGATTAGTTCCAATGAAGTCCACCAATAAACCTCTACTCTACATACAACAGACACAATCTCATAGCTTTCACAATCTCTTTATATTGCCTTTTTCCATCCATATATTTTCCAAAGAAAAGACCTCTCATTTATACCTTATTACAATTCTCATGATTAGGTCGGTCCATAAGCATTTCCTAATTACAAATAATTACATAAACCCTTGCTAAGATACACATGGTATCTAAAAAAAGTATATAATGATTACATTACAATATTTAAGGACCAACATCCTTAATTTATGTTTGACAAGCAAAACACATGCTACATCTCCTAAGTTGGCTTCCAAATAGGTCTTCTCTAGAATACACACCACAACTGACATCACCAAAAAATTTGTACATTGCACTAACCAATGAACATCCTTTACTATACCTTTTCTATCATCCCTCAAGCTCACATACCTTGAATCCATATCATATGGAAGATATACCAAAAACACAGAGACTAACTCTGTCATTTCTCATTGTCATAGTTTAGTGACCAGTCTTCACCAAAACATCTATAACTCATACAATATGAAACATTGCATGATATGATCTTGAATATAAGATCAAAAAACCTTCTTGAACTCTCATATGACTTCGTAGCATCTGAAACATCTATACAATGTCCATACACTGTGATAACCAACATGTTCTCCTCCCAGAAACATATGTTGACATTAGTTACAAAACACAAATGACAACACTATGAGTGCCCATTAAATAACATAGTGATTAAACATATAAAATTTCTCAATCACCTCCCCATGCATTAGTAATATCCAACACAAAGCTTACAAATGTTTGAACAAAGTTTCTAACAAAATGATTGAAAGTGCTAATGAAAGTTGATGAGTTTGCTAAGAAAAATGATGAAGAAAGTAGGAAAGAACCAAAAGACTATGGTAGATATGCATTCATTGAGATACCTGACCCTCTACCTAAGTGATAGGTAGAAGCTATCGAGCAACAAAACAAAGACACTGAGCATCAATCTATAGAGACCGAGAATCAGGAAATTGCTACCGAGGAAGAAATTGAACCTGCATCAACTGATGAACAAAGAAGAGAAAAAGTGTTAGAATTTTTTTTGAGAAGACACCATTCACATAACCAAATCATTGGAGACAAGAAAGCTAGCATGATGACATGAATTAAGTTGAGAAAGAGTACATGTTTAGTTTGTGAATTTGAACCTTAAAATGTTAGAGATGCACTTGATAATGAGGAATGGGTTAAAGCCAAGAATGAAGAAATTGAGTAGATACAAAAAACCAAGACATGGAAATTGGTACCGATACCAAGTGATAAAAATGTAATCGGAAACAAATGGATATTCAAAAAAAAATTGAATGAGAATGGTGAAGTCACTAGGAACAAAGCAAGACTTGTTTGTAAAAGATATGCACAAGAAAAAGGTATAGATTATAGTGAGACTTTTGCACTAGTTTCTAGACTTGAGCACCAGGATCTACAACTAATTGAATAACTTGATGAATTGAATGGACAAGTGAAAGATAGTGATTAGAGATCATCGAGCTATTAAAGTGATATCTAAGGAAATTAAATCAGTCAATATGTTTTCATTGATGTCAAATAGTTTTGACTATACTTATCATGACAGTTACAAACATCTGAAGAAGAAAAATGGTAAAGGAAAGAGATATCTACATGAAGATGAGATGGATATGGAGATATGGCTAAGGTATACATTGGGTAACTTATTGATGAGTCTATGGCATCATTTTGTTGACCTGATTGTATTACATGAATTTGTTATGTAATGAAGATCAGAATTAAACAAGTTAATGTGGTCGGTAATTGAAGATTTTTGTATACACTGAGCCAGTGTAGTATATACTGAGTACTAGCTATAACTGAGTTAGTATTCACAAACACATTTCTGTATTGACCAAGTAAGAGAAAAAATTAAATTTTATAATAGTCGACTAAATTGATGAGTTTGCAAGCTGCTTATGATTTCTAGGTAAAAGATAAAGTTAGTTATAAGAATCTAACGGCTGACAAAATTCAAGATTGATTGAATGGAGAAGGATGAAACATGCTAGAGACACATTTGCTGAGGAAGCTTGAAGCAGAAAAATGGACGATGGAGATTAAGAGACAAAATCTAATGGATGAGAAGAAAATAGTTTATGATGTCTATTTAAAGAGATATGAGATTCATTATTGAGTCTGGAGCTAATTGAATCTACAAGAGAAATCACATGAAAATAATTTATTCATGCACCACTGATCAAACTGGTTATAGACAAAACTGAGAAAAACTATAGGCATAACTGAGTGTCGGAGGATTGTTGACTGAGCTGAATATGTTAAAGGATATGAAGGATTGAAATGATTATTGATTAGAGGAGGTATTTTGACCTTAGCATAGATCTGAAAATCTAAAATCTTAGTTATATTTGAATCAAATCACTAATGTATCAGTTTAACCATTATTACAGCTAAATCTATTAACCAAGTGGACTTAACAGTCTTATTTGTATTTTAATATGGCTTTTCATGAATCTTGATGGTTTTCTTTTTTATCCCATAGTGAATGCTAGTCAAGAGTTAACTAGTAGTGATAAATCCTTTAACCAAGTCACACCTTATAGTGTGCATTGTAACATTGAAAAGTGTCGGCTCCTAACTGAGCTCACTTCAGAAGACTGAAATATTTTTGGTTACCAGTCCTAGGTGGTTTTTCCCTTAGTGGGGTTTCCACATTAAAATCCTTGTGTTATGTTTTATTTGATGTGATTGGATTTTTAGATTACTTTACACATTTCATATTTGGATTAATCAGTAAATACAATATTGAATTTTTTGGTATTCGGTAAATGAATAGAAAAGTATTGATAATAATCTTACCAAGTTGATTATTTGTTTGAAAAGATTGATCATATACATCTAGGAGTTTGGGACTTTAGGATAATTGGATTTAACTGATTCACCCACCCTCTCATTTATCTAATAGTTAGGGCATCATGATTTACTTTTTCTTGATTACTTTGTTTAAGTTGGTGCCATATCAATATTTATGTCATTCCATCTTGAACTAGGGGTTCATGATATGCTATCTCTTTGCTTTATTTTCTAAATGACATTCTTTGATGAGATTGTGATCATAAATTTTCTATTACCACTGATATTGATGCTTTATTATGACTTGGCACAACTCGTACTTCATGTTGGATTTCTTTTCTCTGCTTTCTCCATTGTATGGAGATAGGGCATTTTTTTTCTCCATTATTCTCACTGATGCTCCACTTGGAACAATAGTGTTCTTTAAAGTCCAGACATCATTAATGAATCCTTGCATGATTTATTATCATTTAATTTTATGCCATATCATGATGATCCATGCTACTGTGTCTATACATGATGTTCACTATTTTGTACACGTGTTAATCTCTAGGCATCATTATTATATATTTTCTTTCTTGCTCATTGTTTTGAAGATCTTAAATGTCTATGCTTGGGATAGGGTATCAATATTTCTATCATTTCCTTTGCACAGTGGCCATACCACTATGGATGATCGGTGGCATGAGATTTTTGAGACATAAATTCTGAAATTTAAATATCTGTCAAGCAATATCAATATTGGTTGATCAATGAGGCCTCAGGGTTATGCTAGATATTACTGTTGTTATCAATTGATATGTATCCTTGGGAGCCTGCAAGCTTGCATCATTGTTGATCCTTCATGCCCTATGTTTTACTGTTACTACTCTTTGTTTGGGACAACCCGTGTTATTCTTCAATGGTTTCTATTTAGAAGGCTTCCTTCTCTATTACTATTGCAAGATCCTCTATTGATGGGTCATGCTTGAGTATCATCATTTGTATTATTACCACAAGGCTTCAGTTGTCACTTTTGTTCTTTGCTTGACTTGGCACAACCCGTGAGCTATTTTTGTTGATATCCATTATTTGGATTTGCATTTCCTCTCATTTCATGGAGCTATCAATCATCCCATTTGATGATTGCCTATTACTGGTATTATTGAGTCCAATGATCAGGTCGCGACTTCTTTGTTCTTGATGATATTAATATTGATGCTTGATCATCATATATGCTTCTGTTATTTTCATATAGTTCCACTTGTATCCATGTACCACTAATCTTGCGTGCCATTTTATCATGATGTTTTCTATTTGTTTCAATGTTTTCAAGACAAAACTTGCAATGAGCCTCTTTTGGGGAGTGTATCATATTATGATGTTATGATTTTTTTGGATCAGTATTTGAAGCTCCATGATTTGATGCTAGATTATTTACCATCTGACTCATAACTCATGTAGATTTGACACATGTCCTTTTAAAACTCCATGCTAGGTTATTGTTGAATCCATGACACTGTGGTAATAGTTGAATTAAATTAGGATGCAAATTTTGTGTACTTACTAAGATTTGATGTAGATGACTCATCATTGCACCTCTTGCTCATGATCTTTCCTGTATGCTTGATCATGACTGCATCATTGGGACACTACGACCTTAGAACATGATGATTTATTGTTGTGGATGCCTCATTTGGAAATGATGCAATAGCAACATCAAATGGGTCAGCAACATTTGATGTTGTTGTTGCATTTATTTGGCTGATTCAAGGCATAGTAATAAATCATTTGATGTTCATTTTCTCCATTATGACTTATGCATGTTCACCTTATATTTCCATGATACATTATTGAGAGGAACTCTAAAAGGTAGCCACTTGTTTTTGTTCCATGCTCATTATGTTTTCTCTCTTTATAATTGATCTTCTTCTATTTGATTGTGCTCTCATGCTTTTTGTACTTGAAATTGGCTTGTACCCATCATGATATGAAGCTCATAGGTGTCCTTACTCTACAAATTGGATCTATTACAGAGCTCCTCTATACCATTCTACCTTCATGGATTTTGAATGTTCCATGGTCACTATTGTTTCACTGACTGCTTCCCTCTTCCTAGATCAATGCTCATCCTTGGGGCTATAGGGGTAATCAGAAACTCTATGGAAATGGAGCTTCTAATCACCCTAACAGTTTCAATGTAGGGTACTAGGAGGGATTAACATTTGATCATGGGTTCTCTTGGCCTGTGATGTGGGCTTTGTCAAGGATCTTTGTGGGCTTCCTAACAGTGCCCACATTATAGGGCAACATCATTCATTACATTTTAGTACTTTGCAATTGTTGTTCTCTAGACAATCATTGTACTTTTAGGATTGTCTTTTGGAAAGACCATCCTCTTAGTACTTTGATTATCTGAGTGAGGGTTAACAACAATGTCATATCTTCTTTTGTACCTACAAATGGAACAAACAAGTTAGTGAAAACATGGTATCTTCTTTCTCCTGTAACATCTTTCTGAGTGCACATGTCTTCTAGCATGGTTTCCTTCTAGAGATGTATGGCTTCATTATGCACATGCATGATTGTAGATGAGGATATATAATAGGATATCATGCATTTCTTAGATTCCTTGGATCTAACCCCATTTATTTCCTTCTTGCAGGTTCTAGATCAAGTAGGATTACATTGGATTCACACCCTGGTCTTCCTTCCATCATCTCTTCAAGAAATGTCTGGTACCCTATTGTTTATGCTCATTTACTTATGTATGTCTATGTTCAACCTTATCTTTCTAGGATTTTTCTATTCTCATGGCTCGTGTGAGCCCAATTTTTTTATTTTTTACTCCTTTCTTGGTACAATTCATACAATCTTTTCAGCATATATATACATGTTTTTTAGATGTACATATTTCTTTTCTTTTACATGTACTTCATCTTATGAAATAAACAAAAATTTAAACAAGATCACTTAATAATGCAAACTAGGGTACTGTAGTCACTCATCTAGTAATTAGGTTACCAATTGAAATAAACATAGAAATATGGTAACAGTTTCTATCTCCTATCACAGGGGAGTGGGCCTATTGGTCATAAGTCGTCTGGTGGTTAATCTTTATTATATCGAGGTATTGTTCATGCTCTCTTGAATGCTCCTTGAATATGTTCCTTTCCAAATCTACAATTGAAGATTTCATATTATATATTGTATCATGTTGAGATGTAGTGATCTATATGTATTCATGTATCGTAAAGATTCATATGTATGTGTCATAATGATGTAATTCTATTTCAAGAAATGTATTAGAGAATGGGTGGTTCTAAGTGAAAGAAAGGGGGAAATATTATATTATGTGTTGAACATGTTGTCATCATTAAAAGGAAGTTGTTTATAGTACTTTCTGATATCTTTCATATTCTTTTATGATGTTCATTTATTATGAAAATGATCTTAGATATAGCTATGTATTGATGTACCTAGTAAAGTATTTATCTCTTAATGAAAGATTTAAAAGTGATTGTTGTGAAATGATAGATTAGTAATTAGAATTATAAATAATGAATAGTTATAAATGTAATACCCACCCTAGTACCCTGATATTTTGGACTAACAAGATTATTACATTGATTATTATGGATTCCATGTTTTTTTTATTTGGATTAGATGAAAAGACATTATGAGTATATGCTTGGATAATAAAATTGTTTTATGAAAGTTAGTGAATAATTTAAATTATTCGCATGAAATTATTCTTATATACGTGATTATATCCTTGATGAGGATGATTCATTTCTTGATTTTACATTAAGAAGTTATGATTGTTTTTGGAGCTAACCATACTAACCCAATTATGCTTTAATATCGATACTTTTTGATGTGCTTGTGGGATGAGGGGAGGCAGTCATAGTCACTTCTATGAGATATCTACATGATGTCACACTCCCCCTCTTTGTCTACTTATATATATACATACATACATATATATATATATATATATATATATATATATATATATATATGTATATGATGCAAGAGCATCCTGGGTGTAAGAGCAATCTTGCATCACCCAAAAATATTTCTGTTTTTGAATTCAATAAGGGCTATCCTGTGCAGAGCTGCTATTTATGGAAAGTTACTATTTTTGGTAATTTTTGTCTATGCTCAGAATGATCTAATTTCTTTCTTGGAGGTTCATTTTGGTCATATAAGTCTGCCAGTAAAGTTTCATTTCCAGATCAAGTGTATGTTGGAAGATATTGAAGATTTTCGGTATTGGCAGCAGGGTACAGAAACTTTCAACTCAGTTTTGAAGGCTTTAGAGGCCCCGGATGAGGTCAAAAATTTGGGTGATGGGTGCTTGTGCAGGTTAGGCCTGTAGAGCGCTTCGTGGCATTTTTGAAATGGGGTTATAATAGCCGAGCGGGTCAACAAGTGATGACTTATGGTCTTCAGAAGTTGGGCCACCTGAAATGGCAAAAAATAATTTTCTTGAAAATTTCTGTTCGGGTTTCAAAGGTTATCTTGAGCCGACTATGATGTAATAAAATGTAAAATAAAATAATTCTAAGTTTGGTCGGCCTTATTGGCTAAAAATTCTGGAACCTTCCCAGGCGGTGGAAAATTGCCTATATAAGGAAGGCTGTATTATTGTCTTAGGCAGTTCAGAATAGTTCTGGGTAGTAGATCTGGGTATTGATTCGAGGCTTTGTCCTACAAAATATTGTAAGGGAATGCCCATGTGGCTTCGCATATTGTAATTCTGAAAGTTTGTAATTCCACATTTGTGGAGATAATAAGAAGCCAATTTTTTGTTCTTGCATATTTTTGTTGTTTCTCTATTTTTGTTATGTGTTTGAGGTATTAAGGGGAGCACCCTTCATCAAGTGGTATCAGAGTAGGGGTTCTTGAGTGTGTAAACAAGTCACCGACTGTGAGGCAGTTTGCACCAGGACCGTGGTTAGGGTTTCAGCGCGCATCATGAAAATGCCTCCACGACGAGAACGTGGCGGAAGAGTTGGTGCTGTGACACCTGAGGTTAGAGAGCTGCAGAGACAAGTGCGAGCATTAGAAGAAGAGATTCACAGAGGAATGAATCTCAATGTCAGAGATGAAAGCGAGGATGAAGCCGAAGAAGAATATCAAGAAGGAGAAGCCGAAATTGTGAACCAGGAGGAAGAAAGACTTTTTCGGGCCATTTCCAAGATTGGGAAAAGACCTAAGATTGAGGTTCCTACATTTTCTAGAAATCTTAACCCAGAGGAATTGATTGACTGGATCAATGAATGTGAGGAATATTTTGATTACGAAGATGTTGACGATCCTGATAGGGTCAAATTTGCGAAGGCCAGATTGAAAGGTCATGCGAAGATCTGGTGGCAAGAAATTCAGTTGGAGCGAAATAGAAGAGGGAAAGATAAAATCACAAGATGGGATCAAATGGTGGATAAATTGAAGCGATAGTTCATTCCTATTGATTATGAGCTTGACCTACTGAAGAAAATGCAGAGTTTGAAGCAAGCAGGAAGATCTGTTCAGGAGTATACAGAGGAGTTCTATCGACTTCTCATCAGAACAGGCCATGCAGAAGCTGATAAGGAGAAAGTTGCCCGATACCTTAATGGGTTAAGGCCAAGCATTCAGGAGGAGCTGAATCTGGTTTGAATGAACAGTATTGAAGAGGCATACCAGTTTGCCCTAAAAGTAGAGGAAAAGCTGAACAAGAAGTTTGAGAGTAGACAAAATGGAAGAGGTCACGGTGGACGATCTGGTGGACGGTCATACGGTGGCCGAAATGAAGATCCGAAAAAGAAGGATGAGGCCAGTAGCAGTCAGAATCAGTGAGAAAATAATTCTAATCGCTTCCAGGATCAGAATAATAGAGATCAGAGAGGAAGAGGAAGGGGACAAGGATCTGGAAGAGGTGGCTTCCATGGAACATGTTTTCACTGTGGAGAAGAAGGTCATAGGGCATTTGAATGTCCTCAGTGCCAAGGCAGAATAGATAGGAGAAATGAAGGCCAGGCCAGAGTTGCACATGTAGATGAAGATGTCAGATCATCAAATTCTGAAGATGCTGAAAGAGGAGAAACATTGATTAACAGAAGAGTCTTGTTGAGTGGTGAGAATGAACCTGAACAAAGGAGGAGCCTGTTTCGCACCAGGTGCAAGTGTGAAGGTAAATGTTGTGATGTGATTATTGATAGTGGAAGCACTGACAATTTGGTGTTAGAAGAGATGGTGACAAAGTTGAAGCTCAAGAGACAGAAACACCCACATCCATATCGGATTGTCTGGGTACAGGATGACCACAAGGTCATGGTCAATGAACAATGCCTGGTGAAGTTCAAGATTGGCGGATACCAAGAGGAGGTATTGTGTGATATCATATCTATGGATGCATGTCATATGTTGTTGGGTAGACCATGGCAGTTTGATAGATGTGTTGTACATGATGGTCATGCGAATACCTATTCCCTCACAAAGGATGGAGTGCGACATAAGCTAAAACCATTGAAGGAGACTGAAGAAAAGGTATGTGGTAATGCAAGGATAACTTTTGTTGATGGAAGAAATTTCCTAGATGGTATGAGGCATGAGCATGTATGTTTTGCTTTAATTCCAAAAGCTGGTAAAGAGGAAGTAGAAGATGTTCCTGTAGAAGTTGTCGATTTGTTGAACGAGTTTCAGGATATTGTATCTAATAATGTGCCTGATGGATTACCACCAGTCAGGAAGATCAGTCATCAAATGGACTTGATCCCAGGAGCGAGTTTGCCGAATAAGGTAGCACACAGAATGACACCTGCAGAAAGTGAGGAGTTGAACAGACAAGTACATGAGTTGTTACAGAAAGGATTGATTCGAGAGAGTCTGAGTCCCTGTCCTGTACCAGCGGTATTAGCACCAAAAAAGAATGGAGAATGGAGGATGTGTACAGATTCTAGGGTAATAAACAAGATCACAATCAAGTACAGGTTTCCATTGCCACGAATGGATGATATTATAGACTGTTTGAGTGGAGCTGTGTATTTCTCAAAGATAGATCTGAAGAGTGGATATCATCAGATTCAGATCAGAGAAGGAGATGAATGGAAGACTGCCTTCAAGACAAAGGAAGGACTGTATGAGTGGTTAGTCATGCCTTTTGGGCTAACCAATGCACCGAGCACTTTCATGCGGCTCATGAACGAGGTTCTGAAAGAATTTTTGGTTTCAGGAGAAGGTCTAAAAATGGACCCAGAGAAGGTACATGCTATTCTTGAATGGCCTACTCCAAGGAATGCTACTGAGGTAAGATCTTTTCATGGTCTAGCTAGCTTTTACAGAAAGTTTATCCGAAATTTTAGCAGTATTTGTGGACCCTTGACTGAAACAATGAGAGGGGATAGAAAAGAGTTTAAGTGGACTAATGGGGCAGAAAAGAGTTTTCAATTATTGAAACAAAAAGTTACAGAACAACCTGTTTTAGCACTTCCAGATTTTAATAAGGTGTTTCAAGTAGATTGTGATGCTAGTGGTACTGCAATAGGAGCTATTATGAGGCAAGAAGGTAAACCTGTTGCTTATTTCAGTGAGAAGTTAAATGATGCCAAGAGGAAATATTCTATTTATGATCAAGAATTTTATGCTATAGTTCAGGCATTAAAGAAGTGGAGACATTATCTACTTCCTAAGGAGTTTGTTTTGTATACTGATCATCAAGCTTTGCAATATTTGAATAGTCAAGGGAAATTGAATCAAAGGCATTTGAAATGGGTTGTGTTTTTGCAGAGTTATACATTTGTTTTGAAACACAGGAGTGGAAAGTCTAATAGGGTTGCAGATGCTCTTAGCAGAAGGCAACTATTGCTGACAGAAATGCAGATTGAAGTGGTTGGGTTCAAGGAACTCAAGAATTTGTATCCAGAGGATCCTGATTTTGGTGAAGCTTGGAAAGCTTGTACAAAACCTGTTACTCTAGACAGGACGAAATGGTTAGATTTCATCGTCCAGGATGATATGCTATTCAGAGGGAGTCAGTTGTGCATTCCATGAAGTTCTATGAGGGAGAATCTCATCAAGGAGAAGCATAGTGGAGGATTGGCTGGACATTTTGGTCGTGATAAAACCATTGGTTTGGTTAGTGAGAATTATTATTGGCCACAGTTGTAGCAAGATGTGAAGAAGTTTGTACAGAGTTGCAGAGTATGTCAGATGGAAAAAGGCGTGAAGCAGAATATAGGATTGTATCAGCCATTACCTGTACCAGAGAAGCCTTGGGAGGATATCAGCATGGACTTTGTTCTTGGTTTACCGAGGACACAGTGGGGACATGATTCAATTTTTGTGGTAGTTGATAGATTTTCAAAGATGGCACATTTCATTCCCTGCAAGAAGACTAATGATGCTGTTCATGTAGCAGAATTATTTTTCAGAGAAGTAGTGGGACTTCATGGTTTGCCAAAGACCATAGTTTCAGATCGGGACACTAAGTTTGTTGGATATTTCTGGCATACGTTGTGGAAGAAGTTGAAGATAGATTTGAAATTCAGTTCATCACATCATCCACAGACTGATGGACAGACAGAGGTGGTGAATAGGAGTTTGGGAAATTTGCTGAAATGTTTGGTTGGAGATAAGCCAATAGGATGGGATTTGATTTTACCACAGGCAGAATTTGCATACAATAATTCTGTCAATAGGAGCACTGGTAAATCACCATTCCAAATTGTATATGGAAGTAGTCCAAGAAATGCATCTGAATTGAGAAGGATAGCTAAAGGAGAAATAAGTAGTGCTGAAGCTGAAGATTTTGCAGAACACTTGAAGAACATCCATGAGGAGGTGAGGAAGCATATTAACAAG